>OY288275.1:38240899-39519649 GCA_958450335.1 Hibiscus tridactylites | reverse complement strand
ACCTGGGTCGGTCAACCGTGCTATTATGGGAAGAAGGTATTATCCTTTTCTTTACGGAGTGGTTCCATAGTTTGGCCTCGAGAGTGTGTTGAGTGTGTTTCACCATCCACCAATGCTTGGGGTCGGTATTCCACTATGTACCTTCCTCTGTTACCTCTGCCATCACAACATCGTCATCCGCCGGCGACAGACTCTCGACGAATCTCTTGTGTCCATTCTCCTTTTTGCTGACATAGATGCCATAGAGGGTGTTGATTTAAGCATGCTCAAAAGTAACTTTTTTACCTCGCACTGTCACGGTCTTTCTATCCTTGTTGTCGACGGCAGCGTAAAATTCCCGGACCAACGTGACATTCATCTCTTCTGGCTGGGCAGCAAACATCTGCCATTTGAGGGCCTTGATTTTTCGTGCATTGAACGGGGCCAGCTGTTACGCGGTTTCTGACGCGTCTGCCACGCGTTTCTGTGTCTGTTGCGCGTCTATTACGCGTTTGTGTGTCTCCCGCGACACCGTTGTGAGAGGCTCTATTTTCCACATCTATCGCGACAGTGGATGACAGGCTGTGACGATAGACTCCTCATTTGGGCTTTTTGGGTTGCTGTGGAAATGGTGGGCTAATTCACTTCTTCTCCTCTCCTTGTTTCCCTTATTTCATAAAAAAATTAATTAAAATAAAAACTTAGTTCCTAAAAATAAAATAATTCTTAATTCCTAATAATTAAATAAAATATGTAAATAATAAAAATAAAATAATAATAAAAAATAAAATTAAGTTAAATTAGGGATGCCTTCAGGGGCATCTCCTAAAGTAACCACTTCCTGCATCCTTGGGGCTTCAGTCCCCTGATAATGATTTAGTCTATGTCCGTTGACTATAAATTGATGCCCGTCTTTTAAGGATTTGATCGTGATGGCACCATGAGGAAAAACCTGCACAACTTGGAATGGGCTGGACCATCTAGATTTAAGCTTTCCTAGGAAAAGTTTCAACCTAGAGTTAAACAACAACACAAGATGCCCTGGGCAAAACTGTCGTTGCAGCAACTTCTTGTCATTCCACCTCTTGGTCTTGTCCTCTTAAATTCTTGCATTGTCGTAGGTCATTGCTCGAATTTATTCAATTTCATTGAAGTCAAGTAACCTCTTTTGTCCTGCCTTATCTAAGTCCATATTTACTGCCTTGATAGCCCAGTAAGCTCTGTGCTCTATCTCAACGGGTAAATGGCATGTTTTTTCATATATCAGCCTGTAGGGTGACATTTCCAATGGTGTCTTGAATGATGTTCTATAGGCCCAGAGTGCATCAATGAGGTGTAATGACTAGTCCTTTCGAGTAGGTTAAACCATCTTCTCAAGAATGTTCTTTACTTCCTTGTTGGATATTTCGTCCTATCCATTGGTTTGGGGGTGATATGATGTTGCAATGCGGTGCTTTACGCCGTATTTTCTTAAGGCAACAATGATTACCCTATTGTCGAAATGTCTCCCTTCAACACTGATGATCGCCTTAGGTATGCCAAACCTGGAGAAAATGTTTTTGTGCAAAAATCTCTGAACAGTCTTGGCATCGTTTTTCTATGTGGATATCGCTTCAACCCATTTGCATACATAATCCACTGCTAGTAGGATATATAGATTCCCACATGATGCTGGGAACGGTCCCATGAAACCAATCCCCCATACCACGAAGATTTCGACTTCTAGGATGTTTTACAGTGGCATCTCATGTCTTCTTGAGATGTTCCCAGTCCGTTGGCACTTGTCACAACTTTTGTAGAATGCTTGGGCATCATTGAACAGTGTGGGCCAATAAAAACCAGATTTCAAAACCTTGACAGTGGTTTTGTTTCCACCTAAGTGTCCTTCATATGGTGAAGCATGGCAGTGGTGAAGCACACCTTCCTGATCATCCTATGGTACACACCTCCTGATAATTTGATCTGCACAATGTTTGAAAAGAAGAGGTTCGTCCCAATAATAATGCTTTGCATCATTTTGGATCCTCTTCCTTGCTTGATAATTAAGTTCAGGAGGTAGTACTACGCTAACTATGTAATTAACGAAATCAACGTACCAAGGAAGTTATGAAAACTTACCTTCCGCCCTGGCTGTCGCGGCAGTGCTTGTGGCAGCAAACAACTGCTCATCAGGGAAAGTCTCCAATATGTGGGTCTTGTCTGTCGATAGACTCCTTCCCATCTCTAATCTTGACAAGTGGTCTGCGACTTGGTTCTCTGTCCCCTTTTTATCTTTGATTTCAATGTCGAACTCTTCAAGCAGCATAATCCAACGTATCAGTCTAGGTTTTGCGCCTTTCTTTGCGAACAGATACTTTAGTGCTGAGTGGTTTGTATGGACCACCACCTTCGTTCCAAGTATGTATGAACGGAACATGTCAATTAAGAACACCATTGCTAACAGTTCCTTTTCTGTTGTGGTGTAATTCACTTGGGCATCGTTTAGTGTTTTCCTGGCGTAATAAATTACGTGGAATAGCTTGTCCTTCCTCTGCCCAAGTGCTGCCTGTAAAACCTATGTTTGATTTTGATATAATTAGATCTTTAAGGATCAATTTGAAAAACTTAAAATTGTTTTTGTAAGTCCCTTAATAAGTTTTAAATCACCAACTCTTTGAAACTGATTTGAAAAACTCAAACTCAAAATATTTTCTAAGTGTTCCAAGGCCAAACTATTGAAAAACGTTCAGGTGTATCGATATACTCCCAAGCGTATCGATTCCTTTTTACCAAAGTTGGCTACTGTCGGAACTCGTATCGATACACTCTTCACCTGTATCGATACGCCCCTGTGTTAAAGTCTGAAGAGTTTGAATGGCGTACCGATACGGAAAACCCTCGTATCGATACGGCCTTAATATATTTTTAAATATAAGTCGGTTTAAAAAATATGAACGTTGGTGTCAGTTGGTTGGTAACCAAACTTTAAATGTTCGTTGACCCGTATCGATACGCTAAACCCTCGTACCGATACGGATATCGACAGTGAGCTATGTTGAGAAAAAGGTATCGATACGACCTTTACCGTTTTGATACCCCGTACCGATACACTTACGCGCGTATCGATACTCCTTATTTATTGCACACAACAACTCTTTCTTTTCTGAGATAGGTATCGATACACCTCCCCGCGTACCGATACGCATTGCTGCAGAAGTGCATATATGGTGGTAAGAGAGGGTTCCAACGGCTCCATTTATGTTCCCAACCACCCAAACGGCTAGAAATCAATCAGAAGGTATAAAAGAGACATCCAAATGCTACAACAACAACTATTGATCATCAAGAAAACATCTATTCATCAAATCCAAGCAATTGTGCAAAAATCTCATATTGTGTAGAAACCCCAATTGTAATTTTCATTCTTATCTTGTTCAATTGGGTTGAGTGCTTGTAATTGGGCTATCATTTGTATTGAGAGATACTCTATTATCCAACGAATTCTTTGTTACCTTGTTGTGAGGATTGGGTTAAATTTTGGGTAGAAAATTTAACCGAAATTGTAAGGGTTGCCTCCTTAGCCTAGAAAAGGGGAAGAAAAATTAGTGGAATTGTTGCAAATCCTTAGTGAAGCTAAGGTAGTGGATGTAGAGTTCATTTGGAACTTGAACCACTCTAAAATCTCTTGTCAATCTTTTTATTTGCAAATTTCCACCACACAAACTTTAAATTTCTAATTCACCCCCCTCTTGGTTCATATCGAAATTCCGATCCACTCAACAATTGGTATCAGAGCCTACCTCTTTGAGGATTAACAACCACAAGAGGAGTTCCTTGGAAGAGTGTGATCATCATATATCAAGAGATGGCTTCAACCTCCGGTTCGGGCATGTACGAGTCTCAATCCACTACAAAGCCTCCCTTCTATAATGGTGATAACTATTCTTTTTGGAATAATAGAATGCGTCTCTTCATCAAGTCAAATGACTACCTAGTGTGGGATGTCATTGAAGATGGCCCTTATATTCCACTGAAGCAAGATGGTGAAGGCAAGATGGTCTTAAAGAAAAAGATGGAGATGAGTGAAGAAGAAAGGAAAAAGATTTAAGTCAATGATAAAGCTCTCCACATGCTATTTTGATGTTTTGGTCCGGACATCTACTCTAAGGTCTCATCCATCGAGAGTGCCAAAGAAGTGTGGGACACTCTTGAGACTACCTACAAGGGCACCAACGATGTTAAAGAAACTAAGATTGGAATTCTCAATCTTAGTTATGAGAATTTCAAGATGGAGCCCGATGAGACGGTATCTAAGATGTTTGATCGTTTCTCCACTATTGTCAATGGGCTCAAGGGTTTTGGAGAAATCATATCGGAAGACAAGCTTGTCTGGAAGGTACTCTATTCACTTCCCGAGTCTTGGGATGCGAATAGAACCGCCATCATTGAAGCTAAGAATTTAAAAACTCTAAAGCTTGATGAACTTGTGGGTTCTCTCCTTACTCATGAGATCATGAAGAAAGGAAGGGAAGAAGAAAAGAAGAAAGAATAGAAAAGAGTAGAGAAGCTTGAGGTTGAGAAGAAGAAGAAGATGGGAATAGCTCTCAAAGCTAAAGCTTCACAAGATGAAGAGAGCTCTTCTAGTGAGGAGGATGAACTAGAAGAATTGGCTATGATAGCCAAACGATTCTCACGTTTTTTGAGGTCCAACCGGGGAAGAAAAATCCAAAGAAATATGGACTTCAAAAGCAAGAACAAAGAAGAAGGAAGGGATCCTATCATTTGCTTTGAGTGCAAACAACCCGGCCACATACGTTCGGAGTGCCCTCAACTCAAGAAGAAGGGCTTTGAGAAGAAGAAGAAGCTCAAAGCCAAGCTTGCTACTTGGAGTGATGAGGAGTCATCGGAGGATGACGAACAAGAAGTGGCTAACCTTTGCCTCATGGCACTTGAGGAAGATTCCTCCATGGTAACCTCTAACTCATCTACTTTAGACTTTTCATATGATGAATTGAATGATGCATATGATGAGTTACAAGAGGTATATGATGAATTAGTTGAGAAGTATAAAGTGTCGGTCATTAGGAACAAGAAAATTATTTTGGAGCTAAATGAGAAAAATGACTCACTCACTCAAGCTAATTCAAAATTTGAGAAAAAGATATTAGGATTAAAAGATGAACTAAAATTCTTTCAAGATGAGAATGTTGATCTTAATAATCTTTTGTCTCAATGTAATAGTGAACACCAAAAGGTGTTAAATGAGCTAAATGAGCTTAAAAAGTCCTTTAAAAATGTTGGTAGTGTCAAACATGAGATAGGTGAATCCTCTAGAACAATCCAACCTAAGAAAAGGACTAACTACTACAAACAAGGTAGCTATCCTAGACATAGTAGAGCTAAAAGAATTAGAAGTGTATGGGTTCCTAAGGAACTTGTAAAATCTAACAATATTATTGCTATGTCATCTTGGATTCCTAAGGGAACCAAGGTTTTGGGAGCTAACACTCATGGACCCAAAAGCTTAATATCTTTGTTTGTAGGGGGAGCATTGCTACAAGGCCAAAGCACAAAGTCAAAACTCATGGTACCTTGATAGTGGATGCTCAAGGCATATGACCGGAGACAAGAGTCGATTCATGGATCTAAAGCCAAAAAGTGGAGGAGAAGTGACATTTGGTGACAACTCCAAAGGCCATATTAAAGGTATTGGCTCCATAGGTAATCACTCTACTATTCTCATTGAAAATTGCTTTATATGTCGATGGTCTTAAACACAATTTATTGAGCATAAGTCAATTGTGTGATAAAGGATTTAATGTTTTATTTGATAAAAATGGATGCAAAATTGTAGACATTAAATCTAATAATATTATGCTCATAGGTCATCGCATAGGGAACATATACATGGTGCATCTAGAGGACATTCATACATCTCATGCATGCTTAGTTGCACAAAATGAAAATGATGCATGGTTGTGGCATAGGAAACTAGGACATGCTAGCATAAGTGTTTTAGAAAAACTAGTCTCCCTTAATCTAGTTAGAGGTTTACCCAAGATAAAATTTTCAAATGATAAATTTTGTGATGCATGCTCAAAGGGTAAACAACATAGACCTTCCTTTAAATCCATTAATGATGTTTCTACTAGTAGATGCTTACAACTTATCCATATGGATCTTTTTGGGCCAATTAGGACTATGAGCTTGGGTGGTAAGTCTTATGCTTTTGTGCTTGTTGATGATTTTTCTAGATTTAATTGGGTTCTATTTTTAAGTACTAAAGATGAGGCTTTGGAAAAATTCATCACATTTTCAAAACTAACCCAAAATGATCTTGAACTTAAAATTTCACATATTATAAGTGATCATGGAATCGAGTTTCAAAATTTAGGGTTTGAAGATTTTTTAAATGAAAATGGTATTAGCCATAATTTTTCGGCTCCTCGAACTCCTCAACAAAATGGGGTAGTTGAGAGGAAAAATAGAACTTTGCAAGAAATGGCTAGAACTATGCTTTGTGAAAACAATTTACCTAAATATTTTTGGGCGGAAGCCACAAACACCGCTTGCTATATTGTAAATCGAGTAATGATTAGGCCAATTTTAAAGAAAACACCTTATGAGATTTTAAAATCTAAAAAGGCTAACATTAGCTATTTTCACCCTTTTGGTTGCAAGTGTTTTGTTTTAAATAATGGAAAAGACAACTTAGGTAAATTTGATGCAAAAGGTGATGAAACTATTTTCATAGGTTACTCTTTAACCTCTAAAGCATATCGAGTATTTAACAAAAGAACTTTAGTAGTAGAAGAATCTATTCATGTTGTATTCGATGATAACCTCCTTCCTAGGAAGGACTCTTGTGATGATGATGATGTAGGAATCATAAATGCCTTTGATGGAGGACAAACTTCAAAGGAGGATGAGATTCCAACAAAAGAAGAGGACACACAAGATCCACCTCTTGAAGCCTTAAATGACTTGGCTCTTGAGGAAAAGGAAGTGAGCTACCCAAGGGAGTTGAACTATGTCAAAGCTGGTGAAATCTTGGGTGATCCATCCAAGGGGGTAACCACTCGATCTTCTCTTAGATTAATGAATCATGTTGCATTTATCTCATGCATAGAGCCTAAGAATATTAAAGAAGCATTGAAAGATGACTTTTGTATTATGGCTATGCAAGAAGAGTTAAATCAATTTGAGAGAAGGAACGTTTGGACATTAGTTGATAGGCCTAGTAATCAATCTACAATAGGAACTAAATGGGTCTTTAGGAACAAGATAGATGGGAGTGGTAACATTGTAAGAAATAAAGTTAGACTAGTAGCACAAGGTTACACTCAAGAAGAGGGAATAGATTTTGATGAAACCTATGCACCCGTAGCTAGAATGGAAGCTATTAGGATGTTGCTTGTATATGCATGTTATCATAATTTCAAGCTTTTTCAAATGGATGTTAAAAGCGCATTTTTAAATGGTTTTATAAATGAAGAAGTGTATGTGGAACAACCATCGGGTTTTGAAGACTCAAAATTTCCAAATCATGTTTTCAAACTTACCAAAGCTCTTTATGGTTTAAAACAAGCTCCTAGAGCTTGGAATGAAAGACTTTCAAACTTTTTAATTGAAAAAGGATTTGAAAAAGGTAAGGTGGACACTACACTTTTTATAAAAATGTATAAAAAAGACATCTTAGTAGTTCAAATTTATGTTGATGATATGATTTTTGGTTCTACTAATGAATGTCATTGTCAAGAGTTTGCTAAGTTAATGCAAGGTGAATTTGAGATGAGCATGATGGGGGAGCTCTCATTCTTTTTGGGACTCCAAATCAATAAAAATAAGGATGACACCTTCATCAACCAAGCAAAATACATAAAGGATATGCTCAAGAAGTTTGGCTTGGAGAATGCAAAGCCTCAAGCCACACCTATGAGCTCATCTACAAAGCTTCACAAAGATGAAGGAGGTAAGTGTGTTGACTCTAAGCTTTATCGTTCTATGATTGGATCATTGCTTTACCTTACCGCAAGTAGACCAAATATCTTGTTTAGTGTTTGCTTGTGTGCTAGGTTTCAAGCTAGTCCTAGAGAGTCTCACTTTATAGCCGTTAAAAGAATCTTTAGGTACCTTAGAGATACTTCTTGTTTAGGTCTTTGGTACCCTAGAGACTCTACCTTCAACCTTCATGCTTATTCGGATGCGGATTATGGGGGTTGCAAAATCGATAGGAAAAGTACATCGGGAACTTGTCAATTCCTATATAGTATGCTCATATCTCCGAAGCCGAGTACATATCCTTAGAGAGTTGTTGTGCTCAAGTCCTTTGGATGAAGCAACAACTCTTAGATTATGGTATTAAAGATGAAACCATACCCCTAAAATGTGACAACACTAGTGCAATATGTTTAACAAAAAATCTCATCCAACACTATAAAACCAAACACATAGAAATAAGGCATCATTTCATTAGAGATCATGTCCTCAAGGAAGATGTGGTTATAGAGTATGTAGACACCTTAAATCAATTACTGGACATATTTACAAAACCTTTAGACAAAGAGCGTTTTTGGTCCCTTAGGAGAGAGTTAGGTCTAGCTAGCCTTGTAACGCCCCGGTTTTGGGCTTAGGAGTTTCGGGCGTTGACCGGTTGGTCAAAGTGCTGTTCGAATCTTAAGAGGTTAAATTAGGAAAGCCTAGTTCGGGTTGCATTAAAAATATGGAAAAATGTTCTAAAATCATCTTTTAATATAATTAAGTGAACTGTGAAATCAATTTTGGAAAATGAGTTTTGGAAGTGTGACATTTTGGCTAGTGACCAAAATGTAATTTTCGCAAGTTTGGTGGCTGTTTTATAAAGGGTTGGAACTTTGAATCTTTAAGGAGCTATTAATCCAAAAGTGGTTTCTCCAGATTTTTCTAAGATTTTATAAGCTATTTTCTGATTTTAAAGATATCAAAAAGGAGGGAAAAGCTCATTTGGCAATTTTCTCAACTAACTTCTCATTTTCCTTCTCTCATTTTCTCTCAAACCAAACACTACATTTCCAGAGATTTGTTTCTGATTTTCTCACCTAAATTCCTCCTTTCAACTCTCATTTGATTCCAAATCAACATATCTTCAAAACCTCTTCAATTGCTACAAGTTTCAACAAGCATTTTGATTGCAAAAAGTGGAGAAACACAAGTTTGGAGGTAAGAACGTCCTTCTCCTCTAAACTATCAGTTCTTTACTGAAATTCCTAAGTTTTCAATCCTTAATTGATGTTTAATTAAAGGCTTTTAAGTTGATTAATGGATCTTGGCTTATTATGCAAGATTTTGATGGTTTTTGATGATTTTCGTTAGATTTGAGTAATCTGTGATTTAAGAGATGTTTTTGATGTTAAATGATCTCTAAAATGATGTGGAATTGAGTTTTGATTGATGCAATCCCGGATAGGTTGAGTTTCCTAAGTTTAGCTTGTGTTTTAAGGTAGTTTTTGAGGTGATCTTGGTGATCTAATGTTGCTGGAGGTATAAGGTTGTTAATAGGTTGGTTTTAGATGTTATATGATGTTAATGGAAGTGAGGTTTTGCTGGTTTATGGCTGGGCTTTGTTTAGAAGTGGTTTGGATGCATTTTCGGTTGTGTTTGGTGGCCGAAAATGGAGGTTGGATGAGAGCAGCGAGTTTAGGTGCTTTCATTGAAGCAATTAATGCATGATGATGCATTAATCCTCTGCTTTGATGTGTTGAAACAGGGGAGGCATCTTCGGATCCAAGATTGGTTGATCCGGAACCTTGATTTGGTGCTTTGGTTTGAAGCAAAGTGGAAATTGGTGAGTGCATTTGTGGAAAATGGATTTTCAGCTTTTAAAACCAAGGTTTGAAGGTTTTGGGAGCTTAGTTTAAGTCTAAACAACTTTGCTAAGCTCAAGTGTAAGTTTTCGAATTTTCTCTCTAGTGGTGGCCATGTTTTTGTTGTGATGCAAGATGATGAATTGCATGTTTTAATTACTGTTTTGAAAGCATGTTTTAGCATGGATTTTGCTGATTATGTAAGCCATATGTTGAAGGTAACTCTAGGTAGGAGTACCTTGCTTTTATACATTGAAATAATGTGGTTTGATGCTTTGAAATGCATGATGAAAATGGCTTGGTTTGATGCTTTAAAACAGTGGACTAAATGATGAATATGATGTATATTGGCAAGTGATGTTTAGAAAAGATTAAGGTCACTAAGGTGGTTAAAAGTCCTTGAGTGAGCCTTGTTACTTAAGATCATCAAGGTGGTTAAAAGTCCTTGGATGAGTCTTGTTGCGGACACTAAGGTGGTTAAAAGTCCTTAGGTGATCCTTTCCATGGTGTTTAAAAGTCCATGGGGCCAAGGTGTTTAAAAGTCCTTGGGGCCAAGGTGTTTAAAAGTCCTTGGGGTGATTCAAGCATTGGACACAAAGGTGGTTAAAAGTCCTTGTGTGGTCCTCATTCATGGTGTTTAAAAGTCCATGGCCAAGGTGTTTAAAAGTCCTTGGGGCCAAGGTGTTTAAAAGTCCTTGGGAAAGTTGTTGAACTTGTTTTATGAAATGGAATTTGTCACTTGAGCCAATATGACATGTTAAGTATATTGTGAAGCATGAAATGCTTGTTTTAATGTTTATGTTGAAGCATGAGATTGCTTGTTTTATGTATGCTTTTGAGCATGTGCAAAGATTGATTTCAAGCATGTTTATAAATGGTTTTAATTGCATTATTGAATGGTTTTTAAAGAGCATGCCTCACTAAGATTTTGCTTACGCTCTCTACGTTTTCTTAATTCAATAATGCAGAGCATTAGAGTACCTTGAGGGGCAGCAAGAAAGGGCAAGCAATCAAGTTCAAGTGAAGCTCAATGTATGGAAGGTTTTGTTAAACATTTAGCTTTTGTGTATTTTGGCAATGGGGGACCAATGTGTATGTTTAGGGAGGTGTTTGAGACTCCCTAAGTATGTTGAATGTTGTTGAGATTGCTGGTTTTTGAATTGGAACCTTATATGCTTGTTTTGGAAGTTTGGTGTTTGAATAGCTAGCTTGTGTAGGAAGCATGCCTATAGAATTGGGGCTTTTTGCATATGATGTTAGATTGCTGTTTTGATGATTCCTATAAGTCTTAAATATGTTTAATTGCATGCTGGTAAAGTTTGGTAACATTTGGAGCATGTTTGATTGATCAATTGCATGATTTGGTATGCTTGTTTGCTGCAATCTGTGCAGGCGTTTCGGAACAGTATGCACCGTTTCGGAACGGGTGCCTTACACGAACCCAGGCGTCCGAAACGGTGTGCACCGTTTCGAAACGGTTTGGTCTCTGCCAAGGCCGTGTTTCGGAACGGGGTCGATCGGTTTCGGAACGGCCCGTGTTTCGGAACGGGGTCGATCGGTTTCGGAACGTCCGACCGTTAGGGGCTGACATTGGCAGTTATATGTTTTGAATTGTTTACGTTTTGGTCCTGAATCTTGTTTGTTCAATTGTGTGAGCTTGAGAAGTCCTTTTGAGCTGAAATTTCACAGAGAAGCATGAAACCTGATTAATTTCAAGATGGTAACTTTAATTTGGGTTAAGTCCTTTTAATTATCAGAAATTACAATTTGGTCCCTAAAGTTGTAATTTGTTCAATTGGGTCCCCGTTTGATCTCTGATGTTTGTGATCTTTGAGTATGTTGTTTGTGTGATCACAATTAAGTTTAATGTGCATCTAGACAAGATTAAAAAGAAAAAAAAAGGGTCGTTAATCAAGGTTGACTTTCGGGTTGACTTTGGTTTTCCCCGTGTGACTTTCTTAATTCGGGTCAACCGTCTAGGCCGGGTTAAGGGGGTTACAAGCCTATCTTGACCTTTTAGGACCTCTTTTGTGCTTAAAAATGCTTGATTTTGTGAAATGCCATGTTTATGTGTTTAGACTCCTAATTTCATCCATGCCTATAGTTAGGGGGAGTATGGTTCTATTAAAATATGCTTAGAACTGTTCATTCATCATTTGCATACTTTTAGGAGATGTTAAATTCGAGCCTATGGTTGTTCTTAGAACCAAACATGCATTTCTGGGCATACGGTATCGATATGGATCTACGCGTATCGATACGTGTTCTTCATTCAGTTTCCTAGAATTTACTTCGCTTACACGGGTATCGATACGATTAAACTCGTATCAATACGGGTCGTTTCGATACAGATCCCATCCGTTTCAATACGACTCTCCAACGGGCATTTTTGCGGAAATGACTATTCTACCCCCGTATCGATACCCTTTCAGGCGTATCGATACTCGATTGCGCAGACAACTTTAAATTTGGCTTTTAATGACTTCAACTTTTACCTAAATTAAAACTCTACAAAACTTAAAAACCCTAGCCGTTTTTTCCTATAAAAAGGATCTTCCTCCTTCATATTTTTCACACCTCAACTCAAATCTAAAAGAGTTTTTCAATCAAGCAAAGCTTTGAGCTCTCTCTCTCATCAATTGTGCTAGAATTTTCTTCAATCTCTCAAGTTTCTATCAAGGTAATCTTTTCTTTCTTTTTCTTTTTCATTTTTTTTTGTTTTGTTGTTTTTGTTTCATCTTTGTTTTCAAAACTTTTGGTTTTCAAAATTTTTCTTCAAATTTTACTTAAATTTTTTTTACCTTGCTTTTTACCCAAAATTGAAGAAATCCTCTTGCTTATTTCTCTTTTAGATCATGGCACCAAAGGAACCATCGAGGAAGCGTACAAGGGTTTCTCAAACCGGTGAATCATCCACCCTTGGAGCGATTGCTCGTCCGAGCTATACTACCATCTATGAGCAATCCTTTGAAAGTCCCACGGGTCTAACTTATTTTCGTCAATTCGAGAATTATAAGATTCATGCCGAAAGGGTAATATCCGTTTCTTTTCTCGACTCCGTGCGTTTTAAGTTTGAATATCTTCCTTTATTTCGTCGTTGGAACTTCATGGATTTCATATTTATTCTCAGTTTTTATTATCGCCTTTTGGTTTTGATTTTCTACACTAATGCCAAATGTATTACTCGTAATGGGGAAGTTGTTGCCATTAGCTCTTATCTCATGGGGAAGAAAATCATCTTTGATGTCAAATTCATTTGTGAGGTTTTTAAATTAGAGGATGAAGGCATTGATGATGAGCATGGTTTGGGGCATGTTCTTATTGGATCCGTCACCGCCCTAAATGCTCAAGACCGGATCTTACATTTGATGGTGTCTTGGTGGTTTCGTCCCTCCGGAGGAAAATATTCCACCATCCGTCAAGTGGATGATTTTTGGATCCATTTCTTCTGTGAGCGAAAGCGCCCAAATCTTGCTCGACTCATGTTCGCGGAGATCGTCTACCTTGTGCAAAATCGTCACACAAGTCTCGTCACCTCCTTTACATATGGTACGACTTTGAGTTATTTCTTTATTAAGAAGGATATTGATTGCTCTTTTGACCGCCCAACTCCCCTCACCGATCCCATTGATGAGCGATCTCTTGCTCGGGCAAAGTTCTCCTATTTTAATGGTGAATGGGTACGTCTTGCCGAGCTACCACCCGAGGCCGCCGCTGTATTTGAAGAAAATCAAGCTCCTCAAGTCCCACAACCCTCCATTGATGCTCTCATGACTTATCTCAATGAGCAATTTACCGGGTTGCGCACGGACATGATCACTCGTCTTACTTCCCTTGAAACCACTTTTGATACAAGGATGACAGGTATGGAGAATAGCCTCACATCCCTTGAAAGCGGTCACAATTCTTTGAATATTTCCATCGCCGCTTTCCATGATCAGTGGCGCAATAGCATGCGGGATAATGAGCCAACGGGGATTGATGACGAAGATGATGAAGATGACGAAGACGATGCCTGTACGTTTCTTCTTGCATCTCATGCATATCATTTAGGATTTTCTATTTTATGCACCTTTGCTTTAAGTTCTTAGGACTAAGTTTATTATTAAACCTATGCTTTGATTTTCTGCTTTTGTTTGGATTTTAAGGATTGATGCTATGATGAATAAAATTAATGTTGCTTATTTATACCTTTGCCTATGTTTATGCACTTAATTGTCTCAATATTTTTGATCTAACAAAAGGGGGAGAGAAACTAGCTCACACTTCAAATATTTTGATTTTAACTCAAAGGTTACCAAGCTTATACTTAGGGGGAGTAAACTTTGTAAAGTTTTTCAAAAATTTTAAGTTTTAGTTTTGTTATATCAAAAAGGGGGAGATTGTAAAACCTAGGTTTGATTTTGATATAATTAGATCTTTAAGGATCAATTTGAAAAACATAAAATTGTTTTTGTAAGTCCCTTAATAAGTTTTAAATCACCAACTTTTTGAAACTGATTTGAAAAACTCAAACTCAAAATATTTTCTAAGTGTTCCAAGGCCAAACTATTGAAAAACGTTCAGGTGTATCGATACACTCCCAAGCGTATCGATACCTTTTCACCAAAGTTAGCTACTGTCGGAACTCGTATCGATACACTCTTCACCTGTATCGATACGCCCCTGTGTTAAAGTCTGAAGAGTTTGAATGGCGTACCGATACGACAAACCCTCGTATCGATACGGCTTTAATATATTTTTAAATATAAGTCGATTTAAAAAATATGACCTTCGGTGTCAGTTGGTTGGTAACCAAACTTTAAATGTTCGTTGACCCGTATAGATACGCTAAACCCTCGTACCGATACGGATATCGATAGTGAGCTAAGTTGAAAAAAAGGTATCGATATGGCCTTTACCGTTTCGATACCTTGTACCTATACGCTTACGCGCGTATCGATACACCTTATTTATTGCACACAACGACTCTTTCTTTTCTGAGACAGGTATCGATACACCTCCCCGCGTACCGATACGCATTGCTGCAGAAGTGCATTTATGGTGGTAAGAGAGGGTTCCAACGGCTCCATTTATGTTCCCAACCACCCAAACGGCTAGAAATCAATTAGAAGGTATAAAAGAGACATCGAAAAGCTACAGCAACAACTATTGATCATCAAGAAAACATCTATTCATCAAATCCAAGCAATTGTGCAAAAATCCCATATTGTCTAGAAACCCCAATTGTAATTTTCATTCTTATCTTGTTCAATTGGGTTGAGTGCTTGTAATTGGGCTATCATTTGTATTGAGAGATACTCTATTAGCCAACAAATTCTTTGTTACCTTATTGTGAGGATTGGGTTAAATTTTGGGTAGAAAATTTAACCGAAATTGTAAGGGTTGCCTCCTTAGCCTAAAAAAGGGGAAGAACAATTAGTGGAATTGTTGCAATTCCTTAGTTAAGTTAAGGTAGTGGATGTAGAGTTCATTTGGAACTTGAACCACTCTAAAATCTCTTGTCAATCTTTTTATTTGCAAATTTCCACCACACAAACTTTAAATTTCCAATTCACCCCCCCTCATGGTTCATATCGATCTTCCGATCCACTCAACACTGCACCTACAACATAGTCACTGGCATCACACATAATTTCAAATGGCAAACTCCAGTCTGGTGGATGTACAATTCGCGCTGTTACCAGCTATTCTTTCAGAATTTTGAATGCCTCAGTACATTCAGCATTAAAGTCAAAAGGATGCCTCTGTTCCAGTAGGTGGCATAAAGGCTTGGTAATCTTTGAAAAATTCAAAATAAACCTTCGATAAAACCCGGAATGCCCTAAGAAACTCCGAATTCCTTTGACTATGGTGGGTGGTGGCAGTTTTTCAATCACTTCTATCTTTGCTCTATCGACCTCTATGCCGCGGCAGCTTACCTTGGGGCTTAGGACTATCCCCTCATCCACCATGAAGTGACATTTCTCCCAGTTTAAGACAAAGTTCGATTTCTCGCATCTTTCGAGCACCATATATAGGTTGCCTAAAAAGCCTTTAAAATTGTCTCCAAAGACGGAAAAACCGTCCATGAATATTTCCAGGAAGTCCTCCACCATGTCGGAGAATATCGCCATCATACACCTCTGGAATGTTGCTGGTGCATTGCAGAGTCCAAATGGCATTCTTCGGAAAGCATAAGTGCCGTATGGGCAAGTGAAAGTAGTTTTCTCATGATCCTCCGGTGCAATAGCTATCTTGTTATAACCTGAGTAACCATCAAGAAAACAATAATAAGGTTTTCTCGCTCATCTATCAAGAATTTAATCAATAAAAGGTAGGGGAAAATGGTATTTCCGGCTAGCTTTGTTAAGCTTCCGATAATCCATATAAACCCTCCAACCGGTCACAGTCATGGTTGGGATTAGTTCGTTCTCTTCATTGGTCACCACGGTTATTCCTCCCTTTTTAGGAACACACTGCACCGGGCTCACCCACTTACTATCCCAGATGGCATAAATTATCCCAGCGTCAAGCCATTTGATAATTTCTTTTCGAACCAGTTCTCGCATAGCATCGTTTAAGCGTCTCTGAGCATCAATTGTCGGCTTATGATCATCCTGTAGGAGAATTTTGTGCATACATAATGCCAGACTGATGCCTTGGATATCAGCTATCGTTAATCCAATTGCCTTTTTATACTGCTGCAACATACATATCAACTGATGTTCCTGTTTCTGCATTAACTTGGAAGAGATGATTACATGCAACATATCATTTAATCCAAGGAAAACATATTTAAGCTTCCTTGGCATTTCCTTAAGGTCTTGTAACCCCCTTAGCTCGGCCTAGACGGTTGACCCGAACTACGAAGATTACACGTAGAAAACTAAAGTCAACCTGAAAGTCAACCTTGATTAACGACCCTTTTTTTCTTTTTAGTATTATCTAGATGCACCTTAACCCTAAGCGTACACTTGAAAAGCACAACAATCGAATTTCAATAAGGGACTTAATTGCACAAAATACAAAAGTTATGGACCAAATTGTAAATTCTAGAAAGATGGAGGACTGAACTGATTTTAAGGTTACCAAAACTTAATTAACCATATTACATGCTTCTCTGCCAAATTTCACCTTAAACGGACATCACAAACTCAAGCAATTGCAAATACAATTTTTAGGACTAAAACGTAAAGCTTGCAAACCTTAAAAACCATTCAAATCAGTGCCCAACGGTCATCTGTTTCGAAACGGGTTTGACCGTTTCGAAACTCGGGTTCGTTTTGAGACCTGTATCGGAACAGGGCCTGGAAGTGGCCAAAACGTTTCGGAACGGCCTCCATCCGTTTCGATACTCGAAGGCTATTACAGGCCCCCGTTTCGAAACGCTAGTGCCCGTTCTGATACGGATTGCCCAGATGTTGCATAATTTGCTGGTTTTACATACATTAAACCACTCAAACACATCCTAATGACTTCCTAATCATGTCAACAAGTCATCATACATATAAGGTACATGTTTGCAACATCAAAGCACATTCATGGCATAGATCAAGGAAATCCACAAATTTATAGGCATGCATCCTAATATCCCAAAGTCAAACAACCATCAAAGCACCAAATCATTTATGGCATCATGCCACAACTAGGGAGTCCAAAACATCTCCCAAATCACATCTTAGGTTCCCATTGCCAAATATCAAAAACTAATAATGTTGTGAAAACATCACCATACATGAGCTTAGCTTTCCCTTGGATTCTTAGCCTCCTTGCTGCCCACAAACACCTCAATTATCTGCATTATTGGTTCGAGAGAGAGAGAGCGTAAGCACAATTGCTTAGTGAGGCATGCTCTAAAGAAACAACACAATAATGCATTTTATAAAACACTTTCTACAAAGTTTTCCATCACATAATCATCATTATTCATGAAACCTTGCATACATATCAAGCATCTCATGCTTCAATAAAATCAACATGTCATATTGGCTTTCAAGTGATAATCCATAACCATTTACAACACAAAACACAATCGGATACGCGGATTACAAGCGTTGTCCCTTACGCTTCATACACACTACCGAACACACAAGGTGGAGTTTACCGGTACAATCACAACCCCTCAACACCCGTGATGGAGTTTAACTTTACAATCACAACCCCTCAACATCACTCATCGGTAGTTGTATAACATCAATAACAAGAACACGGGACACACAACACAAGATCTACACATGGACTTTTAACCACCATTGTGATCTTAACCATCTCGTTAGTGTACTTGGATGGAGTTTACGATACAATTACAACCCCTCAACATCCAAGGCGACTTTATTCACGGTGCACCCAATCCTATAGCGGACTAACTACATCCGATTCAAGTAATTTAAAACGAACACATCACTTGCCAATATACATCATTTATCATCAACATTTCACTTTTTTAAAGCATTAAATCAATGCCATTAAGCAACATGCATCACTATGCATCAAATCAACATTTTCAACATATCAAACCAAGGATCTCTTACCTTGAGCATCCTTCAACATATGGCTTTCAAAACCAACATTAATCATGCTAAAACATGCTTTCAAAACATAATATAAACATGCAATTTATCAACAAATGCATCGAACCACTCCATGCCTCATACAAGAGAGTTTTTCCAAAAACTTACTCTTGAGATTAGCTAAGTTGTTTAGACTTAAACTAAGCTCCCAAAACATTCAAACATTTGTTTCAAAGCTGATAACCTAACTTCACTCACCAATTCCGTTTCGCAAGCTTGCCGAAACACCGTTCAAGCCTTCGGATCAACACCACAAGTGTCTGAAGATGTTTCCCCTCTTTTAAACATATCAAAGCAGAGGATTAATGCATCATCATGCATTAAAATCTTCAGCCATCACACCTAAACTCGCTGCTCTAACCAAATCTAACATTTCGGCTACCAAACACAACCGAAATCACCTCCAAACTCTTCCACAACATAGCCCAGCCAAGATCCATCACTTCTAACCATTTCTAAACATCAATGAACATCTAAAATGAACCTAAACTCGTCCTTATACCTCCAGCTATAACAGAACACCAAGATCACCCCAAAAAACCACCATTTTCATAAGCAAAAAACTTAGGAAATTCAATATATTCGGGATTGCATTGATCAAACCTCATTTACACATCATTAAACATTCAAAATACATTTAATAATCATCTCAAAACATAGCCCAAACAAACACCACGAATTTCTTCAAGATTTCTTCCAAATCTTGAGTTTTAAGCCAAAATCATGTTCATATGATTAAAACCTTTTATAAAACTTAAATTAAGGATTGAGAACTTGGGAATTTCAGTAAAGAACTGAGTATTTAGAGGAGAAGAACAACCTTACCTCTAAATGTAGATTTCTCCTTGATTAGAGCAAAAATTCTTGAAAATTCAATAAGCAAATCAAGAGGATTTGATGTAAAAAGGATTAGGAATTAATTGTTGATTGAATCCTCATCAATTGACTTGAAAACCAATGAAAAAGATGCTGGAGAAAACTGTTTGGATGAGGGAATTTTGAGAGAAAATGAGATGAGAAAGTTTTAAGAAAGTTAGTTATGAAAATCTAAAATATGATTTTCCACTTTTCATTTAACTAATTAAACATTAATTAAATCATTAAAATCTAAGAAAAATCTGGAGAAATCCTTCTTGGGTAAATTAGCTCCTTAAAGATTCAAAGTTTCAATCCTTACAACACAGTCACCACTGAACTTATCAAAAATCGCATTTTAGTCACTATTTCAAAATGTCGCACTTCCAAACCTTATTTTGTAAAAATTGATTTCACCACTCTCTTATATATATTAAAAGATGATTTTTAGATATTTTTCCATATTTTTAAAGCATCCCGAACTAGGTTTTCCCTAAAACCACCTTTTATATTCGAAACGAAAATCAGACCGGCCCGGTTCAGACCCTCAACTTCTAAGCCGAAAATTAGGGTGTTACAACTCTCCCCCTTAAGAAATTGTGTCCTCGAAATTTACCTGGAGGAAAGAGGTACGAAAACTGCTTCTTCATGTAATCCTTTTTTTCCCACATGGCTTCCTCAACACCACGATGCTTCCACAACACCTTTACCAAATCAATGGTCTTGCCTTGAAGAACTTTACTCTCTGAATCCAGAATTTCCATCGGCTCCTCATCATAGGTCAAGTCTGGATTCAACTCCACTTCCTCCACAGGCATAACATGCGAAGGATCCGATCTATACCTCCGAAGCATAAAGACATGAAACACATCATGAATCTTTTGCGACTCTTGCGGCAGTCTCAGCTTGTACGCAACAGGACCCACACGTTCAATCACCTCATATGGTCCAATGTACCTAGGGCTCAACTTACCCTTTCGACCAAACCTCATCACCTTCTTCCAAGGCGAAACCTTCAAAAACACACGGTCACCTACAGCATACTCATTCTCCTTACGCTTCAAATCTTCGTAAGACTTCTGTCGATCAGAAGCTGCCTTCAATTGCTCACAAATGAGCTTCACCTTCTCGGTGGTTCCTTTTAACAAAGCTGACATTGAAACCAACTTCTGACCTGTTTTAGCCCAACAAAGAGGAGTTCTGCACTTCCTCCCATACAAGGCTTCATAAGGTGCCATTTGAATACTTGTCTGGTAGCTATTGTTATGAGCAAACTCCACCAAAGGCAAATGCTTCTCCCATGAGCCTTGAAACTCAATCACACAACACCTCAACATATCCTCCAGCACTTGGATAACACACTCAGACTGTCCATTCGACTGTGGATGATAAGAAGTACTGAAATTCAGCCGTGTACCCAAAGCTTGATGCAAGCATTCCCAGAAATGCGATGTAAACCTCGGATATCTATCCGACACTATAGACTTTGGCACACCATGCAGCCGCACAATCTCAGCAATGTACAACTCTGCAAGATTGTCCATAGTATACATGGTATCCACATGCAAGAAATGAGCACACTTCGTAAGGCGATCCACAATCACCCACATTGAATTCTTTCTCGATGGCGACAAAGGCAAACCAGACACAAAGTCCATGGTAATCCTTTACCACTTCCACTCAGGAATCCTCAACGGTTGCAACAACCGAGAAGGAAACTGATGCTCAGCCTTAACTTGCTGACAAACCATGCACTTACTCACAAACTCAGCAACATCTTTCTTTAAACCCACCCAATACTACTCATCCTTAAGATCACGATACATCTTTGTACTACCAGGGTGCATAGCAAAAGGACTACTATGAGCTTTAGTGAGAATAGCACGCCTCAACTCAGCAATATTGGGCACTACTATCCGACTCCCAAAACATAAAACTCCGTCATCATTAAAACAGAAATCTGACGGCCTATCCTCAACAATATTCAGAACATGTGGCACCAAGGAATCATCCAACAGCTGTTTATCCTTTATCAAATGAACCAAAGATGGTTTCACTTGCAATTCATCCACAAGACCTCCATCTCGTGAAATGCTCAAGCTGGCAAACATAGCTCTCAACTCTACTGCCACTTTCCTACTCAAGGCATCCACTAACACATTAGCTTTTCCCAGATGGTACTCGATCGTCAGATCGTAATCTTTAAGCAACTTCACCCAACATCATTGCCTAAGATTTAACTCTTTCTGAGACATCAGATACTTCAAACTCTTATGATCCGTGTACACAATTCACTTCTCACCATACAAGTAATTTCTCCAAATTTTCAAAGCAAAAACCACCGCAGCTAACTCAATGCCAAGCGTAGGATAATTGCGCTCATGCACCTTCAATTGTCGCGATGCATAAGCCACCACCTTACCCTCTTGCATCAACACACCACAAACTCTTTCCCTGATTCAGGTTGAACCAAGATAGGAGCTTGCGTCAAAGCTGCCTTAAGCTTCTCAAAAGCCTGCTGTCTCGCTTCCGTCCACTCATACTTGACATCCTTCTGCAACAACTTCGTCAAAGGTGCAACAATTTTTGAAAATCCATCCACGAACCTCCGATAGTATCCCGCCAAACCAAGGAAACTACGGACTTCATGAACAGACTTAGGAGGCTTCCAATTCATCACTGCCTCAATCTTCGGAGGATCAACACGAATCCCCTCAGCAGAAACCACATGACCAAGGAACACAACTTCTCTAAGCCAGAATTCACACTTGCTCAGCTTAGCGTAAAGCTGATTCTCCAACAAAGCCTGCAACACAATCCTCAAATGCCCTTCATGCTCCTCCTCAGTACGAGAGTACACAAGGATATCATCAATGATCACCACAACAAACTTATCCAAGTATTCATGGAACACTTTATTCATCATGTCCATAAAAGCTGCAGGAGCATTCGTCAAACCAAACGGCATCACAACGAACTCATAATGCCCATACCTCGTCCTAAAGGTTGTTTTGGCACATCCACATCCTTCACCTTCAACTGGTAATACCCTGACCTCAAGTCAATCTTAGAGAACACAACCGCTCCCCGAAACTGATCAAAAATATCATCAATCCTCAGCAATGGATACCGATTCTTGATAGTCAACTTATTCAGTTGACGGTAATTGATGCACATTCTCATAGTGCCATCCTTTTTCTTCACAAACAAGACCGGTGCACCCCAAGGTGATACACTCAGCCTAATGAAACCACGATCAAGCAACTCCTGAAGTTGCGTTTTCCGCTCCTTCAACTCCTTAGGTGCCATTCGATACGGAGTAATGGACACTGGAGTTGTGTTTTCGTACAGCTCAATTCCAAACTCCACCTCTCGATTAGGAGGCAATCCAGGTAACTCATCCGGAAACACACCAGGAAACTCTCGCACATTCCTGATATCTTTAACCCGCAACTCCTTAGAGCTAGGATTCATCACAAAGGCCAGATAAGCTTCACACCCTTGTCTAAGCATCCGGCTCGCTTCCAACGTAGACACCACGTTGGCAAGAAACTTCACATTCTCACCAACCACCACTACCTCATAATCATCCGCAAGCTTCAACGAAACTCGCTTGTTCTCAAAATCCACCACAGCTCGATGTTCAACAAGCCAATCCATACCAAGGATTACATCAAAACTATAGAATGTCAATTCAATGAGATCAACATGAAAAACATGGTTTTGCACAACCAAGGGACATCTTCTGTATAACTTCCGTGTCACAAGGGTCTCACCAAAGGAACTAGTTACACGCATACCAACATCTAAAGACTCAATAGGAAAACCAAGCAATTGAGCATGTTCACGCAATATGTATGGATGTGTAGATCCAGAATCAATCAAGGAAAGTAATGACAAGGATTGCAAAGTGAAGGTACCTGCGATCACATCCGTGTCATTTCTCCCCTCTCGCTGCGCATACACTCGAGCCTGGAAACCACCCTCAGGTTGGACAGCTACCACATGTGCCACATTCCTCCCACCATCATCTCTGCGCTGGAAGTTACCACGGCCGCGCCCACGACCTATCTGTGGTGCAACAACACTAGGAGCACGTCCCTGACCACCACCGGCCAACAAAGGACACTCCCTCTTCATGTGGTCTGCCGAACCACAATTCCAGCACAAATTACCAGTCACTGCTACAGGAGCCTGAACCTCCATTGCTGCTCGAGGACAATCACGCCTCAAATGACCACGCGATCCACACGTCCAGCACGTGTTCTGATCAGCTCTCATCATGTCTCCCTGAACAAGTGCACCATGCCCTCCATTACCACGCCTAGCAGAAGACTGATACCTCTTATCTCGTTCTCTCTTGTTCCGTCCACAACCGAAACTATACTCAGCAGCTCTTTTACCCGAGCCAGAACTAGCACCCCTGGAAGACAAACCCAGGTTATGCTCAATGTCCTTCGCCCTACTCACCAGCACATCAAAATCTGTATACTCAGCTGCAAGCATAAAGATCTTCACATCCGACATCAAACCATACCGGAAACGCTCACACCTCTCCCGCTCATCAGGGATAAGCTTAGGTGCGTACTGGCTAAGGCGGACAAACTGGATCTCATACTCAGCCACTGACATACTTCCTTGCACAAGAGACATCAATTCTCTTTTCTTCTCATCCAGGTATCGCACACCTAGATACTTTCGCTTGAATGCGTTCAGGAAGAACGTCCAAGTCACATCAGCTTCCTCCATCCCGGAGACAATGGTTGTCCACCAAGTATACGCATCATCATGTAACAGCAATAGAACGCAACCTAACTTCTGCACATCATTGCAGTTCATTTGTCCCAATATCCTCTTGGTACTTTCCACCCATGATTCGGAACCCTCAACAGATAAACCTCTCAACTCAGTCCCTCCCAGATTGCGCATACGTTCCAAAGGTAATCTCGCATTAACATCACCCTGATGCACAGCTCCATGAGCTCCAGCTCCGTTTGCCTGAAAGGCTCCAGCAACAGCCTGTATCAAAACTGTCATGTCAGGAGCAGCTTGCCCCTGCCCAACTTTAGGTCCAGCGACCCGACACCAGCACCAACACCAGCTCCATCACCTTTAGCACCACCACCGCCGGGTGGTCCACCACCAGTAGAAGGAGGTATATCCACAACGTTCTCAATGTTCTCCTCGTTTTCATTCTGAGCCATAGCTCTCGTATTCATCCTCATCTCTCTACGAGGCCCCATTTTACAAGAAACTACAATGCACTGACACAAATGCAATAAATATAATTAGGCTCAACAAGGTAAGTAATCCAAGCACTCAAGCTCATTTTTCAAAAACAATTCCTTTCATTAGTTTTGATATGGCAATGGGTTCCTCTAACATGCTTCAACACAACATAACATCACAATTGGAACATACTTACAATTCACACATCAAACTTTCATTTAAAAGGCATATCATGCTATCACACATACATCACCCACATAACCATTCCTGTTTACTCGAGAACTCAGCTCTGATACCACCAAATGTAACCCCCTTAGCCCGGCGTAGACGATTGACCCGAACTACGAAGATTACACAGGGAAAACCAAAGTCAACCCAAAAGTCAACCTTGATTAACAACCCTTTTTTTCCTTTTTAGTCATATCTAGATGCACCTTAACCCTAAGCGTACACTTGAAAAACACATACATGAAAAGCACAACAATCGAATTTCAATAAGGGACTTAATTGCACAAAATACAAAAGTTAGGGACCAAATTGTAAATTCTGGAAAGATGGAGGACTTAACTGATTTTAAGGTTACCAAAACTTAATTAACCATATTACATGCTTCTCTGCCAAATTTTACCTTAAAAGGACATCACAAACTCAAGCAATTGGAAATACAATTTTCAGGACTAAAACGTAAAGCTTGCAAACCTTAAAAACCATTCAAATCAGTGCCAAGCGGTCATCTGTTTCGGAACGGGGTAGACCATTTTGAAACTCGGGTTCGTTCCGAGACCTGTATCGGAACAGGGCCTAGAAGTGTCCAAAACGTTTCGGAACGACCTCCATCTGTTTCGATACTCGAAGGCCATTACAGGCCCACGTTTCGAAACGCTAGTGCCCGTTCCGATACGGATTGCCCAGAAGTTGCATAATTTGCTGGTTTTACATACATTAAAACACTCAAACACATCCTAATGACTTCCTAATCATGTCAACAATTCATAATACATATAAGGTACATGTTTGCAACATCAAAGCACATTCATGGCATCGATCAAGGAAATCCACAAATCTATAGGCATGCATCCTAATATCCCAAAGTCAAACAACCATCAAAGCACCAAACAAGCATCAAAATGGCCATTTACAAATCCAAATCATTTATGGCATCATGCCACAACTAGGGAGTCCAAAACATATCCCAAATCAAATCCTAGGTTCCCATTGCCAAATATCAAAAACTAATAATGTTGTGAAAACATCACCATACATGAGCTTAGCTTTCCCTTGGATTCTTATCCTCCTTGTTTCCCTCAAACACCACAATTATCTGCATTATTGGTTCAAGAGAGTGAGCGTAAGCACAATTGCTTAGTGAGGCATGCTCTAAAGAAACAACACAATAATGCATTTTATAAAACACTTTCTACAAAGTTTTCCATCACATAATCATCATTATTCATGCAACCTTGCATACATATCAAGCATCTCATGCTTCAATAAAATCAACATGTCATATTGGCTTTCAAGTGATAATCCATAACCATTTACAACATAAAACACAATCGGATACGCGGATTACAAGCGTTGTCCCTTACGCTTCATACACACTACCGAACACACAAGGTGGAGTTTACCGGTACAATCACAACCCCTCAACACCCGTGATGGAGTTTAATGGTACAGTGACAACCCCTCAACATCACTCATCGGTAGTTGTATAACATCACTAACGAGAACACGAGACACACAACAAAAGATCCACACATGGACTTTTAACCACCATTGTGATCTTAACCATCTCATTAGTGTACTTGGATGGAGTTTATGATACAATTACAACCCCTCAACATCCAAGGCGACTTTATTCACGGTGCACCCAATCCTATAGCCGGCTAACTATATCAGATTCAAGTACTTTAAAACCAACACATCACTTGCCAATATACATCATTTATCATCAACAATTCACTGTTTTAAAGCATTAAATCAAAGCCATTAAGCAACATGCATCACTATGCATCAAATCCACATTTTCAACATATCAAACCAAGAATCTCTTACCTTGAGCATCCTGCAACATATGGCTTTCAAAACCAGCATTAATCATGCTAAAACATGCTTTCAAAATAGAATATAAACATGCAATTTATCAACAAATGCATCGAACCACTCCATGGCCCATTCAAGAGAGTTTTTCCGAAAACTTACTCTTGAGCTTAGTTAAGTTGATTAGACTTAATCTAAGCTCCCAAAACCTTCAAACATGGGTTTCAAAGCTGATAACCCAACTTCACTCACCAATTCTGTTTCGCAAGCTTGCCGAAACACCGTTAAAGCCTTCAGATCAACACCACAAGTGTCCGAAGATGTTTCCCCTGTTTTAAACACATCAAAGCAGAGGATTAATGTATCATCATGCATTAAAATCTTCAGCAATCACACCTAAACTCGATGCTCTAACCAAATCTAACATTTCGACTACCAAACACAACCGAAATCACCTCTAAACTCTTCCACAACATAGCCAAGCCAAGATCCATCACTTTTAACCATTTCTAAACATCAATTAACATCTAAAATGAACCTAAACTCGTCCTTATACCTCCAGCTATAACAGAATACCAAGATCACCCCAAAAACCACCATTATCATAAGAAAAAACTTAGGAAATTCAACCTATTCGGGATTGCATTGATCAAACCTCATTTACAGATCTTTAAACGTCCAAAATACATTTAATAATCATCTCAAAATAGAGCCCAAACAAACACCACGAATTTCTTCAAGATTTCTTCCAAATCTTGAGTTTTAAGCCAAAATCAAGTTCATATCATTAAAACCTTTTATAAAACTTAAATTAAGGATTGAGAACTTGGGAATTTCAGTAAAGAACTGAGTATTTAGAGGAGAAGAACAACCTTACCTCTAAATGTAGATTTCTACTTGATTAGAGCAAAAATTCTTGAAAATTCAATAAGCAAATCAAGATGATTTGATGTAGAAAGGATTAGGAGTTAATTGTTGATTGAATCCTCATCAATTGACTTGAAATTCAATGAAAAAGATACTGGAGAAAAGTGTTTGGATGAGGGAATTTTGAGAGAATGAGATGAGAAAGTTTTAAGAAAGTTAGTTATGAAAATCTAAAATATGGTTTTCCACTTTTCATTTAACTAATTAAACATTAATTAAATCATTAAAATCTAAGAAAAATCTGGAGAAATCCTTCTTGGGTAAATTAGCTCCTTAAAGATTCAAAGTTTCAATCCTTACAAAACAATCACCTCCGAACTTTTCAAAAATCGCATTTTAGTCACTATTTCAAAATGTCGCACTTCCAAACCTTATTTTTTAAAATTGATTTCACCACTCTTTATATATATATTAAAAGAGGATTTTTAGATATTTTTCCATATTTTTAAAGCATCCCAAACTTTTATATTCGAACCGAAAATCAGACCGGCCCGGTTTAGACCCTCAACTTCTAAGTCCAAAATTGGGGTGTTACATGTCTAAAATAGGTGGTTCTGCAGTTGAAGGCTTTTGGATTATGTTTTCATTCAAGGTATAACTTAGGGGCTCGAATAACTGACCTCAGCAATATCCTATCCAATTTACCTCCTCATGACTTTCAGTGTCGGATGTATCTGAATTGGAGGAGTTGATGTCGTCGTTGCTGTAGTGACAGTCTTCCATATGGCTTCTGTGGCAGTGACCAAATTTAATGTCATGGCAGCTCGACCTGATGCAAGGTTGGTCAAGGATTACTGCAGTGATGACCTTGCATTCTTCTTCTGCATCAACATGTTTAGTTGCCTGAAGAACATTGAGCTTGATCTCTTGATCATTTACTCTCATTATAAGTTCTTCCTTCTCTACATCAATCAGTGATCTTCCTGTGGCTAGGAACGGTCGCCCCAGGATTATTGGTGCGTTCTCATAAGCTTCACAGTCTAAAACAAGAAAGTCAGCAGGAAAAATGAACTTGTCCACTCTTACCAGAATATCTTCAATCTTCCCTTCTGGTTGTACGTAATAGCAGTGTGCCAGCTGCAACATAACTGTCGTGGGCCGTGCTCGTCCAATACCTAATATCTAAAACACAAATTTTTGCATTAAATTAATACTAGCACCTAACTAACAAAGTTCCTTACCCACCAATTTGTCACCAATTATGCATGGTATGATGAATCTCCCATGATCCTTCTTTTTCTGGGGGGGATGCCTGTGCAAGATAGTCATGCATCCCTATATTATTTTTACCGTTTCGAATTCCTCAATTCTGGATCTTTGCAACATAGCATCCTTGAGAAATTTTGCATAGCTGGGCATCTTCTTGATGGCCTCTAACAGCGGTATATTGATGTGAACCTGCTTAAAAATATCATAGATCTTTTTGAGCTGGTACTCATGTTTATGCTTTTGTAACCGCTATCGAAAAGGAGGTGGAGGACGGTAATCTTCCAGACGTCCTTCATATGGTATTCGGATTTGAGCTGGTACCAATTTGTCCCTTCTGCTGTTGTGACAGGTGTGGCGGCAACAGGTTGTTCATCTTCTGTCGGGGCAGTGTTCTCGGCAGATGTTTCTAGTGCTGGTTCCTCAATCGGAATGGTTTTTATCTCTGGCCCGGCAGTTGTTTCCCACTCATAGTTTTAATAGCTTTGCATTGCTCATGTGTGGGTTGTCTAGCGACCTCAGTATCGCTAGGGAATCCTCCGTTCTGCCTTGGCTCAATATGTTGGGAAACCTGGCCCATCTGTGTCTCCAGTGATTTTAGTGTGGCTTCATGGTTAGTCATTCTCATCTCTATTTTATCCATGAACGACTCAGTCTTCTTGACGAAGTGATCCATGTTTGCCATGTAAGCTCCTGTCTGTGACATAAATGTGTCCAATGTCTGCTCCAGTATACTAGGTGCGACTGTCGACTGCTGTTGCAGTTGCTGTCGTGTCAGAATTCTGGGTGCTCCCTGGTTTTGAGTGTTCTGCACTTGAGGATTCAGTGCGTTGTTTGGATTACTCCAGGAGAACTTCGGGTCTTTCCTCCAGTTGGGATTGTAATTGTTTGAGTCGTAATTTCTCGGCTTGTTATAGTTTCCAACATACATCCCTTCCTCTAGCTGTAACGGGCAGTCTTCTGAACTGTGATTCCCACTACAATTTTCACATACTTCTTACGCAGAGTAAAAAAGTTTTGAATCTTTCTTTAGCAAATATTCTACTGCCTTTGTAAGGTACGCAACCTGTGTCTTTAGGGAATTGTCGGCTTCATAATCTTTCACAGCTAGCACTCGTTTACCTCTCCTCATTGTGGGAAATTGCTCTTCATTCTTTGCTAGATTTTTCAATACTACCATGGCTTCGTCCGGATCTTTGTCCAACAACAGTCCATTTGCTGTTGAATCTATTCTCATCCGAGTGTGTGTGTTGGCAGCATTGTAAAATTTTATGACTTGATTCCTAACAGGGAATCCGTGCATCGGGCAATTCCTCAGAAGAGTGGCAAACCTATCCCATGCCTCGTGCATTGGCTCATCATCTTCCTGTTGAAAAGTAGCAATTTCATTACGTAATCGCTCAGATAATGGGAAGGATTAAAACGAGATAAAAATTCACGAGTGAGATCCGCCCAAGTTCGTATTGAAATCGACGTTAGTTTATTATACCAAGTTTTCGCCATGTCCCTCAGTGAATTAGGAAATAACCGAAGCCTCAGTATCTCCGGATTTACTCATGGTAATCTAAACGATCCATAAATTTCTTGGAACATTTTCAGATGTTCTCTGGCATCCTCTGTAGCAGCACCACTAAATTGGCCAGCGGAATTGATCGTGCTGAACATCACAGGTTTCAGCTCGAAATTTTTAGCTTCCACGTCTGGCAGGGTGGTCTCCAGTTCCACATGACCATTGATCATGTATTCACGGCATGACCGTCGTGCGGCCACGGAAGCGGCAGGTTGTCCGTTCCCTTCATCCATGATAGGATCTTCAGGATCTTCAAGATTCCTCTAGTTGTTTACCCCGTTATGCATTGCTTCTAACTGTTCCACAAGATAATCATTTCTGGCTATCAAAAGATGGACTCGGTTCCTAAAATTGCACGAGCGTTCGATTTCAGGGTCTAGTTTATACTCAGGTTCTTTGCCTTGTCTTGATCTGCGCATAAGCACACGAAAAACCTTGTGAAAAGCACAATGTGAACAATCCCAACAAAAATAGAAAAATTAAAAAGAAAGTGCCATAAAAGTAAGGGTAAAGATATGTTGCCAGTCCTCGGCAACGGCGCCAAAAACATGTTGCGTGTAAAATAGTCTATTGCAATAGAGTGCAAGTGTACACGACGCAAGTAGTAAAGTGATACACGAAGTATCGAATGTCGAATCCACAAGGACTGGAAATAGCTTTATTCTTGGATTGCTGCACAAGAGAGAAAGAAGAGAGTTTAATTTGTTGGGAATTGATATTGAAGAATACTTAATATAAAAGATTAAAAGATTCAGGATAAAGAAATAGACCGATATTGATTTGCTCGGTAGTGCAGGTGTTGCACTGTATAGAAGGATAAACACATCTTGGATGATACCTCCCGGCGTGAATTGAAGGATGAACACCAATGTTGTTGAATTCTTCCTAAGCCACTTAACCTCGTCCTATCCCTAGGTCCGAGATAGTTCAACCATATACTGGAGAACCCGCACTTATTCCTTTCGTATACTTATCTCTCCCGATATTAAGTAAATAAATAATCTTGCAATGCTCTTCTAATACTCTTGCAAGATGTTGAAAACCAGAAAAAGCAAACTTGATGTTTTATTCAATGAACAGAAAATTCCTAAAATTAGTACAATCCATGCAACTACTTTACATAATCAACCCTTAGCCCTAGTGGAAGTTTAGAACATGATGAGAAGGGGAAAACGACTAGGGTTTTAGAGAAGATGACTAGAGAATGAGATGTCTTTCCCTAGGTCGAATTACATGCCTTTATATAGGCCTTGGGTTCGAATTTTCTAATAAGGTAAGAATACAAGTTGAAACTAAAGTGCAACTCTAATTAAGATTAAATCTTCTGAGTAGATGCCTTAAATTCGTCCTCTTTTCTTGTTTTGGGTTTCTTCCTTGAACTTTGGGCTTGGCCTTCATTATGATCTAGGGCTCAGAAAAATATAAGAGCGGCCCATGACAGACCGGCTTAATTTCCTTTATCTATCGAGATTCACTTCACTTTTCCCTTCACCATTGTTGTCGTCTTGGCTGCCACGGCAGTGGCCGTGGCAGCATCGTTCTTCTTGACTTATTTAATGTGTTCTAGCTCTGCTTCTTCACTACCCTGAGTCTGCCACAACAGCTACCTGCAAAATCAGCCACATTCAGTAGCAACTGTGCCATTTTATATAATTGTGATGTATATGTGAAATATATCCTAAATTCCATGAATTATGCTTGAATTCTTGCAAAATGTAGAACTTTTGCACACTCAACAACAAGAAAGGTATGAAACTACCAAGGCATTACATTCTTGCAAAATGGTCGCAGGTTCCTCTGTCAGCACCCATGTGCTAAAAATGAAAGGTCATATTGAGCACCTAGAGAGACTTGGACTTCCATTAAGCAAATAGTTGACAACTGATTTGATCATGAATTCATTACTTGAAAGTTATAGTCAGTTCGTTATGAACTATAACTTGAATGAGATGGACAAATCAATTTCTGAGCTGCATACGATGCTTAAAATTGCTTAACAGAATATTAAATCTAAGCCTAGCAATGTTTTGATGGTTCAAAAGGGAAAGAGAAAAGGAGAAGCGATTGGAAATTCCAATGCTAAACCAAAACCCAAATATACTCCCAAAGCTAAGGAGGGTGTCTGTTTCATTCGCAATGAGCCTGGTCATTGGAAGAGATATTGCAAGCTGTATCTGGAAGATCCAAAGAAAAAGAAGAAGACTGGTGAGACAAACTCTTAAGGTATTTATGTTATACATGTTATTTTTTCTCCTTCAAATTCATGGGTATTAGATACTGTATGTGGATCTCACATTTGTACGAATGTGCAGGGACTCAAGAGGAGTAGAAAAATGAAGAAAGGCAAAGTGGACCTACGAGTTGGAAATGGAGCAAAAGTTGTTGCTTTAGCTGTAGGAAGTTATGAACTTACTTTGCCTAGTGGGCTTCTGTTATTTTGAACAATTGCTTTTATGTTCCTAGTATAACTAGGAATATTATTTCAGTTTCTTGCTTGGATAATAATGGTTTTTCTTTTATTATTAAGAATAATAGTTGGTCCATTTATTATAAAGACACATTCTATGCAAATGCTGATTTATAAGATGGTCTTTATGTTTTGAAACTTCAAAACTCTAACAACTTTGTGATCTATAACATAAATAAGAACCTTAAATCTAATGATTTAAATCCAACATATTTTTGGCATTGTCGCCTTGGCCACATAAATGAGAAATGCATTTCAAAACTACATAAAGATGGAATTTGGAATTCTTTTGATTTTGAATCATATGATACTTGTGAATCTTGTTTATTAGGTAAGATGACAAAAAGTCCTTTTACTAGACACGACGAACGTGTCAATGAATTAATGGGCCTAATACATACAAATGTATGTGGACCTTTAACTTCAACTTCTATAGGAGGTAACAAGTAGTTCATCACATTTAATGAAGACTACAATAGATATGGTTATATCTACTTGTAGAGACATAAATCAAAATCATTTGTAGTGTTCAAATCTTTTCAAAATGAGTACAAAGTCAACATTGCAAAACAATAAAAGCTCTTCGATCAGATCGAGGAGGAGAATATTTGAATCAAGAGTTTGATGATCATCTGAGAAACCGTAGAATTGTTTCACAATTAAATCCTCCTGGAAGACCACAATAGAATGGCGTTTCAAAAAGGAGGAATCAAACTTTATTAGATATGGTTCGATCAATGATGAGTATGATAGATCTTAAACTTACCTTTTGGGGTTATGCACTTGAAACAATTCCTTTTACGCTAAATCGAGTTCCTTCCAAAGTAATTGAAAAGACATCATATGAGATATTGACTGGTAAGAAACCCATCGTGTCTTTTCTTAAAATTTGGGGTTGTGAGGCATACGTGAAACATTTGGTTTCTAATAAGCTTGAACCTAAATCCGATAAATGTCTATTTGTGGGATATTCTAAGGAAACAAAATGATACTACTTTTATAATCCCACTAAGAACAAAGTGTTTGTTGCTCAAAATAGTGTCTTTTTAGAAAAGGAATTAATTACTAAAGGAACCAATGGAAGAAAGGTACAACTTGAAGAAGTTCAAGAACCACAAAAACACATTGAACTGCCTTTGGATACTCAATGTCAACAAACTGTTGTTGACATGCTTCCAGTAACATGAGAATTGCGTAGATTTGATAGAGCACGTCTTGAACCCGAGAAATATTGATTTATGGTCACTGACAACCATGAAGTATTACTAGTGGATCAAGATGAACCCACTACCTATCAAGAGGCTATCTCAGATCCAGACTCTGAGAAATGGTTGGAGGCCATGAAGTTTGAAATTCAATCCATATATGACAATAAAGTTTAGACTTTGATTAATCCACCATAAGGTACTAAAAGCATTGGATGCAAATGGGTTTTCAAAAAGAAAACTGATATGGATGGAAAAGTGCATACTTATAAAGCAAGGGTAGTTGCGAAAGGTTTCAAACAAATTCATGGTATAGACAATGATGAAACTTTTTCACAAGTAGCCATGCTTAAATCTATCAGAATTCCAATGTCCATTGCAGCATATTATGACTATGAGATTCGGCAAATGGATGTGAAAATTGTGTTTCTTAATGGAAACTTACTCGAGGATGTGTACCAGAGACAACCTGAGGGCTTTTTATAAGTCAAGAATTCTGGTAAAGTATGCAAGCTTTAAAGATCCTTTTATGAATTGAAGCAAGCTTCACGGAGTTGGAATCTTCATTTTGATGAGTCAATCAAAGAGATTGGATTTATCAAAAATGTAGATGAACCTTGTGTTTACAAGAAATTTAATGGGAGTGCAATTGTATTTTTTGTGTTGTATGTGGATGAGATTCTACTCATTAGGAACGACATTCCTACCTTGTAAACTGTCAAGTCTTGGTTAAGAAATTGTTTCTCAATGAAAGACTTAGGCGAAGTTTCCTATATCCTTGGGGATAAGGATCTATAAAGATAGATCTAAAAGGCTAATCGGTCTAAGTCAAGGTGCATATATAGACAAAGTACTGAAAAGGTTTAGTATGCATGATTCCAAGAGAGGTTACTTGCCTATGTCTCATGGCATTACTCTTAGCAAGACCCAGTGTCCTAAATCTAAGGATGGGAGAGAACACATGAGTAAGATTCGATATGCTTCAGCAATATGATCTATAATGTATGCCATTTTATGCACTAGACCAGATGTTTCATATGCTTTGAGCATAACAAGTCGATACCAATCAGATCCTGATGAAAGTCACTGGACATATGTTAAGAACATACTTAAGTATTTAAGAAAAACTAAAGATATATTCTTAGTATATGACAGATTGGATGATGAACTAATTGTAAGTGGTTACACGGATGCAAGCTTCCAAACTGAAAAAGATGATTTTTGATCACAGTCATGTGTTTTGTTTAAATAAGGGTGCTTTCTGCTGGAACAGCTCAAAGCAAAGCACAGTTGCTGATTCTACAACTCAAACTGAGTACATAGCGACATCTGATGCAGCGAAGGAAGCAATTCGGATCAAGAAATTAATTATTGATCTTGGGCTCGTCCCTACCATTATAAATCATGTTAAGATATATTGTGACAATAATGGTGGCATTGCACAAGCATATGGGCCCAGATCACATCAGCAGTCTAAACACATCTTGAGGTGTTATCATCTTGTTCAAGAGGTGACGTTAAGATATGTAAAGTTTAAACAGATGACATTGTTGCAGATCCTTCGACAAAGCCTCTACCACAAGTAAAACATGATCGTCATGCTAGGTCTATAGGTATGAGATAAATTCTTGAACAGGCCTAGTGCAAGTCGGAGACTGTTAGGTATAGTCCCAAAGGGCCTATTATATGGACATTGTATTTTGATTATTGAATTTATAAATTTGCATGCTTTTGTTTCCTTGAATATTATTTTTCAAAATATCCCTAATCAGTTATTATTGTGGGAACAATAATAAAGATTAGTATGAAGTTTGATAGATATTCATTAGATGAATATGTGAATGAGATTCAAATCAAATTCTTATATGTATTTGTTGAGAACAAATATTAGGATTGACTCATCTTAAGATTAATACATGGATTAAAGTTATATATTAATCTTAAAACAATTGTGACATTTAATACTTAAGCCTAAAATTACTACAGTTCTCAACATGATAAGTATTATGTTTTGACATAATCAAACATCATTTTTAACCGAACGATTATAAATGTTATGCCCGAACATAATAAAGAATCATGTAGTGAGATTTGAGTAATTATGATGGAATTTATCCCTCTTAACATAAAAGAGATATCTCTAGGCCCCTCGATTATTGAGATTGAGAAATGCATGGTCGTGCTCAAATGAATTGATACAAATCAATGTCATTTGTTTAGTCAGTTCAATTGGGCATCGATGAACTAAAGATAGAACGATATAAGGTTAACATTTTTCATGCCTTATATTCTATCAAGATATTGTGAGGTAAAAGGATTATGACATAAACTAAATTAAAAGGTTGTCTCAGATTATGTGCTTTTCATTTAACTTGGATAGTCATAATGTCTTGCTAGACCCCACTTATGACTTGTAGAATAAAATGTGATTTTATCTACTGCCAACGTTAATTGAACATAAAGGGTCGCACACTAAGAATGAATAAGAATGGTTGTGGTTATTACTTTCAATAACAAATTTTAGATAATACGATTATTTTAAATTATATTGCTAGAGATTATTTTAAAGAAGTTAAATTCGTATAGAATATTTATTTGTTTTAATATTTTTAAAAATATTATTAAATAAATAATATTATTATCTAGATTTGATTGAATTTAAATTCCTTATTTGATAAGGAATTTGTTTTCAAATATATTATTTATTTATCTTAAATAAATATTATTATTATTAAATAAATCACACCATATAGATTTAGATTGAATATGAATTCCTTACAAGATAAAGGAATTTATTTAAATTATAATTTATTTAAAAGAGTTTTATTTAAATTATAATGGTGAACTCAAGCTAATTATAACCAAGTGGTATATATATATATATATATATATATATATATATATATATGCCAAGGGTTAGATACATGTGATTTTCAAAAACACCTAATACCCACATAGACTCAATTTTTCAAAAACTAGAAGGGAACTAGCATTTCGATAGTTGTTTGTCGTCGATTCGCGTGTGGTTACTTGTAGAGGGCGGTCGTCTTTCAGAAAGGCAGCGCCTCAGCACAACGTGATTACAGAATCTTTTATCAAGGTAGCCTTTATAATTATGTCTATCATTCGTTAATATGATTGTATGAGATCTTGAAAAATTTTTTAGCATTCCTTTCGCTACGTTTTTTACATAATTAGATATGTTTGATTTCCTATGAAACCCTTCAGGTTGCCTTTATCACCAAGGAATAATGATGCAGTCTGGGAGATATTTGATAGATTTTCCAAGTCAGCTCACTTCATACATGTTCGAATGAATATGAGCTTAGATCAATTGGCTAAGTTGAATATAAAAGAAGAGATATGTTTACACGATGTTCCTACTTCCATAATCTCAGATTGAGATTCTAGATTCACTTCTAGGTTTTGGAATTCCTTACAAAAGGCCTTGGGAACCAAGACCAATCTCAGCATAGTTTTCCATCCCCAATCAGATGGGCAATCTAAAAGAGTGATCCACGTTCTTGAAGATATGTTGCGAGCTTGCGTAGTTGATTTTGGAAAGAATTGGGAGAAATCCTTACCTCTAGTCGACTTTAAATACAACAATAGCTATTACACATCCATTCAGATGGCCCCTTTGAAGCTTTACATAGAAGTGCAAAACTCCTTTGTGTTGGTCAGAATTGGGTGAAAACAAAGCCTTAGTGCCTGAACTCCTTAGAGAAATGAAGAAACAAATAAATGTCATCAATGGTAGACTAAAGGAAGCTTTCGATAGACAAAAAAACATATGTTGATCTAAAAAGGAGGAATATCTAGTATGAGGAGGGAGTTAAAGTGTTTCTAAAGGTATCTCCATGGAAGAAGCTGTTTAGATTCGGGAAGAAATGGAAACTTAGCCCTCGTTTTATTGGGCCATTCGAAGTTATAGAAAGGATCGGTCATGTTGCCTATCGTTTAGCCCTTCCCAATGAATTTGATAAGATTCACAACTTGTTCCATGAATATATGCTTCTTAAATACCGTTCTGATCCTTTCGTGTACTTGAATCGGAAGAGGTATAACTCAATCCAGTTTTGTCTTACGAAGAGGAATCAGTACAAATCTTAGATTGCGTGATCAAAAGACTTCGTAATATTTCTTTTCCTCCTGTCAAAGTACTATGGAGAAATCACAAAATCGAGGAAGACACTTGGGAACTGGAGTCAGTCATGAGGGATCAATATCCTCAACTTTTCTCCTTAGGTAAATTTAAGGACAAATTTTTTTAGGGGAGGAGAATTGTAATATCTCAAAATATAGCTTAGAAGTATGTTACTATTTTTGTCCATGGCTCAATTTGATTAAATATATCATTAGAATAGATAATTGAATAATTTGAGGATCAAATATGAAAGTTTGGAAAGTATGCTCGCTATATCAAGACATGTTAATTTGGAAGCCTTAAATTGTTGAAGTATTGCATGCTAAAAAACCAAAAATGTGATGACTACCACATGTGTCAAGCATAGGAGTCTGCAAGTGTAAGGGGGAGTGATTTTCGGCCAAGTAAGATGAGAGAGAGGGGTTTGAAAGGTTTGAGGGAAAGCTAGGAGTGAGAGAGGTTTGAGAGAAAGCTTACTTTTAGTTTATACTAGCTCACGTATTGGATCTGTGTTCGAAATGAGTCTTGGGAGAAAGGTATTCATTTTGTTCCTTCTCCATATTCAAGTGAAAAACCGTGCTTAGGTGTAGAGATGTATATGTATACCATGAGAATGTTTAGGAATGTTAGAGGATTTTAATAAAGCTATATAAATTTGGTGTGTTTTGTGGTCATATAGTTGTATTCTTAAAAGTAGTCATAGAAGAATAGTTGTTCCTTATTTGCTAGTGAATTTGATGTTTGAACTTGATTTGAATGACATTATTTGATAAATATTCATTTGGAACTATTTTGTGTATAAGTATGTGAATAGACATGAAAAATGGACTGTTTTGAATAGATATAAAAGTATAAAGGACTGCTTCGATATATATAAGGTTGTTTTGAGTGTATATGAAAATTTGTTGTAACCCCCTTAACCCGGTCTAGACGGTTGACCCGAATTAAGAAGATCACACGGGGAAAACCAAAGTCAACCCGAAAGTCAACCTTGATTAACGACCCTTTTTTTCTTTTTAAACTGGTCTAGATGCACGGTATCCCTAGATATGATCATACAAACAGCATACTCAAAGATCATAACCATCAGAGAACATTCAGGGACCCAATTGCACAAATTAAGACTTTAGGGACCAAATTGTAAAATCTGTAAATTATAAGGACTTAATCCAATTTAAAGTTACCAACTTGAAATTAATCATGTTTCATGCTTCTCTGTCAAATTTCAGCTCAAACGGATATCTCAAACTCATTTAATTGCATAAACATGTTTCAGGACCAAAATGCAAACATTTCAGAACATATAACCAACAATTTCAGTGCCCAACGGTCGAGTGTTTCGGAACAGGGAAGACCCATTCCGAAACGCCGGACCGTTCCGCAATAGGTTTCGAAACAGTGCCTGGCAGTGGCATATCCGTTCCGGAACAGTGCCTCTCGTTTCGGAACGCCCAGGCCATTTCAGGCCCCCGTTCCGATACGGTAGCACCTGTTCCGAAACAGGTTGCCCAGATTGCAGAAAAATTGATGGTTTATGGCACAATTGACCTATCAAACATGCTCCAAACGCAACCAAACTTTACCAGCAAGTCATTCAACATACAAGGAACACAATTGCATCAACCAAACATCAACATGACATCAAACATGAAAATCCCCAATTCTATAGGCATGCTTCCTACTTTTCAAACCATTCAAGCATCAAAATACTAAATCCACTTCACAAAGGCCAAATACATGTTCCAACATTAATAACAACATATATCCAACTTAGGGAGTTCAAAACATCTCCCAAAACATCCACATAGGTCCCCCATTGCCAAATGCCAAAAGCTAATAGTGTTTAAGAAACCTTCACCATACTTGAGCTTAGTTAACCACTTGGTTGCTTGCCCTCCTTGCTGCCCTCAATGCACTTTAATGCTCTGCATTATTGGTTTAAGAAAAGAGAGAGAGCGTAAGCAAAAGCTTAGTGAGGAATGCTCTTTTAAAACCATACAATAATGCATTTATAAAACACATTTATAAACCATTCTTCAAACAACATTTATACATGCTCTTTAACATCTAAAACAAGCATTTCATGCTTCACTTTCATTACATGTCATATTGGCAACAAGTGATACATACCACATAAGATCCACACATGGACTTTTAAACACCATTGTGATCTTATACTTTCCAAGGACCACACATGGACTTTTAAACACCATTGTGTCCTTAACCCCATGGACTTTTAAACACCATGGCAAGGACCACACAAGGACTTTTAAACACCTTTGTGTCCTTAACAAGAATCATCCAAGGACTTTTAAACACCTTGATGTTCTTAAATAACAAGGCTTACACAAGGAATTTTAACCACCTTGAGCCTTAACCAAGAACCAACCATGGACTTTTAAACACCATGTTGTTCTTAAAATTCACAAGATTCACACAAGGACTTTTAACCACCTTTGTGATCTTAACCAAGAACCATCCAAGGACTTTTAAACACCTTGATGTTCTTAAATAAACAAGGCTCACACAAGGACTTTTAACCACCTTTGTGACCTTAACCATCACTTGCCAATATGCATCATTAACATCAATATTCCACTGTTTTAAAGCATTTAAACAAGCCATAAACATCATGCATTTTTTAGCACCAAACCACATTAAAACAATGTTCAAAAACAAGGAACTCTTACCTTGAGCTTCCTTCAACACATGGCTTATAATCTCAGCAAATAAACATGCTAGATATGCTTTCAAAACAGATTTTAAATCATGCAAACAAACCACATTGCATACAACCAATCCATGGCCATCACCAAGAGAGTTTTCCCGAAAACTTACTCTTGAGCTTAGCTAAGTTGCTTAGACTTAAACTAAGCTCCCAAACCTTCAAAACACGGGTTTCAAAGCTGAAAACCAAAAGTCCACTCACCGATTCCGTTTCGCCTCTTGCCGAAACACCAATCAAGCTTCCGGATCACCAACACTTGGATCCAAAGATGACTCCCCTGTTTTAAACACATCAAAGAAGAGGAATAATGCATCATCATGCATTAATATCTTCAGTGAAAGCACCTAAACTCGCTGCTCTCATCCACACTCCATTTTCGGCTACCAAACACAACCGAAAATGCATCCAAACAACTCCACAACATTGCCCAGCCAAGATCCATCAAATCTAAACATCCTTAAACATCATTTAACATCCAAAAAGGATCTAACATCATCCTTATACCTCCAGCTATAACAGATCCACAAGGTCACTCCAAAAACAACCAAGAACACAAGCTAAACTTAGGAAATTCAACCTATCCGGGATTGCATTAATTAAAACTCAATTTCTTATCAATTTAACATTCATTTAACATCAAATTGACACCTTAGAACACTGCCCAAACAGATCATACGAAATTTCATCAAAAATCACCAAATCTTGCATTTAAAAGCCAAGATCATGAACACAACCTTAAAACCATTTATAAAACACAATTTAAGGATTGAGAACTTAGGAATTTCAGTAAAGAACTGAGAGTTTAGAGGAGAAGGACGTTCTTACCTCCAAACTTGAGTTTCTCCCTTTTTAGAATCAAAAAGCTTGAAGACCCAATTAGCAAATGTAAAGGATTTGATGAAGAGATGATTGAAGATCAAAAGGGAAATGAAATGAGTGATTTAGATGACAAAACCAGAGGGAAAAGTTCTGAAAAAGATGTTTGGTTTGAGAGAAAAGATGAGAGAAAGTAGAAAATGGAAAATATGGAGAACTCCCTTTGGGTAAATAGCTCCTTAAATATTCAAACTTTCAATCCTTTTTAAAACAGTCTAACAATTTTCAAAAATTACATTTTGGCCACTAACCAAAATGTCACCCTTCCAAACCTCATTTTGTAAAATTAATTTCACCACTCTCTTATATATAATAAAAGAAGATTTTAAGACATTTTTCCATATTTTTAATGCAACCCGAACTAGGCTTTCCTAAATTCACTCTTTTATATTCGAACCGCACTTCGACCGAACCGGTCCGAAACCCAAAACTTCTAAGCCCAAAACCGGGGCGTTACAACTCTCCCCCCCTTAAGAAATTTCGTCCTCGAAATTTACCTGAAGGAAAGAGATAAGGAAACTGCTTCAGCCTGTCATCCCTCCGTTCCCACGTGGCTTCCTCAACACCACGATGCTTCCACAACACCTTTACCAACTCAATGGTTTTGCCACCAAGAACCTTGCTATCCGAATCCAGAATCCTCATCGGTTCCTCATCATAGGTCAAATCCGGATTCAATTCCACTTCCTCCACAGGCATCACATGCGAAGGATCTGATCTATACTTCCGGAGCATAGAAACATGAAACACATCATGAATCTTCTCCAACTCTTGAGGTAGCCTCAACTTGTACGCAACAAGACCCACACGCTCAATCACCTCGTATGGTCCAATGTACCTAGGGCTTAACTTACCCTTCCGGCTGTAACCCCCTTAACCCGGCCTAGACGATTGACCCGAATTAAGAAAGTCACACGGGGAAAACCAAAGTCAACCCAAAAGTCAACCTTGATTAACCACCCTTTTTTTTCTTTTTAATCTTGTCTAGATGCATATTAACCCTAGATATGATCATACAAACATCATACTCAAAGATCATAAACATCAGAGATCAAACAGGGACCCAATTGAACAATTTACAACTTTAGGGACCAAAATGTAAATTCTGATAATTAGGAGGACTTAACCCAAATTGAAGTTACCAACTTAAAATTAATCAGGTTTCATGCTTCCCTGTACAATTTCAGCTAAAAAGGACTTCCCAAACTCATACAATTGCACAGACAAGATTCAGGACCAAAATGCAAACAATTCAAAACATTTAACTGCCAATGTCAGCCCCTAACGGTCACCCGTTCCGAAACAGGCAGAGCCCGTTTCGAAACGCGGGCCGTTCCGCAACGCGTACCAAAACACGGGCTGGCAGTAGCCTTTCCGTTTCGGAACGGTCCCTTCCGTTTCGGACGCCTGGGCTGGTTCAAGGCATCCGTTCCGAAACGGTAGGTACTGTTCCGAAACACCCTACACAGATTGCCCCAAATTGCATACTTAAACATGCAATTAAACATCCAATCATGCTCCAATTGCCACCAAACTTTACCAACATGCAATTCAAAATATATGAGACATACTTGCATCAACAATTCATCAAAACATCAACATATGTGAAAAGCCCCAAATCTATAGGCATGCTTCCTACACAAGCAAACCATTCAAGCATAAACTTCCAATTCAAGCATGTAAAGGGCAAACACAAAAACCAGCATTCTCAACAATATTCAACATACTTAGGGAGTTCAAAACCTCTCCCAAAACATACACATAGACCCCCATTGCCAAATTACCAAAAGCTAAAATGTACTTAAGAAAACCTTCCATACTTTGAGCTTTTCTTCCACTTGAATACTTGCCCTCCTTGCTGCCCTCAAGTACTTTAATGTTCTGCATTATTGATTTAAGAAAACGAAGAGAGCGTAAGCAAAAGCTTAGTGAGGAATGCTCAATAAAACCATTCAATAATGCATTTATAAAACACTTTATAAATCATGCTTCAAATCATCATTTACACATGCTCAAAAGCATACTTAAACAAGCATCTCATGCTTCATATCATAACATGTCATATTGGCCACAAGTGATAAGTTCCATTTCTTTAAAAACAAGTTCATCAACTTTCACCCCAAGGACTTTTAAACTCCTTGGCCCAAAGGACTTTTAAACACCTTGGCCCATGGACTTTTAACCACCATGGAAAGGATCACACAAGGACTTTTAACCACCTTTGTGTCCGTAGCAAGAATCATCCAAGGACTTTTAACCACCTTGATGTTCTTAAGTAAACAAGGCTCACTCAAGGACTTTTAACCACCTTAGTGACCTTAACCTTTTCAAAACATCACTTGCCAATATACATCATTATCATCAATTTATCCACTGTTTTAAAGCATTAAACCAAGCCATATTCATCATGCATTTAAAAGCATCAAACCACATTTAATCAATGTTCAAAAACAAGGAACTCTTAGCTTGAGCTTCCTTCAACATATGGCTTACAAAAACAGCATTTACCATGCTAAATCATGCTTTCAAAACAGAATTTAAACCATGCAATAAACCACATTGCACAACAATCAAAACATGGCCACCACTAGAGAGTATTTTCGAAAACTTACACTTGAGCTTAGCAAAGTTGTTTAGACTTAAACTAAGCTCCCAAGACATTGGTTTCAAAGCCGAAAACCCAATTTCACTCACCGATTCCACTTCGCCTCTTGCCGAAGCACCACTTCAAGCCTCCGGATCACCAACTCTTGGATCCAAAGATGACTCCCCTGTTTTAAACACATCAAAGCAGAGGATTAATGCATCATCATGCATTAATAGCTTCAATGAAAGCACCTAAACTCGCTGATCTCATCCACACTCCATTTCCGGCCACCAAACACAACCGAAAATGCATCCAAACCACTTCTCAACAAAGCCCAGCCATAAACCATCAAAACCAAACATCTTTTTACATCGTTTAACACCTAAAAAGAACCTACTAACATCCTTATACCTCCAGCAACACCAGATCCACAAGATCACCTCAAAAACTATCAAGAATCATAAGCTAAACTTAGGAAATTCAACCTATCCGGGATTGCATCAATCAAAACTCAATTCCTTAACAATTTAGTGTTCAAATAACATCAAAAACACATCTTAATTCACAGATTTAACAGATCAAACGAAAATCATCAAAAATCACCAAATCTTGCATTATAAGCCAAGATCCACTTCACAACTTAAAAGCCTTTAATAAAACATCAATTAAGGATTGAAAACTTAGGAATTTCAGTAAAGAACTGATAGTTTAGAGGAGAAGGACGTTCTTACCTCCAAACTTGAGTTTCTCCTCTTTTTAGAATCAAAAACCTTGATGAATCAAGTAGCAAATGATGAGGTTTTATAGATATGATGATTAGGAATCAAAAGAGAGTTGAAAGGATAGATTTAGGTGACAAAATCAGAAGAAATTCTCTGGAGAGAAAGTGTTTGTGTTGAGAGTAAATGAGAGAAAAGAAAATTGGAAGTTAGTTATCAAAATGGCCAAAATGGCTTTCCCTCCTCTTTTGATATGTTTTAAAATCAGAATATATCTTAAAATATCTTAGAAAAATCTGGAGAAACTACTTTGGGAATAATAGCTCCTTAAAGATTCAAAGTTTCAACCCTTTCTAAAACAGTCACGCAACTTTCAAAAATTACATTTTGGTCACTAGCCAAAATGTCACCCTTCCAAAACTCATTTTGTAAAATTGACTTCACAGTTCACTTAATTATATTAAAAGATGATTTTAGAACATTTTTCCATATTTTTAATACAACCCGAACTAGGCTTTCCTAATTTCACCTTCTTAGATTCGACCAACACTTTGACCAAACCAGTCAACGCTCAAACCTCTAAGCCCAAAACCGGGGCGTTACAACTCTCCCCCCCTTAAGAAATTTCGTCCTCGAAATTTACCTGAAGGAAAGAGATAAGGAAACTGCTTCAGCATGTCTTCCTTCCGCTCCCACGTGGCTTCCTCAATACCTCGATGCTTCCACAGCACCTTTACCAACTCGATGGTCTTGCCACGAAGAACCTTGCTATCCGAATCCAGAACCTTCACCTGTTCCTCATCATAGGTCAAATCCGGATTCAATTCCACTTCCTCCACAGGCATCACATGCGAAGGATCAGATCTATACTTCCGGAGCATAGAAACATGGAACACATCATGAATCTTCTCCAACTCTTGAGGTAGCCTCAACCGATACGCAACAGGACCCACACGCTCAACCACCTCGTATGGCCCAATGTACCTAGGGCTCAACTTACCCTTCCGGCCAAACCTCATCACCTTCTTCCAAGGCGAAACCTTCAAGAACACACGGTCACCCACCGCTTACTCTATCTCCTTACGCTTCAAATCCGCATAAGACTTTTGCCGATCAGAAGCAGCCTTCAACCGCTCACAAATGAGCTTCACCTTCTTGGTGGTTCCTTTCAACAAAGCAGGCATCGAAACCAACTTTTGACCAGTTTCAGCCCAACAAAGAGGAGTCCTACACTTCCTCCCGTACAAAGCCTCATAAGGTGCCATTTGAATAATCGCCTGATAAATATTGTTATAAGCGAACTCAACCAAAGGCAGATGCTTCTCCCAAGAACCTTGGAACTCAATCACGCAACACCTCAACATATCCTCCAAAATATGGATAACTCGCTCAGACTGACCATCCGACTGAGGATGATAGGATGTACTGAAATTCAACCTTGTACCCAAAGCTTGATGCAAACACTGCCAGAAACGCGATGTGAACCTCGGATCCCTATCCGACACAATCGACTTAGGCACACCATGTAGCCGCACAATCTCAGCAATGTACAGCTCCGCAAGCTTATCCAAAGAGAATGTAGTATGCACAGGCAAGAAATGCGCACACTTCGTCAGGCGATCCACAATCACCCAAACAGAATTCTTCTTCGACGGAGACAAACGTAAACCAGATACAAAATCCATGGTAACCCTTTCCCACTTCCATTCAGGGATTCTCAACGGTTGCAACAACCCTGAAGGAACCTGATGTTCAGCCTTAACTCGCTGACACACCATACACTTGCTCACAAACTCTGCAACATCCTTTTTCAAACCCACCCAATAGTACTCATCACGAAGATCACGATACATCTTAGTACTACCAGGGTGCATAGCAAAAGGACTACTATGGCCTTCAGTCAGAATAGCACGCCTCAACTCAACATCATTGGGCACTACTATTCGACTCCCAAAACACAACACACCATCATCATTAAAGCGAAAATCCGAAGGTCTACCCTCCGCGATATCCTGAACATGAGACACCAAGGAATCATCCAGCAACTGCTTTTCCTTGATCAACTGAACCATAGATGGCTTCACTTGCAGCTCAGCCACAAGGCCACCATCACGCGAAATGCTCAAGCTAGCAAACATAGCCCTCAGCTCAACAGCTACTTTCCTACTCAAGGCATCCGCAACAACATTAGCTTTTCCAGGATGGTACTCAATCGTCAAATCATAATCCTTGAGCAACTCCAACCAACGTCGCTGCCTAAGATTCAACTCCTTCTGAGACATCAGATACCTCAAACTCTTGTGATCCGTGTACACCGTACACTTCTCACCATACAGATAATGTCTCCAGATCTTCAGAGCAAAAACCACTGCAGCCAGCTCAATATCATGCGTAGGGTAATTGCGCTCATGCACTTTCAACTGCCGCGACGCATAAGCAACAACCTTACCCTCTTGCATCAGTACACATCCCAAACCAACATAGGGTGCATCACTGTAAACCACAAACTCTTTCCCTGATTCAGGCTGAACCAAGATAGGAGCTTGCGTCAAAGCCGCCTTAAGCTTCTCAAAAGCCTGTTGTCTCACTTCCGTCCACTCATACTTAACATCCTTTTGCAACAGCTTTGTCAAAGGAGCAGCAATCTTGGAAAAACCATCCACAAACCTTCGGTAGTATCCTGCCAAACCAAGGAAACTACGAACCTCATGAACAGACTTAGGAACCTTCCAGTTCATCACCGCCTCAATCTTCTGAGGATCAACACGAATCCCCTCAGCAGAAACAACATGCCCAAGAAACACCACCTCCTTAAGCCAGAACTCACACTTGCTCAGCTTAGCATAAAGCTGATTCTCCAACAAAGCTTGCAGCACAATCCTCAAATGCTCTTCATGCTCCTCCTCAGTACGCGAGTACACGAGGATATCATCAATGAACACCACAACGAACTTGTTCAAGTATTCATGAAACACAAGATTCATCATGTCCATGAAAGCATCAGGAGCATTTGTCAAACCAAACGGCATCACAAGGAACTCATAATGCCCATACCTTGTCCTGAAAGCTGTCTTAGGCACATCCACATCCTTCACCTTCAACTGATAATACCCTGACCTCAAGTCAATCTTAGAGAACACAGCAGCTCCCCGAAATTGATCAAAGAGATCATCAATCCTCGGCAAAGGATATCGATTCTTGATAGTCAACTTGTTCAGCTGACGGTAATCAATGCACATCCTCATAGTGCCATCCTTGTTTTTCACAAACAAGACCAGTGCACCCCAAGGTGACACACTCGGCCGGATGAAACCACGGTCAAGCAACTCTTGCAACTGCGTCTTCAACTCCTTCAGCTCCTTAGGTGCCATTCTATAGGGAGTAATGGACACAGGAGTTGTATTCTCATACAGCTCAATTCCAAACTCCACCTCGCGATTAGGAGGTAAACCAGGCAACTCCTCAGGAAACACTCCAGGAAACTCCTTCACAACCCTGATATCTTGCACCCTCAACTCCTTAGAGCTAGGATTCATCACAAAAGCAGGATAAGCTTCGCAACCTTGCCTCAGCATCCTGGTCACCTCCAAAGAAGATACCACATTGGCAAGAAACTTCACATTCTCACCAACCACAACAACATCATAATCATCTGCAAGCTTAAGCGAAACTCTCTTATTTTCACAATCCACAACAGCACGATGCTCAGCAAGCCAATCCATACCAAGGATCACATCAAAACCATAGAAAGGTAGCTCCATAAGATCAACATGAAAAACATGTTCTTGAACAACCAAAGGACACCTTCTATACAGCTTTCGAGTCACAACAGTCTCACCAAAAGAACTAGTGACATGAACACCAACATCCAAAGACTCAACAGGCCAACCAAGCAATTCAGCATGCTCACGCAAAATGTATGAATGCGTAGATCCAGAATCTATCAAGGAAAGTAATGACAAGGATTGCAAAGTAAAGGTACCTGCAATCACATCCGCGTCATTCCTCCCTTCCCGCTGAGCATACACCCTCGCTTGACCTCCACTTTCAGGCTGAATAGCCACAACATGGGCTACTCCACGACCTCCTTCCTCTCTCCTCTGGAAATTACCATGGCCGCGCCCACGACCTCTCTGTGGTGCCGCAACAGCAGGAGCACGCACTTGATCACCAGCCAACCTAAGACAATCTCGCCTCAAGTGGTCTGCGGATCCACAATTCCAGCACCCATTACCCGCTGCCGCAACAGGAGCTTGCACCTCCCTCACAGCACGAGGACAATCACGCTTCATGTGACCACGTGAACCACAGATCCAGCAAGCACTCGGATCAGCTCTAGCATTGCCTCCTCTAGCAGGTGCACCACCACCTCTCTTAGCTAAGGACTGATACTTCTGATCACGTCCCCTCTTGTTCCGTCCACCACCGGAACTAAACTCAGCAGCTCGCTTACCAGCACTTGGTCCGGCACCTCTAGCAGATAAACCCAAGTTCATCTCAATTTCCTTGGCTCGGCCCACCAACACATCAAAATCATCATACTCGGTGGCCAGCACATACATCTTCACGTCCGTCACTAAACCATAACGGAACCTCTCGCACCTCGCCCGCTCATCAGGTACCAACTCAGGTGCATACTGACTGAGTCGCACAAACTGCACTTCATACTCAGCCACACTCATGCTCCCTTGGGTAAGAGACATGAATTCACGCTTCTTTTCATCAAGATACCTCACACCAAGATATCTCCTCTTGAACACATTCTGAAAGAATGTCCAAGTGATGTCAGCTTCAGCCATCCCAGCTATGGTGGTCGCCCACCACGTATACGCATCGTCCTGCAGCAAGGACACAACACAACCCAGCTTTTGCACATCCGTGCAACTCATCTGACCCAAGATTCGCTTGGTACTCTCTAACCAAGCTTCAGAACTCTTAGCTGACATACCCCTGAACTCAGTCCCACCAAGACTGCGTAAGCGCTCCAAAGGTAGTCTAACTCCAGAGTCTCCCTGATGCCCAGCTCCTTGAGCTCCAGCTACTGCTGCTCGAAAAGCACCCGCAGTAGCTTGTACCAGCATTGTCATATCAGGCATAGCTTGCCCCTGGCCAACCTCAGGTCCAGCAGCTCCAGCACCAGCCGCAGCTTCAGCTCTTTCTCTCTCAGCACCACCACCACCAGGTGGAGGAGGAGGTAACACCGCACTACCCGTGTTTTTCTCGTTCTCGATCTCATTAGGAGCCGTAGCTCGCACATTACCTCGTAACTCTCTACGTGGTGCCATACTTTTACCATGCAATCATAATGCAAATAAAATGAAGTCAGGCCCAGCAAGGTAAGCATTCCAAGTATTCAAGCTCAATTTCATTTAAAAATCAACAACATCACCTAGCTTTGATTTGGCAATGGGTACCCACAACATGCTACATCACAGCATACAACTCAATTGCACCAAAATCACAAGCCACTACACATGCTTTCAATCAACAAGCATACAAGGCATACATACTTCAATCATGCACACATTCATTCCCAATTACTCGAGAACTCAGCTCTGATACCACCAAATGTAACCCCCTTAACCCGGCCTAGACGGTTGACCCGAATTAAGAAAGTCACACGGGGAAAACCAAAGTCAACCCGAAAGTAAACCTTGATTAACGACCTTTTTTTTCATTTTAATCTTGTCTAGATGCATATTAACCCTAGATATGATCATACAAACATCATACTCAAAGATCATAAACATCAGAGATCAAACAGGGACCCAATTGAACAATTTACAACTTTAGGGACCAAAATGTAAATTCTGATAATTAGGAGAACTTAACCCAAATTGAAGTTACCAACTTAAAATTAATCAGGTTTCATGCTTCCCTGTACAATTTCAGCTAAAAAGGACTTCCCAAACTCATACAATTGCACAGACAAGATTCAGGACCAAAATGCAAACAATTCAAAACATTTAACTGCCAATGTCAGCCCCCAACGGTCACCCGTTCCGAAACCGGCAGAGCCCGTTTCGAAACGCGGGCCGTTCCGCAACGCGTACCGAAACACGGGCTGGCAGTAGCCTTTCCGTTTCGGAACGGTCCCTTCCGTTTCGGACGCCTGGGCTGGTTCAAGGCACCTGTTCCGAAACGGTAGGTACTGTTCCGAAACACCCTACACAGATTGCCCCAAATTGCATACTTAAACATGCAATTAAACATCCAATCATGCTCCAATTGCCACCAAACTTTACCAACATGCAATTCAACATATATGAGACATACTTTCATCAACAATTCATCAAAACATCAACATATGTGAAAAGCCCCAAATCTATAGGCATGCTTCCTACACAAGCAAACCATTCAAGCATAAACTTCCAATTCAAGCATGTAAAGGGCAAACACAAAAACCAGCATTCTCAACAATATTCAACATACTTAGGGAGTTCAAAACCTCTCCCAAAACGTACACATAGCCCCCTATTGCCAAATTACCAAAAGCTAAAATGTACTTAAGAAAACCTTCCATACTTTGAGCTTTTCTTCCACTTGAATACTTGCCCTCCTTGCTGCCCTCAAGTACTTTAATGTTCTGCATTATTGATTTAAGAAAACGAAGAGAGCGTAAGCAAAAGCTTAGTGAGGAATGCTCAATAAAACCATTCAATAATGCATTTATAAAACACTTTATAAATCATGCTTCAAATCATCATTTACACATGCTCAAAAGCATACTTAAACAAGTATCTCATGCTTCATATCATAACATGTCATATTGGCCACAAGTGATAAGTTCCATTTCTTTAAAAACAAGTTCATCAACTTTCACCCCAAGGACTTTTAAACACCTTGGCCCAAGGACTTTTAAACACCTTGGCCCATGGACTTTTAACCACCATGGAAAGGATCACACAAGGACTTTTAACCACCTTTGTGTCCGTATCAAATTTCACCCCCAAGGACTTTTAAACACCTTGGCCCCAAGGACTTTTAAACACCTTGGCCCATGGACTTTTAACCACCATGGAAAGGATCACACAAGGACTTTTAACCACCTTTGTGTCCGTAGCGAGAATCATCCAAGGACTTTTAACCACCTTGATGTTCTTAAGTAAACAAGGCTCACTCAAGGACTTTTAACCACCTTAGTGACCTTAACCTTTTCAAAACATCACTTGCCAATATACATCATTATCATCAATTTATCCACTGTTTTAAAGCATTAAACCAAGCCATATTCATCATGCATTTAAAAGCATCAAACCACATTTAATCAATGTTCAAAAACAAGGAACTCTTACCTTGAGCTTCCTTCAACATATGGCTTACAAAAACAGCATTTACCATGCTAAATCATGCTTTCAAAACAGAATTTAAACCATGCAATAAACCACATTGCACAACAATCAAAACATGGCCACCACTAGAGAGTATTTCCGAAAACTTACACTAGAGCTTAGCAAAGTTGTTTAGACTTAAACTAAGCTCCCAAGACATTGGTTTCAAAGCCGAAAACCCAATTTCACTCACCGATTCCACTTCGCCTCTTGCCGAAGCACCACTTCAAGCCTCCGGATCACCAACTCTTGGATCCAAAGATGACTCCCCTGTTTTAAACACATCAAAGCAGAGGATTAATGCATCATCATGCATTAATAGCTTCAATGAAAGCACCTAAACTCGCTGCTCTCATCCACACTCCATTTCCGGCCACCAAACACAACCGAAAATGCATCCAAACCACTTCTCAACAAAGCCCAGCCATAAACCATCAAAACCAAACATCTTTTAACATCATTTAACACCTAAAAAGAACCTACTAACATCCTTATACCTCCAGCAACACCAGATCCACAAGATCACCTCAAAAACAATCAAGAATCATAAGCTAAACTTAGGAAATTCAACCTATCCGGGATTGCATCAATCAAAACTCAATTCCTTAACAATTTAGTGTTCAAATAACATCAAAAACACATCTTAATTCACAGATTTAACAGATCAAACGAAAATCATCAAAAATCACCAAATCTTGCATTATAAGCCAAGATCCACTTCACAACTTAAAAGCCTTTAATAAAACATCAATTAAGGATTGAAAACTTAGGAATTTCAGTAAAGAACTGATAGTTTAGAGGAGAAGGACGTTCTTACCTCCAAACTTGAGTTTCTCCTCTTTTTAGAATCAAAAACCTTGATGAATCAAGTAGCAAATGATGAGGTTTTATAGATATGATGATTAGGAATCAAAAGAGAGTTGAAAGGATAGATTTAGGTGACAAAATCAGAAGAAATTCTCTGGAGAGAAAGTGTTTGGGTTGAGAGAAAATGAGAGAAAAGAAAATTGGAAGTTAGTTATCAAGATGGCCAAAATGGCTTTCCCTCCTCTTTTGATATGTTTTAAAATCAGAATATATCTTAAAATATCTTAGAAAAATCTGGAGAAACTACTTTTGGAATAATAGCTCCTTAAAGATTCAAAGTTTCAACCCTTTATAAAACAGTCACGCAACTTTCGAAAATTACATTTTGGTCACTAGCCAAAATGTCACCCTTCCAAAACTCATTTTGTAAAATTGACTTCACAGTTCACTTAATTATATTAAAAGATGATTTTAGAACATTGTTCCATATTTTTAATGCAACCCGAACTAGGCTTTCCTAATTTCACCTTCTTAGATTCGACCAGCACTTTGACCAAACCGGTCAACGCTCAAACCTCTAAGCCCAAAACCGGGGCGTTACACCGGCCAAACCTCATCACCTTTTTCCAAGGCGAAACCTTCAAAAACACACGGTCACCCACCGCATACTCAATCTCCTTACGCTTCAAATCCGCGTAAGACTTTTGCCGATCAGAAGCTGCCTTCAAACGCTCACAAATGAGCTTCACCTTCTCAGTGGTTCCTTTCAACAAAGCTGGCATCGAAACCAACTTCTGACCCGTTTCAGCCCAACAAAGAGGAGTCCTACACTTCCTCCCGTACAAAGCCTCATAAGGTGCCATTTGAATAATTGCCTGATAACTATTGTTATAAGCAAACTCCACCAAAGGCAAATGCTTCTCCCAAGAGCCCTGAAACTCAATCACGCAGCACCTCAACATATCCTCCAAAATCTGGATAACACGCTTTGACTGACCATCCGACTGAGGATGATAGGATGTACTGAAATTCAACCGTGTACCCAAAGCTTGATGCAAACACTGCCAGAAACGCGATGTAAACCTCGGATCCCTATCCGACACAATCGACTTAGGCACACCATGCAGCCGCACAACCTCAGCAATGAACAGCTCCGCAAGCTTATCCAAAGAAAACGTAGTATGCACAGGCAAGAAATGCGCACACTTCGTCAGGCGATCCACAATTACCCACACCGAATTCTTCTTCGATGGTGACAAGGGTAAACCATACACAAAATCCATGGTAATCCTTTCCCACTTCCATTAAGGGATTCTCAAAGGTTGCAACAAACCTGAAGGAACCTGATTCTCAGCCTTAACCCGCTGACACACCATACACTTGCTCACAAACTCAGCAACATCCTTCTTCAAGCCCACCCAATAGTACACATCACGAAGATCACGATACATCTTAGTACTACCTGGGTGCATAGCAAAAGGAATACTATGACCTTCAGTCAAAATAGCACGCCTCAACTCAGCATCATTGGGCACTACTATCCGCCTCCCAAAACACAACACACCATCATCATTAAAGCAGAAATCCGAAGGCCTACCCTCCGCGATATCCTAAACATGTGGTACCAAGGAATCATCCAGCAACTGCTTTTCCTTGATCAACTGAACCAAAGATTGTTTCACTTGCAACTCAGCCACAAGCCCACCATCACGCGAAATACTCAAACTGGCAAACATAGCCCTCAGCTCAATAGCTACCTTCCTACTCAAGGCATCCGCTACAACATTAGCTTTACTCAATCGTCAGATCATAATCCTTGAGCAACTCCACCCAACGTCGCTGCCTAAGATTCAACTCCTTCTGAGACATCAGATACTTCAAACTCTTGTGATCCGTGTACACAATACACTTCTCACCATACAGATAATGTCTCCAAATCTTCAAAGCAAAAACCACTGCAACCAACTCAATGTCATGCGTAGGATAATTGCGCTCATGCACCTTCAACTGCCGCGATGCCTAAGCCACCACCTTACCCTCTTGCATCAACACACATCCCAAACCAACATAGGACGCATCACTATAGACCACAAACTCTTTCCCTGATTCAGGTTGTACCAAGATAGGAGCTTGCGTCAAAGCTGCCTTAAGCTTCTCAAAAGCCTGTTGTCTCGCTTCCGTCCATTCATACTTAACATCCTTTTGCAACAACTTTGTCAAAGGAGCAGCAATCTTAGAAAACCCATCCACAAACCTCCGGTAGTATCCCGCCAAACAGAGGAAACTACGAACCTCATGAACAGACTTAGGAACCTTCCAATTCATCACCGCCTCAATCTTCTGAGGATCAACACGAATCCCCTCAGCAGAAACCACATGCCCAAGAAACACCACCTCCTTAAGCCAGAACTCACACTTGCTCAGCTTAGCATAAAGCTGATTCTCCAACAAAGCTTGCAACACAATCCTCAAATGCTCTTCATGCTCCTCCTCAGTACACGAGGATATCATCAATGAACACCACATTGGCAAGAAACTTCACATTCTCAGCAACCACAACCACCTCATAATCATCCGCAAGCTTCAACGAAACTCGCTTATTTTCACAATCCACAACAGCACGATGCTCAGCAAGCCAATCCATACCAAGGATTACATCGAAACCATAGAAAGGCAACTCCATAAGGTCAACATGAAAAACATGATCTTGAACAACCAAAGGACATCTTCTATAAAGCTTTCGAGTCACAACAGTCTCACCAAAAGAACTAGTGACACGCACACCAACATCCAAAGGCTCAACAGGCAAACCAAGCAATTCAGCATGCTCACGCAAAATGTATGAGTGCGTAGATCCAGAATCAATCAAGGAAAGTAATGACAAGGATTGCCAAGTAAAGGTACCTGCGATCACATCCGCGTCATTCCTTCCCTCATGCTGAGCATACACCCTAGCTTGGCAACCACCCTCAGGCTGAATAGCCACAACATGAGCCACACCCCGACCACCTTCCTCTCTCCGCTGGAAATTACCACGGCCGCGCCCACGACCTCTCTGCGGTGCAGCAACAACAGGAGCACGCACTTGGCCACCAGCCAACATAGGACACTCTCTCTTCATGTGATCCGTAGATCCACAGTTCCAGCACCCGTTACCAGTTGCCGCAACAGGAGCTTGCACCTCCCTCACAGCTCGAGGACAATCACGTTTCATATGGCCTCGCGAACCACAAATCCAACATGCACTAGGATCAACTCTCGCGTTGCCTCCCCGAGCAGGCGCACCACCACCTCGCTTAGCTGAGGACTGATACTTCTGATCGCGTCCCCTCTTGTTCCGTCCACCACCGGAACTATACTCAGCTGCTCGCTTGCCAGCACTTGACCCAGCACTTCTAGCAGATAAACCCAAGTTCATCTCAATATCCTTTGCTCGGCCCACCAGCACATCAAAATCATCATACTCGGTAGCCAGCACATACATCTTAACTTCCGTCACTAAACCATAACGGAACCTTTCACACCTTTCCCGCTCATCCGGAACAAGCTCAGGTGCATACTGACTGAGTCGAACAAACTGGACCTCATACTCAGCCACGGATATACTCCCTTGGGTAAGAGACATGAACTCCCTCTTCTTTTCATCTAGATACCTCACACCTAGATACCTTCTCTTGAACGCATTCTGAAAGAACGTCCAAGTTACACCAGCTTCCGCCATCCCAGCGATAGTGGTTGTCCACCATGTATAAGCATCATCCTGTAGCAAGGATACCACACAGCCGAGCTTTTGCACATCAGTGCAATTCATCTGACCCAAGATTCTCTTGGTACCTTCTAACCAAGATTCCGAACCTTCAGCTGACAAACCCCTGAACTCAGTCCCTCCCAGACTGCGCAAACGTTCCAAGGGTAATCTAACTCCAGCATCTCCCTGATGCCCAGCTCCTTGAGCTCCAGCTACTGCTGCTTGAAAAGCTCCAGCAATAGCTTGTATCAACACCGTCATGTCAGGAACAGCTTGCCCCTGACCAGCCTCAGGTCCAACGACCCCAGCACCAGCTGCAGCTCCAGCTCTTCCACCCCCAGCTCCAGCTCTTCCACCCCCAGACTGTTTTGAGTACTTAAAACAGGGGAATGGTTGTTTTGTTAGAATAAGGGGGTCTGTTAAGCATAAAAAATGGATTGTTTTGATGTACACATAAATATACAAGTATAATCGGCTTGTTTTGTAAATACATGAACATAGTAGACTGTTTTAAGCATATATGATTGTATGTCTACAAATTAGGGATTGTTTTGAATATATATAGAAGTGCATTGGACTGTTTTAAATATGAATATATGAACATATAAAGATTTGAGATTGTTTTGATGAATAGAAATATGTATGCAAATTTAATGGATTAATTTGGTATGAAAACAAACATTAGAGGACTGTTTTGAGTATGTACATGTGTGTGTATAAAATTGGATTGTTTTGTACATGTGTGAATCTTAATGAATTGTTTTGTGTGAAATTAAATGCTTACATGAGTATGTGGATAGTTTTACAAGTAGATGATTGTTAAGAATTGTTCTAATACATGGTTGAAATCTTTATCACAATTAGACCAAGAAGGAATTGAAGAAGTAAGGCCTAAAGAAGATCAAATAGTAGATAAGCAAAAGGGAGTTTCAATACAGGAGCAAAACTAGCTCAAAACAAACCGTGAGTGTAGATTAAGGTCTCGAGATAGGCTAGTAACCTTCTCGAGCATTGCTTGCTAATCTAATTGCATTCTTTTATCCTAAATTATGTTATGCATAAGCAAGCTTGGACTCGAGGTGTGTACCTAAATATTAAGTATGTTGTTCCATGAAATACCCGATTCAATGATATGCTTGTAGCAAGATCTATGTGTGTTTGATAAGTAACCTTGCCATGCTATCATTCGATTAAGTAAAAGGATTATAAATTGAAAACTTTTTATATAAACCTTATATGTGCTTGATCAGATGATAATAAGTTAAGCTAATATAATGATCTGAATAAGGAGCCATGCTCATTCTGTCTCTGATATGATAAGAATATGTAAAACCAATATTTGATTTTGATATAACAAATAATCTAAGGACTAAATTGCAAAGTAAATAAATTTTTAAGTAATCAAAAGACTTACTTTTGACAAGTAAATTTTACACTTAAAATATTTTGAAGTCAAAACTTAAACCTCATAATTTTTTAAGTGTTATAAAGCTAAAATACACAAAATTGCCCATGCGTTTCGAAACACTCCCAAAGTGTTTCGATACGTTTTGCCACTAGAAATGTCCGTTTCGATATGGACCAATCTGTTTTGAGACAAGGGTTTCGAAATGGGCTTGTACGTTTCAATACATCCTTCAACTATGCTTTTGATTTTTAAGTGTTATTTCAAAACGTCTCATACATGTTTCGATACAGGGGTTAAGTATTTTAAAATTTGAGCATTAAATGAACTAGTCATTACATGTCAAAAACGAACTTTTTAAAATTTGGTTAAGTGTTTCGATACACCCCTATGTTGTTTTGAAATACCAATTTATAGTTTCAAAACGTTTCGATACATCCTACAGTCGTTTCGATACGACCCTCTTTTTACACCTTACGGTTTCAATCTATTTTGATATGGCGTATATCATTTTCGATACATGTCCTTTTACACACAACAAATATTTCTTTTTTTGGTGTTCGTTTCGATATAGGGCCTCTTGTTTCGATACGCGTTGGTGTAGAACATCATTTATAGAGGGAAGAGAGAGCCCCAACGGCTCTATTGATGATCTCAACCACCCAAACAGCTAGAAATCAATGAGAAGGTATAAAAGCAAGCCTCTAAAGAACCAACAACAATTATTGAACCTAAATGCAACATCCAAGCAATTATGCCAAACCCTTGAGCTTATAGAGTCAAATTTATGTACCCAACTTGTAAAAATTCTTCATTGTTTATCTATCTTTCAAGTTTGGGGAGTGTTTGTTTGTAATTAGGCAATTAATTAGTCTATTGAGAGATAAATTTCAGATTACTTTTCTTTCTTTGTAATTGTGAGTGAATTTGATTAAGCTTTGGGTAGAAAGCTTAATCGGTTTGTAAGGTTTCCTCCTAATTCGAGAAAAAAGGAATAATCATTTAATGGATTCGTTGAAAATCCTCAGTTGGAGCTAAGGTAGTGCATGTAGATCATGTCAGAAGCTTGAACCACTATAAATTGTCTTATCTACTCTTTTTCAAATTTCCCTTTCCTCCCTTCAAATTTTAAATTGTCAGTACACCCCCTCTTGGTCATTTGCAATTGTGTGATAAACTCAATAATTGGTATCGAAGCTGCAGTCATTGGAGGGATTACAACCCTTTTGAGTTGATTCTGGGAGAGCTCGATCAACAACAACTAGAAGCAATGGTATCTACCTCTAGCAACAACTACGAGTCGCAATCTATCACGAAGCCTCCTTACTTCAATGGGGATAACTATCCTTACATCAATAAGGATAACCATTCCCTTGAAGAGAACCGATGAAGGAAGGCTCGTTCCAAAGTCCTAGCACGAAATGACCGAGGAAGAAAGAAAGAAGCCTCAAATCAATGACAAAGCTCTACACATGATCTTTTGTGCTCTTGGACCAGATATGTACTCGAAGATGTCTTCGTGTACATGTGCTAAGGAGGTGTGGGACAAGCTGGAGACCACATATGAAGAAACGAACGACGTCAAGGAGACCAAGATTGGGATCCTTAACTATAGCTACGAGAGTTTCAAGATGGAGCCCGAGGAAAGCGTCACTCAAATGTTCAGTCACTTCTTGGTCATCGTTAATGGTCTCAAAGGATTTGGTGAGACCATTACCAAAGACAAGCTAGTCCGGAAGCTCCTCTATTTTCTCCCGAATTCATGTGAAGGAATAAGAACCGCAATCATCAAGGCCAAAAACATGAAGACACTAAACCTTGATGAGAGGGAGAGATCTCTCCTCACTCATGAGATCATGAAAAAAGGAAGAAAAGAAGAGAAAAGAGTAGAGAAGAAGAAGGTAGAGGAGAAGAAGCAAGGAATTGCTCTCAAAGCTTCACATGAAGAGAGTGATTCTAGCTTAGATGAGAAGGAAGAATAATTTGCCATGATAGCCGAGAAATTCGCTCGATTCATTAAGTCCAATCGGGGAAGAAAGTTCCATAGAAAAGGAGATTTCAAGAACAAAAAAAAAGGGAAGAAAAAGATCAAGTCATAAGCTATTAGTTCAAGAAGTCGGGGCAATTCGATCTGATTGTCCTCAACTCAAAAAGAAGAGCTTCAAGAAGAATTAGAAGAAGCTCAAGGAAAACGTTGCTACTTGGAGTGATGAGGAGTTATCCGAAGAGGAGAAAGATGTTGCCAACCTTTTTCTCATGGCATTTGAGAAGGATCCAAAGGTAACCTCTAACTCATCTACTTTAGATTTCACTTTTGATGAACTTCATGATGCATATGATGAGTTACAAGAGGTGTATGATGAGTTGGTTGAGAAATACAAAAAATCAATTATCAAAAACAAACAAATGATTTCGGTTTTAAGAGATCAAAACAATTCACTTTCCAAGACCAACTCGGAACATGAAAAATAAGCTTTTGCTTTTACAAAATTTCTCAAATGAATTTGAAAAGAAATCCATTGATTTAAATAACCTTCTTGAAAAAATACAATGTTTATCGCCATAAGGAGATGGATAAACTGAAAGCTTCTCTTTACACTATAGGGAAAATAGACTTGAAAAGGGGGATTCTTCAAAAACCCAATATGCAAAGAGAAACTTTAATAACTACAGACAAAGAAGATTTCATTGGCATCCTAGATGTAACAAAGTTAGTAGTGTGCGGGTTCCTATGGAACTTGTAATTTCTAACAATGTTGATGCTATTTCTTCATGAATTCCTAAGGGAACCAAGTATTTGTGAGTTAACTCACATGGACCCAAAATGATTTGGGTACGAAAAATAAAGAACTAATCTTTGTTTGGAGAGGGCATTGCTACAAGGCCAAAGCTTCAAGTCAAAACACATGGTACCTTGATAGCGGATGCTCAAGACAAATGATCGGTGACAAGAGTAGATTCTTGGATCTAAAGCCTAAAAGTGGTGGAGTGGTGACTTTTGGTGACAACTTCAAAGGCCATTTGAAGGAATAGACTCCATTGGTAATCACTCTTCAATCTTAATTGAAAATGTTCTTTATGTCAACGGTCTAAAACATAATTTGTTTAGGATTAGTCAAATTTGTGATAAAGGTTTTAATGTTCTTCTTGATGTTAATGGTTGCAAGATAATGAACATTGAAACTAATAAGATTATGGTCATAGGTCATCACATAGGTAATATATATATATATATATATATATATGGTGCATTTAGATGCCATAAACATTTCAAATGCATGTTTTGTAGCTAAAGTTGAACATGATTCATGATTATGACATAAGAAACTAAGACATGCTAGCATGAGTGTCTTGGAGAAATTGGCTTCCCAAAATCTAGTTAGAGGTTTACCCAAGATAATGTTTTCATTAGATAAAATTTGTGATACATGTGCCAAGGGTAAACTTAAAAGAATCTCACTTAAACCTATTAATGATGTTTCAACTAGTAGGGTATTACAATTGATCCATATGGATCTCTTTGGGCCAATTAGGACAATTAGCTTGGGTGGAAAATCATATGCTTTTGTGCTTGTTGATGATTTATCTAGATACACTTGGGTTCTCTTTTTAAGTACTAAAGATGAGGCTTTAGAAAAATTCATCACATTTTCAAAAATCACTCAAAATGACCTTGGTCAAAATAGTTCCCATATTAGAAGTGACCATGGAACCGAATTTTAAAATCTAGGTTTTGATGATTTTTGTAATGAAAATGATATAAGCCATAATTTTTCCGCACCACGCACTCCTCAACAAAATATGGTAGTTGAGAGGAAAAATCAAACTTTAGAAGAGATGGCTAGAAGCATGCTTTGTGAAAACAATTTACTTAAGTATTATTGGGTGGATGCCACAAACACTTCTTGATATATTATAAATAGAGTAATGATTATGCCACTTTTAAAGAAAACCCCCTATCAGATTTTAAAATATAAAAAACTGACATTAGTTAATTTCATCCTTTTTGAATGCAAGTGTTTTGTTTTAAACAATAGAAAAGATAATATCGGTAAATTTGATGCAAAAAGTGATGAAGCTATTATCTTAGGATATTCTTCAAATTCTATAACTTATCGAGTCTTTAATAAAAGAGGAAGGATTCTTGTGATGATGATGATGTAGGAATCATTAAAGCTAATGATGGTGGACAATCATCAAAGGTGGATGAGGTTCCAACTAAAGAGGAAAAGCACAAGATCCTCTCATAGAAGCCTTGAAGGACATCAACCTTGGAAAAAAGGAAGTGAGCTACCCAAGGGAACTCAACTATGTCAAAGATGGTGAAATCTTGGGTGATACATCCAAGGGGGTAACCACTATATCCTCTCTTAAACTTATGAATAATATTGCATTCATCTCATGCATAAAGCCTAAAAATATCAAAGAAGCATTAAATGATGAATATTGGATATTGACTATGCAAGAGAAATTAAATCAATTTGAGAGGAGTAATGTTTGGACATTAGTTGATAGGCCTAATAGTAAGTCTACTATAGGAGCTAAATGGGTTTTTAGAAACAAACTAGATGAGAGTGGTAACATAGTGAGAAACAATGCTAGGGTTGTTGCTCAAGGTTACATTCAAGAAGAGAGAAATGATTTTGATGAGACCTATGCACTTGTAGCTAGGATGGAAGCAATTAGTATGCTTCTTGCACTTGCAAGCTTTAATGAATTCATGTTTTTTCAAATGGATGTCAAGAGTGTCTTTTTAAATGGTTTTATAAATGAAGAAGTGTTTGTGGAACAACCACCGATTTTGAAGTTCCAAACTTTCCAAACCATGTTTTTAAACTAACAAAAGCTTTATATGGTTTGAAACAAGCTCCTAGAGCTTGGTATAAAAGACTTTCAAACTTTTTAGTTTTAAGGTTTTGAAAAGGGGAAGGTGGACACTACACTTTTTATTAAAAGATATTGCAATGACATATTAGTAGTTCAAATTTATGTTGATGCCATTATATTTGGTTTTACTAATGAGTTTTATTGCCAAAAATTTTCTAAGCTAATGCAAGGTGAATTTGAGATGAGTATGATCAGGGACCTCTCATTCTTCTTGAGACTCCAAATCAAGCAAAGGAAGGATGATATCTTCATCAATCAAGCTAAATACATCAATGATATGCTCAAAAAGTTTGGCTTGGAGAATATGAAGCCTCAAGCCATTCCTATGAGATCATCAATTAAGGTTGACAAGGATGAAGGAGGTAAGTGTGTTGATTATAAGCTTTATCGTTCCATGATTGGATCCTTGCTTTACCTTACCGCAATTAGACTCGATATCATGGTAAGTGTTTTCTTGTGTGCTAGGATTCAAGCTAGTCTTAGCGAATCTCACCTTATAGCCATTAAGAGAATCTTTAAATACCTTAGAGATAAACATTGTTTAGGTCTTTGGTATTCTAAAGACTCATCCTTTGACCTTCATGCCTTCTCCAATACGGATTATGGGGGATTTAAAGTATATAGAAAAGGGATCTCCGGGACATGTCAATTCCTAGGTAGTATAATCATATTTTGGTTCTCAAAGAATCAAAATAGTGTAGTCTTACCTACCACCGAAGTGGAATAAATATCGGTCAGGAGTTGTTGTGCTCAAGTCCTTTGGATGAAGTAACAACTCTTAGATTATGGAGTTGATATAGGTACCACACCCCTTAAGTGTGACAACACTAGTGCAATATGTCTCACTAAGAATCTCACCCAACATTCTAGAACCAAGCACATAGAAATAAGATATCATTTCATTAGGGATCATGTCTTAAAGAAAGATGTAGTTCTAGAGTATATTGATACCTTAAACCAATTAGCGGATATCTTTACTAAACCTCTAGACAAAGAGCATTTTTGGACTCTTTGGAGGGAGTTAGGTCTAACTAGCCTATCTTGACCTTTTAGAGCCCTTAAGTGCAAAAATTTGCTTGAATTTTGAATGATGATCTTGCTTATATGATTTTTCGTGCTAATTCATCTATGCTTATTGCTAGGGGGTATGCATCAGTTTTATTTCATATAACATGCTCTTATATCATTTACATACATTTAGGCTTGAACTAAGTTGACCATTTGGACTTAAAACTGCCAAAAATGAATCTTCTGGCAAAGGTGTATCGAAACAGGTACATCTGTTTCGATACGGGATCAATCTAAGTGATTCCAATAATGAATCATATTGAAACGAGCTCTTCATGTTTTGATACGGGTTCGCGGTGTTCTTCCAAAACAGGGTCAACCTATATCCAAATAGGTCACATTCTGAAACGACTCGAAAGTGTTTCAAAACCCTTGTTCCGATACGCCAAGTGGCATATCGATACGCATCCACACAGATTGTTTTAAATAGCCTTAAATGAGTATCCAATTTTAATTAAAACACCAACTCTGTTTTTCTCTCAAACACATCAAGCCTAAAGCTTTGCAAGTAATTTGGTGCATTAATCATCTCACATTCATCCATAATCCTATATCAAGGTAGAAACCCTTTTCTTTTCTTTTTAAATTTTCGTTTACATTTCTTGTAACACCCCAAAATTTGTTCTAGTCAGAATTAGGTTCCGATGATTAGAAATCCTACGTTGATGAAGCCTAAATATTGTATTGACTAGTTGTTTATTGATATCGAACCCTGAATGGGCTTAAAACATCATAATTGAACTCTATTAAATAATGTCAAGCTTTTTAGTGGCTAAAATGAAAGAAGTGTAAGTTGGAGGGAAAAACTATATTTGTATGAAAAGTGAGGGGCTAACCTTCCAATTAGCCTCTTTAATTAAATTCTCCACTTACGTGGAGTTATCTGATGACTTTCATTCAATTGTAGGAAAGCTTGCTGTTAAAATTAGAAACAAAAGCAAGAGAAGATAGGTAACCGAGAAAACTCTTAAGCTAGCACCTCCCACTTTCATCATCTTCTTCAACTAAGCACACAACTCCATTAGAGGAATTTCAAGCTTTGTTATTTCTTCATTTTATCGATATCGAATCATTACTTTCGATCGGGTAAGCTATATTCCTCAATCAGTTATTAGATTCCATGGAAAAATTGAGTGTAATCTAAGCTAGGGTTTTGACTATCCATGGATATCTTATCGTTGTCCTGTCTATTGAAATCGGTTATCGATTTTGATATTGTTATATTAATTATGATATCGTAATATCGATCCTAACAATCTCCTTATTGATTTCCTAGATCAAGATATTGATAAGGAGCACCCATCATCTCCATCCAATGCTAGGAACAAGGGGATTGCTATCTGAGAGCCTTGAAAGCTTCAAATTATTAAGGTGAGTGTGGTTGGAGTCTCTGGTTGAGGCAAAAGGCTTTTCTGGATCATTATTTGATATTTTAGATTACTTCGCTAACATTGTTATTGAAGCAATTGCATTGGATGATTAAACGAACACTTTGGTAAGTGTCGGTCAGTTCCCAATGAACATTGATATTGTCATTATGTGTTGTCATTGAAATAGGCATTGCCATTGGATTATTGCATTGAAACCATCAGACATTGATATTGATATTAAATTATGAGTTATTGATGATGAGATATAGATATTGATTATCGACATTATTGAATTCATTGGACATTGGTATATCATTGATTATTGAAATGATTATGAACATGGAAACCTTGGATTGGAATGGACTTTGGATACAATTGGCATGCCATAGAATTGATGAGCTCAGTGTACGAGTGGACTACGGTCCTAGGGCTACGGTCCTAGGGCTACGACATATATTGATTTGGCGAGGCGGAGGGATGTGTAGTGTTGTTGGTCATATTGGCGAGGCGGTGGAACTAGACCACTTATTGATTTGGAGAGGCGTAGGAACTAGACCACTTATTTTATTTGGCGAGGCGTAGGAATTTGCTTATCCACGATCTTGATTCAAACCAAGGACTAAGAATGAAGATGAAACATGTTTATACATTATGTATTGTTGCATAGCGTTGACAATGATGGCATGAGATTATGTATAAGTGTAACCATGGCATTACTATTACTTACATTGTTTGTGACTACCTCACTAGGAAAAGTGTGCCTAACTAGTCTCATCTCATGCATTTTTAGGTTAAGAAGGTTTGCGTGTCGGAAGATCAGATCGGCAAGCAAGACAATTCACTACTAGCCTCAAGTAATGTGTTTTTGTCTTATAAACTCCTACGAAGGTGGCAAAGTAGTTGAACTAGTCATTGGTGCCTATTTTGTTTTGTTGATGCGTTGCTAAGATTGTAATAAGTTAGGCATAGCTTAAAAATGTCTCTTTTGGTAAAGTTGAAAATGGATGGAAAATGCATACATAGCTCAAAAAGGTAAAAACATGGTAAACGTATTCATATACTCATGAAAATTGGCATGCTAGTAGTTTATACCATTGAAAATTTGCGTGTAAATTTCGTTGCATTTGGACATCGTTCAACGGGGTAAATCGAATACAAACCAGCAAAAATCTATCTTTACAAGCCAAGCCATATCGAAACGGGTGATGACGTTTCGGTACAGGTGTACAATATTGAACATGAGAGTATGGGTGTACCGAAACGGAAAATTGTCGTTCCAGAACATTTTGTCATTGGAGACCAATGTTTCCGTACGGGTTCATAGCGTACCGAAACGAGTCAAAGTCAAAGTCTAAGGTGGTCAATCTGTTCTGGTACTAGTCAAGCCTGTATCGTAATGGTCTAAAAGGAAAGATCAACAAGAGTTGACTCTCGTGCACCCGTTTCTAAACAGCCTAGGGCGTTTCGATACAGGGTTAAGTAAATTGGTTAAAGGCTTCTGGACAATTTGCTAATGTTACAATTTAGCCACTGAATTTCTTAAAGATAAATTGACTATGATATTGAGCTCCAAATTGTATAAAAGTTTGTAGGCTAGTTATTTGATGCACTGAATTACATTGTTCTTCTGTCTGTTGCTTGGATGACCTATTACTGTTACTTTTTTGTAGATTAGTCCCTAAACCTATAAAAATTATAAAATGATCCTCAATGATTATTGGGATTTCTTATGATTGAACTAGACTACTAAATGTATTGGTTTTTTTATAGGAATTGGTGGTCTCATTAAAATCCCCCTTCATATCGACTAACATATCCCAATGGAACATAAGCCGAAAGCGGAAGGAGGAAAAGAGTACCACAAGTTTTATTGCTCCATAATCGAATTACAATAAATATGTATAATCAGTCCTCACACATTACCCGATTCCTGCCTTAGCTAAACTATCCGCCTCAATGTTAAGCACCCTGGGAATGGTTTTGAAAATGCATGAACCTGTTTTACCAACCTTTATAATATCCTGCACCAACTCTTTAAAGATAGTAGGGCAAGTGGTTGGGTTTGAAATCCAGTTTATTGCCGATTGACAATCACTCTACACGATCACTCTCAGTTTGTTACACTCTTCCAACGCTCCATGTAGCGAGAAACCAAACTTGATAGCTAATAATTCCGCGAGGATAGGAGGTCTCGGACCTATGGGTTCTGAGAACGAGATCCGCGCTTTGCCATCCGAATTGCGAATAAGCCCCTTGATGCCACCTGCACCACCGTTACTTAGAATTGCCCCATCAACATTTAACTTTAAAAAACCACTCGGAGGAGGAGACCAAGTAGTCGAAACTGTGAGCTCATTCTTCTTCCAGTTTAAATCACCAGCTAATGCTAGGTTAGCTACAAGGTCTTCGAAGGAGGCCAAAGCATCTGGTAATTTGGCTTTAAACCATGTAATTAGCCTGAATCTAGAGATAAAAAACAAATCCTAGATATCCAGCTTACCGCTCTTGAATATTAGATCATTACGCACTAACCAAATGGACAACATAATTGCTTCCTGGATAAAACGCGAAATCAAATTTTTATTAGAGCTGGGGCCAACTGATTGCCACAATATAAGTACGGAGGCGAGATCACCCGGAAGAACCAACTGTAAATCCCAGAATTTTCCGAAGCGCATTCAAATGGATCAAGAAGTTTGACATAGTAGCAGCAGGTGGTTTACCGTTTCAATAGCGTTGTGGCATAGTGGACATCGCGTGTCTTGGATTATGGATAATCCTCTTTTCCGCAGTTCATCCCTCACCGGAATCCGCCCCCACAACGCCTACCAAACAAAACATTCAACCTTAGGCGGTGAGAAACCTAACCATACATACTTACCCCAAAAAGATTTCGAAACATCTTGCTCCACGACTGATTTGTACCCTTCTTTGACCGAGAAAATTCCATCATTAGATCCTTTCCACAATAGACAGTCATATTTGATACCATCAGATTTAAAGTTTTTGAGATGATCCATTAGAGTATTCCATTGCTCAAGTTCCCAGTTGAAAAGTCTTCTCCTCAAGCTGATACTCCATTCCCATCATGTTGACATTTTAACACCAAAATTCTCGTCAAGTTTTTGAGATGATCCTTAGGCTTGTTGATTGATAATGCATAAATTCTCGGAAAGTTCACCTGCAACGGAGCATCGCCCATCCACGTATCGTGCCAGAAAGCAATAGAGCGTCTGTCACCCACGTGTAACCTCATATTGTTTCTCAAATTACAGCTGATTTCATCCTCCATGTAGAAGTTTTTAACTATATCTTTCCATACCCAATTAGAAAATCTGCCACATACTTGGTTCGGTAATATGTCCGATATATTCATATTATTCACACCGCAAATAATCTTCTTCCAAAGACTCTCTCGTTCATGGGAGAATTTCCATGCCCATTTACCTAGAAGCACACGATTTTGGGTCTCCAAGTCTCGGATTCCAAGTCCACAATTAGGAATTGTTTTCCACACTTGCTGCCATTTCAACCAATGAATTTTTCTAGTCGAGGTATCCTCACCCCAAAGGAAACTGACCATCCTACTATTTAATTTATGTACAATAGAGGCTGGCATTTTAAAGAGGGACGTGTAGTATATGGGAAAGGAAGACATGACAGATTTGATCAGAACCAATCTGCCACTAATCGAGAGGTTTTTTGCCTTCCAGCTTGCTAAGGACACATCGAATTAACTTACCACCAGTGCCCAAAATGCAGTAGAATTCCTATTGTGGCCTAAAGGGATTCCAAGATACATCGTAGGCAGTTTACCTGCAAAGCACCCTATTAACAAAGTCCAATTTGATATCATCTCAATATTCACATTGATTCCAAATAATTGGCATTTATTTAAGTTTAGTTGTAAACCAAAAGAAATCTCGAAGATTCTAAGCACCCTTTTCACATTTCTAATCTCGCCCAACGAAGCCCCACAAAGTATGATGAAGTCATCCGCAAACTGCAGATGAGATAGTGTAAAGGGATTTTCCATCCCAATCTGAAATCCAGAAAAAAAGACCCTTTCTGACAGCTTTATCAATCATCAAGTGTAACGCCTCTCCAATGATGTTAAAAAGTAAAGGCGAGAGGGAACATCCTTGCCTGAGACCTCTCGCTAAAGAGAATTGAGGAGTTGGAACCCTGTTAACCAGTACAGAGATTGTAGCCGAAGAAACACACTTGAATTTCCACGAGCACCACCTATTACCAAAACCCATCTCCTTAGGCACTCTGATAAGGAATTTCCAATCTATTGAGTCATAGGCACGTTTAAAGTCAATTTTGAATACCGCACCCTTTAGTCCCTGCTTTTGGATGAAGTTAATTCCTTCGTTGGCAATAAAAGGGCAGTCCAGAATCTGTCTCCCCGGGAGGAATGCGAATTGGGATTTACTGATAACACAGTCTGTGCATTCCCTAAGGCGGCGCGACAGAACTTTTGATAGAATCTTATAAATTCTGCCAACCAAATTAATGGGACGAAAGTGTTCTAAAGAGATAGAACCATCTTTCTTTGGAATTAAGGAAATGAAAGAGTGATTCGTCCCCAATTCACATTATTTTCCATGGAAAAAATCATCAAAAAATCTCATGATGTCATCTTTCAATTCCGGCCAGAACCTTTTATACAAGCCCATATGAAAGCCGTCGAGACCCAGTGCCCGAGAGCTATCCGTAGATGCTAATGCTTCCAAAACATCATCTTCTAAAAACGACCTCTCAAGTCTGACTTTCTAATTATAGGATAATTGCGAAAAGTCCAGGTTAATGTCATCAACTTCTAGGGTCGAAGACATGTTGTAGGCGACAGAGAAGAAATCAAATACAACCTTTTTAATTTAGCCTGGATCCGTAACTACCTTATCTCCATGCGCAATAGTCAGCATCTGGTTGAATCTTCGATGATTGGAAGTCGAGATATTGAAGAATCGAGTGTTTCGATCTCCCTCTTTGAATCACTTTAATCTAGAATTCTGTAGCCAAATTCGTTCCTTCTTTCTTAAAAATTCCGAGAGATCCTTTCTGAAATTGATACCTGACCCCAAGCCTCGTCCGAATAAGAACCTTGCTGGAGATTTAATTCCAGTTGATGGATTTTATTTTCAATTGTAGGGATTTTATCTCGAGGGTAAATCTGATTTTCTGAAGACCATGACTTAATCGCTTCCTTGGACCCTTTTAGGATGCTTAAAATACCAACTCCCTATTTTTGGATTTTAAGTTGTACTACCTTGGCCCTCAAAGACTTCACAAGTTCATCCTCTTCAAGTAGGTAGTTGTAGAATTTAAATAAACGTATTGGTAACAATCTATAAGACTAATATTGATTATGAATATGATTAAAATGAAATTTTATACCACCAATCATCGTATTATCCTCCGGTAACACGCTCCGACTCGGTTCCCTACTAGGCCTAGAAGGGAGTGTTACATTTGTGGTATCAGAGCTAGAGTTTATTCGATTCTAGGACTAAACTAAAGTCTATTGCATTGTTATTGTGTTACTTTTCCACCTAGGAGTTTTATGTTGTGTATATTCTGACTTGTCGACTAATCCGATCTTTCATATAGATATGTCTGAGACAAATGAAGCTTACATTGACGAGCTTGCTACTGGCTCCTCGACACATGGCGAGGAGATTAGGGGAGGAAATCCTCAGAATCCACCACAACCACAGGACCCTCCTATTCAAGGTGCTGAGCCTACCACACCAACTGCCCAGGTTGAATGCTATCAGAACATGACTAACATGTTTAAGCAGTTTATGACTGCAATGCAAGCAACACCACCAGTTCAGCCTACCCCTCATGTTTCTCAGTATGTCCGAACCCCTGTGGACAAGCTGGCTTCGCTCCGAGCCTATTCTTTCACCGGATAGGACGATGATAATCTTGAGATTACGGACTATTGGTTGGATAATAACCTACGTATTCAGAATAAATATTTGCAGTGTTCCGACGAGCACAAGATAGAGTGTGCTATTGCATTACTGACTGATGAGGCCCTTATGTGGTGAGAGACCACTATTCTTACTGTTTCTAAAGAGTCGATCACTTGGGAATTCTTTCTTAAGGAATTTTAGAACAAGTACATCAGCGAGTACTATCTCGCAGAGAGTCAGAGCACTTTTCTTCATTTGAATCAAGGTGGGCGGCCTATCGAGCAGAACATCCATGATTTATGCAAGTATTGTCGATATGAAGCTGAGTTTATAAAGAAAGAGGAAGACAAGTGCAAAATGTTTATTGATGGGTTGAGCGATGAGCTGCGACCTATGTTTACGACCTTGGGTATCACCAACTTTCAAGATTTGGTGAACCGAGTAAAAGCAACAGAGGTTGCACAGAGAGCTCAAAGAGGAAATATGTTCATTATATCTAAGAAAAGGCATGGGGCGATTCTTGACCTTCCAAGTGGAATAAGAATGGCAAGTATCAAGGCTCGAGGCAAGCTTCATATTCACAACTTTCTCGTATTGGGAACATTGAGAGACCACAGACTATCACTCAGTCCTGGTTTAAGGCAGCTTCAGTTGAGAGTACTGGAGGTTCGAACTGGAGTGTTCAACATTCAGTTTGTAATTTTTGTTAGAAACGGCACCCAGCAGGCTAGTGTCATAAGCAGACTGGAGCAGGTTTCTTTTGTGGGGACCAAGGACATTTTATCAGGGACTGTCCTCAGAATCCCTCTAAGTCAATGGTTGTGCACGGAGACATCACCTCACCTGCCTAATCATTTTGAGGAAAAGGGCCAAGAAAAGCACCATCAGGAACCTCAGGCAGACCAGGGGTATCCGGGAAGCAAGGTAGCAACCAGGAATCGAAGGCCTCTGACTAGATGTATCATGTGAGAGGCCGCGAGGAGGATGACGAGCTGGATGTTATAGCAGGTACCGTTATGTTATATGCACACTCATTGTATGTTTTGATTGATCCTGGATCTACACATTCTTTTATAAGCCTGGAATTGGCTAAAAGACATAGGATGTCTAGCGAACCTATGTCAACAAAAATCTACGTGGCAAATCCGTTAGGTGATTGTGTTGCTCTAAGCCTTGTATGTAAGAATTGTCTGATCTTGATTCAAGGAATTCTGTTCCCTGCAGATTTCCTAGCCTTACCAATCTACGAGTTTGATGCGATTCTAGGCATGGATTGGCTTAGTAAACATCAAGCGTGGGTAGACTGCAGTGAGCGAAAATTGTATCTTCGAGGCCTTGACAAGGAAAGAATAATGCTGATGGGATCTCAGAACTCCATGTTGTGTGCATTGTCCACAGAATCCATGAATGAACCTCAGATCCATGATATTGACACAGTAAGTGAATTCCCAGATGTTTTTCCTCACGAACATCTGAATTGCCCCCAACTCGTGAAGTGGAATTTGGTATTGAGGTGCAACCTGGGACTGCTCCAGTTTCTATTGCACCATATCGGATGGCGGATGTGGAGTTGAAAGAATTAGAAGCTCAAATTCATTACCTTATAAATAAGGGTTTTATTCAACCGAGCTCTTCACCATGGGGAGCACCAGTTCTTTTTGTTAAAAAGAAGGATGATTCTATGCGATTGTGCATTAGCTGTACACAATTGAATAAAGTAACCATCAAAATAAATATTCATTGCTAAGGATAGACGACATGTTTGATCAATTAAAAGATGCGTCCGTGTTTTCCAAGATCGATTTAAGGTCGGGCTATTATCTAATGAAAGTCAAAGAGTGTGATGTGCCGAAGATTACCATCCGTAAAAAATATGGACACTACGAATTCCTGGTGATGCCTTTCGGGCTAACTAATGCATCGACAACTTTTATGGACTTAATGAATCGGGTATTTAGGCCTTACCTTGATAAATTCATTATGGTGTTTATAGTTGATATCTTAATCTATTCCAAGAATGAAACAGATCATTGAGATCATCTTTGTATTGTACTTCAGACTCTGAGAGAGAAACAATTGTATGCAAACTGTAACGCCCCAATTTTGGGCCTAGATGTTTTAGAGTTCGGATCGGACCGGTTGAGAGCGGTTTGAATCTTAAAAGGGGATTTAGGGAACACCTAGTTTGAGATGCTTTAAAAATATAGAAAAATACCTAAAAATCCTCATTTATTATATGAATGATTATGGTGAAAACAATTTTACAAAATAAGGTTTGGAAATACTACATTTCAGTGTAGTGACCAAATCGCAGTTTTTGCAAAAGTTAAATAGTAACTACTTTCTAAAGGATTGAAACTTTCAATCTTTAAGGAGCTAAATTTACCAAAATGTTTTTAATCAGATTTCTCCTTATTTTGGGTGATTTTAATAATGTTTTAATTAAAGGAAATAAAGATTGATTAAAGGAAAAACTATCTTTGACTTTTCATAACTACCTTACATCAATTATCTCTCATTTCATTTTCTCTCAATTTCTTTTCAGCCAAACACATTTCCTCACCAAATCCTCTTGTTTTCACATTGGATTTTCAAGAAAACTTGACCAAATCAAGGAGAAATCAACCATTAGAGGTAAGCTTCGTCCTTCTCCTCTAATGATCAGTTCTTTACTGAAATGCTCAAGTTATCAATCCATTGTTAATGATTTTTGAGTTGCTTTAATGTTAGAAACAAGGAATTGTATTAAAACTCAAGGTTTTTGGGGAGATCTTGATGATTTTCGTCGTTGTTGGTTAGGCTCTGTTTTGAGGTTGTTTTCTAATGTATTTTGGATGGAAATTGATGTTATAAATGAGGTTTTATCAAACAAATACCGAATAGGCTTTGGTTCCCAAGTTTTGTAGGCTAGAGTGGTTGTTTTTGGGGTGGTTTTGGTGTTCTGTTAGAGCTGGAGGTATAAGGACGAGTTTGTGATGGTTTTTGATGTTGATTGATGTTTAGAAATGATTAGAAGTGATAGATCTTGGCTGAGATTTGTTTTGGGAGAGTTTGGAGATGATTTCGGTTGTTTTTGGTAGCCTAAATGAGGGTTTTGAGTACAACATCGAGTTTAGATGTGTGGCTGATGATTTCAATGCATGATGATGCATTAATCATCTGCTCTTATGTGTTATAAACAGGAGAGACATCTTCGGACGCCTTTGGTATTGATCCAGGAGCTTAGATAGCGTTTCGGCCAGCAAGCGAAACGTAATCGGTGAGTGCAAATGGTTTTAGAAGTCCTTGAGGGACAAAGAAACAAGGTTTGGGGTTTTAAAAAAGGTTTGAAACACCTTCCTAAGTCCGGAAGTAAGTATTGGTTAGATTGCTCTCATATATGTGGTGGTTGCCCCTAAAATGCTTTTACATGCTCATGGTCTGAGATAGATAAATTCCTACTCTTTTTATGCATGATTTATAGCATGAGATGATGCTTGAAATGATTTCATGAAATAACATGTTGCATTGATGAGTTTTGAGCTTTTATTTTAAAGCATGGCAAATGTTATGGTTTTGAAATGAGATGAGAAAGATTTGAGAAATGTTGCATGAAAAACAGTAGGTGAGATGATATTTTAACATAATATATTGGCATAGAAGATGAGATACTTACCGCATATGATTGATCGATCAATAGGATGAGAGTGCACTATAAACTAAAAATTCATACGTGATCTTTGGATTCAATCCAAAGGGAGAGACCGATGATGGGCATTCCATTAGGTAGGACTTGGTGAAATACCCAAGATTTGTGGCAATGAGAGATTCCGCCATGTGAGTACGGTGATGTGAGATTCCACCAGAAATTATGTTACTAGACAAGTGAGTACAGTGATGTGAGATTCCAACGGAAGAGTCTAGTGGTTTCAGAATGTTGTTCGCATATCTAAGTAATAATGAGATGTGAAATGCCAATATAATACATGAAAATGCTTTTGATTCACATGTACCTATTGATGAAATGTTTTATGCTATGAGAAATGCATATGAGATTTGTATATGAAATGCTTTAGTTTTCACAAGCATGTGTATGGCTTGGCCATGAGATTTGCATTGGTTTAAATGCATGAGATAGAATTGAGGTACATGTGTTTTCAATGAAGATTTGCTTTGAAATGGTTTTCAAGAATGAGATAGAATGAGCATGTTGTTGAAAGTGGTTTTTAAGCAAGTGTTTTGAATAATGCATTGTTGTGTTGGTTTTCTTTAGAGCATTCCTCACTAAGCAAATATGCTTACGCTATCTTTTACCAATAATACAGATAATTGAGGTGTTTTGGGCAGCAAGAAGGCTAAGAACATCCAAGAAAGTGCAAAGCTCATGTATGGTGAAGTTTTTATACACTTTAGTTTTGATATTTGGCAATGGGACTTCAAGGTTGTATTTGGGAGAGGTGTTTTGAACTCCCTAAGTTTGTGGCATGTTTGTGATGGCTTATATGGGTTGTAAATGGTCATAACGGTTTGGTTGAGGTTTGCATCCTTATATTTGGATTTGTGGCCAGTAAGCATGCATATAGATTGAGTGATCATGTGTTTGATGCCATGCTCTACCTCAAGGTTCTTAAATATGATCTTTAGTGTCAAATTGGGTTGCTAGTATGTTATGATGCATTTTGAAGCATGTTTGAGTGGGCTAAGAGGCAAAAAACCATCAATTTTTGATGTCACAATGCAAGGTGTATCGAAACACCCTTAACTGTTTTGAGACGGAGGCCTATAATGGCCATAGTGTTTCTAAACATCTGAAGGTGTTTCGGAACAGTTTGGCTACTAGAGAGGCCCGTTTCGATACTGGTCTCGGAACGCACCCGAGTACCGAAATGATCAACACCGTTTCGATATGGGTGTTTCGGTACGAAGGGTGGGTGTTCCGAAACGGATAACCGTTGGATGTTGATTTGAATTGTTTTAAGTTTTCATGTTTTTCATTTTAGTCCTGAATGTTGTGGATGCAATTGCTTGAGCTTGGAATGTCCTTTTAAGCTGAACTTTGGCAGATAAGCATGTAATATGACTAATTACAATTTGGTAACCTTAAATTCTGAAAAGTTCTTATATTTTCTAAAAATTACATTTTGGTCCCTAAAAGTGTAATTCATGCAATTGAGTCCCTAAATGCTTTTCTATCGTTGTACCTTTCTTTCATATGATTCTTGTGTAATCACATAGGCTTAATGTGCATCTAGAAAAGATAAAAAGAAAAAAAAGGGTCGTTAATCAAGGTTGACTTTCCGGTTGACTTTGGTTTTCCCCGTGTAATCTTCGTAGTTCGGGTCAAATGTCTAGGACAGGCTAAGGGGGTTACATTTTGTAACCCCCTTAGCCCGGCCTAGACGGTCGACCCGAACTACGAAGATTACACGGGGAAAATCAAAGTCAACCCGACAGTCAACCTTGATTAACGACCTTTTTTTCTTTTAAGACTTGTCTAGATGCACATTAACCCTAGGTGTACTCTTGCGATAATCATACTCAAAAATCACATCAATCGGAAAACAATAAGGGACCCAATTGCACAACATACGAATTTAGGGACCAATTTGTAAATTCTTGAAATTAAGAGGACTTTACCAATTTTTAAGTTACCATTATGAAATTAGTCATGTTTCATGCCTCTCTGCCAAATTTCACCTTAAACAGACATCTCAAACTCAATCAATTGCACATACAAAAATCAGGACTAAAACGTAAAGCTTGCAAACTTCAAAACCATTCAAATCAGTGCCCAACGGTCAAGTGTTTCGAAACGGGTATAGACCGTTCAGAAACGGGGCTTGGCAGTAGCCAAAGTGTTTCGAAACACCTCTACCCGTTTCGAAACACCCAGGCCAAATCCAGCACCTGTTTCGAAACAGGCAAGGGTGTTTCGAAACACCCTGCCCAGAAACAGCAGATAGGCCTGTTTTAACACATCCAGACCCCATCGAACATACTCCAAATTAATCCTCAACAAATGAATAACATGCCAAGCATCATAACTACCAAATTGCATTAAAATCTAGATACAAAACAACCCCTAGGTGCACCAACTCTTTCCACACATCCAACACGTAATCATGCTTTTAAAACAAGAAGCATAGCATAATGTACTATGAAGGAGAAGATTCAAACGTTGCAAGCGTTAAACCACATAATTCAAATCATAAACCAAACTTGTCCAACATACACGATCTCATTACATATCAACATAAAAGACTCTCCCCCCCATTGCCTTTATTATCTATAGCTATTAACCGAGACATACATCTCAAGTGGAGCTCTCCTTGAATCCCTTGCTTCTTGCTGTCCCAACTTCAAATATCTGCATTGATGGACAAAAAGGAGCGTAAGCACATAATGCTTAGTGAGGAATGCTCAAAACCAAAACACCATCAATGCAGCGAATCATAAAACCCCTTTAAAAAGTAGTTGTAAATCAATAAATCAAACCATTGGTTGAAAAATATCTTTTGAAACATCATGCTTTAAACCATGTCTTGCTCAACATGAAAACCAACCTTTAGCTTAGAAAAGCTAAACAATTTACCCCAAAACACATTCTTGCAAAAACCATTATTTAAACCTTTCCATGCACAAACACCACATGCAAGGTTAAACTCAAATTCCTTGGAAAACACTTCCACTTCACATCATACTTTCCATATGCTTGATGGCCATTTCAAAGAAAAACCTTTCAAAAACCATTGGTTCCTTCTAACTATCCCATGCATTCAACAAATGCAAAACACATGAACTACCAAAAACAACATTGCACTACATGCCTTTTAAAACAAGTCCTCACAAGACTTCAATGCATTTAAGTGATTCGCATGCACATATGCACCATTCTCAATATAAGATAAACACTTGTACAAGTTAACAAGTAATACATGCATTCTTAGAACATTACACACTTCCCATGCAACCTTGCATCATTTCAAGCATCTCATGCTTCATTACATCCAAGAACATTATATTGGCTTCCAAGTGATAATTCACAAACCATCACAACACAAGACACAATCGGATACGCGGATTACAAGCGTTGTCCCACACGCTTCATACACACAACCGAACAACACAAGGTGGAGTTTACCGGTACAATCAAAACCCCTCAACACCCGTGATGGAGTTTAACGGTACAATCACAACACCTCAACATCACTCATCGGATGTTGTATAACTCACTAGCGAGAGCCGGGACACATCACAAGGCTTACACATGGAAGCTACCACAACCGTTGTAATCACCTTAACCAAGCTCTCACATGGGAGCAACCCTCCACCGTTGTGACGCTTAACAAAGTCCACCCACGAGAGCCACCCTCCATCGTGGTGACATTTAACAAGGTTCACCCACGAAAGCTATCCTCCATCGTGGTGGCACTTAACCAAGCCCACCCACGAGAGCCATCCTCCATCGTGGTGGCACTTACCAAGCCCACCCACGAGAGCCATCCTCCATCGCGGTGACACCAATTTCCTCAATCGCTAGGATTCATGGATGGAGTTTACGGTACAATTACAACCCCCTCGACATCCAAGGCGACTCAATTCACGGTGCACCCAATCCTATAGCCGGCTAACTATATCCGATTAAAGTAACCAACAACCACTTACATCACTTGCCAATATCATCAATTACCAACTAATTCGTTGTTTTAAAGCATTAAACAAAGCCATACATGCAACACTATGCATCAATTCCACAATTCCAATGTACAAAACCAAGGATCTCTTACCTTGAGCATCCTTCAACACATGACTTTCAAAACCAGCATCAAACCATGCTAAAATATGCTTTCAAAATAGAATTTAAACATGCAAATCACATACGTTGCATCCAACCATCACAAGTGCATTAAAAACCAATTCATAACACAAACCAAGAGAGAAATTCCATTTACATACTCTTGAGCTTAGCTAAGTTGCTTAGACTTAAACTAAGCTCCCCAAACCTTCAAACATTGGTTTCAAACCTGAAAACCCAACTTCACTCACCGATACACAAAACTATGCTAGCCAACAAGCCTTCCAAGCATCCGAAACCATCAACGCCACTTCTATTGCTCATGCATCATCATGCATTAAAAACACCAGCAACACACCTAAACTCGCTGCTCTTCGCAAATCCAACATTTCGGCTACCAAACACAACTGAAATCACATCCAAACACTTCCAAAACTTAACCCAACCAAGGTCCATCACTTATAACCATTTTTAGACATCAATTGACATCCAAAATAAACTCAAACTCGTCCTTATACCTACAACATTAACAAAACACCAAGATCACCCCAAAAACCACCATTTTCACAAGTCAAAACTTAGAAAAATCAACCTATTCGGGATTGCATTGATTAAACCGCAATCACACGTCATTTAGACATCCAAAATACATCAAAAAGACATCTCAAAACAGAGCCCAATCATCCAATACGAATTTCTTCAAAAATTAAATCCAAATCTTGCATTTTAAGCCAAAATCAAGATCACAACATTAAAACCTTTAATAAAACTTAATTTAAGGATTGAGATCTTGGGAATTTCAGTAAAGAACTGAGTATTTAGAGGAGAAGGACGTTCATACCTCTAAATGTGGATTTCTCCTTGTTTAGAGCAAAAATCCTTGAAAATTCATTAAACAAATGATGAGGATTTGGTGTAGAAATGATTAGGAATCATTTATGAATTGAAATCTCAACTTTAGGTGTGAAAATCAAAGGAAAAGTTGCTGTGGAAATGTGTTTGGCTGAGGGAATTTTGAGAGAAAATGAAATGGGAAAATTTTGGTAAAAGTTAGTTATGAAACTACAAATATCTATTTCCCGCTTTTCTTTTTATTAATTAAACATTAAATGAGTCTTAAAAATCAAGAAAAATCTGGAGAAATCATCCCTTGGGTAAATTAGCTCCTTAAAGATTCAAAGTTTCAATCCTTTTAAAACAGTCACGAACTTTTCAAAAATTACATTTTAGTCACTAACTCAAAATGTCATATTTCCAAACCTCATTTTGTAAAATTCATTTCACCACTCTCTTATATATAATAAAAGAGGATTTTTAGATATTTTTCCATATTTTTAATGCATCCCGAACTAGGCTTTCCTTAAAACCACCTTTTATATTCGAACCAAAAATCCGACCGGTCCGGTTCAAACCCAAAACTTCTAAGCCCAAAATTGGGGTGTTACACATTTGTTGGTATCAGAGCCAGGTTAACGAATATTTGGGGCTTGGTAAGTGGTTATTGTATGTGGTTATGTATGTTTGTAACTTTTCGGTGAAAGTATGATGTATGAATAATGATGTATGATTCAATTGAGATGAATTTGAGATGCTATGCTATGTTTGGGGTATAGATGGGGATCCCATTGCCATGTCATTACTAATGAGAAGAGTTGTTTTCAGAAATGAGCTTGAGTACTTGGATTACTTACCTTATTATGCCTAATTGAGTTTGTTGTATTTCTGTCAGTGCATTGTTTTATTATGGGGCCACGTAGAGAGCTTAGAATCAGTACTAGAGCTACGGTTGAGAATGAGAATGTAGAGAATGCTCTTTGGGTTGGTGCTGCTGGAGTTGGTGCTGGGGTTGCTGGACCCGAGGGAGGTCAGGGGCAAGCTGCTCTTGATATGACTGTGTTGATACATGCTATTGCTGGAGCTTTCCAGGCAGCAGTAGTTGGAGCTCATGGATCTGCACCACAGTATGGTGCTAATGTAAGATTGTCGTTGGAGCGTTTTCGTAGTCTGGGAGGAACTGAATTTAGAGGTTTGACCCTGGAAGGTTCCGAGTCATGGTTAGAGAGTACCAAGAGGATACTTGGACAACTGAACTGCAACAATGTTCAGAAGTTGGGATGCATTGTGTCACTACTGCATGGTGATGCATATACGTGGTGGACGACCACTGTTGCGGGAATGGAGGATGATGAAGTGACTTGGACATTCATTTTGAATGCGTTCAAGCGGAAATACCTGGGAGTTTGCTACCTCGGTGAGAAAAAGAGGGAGTTTATGTCCCTTGTGCAATGGAGCATGTCGGTGGCTGAATATGAGATTCAGTTTGTTCGCCTTAGCCAATATTAACCTGAGTTGATTCCCAATGATAGAGAAAGATGTGAATGGCTCCGTTACGTGCTTCTGGCGAATGTGAATACCTATATGCTCACAGTCGATTATACTAATTTTGATGTCTTGGTCACTAGAGCCAAGGCCATTGAGTTGAATCTTAGCTTGGCGAGTCGAGCAGGAGGATCTAGATCGGGGAAATGAGCTTCAGAACGCGATTATGGTAGAGATTGCAACAAGAGGCATAAGGATAGGAAGCCGCATTTTGATGCTAGACGTGGGGGTGGTAACCCTGGAAGAGGTCAGCAAGGACCAAATGCTTTCTTGAGGACTCCTGAGTGTAACAGGTGTGGTAGGAGACACGCTGGTGAGTGTTGGGGTAACCTTGGTACATGCTGGAACTGTGGTAACCGGGGGCATATGAAGAAAGATTGTCCTCATCCATTGAGAGAGGGACAGTCTTCGGTGAGAGCAGCTGAGCCACAAAGAGGTCGTGGGTGTGGCCGTGGTAATTTCTAGCGCAGAGATGAGGGTGGAAGGAATGTGGCGCATGTGGTGGTTGTCCAACCTGAGGGTGGCGGTCAAGCTAGAGTGTATGCCCATCGCGAGGGAAGGAATGACACGGACGTGATAGCAGGTAGCTTTACTTTGCAATCCTTGTCATTACTTTCTTTGTTTGATTCTGGATCTACACACTCGTATATATTGCGTGAACATGCTCAAATGCTTGGTTTTCTTGTTGAGTCTTTGGATGTTGGTATGCGCGTGACTAGTTCCTTAAAGGTGCAAGATCATGTGTTTCTTGTTGATCTTATGGAATTGCCATTCTATGGTTTTGATGTAATTCTTTGCATGGATTGGCTTGTTGAGCATAGAGCCATTGTGGATTTCGAAAGGAAGCGAATTTCGTTGAAACTCACGGATGATTATGAGGTTGTGGTGGTGGGAGAAAATGTGAAGTTTCTAGCTAATGTGGTGTCTACGCTTGAAGGAAGCCGGATGTTGTGTCAAAGATGTGAGGCTTACCTAGCCTTTGCTATGAATCCCAATTCAAAGGTGGTGCGTGTAAAGGATATAAGGACCGTGTGTGAGTTCCCTAGAGTGTTTCTGGAGGAATTACCTGGTTTGTCGCCTAGTCGAGAGGTTGAATTTGGAATTGAGTTGTGTGAGAACGCAACTCTGGTGTTAATTGCTCCCTATCACATTGCACACAAAGAGTTGAAGTAGTTGAAGATGCAACTTTAGGAGTTACTTGACCGTGGCTTCATTCGGCCTAGTGTGTCACCTTGCGGTGCACCGGTCTTGTTTGTTAAAAAGAAAGATGGCACAATGAGGATGTGCATTGATTATCGTTAGCTGAATAAGTTGACCGTCAAGAACAAGTATCCTTTGTCGAGGATTGATGATCTTTTTCATCACTTTCGGGGAGCGGCTGTATTTTCAAAGATTTATTTGAGGTCAGGGTACTATAAGCTAAATGTGAAGGATGTGGATGTGACGAAAACAACCTTTAGAACGAGATATGGGAATTATGAATTCCTAGTGATGTCGTTTGGTTTGACGAATGCTCATGCTGCTTTCATGGATATGATGAATAGGATGTTCCATGAGTTCTTGGACAAGTTCGTTGTGGTGTTCATCGATGATATCCTTGTGTACTCTCGTACTCAGGAGGTGCATGAAGGTCATTTGAGGATTGTTTTGCAAGCGCTGTTGGAAAATCAGCTTTATGCTAAGCTTAGGAAATGTGAGCTTTGGCTAAAGGAAGTTGTTTTCCTTGGTCATGTGGTTTCGGCAGAAGGGATTCGTGTTGATCCCCAAAAGGTTGAGGCGGTGATGAATTGGAAGCCTCCTAAGTCCGTTCATGAAGTCCGTAGTTTCCTTAGGTTGGCAGGGTATTACCGGAGGTTGTGGATGGATTTTCTAAGATTGCTGCCCCTTTGATGAAGTTGTTGCAAAAGGATGTTAAGTATGAGTGGACGGAAGTGAGACAACAAGCTTTTGAGAAGCTAAAAGAAGCTTTGACACAAGCTCCTATCTAGGTTGAACATGAATCAGGGAAAGAGATTGTGGTGTATAGTGACGCATCTTATGTTGGTTTGGTGTATAGTGACGCATCTTATGGTGGTGTCTTATGCATCACGACGGTTGAAGGTGCATGAGCGCAATTATCCTACGCATGATATTGAGTTGGCTGTAGTGGTTTTTTCTCTAAAGATCTGGAGACATTATCTCTATGGTGAGAAGTGTACTGTGTACACGGGTCACAAAAGTTTAAAGTATCTGATATCTCAGAAAGAGTTGAATCTTAGGCAGCGACGCTGGGTGGAGTTGCTTAAGGATTACGATCTAACGATCGAGTACCATCCGGGAAAGGCCAATGTTGTGGCTGATGCCTTGAGCAGGAAAGTAGCAGTGGAGTTAAGAGCGATGTTTTCTAGCTTGAGCATATCGTGAGATGATGGTCGTGTTGCTAAATTGAAAGTGAAACCTTCTCTAATCTAGTTGATAAAGGATAAACAATTGTTGGATGATTCCTTGGTGCCACATGTTCATGATATTGCTGAAGATAGGCCATCAGATTTCTGTTTTAATGAAGATGGTGTTTTATGCTTTGGAAGTTGGATAGTGGTGCCGAATGATATTGAGTTGAGGAATACTATTCTGACCGAAGCTCATAGTAGTGCTTTTGCTATGCACCCTGGTAGTACAAAGATGTATCATGATCTAAAGGATGAGTACTACTAGGTGGGATTAAAGAAAGAGGTCGTTGAGTATGTTAGTAGATGCATGGTTTGTCAGCGGGTTAAGGCTGAACATCAGTTTCCTTCAGGGTTGTTGCAGCCGTTAAGGATCCCTGAATGGAAGTGGGAGAGGATCACCATGGACTTTGTGTCTGGTTTGCCTCTATCGCCAGCAAAGAAGAATTCTGTTTGGGTGATTGTGGATCGCCTTACGAAGTGTTCACATTTCTTGCCTGTGCATACTACGTACACCCTAGATAAGCTTGCGGAGTTGTACATTGCTGAGATTGTATGTTTGCATGGTGTACCAAAATCTACAGTGTCGGATAGGGATCCGAGGTTCACCGCAAGGTTTTGGGAGTGTTATCATCAGACATTGGGTACGCAGCTGAATTTCAGTACTTCTTATCATCCGCAGACGGATGGACAGTCAGAGCGTGTTATCCAAGTGCTTGAGGATATGTTGAGGTGCTGTGTCATTGAGTTTCAAGGCTCTTGGGAGAAGCACTTGCCTTTGGTGGAGTTTTCTTATAATAACAGTTATCGGGCAAGTATTCTAATGGCATCTTATGAAGCTTTGTACGGGAGGAAGTATAGAACTCCTTGATGTCGGCTTTGTTGAAAGGAACCACCGCGAAGGTGAAGCTCATTTGTGAGCAGTTGAAGGCAGCATCAGATCGAGAAAAGTCTTACACGGATTTGAAGATAAGGAGATAGAATTTGCGGTGGGTGACCGTGTGTTTTTGAAAGATTGACCTTGGAAGAAGGTGATGAGGTTTGGCCAGAAGGGAAAGTTGAGCCCGAGGTACATTGGACTATACGAGGTGATAGAATGTGTGGGTCTTGTTGCTTATAAGCTAAGACTACCTCAAGAGTTAGAAAAGATACATAATGTGTTTCATGTGTCCATGCTTCGGAGGTATAGATTGGACCCTTCACATGTTATGCCGGTGGAGGAAGTTGAGTTGAATCCATATTTGACATATGATGAGGAACCTGTTGAGATTCTGGATTCAGATAGTAAGGTTCTCCGTGGTAAGACCATTCAGCTGGTCAAGGTGTTGTGGAGACATCGTGGTGCTGAGGAATCCACGTGGGAAAAGAAGGAAGACATGAAGAAGCAATTTCCTTACCTTTTTCCCCTAGGTAAATTTCGAGAGAGAAATTTCTGAAGATGGGGGAGCGTTTTAATGCCTTGATTTTGGGCCTAGATTTTTTAGAGTTCAGATCGGACAGGTCGAGAGCGGTTCGAATCTTAAAGGGGGGTTTAGGGAACACCTAGTTCGGGATGCTTTAAAAATATGGAAAATACCTAAAAATCCTCATTTATTATATGAATGATTATGGTGAATTTGTTTTACAAAATAAGGTTTGGAAATACTACATTTTGGTGTAGTGACCAAATCGCAGTTTTTGCAAAAGTTAAATAGCGACTGTTTTGTAAAGGATTGAAACTTTGAATCTTTCAGTAGCTAATTTTACCAAAATGTTTTTAATCATATTTCTCCTTATTTTGGGTGATTTTAATAATGTTTTAATTAAAGGAAATAAAGATTGATTAAAAGAAAAACTATCTTTGACTTTTCATAACTACCTTACGTCAATTTTCTCTCATTTCACTTTCTCTCAATTTCTTTTCAGCCAAACACATTTCCTCCATCAATTAGCCTCTGATTTTTATTTCTTTTGATGAGATTTCAATCTCCTTTTGATTCCTAATCTTTTCCTCACCAAATCCTCTTGTTTTCACATTGGATTTTCAAGAAAACTTGCCCAAATCAAGTTGAAATCAGCCATTAGAGGTAAGCTTCATCCTTCTCCTCTAATGATCAGTTCTTTACTGAAATTCCCAAGTTATCAATCCTTTGTTAATGATTTTCTAATGTATTTTGGATGGAAATTGATGTTATAAATGAGGTTATATCAAACAAATCCCGAATAGGCCTTGGTTCTTAAGTTTTGTAGGCAATAGTGGTTGTTTTTGGGGATGTTTTGGTGTTCTGTTATAGCTGGAGGTATAAGGACGATTTTGTGGTGGTTTTTGATGTTGATTGATGTTTAGAAATGATTAGAAATGATAGATCTTGGCTGGGCTTTGTTTTGGGAGAATTTGGAGATGATTTCGGTTGTTTTTTGTAGCCAAAATGAAGTTTTTGAGTAGAGTAGTGAGTTTAGATGTGTGGCTGATGATTTCAATGCATGATTATTCATTAATCCTCTACTCTTATGTGTTATAAATAGGGGAGACATCTTCGGACGCTTTTGGTGTTGATCCGGGAGCTTAGATAGCATTTCGGCAAGCGAGCAAAACGTAATCGGTGAGTGTGAATGGTTTTAGAGGTCCCTGAGGGACAAAGAAACAAGGTTTGGGGATTTAGGAAAGGCTTGAAACACCTTCCTAAGTCCGGAAGTAAGTATTGGTAAGATTTCTCTCATATATGTGGTGGTTGCCCCTAAAATGCTTTTACATGCTCATGGTTTGAGATAGATAAATTCCTACTGTTTTTATTCATGATTTATAGCATGAGATGATGCTTGAAATGATTTCATGAAATAACATTGTTGCGTGCAAAAGTGTATCACAATTGAGTGCAAGTGTACACGTCCCAAGTGATAAAGTGATACAAAGTATCGAATATCGTCTCCAAAAGGACTGGAATATTTATATCCTTTACTCTCTGCACAGAAGAAAGAAAGAGTTTTAATAATTTGATTGAAGAGTGTCACGAATAAATAAACTAAAAGAGAAAAAATCAGAATTATAAAACAAGTAGGAATCGAATTGCTCCGTAGTGCAGGTATTGGTCTGTTCAAAGACTTTTGTTCTGTGTCTGGCTCTTTTCACGGCACCACCTCTCGTGGAAGCGGTCCATTGTTGTCACGACAGCGATAGGTAACTTAATTCCTTCAAGTTCGCCAAGATTCCCTGGATTGGCTTGTCCTATCCCTAGATCCAAGCTTGTCGGTGAACACGTCTTCGATGATACCTCCCTGCGTGAATCGAAGTATGAACACCGATGTTTATGAATTCTTCTTTTGCCTCTTAACCTCGTCTTATCCCTAGGTCCAAGATAGATCAACCATAAACTGGAGAACCATTACTTACTCCTTTCTTATGCTTGACTCTCCCGATATTAAGTAAATAGATAAACTTACAATGCTCTCCTGATACTCTTGCAAGATGTTGAAACCAGAATAAGCAAACTTGAAGTTTAATTTCATTGAATAGAAAAATCCTAAGAATGGAACAACCCTTACAAATACTTTACAATATCAACCTCCAACCCTCTGAAGAACTAGAACATTAGATCTAGTCGACTCCCAAAACTTTTTTCTTCTCTCTCCCTCTATATCTATATCTCCCTCACATACATGGGTATATATAGGGCTTGGCGTAAGGTTAAGTCCTCCTTGGAGTAGAAGTCTTCATTGATGATAAGATTTCTTTATTTAATGCTTCATTCAATTCTGACTTAAATATGGACTCCTTTGGATGTTCACTTGTTCAGCAAGTAAGTATAAGCCACCCGGCTTATTGATATTCAATAAGCTTTATACACCGCTCCATGCCTCAGAAAAATACAAGATTGGGCTCAATGGACTCAAAAAAGATGTTCTCTATCAAACTATACCCATATTGACTATGTCGGCGTATTTTCGTTTGGGCGGCATTTTGCGGCGGCGGCGTCTTTGGCGGCAACTGCTTCAGTACATGTTTTCCACCTCAGGTGTCTTTACTGTAGCCACTTCTGCCACAGCAGCGGTCACGACAGGCAGTGTTCTTCAGCCCTTCACTCCAGCTCCGCAATCCGCTTCTGCTCCTTTGCTGCCCTAGATGCTACCACAGCAGGTATCTCTAAAAATAGACCAAAATCAACAGCATATGTGCAATATTTTCTATTTGTGATGTGTATGCGAATTCTATCCTAAAATGCAGATAAATATGCTTGAGTGCAGCAAAAATATGGATAAATGAGGGTTAAAATATAGAACTTTTATGCACTGATCACACCCTCAAACTCGAATCTTTGCTTGTTCTCAAGCATATGCAATCCTAACGAAGCATGCCTTTTGTTGGCTTTGGCTTAACTTGATGAACAACCCTTACCCACAACACCTTCACTAAAAAAACAATACATGTTCAATTTTTAGAGGAATTATCTAGAGCAATATTATAGTTCTCGTGTGAGTGTGTGCAAGTTTTTGTGTACAAACATGAGTTTAGATTCTTTAGTAACCAGAATATTTACTTAGCCTACTTAGAGTTTTATTTCAAGACAATTCATTACTAGAGCCAGTTTCGGGCACCTCTAGTTACTTTCTAGAGCCGGTGATAGGCACCTCTAGAAGTTTCTCTTTTTCTTATTTTACTAGAGCCAGTGATAGGTACCTCTAGTTACTTTCTAGAGCTGGTGTTAGGCACCTCTAGAAGTTTGTCTAGTTATTTTCTTAGAGCTAGTGATAGGCAGCTCTAGGAGTAACCTGAGTCTAAGTTTGTTTCTACTCCAAGTGGCTAAGTTTTCTATCCTGAGTTTGCTAAAAGAAGTCTAAACATCATGCAAGTCACAAAGTGTTAAGATTTTCAGAACTATAGTAAGGCTCTAAGTATTTCCTAAACAACCTACAAATTTTGTCACGACAGAGAAAACCACAGAGGATAAGAAAAGTTCAAAATTTTATGCCAATTTTTTTCGATAAAAAATAACAAGAAATAAAATGTAGATATTATGTTAATAATGAGAGGACTGCCTACCCCCAAACTCAAGGGTTGCATTGCCCTCAATGCATGACATCAAAAATAAAAATCAAAATCAAAAAGAAAAACATCACAAATAGATAATATAAACAACAGAAAACAGAGATGAGTAAAAGAGACTTAACTTGCATCACTGTCATCACTGTTGTTAGAAGCAGTCACTTTAGAATTTATCCAGGGGAGTATGAGTGCTGCCGCGCTAGGGGTTGGGGCAGAGTTTTCTTGGGTTGATCGTATCGTCATTATGAGGGTTTTCTCTGTTTCACTAAAAACACAATCAAACTAAAAACTAATATTAAATTTCTAATTCCTAAAACAATAAAGATAAGAATAAAATAAAATAAATTAGGAGTGCCTTGAGAGGCATCTCCTAAAGTAACTACTCCCTACTCTATTGATGCTTGCGGGATCGTTTCCGGTACTTCTTGAAGTCCATCCGTACCCTCCATCCGGTGATTATTCTCATGGTGGAGGCTCGTTTCTTTCTCTTCCCTTTGTAGTCCATAAAGTCCTCCCTTCTTGGTAATGTTTCTGAGGGCATGAATATATCATTAGAAAAAATTAAATTGACATTCGACCGCAAACTTACCTTGTTTTTGTTGAATGTTGTTGTGGTTAAATGTAGTCCTTACTGTCGTGTCTACTGCTGTGGCAACCAATTATTTTGACATTCCTTTGTCAGGTTACTTCGCAGGTCAATGGGATATTGGAAAGTACCATAACTCTCCATATCAAATTCTGTTGGCCACTCGTAGGTCTCCATCAGTAGAGACTTCGAAGATTCTGAGTCCACCGGTGTTGGTTCCTCTAATACTTCGGAAGTGGTTTCTGCCGTGACAGGGTTGGCGACAATATCTTGCTTTTCATCTGCTGGGGCAATGTTCTCAGCAGGTGTCTCTAGGGTCGGTTCCTTACTAGGTGTTTCTTTTATTCTCGGCCCTTGTATTTGTTTCCCACTCTCGTTGTAATTGCCTTGCACTGCTCCTGTGTGGGTTTTTTAGTGACCTCAATATCAGTACGGAATCTTCCATCATGTCTGGTGTTTATTATCTGAGCAACTTGTCCCATCTATATCTCTAATGATTTTAGAGTGGCCTCATGATTTGTCATTCTCTCCTCTGTTTTATCCATGAAGGTTTTAGTTTCCATGACAAATTGGTCGATATTGGCCATGTATGCTCCATTTTGAGACATGAAGGTTGCTAGGGTCTACTCTATTATGCTCGTGGATGATGCCGATTGTTGTGGTGGCTTATCATGTCCTTGTTGGGCCCATCGTGGGTTGTCCATATATTTATTAAAAAGATGGGGACAACTTTTAAGTGCATGATTACCTTCACGGTAATTGCAAGAACTTTCCCACATCAACTCTCGAATGGTTTTTCCTGACATGTTCATGCCCTTGAATCTGTATTGTACCTGAGATGCAATCACAAATAATAGAAAATAAAAAATAAAATAAAATAAATAGTGCAGTAATTAAAGGTAGACGTATGTTGCCAGTCCCGGGCAACGGCGCCAAAAACTTGTTGCGTGTAAAAGAGTATCGCAATTGAGTGCAAGTGTACACGTCACAAGTAATAAAGTGATACTAAGTATCAGATATCGTCTCCACAGGGACTGGAATACTTATATCATTTAACTATCTGCACAGAAGAAAGAAAGAGTTTTAATAATTTGATTGAAGAGTGTCACGAATAAATCAAGTAAAAGAGAAATAAATCAGAATTATAAAACATGTATGTAACCCCCTTAACCCGGCCTAGACGGTTGACCCGAATTAAGAAAGTCACACGGGGAAAACCAAAGTCAACCCGAAAGTCAACCTTGATTAACGACCCTTTTTTTTCTTTTTAATCTTGTCTAGATGCACATTAACCCTAATTGTGATCAAACAAAACACTTACTCAAAGATCATAAACATCAGAGATCAAACAAGGACCCAATTGAACAAAATACAACTTTAGGGACCAAACTGTAAATTATGTAAATTACAAGGCCTTAACCCAAATTTAAGTTACCATCTTGAAATTAATCAGATTTCATGCTTCTCTGCCAAATCTCAGCTCAAACGGACATACCAAGCCCATATAATTGCACAAACAAGATTCAGGACCAAAATGCAAACAATCCAAAACATTCAACTGCCAATGTCAGCCCCCAACGGTCGACCGTTCCGGAACAGACAGAGCCTGTTTCGAAACGCGGGGCCGTTCCGCAACGCGTACCGAAACAGGGGCTGGAAGAGGCCTTTCCGTTTCGAAACGGTGCCTACCATTTCGGACGCTTGGGCTCATTCAAGGTACCCGTTCCGGAACGGTGTGCACTGTTCCGAAACACCCTGCACAGAAAGCTGCATTTTACATACTCAAACACACAATTGATCAGCCAAACATGCTCCAAATGCCACCAAACTTTACCAGCATGAAATTCAACATATAAAAGACATTTAAGCATCATCCAAACATCAAGATAGTATCACATGTAAAAAGCCCCAATTCTAATGGCATGCTTCCTACACAAGCAACCATTCAAGTCTAAAAACCTTCAAACCAAAACACAAAAGCCATTACAAGAAACCAGCAATATCAACAACATTATACATACTTAGGGAGTACAACACATCTCCCAAAACAACCACATGAGTTTCCCCCATTGCCAAATACCCAAAAGCTAAATGTGTTCAATAAAACCTTTCCATACTTGAGCTTAGTTTTCCCTTGGTTGCTTGCCTTCCTTGCTGTCCTCAAATCCTCTTAATGTTCTGCATTATTGGTTTAAGAAAACGAAGAGAGCGTAAGCAATAGCTTAGTGAGGAATGCTCATTAAAACCATTCAATAATACATTTAGAAAACACATTAAAAATCATGCTTCAAATCATACTTTACTCATGCTCAAATGCAATTTAAACAAGCATTACATGCTTCCACATCATTTCATATCATATTGGCCACAAGTGATAAGTTTCATCTTTTAAAAACAACATGTTCAACATAAGACTCACACATGGACTTTTAAACACTATTGTGATCTTATAGTTTCCAAGAACACACAAGGACTTTTAACCACCTTTGTGTTCTTCCCAAGGACTTTTAAACACCTTGGCCCATGGACTTTTAAACACCATGGCAAGGACCACACAAGGACTTTTAACCACCTTTGTGTCCTTAACAAGAACCATCCAAGGACTTTTAACCACCTTGATGTTCTTAAGTAACAAGGCTCACTCAAGGACTTTTAACCACCTTAGTGACCTTAACAAGAATCATCATGGACTTTTAACCACCATGAAGTTCTTAGATACCACAAGGCTCACTCAAGGACTTTTAACCACCTTAGTGACCTTAACCTTTTCAAACATCACTTGCCAATATACAACATTATCATCATTTAATCCACTGTTTTAAAGCATTTAAACCAAGCCATGTTCATCATGCATTTATAAGCATCAAACCACATTTTAACCATGCTCAAAAACAAGGAACTCTTACCTTGAGCTTCCTTCAACATATGGCTTACAAACCAGCATTAACCATGCTAAATCATGCTTTCAAAACAGAATTTAAAACATGCAATAACCGCATTGCACAACAATCAAACCATGGCCACCACTTAGAGAGTTTTCCGAAAACTTACACTTGAGCTTAGTAAAGTTGTTTAGACTTAAACTAAGCTCCCAAGACATTGGTTTCAAAGCTGAAAACCCATTTTCACTCACCGATTCCACTTCGCCTCTTGCCAAAGCACCAATTCAAGCTTCCGAAACACCAACACTTGAATCCAAAGACGACTCCCCTGTTTTAAACACATCAAAGTAGAGGATTAATGCATCATCATGCATTAATAGCTTCAATGAAAGCACCTAAACTCGCTGCTCTCATCCACACTCCATTTTTGGCCACCAAACACAACCGAAAATGCATCCAAACAACTCCTCAACAAAGCCCAGCCAATAACCATCAAAACCTAACATCCTTTAACATCATTTAACATCTAAAAAGAGCTTAACAACATCCTTATACCTCCAGCAACAACAGATCCACAAGATCTCACAAAAAACAACCTAGAATCATAAGCTAAACTTAGGAAATACAACCTATCCGGGATTGCATTAATCAAAACTCAATTCCTTATCAAATTAACATTCAATAATCATCATTTTAACACCTTAAAACACTGCTTTAACAGATCCAACGAAAATTCATCAAAAATCACCAAATCTTGCATTTTAAGCCAAGATCCATTAAACAACTTAAAAGCCATTTATAAAACATCAATTAAGGATTGAGAACTTAGTAATTTCAGTAAAGAACTGAGAGTTTAGAGGAGAAGGACGTTCTTACCTCCAAACTTGAGTTTCTCCTCTTTAGAGCCAAAAAGCTTGAAAATCCAATTAGCAAATTGCAAGGTTTTGTTGTTGAAATGATTAGAAATCAAAAGAGAATTGAAAAGATAGATTTGAGTGACAAAATCAGAAAGAAATCTCTGGAGAGAAAGTGTTTGGGTTGAGAGAAAATGAGAGAAAAGGAAAAGGTGAAGAAAATGAAAAGTTGGTTACAAAATAGTAAAATGATTTCCCTCCACTTTTCCTAAGCTTTAAAATCAGAATTATACATTAAAATATCTTAGAAAAATCTGGAGAAACTCTTTTTGGAATAATAGCTCCTTAAAGATTCAAAGTTTCAACCCTTTCTAAAACAGTCACTCAACTTTCAAAAATTACATTTTGGTCACTAGCCAAAATGTCAGCCTTCCAAACCTCATTTTGTAAAATTGATTTCACAGTTCACTTATATATATTAAAAGATGATTTTAGAACATTTTTCCATATTTTTAATGCAACCCGAACTAGGCTTTCCTAATTTCACCTTTTTAGATTCGAACAGCACTTTGACTGAACCGGACAACGCTCAAACTTCTAAGCCCAAAACCGGGGCGTTACAACTCTCCCCCCCTTAAGAAATTTCATCCTCGAAATTTACCTGAAGGAAAGAGATAAGGAAACTGCTTCAGCATGTCTTCCTTCCGCTCCCACGTGGCTTCCTCAACACCGCGATGCTTCCACAGCACCTTCACCAACTCAATGGTCTTGCCACGAAGAACCTTGCTATCCGAATCCAAAACCTTCACCGGTTCCTCATCATAAGTCAAATCCAGATTCAATTCCACTTCCTCCACAGGCATCACATGCGAAGGATCAGATCTATACCTCCGGAGCATAGAAACATGGAACACATCATGAATCTTCTCCAACACTTGAGGTAGTCTCAACCGATACGCAACAGGACCCACACGCTCAACCACCTCGTATGGTCCAATGTACCTAGGGCTCAACTTACCCTTCCGGCCAAACCTCATCACCTTCTTCCAAGGTGAAATCTTCAAGAACACACGGTCACCCACCGCATACTCTATCTCCTTACGCTTCAGATCCGCGTAAGACTTTTGCTGATCAGAGGCTGCCTTCAACCGCTCACAAATGAGCTTCACCTTCTCGGTGGTTCCTTTCAACAAAGCTGGCATCAAAACCAACTTTTGACCAGTTTCAGCCCAACAAAGAGGAGTCCTACACTTCCTCCCGTACAAAGCCTCATAAGGTGCCATCTGTATACTCGCCTGATAACTGTTGTTATAAGCAAATTCCACCAAAGGCAATTGCTTCTCCCAAGAACCTTGGAACTCAATCACGCAACATCTCAACATATCCTCCAAAATCTGAATAATGCGCTCAGACTGACCATCCGACTGAGGATGATAAGATGTACTGAAATTCAACCTTGTACCCAAAGCTTGATGCAAACACTGCCAGAAACGCGATGTGAACCTCGGATCCCTATCCGACACAATCGACTTAGGCACACCATGCAACCGCACAATCTCAGCAATGTACAGCTCCGCAAGCTTATCCAAAGAAAATGTAGTATGCACAGGCAAGAAATGCGCACACTTCGTCAGGCGATCCACAATCACCCAAACCGAATTCTTCTTCGACGGAGACAAAGGTAAACCAGATACAAAATCCATGGTAACCCTTTCCCACTTCCATTCAGGGATTCTCAACGGTTACAACAACCCTGAAGGAACCTGATGCTCAGCCTTAACTCGCTGACGCACCAAACACATGCTCACAAACTCTGCAACATCCTTCTTCAAACCCACCCAATAGTACTCATCACGAAGATCACGATACATCTTAGTACTACCAGGGTGCATAGCAAAAGGACTACTATGACCTTCAGTCAGAATAGCATGCCTCAACTCAGCATCAGCAGGCACTACTATCCGACTCCCAAAACACAACACACCATCATCATTAAAGCAGAAATCCGAAGGCCTACCCTCCGCGATATCCTGAACATGAGATACCAAGGAATCATCCAACAACTGCTTCTCCTTGATCAACTGAACCATAGATGGTTTCACTTGCAACTCAGCAACAAGACCACCATCGCGCGAAATGCTCAAACTAGCAAACATAGCCCTCAGCTCAACAGCTACCTTTCTACTCAAGGCATCCGCTACAACATTAGCTTTTCCAGGATGGTACTCAATCGTCAGATCATAATCCTTGAGCAACTCCAACCAACGCCGCTGCCTAAGATTCAACTCCTTCTGAGACATCAGATACCTCAAACTCTTGTGATCCGTGTACACCGTACACTTCTCACCATACAGATAATGTCTCCAGATCTTCAGAGCAAAAACCACTGCAGCCAACTCAATGTCATGCGTAGGATAATTGCGCTCATGCACCTTCAACTGCCGCGATGCATAAGCCACCACCTTACCCTCTTGCATCAGCACACACCCCAAACCAACATAGGATGCATCACTATAGACCACAAACTCTTTCCCTGATTCAGGCTGAACCAAGATAGGAGCTTGCGTCAAAGCCGCCTTCAGCTTCTCAAAAGCCTGCTGTCTCGCTTCCGTCCACTCATACTTAACATCCTTTTGCAACAACTTCGTCAGAGGTGTAGCAATCTTAGAAAAACCATCCACAAACCTCCGGTAGTATCCTGCCAAACCAAGGAAACTACGAACCTCATGAACAGACTTAGGAACCTTCCAGTTCATCACCGCCTCAACCTTCTGAGGATCAACACGAATCCCCTCAGCAGAAACAACATGCCCAAGAAACACCACCTCTTTAAGCCAGAACTCACACTTGCTCAGCTTTGCATAAAGCTGATTCTCCAACAAAGCTTGCAGCACAATCCTCAAATGCTCTTCATGTTCCTCCTCAGTACGCGAGTACACGAAGATATCATCAATGAACACCACAACAAACTTGTCTAGGTATTCATGAAACACACGATTCATCATGTCCATGAAAGCAGCAGGAGCATTTGTCAAACCAAACGGCATCACAAGGAACTCATAATGCCCATACCTTGTCCTGAAAGTTGTCTTAGGCGCATCCACATCCTTCACCTTCAACTGATAATACCCTGACCTCAAGTCAATCTTAGAGAACACAACAGCTCCCCGAAATTGATGAAAGAGATCATCAATCCTCGGCAAATGGTACTGATTCTTGGTAGTCAACTTATTCAACTGACGGTAATCAATGCACATTCTCATAGTGCCATCCTTCTTCTTCACAAACAAGACCGGTGCTCCCCAAGGTGACACACTCGGCCGAATGAAACCACGATCGAGCAGCTCTTGCAACTGCGTCTTCAGCTCCTTCAGCTCCTTAGGTGCCATTCTATAAGGAGTAATGGACACAGGAGTTGTATTCTCATACAGCTCAATTCCAAACTCCACCTCGCTATTAGGAGGTAAACAAGGCAACTCCTCAGGAAACACTCCAGGAAATTCCTTCACAACCCTGATATCTTGCACCCTCAACTCCTTAGAGCTAGGATTCATCACAAAAGCTAGATAAGCTTCACAACCTTGCCTCAGCATCCTGCTCGCCTCCAAGGTAGACACCACATTGGTAAGAAACTTCACATTCTCACCAACCACAACAACATCATAATCATCCGCAAGCTTAAGCGAAACTCGCTTATTTTCACAATCCACAACAGCACGATGCTCAGCAAGCCAATCCATACCAAGGATCACATCAAAACCATATAAAGGCAACTCCATAAGGTCAACATGAAAAACATGTTCTTGAACAACTAAAGGACACCTTCTATACAACTTTCGAGTCACAACAGTCTCACCAAAAGAACTAGTGACACGAACACCAACATCCAAAGGCTCAACAGGCAAACCAAGCAATTCAGCATGCTCACGCAAAATGTATGAATGCGTAGATCCAGAATCAATCAAAGAAAGCAATGACAAGGACTGCAAAGTAAAGGTACCTGCAATCACATCCGCATCATTCCTCCCTTCACACTGAGCATACACCCTCGCTTGACCACCGCCCTCAGGCTGAATAGCCACAGCATGGGCCACTCCACGACCGCCTTCCTCTCTCCTCTGGAAATTACCATGGCCGCGCCCACGACCTCTCTGCGGTGCAGCAACAACAGGAGCACGCACTTGGCCACCGGCCAACATAGGACAATCTCGCCTCAAGTGGTCCGCAGATGCACAGTTCCAGCATCCATTACCAGCTGCTGCAACAGGAGCTTGCACCTCCCTCACAGCACGAGGACAGTCACGCTTCATGTGTCCACGTGAACCACAGATCCAGCAAGCACTCGGATCAGCTCTAGCATTGCCTCCTCGAGCAGGTGTACCACCACCCCTCTTAGCTGAGGACTGATACTTCTGATCACGTCCCCTCTTGTTCCGTCCACCCCCGAAACTATACTCAGCAGCTCCCTTACATGAACTAGCTCCAGCACCTCTAACAGATAAACCCAAGTTCATCTCAATGTCCTTGGCTCGGCCCACCAACACATTAAAATCATCATATTCAGTGGCCAGCACATACATCTTCACGTTCGTCACTAAACCATAACGGAACCTCTCGCACCTCGCCCGCTCATCAGGTACCAGCTCAGGTGCATACTGACTGAGTCGCACAAATTGCACTTCATACTCAGCCACACTCATGCTCCCTTGGGTAAGAGACATGAACTCACGCTTCTTTTCATCAAGATAACTCACACCAAGATATCTCCTCTTGAACACATTCTAGAAGAATGTCCAAGTGATGTCAGCCTCAGCCATCCCAGCTATAGTGGTCGTCCACCACGTATACGCATCATCCTGAAGCAAGGATACAACACAACCCAACTTTTGCACATCCGTGCAACTCATCTGTCCCAAAATCCTCTTGGTACTCTCTAACCAAGCCTCAGAACCTTCAGCTGACATACCCCTGAACTTAGTCCCACCAAGACTGCGCAAACGCTCCAAAGGTAGTCTAACTCCAGCATCTCCCTGATGCCCAGCTCCTTGAGCTCCAGCTACTGCTGCTCGAAAAGCACCCGCAATAGCTTGTACCAACATAGACATATCAGGCATAGCTTGCCCCTGACCAACCTCAGGTCCAGCAGCTCCAGCACCAGCTGCAGCTCCAGCTCTTTCTCCCTCAGCACCACCACCACCAGGTGGAGGAGGGGGTAACACAGCACTACCCGTGTTTTCCTCATTCTCGTTCTCATTAGGAGCCGTAGCTCGCACATTACCTCTCAACTCTCTACGTGGTGCCATACTTTAACCATGCAATCACAATGCAAATAAACAAAGTCAGGCCCAGCAAGGTAAGCAATCCTAGTATTCAAGCTCAATTTCATTTAAAAATCAACATCATCACTTAGCTTTGATTTGGCAATGGGTACCCACAACATGCTTCACCATAGCATACAACTCAATTGCATCAAAAATCACAAGCCACTAAACCTACTTTCAATCAATCAAGCATACTTAATATACATACTTCAATCATGCACACAATCATTCCCAATTACTCGTAAACTGAGCTCTGATACCACCAAATGTAACCCCCTTAACCCGGCCTAGACGGTTGACCCGAATTAAGAAAGTCACACGGGGAAAACCAAAGTCAACCTGAAAGTCAACCTTGATTAACGACCCTTTTTTTTCTTTTTAATCTTGTCTAGATGCACATTAACCCTAATTGTGATCAAACAAAACACTTACTCAAAGATCATAAACATCAGAGATCAAACAAGGCCCCAATTGAACAAATTACAACTTTAGGGACCAAACTGTAAATTCTGTAAATTACAAGGCCTTAACCCAAATTTAAGTTACCATCTTGAAATTAATCAGATTTCATGCTTCTCTGCCAAATCTCAGCTCAAACGGACATACCAAGCCCATATAATTGCACAAACAAGATTCAGGACCAAAATGCAAACAATCCAAAACATTCAACTGCCAATGTCAGCCCCCAACGGTCGACCGTTCCGGAACAGACATAGCCTGTTTCGAAACGCGGGGCCGTTCCGCAACGCGTACCGAAACAGGGGCTGGCAGAGGCCTTTCCGTTTCAATACGGTGCCTACTGTTTCGGACGCCTGGGCTCATTCAAGGCACCCGTTCCGGAACGGTGTGCACAGTTCCGAAACACCCTACACAGAAAGCTGCATTTTACATACTCAAACACACAATTGATCAGCCAAACATGCTCCAAATGCTACCAAACTTTACCAGCATGAAATTCAACATATAAAAGACATTTAAGCATCATCCAAACATCAAGATAGTATCACATGTAAAAAGCCCCAATTCTAATGGCATGCTTCCTACACAAGCAACCATTCAAGTCTAAAAACCTTCAAACCAAAACATAAAAGCCATTACAAGAAACCAGCAATATCAACAACATTATACATACTTAGGGAGTACAACACATCTCCCAAAACAACCACATGAGTTTCCCCCATTGCCAAATACCCAAAAGCTAAATGTGTTCAATAAAACCTTTCCATACTTGAGCTTAGTTTTCCCTTGGTTGCTTGCCTTCCTTGCTGCCCTCAAATCCTCTTAATGTTCTGCATTATTGGTTTAAGAAAACGAAGAGAGCGTAAGCAATAGCTTAGTGAGGAATGCTCATTAAAACCATTCAATAATGCATTTATAAAACACTTTAAAAATCATGCTTCAAATCATACTTTACTCATGCTCAAATGCAATTTAAACAAGCATTACATGCTTCCATATCATTTCATATCATATTGGCCACAAGTGATAAGTTTCATCTTTTAAAAACAACATGTTCAACATAAGACTCACGCATGGACTTTTAAACACCATTGTGATCTTATAGTTTCCAAGAACACACAAGGACTTTTAACCACCTTTGTGTTCTTTTTAAGGACTTTTAAACACCTTGGCCCATGGACTTTTAAACACCATGGCAAGGACCACACAAGGACTTTTAACCACCTTTGTGTCCTTAACAAGAACCATCCAAGGACTTTTAACCACCTTGATGTTCTTAAGTAACAAGGCTCACTCAAGGACTTTTAACCACCTTAGTGACCTTAACAAGAATCATCATGGACTTTTAACCACCATGAAGTTCTAAGATACCACAAGGCTCACTCAAGGACTTTTAACCACCTTAGTGACCTTAACCTTTTCAAACATCACTTGCCAATATACAACATTATCATCATTTAATCCACTGTTTTAAAGCATTTAAACCAAGCCATGTTCATCATGCATTTATAAGCATCAAACCACATTTTAACCATGCTCAAAAACAAGGAACTCTTACCTTGAGCTTCCTTCAACATATGGCTTACAAACCAGCATTAACCATGCTAAATCATGCTTTCAAAACAGAATTTAAAACATGCAATAACCACATTGCACAACAATCAAACCATGGCCACCACTTAGAGAGTTTTCCGAAAACTTACACTTGAGCTTAGTAAAGTTGTTTAGACTTAAACTAAGCTCCCAAGACATTGGTTTCAAAGCTGAAAACCCATTTTCACTCACCGATTCCACTTCGCCTCTTGCCAAAGCACCAATTAAAGCTTCCGAAACACCAACACTTGAATCCAAAGACGACTCCCCTGTTTTAAACACATCAAAGTAGAAGGATTAATGCATCATCATGCATTAATAGCTTCAATGAAAGCACCTAAACTCGCTGCTCTCATCCACACTCCTCAACAAAGCGCAGCCAATAACCATCAAAACCTAACATCCTTTAACATCATTTAACATCTAAAAAGAGCTTAACAACATCCTTATACCTCCAGCAACAACAGATCCACAAGATCTCACCAAAACAACCTAGAATCATAAGCTAAACTTAGGAAATCCAACCTATCCGGGATTGCATTAATCAAAACTCAATTCCTTATCAAATTAACATTCAATAATCATCATTTTAACACCTTAAAACACTGCTTTAACAGATCCAACGAAAATTCATCAAAAATCACCAAATCTTGCATTTTAAGCCAAGATCCATTAAACAACTTAAAAGCCATTTATAAAACATCAATTAAGGATTGAGAACTTAGGAATTTCAGTAAAGAACTGAGAGTTTAGAGGAGAAGGACGTTCTTACCTCCAAACTTGAGTTTCTCCTCTTTAGAGCCAAAAAGCTTGAAAATCCAATTAGCAAATTGCAAGGTTTTGTTGTTGAAATGATTAGAAATCCAAAGAGAATTGAAAAGATAGATTTGAGTGACAAAATCAGAAAGAAATATCTGGAGAGAAAGTGTTTGGGTTGAGAGAAAATGAGAGAAAAGGAATATTGGAAGAAAATGAAAAGTTGGTTACAAAATAGTAAAATGATTTCCCTCCACTTTTCTTAAGCTTTAAAATCAGAATTATACATTAAAATATCTTAGAAAAATCTGGAGAAACTCTTTTTGGAATAATAGCTCCTTAAAGATTCAAAGTTTCAACCCTTTCTAAAACAGTCACTCAACTTTCAAAAATTACATTTTGGTCACTAGCCAAAATGTCAGCCTTCCAAACCTCATTTTGTAAAATTGATTTCACAGTTCACTTATATATATTAAAAGATGATTTTAGAACATTTTTCCATATTTTTAATGCAACCCGAACTAGGCTTTCCTAATTTCACCTTTTTAGATTCGAACAGCACTTTGACCGAACCGGTCAACGCTCAAACTTCTAAGCCCAAAACCGGGGCGTTACAATGTAGGAATTCAATTGCTCCGTAGTGCAGGTATTGCACTGTTCAAAGACTTATGTTCTGTGTCTGGCTCCTGTCACGGCAGCACCTGTCGTGGCAGCGGTCCGTTGCTGTCACGACAGCGATAAGAAACTCAGCTTCTTCAAGTTCGACAAGATTCCCTGGATTGGCTTGTCCTATCCCTAGATCCAAGATGGTCGGCGAAAACGTCTTGGATGATACTTCCTGGCGTGAAACGAAGTATGAACACCGATGTTTATGAATACTTCTTTAGCCGTTTAACCTCTTCCTATCCCTAGGTCCAAGATAGTTCAACCATAAACTGGAGAACCAGTACTTACTCCTTTCGTATACATAACTCTCCCAATATTAAGTAAATAGATAACCTTACAATGCTCTCCCGATACTCTTGCAAGATGTTGAAACCAGAATAAGCAAACTTGAAGTTTTATTTCATTGAACAGAAAAACCCTAAGAACATAACAACCCTTACAACTACTTTACAATATCGACCCCCAACCCTATGAAGAACTAGAACATTAGATCTAGCCGACTCCCAAAACTCTTTTCTTCTCTCTCGCTCTATATCTATATCTCCCTCACATACATGGGTATATATAGGGCTTGGCCTAAGGTTAAGTCCTCCTTGGAGTATAAGTCTTCATTGATGATAAAATATCTTTATTTAATGCTTCATTCAATTCTGACTTAAATATGGACTCCTTTGGATGTTTAGTTGTTTAGCATGTAAGTATAAGCCACCTTGCTTATCGATCTTCAATCATCTTTATACACCGCTCCAGGCCTCAAAAAAATATAAGATTGGGCTCAATGGACTCAGAAAAATGTCCTCTGTCAAACGAGACCCATCTGGACTATGTCGACGTATTATCGTCTTGGCGACATTTTACAGCGGCGGCGTCTTTCGCAACAACTGCTTCAGTACAGGTTTTCCACCTCATGTGTCTTTAATGTCGCCACTTCTTCCACAGCAGCGGTCATGACAGGCAGTGTTCTTCAGCCCCTCACTCCAGCTCCGCAATTCGCTTCTGCTCCTTTGCTGCCCTGGATGCTACCATGGCAGGTATCAAAAGAGGGCCTGGCAGTAGCTAAAGTGTTTCGAAAAACCTCTAGCCGTTTCGAAACGCCCAGGCCAATTCATGCACCCGTTTCGAAACAGCCGAGGGTGTTTCGATACACCCTACCCAGAAACAGCAGAAAATTCTGTTTTTACACATCCAAACACCAACAAACATACTATAAACCATTCCTCGACTTATCAACAACATGCCAAGCATCATAACTACCAAATTGCATTAAGAATCTAGATACAAATCAACCTTAGGTGCACCAATTCATTCAACCCATCCAACACTTGATCATGCTTTTAAAACAAGAAGTATAGCATAACAACTTATGATGAAGAAGATTCAAATGTTGCAAAATGATAATCAACAAGATCCAAACCACAAACCGAACATGGTCAACATTCACAATCTCATTACACTTCAATATAAAAGACTCTCCCCACATTGACTTTATTATCTATAGCTATAAATCGAGACATACTTCTCAAGTGGAGCTCTTCTTGAATCCCTTGCTTCTTGCTATCCCAACTTCAATTATTTGCAATGATGGACACAAAGGAGCGTAAGCACATAATGCTTTGTGAGGAATGCTCAAAACCAAAACACCATCAATGCAGCGAATCATAAAACCATCTTAAAAAGTAAAAACAATTCAATAAACCCCAAGCATCGTTTGAAAACCTCTTTTGAAACAACATGCTTTAAATCATGCATTGCTCAACATGAAAACCAACCTTTAGCTTAGAAAAGCTAAACAACTCACCCCAAAACACATTCTTGCAAAAACTATTAACATTTAAACACTTCCAAGCATGAACACCACATGCAAAGTTAAACTCAAATTCCTTGGAACACACATCCACTTCACAACATACTTTCCTCATGCTTGATGATCATTTCAAAGAAAAATACCTTTTGAAAACCATTTTCTCCTTCTAACTATTCCACGCATTCAACAAATGCAATACATTAACCACAAAAGCAACATTTGCATTACATGCCTTTCAAACAAGCCTTCACAAGACTTTAATGCATTTAACAAGATTCTAAGCACATATACACCACTTACAACAGAAGATACACTCTTGCTCTTACTTAACAAGTATCACATGCATTCTTGCATCATTTACATATTTCCCATGTACTTTGCGTCATTCTCAAGCATCTCTTGCTTCATTACATTCAAACACATTATATTGGTTTTCAAGCGATAATTCACAAACCATCACACACAAGACACAATCAGATACGCGGATTACAAGCGTTGTCCCACACGCTTCATACACACTACCGAACAACACAAGGTGGAGTATACCGGTACAATCACAACCCCTCAACACTTGTGATGGAGTTTAATAGTACAATCACAACCCCTCAACATCACTCATCGGTAGTTGTATAACTCACTAGCGAGAGGCGGGACACAACACAAGTCTTACACATGGGAGCTACCTCAACCATTGTAAACGCCTTAACCAAGCTCACACATGGGAGCAAACCTCCACCATTGTGACGCTTAACCAAGTCCACCCACGAGAGCCATCCTCCACTGTGGTGACGCTTAACCAAGTCCACCCACGAGAGCCATCCTCCATCGTGGTGACACGAGTTCCCTCACTCGCTAGGATACTTGGATGGAGTTTACGGTACAATCACAACCCCTCCACATCCAAGGCGACTTTATTCACGGTGCACCCAATCCTATAGCCGGCTAACTATATCCGATTAAAATAACCACAACCACTTACATCACTTGCCAATATAACCATAATACCACATTAATTCATTGTTTTTACAAGCATAACCAACATGCCAATGTCCACAAGCATCACATGCTTAAAATCATATGCACTCAACACATGCAAGTCAAGGATAACTTACCTAGTGCACCTTTAACATAATGGCATTAATAAACCAACATTAAACCATGTCCAAACATGCTTAAAACAGTAATTAAAACACAACCATCCCAAGTGCATTCAAACCAAATCATAGCACAAACCAATAGAGAAATTCCATTTACTTACTCTTGAGCTTAGCCAAGTTGTTTAGACTTAAACTAAGCTCCCAAAACCTTGTCCAAAATGTTTCAAAGCTGGAAAACTCTTTACCACTCACCGATAGACAAAACTATGCTAGCCGACAAGCCTTCCAAGCATCTGAAACCTCCAACGCCACCTCTATTGTTTCCGAATCATTCGCCCCTGTTTTAAACACATAACAACAGAGAATTAATGTATCATCATGCATTAAAAACACCAGCAACACACCTAAATTCGCTGCTCCACATAAATCCAACATTTCGGCTACCACACACAACCGAAATCACCTCCAAACTCTTCCAAAACATAACCCAGCCAAGATCCATCACTTCTAACCAATCCTAAATATCAATTAAAATCCAAAATGAACCCAAACTCGTCCTTATACCTTCAGTATTAACAGAACACCAAGATCACCCCAAAAACCACCATCTTCACAAATAAAAACTTAGAAAAATCAACCTATTCGGGATTGCATTGATTAAACCTCAATTCCACATAATTAAACATCCAAAATACATTAAAAAACCATCTCAAAACAGAGCCCAAACAATCACCACAAATTTCTTTAAGATTTAATCCAAATCTTAAGTTTTAAGCCAAAAATCAAGATCACAACATTAAAACCTTTAATAAAACTTAATTTAAGGATTGATAACTTGGGAATTTCAGTAAAGAACTGAGTATTTAGAGGAGAAGGACATCCTTACCTCTAAATGTAGATTTCTCCTTGATTAGAGCCAAAATCCTTGAAAATTCAATAAGCAAATGAAGAGGATTTGATGTAGAAATGATTAGGAATCATTTGAGGATTGAAATCTCATCATTTGGTGTGAAAATCAAAAGAAAAGCTGCAGTAGAAACGGGTTTGGCTGAGGGAATTTTGAGAGAAAATGAGATGAGAAAGTTTTAACAAAAGTTAGTTATGAAAAGCTAAAATATGATTTCCCACTTTTCTTTAAATTAATTAAACATTAAATGAGTCATTAAAAATTAAGAAAAAATCTGGAGAAGTCCTTCCTTGGGTAAATTAGCTCCTTAAAGATTCAAAGTTTCAATCCTTACAAAACAGTCACCACTGAACTTTTAAAAAATTACATTTTAGTCACTATTTCGCAATGTCACACTTCCAAACCTTATTTTGTAAAATTGATTTCACCACTCTCTTATATATATTAAAATAGGATTTTTAGATATTTTTCCATATTTTTAATGCAACCCGAACTAGGGTTTGCCTAAAACCTCCTTTTATATTCGAACCAAAAATCCGACCGGTCTGGTTCAAACCCAAAACTTCTAAGCCCAAAATTGGGGTGTTACAACTCTCCCCCTCTTAGGAAATTTCGTCCTTGAAATTACAACTAGCGAAGAGAACATGATACCAAACTTCACGAAGCCACACACAATGCAACACAGGAGACTTAACCACCGCTGAACATCTTCCACCCAAAACACCACAAAACAACTCCTCTTCAAATCAAACTTACACTATAACCAAGCCCAACACCACTATATACTGTTCAAGACTTCCAGAACACTAAGATCTTAACCACAGCTTAACCTTTCACACTTTCGAACTGCGCATAGCCCCAACAACCCGATGAACCTTCAAATTTTTACAACATACTCCACCTTGACTCTTAACTCCCAAAACTCGCACACACGGTGACATTAACCAATCCAGTTTCAGCCACCATATAACCCACAACCTTGACTCCGCCAGTCGTTCCACATACCACTAGCTGACTTCAGAAGGGATTTACTTATACACAATTAGCCAACCACTTCTCACAAAAACCCGGCCAACAAACAATGGCCCTTGAACTTACATTGTTTTTCCACTTCAAGCTTTGACCATAACACTAACCTTACCTGGATACCGCCCATTCTATACAAACATATTAAGATTACGAAACCTCTACTCATTCCAGGCCAAACCTTTTCTACAACCCTCAACACAACCTCCTCTCAATTCTTCGGAGGTTGCTACGAACCATCACCTACATAAACAACCCTCCTATTGCAAACATCAATGATAAAACCCTCAGCACTCTAGAAACACATCCACTAACCTACAACATCACTTACCGCAAAGAAACTACCACATCTACTAGCTATTCACAACCACTTTGACCGATTCTAACTTCAACCGGTAATCTCCTCACCACCACAACGCTAAACTCTTTAAGCACCAAAACACTTTCCTTCTGCCAACATTGTATATCACACTCACTATTACTAACAACTCGCTTACCACCCCCACTACTTCTAACATTCTCCTAGCACCAATACAACTCTTAAAACCCACCATCCAACCTAATCCTACCACAACACTAATAGAACCAACTAGCTATTAGCAAGTGTGAACGTTCGTATGCATGGTCATCAATATGCCCTATCAATGTCTATGTACATGTATGCAAAACCTCTAATGTCATGTCGCATGTATGCATGTACCAAGATATATATATAATATAGTATATAACAATGGTTTTAACTGTGCATGTATGTCGGTTCACACCCACCGATAACATCCTCAGAATCCGCCTAAGAACAACCTCTTACCTCACTTCTAACTTGTCCAACTCTACCATTTAACAATCCGCTAATCACAAAATACCCACTAATGCCCTCTTCACACTAAAGTTGTTTCCAAAACTACACTAGCTACTACCCCAAACTTGCTAACTATAAGACCATACCCACTATGCAAGGGAAACCAACCCGAAACCAAACCAAACAAAGATAACTAGGGCAAAGATTACTTAACAAGGTTACCTGAAATCACCTTACTGCCCCAGAGCTTCAACAGACAAGCTCTCTTCCTCGCAAAACCATAATTGTCTGGCCGCACCGCCGCAGCATCAACCAACACTTAAAGATCATCACCATCTCCCTGCGGTAACGAACCCTGACTTTCCCAAGCTAACTCCAAACAATTTCGTCTCCAATGTCCATCAGCCCCACAATTCCATCAAGATCCATCCCCCAAGCTCCTCACACCCTTCTGCCTTTCTTGCCACCTCCGAACTCTGTCTCGGTCGCACCCATGACACTTCTGAGACCCTTTTGCACCCACTGAAGCCGATCTCACCACTTGAGGACAATTCCGCTTCACATGCTCCTTAGAACCACAATTCTAACATACTCCCGCGCCCCAACAACCTCCAACATGACACCTTCCACAACGGTCACACTTCGGCAACCGAGCTACCACTCCTTGATCATGTAGCACTTGACCCATGTCTGCACTACCACCCAGACTTCGATTCAAGCAAACCCTTCCATCACATAGCCTCTTACACTGACCACTCTCGAGGTTAGAACCTACAGCTCTTTTGCTTATACTTATCTCACCAGCAAAATCTGAACCCACACCCTCGCGTTGCTTCACCCTTGAGAACTTCCCTCCAAGGTACCTCTCATTAAAGGTAGACACAAAGAACTCCCAATCTATATCGTAGATGTTCGTTGCCACCGCCAAAGATGTCCACCAAGCACAAGCATCTTCCAACATCAACGAGACCACTTCTCAGCTTACAGGCATAGTCACACCCTTCTTGATCCAAATCAGAATTACATTGGCTAACCAGGCCTCGAACGCCTCAGGCGTCGAACCATGATACTCCACCGCTCCCAAATCATATAAATGTTGTTTTGACAAACTCGCGTATCCCTCAGTCGGCACGTCTTCAGGCCTCACTTTCACCACGGCCTGAGATGTTCCCGACACTTCCTGAACCATAGGTGATGAACCCTTCATCACCGAACCAGCTTCCTTCTCCTGCCTTACTACCTCAACTCCAGGCACTGAAGACTGAGACGAAACAACTCCACCAAAAGGTGAATTCCACGCCTTAACAACCTGCTCTAAAGCAGCAACCATGTAACCCCCTTAACCCGGTCTAGACGGTTGACCCGAATTAAGAAAGTCACACGGGGAAAACCAAAGTCAACCCGAAAGTCAACCTTGATTAACGACCCTTTTTTTTCTTTTTAAACTTGTCTAGCTGCACATTAACCCTAGATGTGTTCATACAAACATCATACTCAAAGATCATAAATATCAGAGATCAAACAGGGACCCAATTGAACAATTTACAACTTTAGGGACCAAATCGTAAATTCAGACAATTATAAGGACTTAACCCAATTATAAGTTACCATCTTGAAATTAGTCTCATTTCATGCTTCACTGCCAAATTTCAGCTCAAACGGACATTCCAAACTCACACAATTGCACATACAAGATTCAGGACCAATTTGCAAACATTTCAAAACATTTAACCGCCAATGTCAGCCCCCAACGGCCAAGTGTTTCGAAACAGGGAGAACCTGTTTCGAAACGCGGGGCCGTTCCGCAATGCGTACCGAAACGAAGGCTGGCAGAGGGCTTCCCGTTTCGGAACGGTGTCCCCCGTTTCGGACGCCTGGGCTACTACAGGCCACCCGTTCCGAAATGGTGTCTACTGTTCCGAAACGACCTGCACAGAATGCATCACAATGCTTGCCTAAACACATAATTGGCCAACCGAACATGCTCCTAATGCAATCAAACCACACCAGCAAGTTACTCAACACATAAGGAACATATAAGCATCAAAATCTAGATACATGATCAACCCTAGGCGCACCAACACATCAAACACATTCAAGCTCATTCATGCCTTTAAACAAGAAGCATAGCCAATCAACATAAGCATAAGGTGATCCAAACGTTGCAACATTAATCCACATGATTTAACAACATAAACCAAACTTATCCAACATTCACAAACTCGTTACACAACAACATAAGAGATTCTTCCCCCCATTGCCTTTATTCACTATAGCTATTAACCGAGACATACATCTCAAGTGGAGTCCTCCTTGAATCCCTTGCTCCTCGCTGTTCCAACTTCAAGGATCTGCATTGATGGACAAAAAGGAGCGTAAGCATATAATGCTTAGTGAGGAATGCTCAAAACCAAAACACCATCAATGCAGCGAGTCATAAAACCTCTTTGAAAAGCAACTCGATTTGTTAAACCAAAGCAATGTTTGAAAGCCCTTTTCAACAACAAACTCAAAATCATGCATTGCTCAAACATGAAAACCAACCCTTAGCTTAGCAAGCTAAGTAACCCTTTTCAAGCACAAATTGCAAAACCAAAACTTTAACCATTTCATGCATAAGCACCATATACAAAGTTAAATTCAAAACCTTGGAAGCTCTTCCACTTCACATCATACCTTTCTCATACTTTATTATCATTTCAAGCAAGAAACCTTTTAAAACCATTTACTCAATCAATCCAACACATGCATTAAACAAATGCAACATATGAACCACATCATCAACATTTGCATCATATGCCTTTAAAAACAAGTCTTAGCAAGACTTCAATGCACTAAAGAGATTTCATGAACACATGCATCATTCTCAATAGATAATCAACACTTGTTCGAACTTAACAAGCAAACATGTATACTTAATACATTATGCACTTCCCATGCAACCATGCACCATTCCAAGCATCTCATGCTTCATTATAATCAAGAACATCATATTGGCTTTCAAGTGATAATCCAAATCCACTTTTCAACTCAACATCCAATCGGATACGCGGATCACAAGCGTTGTCCCTACGCTTCATACACACTACCAATCCAAGGTCCCCAAATGGACTTTTAACCACCATTTGACCTCACCATTCACAAGGTTCCCATGTATGGACTTTTAACCACCATACAACCTTATCTTCCTAAAGGTTCCCATGTATGGACTTTCAATCACCATACAACCTTAACTTTCACAAGGTTCCCATGTATGGACTTTTAAACACCATACAACCTTAACTTACACAAGGTTCCCATGTATGGACTTTTAAACACCATACAACCTTAGCATCACCGATTGGTAGTTGTATAACATCACTAACGAGATCCGGGACACCCTATACAAGATCCACACATGGACTTTACACCACCATTGTGATCTTAACAAGCACAAGGTCCACAAATGGAATTTTAACCACCATTACTACCTTTGCTTACCCAAGGTCCTCGAATGGGAACTCAACCTCCATTATGACCTTAACCATCTCGTTAGGATACTTGGATGGAGTTTACCGGTTCACTCTTAACCACTCCACATCCAAGGCGACTTTATTCACGGTGCACCCAATCCTATAGCCGGCTAACTATATCCGATCAAAGAAACCAAGAACCACTTACATCACTTGCCAATATAACCATCTTACCATATTAGTCCAATGATTCACATGCATAACCATAATGCAAAAACCATCATTTACCATCATCAATCCACTGTTTTCAAGCATTACACAAAGCCATTAAACATCATGCAACACCATGCATCAAAACCACAATTTCAATGAATAAAACCAAGGATCTCTTACCTTGAGCATCCTTCACATATGGCTTTAAAAACCAGCATTAAACCATGCTTAAATATGCTTTCAAAACGGAATTTAAAACATGCAAATCAAATGCATTGCAACCATCAATCACAATTGCTTTTAAAGCCAATTCACTACACAACCAAGAGCGAAAATCCATTTACTTACTCTTGAGCTTAGCTAAGTTGTTTAGACTTAAACTAAGCTCCCAAAACCTTCAAACCTTGGTTTAAAAGCTGAAAACCCAACTTCACTCACCGATACACAAAACAAGGGTAATCAACAAGCCTTCCAAGCATCCGAAACCTTCCGTACCGCCTCTAAAGCTCACGGATCAAACTCCCCTGTTTCAAGCACACAACAACAGAGGATTAATGCATCATTATGCATTAAAAACACCAGCAACACAACACAACTCGCTGCTCATCACAAATCCAACATTTCGGTTACCAAACACAACCGAAATCACCTCCAAACACTTCCAAAACTTAACCCAGCCAAGATCCATCACTTCTAACCATTTTTAAACATCAATTAACATCCAAAATGATCACAAACACGTCCTTATACCTCCAGCTATAACAGATCATCAAAAACACTTCAAAAATAACCAAACACTCAAGCAAAACTTAGGAAATTCAACCTATTCGGGATTGCATTGATTAAACCTCAATTCCTCATCAATTTAACATTCATTTAACATCAAAAACACACCTCAAAACCCTGCTTAAACAGATCATACGAAAATCCACCAAAAATCACCAAATCTTGCATTTTAAAGCCAAAATCAAGATTCCAATTGAAAAGCCTTTAACAAATCACAAATCAAGGATTGAGAACTTAGGAATTTCAGTAAAGAACTGAGAGTTTAGAGGAGAAGGACGTTCTTACCTCCAAACTTGAGTTTCTCCCTTTTTGGAACCAAAATCTTGAAAATCCAATTAACACTTGGTGAGGTTTTGTTGATGAGATGATTAGGAATCAAAAGAGGATTGAAAAGAGAGATTTGAGTGACAAAATCAGAAGGAAATCTCTGGAGAGAAAGTGTTTGGGTTGAGAGAAAATGAGAGAAAAGGAAAATATGGAAAGTTAGTTGCAAAATAGCAAAATGATTTCCCTCCACTTTTCTTTTGCTTCAAAATCAGAATTAAACATTAAAATATCTTAGAAAAATCTGGAGAAACTCCCTTTGGGTAAATAGCTCCTTAAAGATTCAAAGTTTCAATCCTTTCTAAAACAGTCACGCAACTTTCAAAAATTACATTTTGGTCACTAGCCAAAATGTCACCCTTCCAAACCTCATTTTGTAAAATTGATTTCACAGTTCACTTATATATATTAAAAGATGATTTTACAACATTTTTCCATATTTTTAATGCAACCCGAACTAGGCTTTCCTAATTTCACCTTTTTATATTCGAACAGCACTTTGACCGAATCGGTCAACGCCCAAAACTTCTAAGCCCAAAACCGGGGCGTTACAACTCTCCCCCTCTTAGGAAATTTCGTCCTCGAAATTTCAACTGGCGACTGAGAACAACAAAACTTCTCAAATCAACTCACAAGGCAACACAAAAGCCTCAACCACCGCTGAAAACTTTCCACTTAAAACTCCACCCAAACTCAACACCACCACATACTGTTCCCAAACACCAGAACACTGAAAGTTAAGCACAACTTAACCTTTCACAACTCCGGAAAACATATAGCCTCATCAACCACCTGAAGAACCTCAAACTCTTACAGCATACAACACTTTGTCACACAACTCCCAAAGCCTGTTCACAAGTGACACCAACCAATCCAAATCAGGCACTATGTAAACCACAACCTCGTCTGCTTCCAAAACTCTTTGCCAAAAACTACTCAACCTCCTTCAGAGATTAACACAACAAGCAAAAATTCTTAAGCAACAATTGCTTACCCAAACCCTCAACGTATTACTGTCCTTACTTCACATCCACTGCTATCTTTACCATCGACTCACCAGAACTGCTCACTCATCGACAGACAAACACGTCACAACTCCAACCTTGACTTCGCCCACCATTCCACACACCACCAGCTGATCTCAAAAAGAAATACTTACTCACAACCAGCCAACCAACGATGGCCTTCGATCTTTTATTACCTTTCCGCTTCAAGCTTCGACCAAAACACTTGCCTTACTAGATCATCGCCCAACTTAAACATACATACCATCTTCTCAACTCCTCAAAGGTTGCTAAGAACCAACACTACATAAACAACCCTTCTACTACAACATTAATGCTAAGCTATCTCAGCACTCTAGAAACACATCCACTATTCTCAACATCACTTAACACTAAGAAACCACCACTTCTACTAGCCATTCAAACCATTTGACCGATTCTAACCTCAACCGGTACTCCTCACCACCAAACCACTAAACTCTTCAAGCATCAAACACTTTCCTTCTACCAACGAGCTATACCATGCTCACTATTACTAGCAACTAGCTTAATACTCTCCATTACTTCTAACTTCCACTCAGCACCAAAACAACCTCAAAAAGCCATCATCCAACCTAACCCAACCACAACACTAACAGATTCGATTAGTTATTAGCGAGTGTGAACGTTCGTATGCATGGTCACCAACATGTCCTATCAATGCCTGATGTACATGTATGCAAAACCTCTAATGTCATGCCACATGTATGCATGGACCAACACATATAAAATATAGCATATAACAATGATTTTAACTGTGCATGAATGCCAGCTCACACCCTCCAATAACATCCTCAGAATCCGTCTAAGAACAACCTCCTACCTCACTTCTAACTTGTCTAACTCCATCACTCAAACAACCATTAACCACAAGATACACACTTAAGCCTACTTCACGCTAGAGATGTTTTCAAACAAAAATAACAACGACAACTACCTCAGCATGCTAGCAACAAGATCATACTCACTACGCAAGGTAAACCAACAGAAACCAACTAAGATAGCTAGGCAAAGGTTACTTAACAAGGTTACCTGAAAGCACTTCACCACCCTGAAGCTTCTTCAGACGAGCTCTCTTACTCGCAGAACCATCATCCTCTAGCCGCACCGCTGCAGCATCAGCTAACACACTAAGGTCACCACTAACTCCTTGCGGTAAGGAACCTTGGCTATTCCGAGCCAACTTCAAACAACTACGCCTCATATGTCCAGCAGACCCACATTTCCAATAGATTTCCTTTCCCAAACTCTTCACAACTTTCCGCTCTTCCTGCCACCTTCGAACTTTTCCTCGGCCGTGCCCACGACCCTTCAGAGACCCTTTGGCTACCACTGAAGCTGACTTCACTCCAAGAGGACAATCACGCTTCACATGCTCTTTAGAACCACAGTTCCAACAAGTACCTGCGCCCCAACAACCTCCAACATGGTGCCTTCCACAACGATTACACACCGGTAGCTGAGCCTCCACTCCTTGTTCAACCAGCTTCACACTGCCCCCCAAATCTGCACTACCTTCACACTGCTTAACCCTTGGATATTTCTCTCCAAGATACCTTTCATAAAAGGCAGACACAAAGAAGTCCCAATCAATATCATGGATGTGCGATGCCACCGCCACAGATGTCCACCAGGCACATACGTCCTCCAACATCAAAGAGACAACACTTCCCATCTTACAGGCATAATCACAACCTTCCTGATCCAAAATCAGAACTACACTGGCCAACCAGACCTCAAACGTCTCAGGTGTCGAACCATGATACTCCACAGCACCCAAATCAAGCAAACGTTGCTTCGACAAACCCACACATCCCACAGCCAACACTCCTGCCGACTTTACTTTTGCCACAACCTGAGATGTTCCCAACACCTCTTGAGCAACAGGTGATGAACTCTTCATCACAGAACCAGCTTCTCCCTCCTGTCTCAATACCTCAACACCAAGCACAGAAGACTGAGGCAAAACACCTCCACTAAAAGGTGAATTCCACGCCTTAACAACCTGCCTTAAAGCAGCAACCATCTCACCCAACTGCCATTCTTTCATCGATTTCGCCATAAAACTAACAACAATTAATCACAACAAAACAAACAAATCAGTTAGACCAGCTTTAAGCAAGGATTCAAACTCCAACTCCAAAATAACACAATAGCTATAATAATAAGGCAATGGGTTTCCCGAATCCTCCCCTTTTACATGACATAACAGCCAACACAAACATGGATATCACAACATCAAGCATATCAAGCAACATACTTCGATCATGCTTCCATCAAACAGCATCCATTCACAACAGCATAATATCAACATATCATACTCAAAACACTCTCATCATTCATAAAACCAGCTTACAACATCAGCACACATCCACATTAACTCAAAATGATTCATAACCACAAAGCATACTTGAAAACATCAACAACTTACTCAGAAACACGTGTTTCAACCAGCTTTCAACCAAACATCAGCATAAACATCAAACACACATTGCAACAACTTACCGCTTTCCCCAAGGATTCACAACTCAGCTCTGATACCACCAAATGTAACCCCCTTAACCCGGTCTAGACGGTTGACCCGAATTAAGAAAGTCACACGGGGAAAACCAAAGTCAACCCGAAAGTCAACCTTGATTAACGACCCTTTTTTTTCTTTTTAAACTTGTCTAGATGCACATTAACCCTAGATGTGTTCATACAAACATCATACTCAAAGATCATAAATATCAGAGATCAAACAGGGACCCAATTGAACAATTTACAACTTTAGGGACCAAATCGTAAATTCTGACAATTATAAGGACTTAACCCGATTATAAGTTACCATCTTGAAATTACTCTCATTTCGTGCTTCACTGCCAAATTTCAGCTCAAACGGACATTCCAAACTCACACAATTACACATACAAGATTCAGGACCAATTTGCAAACATTTCAAAACATTTTACCGCCAATGTCAGCCCCCAACGGCCAAGTGTTCCGAAACAGGGAGAACCTGTTTCGAAACGCGGGGCCGTTTCGCAACGCGTACCGAAACGAAGGCTGGCAGAGGGCTTCCCGTTTCGGAACGGTGTCCCCCGTTTCGGACGCCTGGGCTACTACAGGCCACCCGTTCCGAAACGGTGTCTACTGTTCCGAAACGACTTGCACAGAATGCAGCACAATGCTTGCCTAAACACACAATTGGCCAACCAAACATGCTCCTAATGCAATCAAACCACACCAGCAAGTTACTCAACACATAAGGAACATATAAGCATCAAAATCTAGAAACATGATCAACCCTAGGCGCACCAACACATCAAACACATTCAAGCTCATTCATGCCTTTAAACAAGAAGCATAGCCAATCAACATAAGCATAAGGTGATCCAAACGTTGCAACATTAATCCACATGATTTAACAACATAAACCAAACTTATCCAACATTCACAAACTCGTTACACAACAACATAAGAGATTCTTCCCCCCATTGCCTTTATTCACTATAGCTATTAACCGAGACATACATCTCAAGTGGAGTCCTCCTTGAATCCCTTGCTCCTCGCTGTTCCAACTTCAAGGATCTGCATTGATGGACAAAAAGGAGCGTAAGCACATAATGCTTAGTGAGGAATGCTCAAAACCAAAACCCCATCAATGCAGCGAGTCATAAAACCTCTTTGAAAAGAAACTCGATTTGTTAAACCAAAGCAATGTTTGAAAGCCCTTTTCAACAACAAACTCAAAATCATGCATTGCTCAAACATGAAAACCAACCCTTAGCTTAGCAAGCTAAGTAACCATTTTCAAGCACAAATTGCAAAACCAAAACTCTAACCATTTCATGCATAAGCACCATATACAAAGTTAAATTCAAAACCTTGGAAGCTCTTCCACTTCACATCATACCTTTCTCATACTTGATTATCATTTCAAGCAAAAAACCTTTTAAAACCATTTACTCAATCAATCCAACACATGCATTAAACAAATGCAACATATGAACCACATCATCACCATTTGCATCATATGCCTTTAAAAACAAGTCTTAGCAAGACTTCAATGCACTAAAGAGATTTCATGAACACATGCATTATTCTCAATAGATAATCAACACTTGTTCGAACTTAACAAGCAAACATGCATACTTAATACATTATGCACTTCCCATGCAACCATGCATCATTCCAAGCATCTCATGCTTCATTATAATCAAGAACATCATATTGGCTTTCAAGTGATAATCCAAATCCACTTTTCAACTCAACATCCAATCGGATACGCGGATCACAAGCGTTGTCCCTACGCTTCATACACACTACCAATCCAAGGTCCCCAAATGGACTTTTAACCACCATTTGACCTCACCATTCACAAGGTTCCCATGTATGGACTTTTAACCACCATACAACCTTATCTTCCTCAAGGTTCCCATGTATGGACTTTCAATCACCATACAACCTTAACTTTCACAAGGTTCCCATGTATGGACTTTTAAACACCATACAACCTTAACTTACACAAGGTTCCCATGTATGGACTTTTAAACACCATACAACCTTAGCAACACCGATTGGTAGTTGTATAACATCACTAACGAGATCCGGGACACCCTATACAAGATCCACACATGGACTTTACACCACCATTGTGATCTTAACAAGCACAAGGTCCACAAATGGAATTTTAACCACCATTACTACCTTTGCTTACCCAAGGTCCTCGAATGGGAACTCAACCTCCATTATGACCTTAACCATCTCATTAGGATACTTGGATGGAGTTTACCGGTTCACTCTTAACCACTGCACATCCAAGGCGACATTATTCACGGTGCACCCAATCCTATAGCCGGCTAACTATATCCGATCAAAGAAACCAAGAACCACTTACATCACTTGCCAATATAACCATCTTACCATATTAGTCCAATGATTCACATGCATAACCATAATGCAAAAACCATCATTTACCATCATCAATCCACTGTTTTCAAGCATTACACAAAGCCATTAAATATCATACAACACCATGAATCAAAACCACAATTTCAATGTATAAAACCAAGGATCTCTTACCTTGAGCATCCTTCACATATGGCTTTCAAAACCAGCATTAAACCATGCTTAAATATGCTTTCAAAACCGAATTTAAAACATGCAAATCAAATGCATTGCAACCATCAATCACAATTGCTTTTAAAGCCAATTCACTACACAACCAAGAGCGAAAATCCATTTACTTACTCTTGAGCTTAGCTAAGTTGTTTAGACTTAAACTAAGCTCCCAAAACCCTCAAACCTTGGTTTAAAAGCTGAAAACCCAACTTCACTCACCGATACACAAAACAAAGCTAATCAACAAGCCTTCCAAGCATCCGAAACCTTCCGCACCGCCTCTAATGCTCACGGATCAAACTCCCCTGTTTCAAGCACACAACAACAGAGGATTAATGCATCATTATGCATTAAAAACACCAGCAACACAACACAACTCGCTGCTCATCACAAATCCAACATTTCGGCTACCAAACACAACCGAAATCACCTCCAAACACTTCCAAAACTTAACCCAGCAAAGATCCATCACTTCTAAACATTTTTAAACATCAATTAACATCCAAAATGATCACAAACACGTCCTTATACCTCCAGCTATAACAGATCATCAAAAACACTTCAAAAACAACCAAAAACTCAAGCAAAACTTAGGAAATTCAACCTATTCGGGATTGCATTGATTAAACCTCAATTCCTCATCAATTTAACATTCATTTAACATCAAAAACACACCTCAAAACCCTGCTTAAACAGATCATACGAAAATCCACCAAAAATCAAGGATTGAGAACTTAGGAATTTCAGTAAAGAACTGAGAGTTTAGAGGAGAAGGACGTTCTTACCTCCAAACTTGAGTTTCTCCCTTTTTGGAACCAAAATCTTGAAAATCCAATTAACGCTTGGTGAGGTTTTGTTGATGAGATGATTAGGAATCAAAAGAGGATTGAAAAGAGAGATTTGAGTGACAAAATCAGAAGGAAATCTCTGGAGAGAAAGTGTTTGGGTTGAGAGAAAATGAGAGAAAAGGAAAATTGGAAAATATGGAAAGTTAGTTGCAAAATAGCAAAATGATTTCCCTCCACTTTTCTTTTGCTTCAAAATCAGAATTAAACATTAAAATATCTTAGAAAAATCTGGAGAAACTCCCTTTGGGTAAATAGCTCCTTAAAGATTCAAAGTTTCAATCCTTTCTAAAACAGTCACGCAACTTTCAAAAATTACATTTTGGTCACTAGCCAAAATGTCACCCTTCCAAACCTCATTTTGTAAAATTGATTTCACAGTTCACTTATATATATTAAAAGATGATTTTAGAACATTTTTCCATATTTTTAATGCAACCCGAACTAGGCTTTCCTAATTTCACCTTTTTATATTCGAACAGCACTTTGACTGAACCAATCAACGCTTAAAACATCTAAGCCCAAAACCGGGGCGTTACAAACCATCTCACCCAACTGCCATTCTCTCATCGATTCCATCACGCTATTAATAACAAGCAACCATAACAAAACAAACAAAACAATATGGCCAGCCTCAAGCAACGATTCAAGACTCCAACTCCTACATAATACAATTGCTATAATAATAAGGCAATGGGTATCCCAAATTCTCCCCTTTTATAGGACATAGCAATCAATAAAAACACGGGTATCACAACATCTAGCATATCAACATCAAACATCAATCATGCTCTCATCAAACAACATTCACCCTTAACAGCATAATATCACATATCATACCCATCACATTTTCATCATTCGGAAAATCAACTCACAGCACCAGCATATCCTCACTACAAGTTCACAACAGCTCATAGAAGATTCATAACCAAGAAGCATGATAACAACATTCACAATTCACTCAAAGACACATTTTTCAACCAACATTCAACCACACAACAGAACAAACATCAAACACTTGTTATAAAAACTTACCACAACCTTACTATTGCCCTAAATATTCGCAACTTAGCTCTGATACCACAAAATGTAACCCCCTTAGCCCGGCCTAGACGGTTGACCCGAACTACGAAGATTACACGGGGAAAACCAAAGTCAACCCGAAAGTTAACTTTGATTAACGACCCTTTTTTCCTTTTAAAACTTATCTAGATGCACATTAACCCTAGGCGTATCCTTGAGAAAAACATTCTTGATAAGAACAACGATCGGAAAGCAATACAAGACTCAATTCCACAACATACAAAAGTTAGGGACCAAACTGTAATTTCTGGAATGATGGAGAACTTGACAAATTTTTAAATTACCAATATGAAATTAATCATATTACATGCTTCCCTATCAAATTTCACCTTAAACGGACATCTCAAACTCAAGCAATTGCAAGAACGATTTTCAGGACCAAAGCGTAAAGCTTGCAAACCTTAAAACCATTCAAATCAGTGCCCAACGGTCATCTGCTTCGAAACAGGGTTGACCGTTCCGAAACGCGGGTTTGTTTCGACACCTGTATTGAAACAGGGTCTGGCAGTAGCCAAAGTGTTTCGAAACACCTATAGCCGTTTCGAAACGCCCAGGCCAATTCATGCACCCGTTTCGAAATAGCGGAGGGTGTTTCGATACACCCTGCCCAGAAATAGCAAAAAATTCTGGTTTTACACATCCAAACACCAACAAACATACTATAAACCATTCCTCGACTTATCAACAACATGCCAAGCATCATAACTACAAAATTGCATTAAGAATCTAGATACAAATCAACCTTAGGTGCACCAACTCATTCAACACATCCAACACTTGATCATGCTTTTAAAACAAGAAGTATAGCATAACAACTTATGATAAAGAAGATTCAAATGTTGCAAAACGATAATCAACAAGATCCAAACCACAAACCGAACATGGTCAACATACACAATCTCATTACTGTAACGCCCCGGTTTTGGGCTCGGAAGTTTTGGGCGTTGACCGGTTCGGTCAAAGTGCTGATCGAATATATAAGAGTGAATTTAGGAAAACCTAGTTCGGGTTGCATTAAAAATATGGAAAAATGTTCTAAAATCATCTTTTAATATATTTAAGTGAACTGTGAAATCAATTTTGGAAAATGAGGTTCGAAAGGTTGACATTTTGGCTAGTGACCAAAATGTAATTTTTTAAAGTTGCGTGACAGTTTTATAAAGGATTGAAACTTTGAATCTTTAAGGAGCTATTATTCCAAAAAGAGTTTCTCCAGATTTTTCTAAGATATTTTAAGGCTTTATTCTGATTTTAAAGTTTATGAAATGTGGAGGGAAATCATTTTACCATTTCATAACTAACTTTTCTATTTTCTCTCAATTTTCCTTTTCTCTCATTTTCTCTCAACCCAAACACATTTCTCCAGATTTTCTTCTCTGATTTTGTCATCTAAATCACTCATTTCAACTCTCTTTTGATTCCTAATCATCTCATCAACAAAACCTCTCAATTTGCAAGTTGTTTCATCAAGCTTTTTGGCTCTAAAGAGGAGAAACTCAAGTTTGGAGGTAAGAACGTCCTTCTCCTCTAAACTATCAGTTCTTTACTGAAATTCCTAAGTTCTCAATCCTTGATTTGTGATTTGTTAAAGGCTTTTCAATTGAGATCTTGATTTTGGCTTAAAATGCAAGATTTGGTGATTTTGGTGGAATTTTCGTGTGATCTGTTTGGGCAGTGTTTTGAAGTGTCAAAATGATGTTAAATGAATGCTAAATTGATTAGAAGTTGAGGTTTAATTAATGCAATCCCGGATAGGTTGAATTTCCTAAGTTTGGCTTGAGTTTTTGGTTGTTTTTGGAGTGTTTTTGCTGATCTGTTATACCTGGAGGTATAAGGACGTGTTTGTGATCATTTTGGATGTTAATTGATGTTTAAAAATGGTTAGAAGTGATGGATCTTGGCTGGGTTAAGTTTTGGAAGTGTTTGGAGGTGATTTCGGTTGTGTTTGGTAGCCAAATTGTTGGATTTGGGATGAGCAGCGAGTTGAGTCTTGTTGCTGGTGTTTTTAATGCATAATGATGCATTAATTCTCTGTTGTTGTGTGCTTGAAACAGGGGAGTTTGATCTGTGAGCTTTGAAGGTGTTGCGGAAGGTTTTCGGATGCTTGGAAGGCTTGTTGGCTAGCCTTGTTTTGTGTATCGGTGAGTGAAGTTGGGTTTTCAGCTTTTAAACCAAGGTTTGAAGGTTTTGGGAGCTTAGTGTAAGTCTAAACAACTTTGCTAAGCTCAAGAGTAAGTGAATGGGTTTTCGCTCTTGAATTGTGTTGTGAAATTGGCTTTTAAGCAATTGTGGTTGATGATTGGAATGCATGTGTTTTGCATGGTTTAAATCTGTTTTGAAAGTATATTTTAGCATGGTTTAATGCTGGTTTTGAAAGCCATATGTGAGGGATGCTCAAGGTAAGAGTTCCTTGGTTTTGTACATGGAAATTGTGGTTTTGATGCATAGTGTTGCATGTTGATCAATGGCTTTGTGTGATGCTTAAAAATAGTTAATTGATGATGGTAAATGATACTTTTTGCATATTGCTTATGCATGTGAATCATTGGACTAATGTGGTAAGATGGTTATATTGGCAAGTGATGTAAGTGGTTCTTGGTTCGTTGATCGGATATAGTTAGCCGGCTATAGGATTGTGTGCACCGTGAATTAAGTCGCCTTGGAGGTGGAGTGGTCAAGAGGGGACCGGTAAACTCCCTTCAAGTATCCTAACGAGATGGTTAAGGTCATAATGGAGGTTGAATGCCCATTCGAGGACCTTGGTTGAGCAAAGGTTATATGGTGTTTAAAAGTCCATATATGGGAACCTTGTGCTTGTTGAGATCACAATGGCGGTGTTAAGTCCATGTGTGGATCTTGTGTAGGGTGTCCCGGATCTCGTTAGTGATGTGATACAACTACCAATCGGTGAATGCAAAGGTTGTATGGCGGTTAAAAGTCCATACATGGGAACCTTGTGCATGTCAAGGTTGTATTGTGTTTGAAAGTCCATACATGGGAACCTTGGGAAAAGTCAAGGTTGTATGGTGTTTAAAAGTCCATACATGGGAACCTTGGGAAAAGTGGAGGTTGTATGGTGTTTGAAAGTCCATACATGGGAACCTCGGGAAAGCTAGGGTTGTATGGTGTTTAAAAGTCCATACATGGGAACCTTAGGATGGTGAGGTCAAATGGTGTTTAAAAGTCCATTGGGGACCTTGGATTGGTAGTGTGTATGAAGCGTGGGGGACAACGCTTGTGATCCGCGTATCCGATTGGATGTTGAGTTGAAAAGTGAATGTGGTTGATCACTCGAAAGCCAATATGATGTTCTTGATTATAAAGAAGCATGAAATGCTTGAAATGATGCATAATTGCATGAGAAGCATGAGATGCTTGAAAAGATGCATGGTTGCATGAAAAGTGTATAATGCTTGTGAATGCATGTTTACTTGTTAAGTTGAACAAGTGTTGATTATCATTTGGTAGATGATGCATGTGAGCATGAAATCTCTTTAATGCATTGGAGTCTTGTAGGACTTGTTTTGAAAGGCATGTGATGATGATGTTGTGGTTCATATAATGCCTTGGTTTAATGCATGTGTTGGATTGCTTGAGTAAATGGTTTTAAAGGGATTCTTGCTTGGAATGTTTTCAAGTATAGGAAAGGTATGTTGTGGAGTGGAAGTGTTTTCCAAGGTTTTGATTTAACTTTGCATATGGTGTTTATGCATGGAATGGTTAATTGGTTGAAATTGCAAGTTGTGCTTTGAAAAGGTTTTCTTAGCTTGCTAAGCTAAGGGCTGGTTTTCATGAATGTGCAATGCATGGTTTTAAGCATGATGTTGAAAAAGGGTTTTCTAAACTTTGCTTGGTAAACAAATCGGGTTTGTTTTTAAAGTGATTTTATGACTCGCTGCATTGATGGTGTTTTGGTTTTGAGCATTCCTCACTAAGCATTATGTGCTTACGCTCCTTTTTGTCCATCAATGCAGATTCTTGAAGTTTGGACGGCGAGAAGCAAAGGATTCAAGGGGGACTCCACTTGAGATGTATGTCTCGGTTAATAGCTATAGTTAATAAAGGCAATGGGGGTAGAATCTCTCGGGTTATCGTGTATGTGTTCGTTTATGTTTGGACAAGGATGTTTTTATGTTGATGATGTTGTTGGAACATGTATTGGCTTTAATGAGATTGATTTGGAAAGGTTGTGTTTAAATGGTTGCTTGTGTAGGAAGCATGCCTATAGATTTGGGGCTTTTTGCATATGAGGTTAATTCGTTGATTTGATGATGCTTATAAGTCATATATATGTTGAATTGCATGCTGGTAAAGTTTGGTGGCATTTGGAGCATGTTTGAATGATCAATTGCATGTTTTGGAATGCATTTTGCTGCAATCTGTGCAGGGCGTTTCGGAACAGTGTGCACCATTTCGGAACGGATGCCTTGAATGAACCCAGGCGTCCGAAACGGTAGGCATCATTTCGAAACGGTTTGGCCACTGCCAGCCCAATGTTCCGGAACCCGTTGCGGAACGGCCCGTGTTTCGAAACAGGGTCTACCTGTTTCGGAACGGTCGACCGTTGGGGGCTGACATTGGCAGTTATATGTTTTGAATTGTTTGCGTTTTGGTCCTGAAACTTGTTTGTGCAATTGTATGAGTTTGGGAAGTCCTTTTGAGCTGAAATTTTCCAAAGAAGCATGAAACCTGATTAATTTCAAGTTGGTAACTTTAATTTGGGTTAAGTCCTTCTAATTATCAGAAATGACAATTTGGTCCCTAAGTTGTAATTTGTTCAATTGGGTCCCTGTTTGATCTCTGATGTTTGTGATCTTTGAGTATGCTGTTTGCATGAACACATCTAAGGTTAATGTGCATCTAGACAAGATTAAAAAGAAAAAAAAGGGTCGTTAATCAAGGTTGACTTTCGGGTTGACTTTGGTTTTCCCCGTGTGACTTTCTTAATTCGGGTCAACCGTCTAGGCCGGGTTAAGGGGGTTACATTTGGTGGTATCAGAGCTGAGTTGCGAATGCTTGGGGAAAACGGTAAGTTGTTGTAATGTGTACTTGTTGTTTACCTTGATGCGTGGTTGAAAGTTGGTTGAAACACGTGTTTCTGTGCAAACTGTTGTTGTTTCTGAGCAAATTGTTGATGTTTCTGAGCATGTTGCTGATGTTTTCAAGCATGTTTTATGGTTATGAATCTCGGTTGAGTTTATGTGGAAATGTGCTGATGTTGTGAGCTGGTGTTATGCATGATGAAAGTGCTATGAGTATGTTATGTTGATAATATGCTGTTGCAAGTGGATGCTGTTTGGTATAAGCATGATCAAAGTATGTTGTTTGATACGCTTGATGTTGTGATATCCATGTTGTGTTGACTGTTATGTCATATAAAGGGGAGGATTCGGGATACCCATTGTCTTATTAATATAGCTATTGTGTTATTTGGAGTTTGAGTTTGAATCCTTGCTTTAAGCTGGTCTAACTGGTTTGTTTGCTTGTTGTGATTGTTTGTTGTTGTTAGTGGTATGGCAAAGTCGATGAAAGAATGGCAGTTGGGTGAGATGGTTGCTGCCTTGGGGCAGGTTGTTAGGGCATGGAATTCACCCTTTTGTAGAGGTGTTTTGTCTCAGTCTTCTGTGCCTGGAGTTGAAGTGGTAAGGCAAAGGAAAGTAGTTGGTTCTGTGATGAAGAGTTCATCATCTGTTGTTCAGGAGGTGTTGGGAACATCTCAGGCTGTGGTAAAGGTAAGGTCAGTGGATGTGCTGGCTGTGGAATGTGTGGGTTTGCCGAAGCAGCGTTTGCTTGATTTGGGTGCTGTGGAATATCATGGTTCGTCACCTGAGACATTTGAGGCCTGGTTGGCCAGTGTGATTCTGATCTTCGATCAGGAAGGCTGTGATTATGCCTGTAAGTTGGGGAGTGTTGTTTCTCTGATGTTGGAGGATGCGTGTGCCTGGTGGACATCTGTGGCGGTGGCGTCACATATCGATGATATTGACTGGGATTTCTTTGTATCTGCTTTTTATCATGGTATCTTGGAGAGAAGTTTCCAAGGGTTAAGCAATGTGAAGGTGGTGCTGTTGTAGAGCAAGTGTTGCTTGAGCAAGGAGTGGAGGTTCAGCTACCTGTGTGTGATCGTTGTGAAAGGCGCCATGTTGGAGGTTGTTGGGGCGCGGGTGCTTGCTGGAATTGTGGTTCCAAAATGCATGTTAAGCGTGATTGTCCTCATGGAGTGAAGTCAGCTTTGGTGTTAGCCAAAGGGTCTCTGAAAGGTCGTGGGCGCGGTCGAGGCAAGGTTCAGAGGTGGCAGAAAGAGCCGAAGGTTGTGAAGAGTTTGGGAAAGGAGAATTGCTGGAAATGTGGGTCTGCTGGTCACATGAGGCGTGATTGTTTGATGTTGGCTCGGAATAGCCAAGGTTCTTTACCGCAAGGAGTTGATGGTGACCCTAGTGTGCTAGCTGGTGCTGCAGTGGTGTGGCAGGAGGATGATGATGCCGCGAGGAAGAGAGCTCGTCTGATGAAGCTTCATGGAGGTGTTGTGTTTTCAGGTAACCTTGTTAAGTAATCTTTGCTCTAGTTACCTTAGTTTGGTTTCTAATGGTTTTTCCTTGCGTTGTAGGTTTAGTCTTGTTGCTAGCATGTTCGGGGTAATGGTAGTTGTCTGGGAACATCTTGGGTGTGAAGAAGGCTTATGAGAATCTTGGGGTTAATGGTTGTTGGTATGATGGAGTTAGATAAGTTAGAAGTGAGTCGGGAGGTTGTTCTTAGACGGATTTGAGGATGTTATTGGAAGGTGTGAACTGGCATTCATGCACAGTTAAAATCACTGTTATATGCTATATTATATATGTGTTGGTCCATGCATACATGTGGCATGACATTAGTGGTTTTGCATACATGTACATCAGGCATTGATAGGGAATGTAGGTGATCATGCATACGATGTTCACACTCGCTAATAACTAATCGAATCTGTTAGTGTGGTGGTTGGTTTGGATGATGGGTGTTTAGAGGTTGTTTTGGTGCTGAGTGAGAGTTAAAAGTAATATTAAGCTAGTTGCTAGTGATAGTGAGAGTGGTATAGCCTGTTGGTAGAAGGATAGTGTTTGTTGCTCAGAGAGTTTAGTGGTTTGAATAGCTAAGTGGTAGGGTAGCTCCTTGGTGCTAAGTGATGTTGTTGTTTAACGGTTGTGTTCTCAAGTGCTGAAGTAGCCAGTATTTAAGTTGTTGTGGAAGGGTTGTGTTGGTAAGTGCTGGTTCTTAGCAACCTTTGAGGAGTGGAAGAGCTGTTATGTGTGTTTTGGTTAAGCGATGTTCTGGTAAGGCAAGTGTTATGGTTGAAGTTTGAAGTGGAAGGATTATGAAAGATCGAAGGCTTTTGTTGGTTGTTTGGGTTCTTGTGAGAAGTGGTTGGCTGGTTGTGGTTAAGAAAGTTCCGTTTGAAGTCAGCTGGTTGTGTATGAAACGGCTGGCGGAGTTGAGTTGGGGTTGTGATGTAATTCTTGGAGTCTGGGTGAGTGGTTCTGGTGAGTTGTTATGGTGATATTAGCAGTAGAGGTAAAAGATTATCAGCATTCGTTGAGGAGTTTGGGTAAGCAGTTGATGCTTAAAGATTTTTGCTTGTTGGGAAAATCCTTGGAAGAGGTTTGGAGTTTGCAAGAGTTTTAGAAGCAGAAAGGTTTGCATTGTGGCTGTTTTGGATTGGTTGTTGTCACTGTGTAAACAAGTCTTGGAAGTTGTGTGTTACAGTGTGGTGTGCTATAAAAGTTGAGGTTCTTCAGGTTGAGGTTGGGGCTGTGTACAGTCCGGGTATGTGAAAGGTTAAGTTGTGGCTATCTTTGGATATTCTGGATTTTGTGAACAGTGTGTGGAGGTGCTAAGTTTGGTGGAGGTTTTGTGTGGATAGTAATCAATGGTAGTTGAGGTTGTTGTGTTGCCTTGTGTGTTGGTTTGAGAAGGTTGTTTTCTCTTTTCGCCGGTTGAAATTTCGAGGACGAAATTTCCTAAGGGGGGGAGAGTTGTAACGCCCCGGTTTTGGGCTCAGAAGTTTTGGGCGTTGACCGGTTCGGTCAAAGTGCTGATCGAATATATAAGAGTGAATTTAGGAAAACCTAGTTCGGGTTGCATTAAAAATATGTAAAAATGTTCTAAAATCATCTTTTAATATATTTAAGTGAACTGTGAAATCAATTTTGGAAAATGAGGTTCGGAAGGTTGACATTTTGGCTAGTGACCAAAATGTAATTTTGAAAGTTGCGTGACAGTTTTATAAAGGATTGAAACTTTGAATCTTTAAGGAGCTATTATTCCAAAAAGAGTTTCTCCAGATTTTTCTAAGATATTTTAAGGCTTTATTCTGATTTTAAAGTTTATGAAATGTGGAGGGAAACCATTTTACTATTTCATAACTAACTTTTCTATTTTCTCTCAATTTTCCTTTTCTCTCATTTTCTCTCAACCCAAACACATTTCTCCAGATTTTCTTCTCTGATTTTGTCATCTAAATCACTCATTTCAACTCTCTTTTGATTCCTAATCATCTCATCAACAAAACCTCTCAATTTGCAAGTTGTTTCATCAAGCTTTTTGGCTTTAAAGAGGAGAAACTCAAGTTTGGAGGTAAGAACGTCCTTCTCCTCTAAACTATCAGTTCTTTACTGAAATTCCTAAGTTCTCAATCCTTGATTTGTGATTTGTTAAAGGCTTTTCAATTGAGATCTTGATTTTGGCTTAAAATGCAAGATTTGGTGATTTTGGTGGAATTTTCGTGTGATCTGTTTGGGCAGTGTTTTGAAGTGTCAAAATGATGTTAAATGAATGCTAAATTGATTAGAAGTTGAGGTTTAATTAATGCAATCCCGGATAGGTTGAATTTCCTAAGTTTGGCTTGAGTTTTTGGTTGTTTTTGGAGTGTTTTTGGTGATATGTTATACCTGGAGGTATAAGGACGTGTTTGTGATCATTTTGGATGTTAATTGATGTTTAAAAATGGTTAGAAGTGATGGATCTTGGCTGGGTTAAGTTTTGAAAGTGTTTGGAGGTGATTTCGGTTGTGTTTGGTAGCCAAATTGTTGGATTTGGGATGAGCAGCGAGTTGAGTCTTGTTGCTGGTGTTTTTAATGGATAATGATGCATTAATTCTCTGTTGTTGTGTGCTTGAAACAGGGGAGTTTGATCCGTGAGCTTTGAAGGTGTTGCGGAAGGTTTTCGGATGCTTGGAAGGCTTGTTGGCTAGCCTTGTTTTGTGTATCGGTGAGTGAAGTTGGGTTTTCAGCTTTTAAACCAAGGTTTGAAGGTTTTGGGAGCTTAGTGTAAGTCTAAACAACTTTGCTAAGCTCAAGAGTAAGTGAATGGGTTTTCGCTCTTGAATTGTGTTGTGAAATTGGCTTTTAAGCAATTGTGGTTGATGATTGGAATGCATGTGTTTTGCATGGTTTAAATCTGTTTTGAAAGTATATTTTAGCATGGTTTAATGCTGGTTTTGAAAGCCATATGTGAGGGATGCTCAAGGTAAGAGATCCTTGGTTTTGTACATGGAAATTGTGGTTTTGATGCATAGTGTTGCATGTTGATCAATGGCTTTGTGTGATGCTTAAAAACAGTTAATTGATGATGGTAAATGATACTTTTTGCATATTGCTTATGCATGTGAATCATTGGACTAATGTGGTAAGATGGTTATATTGGCAAGTGATGTAAGTGGTTCTTGGTTCGTTGATCGGATATAGTTAGCCGGCTATAGGATTGTGTGCACCGTGAATTAAGTCGCCTTGGAGGTGGAGTGGTCAAGAGGGGACCGGTAAACTCCCTTCAAGTATCCTAACGAGATGGTTAAGGTCATAATGGAGGTTGAATGCCCATTCGAGGACCTTGGTTGAGCAAAGGTTATATGGTGTTTAAAAGTCCATATATGGGAACCTTGTGCTTGTTGAGATCACAATGGCGGTCTTAAGTCCATGTGTGGATCTTGTGTAGGGTGTCCCGGATCTCGTTAGTGATGTGATACAACTACCAATCGGTGAATGCAAAGGTTGTATGGCGGTTAAAAGTCCATACATGGGAACCTTGTGCATGTCAAGGTTGTATGGTGTTTGAAAGTTCATACATGGGAACCTTGGGAAAAGTCAAGGTTGTATGGTGTTTAAAAGTCCATACATGGGAACCTTGGGAAAAGTGGAGGTTGTATGGTGTTTCAAAGTCCATACATGGGAACCTCGGGAAAGCTAGGGTTGTATGGTGTTTAAAAGTCCATACATGGGAACCTTAGGATGGTGAGGTCAAATGGTGTTTAAAAGTCCATTGGGGACCTTGGATTGGTAGTGTGTATGAAGCGTGGGGGACAACGCTTGTGATCCGCGTATCCGATTGGATGTTGAGTTGAAAAGTGAATGTGGTTGATCACTCGAAAGCCAATATGATGTTCTTGATTATAAAGAAGCATGAAATGCTTGAAATGATGCATAATTGCATGAGAAGCATGAGATGCTTGAAAAGATGCATGGTTGCATGAAAAGTGTATAATGCTTGTGAATGCATGTTTACTTGTTAAGTTGAACAATTGTTGATTATCATTTGGTAGATGATGCATGTGAGCATGAAATCTCTTTAATGCATTGGAGTCTTGTAGGACTTGTTTTGAAAGGCATGTGATGATGATGTTGTGGTTCATATAATGCCTTGGTTTAATGCATGTGTTGGATTGCTTGAGTAAATGGTTTTAAAGGGATTCTTGCTTGGAATGTTTTCAAGTATAGGAAAGGTATGTTGTGGAATGGAAGTGTTTTCCAAGGTTTTGATTTAACTTTGCATATGGTGTTTATGCATGGAATGGTTAATTGGTTGAAATTGCAAGTTGTGCTTTGAAAAGGTTTTCTTAGCTTGCTAAGCTAAGGGCTGGTTTTCATGAATGTGCAATGCATGGTTTTAAGCATGATGTTGAAAAAGGGTTTTCTAAACTTTGCTTGGTAAACAAATCGGGTTTGTTTTTAAAGTGATTTTATGACTCGCTGCATTGATGGTGTTTTGGTTTTGAGCATTCCTCACTAAGCATTATGTGCTTACGCTCCTTTTTGTCCATCAATGCAGATTCTTGAAGTTTGGACGGCGAGAAGCAAAGGATTCAAGGGGGACTCCACTTGAGATGTATGTCTCGGTTAATAGCTATAGTTAATAAAGGCAATGGGGGTAGAATCTCTCGGGTTATCGTGTATGTGTTCGTTTATGTTTGGACAAGGATGTTTTTATGTTGATGATGTTGTTGGAACATGTATTGGCTTTAATGAGATTGATTTGGAAAGGTTGTGTTTAAATGGTTGCTTGTGTAGGAAGCATGCCTATAGATTTGGGGCTTTTTGCATATGAGGTTAATTCGTTGATTTGATGATGCTTATAAGTCATATATATGTTGAGTTGCATGCTGGTAAAGTTTGGTGGCATTTGGAGCATGTTTGAATGATCAATTGCATGTTTTGGAATGCATTTTGCTGCAATCTGTGCAGGGCGTTTCGGAACAGTGTGCACCGTTTCGGAACGGATGCCTTGAATGAACCCAGGCGTCCGAAACGGTAGGCATCGTTTCGAAACGGTTTGGCCACTGCCAGCCCCATGTTCCGGAACCCGTTGCGGAACGGCCCGTGTTTCGAAACGGGGTCTACCTATTTCGGAACGGTCGACCATTGGGGGCTGACATTGGCAGTTATATGTTTTGAATTGTTTGCGTTTTGGTCCTGAAACTTGTTTGTGCAATTGTATGAGTTTGGGAAGTCCGTTTGAGCTGAAATTTTCCAGAGAAGCATGAAACCTGATTAATTTCAAGTTGGTAACTTTAATTTGGGTTAAGTCCTTCTAATTATCAGAAATGACAATTTGGTCCCTAAGTTGTAATTTGTTCAATTGGGTCCCTGTTTGATCTCTGATGTTTGTGATCTTTGAGTATGCTGTTTGCATGAACACATCTAAGGTTAATGTGCATCTAGACAAGATTAAAAAGAAAAAAAAGGGTCGTTAATCAAGGTTGACTTTCGGGTTGACTTTGGTTTTCCCCGTGTGACTTTCTTAATTCGGGTCAACCGTCTAGGCCGGGTTAAGGGGGTTACAATTACACTTCAATATAAAATACTCTCCCCACATTGCCTTTATTATCTATAGCTATAAATCGAGACATACTTCTCAAGTGGAGCTCTTCTTGAATCCCTTGCTTCTTGCTTCCCCAACTTCAATTATCTACATTGATGAACACAAAGGAGCGTAAGCACATAATTCTTAGTGAGGAATGCTCAAAACCAAAACACCATCAATGCAGCGAATCATAAAACCTTCTTAAAAAGTAAAAACAATTCAATAAACCCAAGCATCGTTTGAAAACCTCTTTTGAAACAACATGCTTTAAATCATGCATTGCTCAACATGAAAACCAACCTTTAGGTTAGAAAAGCTAAACAACTCACCCCAAAACACATTCTTGCAAAAACTATTAACATTTAAACACTTCCAAGTATGAACACCACATGCAAAGTTAAACTCAAATTCCTTGGATCACGCATCCACTTCACAACATACTTTCCTCATGCTTGATGATCATTTCAAAGCAAAATACCTTTTGAAAACCATTTGCTCCTTCTAACTATTCCACGCATTCAAAAAATGCAACACATTAACCACAAAAGCAACATTTGCATTACATGCCTTTTAAACAAGCCTTCACAAGACTTTAATGCATTTAACAAGATTCTAAGCACATATACACCACTTACAACAGAAGATATACTCTTGCTCTTACTTAACAAGTATCACATGCATTCTTGCATCATTTACATATTTCCCATGCACTTTGCTTCATTCTCAAGCATCTCTTGCTTCATTACATTCAAACACATTATATTGGTTTTCAAGCGATAATTCACAAACCATCACACACAAGACACAATCGGATACGCGGATTACAAGTGTTGTCCCACACGCTTCATACACACTACCGAACAACACAAGGTGGAGTATACCGGTACAATCACAACCCCTCAACACTAGTGATGGAGTTTAACGGTACAATCACAACCCGTCAACATCACTCATCGGTAGTTGTATAACTCACTAGCGAGAGGCGAGACACAACACAAGGCTTACACATGGGAGCTACCTCAACCATTGTAAACGCCTTAACCAAGCTCACACATGGGAGCAAACCTCCACCATTGGGACGCTTAACCAAGTCCACCCACGAGAGCCATCCTCCACCGTGGTGACACTTAACCAAGTCCACCCACGAGAGCCATCCTCCATCGTGGTGACGCCAATTCCCTCACTCGCTAGGATACTTGGACGGAGTTTACAGTACAATCACAACCCCTCCACATCCAAGGCGACTTTATTCATGGTGCACCCAATCCTATAGCCGGCTAACTATATCCGATTAAAGTAACCACAACCACTTACATAACTTGCCAATATAACCATAATACCACCTTAATTCACTGTTTTTACAAGCATAACCAACATGCCAATTCCACAAGCATCACATGCTTAAAATCATATGCACTCAACACATGCAATCCAAGGATAACTTACCTAGTGAATCTTTAACATAATGGCATTAATAAACCAACATTAAATCATGTCCAAACATGGTTAAAATAGTAATTAAAACACAACCATCACAAGTGCATTCAAACCAAATCATAGCACAAACAAAGATAAAAATTCCATTTACTTACTCTTGAGCTTAGCCAAGTTGTTTAGACTTAAACTAAGCTCTCAAAACCTTGCCCAAAATGTTTCAAAGCTGGAAAACTATTTTCCACTCACCGATACACAAAACTATGCTAGCCTACAAGACTTCCAAGCATCCGAAACCTCCAACGCCACCTCTATGGTTTCCGGATTATTCTCCCCTGTTTTAAAAACATAACAACAGAGAATTAATGCATCATCATGCATTAAAAACACCAGCAACACACCTAAACTCGCTGCTCCACATAAATCCAACATTTCGGGTACCAAACACAACCGAAATCACCTCCAAACTCTTCCAAAACATAACGCAGCCAAGATCCATAACTTCAAACCATTTCTAAACATCAATTAACATCCAGAATGAACCCAAACTCGTCCTTATACCTCCAGCATTAACAGAACACCAAGATCACCCTAAAAACCACAATTTTCACAAATAAAAACATAGGAAAATCAACCTATTCGGGATTGCATTGATTAAACCTCAATTACACATCATTAAACATCCAAAATACATTAAAAGCTATCTCAAAACAGAGCCCAAACAATCACCACGAATTTCTTTAAGATTTAATCCAAATCTTGAGTTTTAAGCCAAAAATCAAGATCACAACATTAAAACCTTTAATAAAACATAATTTAAGGATTGAGAACTTGGGAATTTCAGTAAAGAACTGAGTATTTAGAGGAGAAGGACATCTTTACCTCTAAATGTAGATTTCTCCTTGATTAGAGCCAAAATCCTTGAAAATTCAATATGCAAATGAAGAGGATTTGATGTAGAAATGATTAGGAATCATTTGAGGATTGAAATCTCATCATTTGGTGTGAAAATCAAAAGAAAAGCTGTTGTAGAAAGGTATTTGGCTGAGGGAATTTTGAGAGAAAATGAGATGAGAAAGTTTTAGCAAAAGTTAGTTATGAAAAGCTAAAATATGATTTCCCTCTTTTCTTTAAATTAATTAAACATTAAATGAGTCATTAAAATTAATAAAAAAACTGGAGAAATCCTTTCTTGGGTAAATTAGCTCCTTAAAGATTCAATCCTTACAAAACAATCACTACTGAACTTTTCAAAAATTACATTTTAGTCACTATTTTGAAATGTCACACTTCCAAACCTTATTTTGTAAAATTGATTTCACAACTCTCTTATATATATTAAAAGAAGATTTTTAGATATTTTTCATATTTTTCATGCAACCCGAACTAGGCTTTCCCTAAAACCTCCTTTTATATTCTAACCGAAAATCTGACCGGTCTGGTTCAAACCTAAAACTTCTAAGCCCAAAATTGGGGTGTTACAACCCGAGTACCGAAACGGTCAACACCGTTTCGATACGGGGTGTTTCGGTACGAAGGGTGGGTGTTCCGAAACAGATGACTCTTGGATGTTGATTTGAATTGTTTTAAGTTTTCATGTTTTTCATTTTAGTCTTGAATGTTGTGGATTCAATTGCTTGAGCTTGGAATGTCCTTACAATTTGGTAACCGTAAATTATACAAAGTCCTTATATTTTCTAAAAATTACAGTTTGGTCCCTAAAAGTGTAATTCATGACATTGAGTCCATAAATGCTTTCCGATCGCTGTGCGTTTTTCTCATATGATTCTTGTGTAATCACATAGGCTTAATGTGCATCTAGAAACGATAAAAAGGAAAAAAGGGTCGATAATCAAGGTTGGCTTTCGAGTTGACATTGGTTTTCCCCGTGTAATCTTCGTAGTTCGGGTCAAACGTCTAGGCCGGGCTAAGGGGGTTACCCAAAGTTTTCCAAGTGTGACTTCTAGCCCACGGAAGTTGCTTTTTTGGGACCTGTCGTATCGGCTTCAAGCATTCAGGTGGACCCGAAGAAAATCCAAGCTATTGTAGATTAGCATCTATCGAAGAATATTGGTGAAGTAAGAAGCTTCCTCGGGCTTGCTGGCTATTACCGTAGATTCGTGAACGGATTTTCTATGTTAACCGCTCCTTTAACCAAATTATTGAGGAAGGAAGATCCTTTTGTTTGGACCGCGGTTCAACAACGAAGCTTTGATCAGTTAAAACAAGTTCTGACCTATGCACCTTCTTGACCCAGCCTGAGTCTGAAAAAGACTATACAGTTTACAGTGATGCATCGCATCTTGGGTTAGGATGCATACTGATGCAAAAAGGTAAGGTTATTGCTTATTCTTCGAGGCAACTTAAGCCACACGAGATGATTTATCCCACCCACGACCTGGAATTAGCTGCAGTTGTTTTTGCATTGAAGATCTAGAGGCATTATCTCTATGGGGAGAAATGCTAGCATTTCACCGATCACCAAAGTCTCAAATATATATTGACACAGAATGAGTTGAATCTTTGGCGACGGAGGCGGTTTGAACTACCTAAAGGTTACGATATGGTCATTGATTACCATCCGGGCAAGGCCAATGTTGTAGCTGATGCGCTCAACCGCAAACATTTTCCTGGTAAGCATTGATAATAGACTTGAAGTTATAGGTATTATGAAGTATACTAACTCATCGCAATATTGCTATATTGTAGCCCCTCAAGCAATTAATGCTCACTTCCGACTTCGGAAGCATCGTTGTCTTGTAGCTGAACTTCAAGTTTAGTCTACCATCGTTACACGAGTCAAGGATTTGCAAGAGCAAGATTATGAGCTCCTTTTTGTCCATCAATGCAGATTCTTGAAGTTTGGACGGTGAGAAGCAAAGGATTCAAGGGGGACTCCACTTGAGATGTATGTCTCGGTTAATAGCTATAGTTAACAAAGGCAATGGGGGTAGAATCTCTCGGGTTATCGTGTATGTGTTCGTTTATGTTTGGACAAGGATGTTTTTATGTTGATGATGTTGTTGGAACATGTATTGGCTTTAATGAGATTGATTTGGAAAGGTTGTGTTTAAATGGTTGCTTGTGTAGGAAGCATGCCTATAGATTTGGGGCTTTTTGCATATGAGGTTAATTCGTTGATTTGATGATGCTTATAAGTCATATATATGTTGAATTGCATGCTGGTAAAGTTTGGTGGCATTGGAGCATGTTTGAATGATCAATTGCATGTTTTGGAATGCATTTTGCTGCAATCTGTGCAGGGCGTTTCGGAACAGTGTGCACCGTTTCGGAACGGATGCCTTGAATAAACCCAGGCGTCCGAAACGGTAGGCATCGTTTCGAAACGGTTTTGCCACTGCCAGCCCAATGTTCCGGAACCCGTTGCGGAACGGCCCGTGTTTCGAAACGGGGTCTACCAGTTTCGGAACGGTCGACCGTTGGGGGCTGACATTGGCAGTTATATGTTTTGAATTGTTTGCGTTTTGGTCCTGAAACTTGTTTGTGCAATTGTATGAGTTTGGGAAGTCCTTTTGAGCTGAAATTTTCCAGAGAAGCATGAAACCTGATTAATTTCAAGTTGGTAACTTTAATTTGGGTTAAGTCCTTCTAATTATCAGAAATGACAATTTGGTCCCTAAGTTGTAATTTGTTCAATTGGGTCCCTGTTTGATCTCTGATGTTTGTGATCTTTGAGTATGCTGTTTGCATGAACACATCTAAGGTTAATGTGCATCTAGACAAGATTAAAAAGAAAAAAAAGGGTCGTTAATCAAGGTTGACTTTCGGGTTGACTTTGGTTTTCCCCGTGTGACTTTCTTAATTCGGGTCAACCGTCTATGCCGGGTTAAGGGGGTTACAATTACACTTCAATATAAAATACTCTCCCCACATTGCCTTTATTATCTATAGCTATAAATCGAGACATACTTCTCAAGTGGAGCTCTTCTTGAATCCCTTGCTTCTTGCTTCCCCAACTTCAATTATCTTCATTGATGAACACAAAGGAGCGTAAGCACATAATTCTTAGTGAGGAATGCTCAAAACCAAAACACCATCAATGCAGCGAATCATAAAACCTTCTTAAAAAGTAAAAACAATTCAATAAACCCAAGCATCGTTTGAAAACCTCTTTTGAAACAACATGCTTTAAATCATGCATTGCTCAACATGAAAACCAACCTTTAGGTTAGAAAAGCTAAACAACTCACCCCAAAACACATTCTTGCAAAAACTATTAACATTTAAACACTTCCAAGTATGAACACCACATGCAAAGTTAAACTCAAATTCCTTGGATCACGCATCCACTTCACAACATACTTTCCTCATGCTTGATGATCATTTCAAAGCAAAATACCTTTTGAAAACCATTTGCTCCTTCTAACTATTCCACGCATTCAAAAAATGCAACACATTAACCACAAAAGCAACATTTGCATTACATGCCTTTTAAACAAGCCTTCACAAGACTTTAATGCATTTAACAAGATTCTAAGCACATATACACCACTTACAACAGAAGATATACTCTTGCTCTTACTTAACAAGTATCACATGCATTCTTGCATCATTTACATATTTCCCATGCACTTTGCTTCATTCTCAAGCATCTCTTGCTTCATTACATTCAAACACATTATATTGGTTTTCAAGCGATAATTCACAAACCATCACACACAAGACACAATCGGATACGAGGATTACAAGTGTTGTCCCACACGCTTCATACACACTACCGAACAACACAAGGTGGAGTATACCGGTACAATCACAACCCCTCAACACTAGTGATGGAGTTTAACGGTACAATCACAACCCGTCAACATCACTCATCGGTAGTTGTATAACTCACTAGCGAGAGGCGAGACACAACACAAGGCTTACACATGGGAGCTACCTCAACCATTGTAAACGCCTTAACCAAGCTCACACATGGGAGCAAACCTCCACCATTGGGACGCTTAACCAAGTCCACCCACGAGAGCCATCCTCCACCGTGGTGACACTTAACCAAGTCCACCCACGAGAGCCATCCTCCATCGTGGTGACGCCAATTCCCTCACTCGCTAGGATACTTGGACGGAGTTTACAGTACAATCACAACCCCTCCACATCCAAGGCGACTTTATTCATGGTGCACCCAATCCTATAGCCGACTAACTATATCCGATTAAAGTAACCACAACCACTTACATAACTTGCCAATATAACCATAATACCACCTTAATTCACTGTTTTTACAAGCATAACCAACATGCCAATTCCACAAGCATCACATGCTTAAAATCATATGCACTCAACACATGCAATCCAAGGATAACTTACCTAGTGAATCTTTAACATAATGGCATTAATAAACCAACATTAAATCATGTCCAAACATGGTTAAAATAGTAATTAAAACACAACCATCACAAGTGCATTCAAACCAAATGATAGCACAAACAAAGATAAAAATTCCATTTACTTACTCTTGAGCTTAGCCAAGTTGTTTAGACTTAAACTAAGCTCTCAAAACCTTGCACAAAATGTTTCAAAGCTGGAAAACTATTTTCCACTCACCGATACACAAAACTATGCTAGCCTACAAGACTTCCAAGCATCCGAAACCTCCAACGCCACCTCTATGGTTTCCGGATTATTCTCCCCTGTTTTAAAAACATAACAACAGAGAATTAATGCATCATCATGCTTTAAAAACACCAGCAACACACCTAAACTCGCTGCTCCACATAAATCCAACATTTCGGGTACCAAACACAACCGAAATCACCTCCAAACTCTTCCAAAACATAACGCAACCAAGATCCATAACTTCAAACCATTTCTAAACATCAATTAACATCCAGAATGAACCCAAACTCGTCCTTATACCTCCAGCATTAACAGAACACCAAGATCACCCTAAAAACCACCATTTTCACAAATAAAAACATAGGAAAATCAACCTATTCGGGATTGCATTGATTAAACCTCAATTACATATCATTAAACATCCAAAATACATTAAAAGCTATCTCAAAACAGAGCCCAAACAATCACCACGAATTTCTTTAAGATTTAATCCAAATCTTGAGTTTTAAGCCAAAAATCAAGATCACAACATTAAAACCTTTAATAAAACATAATTTAAGGATTGAGAACTTGGGAATTTCAGTAAAGAACTGAGTATTTAGAGGAGAAGGACATCCTTACCTCTAAATGTAGATTTCTCCTTGATTAGAGCCAAAATCCTTGAAAATTCAATATGCAAATGAAGAGGATTTGATGTAGAAATGATTAGGAATCATTTGAGGATTGAAATCTCATCATTTGGTGTGAAAATCAAAAGAAAAGCTGTTGTAGAAAGGTATTTGGCTGAGAGAATTTTGAGAGAAAATGAGATGAGAAAGTTTTAGCAAAAGTTAGTTATGAAAATCTAAAATATGATTTCCCTCTTTTCTTTAAATTAATTAAACATTAAATGAGTCATTAAAATTAATATAAAAACTGGAGAAATCCTTTCTTGGGTAAATTAGCTCCTTAAAGATTCAATCCTTACAAAACAATCACTACTGAACTTTTCAAAAATTACATTTTAGTCACTATTTTGAAATGTCACACTTCCAAACCTTATTTTGTAAAATTGATTTCACAACTCTCTTATATATATTAAAAGAAGATTTTTAGATATTTTTCATATTTTTCATGCAACCCGAACTAGGCTTTCCCTAAAACCTCCTTTTATATTCTAACCGAAAATCTGACCGGTCTGGTTCAAACCTAAAATTTCTAAGACCAAAATTGGGGTTTTACAACCCGAGTACCGAAACGGTCAACACTGTTTCGATACGGGTGTTTCGGTACGATGGGTGGGTGTTCCGAAACAAATGACTCTTGGATGTTGATTTGAATTGTTTTAAGTTTTCATGTTTTTCATTTTAGTCTTGAATGTTGTGGATTCAATTGCTTGAGCTTGGAATGTCCTTACAATTTGGTAACCGTAAATTATACAAAGTCCTTATATTTTCTAAAAATTACAGTTTGGTCCCTAAAAGTGTAATTCATGACACTGAGTCCATAAATGCTTTCCGATCGCTGTGCGTTTTTCTCATATGATTCTTGTGTAATCACATAAGCTTAATGTGCATCTAGAAACGATAAAAAGGAAAAAAGGGTCGATAATCAAGGTTGGCTTTCGAGTTGACATTGGTTTTCCCCGTGTAATCTTCGTAGTTCGGGTCAAACGTCTAGGCCGGGCTAAGGGGGTTACCCAAAGTTTTCCAAGTGTGACTTCTAACCCACGGAAGTTGCTTTTTTGGGACCTGTCGTATCGGCTTCAAGCATTCAGGTGGACCCGAAGAAAATCCAAGCTATTGTAGATTAGCATCTATCGAAGAATATTGGTGAAGTAAGAAGCTTCCTTGGGCTTGCTGGCTATTACCGTAGATTCGTGAACGGATTTTCTATGTTAACCGCTCCTTTAACCAAATTATTGAGGAAGGAAGATCCTTTTGTTTGGACCGCGGTTCAACAACGAAGCTTTGATCAGTTAAAACAAGTTCTGACCTATGCACCTTCTTGACCCAGCCTGAGTCTGAAAAAGACTATACAGTTTACAGTGATGCATCGCATCTTGGGTTAGGATGCATACTGATGCAAAAAGGTAAGGTTATTGCTTATTCTTCGAGGCAACTTAAGCCACACGAGATGATTTATCCCACCCACGACCTGGAATTAGCTGCAGTTGTTTTTGCATTGAAGATCTAGAGGATTATCTCTATGGGGAGAAATGCTAGCATTTCACCGATCACCAAAGTCTCAAATATTTATTGACACAGAATGAGTTGAATCTTTGGCGACGGAGGCGGATGGAACTACTTAAAGGTTACAATATGGTCATTGATTACCATCCGGGCAAGGCCAATGTTGTAGCTGATGCGCTCAACCGCAAACCCTCAAGCAATTAATGCTCACTTCCGACTTCGGAAGCATCGTTGTCTTGTAGCTGAACTTCAAGTTTAGTCTACCATCGTTTCACGAATCAAGGATTTGCAAGAGCAAGATTATGAGCTCCAAGCCATTGTCTCTAAGTTATCGGACAACCCTAACTTCATAATTAATTCTGAACGACTCTTATGTTTCCATGATTTAATTTGTGTACCTAAGGATGAAACTCTTCACGCCGACATCCATTCTGAAGCTCAACGCCCTGATTTTGGGCCTAGATGTTTTAGAGTTTGAATCGGGCTGGTCGAGAACAGTTCAAATCTTTAAGGTAGATTTAGGGAACACCTAGTTCGGGATGCTTTAAAAATATGGAAAAATATATAATAATCCTCATTTATTATATGAATGAATATGGTGGAAACAATTTTACAAAATATTATTTGGAAATGCTACATTTCGGTGTAGTGACCAAATTGCAGTTTTTGCAAAAGTTGACTAGTGATTGTTTTGTAAACGATTGAAACTTTTAATATTTAAGGAGCTAATTCTACCAAAATGTTTTTCATCAGATTCTCTTTATTTTGGGTTTTTAATAATGATTTAATAAAGGGAATTAAAAGAGAAAATCCTATTTTGAATTTCATAACTATTTTACGATCTTTTTCCCTCTTTTCATTTTCTCAGAACTTCCACTCAGCCAAACACATTTCTTTCATCAATAAACCTCTGATTTTCATTCATTTTGATGATATTTCAATCTCCTATGGATTTCTAATATTTTCCTTATCAAATCATATTGTTTTCACATTGGATTTTCAAGAAAACTTGCCCAAATTAAGGGTGAAATCAGCCATTAGAGGTAAGCTTCGTCATTCTACTCTAATGATCAGTTATTTAGGGAAATTCCCAAGTTATCAATTCTTTGTTAATGATTTTTGAGTTGCTTTAATGTTAGAAACATGAAATTTTGTTAAAACTCAAGATTCTTGGAGAGATCTTGATGATTTTTGTAACTATTCGTTAGGCTCTGTTTTCAGGTTGATTTATAATGTATTTTTTATGGTAATTGATATTATAAATGTGGTTTTATCAAACAAATCCCGAATAGGTTTGGATTCCTATGTTTTGCATGCTAGATTGGTGGTTTTGGGGGTGGTTTTGGTGTTCTGTTGTTGTTGGAGGTATAAGGACTAGTTTATGGTTGTTTTTGGTGTTGATTGAGGTTTAGAAATGATTAGAAGTTATAGATCTTTGCTGGGCTTTGTTTTGGAAGAGTTTTGAGATGATTTCGGTTGTTTTGGGTAGTCGAAATGGTGCTTTTGGGTAGAGCAGCGAGTTTGCTTATTGGGCTGGTGATTTCAATGCATGATGATGCATTAATCATCTACTCTTATGTGTATTAAACATAGGAGAAATCTTCGGACGCCTTTGGCGTTGATCCGGAAGTACCGGGAGCTTAGATATCGTTTCGGCAAGCAAGTAAAACATAATCGGTGAGTGCGAATGGTTTTGCGAATGCTCTCAAATATGTGGTTGTTTCCCTAAAATGCTTTTACATGCTCTTGTTTTGAGATAGACAAATTCCTACTGCTTTAGCATGATTTGTAGCATGAGATGATGCTTTGTAGAGATTTCATGAGATAGCATGTTGCATTGAAGAGTTTTGAGATTTTGACTTAATGCAAAGCATGTGTTATGATTTTGAAATGAGATGAGAAAGATTTGAGAAATGTTGCATTAAAAACAGTAGGGGAAATGATGTTTTTGACATAATATATTGGCATAGAAGATGATATACTTAACGGATATAATTGATCGATCAATAGGATGAAAGTGCACTATAAACTAAAATTCGTACGTGCTCTTTGGAGTCGAGCAATGGGGGTAGTGTCATCCCGATCCAAAGTGAGAATACGATGATGAGAGATACCATCGGGGTAGGACTTGGTGAAATATGAGAAAAAAATATCCACATCTCTTCAATTCAGGTAAAAATTCAGGGAAGAATTTTTCTTAAGGGGGGAGATTTGTAATACCTCGAAATTCGATCTAGTCGGAATTAGGTTCCGATGATCGGAAATCCTACGTTGATGAAGCCTAAATATTGTATCGACTAGTTTTTTATTGATATCGAACCCTAAATGGGCTTAAAATTTCGTAATTGAACTCTATTAAATAATATCGAGCTTTTTAGTGGCTAAAATGAAAGAAGTGTAAGTTGGATGGCAAAACTATAGTTGTATGAAAAGTGAGGGGCTAACCTTGCGATTAACCCTCTTTAATTAAATTCTCCACTTAGGTGGAGTTATCTGATGACTTTCCTTCAATTGAAGGAAAGCTTGGTGTTAAAATTAGAAACAAAAGCAAGAGAAGATAGTTTACCCGACAAAACTCTTAAGCTAGCACCTCTCACTTTCATCATCTTCTTCAACTAAGCACACATTTCCATTGTAGGAATTTCAAGCTCTGCTATTTATTCATTTTATCGATACCAAATCGTTGCTATCGATCAGGTAATTTATATTCCTCAATCGATTATTAGATTCTATGGAAATATTGAGTGTAATCTAAGCTAGGGTTTTGACTATCCATGGATATCTCATCGTTGTCATGTCTATTGAAATCGGTTATCAATTTTGATATTGTTATATTGATTTTGATATCGTAATATCGATCCTAACATTCTCCCAACTGATTTCCTAGCTCAAGACATTGATAAGGAGCACCCATCATCCACATCCAAAGCTAAGAACAACAAGATTGTTATTCGAGAGCCTTGAAAGCTTCAGATTGTTAAGGTGAGTGTGGCCAGAGTCTCAGGTTTAGGCGAAAGGCTTTTTTGGATCATTATTTGATATTTTTTATTACTTCGCTAACATTGTTATTGAAGCAATTGCATTGGATGATTAAACGGACACTTTGGTAAGTGTCGGTAAGTTGCTATTGAACATTGATATTGCCATTATGTGTTATCATTGAAATAGGCATTGTCGTTGGATTATTGCATTGAAACTATCAGACATTGATATTGATATTAAACTATAAGTTATGGACGATGAGATATAGATATTGATCATTGACATTATTGAATTCTTTGGACATTGGTATATCATTGATTATTGAAATGATTATGAACATGGCAACCTTGGATTGGAATGGACTTTGGCATCGTTGTTGGTCATATTGGCGAGGCGGAGGGACTAGACCACTTATTGATTTGGAGAGGTGTAGGAATTCACGTATCCATGATCTTGATTCAATCAAAGGACTAAGAATGAAGATGAAACATGTTTATACATTGTGTATTGTTGCATAGCGTTGATAATGTTTGCATGAGAATATGTATAAGTGTAACCATGGCATTACTATTACTTGCATTGTTTATGACTACCTCACTAGGCAAAGTATGCCTAGCGTGTCTCATCTCATGCATTTTCAGGTTAAGAAGGTTTGCGTGTCGGAAGATCGGATCGGCAAGCAAGACAAGTCACTACTAGCCTCAAGTAATGTGTTTTTGTCTTATAAACTCCCAGTAAGGTGGCAAAGTAGTTGAACTAGTCATTGGTGCCTATTTTGTTGTTTTGATGCATTTCTAAGATTGTAATATGTTACATAACTTAAAATGCCTCTTTTGGTAAAGTTGAAAATGGATGGAAAATTCATATATAGCTAAAAAAAGGTAAAAACATGGTAAACGTATTCATATAGTCATGAAAATTGGCATGCTAGTAGTTTATACCATTGAAGTATTGCGTGTAAAGTTTTGTTGCATTTGGAGATCCTTCAACAGGGTAAATCAATTAAAAACTAGCAAAAATCTATCATTATAGGCATGCCGTATCGAAATGGGTGATGACGTTTCGGTACGGGTGTACAATATTGAACCTGAGAGTATGGGTGTACCGAAACGGAGAAGTGTCATTCCAGAACATTTTGTCACTAGAGACCAATGTTTTGGTATGGGTTCAGAGCGTACTGAAACGAGTCAAAGTCAAAGTATAAGGTGGCCAATCCATTCCGGTACTGGTCAAGCCTGTATCGAAACGGTCTAAAAGAAAAGGTTAACAAGAGTTTACTCTCGTGCACCCATTTTGAAACAACCTAGGGCATTTCGATACAGGGTTAGGTAAATAGGTTAAAGGCTTCTAGACTGTTAGCTAATGTTACAATTTATCCACTGAATTTCTTAAAGATAAATTGATTATGATATTGAGCTCCAAATTGTATGAAAGTTTGTAGGCTAGTTATTCATGCACTCAATTACATTGTTCTTTTGTATGTTGCTTGGAAAGACCTGTTATTGTTACTTTTTGCAAATTAGTCCCTAAACCTATAAAAGTTATTCATGACCTTCCCACGTGAAAGCAATCCAAAAGATGATTTATAGTTATCCTTTATTGATATGATAGGGGAAAGATAGAAAATAATATTATAAGCGTATCTTTGGTTGAGGGAAAGCTTCTTATTGGTCCTTTGTGAGGTGGGAAAGGATTAAAGACTTTAGTTCCTTTTAATATGAATAAAAGCAAACCTTTCATCTTTGTATTGTTTCACCAAGACCAAAACTCATCTTTTGGTTCAAAAGAATAAGCTCACACCTCCATTGTCATCTTCTCCATCAAGATCAAGCACACACCTCTCCATTTGTGAACATTAAGCTTAGGCTTTCCTTGATTTAATATCATCAATTCATAGCTATCAATTAGGTAAGTGGAAGCCCCAAGTCAATCATCGATTCTTTTGATCATTAAATGACCAATTTCAAGCTTTAAGATAAGTTTTGTCTATGGCTAATGGCTATTCAAGTATCGATATTGTCATATTGATTTAATTGATTCCTTATTGCTCTTCCTAGTTCAAGAAGTGGAAAAGATTAATGCATCATCTCCATCGAAAGCTAGGAATAAGGGCATCGCCATCCGAGAGCCTTAGAAGCTTCGAATTATCAAGGTGAGTGTAGTCGAAGTCCCGAGAGTGGCTAGTTTCCATCCCGAATCATTGTTTATTGATTTACTAATCATTGAGTTTAAGGGATTTGCATGAAGCATTATTGTAAGCGATGTTGGTAAGTTTTTGTGTGTATAGCATCGAATTATCGTCCGTAACATTGCTATTGTAGTCATTGAAATTTTTGAAGCATGTTCATATAGAATCATTGATTATTGAGTATTAAAGAAAGCATTGAAATACAAATTTATGAATTATTGTCATTGAATATCATGTTCAATCGTTGCTATTGTTATTGATATTGTACTATTGAATTATTGATTATTGGACCTTGGATTCGAAGTATTGGATACAATTGGCATGTCATAAAATTCACGAGCTTTGTGTACGGGTGGAATACGGTCCTAGGGCTACGACCTATATTGATTTGGTGAGGCAGAGGGATGTATTGTGTATTAGTCTTTTTTGGCGATGTATGCGGGTTGACTATTCATTGATTTGGAGAGGAGGTAGAATTTGTGTATCCATATACAATGAATTGATCCAAGGGGAGTATTGGTTATTGATATTGTTTTGCTATGAGATCATGATATTGCCATGATGACATGATACTATGTTCTTATTATGAATAAGGAGCATGCCATATTTATTGCTTAATTAATATTATGATTATCATTGAAGCATGTTATATGGCATACCATGTTCATCCATTCTAATTGTGACTACCTCACTAGGCAAAGTATGCCTAATTTATTTCATTGCATCCATTTCATGTTAGTCAAGTTTTAGATCGAGATTGAAGGAGTTGAAGCTTTGCACAAGTCACAATCAAGCTCTAAGTAATGTATATCGACCCTTTTGAACTCCTAGTTAGTGGCAAGGTCTATGTATAAGTCTATTAAATCTGTTTTGATATGCCTATGTTATGGTTAAGTGGTATAAAAGTGATGCGCATAAGACAAGTCTTTTATCTTGTGAGAAATGGCCTTAAATGCATGTTTTGACACTAAAAGGTAGAAACCAACTAAATGGATTCATATGGCTCTAAAATTTGACGTGCAAGTAGAATTTGTGGTTATAATGTTGTGTTTGAAGTTTCACTACTTTTGGACACTGTTTGATTAGTTAAAATGAATGAAAACAAGCATGAATTTGTCATTACAGGCCAGGTCGTATCGAAACGGGTGATGGCGTTTCGATACAAGTAAGCATAATTGAACCTGAGAAAATAGGGCGTACCGAAATGGGTTAGAGACGTTTCGAAACATTTTTCTACTGGAAATTCCTTGTTTCGATATGGCTTCATGACGTATCGAAACGGGTCAAAGTCAAAGGTAGTCAACCCGTACCGATACAGGGCTTGCCTGTATCGATACGGTCAAATAAGAAAAGTCAACAAGGGTTGACCATCGTCCACCCGTATCGAAACAGGCTTGAGTGTTTCGATACAAGGTTAGTTAATTTGGTTAAAAATGCATAATATGAAGGTTTGCATTGTTTACATTTTGGTCACTGTGTTTTGAAAGATTAAAATTGAATGAGTTAAAGGGTTCCAAATTGTATGAAAATTTACAGGTTAGTTAATATTGCACTGAATTTCATTGTTTTATCGTCTATTGCAACGAAGGACCTCTAGTTTAGCATATTAGTTTCTGAAACTTGTAATAACTACGAAATGGTCCTAAATGGTTAATTATTGTTTTCTAATGAGTGAATTGGACTAAGATGTAAATCCGGTAATGTTTTGGTTGTGTAATATTGATTAAGCGTTGATAATAAGATGAAATTCTATCACATCGGTCACTGTATCGTTCACTGATAACACGCTCCGACTCGGTTCTCGACCAGGCTAGCAAGGGGGTGTTACAAGATCCACATTTCCAGTAAGAATTTGCCCTAGCTACCAGAGCCTGCAACTCATGCGCCGTACGAGGACAATCTCGCCTCAAATGCTCGTGCGAACCACATGACCAACATGTGTTCTGCTCAGACTTCGGCCTGTTGCCCTAAACTGGCGCACCTCGCCCAAAATTACCTCGCCTAGTAACAGAAAAATATCTACGGTCACAGTTCCTCTTGTTCGGCCCACCACTAGGGCCAGCATTAGCAGCTCTCTTGCCCAGGCTAGATCCACCCATGCGAGCTAACAAACCCAAACTCTGTTCTATGTCCTTAGCTCGAGTCACAAGCACATCGAAATCTGTATAGTCAGACGCAAGCATGAATGTCTTCACGTCCTCCACCAGGCCGTACCGGAAGCGGTCACAACGATGCCTATCACTCGGCACCAACCCTTGAGTGTACTGGCTCAATCGTACGAACTGGACTTAGTACTTAGCCACCGTCATATTCCCTTGCACCAGAGACATGAACTTCCGCTTCTTATCGTCCAAGTATCTGACTCCAAGATATTTTCTCTTGAAGGCAGCCTGAAAGAAAGTCCAATCCACCTCTTTCAGCTACAAGGCCGTAGTCACAGTCGTCCACCATGTGTATGCATCACCATGCAACAACGACACTGCACACCCTAGCTTCCGTGCAACGTTGCATCCCAACTGAATCAAGTTCTGGATCGTACTGACCATCCAAGCCTCAGATGCCTCAAGAGATAAACCACAAAATTCCACCCCTCCTAATCTTCTCAAGCGCCCCAATGGAAAACTCGTTTGCCCAGTAGCATGCGCTTGCACAAGCACTCCAGCAACAACATCCTAGAATGCTCCCGTCATCGCCTGTACGAAAGGTGTCAAATCTCCCAACACCGGACCAACCTGCCCTTATTGTTCTCGCTCCTTACCCCAGGTGGTGGCGGCGATGGAGTAGGTATATTCGCACCAGGCAGAACCTCGTTCTCCTTATTACTTTACCCATCAACAGGAGCAACCGACCCATATCGTAATTCTCTCCTCAGTCCCATTGTGCTATTAACATTACATCATGAACATAAAACAACACAAAAGATCAGGCCAGCTTCTACCAAGGATCCAAGACTTCCAATCCAATTCAAAAAAATTCACTAGGTAATATGGCAATGGGCAAACAAATTTCCACCCCCAGTATAACGCAAAGCATACAACATGTATGTCACAAACATCATACATTACACGCATTAAAATCCAGTCCAATCTATCATCATAAAACAGTTCACATTCATACCACAATCACCATTTAAAGCCTCAACATCACATACTCAACATTGACAAGCACAAGACATTCACCGAACTAAGCAAACACCACCAAAAACACACATTCACATCAAAATCACCTACCAACAACTTACCATCATCCTAACCTTTCGTAACCTGACTCTGATACAACCAAATGTAACTCTCTCGACTCGGCCTAGCCGATAGACCGAACCAAAGAGGTCACACGAGGAATATTGAAGAAAATTGGGAAGGTTAACCTCAATACACGACCCTAATTTTTTTTTCCATTTTATCTTATCTAGATGCAAGTTACATTCCTATGTGATTAACAAGCAACCGATTGAAAGACAATACGAGCATTCATCGATTAACACCAATTTCGGGTTTAGGGACCATTTTGTAAATTTTACAATTTGTAAGGGTTATTACCAAATTCTGATTACCATCCTTTAATTAAGTTCATTACATGCTTCTCTGTAAAATCTCAGCTTAAGTTGACAATTAGAACTCATTCAATTGCATACATGACTAACAGGGACTAAAACGCACAGAAACAGAAACTCAGAATATTCCAAAAATTGAAATAACAACCACTCGTTTCAGTATAGCGAGCCCCGAATCGGAACGGGCGAATCAAAACAATGATACACGTTTCGGAACGTGGGATTGTTTTGAAACTATCTTAGACCCATTTCGAAACAAGGTTTAAAAGAGACAAAATATATCAAAACTAGCCTCACTGTTTCGAAACCCCAAGGCATTTTCATTCCCCTTGTTTCGAAACAGACAAGGGTGTTTCGAAACACCTAGACCTGCAATGTTTAAATTTTTTATTTGAACTCGATTTCAATCATCTGAATCTAATCCGACATATACACAAAAATGCTTGCAGCTCAAATACACATCAACAAGCAAGAGTACATGGCAAAGACATCATCAAAGCATCATTGTCAATATCAAAGAGAACTAAAGGCATGCTTCCTAGGAGAAATAAGCACCAAAAGGTCAAATCTCAATTCGAAGCATAAACCAAAACTTAAAAGGCCATTTACATAACCGAATATGTATATCAAACTTGCACCAAACTAGAAAATACCAAACAACCAACATTTATAGCATTTGACACCCCCATTGCCTTTATTACACTAGTTCAAAACCTCAACATACTTTTAAAGAATTCTCTTGGAAGAATCCCTTGTTGTTGCTGCCTCTAAACTCCTAATTTTCTAAATTGATGAGCAAAGAGAGCATAAGCATACAAGCTTAGTGAGGATTGCTCAAAACCAAAAATATCATCAATGCACAAACTATTTTTCACTCTTTTCAAAACCATCATGCCTTCTTTGATAAACCATTCACTTTAACATTAAAATCAGCATGCTAAACACCATGGAACATGAATCACGTATTTTCCAGCAAATAAACCATTGCTACACCAACACTAAGCCTTCCAGGCATAAGCACCATTATGTTAAGCTTAAGGTAAACATGCATTTTTCATAATATGCATCAACAACATTTCCTTAACATTCCAATTCATTATAGTGACTTTCAAGTGATTAACAACAACCCCATTTCCCAAAACACATCAGATAAATAGATTACCAAGGGTTGTCCCAAACCCTTCATACACTCTATCGGCATCCCAAGGCTCACACACGGGAGCAACCCTCCACCGTTGTGATACCCGTGGTGGAGTATTCGGTACAATTACAACCCCTCAATATCACTCATCAGTAGATGTATAGCCCACTAACAAGAGATGGGACACACACAAGGTTTGCACCCCGGGAGCTACCCTCAACCGTTGCAACCTTAAATAATCTGCAAATGTTAGGGTACTTGGATAGAGTTTTCGGTACAGTCACAACCCCTCAACATCCAAGGCGACTTGTTTATAGTGTACTAAATCCTATAGCCGACTAACTATATACGTTTTCATTTATAAAACACTGTAAACAACATCACTTGCCAATGTAATCCACATTACATACACACCTCACTGTTTTTCCAAAGAATTCATGATAAGCCATAATTCATGCATCAAACCATGCTTCAAACCCCATGCATTAACACATGCATACAAGGATCGCTTACCTAGTGTATCCTTAAACCACATGGAATCATCAAACATATTGTATAAAATCAAAACGTGCTTTAAAATAGTAGGTAAACACATTTAAAATCAAGTGCAACCAAAGGCTCAAACTAGCACAATCCGGGAAAGAAATTCACTTTACTTACTTCTGAACTTAGTAAAGTGTTTCAAGCTCTTAATAAGTTCCTAAAACCTTTTCTAAAACGTTTTCATGCTGGAAAACCAAGTTCCACTCACCGACTTGCGAAACCACACTTGCTGACGCACAAATCAAACGTCTAAAGCCTCTAAAACCACTTCGCTCTATTCCGGAACACTATCCCCTATTTTCAACACATTAAAAAGAGAGATTCAATGCTTCAAAACGCATTTAAACACCAACACACAAAAGAAAACCCGCATCTCTGCTCTAAAGCACCCATTTACCCAATCGATACAACCAAAAACTCAATCAATTGACCTCTAACTCACGGAAGCCATCTATCAACACATCCAACACATTTGAAGCATCAATCAACATCAAAAGCAAACCTAAAACAATCCTTATACTTCCAGCAACTGAGATTCCACATTACACCCCAAAAACCCAACTATAAACACCATAAAAACCAAGGATCTCAATGATTTCAGGAGTAACTTGATTAAGACTCCATTTCAACATCATAAACCTTTCTAAATCCATTGAGAAATCATCTCAAACAAACCAAATCAACAAAACTCTGAAAATCACATTTTAATCATCTTTTTCAACGAGATTTCAACATTTTATTAAAACTACAATGAAACCTCAATTAAGAACATGAAGAAAGAGCCAAATATCTTTGGAATTTCATTAAAGAACCTTGATTAGAGGGTTAGCATGAAATTTACCTCCAATCCTGGCTTCTCATCTAATTTGGCAAGTTTAGCTTTCAAGAAAATTGAGAGAAATCAAAAATATGAAATTGGAAATCAATATAGAAATTGAGAGTGAAAAAAATCTGGAATTTGAGAGCAAAAGGAGAGTGTTTGGCTGAAGTAAAAAGGAGAGAATGAAAATATCGTCAAAAATCTTTTAACCAAAATAATTAACTCTTTAATTATTTTAATTAATGCCATTTTAATATTTAATAAACCATTTAAAACACATACCAAAATAGAGAAAACGCTTAATTTCTAATTAGTTCCCTAAAGATTCTATGATCTGGACTTTTTTTGAAAAACACACTTTTCCCACAACTTTAAAACTTTACATTTTGATCACTACCCAAAATGTATACTTTCTAAAAACCATTTTGCAAAATTGATTCAACCAACCTCTTAAATATAATTTTAGAAGATTTTAGGAATTTTTATCATATTTTTATCCCATCTCAAACCTTGATTTCCCTAGACAACCTTTTAGCGTTTCGAACAAATGACTACTAGTTCCACCGGCCCAACCAGACTCGCGAAACACCTAGGCCCAAAACCAGAGCGTTAATCTTTGTACTATAACATGGTTCTTCTCTTCTATGCCAATGTCTGATGTATGTCCGATGCTGATCATTCTCAAGTGATTGCCATTGAGTCATACCTAATATGAAAGAAGTTTCGGGTTGATCCGGAAACCTTGGTCAATGTTTTTGGGTTTGAAGATAAGAGTATATCGGATGAAAACTCGTTACGACATACTCTTGGTGGCTCCGTCACGGTCCTTGATGCTCATGATCGCATCCTTCATCTCATGGTCTTGTGGTGGTTTCGTCCTTTCGGAGGAAAATTCTCCCACATTCGGCAAGTGGAAATTTTTTAGATTCATTGTTTTAATGAGGGACCTCGACCAAATCTTTGTTAAATCATATTTTCGAAGATGGTGCATCCTCTTCAAAACTGCAACTCGGATCTTGTCACCTCCTTCACTTATTGCACCGCCTTGAGTTACTTGTTCTCAAAGTTGGGGATATTTTGCTTTCTTGACTTTCCAGAACCTCTCAAGGATCCTATCGATGAGCACACACTTCTCTGTTGGAAATTTCATTTCATTGATGGAGAGTTGATTCGTGTCGAGCATCCTCCTCAAGTTGCGGCCCCCAAACCTCAACCTTAACTTGCTCCACCAAACATTGAAGCCCTTATGAATTTCCTTACTAAGCAATTCAATGGCTTGCAAACCCACATGGAATCTGGTTTTTCCACTTTTGACACGCGCCTCACTTCAGTGGAGGGACATATCCTAAGTGTTTAGAATTGACTCACTTTGGTTGAATCTCAACAAGCCTCAGTGGACATGTCTTTTACCGGCTTCTATGGCGAGTGGAGACCATTTTGGAAGAGCATCGCCAATGATGAAGATGAAGATGACGATGAGCCTTAGATGTTTGTAATCCATTACATATCATCTAGTTTAGGATTTCCCTATTTATGCACTTATCTATGTTTTTTGCTTTAAGACCTATGTTGTGGTTTATGTTTGGATATTATGTTTGGATCTTGTGGAATTATTTTGCTTTGGTTAATTATGCTTAATGAAATTGTGTTGCAATTATGCTTTGTCTTGTGCTATATTGCTTTATCTCGTGATTATATTCCTTAATTGATTTTGATTTAACAAAAAGGGGGAGAAAGGGTTAAGGTAAAATTTTCAAAATCTTTTTCAAAACCTAGCTTCAATTTAGGGGGTTTTACTTAAAAATTTACTTTTTGTTTTGTTATATAAAAAAGGGGAGATTGTAAAACCAATATTTAATTTTGATATTAGAAATAATCTAAGGACTAAATTGCAAAGTAAATAAATTTTTAAGTAATCAAAAGACACACTTTTGAAATCCTCAGTGGGAAGAAGTTTGTTGAAATCAAGAGTGAATTTGTTGAAATCCTCAGTGGGAAGCTAAGGTAGTGGATGAAGGCTTTGGTTAGAAAGCCGGACCACTCTAAATTCTTTTCCGAATTCTTCCAATTTTTGCTTCAACCTAAAACACCCAAAAATCAATATTCTCCATACATGACAAGCAATTCGGTTGAAGGATATCGAGTCCAACAATTGGTATCAGAGCGAGGCTCAATCGAGAGGATTAACATCCTATTGAGGCAATCTCGGCTAGCTCGACCAACAATACAATCAACCGGCGAAATGGCGCAATCCATTGACATGCCACCTTTCTTTGACGGGACCAACTATGTCTATTTGAAGACAAGAATGATGTTCTTCATGAAGGCCAAAGATTACAAGCTTTGTGACGTTGTTGAAGATGATCCATACGTGCCACAAAGATGCAAGGCGGAATGGAATGTGAATGATCACAAGAAGATGGAGCTAAATTGCAAGGCTTTGCGCATTCTCTTTTATGTATTTATCCCAACATCTATGAGAAGATGTCTTCTTGTGAAGATGCAAAGGAGGTATTGTACAAGCTTGAAGTCACATATGATGGAATGAACGAAGTTAAGGAGACCAAGATCGATCTTCTCAACCTAGAGTATGAAAACTTCAAGATGGGCTCGGATGAGGACATGAAGAGGATGTCCGGACGATTCTCCAAAATAATCAATCAACTCAAAGGTCTTGGAAAGGAGATTCCAGAAGACAAACTCATTTCGAAGTTGATTTACTCACTTCCTGAATCACGGGAGTCCAAAAAGACAACCATTGTAGAATAAAAAAATTTGAAGGAGCTCAAACTTGACGAGCTCGTTTGATCTTTGCTCACCCATGAGATGATGTCTCTACCCTTGAATAGGGAGAAGGAGAAGAAGATCAAAGAGCAAGGCATTGATGTGAATGCCTTTGATCTTCCATCCTCTATATGCGAACATGAAGAATCAACTGAGGAGGAAAGTGAAGAAAGAGATGGTTCATCTCTTCAAGAAGTCCATCTAGTTCATGAATAGCAAAATGGAAAATTCCAAACTGAATCGAAGAAGAATATGAAGATTTCCCAAAAGAGCCTTGAATGCAAGAAGACGATTGTAGAGCGATTAGGTGTTCTCTTTTTATGAGCGCAAGTGCACACTCTTGTCAAGTTATAGTATATAAGATATCGTCTCCCATAAGGATTGGAACAACTTCTATGAATGTTTTCCTACACAAGGAAATAGTAAATTGCACAATTAAATTTTTGAATATTAAAAAGCATAAAAGTAAAAACACAAGTAATTGAAGGGAGAGAGAGAGAGAGAGAGGTTAGGTTGATAGATTGGGCCAGGTAGTTGTAGCTCAATAGTGTGTAGACTACGTTGTAAAGATTAAGTGTGTTTTGCGCTCCCATTATCTGCTGCCTTGGCGGGTAATGGCAGAATGAGGGGGTGTCAACTTTCGCTGCCACGAAAACACTCTACTCTTGCAACTTTCGATGTCTTCGTAGGTGAGATGGAGATAAGTCCCGAGGGCAAGTCTAGCATATTTTCCAAGTTCGAAGAAGCAATTTTGAAGTGATCCTACCTATGTCTAGGCTAGGATTCTGTTGTTGCGTGATGTAGGCAATACCAAGAAATCTAAGCGTAAACCTAACACAAGCAGTCAACGTTTGGTTGCTTCTTTTAGTTGCTGAAATTCTAACTTATGCCTAAGCCAAATTAGTCAACACCTCATCATGATGAGACTGTGCTTAATTCTTTTGTGAATTGACACTTTCATGCCCAACAAATGGATTTTGTCAACTGGACTTTTGGAACTAATTGAAGGAAGTGAAGCACATGAATTAAGCAAACTAAGAGTATTTTATTACAAAAACAACTTAAACTATTACAACCATTTCTCACAACTACTTTGCCTACAAAAACCTAAACCCTATGATAGACTAGGAGGTTGCTAGGGTTATCTAAAAACATCGTCCATATATGCCCTTATACCCCTAAATACATGGGTATATATAGGGCTCATGGCCTTAAGTTTGAGTCCTCCTTGGAGTTGAAGTCTTTAAAGTTTCTTTACATTAAATACTGACTTCTTTGATTTTGAATGTGGACTCCTTTTGGGCGTTTCCTTCTCCAGCAAGTAAAGATAAGTACTCCTACGTATCAATCTTTAATCTGCTTTGCACACCCTTCCAGGCTTTAGAAAATTGCAAGACTATGTTTGTTGGATTCAGAAAATCATCCCTATAAATCGCAACACATCTTAGCTGAGTCAGTGTATTTTCGCCTAGGCGACTGGCTGCTATGGCAGCCTCCTTGGCGGCACTTTGGAACTGCTTCAGTACAGTTCCTTTTTGCTCCCTATTTTTCTGTCCTCTCCTTCTCTAAACAGCTACAACACCTGAAAAAGAAAACTAAACTAAAATTGTATCTTTTCTTAACCAAATATAGAATATTCAATAAAAGCATGGTAAAAGAGCAAATATTGTTATGCACCTAAATGGGCTTAAGAATAGCAATAATAAGGGTAGGAATATGTAGAAAATATAGAAATTACGGACACTCTACACACCCCCAAACTCGAACTATCTCTTTTCCTCAAGCAATGCAACCTAACTAGTAAACCTTCCACTTGCACAAAAATTAACAGAAACTTAGCCTTTAACTTGATTTCTTACCTTAATGATGTGGCACCTATTTTATGTTACTGATAGGGAATGGTATGAAATATTGTAAAGTGTCCACAAGCCTTATATTTCATGCACATCCAACCTCTTATTATTATTGTTTTTGAGCTCATTCTAGGCAATATTATGTTCATGCATTGCATTTTACAGTATTCCTTCGCTTTACCTTGTTTTTATAGATTATCCTTCATTTGGTAAAGAAGAGATATTGTTTTAGTGTATTTTTGTTTCTAGGTAATAAAGGCTGAACGAGGGAAAGGGGAGATAACGATACAATGCTGAGGCAGTGAGCCAAGGGGCTGCACTAATAGATTTCCATGCTGAAGACAGTTGATGCCGTGTAAGGTTGCCGCCGACTTTGCCGCCCACGGCTGCAAACTATGGAGTTGGAGAACCGGAGTGCGATTTCTAGAGCTGAAAATCCTGAGTCTAACGCCACTATCCACTTAATTTTCCGACGTCTATAGCAGGGGGTAGAGCTGTCGAAGTGAGATTTCAAGGTTACTTTTGGGCTAAGGCAAACGAGATAAAGTCCACATTCAACGCAAATAAGTTAGAGTTTAAAGTCAAATTAAATGTTGAAAGCTACTTTTGAGGACTTCTACTTTAAGGAGGACTTAACCTAGTTATTTGTCTATAAATACTCATTCTACTCCTAGTTCAAATCATCTCAGGTTTTCTATAGACATTAGCTAGTGTTCTCTACTGCCGCCATGTTCTAAACTCCCTTTGGGTTAAGGGTTATGTTGTAAATTACTTGTGAAATGGTTGCATTAGGTTTTGAGTTGTTTTCAATAAATATTCCAAGTTTTCTTAATCAATGCAATTCATTCTTTCGATTAGTTCTAACCGTTTAGTTGAGAAAACCATTTAGGGGGCACGAAAGTGTCAACTTCAAGAAAGGGTTAAGCACGGTCACAGCGTGTAGGGGCGTGACTAACTTGGTTCCAAAAGTTCACAAGTTTCAGTGGCTAAAACGGATCACCAAACGAATTTACTAGCTTGTGATAGGTTTATTCTGAGATTTCTAGCTATTGTCTTCATCACGCGAGCATTCGAGCATTCTTGCCTAGACATAGGGAGGTTCATGGTGGACTATCCCAACGAACTTGGAGTATCTACCAAACTTGCCACCATGACGTATTTCCACTCCACCTGCCGAGACAGCGAGAGTTGCAGGGACAGTGACCCGCTGCGGCCACGTGACAGGGTCGTAGCTGTCGTCCATTACCCGCCGAGGAAGCATATCGTGGCAACACAAAACAACTTAGCCTTTTACAACACAATTTCTCACTAAGTGGCAGCATAACCCTGCCTACTTTATCAACCCAAATTATCTCTTTTATCATATGTGTTTTACGTTATTTTACTCTTCATCTCAACAATCAACTTATTTGTGTTTTTACTTTTCCTTGTGCAGGAACTACAAATAGAACCAAGCTGGCCAATCCTCGTGGGATTTGACATCTTTTATACTATAACTTGGCAGGAGTGTGCACTTGCGCTCTCAAAAAAAGGGAACACCTACAAGCCCTACAAATACCTTAGGATTTAATTTTTTTAATGCCAGTGCAATGTGTGCAGGTTTGTGTCCATGCTAAACATGCTGAGTATAATAAGTAAACAAATAATGCTAAAAATAATTAAATACAAAGAAGGATATGAGTTGCTTCCATGGCAGCACAGTCAAGCACTTCTTTCCTCTATTTTTTCTAATCATGGCCTCAAGGGCTTCAGCTCATCACAACTATTCTCTAGGTTTGAAGCTAAGATAGGAGCTGTAACCCCCTTAGCCCGGCCTAGACGGTTGACCCGAACTACGATGATTACACGGGGAAAACCAAAGTCAACCCGAAAGTCAACCTTGATTAACGACCCTTTTTTTCTTTTTAAACTTGTCTAGATGCACATTAACCCTAGGCGTACTCTTGAGATAAGCATATTGAAAAAATCACAGCAATCGGAAAACAATAAGGGACTCAATTGCACAACATACGAATTTAGGGACCAAATTGTAAATTCCGGAAATTAAGAGGACTTTACAAATTTTTAAGTTACCATTATGAAATTAGTCATGTTTCATGCATCTCTTCCAAATTTCACCTCAAACGTCCACTCCGAACTCAAGCAATTGCACATACAAAAATCAGGACGAAAACGTAAAGCTTGGAGACCTCAAAACAATTCAAATCAGTGCCCAATGGTCAAGCGTTTTGAAACGGGAATAGACCGTTCAGAAACGGGGCTTGGTGGTAGCCAAAGTGTTCCGAAACACCTCTACCCATTTCGAAACGCCCAGGCCAAATCATGCACCTGTTTCAAAACAGGCAAGGGTATTTCGAAACACCCTACCCAGAAACAGCAGAAAAGCTTGTTTTTACACATCCAAACTCCATCAAACATACTCCAAATAAATCCTCAACATATCAACAACATGCCAAACATCATAACTACCAAATTGCATTAAAATCTTGATGCAAAGCAAACCTTAGGTGCACCAACTCCTTCAACACATCCAACACTGGATCACGCCTTTTAAAACAAGAAGCATAGTATAACAACTTAAGAATAAGAAGATTCAAATGTTGCAAAGTGATAAACAACAAGACTCAAACCACAAACCAAATACGGTCAACATACACAATCTCATTACACATTAATATAAAAGACTCTCCCCCCGTTGCCTTTATTATCTATAGCTATTAACCGAGACATACTTCTCAAGTGGAGCTCTCCTTAAATCCCTTGCTTCTCGCTGCCTCAACTTCAATTATCTGCATTGATGGACACAAAGGAGCGTAAGCACATAATGCTTAGTGAGGGATGCTCAAAACCAAAACACCATCAATGCAGCAAATCATAAAACCTTCTTCAAAAGAAGATACAAATCAATAAACCAAAGCCTTGTTTGAAAACCCCTTTTTAAAGCAACATGCTTCAAACCATGCATTACTCAATATGAAAACCAACCTTAGCCTAGAAAAGCTAAACAACTCACCTCAATCACATTCTTGCAAACTATCATTTAAACCCTTTTCATGCATGAACATCACATGCAAAGTTAAACACAAATTCCTTGGAAAACACTTCCACTTCACAACATACTTCCCTCATTCTTGATGAACATCTCAAAACGCATTTAACAAATGCAACACATGAACCACAAAAACAACATTTGCATTACATGCCTTCTAAAACAAGCCCTCACAAGACTTCAATGCATTTATGAGATTCTATGCACATATGCACCATTCACATTAGCAAAATATACTTGTGCCCAAGCTTAACAAGCATCACATGGATTCTTGCATCATTTACATATTTCCCATGCACCTTGCATCATTTCCAAACAACTCTTGTTTCATCATATTCAAACACATTATATTGGCTTTCAAGCGATAATTCACAAATCATCACAACACAAGACACAATCGGATACGCGGATTACAAGCGTTGTCCCATACGCTTCATACACACTACCGAACAACACAAGGTGGAGTTTACCGATACAATCTCAACCCCTCAACACCCGTGATGGAGTTTAGCGGTACAATCTCAACCCCTCAACATCACTCATCAGAAGTTGTATAACTCACTAGCGAGAGCCGGGACACGCCACAAGGCATACACATGGGAGCTACCTCCACCATTGTAATAACCTTAACCAAGCTCACACACGGGAGCAACCCTCCACCGTTGTGATGCTTAACAAGGTCCACCCACGAGAGCCATCCTCCATCGTAGTGACTCTTAACAAAGTCCACCCACGAGAGCCATCCTCCATCATGGTGACACTAATTTCCTCAATCGCTAGGGTACTTGGATGGAGTTTATGGTACGATCGCAACCCCTCAACATCCAAGGTGACTCAATTCACGGTGCACCCAATCCTATAGTCGGCTAACTATATCCGATTAAAGTAACCAACAACCACTTACATCACTTGCCAATATAACCATTTTACCACATTAATCCACTGTTTTACAAGCATAACCAAAATGCCAAATCCACAAGCATCACATGCTTAGAATCATATGCACACAACACAAGCAAGTCAAGGATTACTTACCTCATGCATCTTTAACATAATGGCATTAATAGCCGACAATAAACCATGTCCAAACATGCTTAAAAACAGTAATTTAAACACAATCATCCCAAGTGCCTTTAAAAACCAAAGCATAGCCCAACAAAGAGAGAAATTCCATTTACTTACTCTTGAGCTTAGCTAAGTTGCTTACACTTAAACTAAGCTCCCAAAGCCTCATCCAAAATGTTTCAAAGTTGTAAAACTCATTACCACTCACCGACACACAAAACTATGCTAGCCGACAAGCCTTCCAAGCATCCGAAACCACCAACGCCACCTCTATTGCCTCCGGGTCATTCTCCCCTGTTTTAAACACATAACAACAGAGGATTAATGCATCATTATGCATTGAAATCACCGGCAACACACCTAAACTCGCTGCTCTACATAAATCCAACATTTCGGCTACCAAACACAACCGAAATCACCTCTAAACTCATCCAAAACTTAACCCAGCCAATATCCATCACTTCCAACCATTTCTAAACATCAATTAACATCCAAAATGATCCCAAACTCGTCCTTATACCTTCAGCATTAACAGAACACCAAAATCACCCAAAAAACCACCATTTTCACAAGTAAAAACTTAGGAAAATCAACCTATTCGGGATTGCATTGATTAAACCTCCACTTCACATCTTTTAAAAATCCAAAATACATCAAAAAGACATCTTAAAACAGAGCCTAATCATCTATTACGAATTTCTCCAAAATTAAATCCAAATCTTGCATTTTAAGCCAAAATCAAGATCACAACATTAAAACCTTTAATAAAACTCAATTTAAGGATTGAGAACTTGGTAATTTCAGTAAAGAACTGAGTATTTAGAGGAGAAGGACGTTCATACCTCTAAATGTGGATTTCTCCTTGTTTAGAGCCAAAATCCTTGAAAATTCAATAAGCAAATGATGAGGATTTGGTGTAGAAATGATTAGGAATCATTTAGGGATTGAAAACTCTTCTTTAGGTGTGAAAATCAAAATGAAAGTTGTTGTGGAAATGTGTTTGGCTGAGGGAATTTTGAGAGAAAATGAAATGGGAAAATTTTGGTAAAAGTTAGTTATGAAACTAAAATATCACTTTTCCCTCTTTTCTTTTTATTAATTAAACACTAAATGAGTCTTTAAAATTTAAGAAAAATCTGGAGAAATCCTCCCTTGGGTAAATTATCTCCTTAAAGATTCAAACTTTCAATCCTTTTAAAACAGTCACGAACTTTTCAAAAATTACATTTTAGTCACTAACTCGAAATGTCATATTTCCAAACCTCATTTTGTAAAATTGATTTCACCACTCTCTTATATATATATTAAAAGAGGATTTTTAGATATTTTCCATATTTTTAATGCATCCCGAACTAGGCTTTCCCTAAAACCACCTTTTATATTCGAACTGAAAATCTGACCGGTCCGGTTCAAACCTAAAACTTCTAAGCCCAAAATGGGGTTGTTACATGACATACTTCGAAACTCCAAACCTTTTGAATAGAGTCATCCCGTGAAGGATTTCATTCACTCTTGCTAATTTGTCTTTCACTTCAAATAATTTTAGATACTTGGACTTTGATAGCAGCGAAGTTTCCTTGCTCATGATCCTTTTTAGAGCCTGTTTCGGGCACCTTTAAGGTATTAAGCAATTATTCCTAGAGCTTGTTTCGGGAACCTCTAGTGAACTTGGACTTATCTGCCACGTGCTGCCGCAGCGGCAATCTTGCATCCAATTAAGAAATTTTCATAAATTTAAGCAGGCAGTGTTAGACTTAGAACTCAAGAAAAACTTAGCACTTACTGGACAGTGTGATGTGAATATGGATGGATGGACTCTGAGGAGGCGGGGGGGACGAGGCGGCATTATGCAGGAGATTTGGCGGCTGGGCTCTTCTTCTGGCCACGTGGTGGCTGGATGCGGCTTGGAGTGGGTCTTTTAGATGGTGCTTCTGGCTCGGTTTTAGACCCTTCGCCTTGAGGCTCAGTCGTAGTGGCGGGCCGCTTCCTTTTCCTTGCTACTTCGACCGGTTCGTCGTCGGAGGAATCAGATACCAATATGTCCAATGAATTCCAGATATAGACTTTCTCTTTGTCAGCTTCCTCCTCTGCTGCAGGGGCGACGACGGTAGTCTCATCGTTTTTCTACATGGATCTCCTATTCTTCAGATTCAGAGGAGGAGGTGAGAGTGTATGGCTAGATGGGAATAGGGGTGGTCCTTCTTTTGGGGCGGATATGTGGTCCTTCGTTGTATACGGCGGCTGGAGTGGCAGTTAGTCAAGGTGTGATCTGAGTTTGTTTAGAAGTTGCTAACTCCGACGGGAAGGCTGACAACCCTGGGTCGGCATCGTGATATTTGTCTAGCATGTAGGCCGCAGAGGCCTCTTGCACCTCCGCGATGTATCTCGTAAAGGTTACTTGTTTGTGCTCAATTCTTTGGTAGCTCTTTACGAGGTTTTGAAGTAGAGGAACCACGGCAGAAGAAAGGACAACATCAGTTCTGCCCGTCGTGGTCGGGGTGGCGGCAGGATTGGACGGCGACTGGGTGGTTGTTGGCGTTTCAGGTTCTTGCTCTTGCATCATCTGGAGACCAACCAACTTTGTCCATTCTTCCTTGGCGGCGATGATAGTATCTTTGGGATGCAGAGGCAGATGAAAATTGGCATAGAGGCCGGTGATGAGTGCGGGGAAACCGAGGGGTACCTTGGACTGGGGTTTGGCTGCATGAGCATAGATTTCTTCAAGTATAAATTCCCCAACATTGATTGGCCGCCCCTTCATTATGCTAAGGATTAGGGCCAGCCGCGGCCTATTGACTGTGGAACCATGCGAAGCGGGCATTAGGCGGCACTGGACGAAGTTATTCTAGAGAATTGCTTCTGGCAACAAGTCGCGAAAATTGACTAAGCCGTTATTTTTGCCGATAAGCCCCTTGGCATTGGGCTGGTAGATTTCTCTTTTGGTTTTTTCGTAGTTTGATGCCGTTAGACCCAAGCATCATTTTTCGTGCTGATTCTCTTTGATTTGTTTTCTGTAGAAGTTGTTTATTGTTACCGCTGTGAGCTTGACACCCTCGTCGCGAATGTAGACGAAGGGGTTTCCCCGGGTAGGTTTGTAGGCATAAAATTCCCTAACTAAGTTGGTGTTTACCTCCTCTGGTTACTGTGCAAAAATATGCCATCCTTGTGTGTGGACTCTTTCAAATACGTTGGGCTCAAGGCATAGATCCCCTTCTTGCCTTTTGTACTAGAAGCCCATCTCTTCCTAAATTTGTCGCTCCAAGAAGTGTTGTTGATAGGTTGCCGATGCATCAGCATTAAAGAACCTCTAGAAGGTTGGCTTGGAGGATGAGGCTGTGGGTTTTGATGTTGCCATAATTGTGAGGACGACTATGTTTCCTAAACAAAAGAAAGAAATTACAAGGAAATAACGTAGACGAGATCTTGAAAGCTAATAAGACATGAAGAATTGAGAGAAAAAGTGAGAGTAAAGTGAAGAATTAAGAGAGAATAGTTGGCATTATATTTTCGCTACTCTCATCTTCCTTGGCGGGCACGCTGCCAACAGGCAGCAATAATTGTGGCATGTTTTACGGGATTCTAGCCGTTACACAGATAGTCGTTGCCGCCAGCTATTGCAAATGTAGCTGTTGCGAGTAGCCGTCATGAAGCCGTTAGTCGTTATGCTAATCTTCTCGTTATGCTTCCTTGGGCCTCCTTGGCCGCTGGGTTATGCCTCTCCTTTATTCTTTATCCTTCTTGGTCTTGCCTTCACTCCTAACATGAAATAAATTAAATGCAAAAATTAAATAAAAGATATTTAAATAGATTTCAAGAAAAATAAAAATGTGGAAATTAAATAAAAATTAAATCTAATCCTAATGCATAAAAATAAATTAAAAAATAAAAATAAATATTAGGTTATGTTGGGAGGTGCATCTCCCAAACATAACCACTTCTTGAGGGTTTTTTGTTTGGCTTTTCCTCCAGGTATGCCCTTCCTCTCCTCAGGTGGGCGGTGGCTGCCATCATTGCCGCCCTGGCGGCTAGGTGTTGGGCCTGTGTCTGGGTGGGTTGGTGGGCTTCCATTTTATAGCAGACCTCTTTTCCCTTTTTCTCATTCTTTTGGAGGTAAGATTGTTCTTCTACTCTAAATACTCAGTTCTTTACTGAAATTCCCAAGTTGTCAACCCTTTATTAAAGGTTTATGAATGGTTTTAATGTTGGAAACAAGATTTTGGCTTAAAACTCAAGATTTTTTAATAGATCTTGAAGATTTTTGTGGTAATTGATTGGACTCTGTTTTGAGATGGTTTTCTAATGTATTTTTGATGTTAAATGATATTAGGAATGAGGTTTTATCAATCCAATCCCGAATAGGTTATTTTTCCTAAGTTTTTGCTTGTGAAAATGGTGGGTTTTGGGGTGATATTGGTGTTCTATTAAAGCCGGGGGTGTAAGGACGAGTTTAGGATTGTTTTTTATGTTAATTAATGTTTAGAAATGTTTAGAAGTGATGGATCTTGGCTGGGTTATGTTTTGGAAGAGTTTGGAGGTGATTTCGGTTGTGTTTGATAGTCGAAATGTTGGGTTTAGGTAGAGCCGCAAGTTTAGGAGCGTTGGCTGAAGATTTCAATGCATGATGATGCATTAGTCCTCTGCTTTTATGTGTCTAAAACAGGGGAGACATCTTCGGACACTTTTGGAGTTGATCTGGAAGCTTAATAGGCGTTTCGGCGAGCAAGCCAAAAGAAATTGGTGAGTGCGATTGGGTTAGAAGTCCATGAGGACAAAAATAAAAGGTTTGATGATTTAGAAGAGGTTTGAAACACCTTCCTAAATCCGGAAGTAAGTATGGTTTGAATTGCTCTCTTTAAAGTGGTGTTTGCCCCTAAAATGCTTTTACATGCTCATGGTTTGAGATTGATAAATTCCTATTGTTTTTGTGCATGATTCATGGCTTGAGATTATGCTTGTAGAGATGTCATGAGATGGCATGTTGCATTGAAGAGATTTGAGCTTTTTGTTTGAAGCAAAGTATGATTCATGTTATGAAATGTGATGAGAAAACCTTTGAGTAATATTGCATGATAAACAGTAGGTGTGGTGATGTTTTAACACATTATATCGGCGGAGATGTTGAGAAACTTACCGGATATAATTGATCGATCAATAGGATGAGAGTGCACTATAAACTAAAAATTCGTACGTGCTCTTTGGTTAAGCCAAAGGGAGATATTCTGACGATGGGCATTCCATCGTGTAGGACTTGGTGAAATACCCAAGCTTTGTGGCGATGAGAGATTCTGCCATGTGAGTACGGTGATGAGAGATTCCACCGGAAGCCATGTTGCTAGACAAGTGAGTACGGTGATGCGAGATTCCACCGGAAGAGTCTAGTGTAGAAATGTGTACGCATATCCGAGTATTAATGAGATGCTAAATGGCAATATATTTTATGAAATGGTTTTTGTTACACATGTACCTTTGATGAAATGATTTATGCTATGAGTTATGCATATGAGATTTGTTTTAGAAATGCTTTGATGATACAAGCATGTGTATGGAATTGCCATGAGTTTTGCATTGGTAAATGCATGAGATAGAATTGAGGTACATGTAGTTTCAATGAGAAGTTGCTTTGAAAGGTTTTCAAGCATGTGTTAAAATGATCATGTGGTTCAAAAGCTTTTGTGTAAAGATTTTCAAAGTGTGCATTATTGTGTTGGTTTGCTTTAGAGCATCCCTCACTAAGCATTTGTGCTTACGCGCTCTCTTTACCAATAATGCAGATAATTGAGGTGTTTTCTGGCATCAAGGAAGCTAAGTTCAGCCAAGGAAGTCCAAGCTCATGTATGGTGAAGTTTTCATACACTTTAGTTTTGATAGATTGGCAATGGGAAACCAATAATTGTATTTGGGAGATGTGTTAAACTCCCTAGGGTTGTGGCATGTTTGCTTTGGCTGGATTGAATTGTAAGTGGCCTTAATTGCTTGTTTTGAGGTTGGATTGCTTATTTGTGATTAGATATTAGGAAGCATGCCTCTAGACTAGTGAGATTTCATGTTTAATGCTATGAATGTGTTTAAGAGTTCTAGATATGTACCTTATATGTTTGCTGATTTGTTGGTATGATTAAAGAGTCTTTGGGATGTGTTTGAATGAGTTTATGAAGGAAAAACCAGAAATTGTTGCAGTTTCTGGGCAAACCGTATCGAAACACCCTCTAGTGTTTCGAAACGGGGGCCTGTAATGCCCTTCGTGTTTCGAAACGTTGGAGGCTGTTTCGAAAAAATTTGGCTACTAGAATGCCATGTTTCGGAACTGGTCTCGAAACACACCCTCGTACCGAAACGGTCAACGCCGTTTCGATCCAGCGTTATGATATGGCCGGTTGGTGTTTCGAAATGGGTGACCGTTGGACACAAATTTGAATTGCTCTGATGTTTGCATATTTTACACTTTAGTCCTAAATGTTGGGATTGCAATTGCTTGAGCTTGAGATGTCCAATTAAGATGAAATTTGGCAGAGAAGCGTGTAACATGACTAATTTCATAATGGTAAACTTAAAATGAATGATGACCTTCTAATTTACAGAAATTACATTTTGGTCCCTAAACCAGTGTAAAGTGCAATTGAGTCCCTATATGATATCCGTTTGTTATGCCTTTCTCAATCGTATCTCGTGAGCACTCACTTAGGGTTAACATGTATCTAGACAAGATTAAAAAGGAAAAAAAAGGGTCGTGAATCAAGGTTGACTTTCAGGTTGACTTTGGTTTTCCCCGTGTAATCTTCGTAGTTCGGGTCAATCGTCTTGGCCGGGCTAAGGGGGTTACATTGTGTTTCAGAGATAAAGTTGTAGTGCCTGAAGATGTTGAGTTGAGACGTCTGATTCTAAGCGAAGCACATTCGAGTCCTTTTTCTATGCATCCAGGTAGTACTAAGATGTACAGTGATTTGAAGAATGATTATTTCTAGGTTGGTTTTAAGAAGGATGTAGCCGAGTATGTGAGCCGTTGTATGGTTTGTCAGAGAGTGAAGGTAGAACATCAGGTTTCTTCAAGTTTGTTATAGCCTTTGAAGATTCTAGAATGGAAATGGGAGAGGATCACTATGGACTTTGTGTCGGGGTTACCGTTGTCTCCTTCGAAGAAGAATTTTGTTTGGGTGATAGCTGATAGGTTCACTAAGTGTGCTCACTTCTTAGCAGTAAACACTACAGATTCTTTAGACAAGTTGGCGAATTTTTACATTCGCGAGATTGTGAGACTTCATAGAGTTCCGAATTCTATTGTATCAGACAGAGATCCGAGATTCACTTAGAGGTAATGGAGTTGTTTGCATAGTGCCCTAGGTAGCCGTTTTCATTTCAGTACTTCTTATCATTCGCAGTCAGATGGACAGTCAGAGCGAGTGATACATATATTAGAGGATATGCTTCATTGTTGTGAGATTGACTTCCAGGGTTCTTGGGAGAAGCACTTGCCCTTTAGTTGATTTATCTTACAACAACAGTTACCAGGCTAGTATACAAATGGCTTCTTATGAGGCTTTATATGGTAGACGATGTAGGACTCCGATCTGTTGGACTGAAACGGGTCAGAGATTGTTACCTATGCCGGATTTGCTTAAGGGGACTACCGACAAAGTGAAGTTGATTTGCGACTGTTTGAAAGCAGCTTCCGATCGTTTGAAATCTTATGCAGATTTAAAGAGAAAAGAGATTGAGTTCTCAGTGGGTGAGAAAGTGTTTCTTAAAGTATCTCCGTGGAAGAAGGTAATGCGATTTGGCTGGAAAGGCAAGTTGAGTATGAGGTTTATTGGTCCGTATGAGATGCTTGAGCGGATTGGTCCTGTAGCTTACCGTTTGAGATTGCCTTCTGAGTTAGAGAAGATCCATGATGTGTTTCATGTGTCGATGCTTAGGAGATATAGATCAGATCCATCTCATGTTATGCCTGTTGAGGAGATGGAGTTGAATCCAAATTTGTCTTATAATGAAGAACCTGTTGAAATACTTGCTTCTGATAGCAAGGTGTTGCGTGGCAAGACCATAGAGCTTGTCAAGGTGTTGTGGAGACATAGAGGTGTGGAAGAGGCCACGGGGGAGAGGAAAGTTGATATGCTTGAGCAGTTTCCGTCAGGTAATTTCGGGGACAAAATTCTTTAAGTGGGGGAGCGTTGTAACACCTGGGTTTGGGGGTCGGGTGAAAATAATATTAAAATAATATTTTGGGTTTCGGTTTTATAATTAAAATAATAAAATATTTTATGTGCTTCGTGTTTGCAAAATAATGGCATAATGCAAAATAATATATTGGGCCTATCTTCTAAGTCCAAATCCATGGAATTTTGGAGATGGGAGTTTTTAGCCATTTCATTAATGGCATAATGGTAAATAGGATTTCTTTGATAAATTAAAGCAAAAACAAAAGAAGAAGACACGTGGTCATCTTCTTCATCACTCTCATTTCAAACTCAACGACCAAAAGAGCTATCTTCTCCATTTTTAGTATTCGGTTACATCCTTTGCTCCTTGTTGGTGATTTTCCAAAAGGTAATTGCATTTTTGACTTGGCATTATCTTCCTCTTCATTTTGATACCATTAGTTTTCATTAAAACCATGTATTTTATATTTTGGGTTTTCAAAGAATTTGTCAAAGATTGAAGCTTTATGAATTTCTAACAAAGCTTTTGATTATTTATTGTTAGATAAGTTGTTTACATCCCATAAGGTCCAACATATGTGAATTCTAAAGAGTTTTACAATGATTCTCGGATTTGGGTTTTAGAAAGGTTTTTGAAGGGTTTAAAGGTTGGTTTTGAGGTTGTTTGATGTTGGAAATTAAGGGCTATTGTTAGTGTAATAGTTAGGGGTTGTTTTGGAAGCATTTAAGTGTTAAAAAGGTTAAAATCATGATTTTTGGACTGGGTTTCATGGCTTCTCGGGTTTAAAGTTTTGGGGTTGTTCTTAGCTTGAAACTCTTGTGTTTTATGCTTGATTTGTGTTCCGGGTTTGCTACATTGATGTGTGATCTGATTTGAGGTTGTTTTGATTGTGTTGAGTTGATTAGAAGTAAGAAATTGTGTTGGTGAAGCATCGGGAACAAATCTGGAATCGTTGGAAGCTTGATCGGCTAGTGTGTTGAGCTTGGAATAGTCGGTGAGTGGTTAAATGTTTTTAAATGGTTTTCGAGTATTGGTTAAAGCATGTGGACTAGGTCGGGCTTGGTAGACCCACCTAGAGTTGGGATTAGAGTGGTAGTCTAATCCCAAGCTTTAGTTAGAGAGTTTGGTTGAACTCTAATTGTTGTCTATGCCTCATGTTTAATTGTGTTTATGGTGGTTATGTATATTGTGTTATACATGTATGTTGAGGCATGGTTTTGATGCATTGTGATATGCATGTGGATTGTGCATGATGGTGATCATGGTGAGTACGTGCTAAGCACGAAGTTGTTATGAAATGATGTTGTGAATTGTGTTTAGTATTGGAACTAGTATGCTTGGGTACAATGATCGATCATTAGGATGTTTAGTGTGCACACATGAGTCAAATGCGCGTGTGGTCTTGGTGATGGTAGTCATCAAGATGGAGTACGGGTTCGCCCGGAAAACCTTCTTATATATATGTTAGTCGGTGATGAGTGTAATCCCATCGACGGGGCGTGAGGACGAGTGGGATCCCCTCCGCCTGAACGGTTATGAGTGTAATCCTACCGTAATGTAATGGTTGTTGTTGGATGTGAGTTCCAATTGTTATTCGCGTATTCGAGTCATAGCTAGGTGCCAATATTATTTGAGATGTGTTGCGAATATGGATTAATATATGTGTTTACATATGATGTGTATATGGACTTGTTGAGCATGGCATAATATTGAATATATGTTCATGCATCATGTGTATTTTGGCTCATGTGGATCGAAGGTAAGAACATGCATTTTACCTTGCTTGTGCTCATGCTTGGACCCTGCATTATCGAGGTTTGTTTTAACGAGCTTACCCTCACTAAGCTTTATGCTTACGCTCTCTTTTGTTCGACAATGCAGATCCATAGTTCGTGGGTTGCTAGTGCAAGAAGGGGGCCTCCAAGTGTGCTTTGTGGTGCTATCTTAGCATTCAAGTATGGACATTTAAGTTTTAAGGTGTAATAGTAAAGCAATGGGATATGTATTTCTTGCTTTGAGCTTTTGAAGTATGTTGGTGTTGGTTTGTTTAGGAGCACGTTTAGAATCCTTTATGATGTTGTTGTCCTTGTGCCTTTATGGATGCCTAAGTGTATGTTTGTTGAAGCATGAATCTTAAATGTTATGTATGAAGCATGTGTTGAATGATGTTGATTCCTTTAATGTATGGCTTCTTTATGTTTGGTGTGTTAAGCATGCTTGTAGATGTTTGGTTTGCCTTAGAGTTGTTGTATGTGTATTGTGGGAGGTTTTAGTTGTGTTTTGGGATAACCTTGTGCTATAAACCAGCTAAAACCAATCTGCAGACAGAGGGCGTTTCGAAACGGTTGGTTCCATCTCGGTACAGTCCCTTTGTTTTTGGCCAGGCGTTTCGGTACGCTAGGGGTCGTTTCGATACGATTTTGCTACTGGAAATCTGAGAATTTGACGATAAAATGAAGTATTGAAACGGGCTTTTGTGTTTCAGAACGACCTTCGTATCGTTGACCACAAGAAGTTGACCGTTGAGGGTGTTTTGATACGGGCCACCCCTGTTTCGAAACGGTCTCCTCGGTTTGACTTTGGCTAGTTGACCTCGTCAAGGCGTATCGAAACACCCTATGTCATTCCGATACGGCCTGCTGTTTAAGTTTAAAATGGGCTGTTTTGATTGGACGGTTTGGTTATTTACCTCATTGTTTCTTCCGTTGTTGCTTTTCTCACATAGGACTTAATATTACATCTAGGTAAGATAATATAAATGAAAAAGTTTTCTCGGGATGTTAACCGAAGTGGAGCCTTAACGGGTTTCTCCTCGGTTATCCCTGTGTAGCCCGCTCAGACCGGTCAAGCGTCCGGACCGGGACGAGGGGGTTACAGGCAAACGGGCATAGAAAAAATCCTCCTTTCTCTCACGACACTAAGCACACAAACCTTGTTGCTCATCCAACACGATGCAACGAAGCTTCAAAAAATCAAAGGTTGGTAAACGGCGCAGCCATGTGAACCACAAAACGCCTAAACCTTCGGAGGTACGAGGACTTTCCACGCAAAACACTCATCGAAATCGCTCCCTCTAACATTGTCCAAAATAAGCAAACGTGATAGAGCCTTTACTGAAAAGGTCCCGTGCGTATCAGGTGTCCATACTAACATATCAACTTCACCGTGCCGTAACCTCACAGTTCCCAAGAGCGAGATGAGCTCCCGAAGATGTCGAAGCTCAAACGAACGCATGCCTCGATGAAAGAAACTCTCCCAGCGGTCATGATGAAACCTACCCCCATCCGAAAGGTCAGCGACCAAAGCCAAACGATTCACCACTATCGAAAATAACCGTGGTAATATATCCTTCAATGGTTTCTCAACACACCACGCATCATACCAAAATAAAACTCACGAACAATCACCAACCTTCCAAACAAAACTAGTCTCACCCATGAACTTTTGCACACTATCCGAGCTCACGGTTTTTACAATATTCTTCCAAATAACTGACATCGAACCCCTGTAGGAAGAGTTAAATCACGACCACTGGGCTGCATCGCCATATTTTGCCACGATGATGGCCCTCCACAAAGACGATTCATCCCTAGCATACTGCAAAGACCATTTTGCCAATAACGCTCTATTTCGAACCTCCAAATCCGTAACCCTCAACCCACCAAGATGACGTGGCCAACAAACCATACTCCAGCTTACTCGACACATTTTCTATTCTAAACTCACCCCACTTCATAGAAAAGCACGCCTTACTTTATCTATTGATGCGATAACACACTTCGGCACCCGAAACAAACCCATATAATAAACTGGAAGTGATGAATGAATAGAGTTTACCAGTGTGACGCGAGCAGCAAAAGATAAAGATTTTCGTTTCCAACCAGCGAGCTTCCGACAACACAAGACAGCCCCATTGAATCAAACAGCCCCTTATCCACGCCAATAGTATAAAGAGAGGACTTATTGAAGTTAATTTTCAAACCAGAACAAACTTGAAAGGAACACAGTAACCTGAGGATAGTCGTAGCACTCTCAACGGAGGCTTCAAATAATAGAATTGTGCCGTCAGTAAATTGAAGATGCGATAGGGACACCCCCGGAGCCAATGAAACCCCATGGATGAGCTCTTCTGCTTGAATGAACATCCTATGCAGTGCTTCTGCCACAATAACGAACAACAAAGGCGACAACGGGCAGCCTTGCCGCAAACCACGCCTCATTCCAAATTCTTTAGTAGCGCTACTGTTTAACAAAACTGACAACCTGACTGTGCTGATACACTCAGTAATCCAACAACGCCAAGAATCACTGAACCCCATCGACCATAAAATGTGCTCTAAAAATTCCCATCGAACGTAGTCGTAAGCTTTTGCGAAGTCCAATTTTAGGATACATCTGCCCAACGAACTTTGTCGCATGGAATGTATTTTCTCATTTGCCAATAGAATACCATCCACAATTTGACGCCCACGCACAAAAGCCGATTGGTGATCACTAATTAGTCCTCCCAATATCGATTGTAGCCTTATAGCCAGAATTTTGGCAAGAATCTTATATATCCAGTTAAGCAAGTTGATTGGTCGAAAGTCACTCAAGCTGACCTGTGAATCAACCTTAGGCGAAAGCACAAGGAATGTATTGTTCGCACCCAGAGGTAACTTGTCGGATGCAAAATAATCATCTAAAAACCGCTCAACATCATCACAAACTACCACCCAACACTTCTTAAAAAATTCCATACTGTAGCCGTACGGCCCCGGTTATTTCGAACACTCACACCCACGAACAACCGCCCACGCCTCATCGAGAGTGAAAGGCGCCACTAATCCCCTATTTTCAGCTTCACACACCCTATTAAAATTCCCCTCAAAGCTCCAAACACAGGACCTTTCATCTGTGGCAACCGACCAATCGAATCAGTGTAATAAAAAATGAGAAGCTTGTTGATAATTAAAAAGAATATTTATTTTGATCATTAGAAATTGGACCATCAATTCATCTAGTAAAATTATTCGTTCGGTTATTTTAAAATAGAATCAAAAAAATTATATTCTAATGTTATAAATTATATAAAGTTAAAAATTGTTTCGTGATAAATTTTTATAGTATTTAATTTAAATTAACCGGTTAAAAGATTTAAAACGTTGACATTAACCAAAAGAAAAACTCTTATTTACATATAGCTTTTAATCGTTCAAGAACTCAATTTGAACAGAAATAGTATAACTGGTTTGAATTTGAATCATGGTTCAACTAGTTTCATGAGTAAGCAAAAACTTGTTATTAGGGACGGAGTAAATAATTAAGATAAATAGGGACAATGTACAATTAACCATTAAAAAAGGGATATAGTTCAAATGAATTGAAAAATAAGAGGTCAAATAAGTAAATATCCCTTATATTTTTTTAGTAAAAATCCTTATGACTCTGTCATTGTTTATCATACAATCCATGGGACGGAGGGATCGAGGGCATAAGTCTCTATTATGAAACTTAAATATCCGATAAATTTTTATTTAATAATAAATTAACCCTTGTTTAAAATTTAATGTTATTTAGTTATAAATAAACAATGACAAAATTAAAGAAGGGCAGATTCGTGTCCCCAATAGTTTTATTCTAATAGCAATTTAAGTTCATGTAAAACTTAAAAAGAGGCTTTTTAAGCTTTATAAGGGCTGTAAAACTTAAAAGGTCCTTATAATTTTAAAATTTAGTCCTTTTTCATGTCCATATTACTCAGTTCTCTCTCTTTGGCCGCTATCAAATTAGCATAGTACCGCAACACTAACCAGCAACGCGATTCACTGCTTCTGGTTTGCACTTGGAGACTATGAAATCTTGTGTATTAACGATTGCAATCATCTTTTAAATGAGAAGTGGAAATGGATTGGATTTGATGTGTGCACACCATGTGTTTGTGAATATTTCTGAATAAAACTGTGTGCACAATTTAAGTTTCAAGTAAATATTAGAGGCCTGCACGCAACCTTAATAGTGGGGAAAATGAGCTTGGGAAATCAGATTCAAAGAGTTTGGACGGTTTTTGTATCAAACTTACCGGGGCAACTACACTGGCAAGGCGTTTGGAAAGATTTTGACAGACATGGAGTAGTTGTGGATGTGTTTGTACTAAGAAAGAGAGCGAGAGATGGAACCGGATTCGGATTTGTACGTTTGGGGTCAAAGGAGGATGCAGATCGAATCATAGAGCGTTTTCATGGATTTCAGCTTTATGGATACAAATTAAAGGTATTGATGGCTCAAAGGGAGACTAGGGATACATTTTGGAGAAGAAAACGTGATAACATTGATTCAAGGACGAACAAGGAGATCCAGAAATAGTGGGATGATCATGATCATACGAACAATTCCAAAATGGATCCAGTGAGGCGGCGTAACAAGGATGAGGACGGTGATGATCAGATCACATTGAAAGAGAAATCTAGAGTGGAAGAGAAACTCAAATGCGTGGATGGGGTTGTTAATACCAATAAATGGGAAATTTTATAGAATTGCGCTTTGGGTTTATTCCGTCAACCCAGCCAAATAGCGGATCTTGCAAATGAGATTACAAAGGCGAAATTGACAGGTTTTACGTTGATGCGAGTTGCAGGCTCTCTTGTATTATTCATGTTTGAAGATAAAGAATCAAGGAAGAGAAATTTGGAGAATATGCGTCTAGAAAATGGTTTTAAATTTTAATTGAATGGTCACCTACATCCTTTTCACATAATCAAAGGGTATGGCTTTCGGTAAATGAATTCCTATTCATGGATGGTCTAAAGAAACAGTTCAAAATATTGAAGCGATTTGGGGAGAACTCATACGGATTGACATTGAGACTTTGGCGCCTTTGACGTTTGAACGATGTCGATTTCAGATCGAAACCGACTGGATTTCAGACATAGATGAAGTAATGGACTTGCGCATTAACGATAACGTCTTCACAATTCGCGTTACAGAAATTGAGGAAGCGATTGGCCCTAAGTGTGATTGTAGTTGTGAGGCAGCGAACTGCTTGGAAGATACATTGAGTACTGAGGATTTGAACATGGATATGTCCAGCCCTGTGTATATAAGTGGTAGGGAAGCAAATGATACACTGGTACCCGATTCTCTCTCTTATTCGGCTCGGGGATCGAGCCAAATTGATCGTATCTGGAATGAGACCAAGAGGGAGGATTGGCCTGTCATGAGCACGGAAAGTTGGATGGCGGATGAAGATGTAAGCTTTGTCCATCGTGAAAGGGAAAGTCAGTGAATTCTGGATGTTTTGCCGAGTGATGCTGTGATGGATGTTTTTCCAAACAATGTGGGAGTACCGTGTGATGAACTAGTTGCCGAAGAACTAGTAGCTGATCAATTGAGCCCACATGTTAATGGGTCAAGAATAGAAATTCCTAGGGCTAATAAGGCTCAAACAATTGAATACAATGGAGAGTTTAGAAGGTTACGACAGGTTTCAGAAATCGAACTGAGTTTTTTATCGCCTGGTGAGCGAGGTGAGGCTAAACTGAAGCTGGTAAAAAAAGGCAGAGGTCGTCCGAAGAAAAACCAAAAACCATCAGAGGCAATTGCTAATGGCTCTTTGTCAGATTCGGACTTCTATAACCGAAAACGGATTATTTTAAGAGAAGCGGAGGAAACATTGAAATTGGGTAAACTGATTGGGGTGAAAATAATTGGAAACGAACAAGAAATTGTAAAGGATATCGTGCGTATGATTGAAGCGCAGGAATGACAATAATTGAAAATAGTGTTGAGTTCGTGGTCGTGGAATGTGAGTGGGATTGGTTCAACGTTGAAGCGTAATTCGGTTCAACATTTTTTGAGACAACAAAGGTGTGCGATGGTCATTTTTTATGTGACTAAATTAAAGACATCAAGTGATTGTATGGCGAATAAGATATGGTTTACAAATGATTTTGTTTATTAGTTTACGCCTTCTTCCGATGTTTTTGACATTCGAGAGAGGAGACGGATTTGCTCGGTTCTTGGATGTCTGTTTTTGTGCTATAGTAGGAGTAGACATACCGTGTGTGGGAGGGGATCAAGCGAGTTTGTTAGGCGATATGTGATGTGGTAATCTACAACGAGGTATGGTGGAATTATTCATTGGTTGTGGTGCGTGATTTCCTTTGTGTCGATAGAGTGCCGTGGTGTGGTTTGTTAAAAGAGTGAAGATCGATTAGTATGGAAACACAAAACATCAGACCATTTTTTTGTTGGTGCTTGACGACATCTTTTGGCCTGGAAAATGCATCAAAGGGGGATTATTGGTTAGCTTATGTATTCATGTTTTTATCGAGAAGCGAATTGCTTGGCTGACGTTTTGGCGAGGGGTGGTGTTGATCGAACATCATGGTTTTTCATACTAGCGTGAATATTTTGTGTTTTGGTTTCTTGCGTTAGTTTTTTCGGTTGTTTTTAGCGTTTGTTCTTTATCTCATACTCCTCGGAACTCTTTCCCTCCATTTAGGTGTAGGGAGGTTTTTAATGAGGCCATGGAGTGTGATTACACTGTATGATACTTATTAATAAAATTATACTCTTTTGCCGATCAAAAAAAAATTTTAATTTAGTAATTCGACCCTCTCAATGTTCGATCTTGAAATAAATTTCATATTTAATTTGATTCTTAAACTTCTTTGTCCGATTCAATACTCAACTTTTAGATAAAAACAAGTACAAAAATGTGATGTTTTGTTCAATTCAGAAGTCAAATTTGAATGATAATTTAAATGGAACAGTCAAGTTAAGAAAAAAATTAAGGTACCAAAATATATATTAACCCAAATAAAAAGTTTGGGTCAATTTAAAAAGTCTTAAGGAATCAAGCCTTTGTTTTTTTATTCCGAGATTGAAATCAGACTTTAGACGCGACATAAACTATAACCAAAGAACTAAACATCTATTTCCATTAATTTCAATTGCCGTTTGGATTATTCTACTTGCCAGAATTTTATTACTATATTACAAAATCATAATATTCTTCTATAAATCAACTTTCAAAACTACGAGACAACGTCGTACTCTGTTTCCGATATGAAAGCTGCTGCAAAAGCTGAAGTTGGCGAGTTAAGCATGTGGTCGAGGACTATGTCGTTTTCGGTTTTAGTTCTTTTGACGAATCGGCCTTTGATTCTTGGCCTTGATTCCGTGTAGGCCTTCCGGGAAGCGTATCATATTGTTTTCTCAAATTTTCGGTTCCTCCTATTCTCTTTGTACCTTAAAACTCGAGCCTCGCGATCGGTTCTGCCGACTTGGGAAGCTTGGTTGGTGGTCGGAGTTGACGAGATGGGTACGTTTGCGGCGGCCATGGTTGGAACTATTCCCACTTCAAGTGACGAATATGAAACCTGAAAGTTGTATATAATTTGGTCAAATTGTGATTTTAATACCTCTGTTATGATTACTTTTGAAATTTAATCATATACTTTAATTTGTATCAGTACATTTCAAAGAGAATGGAAGTCAAGAATTTAAGCCTCTACTAACTAGGGATGTGCATGACACGAAGATTCGACCGATCAAATTTTATGAGTCGGGATTTAAAAAAATAGATTTAGGTTGGGTCGGGTCGGGTTTAAATTTAGAGTAAAAATATTTAATTTGACCCAACATGAGATAATTATGTAATTCACACATATATTTTGGGATAAAATTACGAGTCAGATTTTTCGCGTTGAGTCAACTCGAGTTTTGCTCACCCTTACTTATGGGAAAGTAAAATCGTTTCATGCAATCCTAATCATTCCCAAATATAAATATATGATTATGAAATGATTAAAATACTGAAATTTCATACACAACATGAACATAATATAAATATAATATGAAAATTAATAAGTATGCAAATATATCAAATTTGATTATTAACGTGTTTAAATTTATAAATATAAAACATATTAAATATGATTATGACATAAATATAGGAATCTAAACGGAATATAAGCAACAAGAATTCATCTCAATCCTAAAAGTTAAAATCCAGTCAAATGGTATCCATATGAACAAATTTGAATATTCTAGCAAAACAAAAGGTTGGTAATATCTATCTATACCTATACATGCAACCCATTCTATGCAAACTATCAAACCCTAATTTGAACTTTCAAATGGCTAATTTCAATGTTTTCTTGATGCTTTCCTTGCATGTTTTGTTTTTGGTTTCGAGTTTTGCAACTCATTCACTTCATTCGTTTTTGGTTCCTGATCAAGCATTTGAAGATGAAATAAAAGTACGTCTGTCATTTTACGAATTGGACTCTTTTCGTCGTCGATATTCACCTCAATTGACAACAGTAGAGTCTGTCATATCTGCAACTGTTTCGAAATCGACCAAAAGACAAGAAATACGTGAGACCGTTCATGAATCCATGCAATTAAAAGCAGGTGGAAAACGTACATTGATAGATGAAGGCAAGAAAGCCATTAAAGCTAGCATGAAAAGGAATGTCGAAAATCCTTCGGAGTCAAAGAGAAAAAGTCCAGGTGGTCCTGATCCTATACATCACTGATGATCTCACATCTTATAACAACAATTGATCACAATAGAAAAAAAAAACGTAGTTTGTATTAGATGAATGTATGCTGAACTTTATTAGTACTATGTATTAGACATTGAACAATATATACATGTATACGTATGTATCTGATATGAATGAAACTTTTTATATAACATATTTCCTAAATTTTAGTTATAATATGCCATCATACACCATTTGCACCAAAATTCCCTCTCTTTAAATTTCATACTCTCTTTTAGAAATAAAATTTTGAAATTCGATTTAATAAAATTTAAGGGAAGACACATAATTTAATGTCAATGGTGTAAATTTTGTATGAAATCCTCAACATTTACACTTGCAAGCTTATTACTCGCTAGTCGAAATAATTTGGGGAACAAATTCTTCAATGTATCCTTAGTAATAAAAATCAGAAAAGATGACATTCTTAGAAAATAAATAAAAAATATTAAAAAAATATTATTTGTACCGGTTGTTTAATTTGATAACAAATTAAAAACTTAAAACTGAAAAGAGATTAAAATAAAATTTAAGGCCTAATATGACGTAAAAAAGATAATATGAATATGAACACCAAACTTAAACAATTTTTACAAGAGTAATATTTTTTATGCACAAACAGTGTGAAATATTTAACAACTTTTCATATTTAAATAATGAAATTTTAATATCTATATGTAAACTATAAAACTATAAATCTTAAATTTTAAATTCTAAACCCACAATTCATAACTTCTAATATTTTTTATAAAAAGGATTACAATCGTTAAATTCGTTAAAACTAAAAACTTTTAAGGTTGGCTTTTGATGTGATCTTCCTTTTATCCAAATCTTCCTATTTATTTTTTTCATTTATCACTTCGGGATGCACAAATTCTCTTTAGGTTGTATTTTTTATGCATAAAGTTAGTAAATGTTCTTAATATTTGACTGAAAAATTATTTTAATTTTTTAAGTACATTAAGCTTTAATATTTTATCTTAAGTTAAAATAGTTAGTTAATTAACGACAAATTACTTGACATGGTGTGGGAAATCTCCATGACAATGCACACTGACATAGCAGTGACAAATAAACAAAGGTGCTGACTTGACATAATGACACACAAGTAAAACTAAAATTATATAAAAGACAATTTAATTTTTTTTTTTTCTGAAGATGTGTTATTCTGTCAGCCATATCAAGTTGTTTATTGTTAGTTGATTACAGTTTTCATTCACAAAATGACCATTTTGACTCGAAATAAAACATTGAGTGTTAAAAAGTTTTCATTCACGGAATGGCATTTTTTATAATCATATTTGATCGATTTGTCGATAAATTAATTTGAAGCAAATATTATAAAAATTTATTACGGAGGCGATACTTCTAATTTAATTTATTTTACTCGTAACATAATAATTTGAATTCTATACATTATATAAATTATCTAATATCTTTTTCCGCTAAAATAAATAATAGTTGTCTTTTAAGTTATACATAAATAAATTTATTATATGTTCGAATTATTTTGAGTCCAACCAAAATTAATTGTTTTAGTTGCTAAGGATACACATTCTGCTCCATCTTGTATATGTTCGAATCTCGGAATGAGAATATAATATCTCTCTATTTAAACAAAAAAAATTGATTAATTTTTAATACTCTAACTCATTTTACAATGTATAACATAAAAGTATAACATAGCTGCTTATTTATATCCTTTTTGTCGTTCCTCTTTTTTTATCGGCAAAAATTTGTATATTAATGGGAAAATACACAGTTCCAGTCACACGTGCGCCTCATTAAAAACCTCCCTAAGCCTAGCTGAGGAAAAGAGTACGACACACAAGCTAAAAGGAAATAAACAACAACGGAACACAACGCCGCTCACAAAGGAAACAATCATATAGAGGCCTGAAATAAAGATGCTCCCGTCACCCCTTCCTTTGCTAGCACATCCGCTAACCCATTTGCCTCACAGAAAATGTGGTTAAAGCATACGAACCCCAAAGTGAGGCATGCTTGATCGATCAACCCAAAAATCTCCCACAAAAGCCAAGGTCGTCGTTCCAAATGCAACACCCAACCAAGAGCAATTTTGGAATCCGACTCCACCACGAAAGGAAGAAATGCCCATTTAGAAGCTGCAAAGAAATTCAACGCAAAAGCGAATGCCCGCAACTCTTCTACATTGGAATCAAGGGAACCAAGTGGACCCGAGAAGAGAGCTAGAATTCGATCCTATGCATCACGCAAAACACCCCCAAAACCTGCAGGCCCTAGCTTACCGCGAGCAGAACCATCAACCGAAAATTTCAGTGTGTCCCCAATTGGAGGCTCCCAACTCACCCCCACACGACATGGCTTAGAAACTACAAACTCACTAAACGAGCTCGGGCAATCCCACCATAAAGACTCACTGACGGACAACCCCTCTCTTAACGACTTCACCCAGTAAAATGAGCGCAATTTAACCAAGAAGCAAATCTCCGAAGCCGGTAGATGTTTACCGTTAAAAACACATTCATTCTGCGCAAGCCATAGGGACCACAACAATGCTGCAATACTCGACACCCACAGAAGCCTTAAAGTTCCCGTGAAAGAACAATGAAATCCCGGGATGAAAAAAATCAGAAAAAGTCCTCGGCATCGGAAAAACAAGTGATCAATCTCCTCCTCCCTCTCACGACACCAAGCACACAAACCTTGTTGCTCATGCAACGCGATGCAACGAAGCTTCTAAAAATCAAAGGTTGGTAAACAGCGCGGCCATGTGAACCTCAAAAGCGCCTGAACCTTCGGAGGTACGAGGACTTTCCACGCAAAACACTTACCGAAATCGCTCCCTCTCACCTTGTCCAACATAAGCAGACGTGATAGAGCCTTTACTGAAAAGGTCCAGCGCGTATCAAGTGTCCAGACTAACATATCAACTGCACCATGCCGTAACCTCACTGGTCCAAAGAACGAGATGAGCTCTCGAAGTTGTCGAAGCTCAAACGAATGCAAGCCTCGACGAAAGAAACTCTCCCAGCGGTCATGCTGAAAGCTACCCTCATCGAAAAGGTTAGCGACCAAAGCCAAACGATTTACCACTATCGAAAATAACTGTGGGAATATATCCTTCAATGGTTTCTCAACACACCACGCATCAAACCAAAATAAAACTCGCGAACCATCAGCAACCTTCCAAACAAAACTAGTCTCACCCATGAACTTTTTCACACTATCCGAGCTCACAGTTTTGACAATATGTTTCCAAATATCTGACATCGAACCCCTTATTTTGCCATGATGATGGCCCTCCTCAAAGACGATTCATCCCTAGCATACCGCCAAGACCATTTTGCCAATAATGCTTTATTTCTAACCTCCAAATCCGCAGCCCCCAACCCACCAAGATGACGTTGCCGACAAACCATACTTCAGCTTACTCGACATATTTTCCGTTGAAAACTTACGCTACCCCACAGAAAAGCACTCCTCACTTTACCAGTGTAACGCGAGCAGCAAAAGATAAAGATGTATGTTTCCAACCAGCGAGCTTTCGTCGAACCGAGTCTATAACTGGTTCCCATACAAGAATATTGCGAGGATTCACCCCCAACGGCAGCCCCAAATAAACAAAAGCCAATTCACCTTTCCGACAACACAAGACAGCCGCCATTGAATCAAACAACCCCTCATCCATACCAATAGTATAAACAGAGGACTTTTTGAAGTTAATTTTCGAACCAGAACAAACTTGGAAGCAACACAGTAACCTGCGGATAGTCGTAGCGCTCCCAACGGAGGCTTCAAAGAATATAATGGTGTCGTCAGGAAATTGAAGATGTGATAGTGACACCCAGAGCCAACAAAACTCCACGGATGAGTCCAAACTCCTCCGCTTGAACGAACATCCTATGTAGTGCTTTCGCCACAATAACGAACATCAAAGGCGACAACGGGCACCCTTGCCGCAGACAACGCCCCATTCCAAATTCTTTATTGGCGCTACCGTTTAACAAAACTGACAACCTGACTGGGCTGGTACACTCAGTAATCAGAGGAAGCCAAGAATCACTGAACCTCATCGACCATAAAATGTACTCTAAAAATTCCCATCGAACGCAGTCGCAAGCTTTCACGAAGTAAAATTTCAGGATACATCTGCCCAACGAATTTTGTCGCATGGAATGTATTGTCTCATTTGCTTATAGAATACCATCCACAATTTCACGCCCACGCACAAAAGCCGATTGGAGATCACTAATTAGTCCTCCCAACACCGATTGTAGCCCTCTAACCAGAATTTTGGCAAGAATCATATATATCGAATTAAGCAAGCTGATTGGTCGAAAATCACTCAAGGTGATCTGTGAATCAACCTTAGGCAAAAGCACAAGGAATGTGTTGTTTATACCCACAGGTAACTTGTCGGATGCAAAAAAAATCATCTAAAAACCGCCCAACATCATCACAAACTACCTCGCAACACTTCTTAAAAAATTCCATATTGTAGTCGTCCGGCCCCGGTGACTTCGAGCCCTCACACCCACGAACAACCGCCCACACCTCATCGAGAGTGAAAGGGGCCACTAACCCCCTATTTTTAGCTTCACTCACCCTATTAAAATTCCCCTCAAAGCTCCAAACACAAGACCTTTCATCCGCGGCAACCGACCAATCGAATCAGTGTAATAAAAAACGAGAAGCTTGTTGATAATTAAAAAGAATATTTATTTGGATCATTAGAAATTTGACAATATACTCATCTAGTAAAATGATTCGTTCGGTTATTTTTAAATAGAATAAAAAAAATAGATTCTAATGTTATAAATTATAAAAATTTAAAAAAATGTTTCGTGATAAATTTTTATAATATTTAATTTAAATTAACCGATCAAAAGATTTAAAACGATGACATTAACCAAAAGAAAAACTCTTATTTACATATAGCTTTTATCGTTCAAGAACTCAATTCTAACAAAAATAGTATAACTGGTTTGAATTTGAATCATGGTTCAACCCGTTTTATGAGTAAGCAACAACTTATTATTAGGGACGGAGTAAATAATTAAGATAAATAAAGACAATGTACAATTGACCATTAAAAAAAGGGGATATAGTTCAAATGAATTGAAAAATAAGAGGTCAAATAAGTAAATATCCCTTATATTTTTTATGTAAAAATCCATATGACTCAGTCATTGTTTATCATACAGTCCATGGGACGGAGGGATCAAGGGCATAAGTCTCTATTATGAAACTTAAATATCCGATAAATTTTGATTTAATAATAAATTGACCCTTGTTTAAAATTTAAAGTTATTTAGTTATAAATAAACACTGACAAAATTAAAGAAGGGTAGATTCGTGTCCCCAATAGTTTTATTCTAATAGCAATTTAGGTTCATGTAAAACTTTAAAAGCCCTTGTAATTTTAAAATTTAGTAATTCAACCCTCTCAACGTTCGATCTTGAAATCGATTTCACATTCAATTTGATTCTTAAACTTCTAATTTCAATGTTTTCTTCATGCTTTCATTGCATGTTTTGTTTTTGGGTTCGAGTTTTGCAAGTTGTTCACTTAATTCGTTTTCGGCTCCTGATAAAGAATTTGAAGATGAAATGAAAGTACGTCCGTCATTTTACGAATTTGACTCTTTTCGTCATCGATATTCACTGCAATTGACAACAGTAGCGGCTGGTATATCTGCAACTGTTATGAAATCGACCAAAAGACAAGAAATACGTGAGACCGATCATGAATTCATGCTTATTACTCGCTAATTGAAATAATTTGGGGAACACATTCTTCAAGGCATCCTTAGTAATAAAAAACAGAAAAGATGAAAATTGTTAGAAAATAAATAAAAAATATTATTTGTATCGGTTGTTTAATTTGATAACAAATTAAAAATTTAAAACTCAAAAGAGATTAAAAATAAAATTTAAGGCCTAATATGATGTAAAAAATATAATATGAATTTGAACACGGAACTTAAACAATTTTTACAAAAGTAATATTTTCTATACACAAAATATAACCCCCTAAACCCGACCCGGAAGAATTGGGTCGATTATAAGGAGTCAACTCAAAGCTTGTCCCTCACACAAGTAACCTGATTCAAAACATAAATTCCAAAATAGAGAATAATAGTTTCGCATATTACATACTGACAAAATATTCCTGAAAATATAAAATATTCAAATGTGCATGCATAATAAAACATAATAACCCCAAATAAAACACCTAGAATCTGAAATTATATACAATCCAATAAAACATTTAATATAAATAAATCCAAGTCTCATACTGATAATAATAAATAAATAAAGCTGGAAAACGAGGCCATCCAAGTATCGTAGCCTAGACCTGAGTATCTGAAAGTAGAAACTAAGAAGGAGTCAGCGAAAACGCTCAATGTGTCTCTACAGTGCAAACAAAACTAACAGAGTCATTATAACAACAGAGACAACCAAACATTATCATAATACAGTTTTTCCATCATGAATCAATTCAAACACATATGCAAGTATGAATGAATATGCAACACAATATAACATGCATCCAAACTACATCACCATCCGAAGAGTAAGGTTCCCCAGAACCAATCTCTACCTCATCAACATCCGAAGTGGAATCCAGTCCGTAGGGTGAAACCACTGATCCAAAGTAGACATCATCCCTACGAATGAAACTACTGAACTTCCACGTACAGAATCCCAACCAAAATGAGATGACATTAAAGCCGAGCACTGAATCTGAATGCATTATTTATCTACAGAAACACATAATTATATAATACAATATATAATAATCCGAATCTGAATGTATAAACAAATATTTCATAACATTACAAAATGTTGAACAAGTCATCCTTAGTAATAATAATTTGGGGAACTCATTCTTCAAGGCATCGTTAGTAATAAAAATCAGAAAAGATGAAAATTGTTAGAAAATAAGTAAAAAATATAAAAAAAATATTATTTGTATCAGTTGTTTAATTTTATAAAAATTAAAAATTTAAAACTCAAAATAGATTAAAATAAAATTTAAGGCCTAATATGATGTAAAAAGATAATATGAATATTAACACCAAACTTAAACAATTTTTACAAGAGTAATATTTTCTATACACAAACTGTAACCTCCTAAACCCGACCCGGAAGAATTGGGTCAAATATAAGGAGTCAACTCAAAGCTTGTCCCTCACACAAGTAACCTAATTTAAAACTTAAATTCCAAAATAGATAATAATAGTATCGCATATTACATACTGATAAAATATTCCTGAAAATATAAAATATTCAAAATGTGCAGGCATAATAAAACATAATAACCTCAAATAAAACACCCATAATCTAAAATTATATACAATCCTATAAAACATTTAATATAAATAAGTCCAAGTCTCATACTGATAATAATAAATAAATAAAGTTGGAAAACGAGGTCCTCCATGTACCGTAGCCTAGACCTGAGTATCTGAAAGTCGAAACAAAGGGGGAGTCAGCGAAAACGCTCAGTGTGTTTCTACAGTGCAAACAAAACTAACAGAGTCATTATAACAACAGAGACAACCAAACATTATCATAAAAATTTAAAAAATGTTTCGTGATAAATTTTTATAATATTTAATTTAAATTAACCGGTCAAAAGATTTAAAACGATGACATTAACCAAAAGTAAAACTCTTATTTACATATGGCTTTTATCGTTAAAGAACTCAATTCTAACAAAAATAGTATAACTGCTTTGAATTTGAATCATGGTTCAACCCGTTTCATGAGTAAGCAAAAACTTATTATTAGGGACGGAGTAAATAATTAAGATAAATAAATACAATGTACAATTAACCATTAAAAAAGGGGATATAGTTCAAATGAATTGAAAAATAAGAGGTCAAATAAGTAAATATCCCATATAATTTTTAAGTAAAAATCCATATGACTCTGTCATTGTTTATCATACAGTCCATGGGACGGAGGGATCAAGGGCATAAGTCTATATTATGAAACTTAAATATCCAATAAATTTTAATCTAATAATAAATTGACCCTTGTTTAAAATTTAAAGTTATTTAATTATAAATAAACACTGACAAAATTAAAGAAAGGTAGATTCGTGTCCCCAATAGTTTTATTCTAATAGCAATTTAGGTTCATGTAAAACTTTAAAAGCCCTTCTAATTTTAAAATTTAGTAATTCAACCCTCTCAACGTTCGATCTTGAAATCGATTTCACATTCAATTTGATTCTTAAACTTCTAATTTCAATGTTTTCTTCATGCTTTCATTGCATGTTTTGTTTTTTGGTTTCGAGTTTTGGAAGTTGTTCACTTCATTCGTTTTCGGCTCCTGGTCAAGAATTTGAAGATGAAATGAAAGTACGTCCGTCATTTTATGAATTTGACTCTTTTCGTCATCGATATTCACTGCAATTGATAACAGTAGCGGCTGGTATATCTGCAACTGTTATGAAATCGACCAAAAGACAAGAAATACGTGAGACCGATCATGAATCCATGCTTATTACTCGCTAATTGAAATAATTTGGGGAACACATTCTTCAAGGCATCCTTAGTAATAAAAATCAGAAAAGATGAAAATTGTTAGAAAATAAGTAAAAAATATAAAAAAATATTATTTGTATCAGTTGTTTAATTTGATAAAAATTAAAAATTTAAAACTCAAAAGAGATTAAAATAAAATTTAAGGCCTAATATGATGTAAAAAAGATAATATGAATATTAACACCAAACTTGAACAATTTTTACAAGAGTAATATTTTCTATACAGTCCATGGGACGGAGGGATCAAGGGCATAAGTCTTTATTATGAAACTTAAATATCAGATAAATTTTGATTCAATAATAAATTGACCCTTGTTTAAAATTTAAAGTTATTTAGTTATAAATAAACACTGACAATATTAAAGAAAGGTAGATTCATGTCCCCAATAGTTTTATTCTAATAGCAATTTAGGTTCATGTAAAACTTTAAAAGCCCTTATAATTTTAAAATTTAGTAATTCAACCCTCTCAACGTTCCATCTTGAAATCGATTTCACATTCAATTTGATTCTTAAACTTCTAATTTCAATGTTTTCTTCATGCATTCATTGCATGTTTTGTTTTTGGTTTCAAGTTTTGCAAGTTGTTCACTTCATTCGTTTTCGGCTCCTGATCAAGAATTTGAAGATGAAATGAAAGTACGCCCGTCATTTTACGAATTTGACTCCTTTCATCGTCGATATTCACTGCAATTGACAACAGTAGCGGCTGGTATATCTGCAACTGTTATGAAATCGACCAAAAGACAAGAAATACGTGAGACCGATCATGAATCCATGCTTATTACTCGCTAATCGAAATAATTTGGGGAACACATTCTTCAAGGCATCATTAGGAATAAAAATCAGAAAAGATGAAAATTGTTAGAAAATAAATAAAAATATTATTTGTATCGGTTGTTTAATTTGATAACAAATTAAAATTTTAAAACTCAAAAGAGATTAAAATAAAATTCAAGGCCTAATATGATGTAAAAAGATAATATGAATATGAACACGGAACTTAAACATTTTTTACAAGAGTAATATTTTCTATACACAAACTATAACCCCCTAAAACCGACCCGGAAGAATTGGGTCGAATATAAGGAGTCGACTCAAAGCTTGTCCCTCACACAAGTAACCCGATTCAAAACATAAATTCCAAAATAGATAATAATAGTTTCGCATATTACATACTGACAAAATATTCCTGGAAGTATAAAATATTCAAATGTGCATGCATAATAAAACATAATAACCCCAAAGAAAACACCCAGAATCTAAAATTATATACAATCCAATAAAACATTTCATATAAATAAGTCCAAGTCTCATACTGATAATAATAAATAAATAAAGCTGGAAAACGAGGTCCTCCAAGTACCGTAGCTTCGACCTGAGTATCTGAAAGTAGAAACTAAGTGGGAGTCAACAAAAATGCTCAGTGTGTCTCTACAGTGCAAACAAAACTAACAGAGTCATTATAACAACAGAGACAACCAAACATTATCATAATACAGTTTTACCATCATGAATCAATTCAAACACATAAACAAGTATGAATGAATATGCAACACAATATAACATGCACCCAAACTACATCACCATCCGAAAAGTAAGGTTCCCCAGAACCACTCTCTACCTCATCACCATCCGAAGTGGAATCCAGCCCGTAGGGTGAAACCACAGATCCGAAGTAGACATCATCCCGACAAATGAAGCTACTGAACTTCCCCGTACAGAATCCCAACCAAAATGAAATGACATAAACTCCGAGCACTGAATCTGAATGCATTATTTATCAACAGAAATGCATAATCATATAATACGATATATAATAATCCGAATCTGAATGTATAAACAAATATTTCATCACATTACAAAATGTTGAACAAGTCATCCTTAGTAATAATAATTTGGGGAACTCATTCTTCAAGGCATCCTTAGCAATAAAAATCAGAAAAGATAAAAATTGTTAGAAAATAAGTAAAAAATATATAAAAAAATATTATTTGTATCAGTTGTTTTATATGATAAAAATTAAAAATTTAAAACTCAAAAGAGATTAAAATAAAATTTAAGGCTTAATATGATGTAAAAAAGATAATATGAATATTAACACCAAACTTAAACAATTTTACAAGAGTAATATTTTCTATACACAAATTGTAACCCCTTAAACCCGACCCGGAAGAATTGGGTCCAATATAAGGAGTCAACTCAAAGCTTGTCCCTCACACAAGTAACCTAATTCAAAACTTAAATTCCAAAATAGATAATAATAGTATCGCATATTACATACTGATAAAATATTCCTGAAAATATAAAATATTCAAAATGTGCAGGCATAATAAAACATAATAACCTAAAATAAAACACCCAGAATCTAAAATTATATACAATCCAATAAAACATTTAATATAAATAAGTCCAAGTCTCATACTGATAATAATAAATAAATAAAGCTGGAAAACGAGGTCCTCCAAGTACCGTAGCCTAGACCTGAGTATCTGAAAGTAGAAACTAAGGGGGAGTCAACGAAAACGCTCAGAGTGTTTCTACAGTGCAAACAAAACTAACAGAGTCAATATAACAACAGAGACAACCAAACATTATCACAATACAGTTTTTCCATCATGAATCAATTCAAACACATAAGCAAGTATGAATGAATATGCAACACAATATGACATGCACCCAAACTACATCACCATTCAAAGAGTATGGTTCCCAGAACCACTCTCTACCTCATCACCATCCGAAGTGGAATCCAGCCCGTAGGGTGAAACCACTGATACGAAGTAGACATCATCCCGACGAATGAAGCTATTGTACTTCCCCGTACAGAATCCCAACCAAAATGAGATGACATAAAATCCAAGCACTGAATCTGAATGCATTATTTATCAACAGAAACACATAATCATATAATAAGATATACAATAATCCGAATCTGAATGTATAAACAAATATTGCATAACATTACAGAATGTTGAACAAGTCAAACATCACAGATCAATAGAATATAATCATCACACATCATCATACCACATCATGTATACATTTCAGCAAATCATCACATTTACATAAAGAGCATTGTAAGCAAACTACACAGATGAGAACACACCTCAAGTAGCTAACACTCAACATCGATGGTGATGTCTCCCACGCTCAGTTCTATCTCTAGTTCGGTCAGAGTCAGCTCCTATAACAATTAAATACACCATCAAGATATTACTACTATGTCAAGGCATTGATAATATAAATATCGAATGTATATTAATAATTAAACTCACGACGGATCCTGATGGCTGAGCAACAGGAGGTCGTCCAGGTGGAGGAGGAGTAAGTATCTCAGTATCCGAGTCAATTTCATCTGCAAATACGAATAATACCAATTAATTTTTTTGATATTCAAATCTTTAAATACAAGTATAAATGAGTAAAAGCGGTCAAAATGGTCTTTCGGGTTCGAATTTGGGAAAACGGGCAACGAAATCAAAATCAGGATGTTGAAAAACATGAAATAGCCCTTTTCTGAAAAAGTCAACGGTCAACGCTGACGTCAGCTGACTCTTTATAAGTCAGACCGGTTCGGTTCTGTCAACCCGGTCCAGTCTTCTGGACCGGTTCAGACCGGTTCGACATAAAATCCCTAATTCGAAAATTAGGGAACAACATCCCCCCGATTCCTCACCGCCGGTGACCTCTCGCCTTAAATCCTGACGAGTTTCTGAGACTCACATACACACACAACTTACACGAGGGAAAGGAACAATTGAGACCCAACCAATTTGCAAAAAAAAAAAACAAGACGACAGCGGCGTGAGGGATTTTTGAAGCAACCGAAAAGCTTATCAATGAGTTTCGGGCAAAGGGCGGCCGAAGAGGGTTAGTTGACGAGTGGGTTATGGTTGGACAGTAAAGGGAAGATGAACGGTGGTGTCAGACCGTCGAACGAAAGGTGTTTGACCCTTGGCCGGACGAAAAATGGAGAAATGGGGTTTCTTTTCTTTTGCTCGCACAAGACGTTGAAGGAGAGGGAAGAGAACTCTCAAAACCAGAGAAGATGGTTGAAAGGTTTTATTTATACCCTAAGAAAATGGTTAATTACAGAGCGTGCCATTATACTTTCTAGGGTTTATGAAACAACATGTAAGTTTTGCAATCGTTACAATGTGATCATTGAAATTCTTAAAATCCCCAATTTAATCATTGAAATTTAATTAAGTTTTCAATTGAAATTCCCAATTATTAGGGTTTTTAATTTAGGGCAAAATTGGGGTGTTACAACTCTCTCACCGTTTAAAAGAAATTTCAGCCTCGAAATTTACCTGGAGTAAGAATATGCGGATACTGAGCTCGGATGACATTCTTGGGCTCCCACGTAGCCTGATCATGACTACGACTAAGCCACAGATCTTTGACCATCTTAATGGTCTTCCTTCAGAGAACCTTTTTATCCTGAGCAAGAATCTCAATAGGCTCCTCCTCAAAACGCAAATCAGGACTAACCTCAATATCATCAAGAGGCATGAAATGTGACAGATCAGGATGATAACGTCTCAACACTGAAATATGGAAAACATCATGAATACGCTGAAGCTCTGGTGGTAGCTCTAGTTGAGAGGCAACTGGTCCATCTCGACGAATAATCCGATAAGGGCTAATGCAACCAGGACTCAGCTTGCCCTTTCAACCAAACCGAAGTACCTTCCTCCAAAGAGATACTTTCAAGAAAACCTCATCACCCACCTCAAACTCAAGATCACGACGTCTCAAATCAGCATAAGACTTCTATCTGTCAAAAGCAGCCTTAAGCCAATCCCGAATCATTCTGACAATCTGCTCAGCCTCGTGCACAATCTTCGGTCCCAACAATCTGTGCTCATTTAACCCAGTCCAACCAATAGGTGAACGATACCTAGGCCCATACAGAGCCTCAAACGGTGCCATCTTGATACTGGCCTGATAACTGTTATTATAAGAAAACCCTGCATGCGGCAAGAATTCCTCCCAACTGTCTCTGAAATCAAGAATACAACCTCTCAACATATCCTCAAGAATCTGGATCACACGCTCAGACTGTCCATGTGTTTGCAGATGATAAGATGTACTAAATTTCAACCGAGTACCAAAAGTAGAATGAACAGACCCCTAGAATCATACAGTGAACCTCGGATCTCTGTCGGAAATAATAGATAATGGTACCCCGTGAAGTCGAACGATCTAAAAAATATAAAGCCGGGCTAACTTACTCAAAGAATAGTTAACTCAGACATGAATGAAATGTGTGGACTTCGTCAGACGATCAACAATAACCCAGATGGAATCCCTCTTCGACGGAGTCAAAGGAAGTCCACTAACAAAGTCCATAGTCACGCTCTCCCACTTCCACTAAGGAATCTCAATATGTTGTAGTAACCCAGACGGACGTTGATGCTCTACTTTGACTTTCTAACAGGTCAGGCACCTCGATACAAATCCGACGACATCCTACTTGAGACCTTTCCACCAATACCTTTCATGAAGATTCTTATACATCTTGTCACCACAAGGATGCATAGAATAACGACTCTCATGGGCCTCACGAACAATAACCTATTTTAACCCAGATTTCCTCGGAATACAATACCGGCCACAGAAACATTATACTACATCCTGATAAATAGAGAAATCTAGAGATGTACCCTCATGCACCTCTCTGATACAATGCATCAAAAACGGATCACTAGGCTGCTCAGCTTGAATATCAGAAATCAATGTAGGAATAACTCGAAGTTCTGCCATTAGACTGCCATCGTCGTACAAACTCATCCGAGCAAACAAAGCTCTCAGATATGAAATGGTGTTACGACTCAATGCACCAGCAACGACATTAGCTTTACTTGGATGATACTCAATCTCACAATCATAATCCTTGAGAAGCTCTAACCAGCGACGTTGTCCCAGATTAATCTCTTTAAGAGTGATGAGGTATTTCAGACTCTTATGGTATGTATAGATATAACGATTCTCCCCGTAGAGATAGGGTCTCCAGATCTTTAGTGCAAAGATAACACCAACAAGCTCTAGATCATGTGTAGGATAGTTGCACTCATGTTGTTTTAAGTATCGAGACGCATAAGCCACTACCTTCCCGTCCTACATCAAAACACACCCCAGTCTGGTGTACGAAGCATCAATAAAAACTGTATAAGCCTTACCTGGATCAGGCTGAATCAAAACTAGTGCTTCAGTCAACATAAACTTAAGCTTCTTGAAACTAGACCGCTGAGCCTCAGTCCAAACGAAAGGGAACATCCTTCCTCAAAAGCTTAGTCAACGGAGCTGCAATAGAAGAGAAACCCTCAACGAATCTCTGATAATAAGCAGCTAAATCCAAGAAGCTTCAAACCTCAGAAACATTCTTGGGCTGCTTCCAAGTCATATAGCCTCAACCTTCATCGGATCAACTTGAATACCCTCAGCAGAAACTATATGACCCAAAAACATAACCTCAGAAAGCCAGAACTCACACTTATTGAATTTGGCATATAGTTGTTTCTCTCGCAGAATCTGTAATACAATCCGAAGATGTTCCTCATACTCTTCCCGAGATCTAGAATATACCAATATATCATCAATAAATACCACAACAAACTGGTCAAGAGAGGGTTGAAACACCCTATTCATCATATCCATAAAAGCGGCAGGAGCGTTAGTCAACCCAAAAGGTATCACAAGGAACTCATAATGGCCATATCGTGTTCGGAAAGCTATTTTGAACACATCATAATCCTTAACCTCGAGTTGGTAATAACCAGATCTCAGGTCTATCTTAGAGAATACCGTAGCTCCCCGGAACTGGTCAAATAGATCATCAATACGAAGAAGAGGATATTTGTTCTTGATCGTCAGCTTGTTCAACTTCCGATAATCTATACACAGCCGAAGTGTCCCATCCTTCTTCTTAACAAACAGAACAAGAGCTCTCCAAGGAGAAACACTGGGTCGACTGAAACCTCGATCCAACAGTTCTTGCAACTGAATCTTCAACTCTTTAAATTTCTTCAGTGCCATCCGATAAGGTTCCATAGACACAAGAGCTGTACCCAGATAAACCTCGATGCCAAACTCAACCTCATCCCGTTTCGGCAGTACCCCAAGTAATTCTTCCCGAAAAACGTCTAGAAAGTCTTTTACAACTCGAATCTTACCTAATTTGGAATCAGACTGTCTCGGATCAAGGATATTGGCAAGATAAGCAATAGACCCTTTCTTGATCATTTTCTCAGCTTTGAGAGCTGAGACGATGTTAAATAGGAACCCTCAGCGCTCACCAATCAGAATCACCTCACAATCATCAGGAGTTCTCAGTGTACCCCTTTTCTTTTCACAGTCTAAAGTAACATGATGTGCAGACAACCAATCCATACCCAGAATAAGATCGAACTCTCCAAAGGGTAACTCCATCAAATCAGTTGAAAAGATCTCCCCTTGAATCTCGAGAGGACAATTCATGTATACTTTAGTAACCTCAACCGGATTACCCACCGGACTGTGTACAGTAACAACACTAACTGTATCCTCAACAAAAATCTCAAGACCCCCAGACACAGAACTTGCAACATATGAATGAGTCAAACCATTATCTAGTAGAGCAAAATATGGAATAGAATGCATAGAGAATGTACCGGCAATAACATTTGGTTCATCACAGTCCTCATGCCTCCTAGTAGAATAAACTAACCCCGGCTGTCTGGCCCCCGATCCTGCTGATCCTCCACTCGTAGCTGGTCTACCTCTACTAGCAGAGCCTGAAGTAACATATCTGACCTGGCCTCTTCCCCTAGCGGGAGTCTGTACTGATGTCTGAGACTGATTAGTAGTAAAAGCTGAGGGAGGTGAAATCGGACAATCTTTGAAATGATGCTCGAACGAACCAAATCTGAAACAAGCTCCAGTCTGCCTCCTACACTCGCTCGAATGCCACTTCTAACAAAAAGGACACTGTGGCACCCCTCGAGTACTAGTCGAACCACCAGCACTGACAGTCAGAATAGAAGAAGTCACTGGTTTAGCTCTCGAATAACTCTGACAGTATGTCTCATCTCTGGCCCTCTTCCTATACTGATTTCCCTGACTATGCTGAACTGGCACTGACAAGGTCTCTTCATTCTATCAGATCCATGGAAGTCAAGCTGTCTCAACTCGTCCTCATTACGCTCAGCTGTCCTAGCTCGTCAAGTTATATCATTGTATTCCTAGTCCATATGTAAAGCAACACTGGCCTTTATCGTAGGACGCAATCCCTTCAGAAACCAATCAAACTTGTCATTTTCAGTGGTCACTAACCCTGGGAAGTACTGAATCAATCACATAAACTCGATCTCATAGTCATTAATAATCATGTCGTTCTATCTCAGATTCATGAAATCATCTCTGCACTTAGCTATATAATCAGCTCCGACATATCGATCACGGAAAGCCTGTCTGAAATTATCCCAAGTAACAGTAATAGCTGGAGTAACAACCTCCTCAGCCTCCCACCAATTATGGGATTCACCTTCCAGTAGTGAAACGGTAGCCCTGAGTTTCCGGTCGGTAGGATAATCCATCTCAACAAATAATCGCTAAAGCTTCTTCAGCCAGTACTCTGCATCTGTTGGGTCTGTACTCGTCTTTCCATCGATCATAGTAATCTCGGCAGCAAGAAACTCTGTGGATATGGGTCTCCGAACACATTCAGACTGACGAATGTATCTCAATAACTCTCTCTGAATAGTTACAACATATGTGCCCACTGTCTCACTATCCCCTGAATCACGATGACCACTACCTTGAGCAGGCTGAACATTTGGGTCTCCTCCACCGGTCTGCTGAGCTCCAGTCTACTGAGCTCTTGTCTGTTGAGCTCCTGTCTGATCCACATGTCGTTCCTCCTCATTCACACCCTAGACCTCATCTGAATTTTGTATTGAACCCTCTAAAGGTGGAACGTCACTATTCGCAATCACAGTACGGCCTCGTCCTCGGTCACGGCTTCGGCCACGACCTCGATCGGCCGCTACTCTAGAACTTTTCCGAGGTGACATAGTAGTATACCTACAAAAGACAGAATCCTAAGATTAGATTCGGTACTTGGAGACCTTATTCAAAATATGTATAAATATATTCATAATAGATCATAAATTTATCTGAAATTCCCGTTTTACCAGAAAACATTTGAGAATGCATGCAAAAATTTATTTTCGATTTCAAATTGATTAAAATCACTCAAGCCGAGTGTTGAACCTGACTTTGATACCACTAAATGTAACCCCCTAAACCCGACATGGAAGAACTGGGTCGAATATAAGGAGTCAACTCAAAGCTTCTCCCTCACACAAGTAACCTGATTCAAAACTTAAATTCCAAAATAAATAAAAATAATATCACATATTACATACTGATAAAATATTCCTGAAAATATTAAATATTCAAAATGTGCACGTATGATAAAAAAGAATAACCCCAAATAAAACATCCATAATCTGAAATTATATACAATCTGATAAAACATATAATATATAAAAGTCCAAGTCTCATACTGATAATAATAAATAAATAAAGCTGGAAAACGAGGTCCTCCAAGTACCGTAGCCTAGACCTAAGTATCTGAAAGTAGAAACTAAGGGGGAGTCAGCGAAAACGCTCAGTGTGTCTCTACAGTGCAAACAAAACTAACAGAGTCATTATAACAACGGAGACAACCAAACATTATCATAATTATTTTTTCCATCATGAATCAATTCAAACACATAAGCAAGTATGAATGAATATGCAACACAATATGACATGCACCCAAACTACATCACCATCCGAAGAGTAAGATTCCCCAGAACCACTCTCTATCTCATCACCATCCGAATTGGAATCCAGCCCGTTGGGCAAAACCATTGATCTGAAGTAAACATCATCCTGAAGGATGAAGCTACTAAACTTCCCCGTACAGAATCCCAACCAAAATGAGATGACATAAAATCCGAGCTCTGAATTTAAATGCATTATTTATCAATAGAAATGCATAATCATAAAATCCGATATACAATAATCCGAATATGAATGTATAATCAAATATTGCATAACATTACAGAATGTTGAACAAGTCAAACATCACAAATCAATAAAATATAATCATCACACATCATCAGACCACATCATGTATACATTTCAGCAAATCATCACATTTACATACAGATCACTGTAAGCAAACTACACAGAAGAGAACACACCTCAAGTAGCTAACACTCAACGTCGACGGTGACGTCTCCCACGCTCAGCTCTTTATCTCAGTATCTGAGTCAATATCGTCTGCAAATACGAATAATACCAATTAATTTTTCCGATATTCAAATATTTAAGTACAAGTATAAATGAATAAAAGCGCTCAAAACGGTCTTTCGGGTTCGAATTTGGAAAAACGAGCAACGGAATCCGAATTAGTATGTCGAAAAACATAAAATAGCCTTTTTCTGAAAAAGTCAACGGTCAACGCTGACGTCAGCCAATTATTTATAAGATAGACCGGTTCGGTTCTGTCAACGCCGTTCATTTTTCTAGACAGGTTCAGACCGGTTCAACATAAAATCCCTAATTCGAAAATTATGGCACAACATCCCCCCAATTCCTCACCGCCAGTGACCACTCACGTCAAAATCCGACGAATTCCCGAGACCCACATACACACACAACTTACACGAGGGAAAGGAACAATTGAGATCCAACCATATAAAAAAAAAGACGACGGCAGCGTGAGGGATTTCCGAAGCAACCGAAAAGCTTACCGATGAGTTTCGGGCAAAGGGCGGCTGAAGAGGGTTAGTTGACGAGTGGGTTATGGTCGGACAACAAAGGGAAGATAAACGATGCTGCCGGACCGTCGAACGAATGGTGTTTGACCCTTGGCCGGATGAAAAATAGAGAAAGGGGGTTTCTTTTCTTTTGCTCGCACAAGACGTTGAAGGAGAGGGAAGAGAACGGCCAAAACCAAAGAAAATGGTTGAAAGGTTCTATTTATACCCTAAGAAAAGGGTTAATTACTGTGCGTGCCATTATACTTTCTAGGGTTTATGAAACGACACTTAAGTTTTGCAATCGTTACAATTTTATCAGTGAAATTCCGAAAATTCCCAATTTAATCACTAAAATTTAATTAAGTTTTCAATTGAAATTCCCAATTATTAGGGTTTTTAATTTAGGGGAAAATTAGGGTGTTACACAAACAGTGTGAAAGATTTACACAACTTTCCATATTTAAATAATGAAATTTAAATTCTAACCCCACAATTCATAACTTCTAAAATTAATAATTTATATAAATTAAATTTTATTCCATTTGTGTATTAAAATATATTTTTTTATAAATAGGAGCATTATAGGAAAGTGTGTTCAAAGAATTAGATACAAATTTGGATCCAAAAAGGATTCCAATCGTTAAATTCGTTAAAACTAAAAACTTTTGAGGTTGGCTCTTCATGTGATATTCCTTTTATCCAAATCTTCCTTTTTATTTTTTTCATTTATCACTTCGGGATGCACAAATTCTCTTTAAGTTGTATTTTTTATGCATAACGTTAGAAAATGTTCTTAATATTTGACTAAAAAATTATTTTAATTTTTTAAGTACATTAATCTTTAATATTTTATCTTAAGTTAAAATAGTTAATCTTTGAATATAAATTGTTAGTTAATATACGACAAATTACTTGACATGGTGTGGGAAATCTCCATGGCAATGCACATTGACATAACAATGACAAATAAACAAAGGTCCTGACTTGACATAATGACACACAAGTAAAACAAAAATTATATAAAATACAATTTAATTTTTTTTCTGATGATGTGTTATTCTGTCAGTCATATCAAGTTGTTTATCGTTAGTTGATTACAGTTTTCATTCATGAAATGACCATTTTGACTAAAAATAAAATGTTGAGTGTTAAAATGTTTTCATTCACAGAATGGCATTTTTTATAATCATATTTGATCGGTTTGTCGATAAATTAATTTGAACCAAATATTATAATAATTTATTAAGGAGGCGATACTTCTAATTTAATTTGTTTTACTCGTAACATAAGAATTTGAATTCTATACATTATTTAAATTATCTAATATCTTCTTCCGCTAAAATAATTAAAAGTTAGTCTTTTAAGTTATACATAAATTAATTTATTATATGTTCGAATTATTTTGAGTCTAACCAAAATTAATTGGTTTAGTTGCTAAGGATACTCATTCTGGTCCATCTTGTATATGTTCGAATCTCGGAATGAGAATATAATATCTCTCTATTTAAACAAAAAATTTGATTAAATTGTAATAACCTAATTCAATTTACAATGTATAACATAAAAGTATAACATAGCTGCTTATCTATATCCTTTTTGCCGTTCCTAACCGACCAATCGAATCAGTGTAATAAAAAGCGAGAAGCTTGTTGATAATTAAAAACAATATTTATTTGGACCACTGTAAATTGGATCATCAATTCATCTAGTAAAATAATTCATTCGGTTATTTTAAAATAGAATAAAAAAATTAGATTCTAATGTTATAAATTATATAAATTTAAAAATTGTTTTGTGATAATTTTTTATAATATTTAATTTAAATTAACCGGTCAAAAGATTTAAAATGATGATATTAACAAAAAGAAAACTCTTATTTACATATAGCTTTTAAACGTTAAAGAACTCAATTCGAAAAAAAATAGTATAACTTATTTGAATTTGAATCATGGTTCAACCCGTTTCATGAGTATGCAAAAACTTGTTATTAGGGACGGAGTAAATAATTAAGATAAATAGAGACAATGTACAACTAACCATTAAAAAGGGGATATCGTTCCAATGAATTGAAAAAGAAGAGGTCAAATAAGTAAATATCCCTTATATTTTTTAGTAAAAATCCATATGACTCTGTCGTTGTTTATCATACAATCCATGGGACTTAAATATCCGATAAATTTTGATTTAATAATAATTTGACCCTTGTTTAAAATTTAAAGTTATTTAGTTATAAATAAACACTGAGAAAGTTAAAGAAGGGTAGATTCGTCCCCCCAATAGTTTTATTCTAAGAGCAATTTAGGTTCATTTAAAACTTTAAAAGCCCTTATAATTTTAAAATTTAGTAATTCGACCCTCTCAACGTTCGATCATGAAATCGATTTCACATTCAATTTGATTCTTAAACTTCTTTGTCCAATTCAATAATACTTAAACTCAACTTTTAGATAAAAACAAGTACAAAAACGCGATGTGTTGTTCAAATCATAAGTCAAATTTAAATGATAATTTAAATCGTAGAGTCAAGTTAAGACAAAATTAAGGTACCAAAATATATATTAACCCAAATAAAAAGTTTGGGTCGATTTAAAAAGTCTTAAGGAATCAAGCCTTTGTTTTTTTTTCCGAGATTGAAATCAAACTTTAGACGCGACATAAACTATAACCAAAGAACTAAACATCCATTTCCATTAATTTCAATTGCCGTTTGGATTATTCTACTTGCTAGAATTTAATTACTATATTACACAATCATAGTATTATTCTATAAATCGACTTTCAAAACTACGAGACGACGTCGTACTCTGTTTCCGACATGAAAGCTGCTGCAAAGCTGAAGTTGGCAAGTTAAGCATGTGGTCGAGGACTATGTCGTTGTCTTTTTCAGTTCTTTTGACGAACCAGCCTTTGATTCTTTGCCTTGATTCGGCGTAGGCCTTCCGGGAAGCACATCAGATTGTTTTCTCGAATTATCGGTTCTTCCTCTTCTCTTTGTACCTTAAAACTCGAGCCTCGCAGTCGGTCCTGTCGACTTGGGAAGCTTGGTTGGTGGTCGGAGTTGATGAGATGGGTACGTTTGGATCGGCCATGGTTGGAACTATTCCCACTTCAAGTGACGAATATGAAACCTGAAAGTTGTATATAATTTGGTCAAATTGGGATTTTAGTACCTCTGTTATGATTACTTTTGAAATTAATCCTATACTTTAATTTGTATCAGTGCATTTCAAAGAGAATGGAAGTAAAGAATTTAAGCCTCTACTAACAAGGGATGGGCATGACACGCAGATTCGACCGATCGAATTTTAAGAGTCGGGATTAAAATAAATAGATTTAAGTTGGGTCTGGTTTAAATTTATAGCAAAAATATTTAATTTGACCCAACATGAGATAATTATGTAATTCACTCATATATTTAGGGATAAAATTACGAGTCAGGTTTTTTCGCGTCGAGTCAACTCGAGTTTTGCTCACCCCTACTTATGGGCAAGTAAAAACTTTTCATGCAATCCTAATCATGCCCGAACATAAATATATGATTATGAAATGATTAAAATACTAAAATTTCATACACAACATGAACAAAATATAAATATAATATGAAAGTGGCGGTAGAGTTAAGGGTTGTGTTTGCTAGCTTGAGTATCTCGCGAGATGGAGGTCTTGTGGCTGAATTGCAAGTGAAACCAACTCTGGTTCAGTTAATAAAGGATAAGCAGTTGTTGGACGATTCCTTGGTGCAACAGGTTCTGGATATTGCTGAGGGTAGATCATCGAATTTCTGTTTTAATGATGATGGAGTTTTATGTTTTGGAGGATGGGTAGTAGTGCCGAATGATGTAGAGTTCAGGCGTACTATTCTGACCGAAGCTCATTGTAGTCCTTTTGCTATTCACCCTGGTAGTAGAAAGATGTATCGTGATCTGAAGGATGAGTACTATTGGGTGGGGTTGGAGAAAGATGTTGCGAAATATGTGAGTAAGTGTATGGTTTGTCAGCGGGTTAAAGATGAGCATCAGTTTCCTTCAAGGTTGTTGCAACCGTTGAGGATTCCTGAATGGAAGTGGGAAAGAGTCACCATGGACTTTGTGTCTCGTTTACCTTTGTCGCCATCGAAGAAGAATTCAGTGTGGGTGATTGTGGATCGCCTTACAAAGTGTGCGCATTTCTTACCTGTGCATACCACGTATACCGTTGAGTTTCATGTCTCCATGCTTCGGAGGTATAGATTGGATCCTTCGCACGTTATGCATGTTGAGGAAGTTGAGTTGAATCCAGATTTGACCTATGATGAGGAGCCAGTTGAGATTCTGGATTCGGACAGAAAAGTTCTTCGTGGTAAGACCATTGAATTGGTTAAAGTGTTGTGGAAGCATCGTGATGTTGAGGAAGCCACGTGGGAAAGAAGAGATGATATGAAGAAGCAGTTTCCTTACCTTTTTCCTCCAGGAAAATTTCGAGGACGAAATTTATTAAGAGGGTGAGAGTTGTAACACCCCAATTTTTGGCTTAGAAGTTTAGGGTCTGAATGGACCGGTCTGAGAAACGGTTCGAATATAAAAGGGAGTTTTAGGGAACACCTAGTTCGCGATGCATTAAAAATATAGAAAAATAACTAAAATTCCTCATTTAATATATATAAGTGAATGGTGAAATCAATTTTACAAAATATGTTTTGGAAATACTACATTTCGATGTAGTGACCAAATCGCAGTTTTTACAAAGATTAGCAGTGACTGTTTTGTAAAGGATTGAAACTTTAAATCTTTAAGGAGCTAATTTACCAAAAATGTTTTCATCAGATTTTTCCTTAATTTGGGTGATTTAATTAAATAAAATAAAGGCGATAAACTACCTTTGACTTTCATAACCATTTTTCTCTAATTTTCTCTCATTTCATTTTCTCTCAAAATCCTATCAACCAAAAACTTTTTCTCCAGCAAAATTCACTTTGATTTTCACTTCATTTGATGAGATTTCCATCACTCATTGATTCATAATCAATCTTTCATCAAATCTATTTGTTTTTTACATTGAATTTTCATGGAAACTTGCCCAAATCAAGGAGAAATCATCTTTTAGAGGTAAGATTGTTCTTCTCGTCTAAATACTCAGTTCTTTACTGAAATTCCCAAGTTTTCAACCCTTTATTAAAGGTTTATGAATGGTTTTAATGTTGGAAACAAGATTTTGGCTTAAAACTCAAGATTTTGGAAGAGATCTTGAAGATTTTCGCAGTAATTGATTGGGCTCTGTTTTGAGATGGTTTTCTAATGTATTTTGGATGTTAAATGATGTTAGGAATGAGGTTTTATCAATCCAATCCCGAATAGGTTGTTTTTCCAAAGTTTTTCCTTGTGAAAATGGTGGGTTTTGGGGTGATATTGGTGTTCTGTTAAAGCTGAGGGTGTAAGGACGAGTTTAGGATTGTTTTTGATGTTAATTGATGTTTAGAAATGTTTAGAAGTGATGGATCTTTGCTGGGTTATGTTTTGGAAGAGTTTGAAGGTGATTTCGGTTGTGTTTGATAGCCGAAATGTTGGGTTTAGGTAGAGCAGCGAGTTTAGGAGTGTTGGCTGAAGATTTCAATGCATGATGATGCATTAATCCTCTGCTTTTATGTTTCTAAAACAGGGGAGACATCTTCGGACACTTTTGGAGTTGATCCGGAAGCTTAATTGGCGTTTCGACGAGCAAGCGAAAAGAAATTGGTGAGTGCGATTGGGTTAGAAGTCCATGAGGAAAAAAATACAAGGTTTGGGGATTTAGGAGAGGTTTGAAACACCTTCCTAAATCCGGAAGTAAGTATGGATTGAATTGCTCTCTTTAAAGTGGTGTTTGCCCCTAAAATGCTTTTTACATGCCCATGGTTTGAGATTGATAAATTCCTACTGTTTTTGTGCATGATTCATGGCTTGCGATTATGCTTGTAGAGATGTCATGAGATGGCATGTTGCATTGAAGAGATTTGAGCTTTTTGTTTGAAGCAAAGTATGATTCATGTTCTGAGATTTGATGAGAAAACCTTTGTGTAATATTGCATGAAAAACAATAGGTGTGGTGATGTTTTAACACATTATATTCGCATAGATGTTGAGAAACTTACCGGATATAATTGATCGATCAATAGGATGAGAGTGCACTATAAACTAAAAATTCGTATGTGCTCTTTCGTTAAGCCAAAGGGAGATATTCCGACGATGGGCATTCCATCGGGTAGGACTTGGTGAAATACCCAAGCTTTGTGGCGATGCGAGATTCCGCCATGTGAGTACGGTGATGAGAGATTCCACCGGAAGCCATGTTGCTAGACAAGTGAGTACGGTGATGCGAGATTCCAGCAAAAGAGTGTAGTGTAGAAATGTGTCCGCATATCCGGGTATTAATGAGACGCTAAATGCCAATAAAAATGATGAAATGGTTTTTGTTACACATGTACCTTTGATGAAATGATTTATGCTATGAGTTACGCATATGAGATTTGTTTTAGAAATGCTTTGATGATACAAGCATGTGTGTGGCCTTGCCATGAGTTTTGCATTGGTAAATGCATGAGATAGAATTGAGGTACATGTAGTTTCAATGAGAAGTTGCTTTGAATGGTTTTCAAGCATGTGTTAAAATGAGCATGTGGTTCAAAAGCTTCTGTGTAAAGATTTTCAAAGTGTGCATTATTGTGTTGGTTTCCTTTAGAGCATGTCTCATTAAGCATTTGTGCTTACGCTCTCTCTTTACCAATAATGCAGATAATTGAGGTGTTTCCAGGCATCAAGGGAGCTAAGTTCATCCAAGGAAGTCCAAGCTCATGTATGGTGAAGTTTTCATACACTTTAGTTTTGATAGATTGGCAATGGGAAACCAAGAATTGTATTTGGGAGATGTGTTAAACTCCCTAGGGTTGTGGCATGTTTGCTTTGGCTGGTTTGAATTGCAAATGGCCTTAATTGCTTGTTTTCAGGTTGGATTGCCTATTTGTGATTTGATATTAGGAAGCATGCCTCTAGACTAGTGAGATTTCATGTTTGATGATATGAATGTGTTTAAGAGTTCTAGATATGTACCTTATATGTTTGCTGATTTGTTGGTATGATTAGAGAGTCTTTGGGATGTGTTTGAATGAGTTTATGAAGGAAAAACCAACAATTGCTGCAGTTTCTGGGAAAACCGTATCGAAACACCCTATAGTGTTTCGAAACAGGGGCATGTAATGGCCTTCGTGTTTCGAAACGTTGGAGGCTGTTTCGAAACAATTTGGCTACTAGAATGCCATGTTTCGGAATTGGTCTCAAAACACACCCGTGTACCGAAACGGTCAACGCCGTTTCGATCCAGTGTTTCGATACGGCAGGTGGGTGTTTCGAAACGGGTGACCGTTGGACACAAGTTTGAATTGCTCTGATGTTTGCATGTTTTACACTTTAGTCCTAAATGTTGGGATCGCAATTGCTTGAGCTTGAGATGTCCAATTAAGATGAAATTTGGAAGAGAAGCATGTAACATGACTAATTTCATAATTGTAAATTTAAAATCAATGAAGACCTTCTAATTTACAGAAATTACATTTTTGTCCCTAAACCCGTGTAAAGTGCAATTGAGTCCCTATATGATATCCGTTTGCTATGCCTTTCTCAATCGTATCTCGTGAGTACTCACTTAGGATTAACATGTATCTAGACAAGATTAAAAAGGAAAAAAAGGGTCGTGAATCAAGGTTGACTTTCGGGTTGACTTTGGTTTTCCCCGTGTAATCTTCGTAGTTCGGGTCAATCGTCTAGGCCGGGCTAAGGGGGTTACATTGTGTTTCAGAGATAAAGTTGTAGTACCTGAAGATGTTGAGTTGAGACGTCTGATTCTGAGCGAAGTACATTCGAGTCATTTTTCTATGCATCCGTGTAGTACTAAGATGTACCGTGATTTGAAAAATTATTATTTCTGGGTTGGTTTGAAGAAGGATATAGTCGAGTATGTGAGTCTTTGTATGGTTTGTCAGAGAGTGAAGGCAGAACATCAAGTTCCTTCAAGTTTGTTACAGCCTTTGAAGATTCCGGAATGGAAATGGGAGAGGATCACTATGGACTTTGTGTCGGGGTTACCGTTGTCTCCTTCGAAGAAGAATTTTGTTTTGGGTGATAGTTGATAGGTTCACTAAGTGTGCTCACTTCTTAGCAGTGAACACTACATATTCTTTAGAAAAGTTGGCGAATTTGTACATTCGCGAGATTGTGAGACTTCATGGAGTTCCGAAGTCTATTGTATCAAATAGAGATCCGAGATTCACTTCGAGGTTCTGGAGTTGTTTGCGTAGTGCCCTAGGTCGCCGTTTGCATTTCAGTACTTCTGTAACCCCCTTAACCCGGCCTATACGGTCGACCCGAATTAAGAAGATCACACGGGGAAAACCAAAGTCAACCCGAAAGTCAACTTTGGTTAACGACCCTTTTTTTCTTTCTTTTAAAACTTGTCTAGATGCATATTATCCCTAAACATGATCGTACAACAGCATACTCAAAGATCATAACCATCAGAGAACGTTCAGGGACTCAATTGCACAAATTACAACTTTAGGGACCAAATTGTAAATTCTGAAAAATATAAGGACTTAACCCAATTTAAAGTTACCAATATGAAATTAGTCATCTTTCATGCTTCTCAGCCAAATTTCAGCTCAAACGGACATCTCAAACTCATTTAATTGCATAAACATGTTTCAGGACCAAAATGCAAACATTTCAAAACATATAACCGCCCATGTCAGCCCCCAACGGTCAGGTGTTCCGAAGCAGGGAGAACCTGTTTCGAAACACGGGACCGTTCCGCAACGTGTTCCGAAACGGGGCCTGGCAGAAACATTTTCGTTTCGGAACGGTACCTTCCGTTTCGAACGCCTGGGACACTACAGGGCCCCCGTTCCGAAACGGTAGCTCCCGTTCCGATACGGCCTGCCCAGGTTGCAGAAAAGTTGATGTTTAAACACTCAATTGACTTACCAAACATGCTCCAAAAGCCACCAAATTTTACCAGCAAGACATTCAACATACAAGGAACATAATTGCATCAACCAGACAACAACATGGCATCAATTATGAAAATCCCCAAATCTATAGGCAAGCATCCTATAAGGCAAACCATGAAATCATCAAATCATCAAACACATACCAAGAGGCCAATCACAAGTTTTAGCATTAACAACAACATAAAACCAATCTTGTCCAACATACACAATCTCATTAAACATCAACATAAGAGATTCTTTCCCCATTGCCTTTATTATCTATAGCTATTAACCGAGACATACATCTCAAGTGGAGCTTTCCTTGAATCCCTTGCTTCTTGTTGTCCCAACTTCAAATATCTGCATTGATGGACAAAAAGGAGCTTAAGCACATAATGCTTAGTGAGGAATGCTCAAACCAAAACACCATCAATGCAGCGAATCATAAAACCATTTTTAAAAGCAAACTCGATTCGATAAACCAAAGCAATGTTTGAAAATCCTTTTCAACAGCATGCTTAAATTCATGCATTGATCAACATGAACCAACCCTTAGCTTAAAAAGTTAAGTAAACCTTTTCAAAGCACGAACTTGCAAAACCATCAATTTAACCATTCCATGCATGAACATCATATGCAAGGTTAAATACAAAATCCTTGGAAAAACACTTCCACTTCACATCATGCTAATCTCATACTTGAAAATCATTTCAAAACAAGGAACCTTTAGAAACCACTTTTACATTCAATTAACCACATGCATTAAACATATGCACCACATGAATCACCAACTCAACATTTGCATTACATGCCCTTTTAAACAAGCCTTCACAAGACTTCAATGCATTAAATAGATTCCATGCACACAATGCAACTTTCCCGATAGGAGATAAACACTTGTTCAAGCTAACAAGCAAAACATGCATTCACAAAACCTTACACACTTCTTATGCAATCATGCATCAATTCAAGCATCTCATGCTTCATCATTTTCAAGAACATCATATTGGCTTCCAAGTGATAGACCATATCCACTTTTCAACTCAACATCTAATCGGATACGCGAATCACAAGAGTTGTCCCCACGCTTCATACACACTACCAATCTCAAGGTCCCCCAAATGGAATTTTAACCACCATTTGACCTTACCATACACAAAGCCCTCATATGGAATTTCAGCCACCATATGACTTTAACATTCACAAGATCCTCATATGGAATTTTAACCACCATATGACCTTAACATGCACAAGGTCCCCCATATGGAATTTTAACCACCATATAACCTTAGCATCAACCATTGGTAGTTGTATAACATAACTAACGAGATCCGGGACATACTTCACAAGATCCACACATGGACTTTACACCATCATTGTGATCTTAACAAGCACAAGGTCCTCAAATGGAATTTTAACCACCATTATAACCTTTGCTTACCCAAGGTCCTCGAATAGAATTTTAACCACCATTATAACCTTAACTCAAGACCCACCCATGGAATTTTAACCACCATGGTGTTCTTAACCATCTCGTTAGTGTACTTGGATGGAGATACTGGTTCCCTCACAACCACTCCACATCCAAGGCGACTTTATTCACGGTGCACCCAATCCTATAGCCGGCTAACTATATCCGATTTAAGTAACCAAGAACCACTTACATCACTTGCCAATATAACCATCTTACCACATTAATCCATTGATTTACAAGCATTACCACAATGCAAAAACCACCATTTACCATCATCAATCCACTATTTTCGAAGCATTCCACAAAGCCATTAAACAACATGCAACACTATGCATAAATTCCACAATTCCAAAGTACAAAACCAAGGATCTCTTACCTTGACAATCCTTCACACATGGCTTTCAAAACCAACATTAAACCATGCTAAAATATGCTTTCAAAACAGAATTTAAAACATGCAAATCACATGCATTGCATCCAACAATCACAAGTGCTTTAAAAATCATTTCATAACACAACCAAGAGAGAAATTCCATTTACTTACTCTTGAGCTTAGCTAAGTTGTTTAGACTTAAACTAAGCTCCCAAAACCTTCAAACCTTGGTTTTAAAGTCGAAAACCCAACTTCACTCACCGATACACGAAACAAGGCTAACCAACAAGCCTTCCAAGCATCCGAAACCTTCCACACCACCTCTAATGCTCACGGATCAATCTCCCCTGTTTCAAGCACACAATAACAGAGGATTAATGCATCATCATGCATTAAAAACACCAGCAACACACCTAAACTCGCTGCTCTTAGTAAATTCAACATTTCGGCTAGCAAACACAACCGAAATCACCTCCAAACACATCCAAAACTTAACCCAGCCAAGATCCATCACATCCAACCATTTATAAACATCAATTAACATTCAAAATGATCTCAATCACGCCCTTTTACCTCCAGCAACAACATATCATTAAAAACACTCCAAAAACCAACAAAAACTCAAGCAAAACTTAGGAAAATCAACCTATTCGGGATTGCATTAATTAAACCTCAACTTCTCATCAATTTAACATTCATTTAACATCAAAAAGACACCTCAAATCACTGCTCAAATAGATCATACGAATTTTACCAAAAATCAATCAAATCTTGCATTTAAAAGCCAAGATCAAGAACACAACCTTAAAACCTTTTATAAAACACAAATCTAGGATTGAGAACTTGGGAATTTCAGTAAAGAACTGAGAGTTTAGAGGAGAAGGACGTTCTTACCTCCAAACTTGAGTTTCTCCCTTTTTAGAACCAAAATCTTGAAAATCCAATTAGCAAATGGTGAGGTTTTGTTGAAGAGATGATTAGAGATCAAAAGAGAATTAAAATCTCATGTTTGGATATCAAAATCCGAAGGAAAAGTTCTGGATAAAGATGTTTGGTTTGAGAGAAAAGATGAGAGAAAATAGAAAATGGAAATATGGAAAAGTTAGTTGGAATTAGGAAAATATCTTCCCTCCAGTTTTCTTTTGTTTAAAAACCAATAATAAATCATTTAATATCTTAGAAAAAATCTGGAGAAACTCTCATTGGGTAAATAGCTCCTTAAAGATTCAAAGTTTCAATCCTTTTTAAAATAGTCACCCAGTTTTCAAAAATTACATTTTGGTCACTAACCTAAAATGTCACCCTTCCAAACCTCATTTTGTAAAATTGATTTCACCTTTCTCTTATATATAATAAAAGAGGATTTTAGAACATTTTTCCATATTTTTAATGCAACCCGAACTAGGCTTTCCTAATTTCACCCTTTATATTCGAACCGCACTCCGACCGAACCGGTCCAAACCTCAAAACTTCTAAGCCCAAAATTGGGGCGTTACAACTTCTTCTCATCCGTAGTCAGATGGACAGTCAGAGCGAGTGATACAAATATTAGAGGATATGCTTCGTTGTTGTGTGATTGACTTCTAGGGTTCTTGGGAGAAGCACTTGCCCTTTAGTTGAGTTTGCTTACAACAACAATTACCAGGCTAGTATACAAATGGCTTCTTAAGAGGCTTTGTATGGTAGACAATATAGGACTCCGATATGTTGGGCTGAAACGGGTCGGAGATTTTTACTTATGCTGGATTTGCTTAAGGGGACTACCGACAAAGTGAAGTTGATTTGCGACCGTTTGAAAGCAGTTTCCGATCGTTTGAAATCTTATGCAGATTTGAAGAGAAAAAGAGATTGAGTTCTCAGTGGGTGAGAATGTGTTTCTGAAAGTATCTACGGGAAGAAGGTAATGCGATTTTGCTGGAAAGGCAAGTTGAGTCCGAGGTTTAGTGGTCCGTTTGAGATACTTGAGCGGATTGGGCCTGTAGATTACCATTTGAGATTTCCTTATGAGTTAGAGAAGATCCATGATGTGTTTCATGTGTCGTTGCTTAGGAGATATAGATCAGATCCATCTCATGTTATGCCTGTTGAGGAGATAGAGTTGAATCCGAATTTGTCTTATAATGAAAAACCTGTTGAGATACTTGCTTCTGATAGCAAGGTGTTGTGTGGCAAGACCATAGAGTTTGTCAAGGTGTTGAGGAGACATATAGGTGTGAAGAGGCCACGTGGGAGAGGAAAGGTGATATGCTTGAGCAGTTTCCGTACTTGTTTCCGTCAGGTAATTTCGGGGACGAAATTCCTTAAGTGGGGGAGAGTTGTAACCCTCCGGTTTAGTGGTCGGGTGAAAATAATATTTCGAGTTTTGATTTTATAATTAAAATAATAAAATATTTTATGGGCTTCGTGTTTGCAAAATAATTAAAGTCTATGTTGGGCCTATCTTCTAAGTCCAAATTCCATGGACTTTAGGAGATGGGAGTTTTTAGCCATTTCATTAATGGCATAATGGTAAATAGGATTTCTTTTATAAATTAAAGCAAAAACAAAAGAAGAAGACATGTGCTTATCTTCTTCCTCATTCTCATTTCAAACTCAACGACCAAAAGAGCTCTCTTCTCCATTTTTATTATTCCATTACATCCTCTGCTCCTTGTTGGTGATTTTCCAAAAGGTAATTGCATTTTTGACTTGGCCTTATCTTCCTCTTCATTCTGATACCATTAGTTTTCATTAAAACCATGTATTTTATATTTTGGGTTTTCAAAGAACTTGTCAAAGATTTAAGCTTTATGAATTTCTATCAAAGCTTTTGATTATTTATTGTTAGATAAGTTGTTTACAACCCATAAGGTCCAACATATGTGAATTTTAAAGAGTTTTACAATGATTCTTGGATTTGGGTTTTAGAAGGGTTTTTGAAGGGTTTAATTGTTGGTTTTGGGGTTGTTTGATGTTGGAAATTAAGGGTTGTTGTTAGTGTAATAAGCAGGGGTTGTTTTGGAAGCATTTAAGTGTGTTAAAAAGGTTGATATCATGAGTTTTGGACTGGGTTTCATGGCTGCTCGGGTTTGAAGTTTTGGGGTTGTTCTTAGCTTGAAACTCTTATGTTTTATGCTTGATTAGTGTTTCAGGTTTGCTACATTGATGTGTGATCTGATTTGAGGTTGTTTTGATTGTGTTGAGTTGATTAGAAGCAAGAAATTGTGTTGGTGAAGCATCGGGAACAAATCTGGAATCGTTGGAAGCTTGATCGGCTAGTGTGTTGAGCTTGGAATAGTCGGTGAGTGGTTAAATGGTTTTAAATGGTTTTCGAGTATTGGTTCAAGCATGTGGACTAGGTCGGGCTTGGTAGACCCACCTAGAGTTGGGATTAGAGTGGTAGCCTAATCCCAAGATTTAGTTAGAGACTTTGGCTGAACTCTAATTGTTGTCTATGCCCCATGTTTAATTGTGTTTATGGTGGATATGTATATTGTGTTATACATGTATGTGGAGGCATGGTTTTGATGCATTGTGATATGCATGTGGATTGTGCATGATGGTGATCATGGTGAGTACGTTCTAAGAACGGAAGTTGTTATGAAATGATGTTGTGAATTGTGTTTAGTATTGGCACTAGTATGCTTGGGTACAATGATCTATCGTTAGGAATTTTAGTGTGCACACGTGAGTCAAATGCGCGCGTTGTCTTGGTGATGGTAGTCATCAAGATGGAGTACGGGTTCGCCCGGAAAACCTTCTTATATATATGTTAGTCGATGATGAGTGTAATCCCATCGACGGGGCGTGAGGACGAGTGGAATCCCCTCTGCCTGAACGGTTATGAGTGTAATCCCACTGTTAGGTAATGGTTGTTGTTGGATATGAGTTCCAACGGTTTTGCGTGTATTCGAGTCATAGCTAGGTGTCAATATGATTTGAGATGTGTTGTGAATATGGATTAATATATGTGTTTACATATGATATGTATATGGACTTGTTGAGCATGGCATAATATTGAATATATGTTCATGCATCATGTGTATTTTGGCTCATGTGGATCGAAGGTAAGAACATGCATTTTACCTTGGTTGTGCTCGTGCTTGGACCCTGCATTGTCGAGGTTTGTTTTAATGAGCTTACCCTCAATAAGCTTTATGCTTACGCTCTATTTTGTTCGACAATGCGGATCCGTAGTTCGTGGGTTGCTAGTGCAAGAAAGGGGCCTCCAAGTGTGCTTTGTGGGTCTATCTTAGCTTTCAAGTATGGAAATTTAAGTTTTAAGGTGTAATAGTCAAGCAATGGGATATGTATTTCTTGCTTTGAGCTTTTGAAGTATGTTGGTGTTGGTTTGATTAGGAGCACGTTTAGACTCCTTTATGATGTTGTTGGCATTGTGCCTTTTTGGATGCCTAATTGTATGTTTGTTGAAGCATGAATCTTAAATGTTATGTATGAAGCATGTGTTGAATGATGTTGATTCCTTTAATGTATGGTTTCTTTATGTTTGGTGTGTTAAGCATGCTTGTAGATGTTTGGTTTGCCTTAGAGTTATTGTATATGTGTTGCGGGAGGTTTTAGTGGAGTTTTGGGACAGCCTTGTGCCATAAACAAGCAAAAACCAATCTACAGACAGAGGGCGTTTCGAAATGGTTGGTCCCGTCTCAGTACGGTCCCTTTGTTTTTGGCCAGGCATTTCGGAACGCTAGGGCCCGTTTCGATACGATTTTGCTACTGGAAATCTGAGAATTTGACGATAAAATGAAGTATCGAAACGGGCTTTAGTGTTTCGGAACGACCTTCGTATCGTTGACCATTGAGGGTGTTTCGATACGGGCCACCCCTGTTTCGAAACGATCTCCTTGGTTTAACTTTGGCCAGTTGACCTAGTCAAGGCGTATCGAAACACCCTATGGGTGTTCCGATACGACCTGCTGTTTAAGTTTGAAATGTGTTGTTTTAATTGGACGGTTTGGTTGTTTACCTCATAGTTTCTTCCGCTGTTGCTTTTCTCACATAGGACTTAACATTACATCTAGGCAAGATAATATAAATGAAAAAGTTTTCTTGGGTTGTTAACCGAAGTGGAGCCTTAACGGGTTTCGCCTCGGTTATCCCCGTGTAGCCCGCTCGGACCGAGCAAGCGTTCGGACCGGGACGAGGGGGTTACAGGCAAACGAGCATAGAAAAAATACTCCTCCCTCTCACGACACCAAGCACACAAACCTTGCTGCTCATCCAACACGATGCCACGAAGCTTCAAAAAATCAAAGGTTGGTAAACGGCGCAGCCATGTGAACGAAAAAACGCCTGAACCTTTGGAGGTATGAGAACTTTCCACGCAAAACACTCAACGAAATCGCTCCCTCTCACCTTGTCCAACATAAGAAGACGTGAAAGAGCCTTTACTGAAAAAGTCTTGTGCGTATCAAGTGTCATGACTAACATATGAACTGCACCATGCCGTAACCTCACAGGTCCCACGAGGGAGATGAGCTCCCAAAGTTGTCGAAGCTCAAACGAACGCAAGCCTCTATGAAAGAAACTCTCCCAACGGTCATGCTGAAAGCGACCCCCATCAGAAAGGTCAGCGACCAAAGCCAAACGATTCACCACTATTGAAAATAACCGTGGGAATATATCCTTCAATGGTTTCTCAACAGACCATGCATCATACCAAAATAAAACTCACGAACAATCACCAACCTTCCAAACAAAACTAGTCTCACCCATGAACTTTTTTTCACACTATCCGAGCTCACAATTTTGACAATCTGCTTCCAAATAACTGACATCGAACCCCTATAGGCAGAGTTAAATCGCCACCACTGGGCTGCATCGCCAAATTTTGCAACGATTATGGCCCTCCACAAAGAAGATTCATCCCTAGCATACTGCCAAGATCATTTTGCCAATAACGCTCTATTTCAAACCTCCAAATCCGCAACCCCCAACCCAACAAGATGACGTGGCCGACAAACCATACTCCAGCTTACTCGACACATTTTTCGTTGTAAACTCACCCATTCCACAGAAAAGCACGCCTCACTTTTTCTATTGATGCGATAACACCCTTGGGCACCCGAAACAAACCCATATAATAAACTAGAAGTGACGAATGAACAGAGTTTACCGGTGTGACACGAGCAGCAAAAGATAAAGATGTTCGTTTCCAACTAGCGAGCTTTCATCAAATCGAGGCTATAAATGGTTCCCATACAACAATGTTGTGAGGATTCACCCCCAACGGCAGCCCCAAATAAATAAAAGGCAATTCAACTTTCCGACAACACAAGACAGCCGCCATTGAATCAAACATCCCCTCACCCACGCCAATAGTATAAAGAGAGGACTTATTGAAGTTAATTTTCAAACCAGAACAAACTTGAAAGCAACACAGTAACTTGCGGATAGTCGTAGCGCTGTCAACGTAGGCTTCAACGAATAGAATGGTGTCGTTAGTAAATTGAAGATGCGATAGCGACACCCCCGGAGCCAACAAAACCCCATGGATGAGCTCTTCCGCTTGAACGAACATCCTATGCAGTGCTTCTGCCACAATAACGAACAACAAAGGTGACAACAGACATCCTTGCTGCAGACCACGCCCCATTCCAAATTCATTAGTGGCGCTACTGTTTGACAAAACTGACAACCTGACTGTGCTGATACACTCAGTAATCCAACGACACCAAGAATCACTGAACCCCATCGACCATAAAATGTGCTCTAAAAATTCCCATCGAACGTAGTCGTAAGATTTCGCGAAGTCCAATTTCAGGATACATCTGCCCAACGAACTCTGTCGCATGGAATGTATTGTCTCATTTGCCAATATAATACCATCCGCAATTTGACGCCCACGCACAAAAGCCGATTGGTGATCACTAATTAGTCCTCCCAACACCGACTACAGCCTTCTAGCCAGAATTTTGGCAAGAATCTTATATATTGAATTAAGCAAGTTGATTGGTCGAAAATCACTCAAGGTGACCTGTGAATCAACCTTAAGCAAAAGCACAAGGAATGTATTGTTCGCACCCACAAGTAACTTGTCGGATGCAAAATAATCATCTAAAAACCGCCCAACATCATCACAAACTACTTCCCAACACTTCTTAAAAAATTCTATATGGTAGTCGTCCGACCCCGGTGACTTTGAACACTCACACCTACGAACAACCGCCCACTCCTCATCGAGAGTGAAAGGCGCCACTAATCCCCTATTTTCAGCTTCACTCACCCTATTAAAATTCCCTTCAAAGCTCCAGACACAAGACCTTTCATCCGCGGCAACCGACCAATCGAATCAGTGTAATAAAAAACGATAAGCTTGTTGACAATTAAAAAGAATATTTATTTGAATCATTAGAAATTGTACCATCAATTCATCTAGTAAAATGATTCGTTCGGTTATTTTAAAATAGAATCAAAAAATTAGATTCTAATGTTATAAATTATATAAATATAAAAATTGTTTCGTGATAAATTTTTATAATATTTAATTTAAATTAACGGGTCAAAAGATTTAAAACGATGACATTAACCAAAAGAAAAACTCTTATTTACATATAGCTTTTAATCGTTCAAGAACTCAATTCGAAAAAAAAATAGTATAACTGGTTTGAATTTGAATCATCGTTCAACCAGTTTCATGAGTAAGCAAAAACTTGTTATTAGGGACGAAGTAAATAATTAAGATAAAGAGAGACAATGTACAATTAACCATTAAAAATGGATATAGTTCAAATGAATTGAAAAATAAGAGGTCAAATAAGTAAATATCCCTTATATTTTTTTAGTAAAAATCCATATGACTCTGTCATTGTTTATCATACAATCAATGGGACGGAGGGATCAAGGGCATAAGTCTCTATTATGAAACTTAAATATCCGATAAATTTTTATTTAATAATAATTTGACCCTTGTTTAAAATTTAAAGTTATTTAGTTATAAATAAACACTGACAAAATTAAAGAAGGGTAGATTCGTGTCCCTAATAGTTTTATTCTAATAGCAATTTAAGTTCATGTAAAACTTAAAAAGGGGCTTTTTAAGTTTTATAAGGGCTGTAAAACTTAAAAAGCCCTTATAATTTTAAAATTTAGTCATTTTTCAAGTCCATATTACTCAGTTCTCTCTCTTTGGCCGCTATCAAATTAGTATAGTACCGCAACACCAATCAGCAATGTGATTCACTACCTCTGGTTTGCACTTGGAGACTATGAAACCTTGTGTAATAACGCTTGCACTCATCTTTTAAATTAGAAGTGAAAATGGATTGGATTTGATGTGTGCACACCATGTGTTTGTGAATATTTCTGAATAAAACTGTGTGCACAATTGAAGTTTCAGGTAATAATTAGAGGCGTGCACGCAACCTTAATAGTGAGGAAAATGAGCTTGGGAAATCATATTCAAAGAGTTTGGACGGTTTTTGTATAAAACTTATCGAGGCAACTACACTAGCAAGGTGTTTGGAAAGTTTTCGACAGACATGGAGTGGTTGTTGACGTGTTTGTACCAAGAAAGAGAGCGAGAGATGGAACCGGATTTGGATTTGTATGTTTGGGGTCAAAGGAGGATGCATATCGAATCATAGAGCGTTTTCATGGATTTCGGCTTTATGGATACAAATTAAAGGTAATGATGGCGCAAAGGGATGATCATGATCATACGAACAATTCCAAAAGGAATCCAATGAGGCGGCGTAACAAGGATGAGGACGGTGATGATCAGATCACATTGAAAGAGCAATCTAGAGTGGAAGAGAAACACAAATGCGTAGATGGGGTTGTTAATACTGATAAATGGGAAATTTTATAGAATTGCACTTTGGGTTTTTGCCGTCAACCCAGCCAAATAGCGGATCTTGCAAATGAGATTACAAAGGCGAAATTGACAGGTTTTACATTGATACGAGTTGCGGGCACTCTTGTATTATTCATGTTTGAAGATAAAGAATCAAGGAAGAGAAATTTGGAGACTAGACGTCTAGAAAATGGTTTGAAAATTTAATTGAATGATCGCCTACATCCTTTTTACCGAATGAAAGGGTATGGCTTTCAGTAAGTGGAATTCCTATTCATGGATGGTCTGAAGAAACATTTCAAAATATTGCAGCGATTTGGGGCGAACTCGTACGGATTGACATTGAGACTTTGGCGCCTTTGACGTTTGAACGATGTGGATTTCAGATTGAAACCGACTAGATTTCACACATAGATGAAGTAATGGACTTGCGCATTAATGATAACATCTTCACAATTCGCGTTACAGAAATTGAGGAAGCGATTGGCCCTAAGTGTGATTGTAGTTGTGAGGCGGCGAACTGCTCGGAAGATACATTAAGTATTGAGGATTTGAACATGGATATGTCCGGCCCTGTTAAGGTGTCTATAAGTGGGAGGTCAGCAAATGATACAATGGTACCCGATTCTTTCTCTTATTCGGATCTGGGTTCGAGCCAAATTGATCGTATGTGGAATGAGAACAAGAGGGGGGATTTGCGTGTCATGAGCACGAAAAGTTGGATGGCGGATGAAGATGTAAGCTTTGTCCATCGTGAAAGGGAAAGTCAGCGAATTCTGGATGTTTTGCCGAGTGATGCTGTGATGGATGTTTTTTCCAAACAATGTGGGAGTACCGTGTGATGAACTAGTTGCCGAAGAACTAGTAGCTGATGAATTGAGCCCACGTGTTGATGGGTCAAGGATAGAAATTCCTAGGGCTAATAAGGCTCAAACAATTGAATACAATGGAGAGTTTAGAAGGTTACGACAGGTTTCAGAAATCGAACTGAGTTTTTTATCGCCTGGTGAGCGAGGTGACGCTAAAGCGAAGCTGGTAAAAAAGGGCAAAGGTCGTCCGAAGAAAAACCAAAAACCATCAGAGGTAATTGCTAATGGCTATTTGTCAGATTCAGACTTCTATAACCGAAAACATATTATTTTAAGAGAAGCGGAAGAAACATTGAAATTGGTTAAACTGACTGGGGTGAATACAATTGGAAACGAACAAGAAATTGTAAAGGATATCATGCGTATGATTGAAACACAAGAACGACAATAATTGAAAAGAGCGTTGAGTTTGTGGTCGTGGAATGTGAGTGGGATTGGTTCAGCGTTGAAGCGTAATTCGGTTCAACACTTTTTGAGACAACAAAGGTGTGTGGTGGTCATTTTTTATGTGACTAAATTAAAGACATTAAGTGATGGTATGGCTAATAAGATATGGTTTACGAATGATTTTTTTTATGTGTTTACGCCTTCTATGGATGTTTTTGACATTCGAGAGAGGAGGCGGATTTGCTCGGTTCTTGGATGTCTGTTTTTGTGGTATAGTAGGAGTATACATACCGTGTGTGGGAGGGGATCAAGCGAGTTTGTTAGGCGATATGTGCTGCGGTAATTTACAACGAGTTATGCTGAAATTATTCATTGGTTGTGGTGCATGATTTCCTTTGTGTCGATAGAGTGGCGTGGTGTGGTTTGTTAAAAGTGTAACCCCTTAACCCGGCCCAGACGGTTGAACCGAATTAAGAAGTTCACACGGGGAAAACCAAAGTCAACCCAAAAGTCAACCTTGATTAACGACCCTTTTTTTCTTTTTAATCTTGTCTAGATGCAAATTAATCCTAGATATGTTCACAAGATCAGCATACATAAAGATCATTTCAATCAGAGAACATTCAGGGACTCAATTGTACAACTTAAGGAATTAGGGACCAAATTGTAAATTCTGAGAATTTCAGGGACTTAACCCAAATAAAAATTACCAATATGAAATTAGTCATGTTTCTTGCTTCTCTGTCAAATTTCAGCTCAAACGGACATCTCAAACTCATCCAATTGCATATACGAAGTTCAGGACCAAAACGTAAGGTTTTCAAAACATTTAACCAACTATTTCAGTGCCCAACGGTCGAGTGTTTCGGAACAGGGAAGACCCGTTCCGAAACGCGGGACCGTTCCGAAACTGGTACCGAAACAGGGCCTGGCAGAGGCCAAACCGTTCCGGAACAGTTCCTTCCGTTTCGGAACGCCCAGGCCATTTCAGGCCCCCGTTGCGATACGGTAGCACCTGTTCCGAAACAGGCTGCCCAGATTGCAGAAAAATTGCTGGTTTAACACACGATTGACCCAACAAACATGCTTCAAAGGCAACCAAATCATACCAGCATGTCATTCAACATACAAGGAACATAATTGCATCAAAATCTAGATACAAGACCACCCCTAGGTGTACCAACTCAATAAACACATTCAACTCTCATTCATGCTTTTAAGACAAGAAGCACATCATAATGACTTCAGAATAAGATGATTCAACATTGCAAGCGATAAACCACATAATTCAAAACCATAAACCAAACTTGTCCAACATATACAATCTCATTAAACATCAACATAGGAGATTCTCCCCCCATTGCCTTTATTATCAATAGCTATTAACCGAGACATACATCTCAAGTGGAGCTTTCCTTGAATCCCTTGCTTCTCGCTGTTCCAACTTCAAATATCTGCATTGATGGACAAAATGGAGCGTAAGCATATAATGCTTAGTGAGGAATGCTCAAAACCAAAACACCATCAATGCAGCAAGTCATAAAACCACTTTTAAAAGCAAACTCGATTCAATAAGCCAAAGCAATGTTTGAAAACCCTTTTCAACAACATGCTTAAAATCACGCATTGCTCAAACACGAAAACCAACCCTTAGCTTAGAAAGCTAAGTAATCCTTTCCAAAGCACAAACATGCAAAACCAACAATTTAACCATTCCATGCATGAACATCATATGCAAGGTTAAATACAAAATCCTTGGAAAACCCTTCCACTTTACATCATACCTTTCTCATACTTGAAAATCATCTTAAAGCAAGAAACTTTTAAAAACCATTTACTCATTCAATCTAACACGTACATTAAACAAATGCAACGTATGAACCACACCAACAATACTTGCATCACATGCCTTTAAAAACAAGTCTTCGCAAGACTTCAATGCACTAAAGAGATTTCATGCACACATGCACCATTCTCAATAGATAATCAACACTTGTTCAAGCTAACAAGTAATACATGCATTCATAGATCATTATACACTTCTCATGCATCCATGCATCATTTCAAGCATCTTATGCTTCATTACATTCAAGAACATTATATTGGCTTCCAAGTGATAAACCATATCCACTTTTCAACTCAACATCCAATCGGATACGCGGATCACAAGCGTTGTCACCACGATTCATACACACTACCAATCCCAAGGTCCCCAAATGGAATTTTAACCACCATTTGACCTTACCATACACAAGGTTCTCATATGGAATTTCAACCACCATATAACCTTAACATTCACAAGGTCCTCATATGGGATTTTAACCACCATATAACCTTAACATTCACAAGGTCCTCATACGGAATTTTAACCACCATATAACCTTAACATTAACCATTGGTAGTTGTATAACATCACTAACGATATCCGGGACATACTTCACAAGATCCACACATGGACTTTACACCACCATTGTGATCAGAACAAGCACAAGGTCCTCAAATGGAATTTTAACCACCATTATAACCTTTGCTTACCCAAGGTCCTCAAATGGAATTTTAACCACCATTATAACCTTAACACAAGACCCACCCATGGAATTTTAACCACCATGGTGTTCTTAACCATCTCATTAGTGTACTTGGATGGAGTTACCGGTTCACTCACAACCACTCCACATCCAAGGCGACTTTATTCACGGTGCACCCAATCCTATAGCCGGCTAACTATATCCGATTTAAGTAACCAAGAACCACTTACATCACTTGCCAATATAACCATCTTACCACATTAATCCATTGATTTACAAGCATAACCAAAATGCAAAAACCACCATTTACCATCATCAATCCACTGTTTTTGAAGCATCACACAAAGCCATTAAACAACATGCAACACTATGCATAAATTCCACAATTCCAATGTACAAACCAAGGATCTCTTACCTTGAGCATCCTCCATACATGGCTCTCAAAACCAGCATTAAACCATGCTAAAATATGCTTTCAAAACAGAATTTAAAACATGCAAATCACATGCATTGCATCCAACAATCACAAGTGCTTTAAAAACCATTTCATAACACAACCAAGAGAAAAATTCCATTTACTTACTCTTGAGCTTAGCTAAGTTGTTTATACTTAAACTAAGCTCCCAAAACCTTCAAACCTTGGTTTTAAAGCCGAAAACCCAACTTCACTCACCGATACACAAAACAAGGCTAGCCAACAAGCCTTCCAAGCATCTAAAACCTTCCACACCACCTCTAATGCTCACGGATCAATCTCCCCTGTTTCAAGCACACAATAACAGAGGATTAATGCATCATTATGCATTAAAAACACCAGCCACACAACTCAACACGCTGCTCCTTGCAAAAACAACAATTCGGCTACCAAACACAACCGAAATCACCTCCAAACACTTCCAAAACTTAGCACATCCAAGATTCATCACTTCTAACCACTTATAAACATCAATTAACATTCAAAATAATCCCAAACACGTCCTTATACCTCCAGCTATAACAGATCATCAAGATCACTCCAAAAACAACCAAAAACTCAAGCAAAACATAGGAAAATTAACCTATTCGGGATTGCATTGATTAAACCTCAACTTCTAATCAATTTAACATTCATTTAACATCAAAAAGACACCTCAAAACCATGCCCAATCAGATCATACGAAAATTCATCAAAATCAACCAAATCTTGCATTTTAAAGCCAAGATCAAGAATACCTTGCAAAAACCTTTAACAAAACACAATTCAAGGATTGATAACTTGGGAATTTCAGTAAAGAACTGAGAGTTTAGAGGAGAAGGACGTTCTTACCTCCAAACTTGAGTTTCTCCCTTTTTAGAACCAAAATTCTTGAAAATCCAAATAGCAAATGCAAAGGTTTTGTTGAAGAGATAATTAGAGATCAAAAGAGGATTAAAATCTCATGTTTGGATGCCAAAATCAGAGGAAAATGCTCTGGAGAAATGTGTTTGGTTTGAAAGAAAAGATGAGAGAAAAGGAAAATGGAAATTTGGAAAGTTAGTTAGAAAATGCCAAAATATCTTCCCTCCCTTTACTTTTATTTAAAAACCATTAATTAAACCATTAATATTTTAGAAATATCCAGAGAAACTCCTATTGGATAAATAGCTCCTTAAAGATTCAAAGTTTCAATCCTTTTTAAAACAGTCACGCAGTTTTCAAAAATTACATTTTGGTCACTAACCCAAAATGTTACTCTTCCAAACCACATTTTGTAAAATTGATTTCACCTTTCTCTTATATATAATAAAAGAGGATTTTAAGACATTTTTCCATATTTTTAATGCAACCCGAACTAGGCTTTCCTAAAAATCACCTTTTATTTCGAACCGCAACCCGACCGGTCCGGTCCAAACCCAAAACTTCTAAGCCCAAAATTGGGGTGTTACAACTCTCCCCCTCTTAGGAAATTTCATCCTCGAAATTTCAACTGGCGAAAAGAGAACAACCAACCTTCTCAAAGCAACACACAAGGCAACACATGAGACTTATCCACCACTGAACACTTTCCAGACAAAACTCCACCAAACCCAACACCACCACATACTGTTCACGAATTCCAAAACACTCCGATGCTAACCACACCTTAACCTTCCACACTTCCGGACTACACATAGCCCCAACAACAACCTGAAGAACCTCCAACCCTTTTACAGCATACACCACCTTAACTCATAACTCCCAAAACTTGTTCAAACAGTGACACCAACCAAAACCAGTTCAGCCACCATGTGACCCACAACCTTCACTGCTTCTAAAACTCCTTGCAAAACTACTCAACTTGTTCCAAAGGTTACCACACCAAGCAAGAATTCTTAAGCATCAACTGCTTACTCAAACCTCTCAACGCAATGCTGGCATTCCTTCACATCCGCCGCTATCATTACCATAACGATTCCCCAGGACTACTCACCCAATATCCAAAAATCACATCACCAAAACCCCAACCTTGACTCCGCCAGCCGTTCCATACACCACCAGCTGACTTCAGAAGGAACTTACTTAATCACAACCAGCCAACCACTTCTCACAAGGACTCGCCCATCCAACAATGTCCTTTGATCTTACATTGCCTTTCCACTCCAAGCTTTGACTACAACACTTGCCTTACTAGAACATCGCCCAACCTATACATACATATTTAGGTTATGAAACTTCTATTCTCCCAAGCTAACCCTTTTCTACAACCCACAACTCAACATCTTCTCAACTCTTCGAAGGTTGCTACGAACCAACACCTACATAAACAACCCTTCTACTACCATATCAATGCCAAGTTACCTCAGCACTTTGGCACACATCCAAAACCTCTAAACCCATCATCCAACCTAACCCTATCACAACACCAATAGACCCGATTAATTATTAGTGAGTGTGAACGCTCGTATGCATGGTCACTAATATGCCCTATCAATGCCTGATGTACATGTATGCAAAACCTCTAATGTCATGTCACATGTATGCATGGACCAGTACATATGTATTATAGCATATAACAAATGATTTTAACTGTGCATGTATGTCGGTTCACACCCACCAATAACATCCTCATAATTCGTCTAAGAACAATCTCCTATCTCACTTCTAACTTGACCAACTCTATCATTCTAGCAACCCATTATCCACAAGATACTCACTAATGCCCTCTTCACACTAAAGTTGTTTCCAAAACAACAACAACAACTACCCCAACATGCTAGCAACGAGACCATACCCACTACGCAAGGAAAGACCAAACCGAAACCAAACAAAGATAACTAGGGCAAAGGTTACTTAACAAGGTTACCTGTACACATCTCACTGCCCCAGAGCTTCAACAGACGAGCTCACTTCCTCGCAGAACCATCATTCTCCAGCCGCACCACTGTAGCATCAGCTAACACACTAAGGTCATCACCATCTCCCTGCGGTAAAGAACCCTGGCTACCCCGAGCCAACTTCAAACAATTACGTCTCATATGTCCAACAGACCCACAATTCCAACAGATTTCATTCTCCAAGCTCCTCACACCTTTCTGCCATTCCTGCCATCTTCGAACCTTGTCTCGGCCGTGCCCACGACCCTTCAGAGACCCTTCTGCTACCACTGAGGCTGATCTCACCACTTGAGGACAATTTCGCTTCACATTCTCTTTAGAACCACAGTTCCATCAAACTCCTGCGCCCCAAAAACCTCCAACATGGCGCCTTCCACAACGGTCACACACCGGTAACTGAGCTTCCACTCCTTGATCATGTAGCACTTGCCCCAGATTTGCACTACCATCCAAACATCGATTCAAGCCAAACCTTCCGCCATATAGCCTCATACGCTGACCGCCCTCGAGGTTAGTATCCACAACTCTCTCGCTTAAACCTTTCCCACCTTCATAAACAGAAACCACACCCTCACATTAACCCTTGGAAATTTCCCTCCAAGATACCTTTCATAAAAGGCAGACACAAAGAAGTCCCAATCAATATCCTGGATGTGCGATGCCACCGCTACGGATGTCCACCAGGCACAAGCGTCCTCCAGCATCAATGAGACAACACTTCCCAGCTTACAGGCATAGTTACAACCTTCCTGATCCAAAATCAGAACCACACTGGCCAACCAGGCCTCAAACGTCTCAGGTGTCGAACCATGATACTCCACAACTCCCAAATCATATAAACGCTGTTTCGACAAACCCACACATCCCACAGCCAGCACGTCTACTGACCTTACCTTTGCCACAGTCTGAGATGTTCCCAACTCCTCTTGAACAACAGGTGATGAATTCTTCATCCCAGAACCAGCTTCTTCCTCCTGCCTCACTACCTCAACTCAAGGCATAGAAGACTGAGACGAAACACCTCCATTAAAAGGTGAATTCCACGCCTTAACAACCTGCTCTAAGGCAGCAACCATCTCACCCAACTGCCATTCTTTCATCGATTTCACCATGCTATTAACAGCAAACAATCATAACAAAACAAACAAATCAATTAGACCAGCTTTAAGCAAGGATTCAAACCCCAACTCGAAAATAACACAATAGCTATAATAATAAGGCAATGGGTATCCCGAATTCTCCCCTTTTACATGACATAACAGTCAACAAAAACATGGACATCACAACATCAAACATATCAAACAACATACTCGATCATGCTTTCATCAAACAACATCCACTCGCAACAGCATAGCATCATCAATATCATACCCATTACACTTCCATCATTCATAAAATCAGCTCACAACACCAGCTTAACATCAGCACAAATCCACATTAGCTCAGCGAAGATTCATAATAAAAAAAACATGTTAACAACATCAACACTTCGCTTTAAAACACGCAATTCAACCGGCTTTCAACTACACATCAGCATAAACATCATACACATATTACAACAATTTACCGTTTTCCCCAAGCATTCGCAACTCAGCTCTGATACCACCAAATGTAACCCCCTTAACCCTGCCCAGACGGTTGAACCGAATTAAGTAGTTCACACGGGGAAAACCAAAGTGAACCTGAAAGTCAACCTTGATTAACGAACCTTTTTTTTCTTTTTAATCTTGTCTAGATGCAAATTAATCCTAGATATGTTCACAAGATCAGCATACATAAAGATCATTTCAATCAAAGAACATTTAGGGACTCAATTGTACAAATTAAGGAATTAGGGACCAAATTGAAAATTCTGAGAATTTCAGGGACTTAACCCAATTAAAAATTACCAATATGAAATTAGTCATAATTCTTGCTTCCCTGTCAAATTTCAGCTCAAACGGACATGTCAAACTCATCCAATTGCATATACGAAGTTCAGGACCAAAACGTAAGGTTTTCAAAACATTTAACCAACTATTTCAGTGCCCAACGGTCGAGTGTTTCGGAACAGGGAAGACCCGTTACGAAACGCGGGACCGTTCCGAAACTGGTACCAAAACAGGGCCTGGCAGAGGCCAAACCGTTCCAGAACAGTTCCTTCCGTTTCGGAACGCCCAGGCCATTTCAGGCCCCCGTTTCGATACGGTAGCACCTGTTCCGAAACAGGCTGCCCAGATTGCAGAAAAATTGCTGGTTTAACACACGATTGACCCAACAAACATGCTTCAAAGGCAACCAAATCATACCAGCATGTCATTCAACATACAAGGAACATAATTGCATCAAAATCTAGATACAAAACCACCCCTAGGTGTACCAACTCAATAAACACATTCAACTCTCATTCATGCTTTTAAGACAAGAAGCACATCATAATAACTTAAGCATAAGATGATCAACATTGCAAGCGATAAACCACATAATTCAAAACCATAAACCAAACTTGTCCAACATATACAATCTCATTAAACATCAACATAGGAGATTCTCCCCCCATTGCCTTTATTATCTATAGCTATTAACCGAGACATACATCTCAAGTGGAGCTTTCCTTGAATCCCTTGCTTCTCGCTGTTCCAACTTCAAATATCTGCATTCATGGACAAAAAGGAGCGTAAGCATATAATGCTTAGTGAGGAATGCTCAAAACCAAAACACCATCAATGCAGCGAGTCATAAAACCACTTTTAAAAGCAAACTCGATTCAATAAACCAAAGCAATGTTTGAAAACCCTTTTCAACAACATGCTTAAAATCACGCATTGCTCAAACACGAAAACCAACCCTTAGCTTAGAAAGCTAAGTAATCCTTTCCAAAGCACAAACTTGCAAAACCAACAATTTAACCATTCCATGCATGAACATCATATGCAAGGTTAAATACAAAATCCTTGGAAAACCCTTCCACTTTACATCATACCTTTCTCATACTTGAAAATCATCTTAAAGCAAGAAACTTTTAAAAACCATTTACTCATTCAATCTAACACGTACATTAAACAAATGCAACGTATGAACCACACCAACAATACTTGCATCACATGCCTTTAAAAACAAGTCTTCGCAAGACTTCAATGCACTAAAGAGATTTCATGCACACATTCACCATTCTCAATAGATAATCAACACTTGTTCAAGCTAACAAGTAATACATGCATTCATAGATCATTATACACTTCTCATGCATCCATGCATCATTTCAAGCATCTTATGCTTCATTACATTCAAGAACATTATATTGGCTTCCAAGTGATAAACCATATCCACTTTTCAACTCAACATCCAATCGGATACGCGGATCACAAGCGTTGTCCCCACGCTTCATACACACTACCAATCCCAAGGTCCCCAAATGGAATTTTAACCACCATTTGACCTTACCATACACAAGGTTCTCATATGGAATTTCAACCACCATATAACCTTAACATTCACAAGGTCCTCATATGGAATTTTAACCACCATATAACCTTAACATTCACAAGGTCCTCATATGGAATTTTAACCACCATATAACCTTAACATTAACCATTGGTAGTTGTATAACATCACTAACGAGATCCGGGACATACTTCACAAGATCCACACATGGACTTTACACCACCATTGTGATCTTAACAAGCACAAGGTCCTCAAATGGAATTTTAACCACCATTATAACCTTTGCTTACCCAAGGTCCTCAAATGGAATTTTAACCACCATTATGACCTTAACACAAGACCCACCCATGGAATTTTAACCACCATGGCGTTCTTAACCATCTCGTTAGTGTACTTGGATGGAGTTACCGGTTCACTCACAACCACTCCACATCCAAGGCGACTTTATTCACGGTGCACCCAATCCTATAGTCGGCTAACTATATCTGATTTAAGTAACCAAGAACCACTTACATCACTTGCCAATATAACCAGCTTACCACATTAATCCATTGATTTACAAGCATAACCAAAATGCAAGAACCACCATTTACCATCATCAATCCACTGTTTTTGAAGCATCACACAAAGCCATTAAACAACATGCAACACTATGCATAAATTCCACAATTCCAATGTACAAACCAAGGATCTCTTACCTTGAGCATCCTCCATACATGGCTTTCAAAACCAACATTAAACCATGCTAAAATATGCTTTCAAAACAGAATTTAAAACATGCAAATTACATGCATTGCATCCAACAATCACAAGTGCTTTAAAAACCATTTCATAACACAACCAAGAGAGAAATTCCATTTACTTACTCTTGAGCTTAGCTAAGTTGTTTAGACTTAAACTAAGCTCCCAAAACCTTCAAACCTTGGTTCTAAAGTCGAAAACCCAACTTCACTCACCGATACACAAAACAAGGCTAGCCAACAAGCCTTCCAAACATCCGAAACCTTCCACACCACCTCTAATGCTCACGGATCAATCTCCCCTGTTTCAAGCACACAATAACAGAGGATTAATGCATCATTATGCATTAAAAACACCAGCCACACAACTCAACACGCTGCTCCTTGCAAAAACAACAATTCGACTACCAAACACAACCGAAATCACCTCCAAACACTTCCAAAACTTAGCCCAGCCAAGATTCATCACTTCTTACCACTTATAAACATCAATTAACATTCAAAATAATCCCAAACACGTCCTTATACCTCCAGCTATAACAGATCATCAAGATCACTCCAAAAACAACCAAAAACTCAAGCAAAACTTAGGAAAATTAACCTATTCGGGATTGCATTGATTAAACCTCAACTTCTCATCAATTTAACATTCATTTAACATCAAAAAGACACCTCAAAACCATGCCCAATCAGATCATACGAAAATTCATCAAAATCAACCAAATCTTGCATTTTAAAGCCAAGATCAAGAATACCTTGCAAAAACCTTTAACAAAACACAATTCAAGGATTGAGAACTTGGGAATTTCAGTAAAGAACTGAGAGTTTAGAGGAGAAGGACGTTCTTACCTCCAAACTTGAGTTTCTCCCTTTTTAGAACCAAAATTCTTGAAAATCCAAATAGCAAATGCAAAGGTGTTGTTGAAGAGATAATTAGAGATCAAAAGAGGATTAAAATCTCATGTATGGATGCCAAAATCAGAGGAAAATGCTCTGGAGAAATGTGTTTGGTTTGAGAGAAAAGATGAGAGGAAAGGAAAATGGAAATTTGGAAAGTTAGTTAGAAAATGCCAAAATATCTTCCCTCCCTTTACTTTTATTTAAAAACCATTAATTAAACCATTAATATTTTAGAAAAATCTGGAGAAACTCCTATTGGATAAATAGCTCCTTAAAGATTCAAAGTTTCAATACTTTTTAAAACAGTCACGCAGTTTTCAAAAATTACATTTTGGTCACTAACCCAAAATGTCACTCTTCCAAACCACATTTTGTAAAATTGATTTCACCTTTCTCTTATATATAATAAAAGAGGATTTTAAGACATTTTTCCATATTTTTAATGCAACCCGAACTAGGCTTTCCTAAAAATCACCTTTTATTTCGAACCGCAACCCGACCGGTCCGGTCCAAACCCAAAACTTCTAAGTCCAAAATTGGGGTGTTACAAAAAGTGTGAGGATCGATAAGTATGGAAACACACAATATCGGACCATTTTTTTGTTGGTGCTTGACGACATATTTTGGCCTGGAAATTGTATCTGTGAGGGATTATTGTATAGCTTATGTATTCATGTTTTTATCGAGAAGCGAATTGCTTGGATGACTTTTTGGCGATGGGTGGTGTTGATCGAACATCTTGGTTTTGCATACCAGCGTGAATGTTTTGTGTTTTGGTTTCTTGCGTTAGTTTTTTCGTGTTTGTTCGGTTGTTTTTAGCGTTTGTTCTTTATCTCATACTCCTCGGTACTCTTTTCCTCCATTTAGGCGTAGGGAGCTTTTTAATGAGGCCATGGAGTGTGATGACACTGTATGATACTTATTAATAAAATCATACTCTTTTGCCGATAAAAAATATTTTAAATTTAGTAATTCGACCCTCTCAATGTTCGATCTTGAAATCAATTTCATATTCAATTTGATTCTTAAACTTATTTGTCTGATTCAATAATACTTAAACTCAACTTCTAGAGAAAAACAAGTACAAAATGCGATGTTTTCTTCAAATCAGAAGTCAAATTTAAATGATAATTTAAATCGAACAGTCAAGTAAAGACAAAATTAAGGTACCAAAATATATATTAACCTAAATAAAAAGTTTGGGTCTATTTAAAAAGTCTTAAGTAATCAAGCCTTTGTTTTTTTATTCCGAGATTGAAATCAAACTTTAGACGCGACATAAACTATAACCAAAGAAATAAAAATCTATTTCCATTAATTTCAATTGTCGTTTGGATTATTCTACTTGCCAGAATTTTATTACTATATTACACAATCATAGTATTCTTCTATAAATCGACATTCAAAACTACGAGACAACGCCGTACTTTGTTTCTGACATGAAAGCTGTTGCAAAAGCTGAAGTTGGCGAGTTAAGCATGTGGTCGAGCTTCTTCGAACTTTGGGTCACTATTCCATTCGATTCCAACCTCGTTTTAAGGCGTTTTTCAAAGGTAAAAACGTTTTCTTAATATCCTCTTTATCCCCTATCCAACCATTGTCCTAGATTTCAAAAATATGGGGTTTTGGAAATTAGGGTTTATATCAAGCTTTGGGTTTTTAAGGGGGTTTTTCAATTTGTTTTGATAAATTGTGTTGGGGTTTTGTTTAAGCATAATGAAATACACAATATAAATTAATTTGGTTGATTTTGGATGAAAATTCGTAGTGGGTTCTTAGGGCAATTTTTGAGGTATTAAAACTTGGGTTTTTGGTGGGTTTTATGTTGAAATTGAAGGGCTAATGGTCTACCTATGTTAGGAGGGTGTTTTGGGATTTTTTGGAAGTCATTTGGGTGTTTGGAAATGGGTGTTTCAGCCAAGGGTTATTGGAGTACGAAAATTGGGTTTTTGAGATATTATGTTGTTTGGGAATTTGTGGAAATTGGGTTGTGTTTGCAAAGTAAGTTGATGGTTGAGTTTAGCATTGAATTGGGAAGTAATGTATGTGTTTTGTTTGACTAGAAGCAAGAGGAAACGTTGAAGAGGGCTTGGGACCGAATCCGGCTTCGTAGGAGGATTGGTTCGAATTGCTAAGGAAGGGCGGTGAGTGGTCTTAACTTGTTTTAAAGTTTGGTTCGAGCATGAGTAGTGTGTGTGTGTAAAGTGTGCTTGGTAGGCCACTTCCTTATAATCCAAGTAGTTAATTTAGTCTTGTTTTCCTTAAATGCCAATGTGCTTAATGACTATACTCTTGTACTTGTGATTATATGGTGCATGTATATATATCATGATGTGGATATCTGTGATGAGCATGAGTGTGGTTGATGATATGTGATGGATGATGATAATTGGCACTAAAATAATTACCGGTTGTAAATGATCGATCATTAGGATAGTGTGCACACAAATTGAGTCAAAACGTACGTGGCCTTGATGGCGTTAAGTCATCAAGGAGGAGTACGGTGATGTAACATTCCACCAGAAGCTTTTTATACATTTCTACGGGATGATGATTGGAATCCCATCCGTAGGACATGTGGTGATGAGTGGAATCCCACACATGGAAGGTCCGGTGATGAGTGTAATCCCACCGAGGTAAAGTGTTGTTGAGGTTTAAATCCGCACAATCGGGGTAATTAAAGTGGCCAATTAACTTGTTCATACATTGTGATATGTGATGATGATATATGTTGGTGATATATGGTGTTGCTATATGATGTTGATATTGATAATTGAGCTTGGTAGGATCGAGAAACCATATATGCCACTTGAAAGACTAGCTAGGTCTACTCAATTATATGCAATTGTAGGTTGTATGTGAGATTAGGATTTACATGCTTAAACCCTGCATTGTTGATGTTTTTCGTTTTAGAGCACCCTCACTAAGCTATTAGCTTACGCACTCAATGTTCAACAATGCAGATCATTAGCGTGGTGTTAGCTCGAGGCAAGGCAACAAGGGCTTTCCAAGTTTGTGGCTCAAGTACAGTTATCAATTTTTGTATTAGCTAGCAATGTGGCAAGGGTTTTGTATGAGCTTTATATGACTCATTGGTATATTGATGTTTTGGATTGTAAAGCATGTAATACTATGATGATTGTTGGTGTGTGATGGCATGCTTTAGATGTTTAGGTTGCCTTGTGTATGAGTGCAAACCTCTTGTGTTGAATTGTGCCATTTAGGCCCTTTGAGTTTTCATGTATGACCTTAAATGCTGAAGTTGCTATTTTGTTGGAATGTCATGTTCGAATGCCTTGACTCATGTTGATTGCTACCTATGGTTCATGTATGGTTGCTTAAATGTTAGTATGTGCAAGTCTTATGAGTGTTAATTCATGCCTATGGTCCTTTTTAAGCTCTTATATATGTCTATGCATGATCTTAGTGTTCTTTATCCATAGGAAGTCTTTAGAGTTGGGCAGTAAGTGATCCCCTGCACAATGGTTTCGAAACCATGAGGAAGGTTTCGAAACCTTTGCAGAAATTTGGGATTCCAGACCTTACTGCCAGCCTAAGTTTCGAAACATTTGGGGAAGGTTTCGAAACCTTTGCAAAATCTGGGATTCCAGACCTCACTACCGACCTAAGATTCGAAACCTTTGAGGAAGGTTTCGAAACCATGGAAGGGGGTTTCGAAACCATGGGTAAGGTTTCGAAACTTTTGCAGAAATCTGGGTTCCAGACCTTACTGCCAGTCTAAGTTTCGAAACCATTTGGGTTGCAGAAAACTGCCCTGTTTGATCCTTGTTGCCTTTTTAAAGAGAAAAACCCATAGGTATTAAGGTGCCTTTAGTCAAGATTAAAATTTGGCTGTTTGAATGTGGTTTAAGGTTCGAACGTGGCAAGATTAAAATGAAGAAAAAAATTAGGGTTGCTAACCGAGGGGGTTTTCCCCGAGTTGGAGCTCCTCCACCACCTCCACCACCACCACCTCCTCCACCCGGAGTAAGAGGTAAGGCCGGGGTCGAAGGAGAGGGACCACAAGGAGGTCGAGGTGGCCAAGGACCGGCCGGGATTGACTTAGCTCCGTTGGTTCAGGCAATAGTCGCGGCATTTAAGGCTGCAGTAGCCGGGGGTCAGGCAGCTCATCATCAGGGTGAGGGCACCGGATTGCCATTAGAGAGACTTCGGGGCCTTGGGGCCGAAGAGTTTAGAGGTGCTACTCCGGAGAGGTCAGAGTTGTGGTTTGAGAAGACCGTCCGTATTCTTGCTCAGATGGGATGTACTGGTGAGCGCAAGTTGGGATGTGTTGAGTCTCTGCTTCAGGGTGATGCCTACACCTGGTGGGTCACCGTTAGTTCGGGGATGGATGAGACCGAGATCACTTGGAAATTCTTTGAGACATCTTTCCGGAAGAAGTATTTGGGTCCGCGTTACCTCGATGAGCGGAAGAGCGAGTTTATGGCATTGATTCAGGGGAGTATGTCCTTGACCGATTATGAGATCCGATTTGTCAGATTGAGTCTATATGCACCCGAGCTTGTACCTACTGAGGTGGAGCGTTGTAATCGGTTCCGTTATGGGCTGAATGAAGAGATCAAGAATTATACTCTAGCTTCGAATTACACTGATTTCGACGTCTTGGTCGCGAGGGCCAAGGACTTGGAGCACAATTTGAGTTTGACCAGGCGGTCAGGTGGATCTAGTTCGTGTAAGAGGTCCAGCAACTTTGATAGAGGTGATGCCAAGAGGCACCGGGACAACAGGTATCAGTTTGATCATAGGCGTGGTGGCGGTAACCACGGTAGGGGCCATCAGGGTCAGAGAGCTGGTGGAAAGTTGCCCACATGTGCTACTTGCGGGAGGAACCACACCGGTGAGTGTTGGGGGAATTACCATTCTTGTTGGAGTTGTGGTGCTAGAGACCACATTAGGCGCGACTGTCCACATCAGGTGGGACAGACACCAGCTCAGGCTCCTGCTAGAGCCAATGACTTTCAGAGAGGCCGCGGGCGCGGTAGAGGAAACTACCAGCCAAGGAATGATTGTCAGAGGAACATAGCACATGTAGTTCAGTTCAGCTAGAGGGCGGAGGTCAGGCCAGAGTTTATGCTCAGCGGGGAGATCAGCATGACACCGATGTGATCGCAGGTAACTTCTCGATGCAGTCTTTGGGTTTGCTTTCTTTGATTGACTCTGGGTGTACACATTCCTACATATTGAGTGAGCATGCACGGTCTTTGAATTTTCCTTGTGAGATGTTAGATGTAGGAGTTAGTGTTACTAGTTCCTTTGGGGACACGGTAGTAGTTAGGAAGATGTACCGAAGGTGTCCGTTGATGGTTCAGGGGCATGTATTCCCAGTGGATATGATGGAACTTCCTTTCTATGGTTTTGATGTGATTCTGGGTATGGATTGACTCACAGAGCATAGAGCTAGGATAGATTTTGAAACTAAGTGGATTTCTTTGAAGCTCATAGATGATTATGAGATTGTAGTGGTGGGTGAGAACGTGAAGTTCTTGTCCAATGTGGTTTCAGTATTAGAGGCTAAAAGATTAGTTGAGTTGGGGTGTGAAGCATACTTAGCGTATGTGATGAACCCTAACATGAGTGACGTTACACCTCAGGAGATCTGGACAGTATGTGATTTTCCTAGTGTGTTTCCGGAAGAATTGCCAGGGTTACCACCGGACAGAGAGGTAGAGTTCAGCATTGAGACTTATTCGGATTCAGCTTCTGTTTCGATTGCTCTGTATCGTATGGCACCGAAAGAATTGAAAGAGTTGAAGACTCAGTTGCAAGAATTTACAGATAGAGGTTTTATTCGACCTAGTTCTTCACCTTGGGGTGCACCAGTTTTGTTTGTGAAGAAGAAAGATGGAAGCATGAGAATGTGTATAGATTACAGGCAGTTAAATCAGTTGACAGTGAAGAATAAATATCTGTGGCCTAGAATTGATGACTTGTTTGATCAGTTGAGAGGAGCATCGGTCTTTTCGAAGATTGATCTGAGATCAGGTTATTACCAGCTAAAGGTAAGAGAGGTTGATGTACCGAAGACGGCCTTTAGGACTAGGTATGGACATTATGAGTTCTTAGTCATGCCTTTTGGGTTGACTAATGCACCTGCAGCTTTCATAGACATGATGAATAGGATTTTTCATCAGTATCTAGATCAGTTTGTAGTTGTTTTTATTGATGAAATCTTGGTGTACTCGCGAACTGAAGAAGACCATGACCGACACTTGAGACTTGTTTTGAAGACTTTGCTAGATCATCAGTTGTTTGCGAAGCTCAGCAAGTGTGAATTTTGGATCCGAGAGGTAGTCTTCTTAGGACATGTAGTGTCAGCCGATGGGATTAGAGTTGATCCGAAGAAGATTGAAGCCATTGTTGAGTGGAAGCAACCGAAGTCTGTGACAGAGGTACATAGCTTCCTAGGCTTAGCCGGATACTATAGGAGGTTTGTAGAGGGTTTCTCTAAGTTAGCCGCTCCTTTGACACAGTTACTTCAGAAGAGTGTTCAGTTTGAGTGGACAGATGCAAGACAGAGAGCCTTTGAGAAATTGAAAGAAGCTTTGACCCAAGCTCCGATTTTGATTCAGCCTGAGTCCGGGAAGGACTATGTAGTCTACAGTGATGCTTCTTATGTAGGGTTAGGATGTGTTCTGATGCAAGACAAGAGAATGGTGGCTTATGCCTCAAGACAGTTGAAGACCTATGAGCGCAACTATCCGACCCATGACATAGAGTTAGCTGCAGTTGTGTTTGCTCTAAAGATTTGGAGGCATTATTTGTATGGTGAGAAATGCACAGTATACACCGACCACAAGAGTTTGAAGTACATTATGACTCATCGAGATTTGAATCTCAGACAGCGTAGATGGTTAGAGTTGCTAAAAGACTACGATCTTACTATTGAGTACCATCCGGGTAAGGCCAATGTAGTGGCCGATGCATTGAGTAGGAAGGTGGTCGTAGACTTCAGAGCTATGTTTGCTAGATTGAGTTTGTCCGGAGATGGCGGCTTAGTAGCTGAGCTTCAGGTTAGACCTACTCTAGGTCAGATGATTCGAGAGAAACAACTCTTAGATAGATCTTTGGCACCTCACGTGCAAGATATAGCCGAGGGTAGATCTTCATACTACATTTTCAGCACTGAAGGGGTTTTTTGTTTCAAAGACAGAATAGTTGTGCCAGAAGACAGTGATTTGAGACGTACGATCTTGACTGAAGCCTACAGTAGTCCATTTGCTATGCATCCTGGAAGTACGAAGATGTACCGTGATTTGAAGAATGAGTACTATTGGGTTGGCTTGAAGAGAGATGTAGCCGACTTTGTGAGTAAGTGCTTAGTGTGTTAGAGAGTGAAGGCGGAACATCAGGTTCCCTCAGGATTGTTACAGTGAGAATTCCGGAATGGAAGTGGGAGAACATCACCATGGACTTTGTTTCGGGTTTGCCTTTGACTCCTACGAAGAAGAACTCAATTTGGGTGATAGTGGATCGCTTTACGAAGTGTGCTAACTTCTTGGCAGTCAACACTACTTACACTTTAGATAGATTAGCCGACTTGTACATTGGTGAGATTGTGAGGCTACATGGTGTACCAAAGTCCATTGTATCAGATAGAGATCCGCGGTTTACTTCTAGATTTTGGGAGTGTCTACATACAGCTTTGGGTACCCGTTTGAACTTCAGCACTTCTTATCATCTTCAGTCAGATGGTCAGTCAGAGAGGGTTATTCAGATCTTAGAGGATATAATGTGTTGTTGTATCATAGACTTTCAGAGTACTTAGGAGAAGCATTTGCCTCTACTAGAGTTTGCGTAAAATAACAGCTTTCAGTCGAGCATTCAGATGGCTCCGTATGAGGCCTTGTATGGCCGGAAGTGTAGGACACCAGTATGTTGGGCCGAGGTAGGACAGAAATTGTTACCTATGCCAGATATGCTCAAAGGGACAACAGACAAGGTAAAATTGATTTGTGATCGTTTGAAGGATGCTTCGGATAGGCAGAAGTCCTATGCCGATTTGAAGAGGAAGGAAGTTGAGTTCTCAGTGGGTGAGAAGGTATTCTTGAAGGTGTCTCCGTGGAAGAAAGTGATGAGATTTGGCCGAAAAGGGAAGTTGAGTCCCAGGTACATAGGACCGTATGAGATTGTAAAGAGGGTTGGTCCCGTTGCTTATCAGTTGCGTTTGCCGTCCGAGCTTGAGCAGATACATGATGTGTTCCATGTTTCGATGCTTCGTAAGTATATGTCCGATCCATCACATGTTATGCCCGTAGAAGAGATTGAATTGAATCCGAATTTGACTTACGAGGAAGAACTAGTGGAGATCTTAGCTTCTGACAGTAAAGTGTTGAGGGATAGATCGATTGAGTTAGTAAAGGTGCGGTGGCGACGTAGAGGTGTGGACGAGGCCACTTGGGAGAAGAAGGAGGATATGGAAAAGCAGTTTCCGTATCTCTTTCAGTCAGGTAATTTCGGGGAAGAAATTCCTTAAGTGGGAGAGAGTTGTAACACCCGTGTTTTGGGGCCTAGGAGTTAACCGGGTTATAGTCCGAGTCAAATAAAATTTAATTAAAACAATCCAACTTCAAATAATGACCTAATTGAGCTTTAACAAGAAGGGAGGGACCTATGTTGCAATTTGACCCAAATTAAAAAAAAAGCAAGATAACTTTATAGAAAAGTTGTCTTCCCTTTTCCCATTTACCATCTCCAAACCGTTGGAAACCCTTATCCAACCATTGTCTTAGATTTAAAAAATATGGGGTTTTGGAAATTAGGGTTTATATCAAGGTTTGGGTTTTTAAGGGGGTTTTTCAATTTGTTTTGATAAATTGTGTTGGGGTTTTGTTTAAGCATAATGAAATACACAATATATATTAACTTGGTTGATTTTGGATGAAAATTCGTAGTGGATTCTTAGGGCAATTTTTGAGGTATTAAAACTTGGGTTTTTGGTGGGTTTTATGTTGAAATTGAAGGGCTGATGGTCTACCTATGTTAGGAGGGTGATTGGGGATGTTTTGGAAGTCATTTGGGTGTTTGGAAATGGCTGTTTCAGCCAAGGGTTATTGGAGTACGAAAATTGGGTTTTTGAGATATTATGTGGTTTGGGAATTTTTGGAAATTGGGTTGTGTTTGCAAAGTAAGTTGATGGTTGAATTTAGCATTGAATTGGGAAGTAATGTATGTGTTTTGTTTGACTAGAAGCAAGAGGAAACGTTGAAGAGGGCTTCGGACCGAATCCGGGTTCGTAGGAGGATTGGTTCAAATTGCTAAGGAAGGGCGGTGAGTGATCTTAACTTGTTTTAAAGTTTGGTTCGAGCATGAGTACTGTGTGTGTGTAAAGTGTGCTTGGTAGGCCATTTTCTTATAATCCATGTAGTTAATTTAGTCTTGTTTTCCTTAAATGTCAATGTGCTTAATGACTATACTCTTGTACTTGTGATTATATGGTGCATGTATATATATCATGATGTGGATATATGTGATGAGCATGAGTGTGGTTGATGATATGTGATTGATGATGATAATTGGCACTAAAATAATTACCGGTTGTAAATGATCGATCATTAGGATAGTGTGCATACAAATTGAGTCAAAACGTACGTGGCCTTGATGGCGTTAAGTCATCAAGGAGGAGTACGGTTATGTAACATTCCACCGGAAGCTTTTTATACATTTCTATGGGATGATGAGTTGAATCCCATCCGTAGGGCATGTGGCGATGAGTGGAATCCCGCACATACAAGGTCCGTGATGAGTGTAATCCCACCGAGGTAAAGTGTTGTTGAGGTTTAAATCTGCACAATCGGGGTAATTAAAGTGGCCAATTAACTTGTTCATACATTGTGATATGTGATGATGATATATGTTGGTGATGTATGGTGTTGCTATATGATGTTGATATTGATAATTGAGCTTGGTAGGATCGAGAAACCATATATGCCACTTGAAAGACTAGCTAGGTCTACTCAATTATATGCAATTATAGGTTGTATGTGAGATTAGGTTTTACATGCTTGAACCCTGCATTGTTGATGTTTTTCGTTTTAGAGCACCCTCACTAAGCTATTAGCTTACGCTCTCAATGGTCAACAATGCAGATCATTAGCGTGGTGTTAGCTCGAGGCAAGGCAGGAAGGGCTTTCCAAGTTTGTGGCTCAAGTACGGTTATCAATTTTTGCATTAGCTAGCAATGTGGCAAGGGTTTTGTATGAGCTTTATATGACTCATTGGTATATTGATGTTTTGGATTGTAAAGCATGTAATACTATGATGATTGTTTGTGTGTGATGGCATGCTTTAGATGCTTAGGTTGCCTTGTGTATGAGTGCAAACCTCTTGTGTTGAATTGTTCCATTTTGGCCCTTTGAGCTTTCATGTATGACCTTAAATGCTGAAGTTGCTCTTTTGTTGGAATGTCATGTTCGAATGCCTTGACTCATGTTGATTGCTACCTATGGTTCATGTATAGTTGCTTAAATGTTAGTATGTGCAAGTCTTATGAGTGTTAATTCATGCCTTTTGTCCTTTTTAAGCTCTTATATATGTCTATGCATGATCTTAGTGTTCTTTATCCATAGGAAGTCTTTAAAGTTGGGCAGTAAGTGATCCCCTGCACAATGGTTTCGAAACCATGGGGAAGGTTTCGAAACCTTTGTAGAAATCTGGGATTCCAGACCTTACTGCCAGCCTAAGTTTCGAAACCTTTGGGGAAGGTTTCGAAACCTTTGCAAAATCTGGGATTCCAGACCTCACTGCCGGCCTAAGGTTTCGAAACTTTTGCAGAAATCTGGGTTCCAGACCTTACTGCCAGTCTAAGTTTCGAAACAATTTGGGGAGGTTTCGAAACCTTTGCTTAAAACTACACTGTTTGATCCTTGTTGGCCTTTTTAAAGAGAAAAACCCATAGGTATTAAGGTGCCTTTAGTCAAGATTAAAATTTGGCTGTTTGAATGTGGTTTAGGGTTCGAATGTGACAAGATTAAAATGAAGAAAAAAATTTAGGGTTGCTAACCGAGGGGGAACCTTTGGGTTTCGCTTCGGTTTTCCCCGTGTGGCCCACTCGGACCGGTCATCCGGCCAGACCGGGACGAGGGGGTTACATTAAATTTAGAGTAAAAATATTTAATTTGACCCAACATGAGATAATTATGTAATTCACACATATATTTTGGGATAAAATTACGAGTCAGGTTTTTTCACGTCGAGTCAACTCGAGTTTTGCTCACCCCTACTTATGGGCAAGTAAAAACTTTTCATGCAATCCTAATCATGCCCAAATATAAATATATGATTATGAAATGATTAAAATGCTGAAATTTCATACACGACATGAACATAATATAAATATAATATGCAAGTTAATAAGTATGCAAATATATCAAATTTGATTATTAACGTATTTAAATTTATATAAATGTAAAACATATTAAATATGTTTATGACATAAATATAGGAATCTAAAGTAAATATAAGCAACAAGAATTCATCTCAATCCTAAAAGTTAAAATCCAATCAAATGGTATCCATATGAACAAACTTTGAATATTCTGGCAAAACAAAAGGTTGGTAATATCTATATATACCTATACATGCAACCCATTCTATGCAAACTATCAAACCCTAATTTGAACTTTCAAATGGCTAATTTCATTGTTTTCTTGATGCTTTTCTTGCATGTTTTGTTTTTTGTTTCGAGTTTAGCAACTCATTCACTTCATTCGTTTTCGGTTCCTGATCAAGCATTTGAAGAAGAAATAAAAGTATGTCCGTCATTTTACGAATTCGACTCTTTTCGTCGTCGATATTCACCTCAATTGACAACAGTAGCGTCTGGTATATCTGCAACTATTACGAAATCAACCAAAAGACAAGAAATACGTGAGACCGATAATGAATCCATGTAATTAAAAGGAGGTGGAAAACGTACATTGATATATGAAGGCAAGAAAGCCATTAAAGCTAGCATGAAATGGAATGTCGAAAATCCTTTGGAGTCAAAGAGAAAAAGTCCAGGTGGTCCTGATCCTATACATCACTGATGATCTCACATCTTATAACAACAGTTGATCACAATAGAAAAAACGTAGTTTGTATTAGATATTAAACAATATATACATGTATACATATGTATATGAAACTTTTTATATAACATATTTACTAAATTTTAGTTATAATATTCCATCTTACACCGTTTGCACCAAAATTTCCTCTCTTTAAATTTCATACTCTCTTTTAGAAATAAAATTTTTAAATTCGATTTAATAAAATTTAAGGACAGACACATAATTTTATGTAAATGGCGTAAATTTTGTATGAAATCCTCAACATTTACACTTGCAAGCTTATTACTCGCTAATCGAAATAATTTGGGGAACAAATTCTTCAAGGTATCCTTAGTAATAAAAATCAGAAAAGATGAAAATTGATAGAAAGTAAATAAAAAATATTAAACAAAATATTATTTGTATCGGTTGTTTAATTTGATAACAAATTAAAAACTTAAAACTGAAAAGAGATTAAAATAAAATTTAAGGCCTAATATGACGTAAAAAAGATAATATGAATATGAACACCAAACTTAAATAATTTTTACAAGAGTAATATTTTTTATACACAAACAATGTGAAAGATTTACACAACTTTTCATATTTAAATAATGAAATTTTAATCTCTATATGTCAACTATAAAACTATAAATCTTAAATTTTAAATTCTAAACCCACATGCAATTCATAACTTCTAAAATTAATAAATTTATATAAATGAAATTTTATTCCATTTGTGTATTAAAATAATTTTTTTTATAAATTGGAGCATTATAGTAATGTGTGTTCAAAGAATTAGATACGAATTTGGATCCAAAAAGGATTCCAATCGTTAAATTCGTTAAAACTAAAAACTTTTAAGGTTGGGTTTTGATGTGATCTTCCTTTTATCCAAATCTTCCTTTTTATTTTTTTTCATTTATCACTTCGGGATGCACAAATTCTCTTTAGGTTGTATTTTTTATGCATAAAGTTAGAAAATGTTCTTAATATTTGACTCAAAATTTATTTTAATTTTTTTAAGTACATTTAGCTTTAATATTTTATCTTAAGTTAAAATAGTTAGTTAATTAACGACAAATTACTTGACATGGTGTGGGAAATCTCCATGATAATGCACACTAACAGTGACAAATAAACAAAGGTGTTGACTTGACATAATGACACACAAGTAAAACTAAAATTATATAAAATACAATTTATTTTTTTCTGATGATGTGTTATTCTGTCAGTCATATCAAGTTGTTTATCGTTAGTTGATTACAATTTTCATTCACAAAATGACCATTTTATCAGTGAAATTCCGAAAATTTCCAATTTAATCACTAAAATTTAATTAAGTTTTCAATTGAAATTCCCAATTATTAGGGTTTTTAATTTAGGGAAAAATTGGGGTGTTACACAAACAATGTGAAAGATTTACACAACTTTCCATATTTAAATAATGAAATTTTAATCTCTAAATAAAACTATAAAACTATAAATCTTAAATTTTAAATTCTAAACCCACAATTCATAACTTCTAAAATTAATAAATTTATATAAATTAAATTTTATTCCATTTGTGTATTAAAATATATTTTTTATAAATAGGAGCATTATAGGAAAGTGTGTTCAAAGAATTAGATACGAATTTTGATCCAAAAAGGATTCCAATCGTTAAATTCGTTAAAACTAAAAACTTTTGAGGTTGGCTTTTCATGTGATCTTCCTTTTATCCAAATCTTCCTTTTTATTTTTTTCATTTATCACTTCGGGATGCACAAATTCTCTTTAAGTTGTATTTTTATGCATAACGTTAGAAAATGTTCTTAATATTTGACTGAAAAATTATTTTAATTTTTTAAGTACATTAATCTTTAATATTTTATCTTAAGTTAAAATAGTTAATCTTTGAATAAAAATTGTTAGTTAATTAACGACAAATTACTTGACATGTTGTGGGAAATCTCCATGGCAATGCACACTAACATAACAATGACAAATAAACAAAGGTCCTCACTTGACATAATGACACGCAAGTAAAACTAAAATTATATAAAATACAATTTAACTTTTTTCAAATGATGTGTTATTCTGTCAGTCATATCAAGTTATTTATCGTTAGTTGATTACAGTTTTCATTCACGAAATGACCATTTTGACTCAAAATAAAACATTGAGTGTTAAAATGTTTTCATTCACGAAATGACATTTTTTATAATCATATTTGATCGGTTTGTCGATAAATTAATTTGAAGCAAATATTGTAATAATTTATTAAGGAGGCGATACTTCTAATTTAATTTGTTTTACTCGTAACATAAGAATTTGAATTCTATACATTATTTAAATTATCTAATATCTTCTTCCGCTAAAATAATTAATAATTAGTCTTTTAAGTTATACATAAATAAATTTATTATATGTTCGAATTATTTTGAGTCTAACCAAAATTAATTGGTTTAGTTGCTAAGGATACTCATTCTGCTCCATCTTGTATATGTTTGAATCTCGGAATGAGAATATAATATCTCTCTATTTAAACAAAAAATTTGATAAAATTGTAATACCCTAATTCAATTTAAAATGTATAACATAAAAGTATAACATAGTTGCTTATCTATATCCTTTTTGTCGTTCCTAACCGACCAATCGAATCAGTGTAATAAAAAGCTAGAAGCTTGTTGATAATTAAAAAGAATATTTATTTGGACGATTAGAAATTGGACAATCAATTCATCTAGTAAAATAATTTGTTCGGTTATTTTAAAATAGAATAAAAAAATTAGATTCTAATGTTATAAATTATATAAATTTAAAAATTGTTTTGTGATAAATTTTTATAATATTTAATTTAAATTAACCGGTCAAAAGATTTAAAATGATGACATTAACAAAAAGAAAACTCTTATTTACATATAGCTTTTAATCGTTAAAGAACTCAATTCGAACAAAAATAGTATAACTGGTTTGAATTTGAATCATTGTTCAACCCATTTCATGAGTAAGCAAAATCTTGTTATAGGGACGGAGTAAACAATTAAGACAAATATAGACAATGTACAATTAACCATTAAAAAGGGGATATCGTTCAAATAAATTGAAAAATAAGAGGACAAATAAGTAAATATCCCTTATATTTTTTTAGTAAAAATCCATATGACTCTGTCATTGTTTATCATACAATCCATGGGACGGAGGGATCAAGGGCATAAGTCTCTATTATGAAACTTAAATATCCGATAAATTTTGATTTAATAATAATTTGACCCTTGTTTAAAATTTAAAGTTATTTAGTTATAACTAAACACTGAAAAAATTAAAGAAGGGTAGATTCATCCCCCCAATAGTTTTATTCTAATAGCAATTTAGGTTCATGTAAAACTTTAAAATCCCTTATAATTTTAAAATTTAGTAATTCGACCCTCTCAACGTTCGATCTTGAAACCGATTTCACATTCAATTTGATTCTTAAACTTCTTTGTCCGATTCAATAATACTTAAACTCAACTTTTAGATAAAAACAAGTACAAAAACGTGATGTTTTGTTCAAATCATAAGTCAAATTTAAATGATAATTTAAATCGAAGAGTCAAGTTAAGTCAAAATTTAGGTACCAAAATATATATTAACCCAAATAAAAAGTTTGGGTCAATTCAAAAAGTCTTAAGGAATCAAGCCTTTGTTTTTTTATTCCGAGATTGAAATCAAACTTTAGACGCGACATAAACTATAACCAAAGAACTAAACATCTATTTCCATTAATTTCAATTGCCGTTTGGATTATTCTACTTGCTAGAATTTAATTACTATATTACACAATCATAGTATTCTTCTATAAATCGACTTTCAAAACTACGAGACGACGTCGTACTCTGTTTCCGACATGAAAGCTGCTGCAAAAGCTGAAGTTGGCGAGTTAAGCATGTGCTCGAGGACTATGTCGTTGTCGTTTTTAGTTCTTTTGACGAACCGACCATTGATTCTTGGCCTTGATTCGGCGTCGGCCTTCCGGGAAGCACATTAGATTGTTTTCTCGAATTATCGGTTCTTCCTCTTCTATTTGTACCTTAAAACTCGAGCCTCGGGGTCGGTTCTGTCGACTTGGGAAGCTTGGTTGGTGGTCGGAGTTGACTAGATTGGTACGTTTGGATCGGCCATGGTTGGAACTATTCCCACTTCAAGTGAGGAATATGAAACCTGAAAGTTCTATATAATTTGGTCAAATTGGGATTTTAGTACCTCTGTTATGATTACTCTTGAAATTTAATCCTATACTTTAATTTGTATTAGTACATTTCAAAGAGAATGGAAGTAAAGAATTTAAGCCTCTACTAACTAGAAATGGGCATGACACAGAGATTCGACCGATCCAATTTTAAGAGTCGGGATTTAAAAAAATATATTTAGGTTGGGTTAGGTTGGGTTTAAATTTAGAGTAAAAATATTTAATTTGACCCAATATGAGATAATTATGTAATTCACTCATATATTTAGGGATAAAATTACGAGTCAGGTTTTTTCGCGTCGAGTTAACTCGAGTTTTGCTCAACCCTACTTATGGGCAAGTAAAAACTTTGCATGCAATCCTAACCATGCCCAAACATAAATATATGATTATGAAATGATTAAAATACTAAAATTTCATACACAACATGAACAAAATATAAATATAATACGAAAGTGGCGGTAGAGTTAAGGGTTGTGTTTGCTAGCTTGAGTATCTCGCGAGATGGAGGTCTTGTGGCTGAATTGCAAGTGAAACCATCTCTGGTTCAGTTAATAAAGGATAAGCAATTGTTGGACAATTCTGGTTTACGTTTGTCGCCATCGAAGAAGAATTCAGTGTGGGTGATTGTGGATTGCCTTACAAAGTGTGCTCATTTCTTACCTGTGCATACCACGTATACCTTGGATATGCTTGCAGAGTTGTACATTGCTGAAATTGTGCGTCTGCATGGGGTACCAAAACCTATAGTGTTAGATTGAGATCCGAGGTTCACATCGCGATTTTGGGAGTGTTTGCATCAAGCTTTGGGTACGCGGCTGAACTTTAGTATTCCTTATCATCCACAGTCGGATGGACAGTCTGGGCGTGTTATCCAAGTGCTTGAGGATATGTTGGGGTGTTGTGTGATTGAGTTTCAAGGTTCTTGGGAGAAGCATTTTCCTTTGGTGGACTTTCCTTATAATAATAGCTACCAGACAAGTATTCAAATGGAACCTTATGAAGCCTTGTATGGGAGGAAGTGCAGAACTCCTCTTTGCTGGGCTGAAACAAGTTAGAAATTGGTCTCGACGCTGGCTTTGTTGAAAGGAACCACCGAGAAGGTGAAGCAAATTGTGAGCGGTTAAAGGCAACTTCTGATCATGTGTTCTTTAAGATTTCACCTTGGAAGAAGGTGATGAGGTTTGACCGGAAGGGTAAGTTGAGCCTAGGTATATTGGACCATACGAGGTGATAGAACATGTGGTTTCTGTTGCGTATAAGTTGAGGCTACCGCAAGAGTTAGAGAAGATACATGATGAGTTTCATGTCTCCATGCTTCGGAGGTATAGATCGGATCCTTCGCATGTTATGCATGTTGAGGAAGTTGAGTTGAATCCAGATTTGACCTATGATGAGGAGCCGGTTGAGATTCTTGATTCGGACAGCAAAGTTCTTCGTGGTAAGACCATTGAATTGGTTAAGGTGTTGTGGAAGCATCGTGGTGTTGAGGAAGCCACGTGGGAAAGAATAGATGATATGAAGTAGTAGTTTCCTTACCTTTTTTCTCCAGGTAAATTTCGAGGACGAAATTTCATAAGAGGGGGAGAGTTGTAACACCCCAATTTTGGGCATAGAAGTTTAGGGTCTGAACCGGACCGGTCTGAAAAACGATTCGAATATAAAAGGGAATTTTAGGGTACACCTAGTTCAGGATGGTTTAAAAATATAGAAAAATATCTAAAATCCTCATTTAATATATATAAGTGAATGGTGAAATCAATTTTACAAAATATGGTTTGGAAATACTACATTTCGATGTAGTGACGAAATCGCTATTTTTTCAAAGTTTAGTAGTGACTGTTTTGTAAAGGATTGAAACTTTGAATCTTTAAGCAGCTAATTTACCAAAATTGTTTTCATCAGATTTTTCCTTAATTTGGGTGATTTAATTAATGATTTAATTAAATAAAATAAAGGCGATAACTACCTTTGACTTTCATAATCACTTTTCTCTAATTTTCTCTCATTTCAGTTTCTCTCAAAATCCTATCAACCAAACACTTTTTCTCCAGAAAAATTCACTTTGATTTTCACTTCATTTGATGAGATTTCCATCACTCATTGATTCCTAATCAATCTTTCATCAAATCTATTTGTTTTCTCCATTGAATTTTCATGGAAACTTGCCCAAATCAAGGAGATCAAATCATCTTTTAGAGGTAAGATTGTTCTTCTCCTCTAAATACTTAGTTCTTTACTGAAATTCCCAAGTTGTCCACTCTTTATTAAAGGTTTATGAATGGTTTTAATGTTGGAAACAAGATTTTTGCTTAAAACTCAAGATTTTGGAAGAGATCTTGAAGATTTCCGTGTTAATCGATTGGGCTATGTTTTGAGATGGTTTTCTAATGTATTTTGGATGTTAAATGATGTTTTATCAATCCAATCCCGAATAGGTTGTTTTTCCTAAGTTATTTCTTGTGAAAATGGTGGGTTTTGGGGTGATATTGGTGTTCTGTTAAAGCTGGGGGTGTAAGGACGAGTTTAGGATTGTTTTTTATGTTAATTAATGTTTAGAAATGTTTAGAAGTGATGGATCTTGGCTGGGTTATGCTTTGGAAGAGTTTGGAGGTGATTTCGGTTGTGTTTGATAGCTGAAATGTTGGGTTTAGGTAGAGCAGCGAGTTTAGGAGTGTTGGCTGAAGATTTCAATGCATGATGATGCATTAATCCTATGCTTTTATGTGTCTAAAATAGGGGAGACATCTTCGAACACTTTTGGAGTTGATCCGAAAGCTTAATTGGCGAGCAAGCAAAAAAAATGGTGAGTGCGATTGGGTTAGAAGTCCATGAGGAAAAAAATACAAGGTTTGGGGATTTAGGAGAGGTTTGAAACACCTTCCTAAATCCTAAAGTAAGTATGGTTTGAATTGCTCTCTTTAAAGTGGTGTTTGCCCCTAAAATGTTTTTACATGCTCATGGTTTGAGATGGATAAATTCCTACTGTTTTGTGCATGATTCATGGCTTGAGATTATGCTTGTAGAGATGTCATGAGATGGCATGTTGCATTGAAGAGATTTGAGCTTTTTGTTTGAAGCAATGTATGAATCATGTTCTGAAATGTGATGAGAAAACCTTTGAGTAATATTGCATGAAAAACAGTAGGTGTGGTGATGTTTTAACACATTATATTGGCATAGATGTTGAGAAACTTACCGGATATAATTGATCTATCAATAGGATGAGAGTGCAATATAAACTAAAAATTCGTATGTGCTGTTTGGTTAAACAAAAGGGAGATATTCCGACGATGGGCATTCCATCGGTGGGACTAGGTGAAATACCCAAGCTTTGTGGTGATGAGAGATTCTGCCATGTGAGTACGATGATGAGAGATTCCACCGGAAGCCATGTTGCTAGACAAGTGAGTACGGTGATGCGAGATTCCACCAGAAGAGTCTAGTGTACAAATGTGTCCGCATATCCGAGTATTAATAAGATGCTAAATGCCAATATAAATGATGAATTGGTTTTTGTTACACATGTACCTTTGATGAAATGATTTATGCTATGAGTTATGCATATGAGATTTGTTTTAGAAATGCTTTGATGATACAAGCATGTGTATGGCCTTGCCATGAGTTTTGCATTGGTAAATGCATGAGATAGAATTGAGGTACATGTAGTTTCAATGAGAAGTTGCTTTGAAAGGTTTTCAAGCATGTGTTAAAATGAGCATGTGGTTCAAATGCTTTTGTGTAAAGATTTTCAAAGTGTGCATTATTGTGTTGGTTTCCTTTAGAGCATGCCTCACTAAGCATTTGCGCTTACGCTCTCTCTTTACCAATAATGCAGATAATTGAGGTGTTTTCGGGCATCAAGGAAGATAAGTTCATCCAAGGAAGTCCAAGCTCATGTATGGTGAAGTTTTCATACACTTTAGTTTTGATAGATTGACAATGGGAAACAAAGAATTGTATTTGGGAGATGTGTTAAACTCCCTAGGGTTTTGGCATGTTTGCTTTGGCTGGTTTGAATTGTAAATTGCTTTAATTGCTTGTTTTGAGGTTGGATTGCCTATTTGCGATTTGATATTAGGAAGCATGCCTCTAGACTCGTGAGATTTCATGTTTGATGATATGAATGTGTTTAAGAGTCTAGATATGTACCTTATATGTTTGCTGATTTGTTGGTATGATTAGAGAGTCTTTGGGAAGTGTTTGAATGAGTTTATGAAAGAAAAACCAGCAATGCTGCAGTTTCTGGGCAAACCGTATCGAAACACCATCTAGTGTTTCGAAACGGGGGCCAGTAATGGCCTTCGTGTTTCGAAACGATTTGGCTACTGGAATGCCATGTTTCGGAACTGGTCTCGAAAAACACCCTCGTACCGAAACAGTCAACGCCGTTTCGAACCAGCGTTTCGATACGGCAGGTGGGTGTTTCGAAACGGGTGACCGTTGGACACAGATTTGAATTGCTCTGATGTTTGCATGTTTTACACTTTAGTCCTAAATGTTGGGATTGCAATTGCTTGAGCTTGAGATGTCCAATCAAGATGAAATTTGGTAGAGAAGCATGAAACATGACTAATTTCATAATGGTAAACTGAAAATCAATGAAGACATTCTAATTTACAGAAATTACATTTTGGTCTCTAAACCCATGTAAAGTGCAATTGAGTCCTTATATGATATCTGTTTGATGTCCCTTTCTCAATCGTATATCGTGAGTACCCACTTAGAGTTAACATGTATCTAGACAAGATTAAAAAGGAAAAAAAGGGTCGTGAATCAAGGTGGACTTTTGTTTTCCCCGTGTAATCTTCGTAGTTCGGGTCAATCGTCTAGACTGGGCTAAGGGGGTTACATTGTGTTTCAGAGATAAAGTTGTAGTACTTGAAGATGTTGAGTTGAGACGTTTGATTCTGAGCGAAGCACATTCGAGTCCTTTTTCTATGCATCCGGGTAGTACTAAGATGTACCGTGATTCGAAGAATGATTATTTCTGGGTTGGTTTGAAGAAGGATGTAGCCGAGTATGTGAGCCGTTGTATGGTTTGTCAGAGAGTGAAGGCAGAACATCAGGTTCCTTCAAGTTTGTTACAGCCTTTGAAGATTCCGGAATGGAAATGGGAGAGGATCACTATAGACTTTGTGTCGGGGTTACCATTGTCTCCTACGAAGAAGAATTTTGTTTGGGTTATAGTTGATAGGTTCACTAAGTGTGCTCACTTCTTAGCAGTGAACACTACATATTCTTTAGACAAGGTTGCGAATTTGTACATTCACGAGATTGTGAGACTTCATGGAGTTCCGAAGTATATTGTATCAGACATACATCCGAGATTCACTTCGAGGTTCTTGAGTTGTTTGAATAGTGCCCTAGGTAGTCGTTTGCATTTCAGTACTTCTTATCATCCACAGTCAGATGGACAGTCAGAGCGAGTGATACAGATATTAGAGGATATGCTTCGTTGTTGTGTGATTGACTTCCAGGGTTCTTGGGAGAAGCACTTTCCCTTTAGTTGAGTTTGCTTACAACAACAGTTACCAGGCTAGTATACAAATGGCTTCTTATGAGGCTTTGTATGGTAGACGATGTAGGACTCCGATCTGTTGGGCTGAAACGGGTCAGAGATTGTTACCTATGCCGGATTTGCTTAAGGGGACTACCGACAAAGTGAAGTTGATTTGCGACCGTTTGAAAGCAGCTTCCGATCATTTGAAATATTATGTAGATTTGAAGAGAAAAAAGATTGAGTTCTCCGTGGGTGAGAAAGTGTTTCTGAAAGTATCTCCGTGGAAGAAGGTAATGCGATTTGGCCGGAAAGGCAAGTTGAGTCCGAGGTTTATTGGTCCATATGAGATACTTGAACGGATTGGGCTTGTAGCTTATCGTTTGAGATTGCCTTCTGAGTTAGAGAAGATCCATGATGTGTTTCATGTGTCGATGCTTAGGAGATATAGATCAGATCCATCTCATGTTATGCATGTTGAGGAGATACAGTTAAATCCGAATTTGTCTTATAATGAAGAACCTGTTGAGATACTTGCTTCTGATAGCAAGGTGTTGCGTGGCAAGACCATAGAGTTGGTCAAGGTGTTGTGGAGACAAAGAGTTGTGGAAGAGGCCACGTGGGAGAGGAAAGATGATATGCTTGATTATCAAAGATTGAAGCTTTATGAATTTCTAACAAAGCTTTTGATTATTTATTGTTAGGTAAGTTGTTTACAACCCATAAGGTCCAACATATGTGAATTTTAAAGAGTTTTACAATGATCCTCGTATTTGGGTTTTATAAGGGTTTTTGAAGGGTTTAAAGGTTGGTTTTGGAGTTGTTTGATGTTGGAAATTAAGGGTTGTTGTTAGTGTAATAGTTAGGGGTTGTTTTGGAAGCATTTAAGTGTGTTAAAAAGGTTGAAATCATGGGTTTTGGACTGGGTTTCATGGCTGCTCGGGTTTGAAGTTTTGGGGTTGTTCTTAGCTTGAAACTCTTGTGTTTTATGCTTAATTAGTGTTCCGGGTTTGCTACATTGATGTGTGATCTGATTTGAGGTTGTTTTGATTATGTTGGGTTAACTAGAAGCAAGAAATTGTGTTGGTGAAGCATCAGGAACAAATCTGGAATCGTTGGAAGCTTGATCGGCTAGTGTGTTGAGCTTGGAATAGTCGGTGAGTGGTTAAATGTTTTAAATGGTTTTCGAGTATTGGTTCGAGCACGTGGACTAGGTCGGGCTTGGTAGACCCCCCTAGAGTTGGGATTAGAGTGGTAGCCTAATCTTAAGCTTTAGTTAGAGACTTTGGTTGAACTCTAATTGTTGTCTATGCCTCATGTTTAATTGTGTTTATGGTGGATATGTATACTGTGTTGTACATGTATGTTGAGGCATGATTTTGATGCATTGTGATATCCATGTGGATTGTGCATGATTGTGATCATGGTGAGTACGCGCTAAGCACGGAAGTGGTTATGAAATGATGTTGTGAATTGTGTTTAGTATTGGCAAGAGTATGCTTGGGTACAATGATCGATCATTAGGATGTTTAGTGTGCACAAGTTAGTCAAATGCGCTCGTGGTCTTGGTGATGGTAGTCATCAAGAAGGAGTACATGTTCGCCCGAAAAACCTTCTTATATATATGTTAGTCGGTGATTAGTGTAATCTCATCGACGGGGCGTGAGGAAGAGTGGAATCCCCTTCGCCTGAACGGTTATGAGTGTAATCCCACCGTAAGGTAATGGTTGTTGTTGGATGTGAGTTCCAACGGTTATCCGCGTATTCGAGTCATAGCTAGGTGCCAATATGATTTGAGATGTGTTGCGAATATGGATTAATATGTGTGTTTACATATGATGTGTATATTGAGTTGTTGAGCGTGACATAATATTGAATATATGTTCATGCATCATGTGTATTTTGGCTCATGTGGATCGAAGTTAAGAACATGCATTTTACCTTGGTTGTGCTCGTCCTTGGACCCTGCATTGTCGAGGTTTGTTTTAATGAGCTTACGCTCACTAAGCTTTATGTTCGTGTCTCTAACTCAGAAGGGGGCCTCCAAGTGTTCTTTGTGTTGCTATCTTAGCTTTCAAGTATGGACATTTAAGTTTTAAGGTGTAATAGTCAAGCAATGGGATATGTATTTCTTGCTTTGAGCTTTTGAAGTATGTTGGTGTTGGTTTGTTTAGGAGCACGTTTAGACTCCTTTATGATGTTGCTGGCCTTATGCCTTTATGGATGCCTAAGTGTATGTTTGTTGAAGCATGAATCTTAAATGTTATGTATGAAGCATGTGTTGAATGATGTTGATTCCTTTAATATATGGCTTCTTTATGTTTGGTGTGTTAAGCATGCTTGTAGATGTTTGGTTTGCCTTAGAGTTGTTGTATGTGTGTTGTGGGAGGTTTTAGTGGAGTTTTGGGATAGCCTTGTGCCATAAACCAGCTAAAGCCAATCTGCAGATAGAGGGCGTTTCGAAACGGTTGGTCCCATCTCGGTACGGTCCCTTTGTTTTTGGCCAGGCGTTTCAGTATGCTATGGGCCGTTTTGATACAATTTTGCTACAGGAAATCTGAGAATTTGACGATAAAATGAAGTATCGAAACAGGCTTTAGTGTTTCGGAACGGCCTTCGTATCGTTGACCACGAAAAGTTGACCGTTGAGGGTGTTTTGATACAAGCCACCCCTGTTTCGAAACGGTCTCCTCGGTTTGACTTTGGCCAGTTGACCTAGTCAAGGCGTATCGAAACACCCTATGGGCGTTCCGATACGGCCTGTTGTTTAAGTTTAAAATGGGCTATTTTAATTGGACGGTTTGGTTGTTTACCTTATTGTTTCTTCTGATGTTGCTTTTCACACATAAGACTTAATATTACATCCATGCAAGATAATATAAACGAAAAAGTTTTCTCGGGTTGTTAACCGAAGTGGAGCCTTAACGGGTTTCGCCTCGGTTATCCCCGTGTAGCCCGCTCGGACCGGTCAAGCGTCTGGACCGGGACGAGGGGGTTACAAGCAAACGGGCATAGAAAAAATCCTCCTCCCTCTCACGACACCAAGCACACAAACCTTGCTGCTCATCCAACATGATGCCACGAAGCTTTAAAAAATCAATGGTTAGTAAATGACGCAGCCATGTGAACCATACAAACGCTTGAACCATCGAAGGTACGAGGACTTTCCACGCAAAACACTCATCGAAATCGCTCCCTTTCACCTATTCCAACATAAGCAGACGTGATAGAGCCTTTACTGAAAAGGTCCCGTGCGTATCAGGTGTCCAGACTAATATATCAACTGCACCACGCCATAACCTCACAGGTCCCAAGAGCGAGATGAGCTCCCGAAGTTGTCGAAGCTCAAACGAACGCAAGCCTCGACGAAAGAAACTCTCCCAGCGGTCACGAAGAAAGCTACCCACATCGAAAAGGTCAGCGACCAAAGCCAAACGATTCACCAATATCGAAAATAACTATGGGAATATATCCATCAATGGATTTTCAATACACCACGCATCAAACCAAAATAAAACTCGTGAACCATCACCAACCTTCAAAACAAAACTTGTCTCACCCACGAACTTTTGTACACTATTCGAGCTCACAGTTTTGACAATCTGTTTCCAAATATCTGACATCGAACCCCTGTAGGCAGAGTTAAATCGCCACCACTTGGCTGCCTCGCCATATTTTGCCACGATGATGGCCCTCCACAAAGACGATTCATCCCTAGCATACCGCCAAGACCATTTTGCCAATAATGCTTTATTTTGAACCTCCAAATCCGTAACCCCCAACCGACCAATATGACGTGGCCAACAAACCATACTCCAGCTTACTAGACATATTTTCCGTTGTAAACTCACCCCACCCAACAGAAAAGCACGCCTCACTTTATATATTGTTGCGATAACACCATTCGACACCTGAAACAAACCCAAATAATAAACTAGAAGTGACGAAAGAACAGAGTTTACCAGTGTGGCGCGAGCAGCAAAAGATAAAGATGTCCGTTTCCAACCAGCGAGCTTTCGTCGAACCGAGGCTATAACTGGTTCTCACACAGCAATGTTGCGAGGATTCACCCCCAACGGCAGCCCCAAATAAACAAAAGGATATTCACCTTTTCGACAACACAAGACAGCCGCCATTGAATCAAACAACCCCTTATCCATGCCAATAGTATAAAGAGAGGACTTGTTGAAGTTAATTTTCAAACCAAAACAAACTTGGAAGCAACACAGTAACATGCGGATAGTCGTAACGCTCTCAATGGAGGCTTCAAAGAATAGAATGGTGTCGTCAGCAAATTGAAGATGCGATAGCAACACCCCCAGAGCCAACGAAATCCCACGGATGAGCCCCAACTCTTCCGCTTGAACGAACATCCTATGTAGTGCTTCCACCACAATAACGAACAACAAAGGCGACAACGGGCAGCCTTGCCGCAGACAATGCCCCATTGCAAATTCTTAATTGGCGCTACCGTTTAACAAAACTAACAACCTGACTTTGCTGATACACTCAGTAATCAGACGACGCTAAGAATCACTGAACCCCATCGACCATAAAATGTGCTCTAAAAATTCCCATCGAACTCAGTCGTAAGCTTTCGTGAAGTCAAATTTCAGGATACATCTGCCCAACGAACTATGTCGCATGGAATGTATTGTCTCATTTACCAATAGAATACCATCCACAATTTCACGCCCACGCACAAAAGTTGATCGGTAATCACTAATTAGTCCTCCCAACACCGATTGCAGTCTTCTAGCTAGATTTTTGGCAAGAATCTTATATATCGAATTAAGCAAGCTGATTGGTCGAAAATCTCTCAAGGTGACCGGTGAATCAACCTTAGGCAAAAGCACAAGGAATGTGTTGTTCGCACCCATAGGTAACTTGTCGGATGCAAAAAAAAAATCATCTAAAAACCGTCATTTTACGAATTTGACTCTTTTCGTCGTCGATATTCACTGCAATTGACAACAGTAGCGGCTGGTATATCTGTAACTATTATGAAATCGACCAAAAAACAAGAAATACGTGAGACCGATCATGAATCCATGCAATTAAAAGGAGGTGGAAAACGTACATTGATAGATGAAGTCAAGAAAGCCATTAAAGCTAGCATGAAAGGGAATGTTTAAAATCCTTTGGAGTCAAAGAGAAAAAGTCCAGGTGGTCTTGATCCTCTACATCACTGATGATCTCACATCTTATAACAATAGTTGATCACAATAGAAAAAAACGTAGTTTGTATTAGATGAATGTATGCTGAACTTTATTAGTACTATGTATTAGATGTTGAACAATTTATACATGTATGCTTATGTATCTGATATAAATGAAACTTTTTATATAATATATTTCCTACATTTTAGTTATAATATTCCATATTACACCGTTTGCATCAAAATTCAATAACTTTAAATTTCATACTCTCTCTTTTAGAAAGAAAATTTTGAAATTCGATTTAATAAAATTTAAGGACACGCATATAATTTTATTTCGATGGTGTAAATTTTGTATGAAATCCTCAACATTTACACTTGCAAGCTTATTACTCACTAATCGAAATAATTTGGGGAACACATTCTTCAAGGCATCATTAGTAATAAAAATCGGAAAAAATAAAATTGTTAGAAAATAAATAAAAAATATTATTTGTATCGGTTGTTTAATTTGATAACAACTTAAAAATTTAAAACTCAAAAGAGATTAAAATAAAATTTAAGGTGTAATATGATGTAAAAAAGATAATATGAATATGAACACCAAACTTAAACAATTTTTACAAGAGTAATAATTTCTATTCACAAACTGTAACCCCCTAAACCCGACCCAAAAGAATTGGGTCGAATATAAGGAGTCAACTCAAAGCTTGTCCCTCACACAAGTAACTTGATTTAAAACTTAAATTCCAAAATAGATAATAATATTATCGCATATTCCAAATGTGCATGCATAATAAAACATAATAACCCCAAATAAAACACCCAGAATTTGAAATTATATACAATCCAATAAAACATTTAATATAAATAAGTCCAAGTCTCATACTGATAATAATAAATAAATAAATAAAGCTGGAAAACGAGGTCCTCCAAGTACCGTAGCCTAGACCTGAGTATCTGAAAGTAGAAACTAAGGGGGAGTCAGCGAAAACGCTCAGTGTGTCTCTACAGTGCAAACAAAACTAACAGAGTCATTATAACAACAGAAACAACCAAACATTATCATAATACAATGTTTCTATCATGAATCAATTCAAATACATAAGCAAGTATGAATGAATATGCAACACAATATGACATGCACCCAAACTACATCACCATCCGAAGAGTAAGGTTCCCCAGAACCACTCTTTACCTCATCACCATTCGAAGTGGAATCCAGCCCCTATGGTGAAACCACTGATCCGAAGTAGACATCATCCCGACGAATGAAGCTACTGAACTTCCCCGTACAGAATCCCAACCAAAATGAGATGACATAAAATCCGAGCACTGAATCTGAATGCATTATTTATCAACATAAACGCATAATCATATAATACGATATACAATAATCTGAATCAGAATGTATAAACAAATATTGCATAACATTACAGAATGTTGAACAAGTCATCCTAAGTAATAAAAATTTGGGGAACTCATTCTTCAAGGAATCCTTAGTAATAAAAACCAGAAAAGATGAAAATTGTTAGAAAATAAATAAAAAATATTTAAAAAATATTATTTGTATCGGATGTTTAATTTGATAAAAAAAATTAAAAATTTAAAACTCAAAAGTGATTAAAATAAAATTTAAGGCCTAATATGATGTAAAAAAGATAATATGAATATGAACACCAAACTTAAACAATTTTTACAAGAGTAATATTTTCTATACACAAACTGTAACCCCCTAAACCCGACCCAGAAGAATTGGGTCGAATATAAGGAGTCAACTCAAAGCTTGTCCCTCACACAAGTAACCTGATTCAAAACTTAAATTCCAAAATAGATAATAATTGTATCGCATATTACATACTGATAAAATATTCTAGAAAATATAAAATATTCAAAATGTGCATGCATAATAAAGCATAATAACCCCAAATAAAACACCTAGAATCTGAAATTATATAGAATCTAATAAAACATTTAATATAAATAAGTCCAAGTCTCATACTGATAATAATAAATAAATAAAGCTCGAAAACGAGGTCCTCCAAGTACCGTAGCCTAGACCTAAGTATCTGAAAGTAGAAACTAAGAGGGAGTCAGCGAAAACGCTCAGCGTGTCTCTACAGTTCAAACAAAACTAACAGAGTCATTATAACAACAGAGACAACCAAGCATTATCATAATACAGTTTTTCCATCATGAATCAATTCAAACACAATATGACAGGCACCCAAACTACATCACTATCCGAAGAGTAAGGTTCCCCAGAACCACTCTCTACCTCATCACCATTCGAAGTGAAATCCAGCCCGTAGGGTGAAACCACTGATCCGAAGTAGACATCATCCCGACGAGTGAAGCTACTGAACTTCCTAGTACAGAATCCCAACCAAAATGAGATGACATAAAATCCGAGCACTGAATCTGAATGCATTATTTATCAAAAAGAAATGCATAATCATATAATACGATATACAATAATCCGAATCTGAATCTATAAACAAATATTGCATAACATTACAGAATGTTGAACAAGTCAAACATCACAGATCAATAGAATATAATCATCACACATCATCAGACCACATCATGTAATCATTTCAGCAAATCATCGCATTTACATACAGAGCACTGTAAGCAAACTACACAGAAGAGAACACACCTCAAGTAGCTAACACTCAACATCGACGGTGACGTCTCCCACGCTCAGCTCTATCTCTAGTTCGGTCAGAGTCAGCTCCTACAACAATTAAATGCACCATCAAGATATTACTACTATGCCAAGAGATTGATAATATAAATATCGAATGTATATTAATAATTAAACTCACGATGGATCCCGATGGTTGAGCAACAGGAGGTTGTCCAGGTGGTGGAGGAGTAAGGATCTCAGTATCCGAGTAAATGTCGTCTACAAATACAAATAATACCAACTAATTTTTCCGATATTCAAATCTTTAAATACAAGTATAAATGAATTAAAGCGGTCAAAACAGTCTTTCGGGTTCAAATTTGGGAAAACGGGCAACGAAATCGGAATCAGGATGTCGAAAAACATGAAATAGCCTTTTTTCTAAAAAAAAGTCAACGGTCAACGCTGATGTCAGCCGACTGTTTATAAGACAGATCGGTTCTGTTCTGTCTGTAACCCCCTTAACCCGACCTAGACGGTTGAACCGAATTAAGAAGTTTACACAGGAAAAACCAAAGTCAACCCGAAAGTCAACCTTGATTAACGACCCATTTTTTTTAATCTTGTCTATATGCACATTATCCCTAGATATGATCATACAACAGCATACTCAAAGATCATAACCATCAGAGAACATTCAGGGACCCAATTGCACAAATTAAGACTTTAGGGACCAAATTGTAAATTCTGGGAATTAAAAGGACATAACCCAAATTAAAGTTACCAACTTGTAATTAATCATATTTCATGCTTCTCTGTCAAATTTCAGCTCAAACGGACATCTCAAACTCATTTAATTGCAATAACAAGGTTCAGGACTAAAATGCAAATATTTCAAAACATATAACCAACAATTTCAGTGCCCAACGGTCGAGTGTTTCGGAACATGGAAGACCCGTTCCGAAATGCGGGACCGTTCCGCAACTGGTACCGAAACAGGGCCTGGCAGAGGCCAAACCGTTTCGGAACAGTTCTTTCCGTTTCGGAACGCCCAAGCCATTTCAGGCCCCCGTTCCGATACGGTAGCACCTGTTCCGAAACAGGTTGCCTAGATTGCAGAAAAATTGCTGGTTTAACACATAATTGACCTATCTAACATGCTCCAAAAGCCACCAAATTTTACCAGCAAGTCATTCAACATACAAAGAACATAATTGCATCAACCAAACATCAACATGGCATCAATTATGAAAATCCCCAATTCTATAGGCATGCATCCTACTTAGAAAAACCATTCAAGCATCAATAAACCAAAACCATATCAAAAAGGCCAATTACAAGCTCAAACATTAACAACATCATAAATCCAACTTAAGGAGTCCAAAACATCTCCCAAAACAACAACATAGGTCCCCCATTGCCAAATGCCAAAAGCTAATAGTGTTTAAGAAACCTTCACCATACTTGAGCTTAGTTCACCACTTGGATTCTTGCCCTCCTTGCTGCCCTCAATGCACTTTAATGCTCTGCATTATTGGTTTAAGAAAAAAGAGAGAGCGTAAGCAAAAGCTTAGTGAGGAATTCTCATTTAAAACCACACAATAATGCATTTATAAAACATCTTTATAAACCTTAAATCAATCATCCTTTGCACATGCACTAAAGCATTTAAAACAAGCAATTCATGCTTCAAGTTCATATCATGTCATATTGGCAACAAGTGATACATCAACATAAGATCCACACATGGACTTTTAAACACCATTGTGATCTTATAATTTCCAAGGACCACACATGGACTTTTAAACACCATTGTGTCCTTAACATCACCCATGGACTTTTAAACACCATGGCAAGGACCACACAAGGACTTTTAAACACCTTTGTGTCCTTAACAAGAATCTCCCAAGGACTTTTAAACACCTTGGAGTTCTTAAGTAACAAGGCTTACACAAGGAATTTTAACCACCTTTGTAACCTTAACCAAGAACCAACCATGGACTTTTAACCACCATGTTGTTCTTAAATAAACAAGCCTCACTCAAGGAATTTTAACCACCTTGGTGATCTTAACCAAGAACCAACCATGGACTTTTAACCACCATGTTGTTCTTAAATAAACAAGGCTCACACAAGGACTTTTAACCACCTTTGTGACCTTAACCATCACTTGCCAATATGCATCATTAACCACATTATTCCACTGTTTTAAAGAATTTAACAAAGCCATAAACATCATGCATCTTTAAGCATCAAACCACATTAAAACAATGTTCAAAAACAAGGATCTCTTACCTTGAGCATCCTTCAACGCATGGCTTATAATCTCAGCAAATAAACATGCTAAATATGCTTTCAAAACAGGATTTAAAACATGCAAACAAATCACATTGCATACAACCAATCCATGGTTCATCACCAAAAGAGTTTTTCCGAAAACTTACTCTTGAGCTTAGCTAAGTTGCTTAGACTTAAACTAAGCTCCCAAACCTTCCAAACACTGGTTTCAAAGCTGAAAACCAAAATCCACTCACCGATTCCGTTTCACAACTTGCCGAAACACCAATCAAGCTTCCGGATCACCACCACTAGGATCCAAAGATGACTCCCATGTTTTAAACACATCAAAGCAGAGGATTAATGCATCATCATCCATTAATAACTTCAATGAAAGCACCTAAACTCGCTGCTCTCATCCACACTCCATTTTCGGCCACCAAACACAACCGAAAATGCATCCAAACAACTCCACAACACTACCCAGCCAAGATCCATCAAATCTAATCATCCTTAAACATCAATTAACATCCAAAAAGGAACTAACATCACCCTTATACCTCCAGCTACAACAGATCATCAAGATCACTCCAAAAACAACCAAGAACTCAAGCTAAACTTAGGAAAATCAACCTATCCGGGATTGCATTGATTAAACCTCAGTTTCTCATCAATTTATCATTCATTTAACATCAAAAAGACACCTCAAATCACTGCTTAAACAGATCATACGAATTTTAACCAAAATCAACCAAATCTTGCATTTAAAAGCCAAGATCAAGAACACAACCTTAAAACCACTTATAAAACACAAATTAAGGATTGAGAACTTGGGAATTTCAGTAAAGAACTGAGAGTTTACAGGAGAAGAACGTTCTTACCTCCAAACTTGAGTTTTCTCCCTTTTTGGAACCAAATTCTTGAAAATCCACTTAGCAAATGTAAAGATTTTGTTGAAGAGATGATTGAAGATCAAAAGAGAATTGAAATGAGTTATTTAGGTGACAAAATCAGAAAGAAAAGCTCTGGAGAAAAGGTGTTTGGTTTGAGAAAAAAGATGAGAGAAAATGAAAATGGAAATTTGGAAAGTTAGTTAGCAAATGCCAAAATATCTTCCCTCCACTTTTCTTTTATTTAAAAACCATTAATTAATCATTTAATACTTTAGAAAAATCTGGAGAAACTCCCATTGGGTAAATAGCTCCTTAAAGATTCAAAGTTTCAATCCTTTTTAAAGCAGTCTCACAGTTTTCAAAAATTACATTTTGGTCACTAACCAAAATGTCACACTTCCAAACCTCATTTTGTAAAATTGATTTCACCATACCCTTTTATATAATAAAAGAGGATTTTATGACATTTTTCCATATTTTTAATGCAACCCGAACTAGGCTTTCCTAAATTCACTTTTATATATTCGAACCGCACTCCGACCGAACCGGTCCGAAACCCAAAACTCCTAAGCCCAAAACCGGGGCGTTACAACTCTCCCCCCCTTAAGAAATTTCGTCCTCGAAATTTACCTGAAGGAAAGAGATAAGGAAACTGCTTCAGCATGTCATCCTTCCGTTCCCACGTGGCTTCCTCAACACCACGATGCTTCCACAACACCTTTACCAACTCAATGGTCTTGCCACGAAGAACCTTGCTATCCGAATCCAGAATCCTCACCGGTTCCTCATCATAGGTCAAATCCGGATTCAATTCCACTTCTTCCACAGGCATCACATGCGAAGGATCCGATCTATACTTCCGAAGCATAGAAACATGAAACACATCATGAATCTTCTCCAACTCTTGAGGTATCCTCAACTTGTACGCAACAGGACCAACACGCTCAACCACCTCATATGGTCCAATGTACCTAGGGCTCAACTTACCCTTACGGCCAAGCCTCATCACCTTTTTCCAAGGCGAAACCTTCAAAAACACACGGTCACCTACCGCATACTCAATCTCCTTACGCTTCAAATCCGCGTAAGACTTTTGCCGATCAGAAGCTGCCTTCAAACGCTCAAAAATGAGCTTCACCTTCTCGGTGGTTCCTTTCAACAAAGCCGGCATCGAAACCAACTTCTGACCCGTTTCAGCCCAACAAAGAGGAGTCCTACACTTCCTCCCGTACAAAGCTTCATAAGGTGCCATTTGAATACTTGCCTGATAACTATTGTTATAAGCAAACTCCACCAAAGGAAAATGTTTCTCCCAAGAGCCCTGGAACTCAATCACGCAGCACCTCAACATATCCTCCAAAATCTGGATAACACGCTCGGATTGACCATCCGACTAAGTATGATAAGATGTACTGAAATTCAACCGTGTACCCAAAGCTTGATGCAAACACTGCGAGAAACGCGACGTAAACCTCGGATCCCTATTCGACACAATCGACTTTGGCACAGCATGCAGCCGCACAATCTCAGCAATGTACAGCTCCGCAAGCTTATCCAAAGAATACGTAGTATGCACAGGCAAGAAATGCGCACACTTCGTCAGGCGATCCACAATCACCCACACTGAATTCTTCTTCGATGGTGACAAGGGTAAACCAGATACAAAATCCATGGTAATCCTTTCCCACTTCCATTCAGGGATTCTCAACGGTTGCAACAACCCTGAAGGAACCTGATGCTCAGCCTTAACTCGCTGACACACCATGCACTTGCTCACAAACTCTGCAACATCCTTCTTCAAACCCACCCAATAGTACTCATCACGAAGATCACGATACATCTTAGTACTACCAGGGTGCATAGCAAAAGGACTACTATGACCTTCAGTCAGAATAGCACGCCTCAACTCAGCATCATTGGGGACTACTATCCGACTCCCAAAACACAACACTCCATCATCATTAAAGCAGAAATCCGAAGGCCTATCCTCCGCGATATCCTGAACATGAGGCACCAAGGAATCATCCAACAACTACTTTTCCTTGATCAACTAAACCAAAGATGGTTTCACTTGTAACTCAGCCACAAGACCACCATCACGCGAAATACTCAAACTGGCAAACATAGCCCTCAACTCAACAGCTACCTTTCGACTCAAGGCATCCGCCACAACATTAGCTTTTCTAGGGTGATACTCAATCGTCAAATCATAATCCTTGAGAAACTCCACCCAACGTCACTGCCTAAGATTCAACTCCTTCTGAGACATCAAATACTTCAAACTCTTGTGATCTGTGTACACAGTACACTTCTCACCATACATGTAATGTCTCCAGATCTTCAAAGCAAAAACCACCGCAGCCAACTCAATGTCATGCGTAGGATAATTGCGCTCATGCACCTTCAACTGCCGCGATGCATAAGCCACCACCTTACCCTCTTGCATCAGCACACATCCCAAACCAACATAGGACGCATCACTATACACCACAAACTCTTTCCCTGATTCAGGTTGAACCAAGATATGAGCTTGCGTCAAAGCTGCCTTAAGCTTCTCAAAAGCCTGTTGTCTCGCTTCCGTCCATTCATACTTAACATCCTTCTGCAACAACTTTGTCAAAGGTGCAGCAATCTTAGAAAACCCATCCACAAACCTTCGGTAGTATCCCGCCAAACCAAGGAAACTACGAACCTCATGAACAGACTTAGGAACCTTCCAATTCATCACCGCCTCAATCTTCTGAGGATCAACACGAATCCCTTCAGCAGAAACCACATGCTCAAGAAACACCACTTCACTTAACCAGAACTTACACTTGCTCAGCTTGGCATAAAGCTGATTTTCTAACAAAGCTTGCAACACAATCCTCAAATGCTCTTCATGCTCCTCCTCAGTACGGGAGTACACAAGGATATCATCAATGAACACCACTACAAACTTGTCCAGGTATTCATGAAACACACGATTCATCATGTCCATGAAAGCCGCAGGCGCATTTGTCAAACCAAACGGCATCACAAGGAACTCATAATGCCCATACCTTGTCCTAAAAGCTGTCTTAGGCACATCCACATCCTTTACCTTCAACTGGTAATACCCTGACCTCAAATCAATCTTAGAGAACACAGCTGCTCCCCGAAATTGATCAAAGAGATCATCAATTCTCGGCAAAGGATACCGATTCTTGATAGTCAACTTGTTCAGCTGACGATAATCAATGCACATTCTCATAGTGCCATCCTTCTTCTTCACAAACAAGACCGGTGCACCCCAAGGCGACACACTCGGCCGAATGAACCCACGATCAAGCAACTCTTGCAACTGCGTCTTCAGCTCCTTCAACTCTTTGGGTGCCATTCTATAAGGGGTAATGGACACAGGAGTTGTATTTTCATACAGCTCAATCCCAAACTCCACCTTGCGATTAGGAGGTAACCCAGGCAACTCCTCAGAAAACACACCAGGAAACTCTCGCACAGTCCTGATATCTTGCACACGCAACTCCATAGAGCTAGGATTCATCTCAAAAGCTAGGTAAGCTTCACAACCTTGCCTCAGCATCCGGCTCGCCTCTAACATAGACACCACATTGGCAAGAAACTTCACATTCTCACCAACCACAACAACCTCATAATCATCCGCAAGCTTCAATGAAACTCGCTTATTCTCACAATCCACAACAGCACGATGCTCAGCAAGCCAATTCATACCAAGGATTACATCAAAACCATAGAAAGGCAACTCCATAAGGTCAACATGAAAAACATGATCTTGAACAACCAAAGGACATCTTCTATAAAGCTTTCGAGTCACAACAGTCTCACCAAAAGAACTAGTGACACGCACACCAACATCCAAAGACTCAACAGGCAAACCAAGCAATTCAGCATGCTCACGCAATATGTACGAGTGCGTAGATCCAGAATCAATCAAGGAAAGTAATGACAAGGATTGCAAAGTAAAAGAACCTGCGATCACATCCGCGTCATTCCTTCCCTCCCGCTGAGCATACACCCTGGCCTGGCCACCACCCTCAGGCTGAATAGCCACAACATGAGCCACACCTCGACCACCTTCCTCTCTCCGCTGGAAGTTACCACGGCTGCGCCCACGACCTCTCTGCGGTGCAGCAACAACATGAGCACGCACTTGGCCACCAGCCAACATAGGACACTCTCTCCTCATGTGATCCGTAGATCCATAGTTCCAGCATGCATTACCAGCTGCCACAACCGGAGCTTGCACCTCCCTCACAGCACGAGGACAATCACGCTTCATATGGCCACGCGAACCATATATCCAACATGCACTCGGATCAACTCTAGCATTGCCTCCCCGAGCAGGTGCACCACCTCCTCGCTTAGCTGAGGACTGATACTTCTGATCACGTCCCCTCTTGTTCCGTCCACCACCGGAACTATATTCAGCAGCTCGCTTACCAGCACTTAACCCAGCACTTTTAGCAGATAAACCCAAGTTCATCTCAATATCCTTGGCTCGGCCCACCAGCACATCAAAATCATCATACACGGTAGCCAGCACATACATCTTAACTTCCGTCACTAAACCATAACGGAACCTTTCACACCTCTCCCGCTCATCCGGAACAAGCTCAGGTGCGTACTGACTGAGTCGAACAAACTGGACCTCATACTCAGCCACAGACATGCTCCCCTGGGTAAGAGACATGAACTCCCTCTTCTTTTCATCTAGGTACCTCACACCTAGATACCTTCTTTTGAAAGCGTTCTGAAAGAACGTCCAAGTTACACCAGCTTCCGCCATCCCAGCGATAGTGGTTGTCCACCACGTATAAGCATCATCCTGTAGCAAGGATACTACACAGCCTAGCTTTTGCACATCAGTGCAACTCATCTGACCAAAGATTCTCTTGGTACCCTCTAACCAAGTCTCCGAACCTTCAGCTGACAAACCCCTGAACTTAGTCCCTCCCAGACTGCGCAAACGTTCCAAGGGTAGTCTAACTTCAGCATCTCCCTGATGCATAGCTCCTTGAGCTCCAGCAACTGCTGCTTGAAAAGCTCCAGCAATAGCTTGTATCAACACCGTCATGTCAGGAACAGCTTGCCCCTGACCAGCATCAGGTCCAGCGACCCCAGCACCAGCTGCAGCTCCAGCTCCTTTACCCCCAGCATCACCACCACCAGGTGGAGGAGGTAAATCCACCGCACTTTCAACATTCTCCTCATTCTCATTCTCATTTTGAGCCGTAGCTCGCACATTACTCCTCAACTCTCTACGAGGTGCCATACTCTAACAATGCAATCACAATGCAAATAAACAAAGTCAGGCCCATCAAGGTAAGCAATCCAAGTACTCAAGCTCATTTTCACTTAAAAACAATATCATTACATTAGCTTTGATTTGGCAATGGGTACCCACAACATGCTTCACCATAGCATACACCTCAATTGCAACACATTTACAATTCACTCAACATGCTTTTACTCAACAAGCATACAAAGCATACATACTTTAATCATGCACATAATCATTCCCAATTACTCGAGAACTCAGCTCTGATACCACCAAATGTAACCCCCTTAACCCAGCCTAGACGGTTGAACCGAATTAAGAAGTTTACACTAGAAAACCAAAGTCAACCCGAAAGTCAACCTTGATTAACGACCCTTTTTTTTAATATTGTCTAGATGCACATTATCCCTAGATATGATCATACAACAGCATACTCAAAGATCAGAACCATCAGAGAACATTCAGGGACCCAATTGCACAAATTAAGACTTTAGGGACCAAATTGTAAATTCTGAGAATTAAAAGGACTTAACCCAAATTAAAGTTACCAACTTGTAATTAATCATATTTCATGCTTCTCTGTCAAATTTCAGCTCAAACGAACATCTCAAACTCATTTAATTGCAATAACAAGGTTCAGGACTAAAATGCAAACATTTCAAAACATATAACCAACAATTTCAGTGCCCAACGGTCGAGTGTTTCGGAACAGGGAAGACCCGTTCCGAAAAGCGGGACCGTTCCGCAACTGGTACCGAAACAGGGCCTGGCAGAGGCCAAACCGTTTCGGAACAGTTCTTTCTGTTTCGGAACGCCCAGGCCATTTCAGGCCCTCGTTCCGATACGGTAGCACCTGTTCCGAAACAGGTTGCCCAGATTGCAGAAAAATTGCTGGTTTAACACATAATTGACCTATCTAACATGCTCCAAAAGCCACCAAATTTTACCAGCAAGTCATTCAACATACAAAGAACATAATTGCATCAACCAAACATCAACATGGCATCAATTATGAAAATCCCCAATTCTATAGGCATGCATCCTACTTAGAAAAACCATTCAAGCATCAATAAACCAAAACCATATCACAAAGGCCAATTACAAGCTCAAACATTAACAACATAATAAATCCAACTTAGGGAGTCCAAAACATCTCCCAAAACAACAACATAGGTCCCCCATTGCCAAATGCCAAAAGCTAATAGTGTTTAAGAAACCTTCACCATACTTCAGCTTAGTTCACCACTTGGATTCTTGCCCTCCTTGCTGCCCTCAATGCACTTTAATGCTCTGCATTATTGGTTTAAGAAAAAAGAGAGAGCGTAAGCAAAAGCTTAGTGAGGAATGCTCATTTAAAACCACACAATAATGCATTTATAAAACATCTTTATAAACCTTAAATCAATCATCCTTTGCACATGCACTAAAGCATTTAAAACAAGCAATTCATGCTTCAAGTTCATATCATGTCATATTTGCAACAAGTGATACATCAATATAAGATCCACACATGGACTTTTAAACACCATTGTGATCTTATAATTTCCAAGGACCACACATGGACTTTTAAACACCATTGTGTCCTTAACATCAGCCATGGACTTTTAAACACCTTTGTGTCCATAACAAGAATCAACCAAGGACTTTTAAACACCTTGGAGTTCTTAAGTAACAAGGCTTACACAAGGAATTTTAACCACCTTTGTAACCTTAACCAAGAACCAACCATGGACTTTTAACCACCATGTTGTTCTTAAATAAACAAGCCTCACTCAAGGAATTTTAACCACCTTGGTGATCTTAACCAAGAACCAACCATGGACTTTTAACCACCATTTTGTTCTTAAATAAACAAGGCTCACACAAGGACTTTTAACCACCTTTGTGACCTTAACCATCACTTGCTAATATGCATCATTAACCACATTATTCCACTGTTTTAAAGCATTTAACAAAGCCATAAACATCATGCATCTTTAAGCATCAAACCACATTAAAACAATGTTCAAAAACAAGGATCTCTTACCTTGAGCACCCTTCAACGCATGGCTTATAATCTCAGCAAATAAACATGCTAAATATGCTTTCAAAACAGGATTTAAAACATGCAAACAAATCACATTGCATACGACCAATCCATGGTTCATCACCAAGAGGGTTTTTCCGAAAACTTACTCTTGAGCTTAGCTAAGTTGCTTAGACTTAAACTAAGCTCCCAAACCTTCCAAACACTGGTTTCAAAGCTGAAAACCAAAATCCACTCACCGATTCCGTTTCGCCACTTGCCGAAACACCAATCAAGGTTCCGGATCACCACCACTAGGATCCAAAGATGACTCCCCTGTTTTAAACACATCAAAGCAGAGGATTAATGCATCATCATGCATTAATAACTTCAATGAAAGCACCTTAACTCGCTGCTCTCGCTGCAACTTCGTAAAATGGAATTGGGTAACTTTTTTCTTACATAGGGAATCATTCATATGATATTATGGGGATAACATATAGATTTTTTTTATAGGTATCCATTTGTATCCATTTTATTCGATTGACTTTTGCTTGAGCCGGATGATGAAAAATTATCATGTCCGATTCCTTCGGGGGGATGGATCTAGAAAAATTCACCTATCCTAATAACAAAAAAACCTGACTTGAACGATCCTGTATTAAGAGCTAAATTAGCTAAAGGTATGGGTCATAATTATTATGGGGAACCCGCATGGCCCAATGATCTTTTATATATTTTTCCAGTAGTAATTCTCGGTACTATTGCTTGTAACGTGGGCTTAGCGGTTCTAGAACCTTCAATGATTGGTGAACCCACGGATCCATTTGCGGCCACCAAACACAACCGAAAATGCATTTAAAATCAACGTCAATTTCTCATCAATTTATCATTCATTTAACATCAAAAAGACACCTCAAATCACTGCTTAAACAGATCATACGAATTTTAACCAAAATCAACCAAATCTTGCATTTAAAAGCCAAGATCAAGAACACAACCTTAAAACCATTTATAAAACACAAATTAAGGATTGAGAACTTGGGAATTTCAGTAAAGAACTGAGAGTTTAGAGGAGAAGAACGTTCTTACCTCCAAACTTGAGTTTTCTCCCTTTTTGGAACCAAATTCTTGAAAATCCACTTAGCAAATGTAAAGATTTTGTTGAAGAGATGATTGAAGATCAAAAGAGAATTGAAATGAGTTATTTAGGTGACCAAATCAGAAAGAAAAGCACTGGAGAAAAGGTGTTTGGTTTAGGAGAAAATGAAAATGGAAATTTGGAAAGTTAGTTAGCAAATGCCAAAATATCTTCCCTCCACTTTTCTTTTATTTAAAAACCATTAATTAATCATTTAATACTTTAGAAAAATCTGGAGAAACTCCCATTGGGTAAATAGCTCCTTAAAGATTCAAAGTTTCAATCCCTTTTAAAACAGTCTCACAGTTTTCAAAAATTACATTTTGGTCACTAACCAAAATGTCACACTTCCAAACCTCATTTTGTAAAATTGATTTCACCACACCCTTTTTTAATGCAACCCGAACTAGGCTTTCCTAAATTCACTTTTATATATTCGAACCGCACTCCAACCGAACCGGTCCGAAACCCAAAACTCCTAAGCCCAAAACCGGGGCGTTACACTGTCAACCTGGTCCAATCTTCTGGACCGTTTCAGACCAGTTTAACATAAAATCCCTATTTCGAAAATTAAGGCATAACATCCCCAGATTCCTCACCAACGGTGACCTCTCGCGTCAAATTCCGACGAGTTTCTGAGACTCACATACACACACAACTTACACGAGGGAAAGGAACAATTGAAACCCAACCAATTTGCAAAAAAAAAAAAACAAGACGACAGCGTCATGGGGGATTTCTGAAGCAACCGAAAAACTTACCGATGAGTTTCTGGCAAAAGGCGGCCAAAGAGGGTTAATTGACGAGTGGGTTATGATCGGACAATAAAAGGAAGATGAACAGTGGTGCCGGACCATCGAAGGGAAGGTGTTTGACCCTTGGCTGAACAGAAAACGAAGAAAGGGTGTTTCTTTTCTTTTGCTCGCACAAGACGTTGAAGTAGAGGGAAGAGAACTGCCAAAACTAGAGAAAATGGTTGAAAGGTTCTATTTATACCCTAAGAAAAAGGTTAATTACAGAACGTGCCATTATACTTTCTAGGTTTATGAAACGACACTTAAGTTTTGCAATAGTTACAATGTGATCACTGAAAATTCTTAAAATTCCCAATTTAATCATTGAAATTTAATTAAGTTTTCAATTGAAATTCCCAATTATTAGGGTTTTTAATTTAGGGCAAAATTGGGGTGTTACAACTCTCTCACCGTTAAAAAGAAATTTCAGCCTCAAAATTTATCTAGAGCAAAAAGATGCGGATACTGAGCTCGAATGACAGTCTTGGGCTCCGACGTAGCCTCAACATGACAACGAGTACGCCACAGAACTTTGACCATCTTAATGGTCTTCCTTCTGAGAACCTTTTTATCATGAGCAAGAATCTCAATAGGCTCCTCCTCAAAACGCAAATCAGGACGAGCCTCAATATCCTCAACAGGCATGACATGTGACGGATCAGGATGATAACGTCTCAACACTGAAATATGGAAAACATCGTGAATACGCTGAAGCTCTGGTGGTAGCTTTAGCTGATAGGCAAATGGTCCATCTCGACGAATAATTCGATAAGGGCTAATGTAACGAGGACTCAGCTTGCCCTTTCGACCAAACCGAATTACCTTCCTCCAAGGAGATACTTTCAAGAAAACCTCATCACCCACCTCAAACTCAAGATCACGACGTCTCAAATCAGCATAATACTTATGTCTGTCAAAAGTAGCCTTAAGCCGATCCCGAATCAATCTGACAGTCTGCTCAGCCTCGTGCACAATCTTCGGTCCCAACAATCTGTGCTCATTGAACACAGTCCAACCAATAGGTGAACGACACATACGCCCATACAGAGCCTCATACGGTGCCATCTTGATACTGGCCTGATAACTGTTATTATAAGAAAACTCTGCAAGCGGCAAGACATCCTCCCAACTGCCTCTAAAATCAAGAATACAACCTCTCAACATATCCTCAAGAATCTGGATCACACGCTCAGACTGACAATATGTTTGCAGATGATAAGATGTATTGAATTTCAACCGAGTACCCAAAGCAGAATGAAGAGACTCCAAGAATCATGCAGTGAACCTCGGATCTCTTTCGGAAATAATAGATAACGGTACCACGTGAAGTCGAAAGGTCTAAAAAATATAAAGCCGGGTTAACTTACTCAAAGAATAGTTAACTCATATAGGAATGAAATGTGTGGACTTCGTCAGACGATCAACAGTAACCCAGATGGAATCCTTCTTCAACGGAGTCAAAGGAAGTCCACTAACAAGGTCCATAGTCACGCGCTCCCACTTCCACTGAGGAATCTCAATATGTTCTAGTAACCCAAACGGTCGTTGATGCTCTGCTTTAACTTTCTAACAAGTCAGGCACCTCGAGACAAATCCGACGATGTCCGACTTGAGACCTTTCCACCAGTACCTTTCACGAAGATTCTTATACATCTTGTCACAACAAGGATGCATAGAATAAGGACTGTCATGGGCCTCACGGAGAATAACCTGTTTTAACCCAGATTTCCTTGGAATACAATACCGGCCAGAGAAACATTATACTCCATCCTGATCAATAGAGAAATCTAGAGATGTACCCTCACACACCTCTATGATACAATGCATCAAAACGAATCACTAGGCTGCTCAGCTCGAATATCAGAAATCAATGTAGGAATAACCCGAAGTTCTGCCATCAGACTGCCATCATCGTACCAACTCATCCGAGCAAACAAAGCTCTCAGATCTGAAATGGCGTTATGACTCAATGCATCAGCAACGTCATTAGCTTTACATGGATGATACTCAATCTAACAATCATAATACTTGAGAAGCTCTAACCAGCGACATTATCTTAGATTAAGCTCTTTCTGAGTGAGGAGGTATTTCAGACTCTTATGGTCTGTATAGATATAACGCTTCTCCCCGTAGAGATAGTGTCTCCAGATCTTAAGTGCAAAGATAACAACAACAAGCTCTAGTTCATGGGTAGGATAGTTACACTCGTGCTGGTTTAACTATCGAGACGCATAAGCCACTACCTTCCCGTCCTACATCAAAACACACCCCAATCCGGTGTACGAAGCATCAATAAAAACTGTATAAGCCTTACATGGCTCAAGCTGAATCAAAACTAGTGCTTTAGTCAACACAAACTTAAGCTTCTCGAAACTAGATTGCTGAGCCTCAGTCCAAACGAGGGGAACATCCTTCCATAGAAGCTTAGTCAACGAAGCTGCAATAGAAGAGAAATTCTCAACGAATCGCTAATAATAACCAACTAAATCCAAGAAGCTTCGAACCTAAGAAACATTCTTGGGCTGGTTTCAACTCATAATAGCATCAACCTTCATCGGATCAACTTGAATACCCTGAGCAGAAACTATATGACCCAGAAACATAACCTCAGAAAGCCAGAACTCACACTTACTGAATTTGGCATATAGTTGTTTCTCTCGCAGAATCTGTAATACAATCCGAAGATGTTCCTCATGCTCTTCCTTAGATCTACAATATACCAATATATCATCAATAAATACCACAACAAACTGGTCAAGATAGGGTTGAAACACCATATTCATCATATCCATAAAAGCGGCAAGAGCGTTAGTCAACCAAAAATGCATCACTAGGAACTCATAATGGCCATATCATGTCCGAAAAGCTATTTTGAACACATCAGAATCCTTAACCTTGAGTTGGTAGTAACCAGATCTCAGGTTTATCTTAGAGAATACCGTAGCTCCCGAGAACTGGTCAAACAGATCATCAATACGGGGAAGAGGATATTTGTTCTTCATCGTTAGCTTGTTCAGCTTTCGATAATCAATACATAGTCGAAGTGTCCCATCCTTCTTCTTAACAAACAGAACAAGAGCTCCCCAAGGAGAAACACTGGTCGAATGAAACCTCGATCCAACAGTTCTTGCAACTGAATCTTCAACTCTTTAAATTCCTTCGGTGCCATCCGATAAGGTTCCATAGACACAAGAGCTGTACCGAGATAAACCTCGATGCCAAACTCAACCTCATCCTGTTTCAGCAGTACCCCGGGTAATTCTTCCGAGAAAACGTCTAGAAAGTCTTTCACAACTCGAATCTTATCTAATTTGGAATCAGACGATCTCAGATCAAGGATATTGGCAAGATAAGCAATAGACCCTTTCCTGATCATTTTCTCAGCTTTGATAGCTGAGACGATGTTACATAGGAACCCTCTACGCTCACCAATCAGAATCACCTCACGATCATCAGGAGTTCTCAGTGTAGCCCTTTTCTTTTCACAGTCTAAAGTAACATGATGTGCAGACAACCAATCCATACCCAGAATAAGATCGAACTCTCCAAAGGGTAACTCCATCAAATCAGTTGAAAAGATCCCCCTTGAATATCGAGAGGAAAATTCTTGTATACTTTAGTAACCTCAACTAGATTACCCATCGAACTCTGTATAGTAACAACATTAACGGTATGCTCAATAGAAATCTCAAGACCCCAAGACACAGAACTTGCAACATATGAATGAGTCAAACCATTATCAAGCAGAGCAAAATATGAAATAGAATGGATAGAGAATGTACCGGCAATAACATTTGGTTCATCACGGTCCTCGTGCCTCCTAGTAGAATAAACTAACACCGGCTGTCTGGCCCCTGATCATGCTTATCTTCCACTCGGAGCTGGCCTACCTCTACTAGAAGAGCTTGAAGTAACAGATCTGACCTGACCTCTTCCCCTGGCGGGAGTCTGTACTGATGTCTGAGACTTATTAGTAGCAAAAGCTGAGGGAGGTGAAATCGGACAGTCTCTTCATTTATCAGATCCATGGAACTCAAGCTGTCTCAACTCGTCCTTATTACGCTTAGCTATCCTAGCTCGTCAAGTTATATCATTCTATTCATGGTCCATATGCAATGCAACACTGGCCTTTATCGTAGGACGCAATCCCTTCATAAACCAATCACACTTGTCTTTTTTGTGGTCAATAACCCTGGGACGTACTGAGTCAATCTCATCAACTCGATCTCATAGTCATTAACAATCATGTCGTTCTGTCTCAAATTCATGAAATCATCTATGCACTTAGCTATATAATCAGCTCCGACATATCGACCACAGAAAGCTTGTCTAAAATTATCCCAAGTAACAGTACTAGCTGGAGTAAAAAGCTCCTCAGCCTCCCACCAATTATGGGCTTCACCTTGCAGTAGTGAAACGACAGCCCTGAGTTTCCAGTCGGTAGGATAATCCATCTCAACAAATAATCGACGAAGCTTTTTCAGCCAGTACTCTGCATCTGCTGGGTCTGTACCCGTCTTTCCATCGAACATAGTCATCTCGGCAGCAAGAAACTCTGTGGATATAGGTCTCCGAACACTTTCAGACTGACGAAGGTATCTTTATAACTCTATTTGAGTAGTTACAACATATGTGCCCACTATCTCACTATCCCCCGAATCACGATGACCACTACCCTGAGCAGGCTGAACATGTGGGTCTCCTCCACCAGTCTACTGAGCTCTTGTCTGCTGAGCTCATGTCTGATCCACATGTTGTTCCTCCTCATTCGCACCCTAGACCTCATCTTGATTTTGTATCAAACCCTCTAGAGGTGGAACATCACTATCCGCAGTCACGGTACAACCTCATCCTCGGCCACGGCCTCGATCGGCCGCTACTCTAGAACTTCTCTGAGGTGACATAGTAGTATATCTACAAAAGGCATAATCCTAAGATTAGATTCGGTACTTGGAGACCTTATTCAAAATATGTTTAAATATATTCATAATAGATCATAAATTTATCTGAAATTCTCGTTTTACCCCGAAAACATTTGAGAATGCATGCAAAAATTTATTTTCGATTTCAAATTGATTTAAATCACTCAGGTCGAGTGTTGAACCTAGCTGTGATACCACTAAATGTAACCCCCTAAACCTGACCCGGAAGAACTGGGTCAAATATAAGGAGTCAACTCAAAGCTTCTCCCTCACACAAGTAACCTGATTCAAAACATAAATTCCAAAATAGATAATAATAATAATATCGCATATTACATACTGATAAAATATTCCTGAAAATATTGAATATTCAAAATGTGCATGCATAATAAAACAGAATAACCCCAAATAAAATATCCAGAATCTGAAATTATATAAAATCTGATAAAACATATAATATATAAAAGTCCAAGTCTCATACTGATAATAATAAATAAATAAAGCTGGAAAATGAGGTCCTCCAAGTACCGTAGCCTAGATCTGAGTATCTAAAAGTAGAAACTAAGGGGGAGTCAGCAAAAACGCTCAGTGTGTCTCTACAATGCAAATAGAACTAACAGAGTTATTATAACAACAGAGACAACCATACATTATTAGAATATTGTTTTTCTATCATGAATCAATTCAAAAACATAAGCAAGTATGGATGAATATGCAACACAATATGACAAGCACTCAAACTACATCACCATCCGAAGAGTAAGGTTCCCCAGAACCACTCTCTATCTCATCACCATCCGAAATGGAATCCAGCTCGTAGGGCAAAACCACTAATCTGAAGTAAACATTATCCTGAAGGATGAAGCTACTGAACTTCCGCGTACAGAATCCCAACCAGAATGAGATGACATAAAATCCGAGCTCTGAATCTAAATGCATTATTTATCAACAGAAATGTATAATCATATAATCTGATATACAATAATCCGAATAACAATGTATAATCAAATATTGAATAACATTACAGAATGTATAATCATATAATAGAATATAATCATCACACATCATCAGACCACATCATGTATACATTTCAACAAATCATCACATTTACATACAGATCACTATAAGCAAACTACACAGAAGAGAACACACCTCAAGTAGCTAACACTCAACGTCGACGGTGACGTCTCCCACGCTCAGCTCTATCTCTAGGTCGGTCAGAGTCAGCTCCTACAACAATTAAATACACCATCAAGATATTACTACTATGCCAAGACACTAATATATAAATATGGAATGTATATTAATAATTAATTTCATGAGCGGATCCCGATGTCTGAACAACAGGAAGTCGTTCAGGTGGAGGAAGAGGAAGGATCTCAGTATCCGATTCAATGTCGACTGCAAATACGAATAATACCAATTAATTTTTCCAATATTAAAATCTTTAAATACAAGTATAAATGAATAAAAGCAGTCAAAACGGTCTTTCGGGTTCGAATTTGGAAAAAAGGGCAACTGAATTGGAATCAGGACATCGAAAAACATAAAATAGCCCTTTTCTGAAAAAGTCAACGGTCAACGCTGACGTTAGCCGACTATTTATAAGATAGACCAGTTCGGTTCTGTCAACCTGGTTCAGTTTTCTAGACCGGTTTAGACTGGTTCAACATAAAATCCCTAATTCGAAAATTAGGGCACAACATCCCCCCCCCGATTCCTCACCGCTAGTGACCTCTCACATCAAAATCTAACGAATTTCTGAGACCCACATACACACACAACTTACACGAGGGAAAGGAACAATTGAGACCCAGCCAATTTGCAAAAAAAAAAAACAAGACGACGACAGCGTGAGGGATTTCCGAAGCAACCAAAAAGCTTACCGATGAGTTTCGGGCAAAGGGCAGCCGACGAGGGTTAGTTTACGAGGGTTAGTTTACGAGTGGGTTAGTTTCTTTTCTTTTGCTCGCACAAGGCGTTGAAGGAAAGGGAAGAGAACGGCCAAAACCAGGGAAAACGATTGAAAGGTTCTATGTATACCCTTAGAAAAGGGTTAATTACAGAGCGTACTATTATACTTTCTATGGTTTAAGAAACGGCACTTAAGTTTTGCAATCGTTAAAATTTTATCAGTGAAATTCCGAAAATTCCCAATTTAATCACTAAAATTTAATTAAGTTTTCAATTGAAATTCCCAATTATTAGGGTTTTAATTTAGGGAAATTTTGGGGTGTTACACAAAGAGTGTGAAAGCTTTACACAACTTTCCATATTTAAATAATGAAAATTTAATCTCTATATGTAAATTGTAAAACTATAAATCTTAAAATTTAAATTCTAAACCCACAATTCATAACTTCTAAAATTAATAAATTTATATAAATTAAATTTTATTCCATTTGTGTATTAAAATATATTTTTTTATAATTAGGAGCATCATAGGAAAGTGTGTTCAAAGAATTAGATACGAATTTGGATCCGAAGAGGATTCCAATCGTTAAATTCGTTAAAACTAAAAACTTTTGAGGTTGGCTTTTCATGTGATCTTCCTTTTATCCAAATCTTCCTTTTTATTTTTTTTTTCATTTATCACTTCAGGATGCAAAAATTCTCTTTAAGTTGTATTTTTTATGCATGACGTTAGAAAATGTTATTAATATTTGACTGAAAAATTATTTTAATCTTTGAATAAAAATTGTTAGTTAATTAACGACAAATTACTTGACATGGTGTGGGAAATCTCCATGGCAATGCACACTAACATAACAATGATAAATAAACAAAGGTCCTGACTAGACATAATGACACACAAGTAAAACTAAAATTATATAAAATACAATTTAATTTTTTCTGATGATGTGTTATTCTGTCAGTCATATCAAGTTGTTTATCGTTAGTTGATTACAGTTTTCATTCACGAAATGACCATTTTGACTCAAAATAAAACGTTGAGTGTTAAAATGTTTTCATTCACGGAATGGCATTTTTTATAATCATATTTGATCGGTTTGTCGATAAATTAATTTGAAGCAAATATTATAATAATTTATTAAGGAGGCGATACTTCTAATTTAATTTGTTTTACTCGTAACATAAGAATTTGAATTCTATAAATTATTTAAATTATCTAATATCTTCATCCGCTAAAATAATTAATAGTTAGTCTTTTAAGTTGTACATAAATAAATTTATTATATGTTCGAATTAATTTGAGTCTAACAAAAATTAATTGGTTTAGTTGCTAAGGATACTCATTCTGCTCCATCTTGTATAGGTTCGAATCTCGAAATGAGAATATTTATTTGGACCATTAGAAATTGGACCATCAATTGATCTAGTAAAATAATTCGTTCGGTTATTTTAAAATAGAATAAAAAAATTAGATTCTAATGTTATAAATTATATAAATTTAATAATTGTTTTGTGATAAATTTTTATAATATTTAATTTAAATTAACCGGTCAAAAGATTTAAAATAATGACATTAACAAAAAGAAAACTCTTATTTACATATAGCTTTTAGTTGTTAAAGAACTCAATTCGAACAAAAATAGTATAACTGGTTTGAATTTGAATCATGGTTCAACCCGTTTCATGAGTAAGCAAAAACTTGTTATTAGGGACGGAGTAAATAATTAAGATAAATAGAGACAATGTACAATTAACCATTAAAAAGGGGATATCGTTCAAATGAATTGAAAAATAAGAGGTCAAATAAGTAAATACCACTTATATTTTTTTAGTAAAAATCCATATGACTCCGTCATTGTTTATCATACAATCCATGGGACGGAGGGATCAAGGGCATAAGTCTCTATTATGAAACTTAAATATCCGATAAAATTTGATTTAATAATAATTTGACCCTTGTTTAAAATTTAAAGTTATTTAGTTATAAATAAACACTGACAAAATTAAAGAAGGGTAGATTTGTCCCCCCAATAGTTTTATTCTAATAGAAATTTAGGTTCATGTAAAACTTTAAAATCCCTTATAATTTTAAAATTTAGTAATTCGACCCTCTCAATATTTGATCTTGAAATCGATTTCACAGCTATTTGATTCCTAAACTTCTTTGTCCGATTCAATAATACTTAAACTCAACTTTTAGATAAAAACAAGTACAAAACGCGATGTTTTGTTCAAATCATAAGTCAAATTTAAATGATAATTTAAATCGAAGAGTCAAGTTAAGACAAAATTAAGGCACCAAAATATATATTAACCCAAATAAAAAGTTTGGGTCAATTTAAAAAGTCTTAAGGAATCAAGCCTTTGTTTATTTATTCCGAGATTGAAATCAAACTTTAGACGTGACATAAACTATAACCAAAGAACTAAACATCGATTTCCATTAATTTCAATTGCCATTTGGATTATTCTACTTTCCAGAATTTAATTACTATATTACACAATCATAGTATTCTTCTATAAATCAACTTTCAAAACTACGAGACGAAGTTGTACTCTGTTTCTGACATGAAAGCTGCTGCAAAAGCTGAAGTTGGCAAGTTAAGCATGTGGTCAAGGACTATGTCGTTGTCGTTTTCAGATCTTTTGACGAATCGGCCTTTGATTCTTGGCCTTGATTCGGCGTAGGCCTTCTGGGAAGCGCATCAGATTGTTTTCTCAAATTATCGACTTAGAAAACTTGGTTGGTGGTCGGAGTTGACGAGATGGGTACGTTTGGATCCGCCATGGTTGGAACTATTCCCACTTCAAGTGACGAATATGAAACCTGAAAGTTGTATATATTTTGGTCAAATTGGGATTTTAGTACCTCTGTTATGATTACTTTTGAAATTAATCCTATACTTTAATTTGTATCAGTACATTTCAAAGAGAATGGAAGTAAAGAATTTAAGCATCTACTAACTAGGGATGGGCATGACACGGAGATTCGACCGATCCAATTTTAAGAGTCGAGATTAAAATAAATAGATTTAGGTTGGGTTTGGTTTAAATTTAGAGTAAAAATATTTAATTGACCCAAGATGAGATAATTATGTAATTCACTCATATACTTAGGGATAAAATTACAAGTCAGGTTTTTTCGCGTCGAGTCAACTCGAATTTTGCTCGCCCCTACTTATGGGCAAGTAAAAACTTTTCATGCAATTCTAATCATGCCCAAACATAAATATATGATTATGAAATGATTATAATACTAAAATTTCATACACAACATGATCAAAATATAAATATAATATGAAAGTGGCAGTAGAGTTAAGGGCTATGTTTGCTAGCTTGAGTATCTCGTGAGATGGAGGTATTGTGGCTAAATTGCAAGTGAAACCATCTCTCGTTCAGTTAATAAAGGATAAGCAGTTGTTGGACGATTCCTTGGTGCCACATGTTCAGGATATTGCTGAGGGTAGATCATCGGATTTCTGTTTTAATGATGATGGAGTTTTATGTTTCGGAGGACGTGTAGTAGTGCCGAATGATGTAGAGTTGAGGCGTACTATGCACCCTGGTAGTACAAAGATGTATCGTGATATGAAGGATGAGTACTATTAGGTGGGGTTGAAGAAAAATGTTGCGGAATATGTGAGTAAGTGTATGATTTGTCAGCGGGTTAAAGCTGAGCATCAGTTTCCTTCAGGGTTGTTGCAATCGTTGAGGATTCCTAAATGGAAGTGGGAAAGAGTCACCATGGACTTTTTGTCTGGTTTACCATTGTCGCCATCGAAGAAGAATTCAGTGTGGGTGATTGTGGATCGCCTTACAAAGTGTGCATATTTCTTACCTGTGCATACTACATATACCTTGGATAAGCTTTGCAGAGTTCTACATTACTAAAATTGTGCGTCTGCATGGGGTACCAAAATCTATAGTGTCGATAGAGATCCGAGGTTCACATCGCGATTTTGGGAGTGTTTGCATCAAACTTTGGGTACGCGGCTGAACTTTAGTACTTCTTATCATCTACAGTCGGATGAACAGTCTGAGCGTGTTATCCAAGTGCTTGAGGATATGTTGAGGTGTTGTGTGATTGAGTTTCAAGGCTCTTGGGAGAAGCATTTGCCTTTGGTAGAGTTTGCTTATAGTAATAGCTACCATGCAAGTATTCAAATGGCACCTTATGAAGCCTTGTATGGGAGAAAGTGCAGAACTCCTCTTTGCTGGGCTGAAACTGGTCAGAAATTGGTCTCGATGTCGACTTTGTTGAAAGGACCACCGAGAAGGTGAAGCTCATTTGTGAGCAGTTAAAGGCAGCTTGGAAGGAGATTGAGTTTGCGGTGGGTGACCGTGTGTTCTTGAAGGTTTCACCTTGGAATAAGGTGATGAGGTTTGACCGGAAGGGTAAGTTGAGCCCTATGTACATTGGACCATATGAGGTGATAGAACGTGTGGGTCCTGTTGCGTATAAGCTGAGGCTACCGCAAGATTTAGAGAAGATACATGATGAGTTTCATTTCTCCATGCTTCGGAGGTATAGATCGGATCCTTCGCACGTTATGCATGTTGAGGAAGTTGAGTTGAATCCAGATTTGACCTATGATGAGGAGCCAGTTGAGATTCTAGATTCGGACAGAAAAGTTCTTCGTGGTAAGACCATTGAATTGGTTAAGGTGTTGTGGAAGCATCATGGTGTTGAGGAAGCCACGTGGGAAAGAAGAGATGATATGAAGAAGCAGTTTACTTACTTTTTTCCTCCAGGTAAATTTCGAGGACGAAATTTCTTAAGAGGGGGAGATTTGTAACACCCCAATTTTGGGCTTAGAAGTTTAGGGTCTGAACTGGACCGGTCTGAGAAACGGTTCGAATATAAAAGGGAGTTTTAGGGAACACCTAGTTCGGGATGCTTTAAAAATATAGAAAAATATCTAAAAATCCTCATTTAATATATATAAGTGAATGGTGCAATCAATTTTACAAAATATGTTTTGGAAATACCATATTTCGATGTAGTGACCAAATCGTAGTTTTTACAAAGTTTATTAGTGATTGTTTTGTAAAGGATTGAAACTTTGAATCTTTAAGGAGCTAATTTAGCAAAATTGTTTTCATCAGATTTTTCCTTAATTTGGGTGATTTAATTAATGATTTAATTAAATAAAATAAAGGCGATAACTACCTTTGACTTTCATAATCACTTTTCTCTAATTTTCTCTCATTTCAGTTTCTCTCAAAATCCTATCAACCAAACACTTTTTCTCCAGAAAAATTCACTTTGATTTTCACTTCATTTGATGAGATTTCCATCACTCATTGATTCCTAATCAATCTTTCATCAAATCTATTTGTTTTCTCCATTGAATTTTCATGGAAACTTGCCCAAATCAAGGAGATCAAATCATCTTTTAGAGGTAAGATTGTTCTTCTCCTCTAAATACTTAGTTCTTTACTGAAATTCCCAAGTTGTCCACTCTTTATTAAAGGTTTATGAATGGTTTTAATGTTGGAAACAAGATTTTTGCTTAAAACTCAAGATTTTGGAAGAGATCTTGAAGATTTCCGTGTTAATCGATTGGGCTATGTTTTGAGATGGTTTTCTAATGTATTTTGGATGTTAAATGATGTTTTATCAATCCAATCCCGAATAGGTGTTGTGGAAGCATCGTGGTGTTGAGGAAGCCACGTGGGAAAGAAAAGATGATATGAAGAAGCAGTTTCCTTACCTTTTTCTTCCGTGTAAATTTCGAGGACGAAATTTCTTAAGAGGGGGAGAGTTGTAACACCCCAATTTTGGGCTCAGAAGTTTAGGGTCTGAACCGGACCGGTCTGAGAAACGGTTCGAATATAAAAGGGAGTTTTAGGTAACACCTAGTTCGGGATGCTTTTAAAATATAGAAAAATATCTAAAAATCCTCATTTAATATATATAAGTGAATGGTGAAATCAATTTTACAAAATATGGTTAGGAAATACTACATTTCGATGTAGTGACCAAAACGTAGTTCTTACAAAGTTTAGTAGTGATTGTTTTGTAAATGATTGAAACTTTGAATCTTTAAGGAGCTAATTTACCAAAAATGTTTTCATCAGATTTTTCCTTAATTTGGGTGATTTAATTAAATAAAATAAAGGTGATAAACTACCTTTGACTTTCAAAACCACTTTTCTCTATTTTTCTCTCATTTCATTTTCTCTCAAAATCCTATCAACCAAACACTTTTTCTCCAGAAAAAATCACTTTGATTTTCACTTCATTCGATGAGATTTCCATCACTCATTGATTCCTAATCTATCTTTCATCAAATCTATTTGTTTTCTACATTGAATTTTCATGGAAACTTGCCCAAATCAAGGAGAAATCATCTGTTAGAGGTAAGATTGTTCTTCTCCTCTAAATACTCAGATCTTTACTGAAATTAACAAGTTGTCAACACTTTATTAAAGGTTTATGAATGGTTTTAATGTTGGAAACAAGATTTTGGCTTAAAACTCAAGATTTTTGAAGAGATCTTGAAGATTTTCATGGTAATTGATTAGGCTCTGTTTTGAGATGGTTTTCTAATTTATTTTGGATGTTAAATGATGCTAGCAATGAGGTTTTATCAATCCAATCCCGAATAGGTTGTTTTTCCAAAGTTTTTTTTTCTTGTGAAAATGGTGGGTTTTGGGGTGATATTGGTGTTCTGTTAAAGATGGGGTGTAAGGACGAGTTTAGGATTGTTTTTTATGTTAATTAATGTTTAGAAATGTTTAGAAGTGATGGATCTTGTCTGGGTTATGTTTTGGAAGAGTTTGGAGGTGATTTTAGTTGTGTTTGATAGCCGAAATGTTGGGTTTAGGTAGAGCAGCGAGTTTAGGAGTGTTGGCTGAAGATTTCAAGGCATGATGATGCATTAATCCTTTTCTTTTATGTGTCTAAATAGGGGAGACATCTTCGGACACTTTTGGAGTTGATTCGGAAGCTTAATTGGCGTTTCGACGAGCAAGCGAAAAGAAATTGGTGAGTGCGATTGGGTTAGAAGTCCATGAGGACAAAAATAAAAGGTTTGGGGATTTAGGAGAGGTTTGAAACACCTTCCTAAATTCTAAAGTAAGTATGGTTTGAATTTCTCTCTTTAAAGTGGTGTTTGCCCCTAAAATGCTTTTACATGCTCGTGGTTTGAGATTGATAAATTCCTACTGTTTTTGTGCATGATTCATGGCTTGAGATTATGCTTGTAGAGATGTCATGAGATGGCATGTTGCATTGAAGAGATTTGAGTTTTTTGTTTGAAGCAAAGTATGATTCATGTTCTAAAATGTGATGAGAAAAACTTTGAGTAATATTGCATGAAAAACAGTAGGTGTGTTGATGTTTTAACACATTATATTATCATAGATGACTAGAAACTTACCGGATATAATTGATCGATCAATAGGATGAGAGAGCTTGCATCACTAAGCATTTGTGCTTACGCTCTCTCTTTACCAATAATGTAGATAATTGAGGTGTTTTCGGGCATCAAGGAAGCTAAGTTCATCCAAGGAAGTCCAAGCTCATGTATGGTGAAGCTTTCATACACTTTAGTTTTGATAGATTGGGAATGGGAAACCAAGAATTGTATTTGGGAGATGTGTTAAACTCCCTAGGGTTGTGGCATGTTTTCTTTGGCTGGTTTGAATTGTAAATGGCCTTAATTGCTTGTTTTGAGGTTGGATTGCCTATTTGTGATTTGATATTAGGAAGCATGCCTCTAGACTAGTGAGATTTCATGTTTGATGCTATGAATGTGTTTAAGAGTTCTAGATATGTACCTTATATGTTTGCTGATTTGTTGGTATGATTAGAGAGTCTTTGGGATGTGTTTGAATGAGTTTATGAAGGAAAAACAAGCAATTGTTGTTGTTTCTGGGCAAACCGTATCGAAACACTCTCTAGTGTTTCAAAACAGGGGCCTATAATGGCCTTCGTGTTTCGAAAAGTTGGAGGCTGTTTCGAAACGATTTGGCTACTAGAATGCCATGTTTCGGAACTGGTCTCGAAACACACCCGCGTACCGAAACGGTCAACGCCGTTTCGATCCAGCATTTCGATACGACAGGTGGGTGTTTCGAAACGGGTGACCGTTGGACACATATTTGAATTGCTCTGATGTTTACATGTTTTACACTTTAGTCCTAAATGTTGGGATTGCAATTGCTTGAGCTTGAGATGTCCAATTAAGATGAAATTTGGCAGAGAAGAATGTAACATGACTAATTTCATAATGGTAAACTTAAAATCAATGAAGACCTTCTAATTTATAGAAATTACATTTTGGTCCCTAAACTCGTGTAAAGTGAAATTGAGTCCCAATATGATATATGTTTGCTGTGCCTTTCTCAATCGTATCTCGTAAGTACTCAATTAGGGTTAACATGTATCTAGACAAGATTAAAAAGGAAAAAAGGGTCATGAATCAAGGTTGACTTTCAGGTTGACTTTGGTTTTCCCCGTGTAATCTTCGTAGTTCGGGTCAATCGTCTAGGCCGGGCTAAGGGGGTTACATTATGTTTCAGAGATAAAGTTGTAGTCTTGAAGATGTTGAGTTGAAACGTCTGATTCTGATCGATGGACATTCGAGTCCTTTTTCTATGCATCCGAGTAGTACTAAGATGTATCGTGATTTGAAGAATGATTATTTCTGGGTTGGTTTGAAGAGGGATGTAGCCGAGTATGTAAGCCGTTGTATGGTTTGTTAGAGAGTGAAGGCAGAACATCAGGTTCCTTCAGGTTTTTTACAACCTTTGAAGATTCCGGAATGGAAATGGGAGAGGATCACTATGGACTTTGTGTCGGGGTTACCGTTGTCTCCTTCGAAGAAGAATTTAGTTGATAGGTTCACTAAGTGTGCTCACTTCTTAGCAGTGGACACTACAGATTCTTTACACAAGTTGGTGAATTTGTACATTCGCGAGATTGTGAGACTTCATGGAGTTCCAAAGTCTATTGTATCAGACAGAGATCAGTGATTGTTACCTATGCTGGATTTGCTTAAGGAGACTACCGACAAAATGAAGTTGATTTGCGACCGTTTGAAAGCATCTTCCGATCGTTTGAACTCTTATGCAGATTTGAAGAGAAAAGAGATTGAGTTCTCAGTGGATGAGAAAGGGTTTCTGAAAGTATCACCGAGGAAGAAGGTAATGCGATTTGGCCGAAAAGGCAAGTTGAGTCTGAGGTTTATTTGTCCGTATGAGATACTTGAGCGGATTGGGCCTGTAGCTTACCGTTTGAGATTGCCTTCTGAGTTAGAGAAGATCCATGATGTGTTTCATGTGTCGATTCTTAGGGGATATAGATCAGATCCATCTCATGTTATGCTTGTTGAGGAGATAGAGGTTAATCCGAATTTGTCTTATAATGAAGAACCTGTTGAGATACTTGCTTTTAATAGCAAGGTGTTGCATGGCAAGACCATAGAGTTGGTCAAGGTGTTGTGGAGACATAGAGGTGTGGAAGAGGCCACGTGGGAGAGGAAAGCTGATATGCTTGAGCAGTTTCCGTACTTGTTTCCGTCAGGTAATTTCAGGGACGAAATTCCTTAAGTGGGGGAGAGTTGTAAAACCCGGGTTTGGGGGTCGGGTGAAAATAATATTAAAATAATATTTCGGGTTTCGGTTTTATAATTAAAATAATAAAATATTTTATGGGCTTCGTGTTTGCAAAATAATTAAAGTCTATGTTGGGCCTATCTTCTAAGTCCAAATTCCATGGACTTTAGGAGATGGGAGTTTTTAGCCATTTCATTAATGGCATAATGGTAAATATGATTTCTTTGATAAATTAAAGCAAAAACAAAAAAAGAAGACATGTGCTCATCTTCTTCCTCACTCTCATTTAAAACTCAACGACCAAAAGAGCTCTCTTCTCAAAAAGGTAATTGCATTTTTGACTTGGCCTTATCTTCCTCTTCATTTTGATATCATTAGTTTTGATTAAAACCATGTATTTTTATATTTTGGGTTTTCAAATAATTTGTCAAAGATTGAAGCTTTATGAATTTCTAACAAATATTTTGATTATTTATTGGTAGATAAGTTGTTTACAACCCATAAGGTCCAACATATGTGAATTTTAAAGAGTTTTACAATGATTCTCGAATTTGGGTTTTAGAAGGGTTTTGGAAGGGGTTAAAGGTTGGTTTTGGGTTTGTTTGATGTTGGAAATTAAGAGCTGTTGTTAGTGTAATAGTTAGGGGTTGTTTTGGAAGCATTTAAGTGTGTTAAAAAGGTTGAATTCATGAGTTTTGGACTGGGTTTCATGGCTGCTCGGGTTTGAAGTTTTAGGGTTGTTCTTAGCTTGAAACTCTTGTTTTTTATGCTTGATTAGTGTTCCGGGTTTGCTACATTGATGTGTGATCAAATTTGAGGTTGTTTTGATTGGGTTGAGTTGATTAGAAGCAAGAAATTGTGTTGGTGAAGCATCAGGAACAAATCTGGAATCGTTGGAAGCTTGATCGGCTAGTGTGTTGAGCTTGGAATAGTCGGTGAGTGGTTAAATGTTTTAAATGATTTTCGAGTATTGGTTCAAGCATGTGGACTAGGTCGGGCTTGGTAGACCCACCTAGAGTTTGGATTAGAGTGGTAGCCTAATCCCAAGCTTTAGTTAGAGACTTTGGTTGAACTCTAATTGTTGTCTATGCCTCATGTTTAATTGTGTTTATGGTGGATATGTATATTGTGATACACATGTATGTTGAGGCATGGTTTTGATGCATTGCGATATGCATGTGGATTGTGCATGATGGTGATCATGGTGAGTATGTGCTAAGCACGAAAGTTGTTATGAAATGATGTTGTGAATTGTGTTTAGTATTGGCACTAGTATGCTTGGGTAAAATGATCGATCGTTAGGATGTTTAGTGTGCTCACGTAAGTCAAATGTGCGCGTGGTCTTGGTGATGGTAGACATCAAGATGGAGTACGGGTTCGCCCGGAAAACCTTCTTATATATATGTTAGTCGGTGATGAGTGTAATCCCATCGACGGGGCGTTAGGATGAGTGGAATCCCCTTCCGCCTAAACGATTATGAGTGTAATCCCACCGTAGGGTAATGGTTGTTGTTGGATGTGAGTTCCAACAGTTATCCGCGTATTCGATTCATAGCTAGGTGCCAATATGATTTGAGATGTGTTGCGTATATGGATTAATATATGTGTTTACATATGATGTGTATATGGACTTGTTGAGCATGGCATAATATTGAATATATGTTCATGCATCATGTGTATTTTGGCTCATGTGGATCTAAGGTAAGAACATCCATTTTAACTTGGATGTGCTCGTGCTTGGACCCTGCATTGTCGAGGTTTGTTTTAATGAGCTTACCCTCATTAAGCTTTATGCTTGCGCTCTCTTTTGTTCAACAATGCAGATTCGTAGTTCGTGTGTTGCTAGTGCAAGAAGGTTGCCTCCAAGTGTGCTTTGTGGTGCTATCTTAGCTTTCAAGTATGGACATTTAAGTTTTAAGGTGTAATAGTCAAGCAATGGGATATGTATTTCTTGCTTTGAGCTTTTGAAGTATGTTGGTGTTGGTTTGTTTAGGAGTACGTTTAGACTCCTTTATGACGTTGTTGGCCTTGTTCCTTTATGGATGCCTAAGTGTATGTTTGTTGAAGCATGAATCTTAAATGTTATGTATGAAGGATGTGTTGAATGATGTTGATTCCTTTAATGTATGGCTTCTTTAAGTTTGGTGTGTTAAGCATGCTTGTAGATGTTTGGTTTGCCTTAGAGTTGTTGTATGTGTGTTGTGGGAGGTTTTAGTGGAGTTTTGGGACAGCCTTGTGCTATAAACCAGCTAAAACCAATCTGCAGATAGAGGACGTTTCGAAACAGTTGGTCCCGTCTCGGTACAGTCCCTTTGTTTTTGGCTAGGCGTTTCGGTACGCTAGGGGCCATTTCGATACGATTTTGCTACTAGAAATCTGAGAATTTGACGATAAAATGAAGTATCGAAACGAGCTTAATTGTTTCGGAACGGCCTTCGTATAGTTGACCACGAGAAGTTGAGCGTTGAGGATGTTTCGATATGGGCCACCCCTGTTTCGAAACGGTCTCCTGGGTTTGACTTTGGCCAGTTGACCTAGTCAAGGCGTATCAAAGCACCCTATGGGCGTTCCGATAGGGCCTGCTGTTTAAGTTTAAAATGGGCTGTTTTAATTGGACGGTTTGGTTGTTTACCTCATTGTTTCATCCGCTGTTGCTTTTCTCACATAGGACTTAATATTACATCTAGGAAAGATAATATAAATGAAAAAGTTTTCTCGGGTTGTTAACCGAAGTGGAGCCTTAACGGGTTTCGCCTTGCTTATCCCCGTGTAGCCCGCTCAGACTGGTTAAGTGTTCGGACCGGGACGAGAGGGTTACAGGAAAACAGGCATAGAAAAAATCCTCATCCCTCTCACAACACCAAGCTCACAAACATTGCTGTTCATCCAACAAGATGCCACGAAGCTTCAAAAAATCAAAGGTTGGTAAACGGCGCAGCCATGTGAACCACAAAAATGCCAGAACCTTCGGAGGTACGAGGAATTTCCTCGCAAAACACTCATCGAATCGCTCCCTCTCACCTTGTCCAACATAAGCAGACTTGATAGAGCCTTTACTAAAAAGGTCCCGTGCGTATCAGGTGTCCAGACTAACATATCAACTGCACCATGCCATAACCTCACAGGTCGCAAGAGTGAGATGAGCTCCCGAAGTTGTTGAAGCTCAAACGAACGCAAGCCTCGATGAAAGAAACTCTCCCAGCGGTCATGCTAAAAGCTACCCCCATCGGAAAGGTCAGCGACCAAAGCCAAACGATTCAGCACTATCGAAAATAACCGTGGGAATATATCCTTCAATGGTTTCTCAACACACCACGCATCATACCAAAAAAAACTCACGAACAATCACCAACCTTCCAAACAAAACTAGTCTCACCCACGAACTTTTACACACTATCCGAGCTCACAATTTTGACAATCTGCTTCCAAATAACTAACATTGAACCCATGTAGGCAGAGTTAAATCGCCACCACTGGGCTGCATCGCCATATTTTTCCACGATGATGACCCTCGACAAAGACAATTCATCCCTAGCATACTGCAAAGACCGTATTGCCAATAACGCTCTATTTCCAACCTCCAAAACTGCAACCCCCAACCCACCAAGATGACATGGCTGACAAACCATACTCCAGTTTACTCGACAGATTTTCCGTTGTAAACTCACCCCACTCCATAGAAAAGCACGCCTCACTTTATCTACTGATGCGATAACACCCTTCGACACCCGAAACAAACCCATATAATAAACTGGAAGTGACAAATGAACATAGTTTACCAGTGTGACGCGAGTAGCAAAAGATAAAGATGTTCATTTCCAACCAGCGAGCTTTCGTCGAACCGAGGCTATAACTAGTTCCAATACAACAATGTTGTGAGGATTCACCCCCAACGGTAGCCCCAAATAAACAAAAGGCAATTCAAATTTCCGACAACACAAGACAGCCGCCATTGAATCAAACAGCCCCTCATCCACGCCAATAGTATAAAGAGAGGACTTATTGAAGTTAATTTTCAAACCAGAACAAACTTGAAAGCAACATAGTAACATGCGGATAGTCGTAGCACTCTCAATGGAGGCTTCAAAGAATAGAATGGTGTCGTCAGTAAATTGAAGATGCGATAGCGACACCCCCAGAGCCAACGAAACCCCATGGATGAGCCCCAACTCTTCCGCTTGAACGAACATCCTATGCAGTGCTTCCGCCACAATAACGAACAACAAAGGTGACAATGAGCAGCCTTGTCGCAGACCACGCCCCATTCCAAATTCTTTAGTGGCACAAATGTTTAACAAAACTGACAACATGGCTGTGCTGATACACTCAGTAATCCAACGACGCCAAGAATCACTGAACCCCATCGACCATAAAATGTGCTCTAAAAATTCCCATCGAACGTAGTCGTAAGCTTTTGCGAAGACCAATTTCAGGATACATCTACCCAACGAACTCTATCGCATGGAATGTATTGTCTCATTTGCCAATAGAATACCATCCACAATTTGACGCCCACGCACAAAAGCCAATTGGTGATCACTAATTAGTCCTCCCAACACCAACTGCAGCCTTCTAGCCAGAACTTTGGCAAGAATCTTATATATCGAATTAAGCAAGTTGATTGGTCAAAAATCTCTCAAGGTGACCTGTGAATCAACCTTAGGCAAAAGCACAAGGAATGTATTGTTCGCACCCACAGGTAACTTGTAGGATGCAATATAATCATCTAAAAACCGCCCAACATCATCACAAACTACCTCCCAACACTTCTTAAAAAATTCCATATTGTAGTCGTCCGGCCCCGGTGACTTCGAACACTCACACCCACGAAACACCACACACGCCTCATCGAGATTGAAAGGCGCCAATAATCCCCTATTTTCAGCTTCACTCACCCTATTAAAATTCCCCTCAAAGCTCAAAACACAAGACCTTTCATCCGCGGCAACCGACCTATCGAATCAGTGTAATAAAAAACGAGAAGCTTGTGGATAATTAAAAAGAATATTTATTTGGATCATTAGAAATTGGACCATCAATTCATCTAGTAAAATGATTCATTCGGTTATTTTAAAATTGAATAAAAAAATTAGATTCTAATGTTAAAAAATTATATAAATTTAAAAATTGTTTCGTGAAATTTTTTTAAAATATTTAATTTAAATTAACCGGTCAAAAGATTTAAAACGGTGACATTAACCAAAAGAAAAACTTTTATTTAAATACAACTTTTAATCGTTCAAGAACTCAATTCGAACAAAAATAGTATATCCGGTTTAAATTTGAATCATGGTTCAACCAGTTTCATGAGTAAGCAAAAACTAGTTATTAGGGACGGAGTAAATAATTAAGATAAATAGAGACAATGTACAAATAACCATTAAAAAGGGATATAGTTCAAATGAATTAATAAATAAGAGGTCAAATAAGTAAATATCCCTTATATTTTTTTGGTAAAAATCCATATGACTCTTTCATTGTTTATCATACAATCCATGGGACGGAGGGATCAAGGGCACAAGTCTCTATTATGAAACTTAAATATCCGATAAATTTTTATTTAATAATAATTTGACCCTTGTTTAAAATTTAAAGTTATTTAGTTATAAATAAACACTGACAAAATTAAAGAAGGGTAGATTCGTGTCCCCAATAGTTTTATTCTAATAGCAATTTAAGTTCATTTAAAACTTAAGAAGGGGCTTTTTAAGTTTTATAAGGGCTTTATAAGGGCTGTAAAACTTAAAAAGCCCTTATAATTTTAAAATTTAGTCCTTTTTCAAGTCCATATTACTCAGTTCTATCTCTTTGGCCGCTATCAAATTATCATAGTACCGCAACACCAATCAGCAACGCGATTCACTGCCTCTGGTTTGCACTTGGAGACTACGAAACCTTGTGTATTAACGCTTGCAATCATCTTTTAAATGAGAAGTGAAAATGGATTGGATTTGATGTGTGCACACCATGTGTTTGTGAATATTTCTGAATAAAATTGTGTGCACAATTGAAGTTTCAAGTAAGAATTAGAGGCCTGTATGCAACCTTAATAGTGAGTAAAATGAGCTTGAGAAATCAGATTCAAAGAGTTTGGACGGTTTTTGTATCAAACTTACCGGGGCAACTACACTGGCAAGGCGTTTGGAAAGTTTTCGACAGACATCGAGTGGTTGTGGATGTGTTTGTACCAAGAAAGGGAGCGAGAGATGGAATCGGATTCGAATTTGTGCGTTTGGGATCAAAGGAGGATGCAGATCTAATCATAGAGCGTTTTCATGGATTTTTGCTTTATGGATACAAATTAAAAGTAATGATGACGCAAAGGGAGACTAGAGATACATTTTGGAGAAGAAAATGTGATAACATTGATTCAAGAACGAACAAGGAGATCCAGAAATAGTGGGATGATCATGATCATACGAACAATTCCAAAAGGAATCCAGTGAGGCAGCGTAACAAGGATGAGGACGGTGATGATCAGATCACATTGAAAGAGCAATCTAGAGTGGAATAGAAACAAAAATGCGTGGATGGGGTTTTTAATACCGATAAATGGGAAATTTCATAGAATCGTGCTTTGGGTTTTTGCCGTCAATCCAGCCAAATAGAGGATCTTACAAATGAGATTACAAAGGCGAAATTGACAGGTTTTACGTTGATGCGAGTAGTGGGCTCTCTTGTATTATTCATGTTTGAAGATAAAGAATCAAGGAAGAGAAATTTGGAGACTAGGCGTCTAGAAAATGGTTTGAAAATTTAATTGAATGCTCGCCTACATCGTTTTTACCGAATCATAGGGTATGGCTTTCAGTAAGTGGAATTCGTATTCATGGATGGTCTGAAGAAACATTTCAAAATATTGCAGCGATTTGGGGCAAACTAGTACGGATTGACATTGAGACTTTGGCGCCTTTGACATTTGAACGATGTCGATTTCAGATCTAAACCGACTCGATTTCACACATAGATGAAGTAATGGACTTGCGCATTAACGATAACATCTTCACAATTCGCGTTACAGAAATTGAGGAAGCGATTGGCCCTAAGTGTGATTGTAGTTGTGAGGCGGCAAACTGCTCGGAAGATACATTGAGTACTAAGGATTTAAACATGGATATGTCCAGCCCTGTTAAGGTGTCTATAAGTGGAAGGTCAGCAAATGATACAGTGGTACCCGATTCTTTCTCTTATTCCGCTCTAGGATCGAGCCAAATTGATCGTATGTGGAATGAGAACAAGAGGGAGGATTGGCGTGTCATGAGCACGGAAAGTTGGATGGCAGATGAAGATGTAAGCTTTGTCCATCTTGAAAGGGAAAGTCAGCGAATTCTGGATGTTTTGCCGAGTGATGCTGTCATGGATGTTTTTCCAAACAATGTGGGAGTACCGTGCGATGAACTAGTTGCCGAAGAACTAGTAGCTGATGAATTGAGCCCACGTGTTGATGGGTCAAGGATAGAAATTCCTAGGGCTAATAAGGCTCAAATAATTGAATACAATGGAGAGTTTAGAAGGTTACGATAGGTTTCAGAAATCGAACTGAGTTTTTTATCGCCTGGTGAGCGAGGTGAGGCTAAAGCGAAGCTGGTAAAAAATGGCAGAGGTCGTCCGAAGAAAAACCAAAAACCATCAGAGGTAATTGCTAATGGCTCTTTGTCAGATTCAGACTTCTATAACCGAAAACGGATTATTTTAAGAAAAGCGGAGGAAACATTGAAATTGGGTAAACTGATTGGGGTGAAAACAATTGGAAACGAACAAGAAATTGTAAAGGATATCGTGCGTATGATTGAAGCGCAAGAACGAAAATAATTGAAAAGAGCGTTGAGTTTGTGGTCGTGGAATGTGAGTGGGATTGGTTCTGCGTTGAAGCGTAATTCGATTCAACACTTTTTGAGACAACAAAGGTGTGCGATGGTCATTTTTTATGTGACTAAATTAAAGACATCAAGTGATGGTATGGTGAATAAGATATTATGTTTACGAATGATTTTGTTTATGTGTTTACTCCTTCTTCGGATGTTTTTGACATTCGAGAGAGGAGACGAATTTGCTCGGTTCTTGGATGTATGTTTTTGTGGTATAGTAGGAGTATACATACCGTGTGTTGGAGGGGATCAAGCGAGTTTGTTAGGCGATATGTGTTGTGGTAATCTACAACGAGGTATGGTGGAATTATTCATTGGCTGTGGTGCGTGTTTTCCTTTGTGTCAATAGAGTGGCGTGGTGTGGTTTGTTAAAAGTGTGAGGATGGATTAGTATGGAAACACACAACATCGGACCATTTTTTTGTTGGTTCTTGACGACATCTTTTGGTATGGAAATTGCATCTGAGGGGGATTATTGTTGAGCTTATGTATTCAGGTTTTTATCGAGAAGCGAATTGCTTGGATGACTTTTTGGCGAGGGGTGGTGTTGATCGAACATCTTGGTTTTGCATACTAGCGTGAATGTTTTGTGTTTTGGTTTCTTGCGTTAGTTTTTTGTGTTTGATCGGTTGTTTTTAGCGTTTGTTCTTTATCTCATACTCCTCGATACTCTTTTCCTCCATTTAGGTGTAGGGAGGTTTTTAATGAGGCCATGGAGTCTGATGACATTGTATAATACTTAATAATAAAATCATACTCTTTTACCGATTAAAAAAATTTAAAATTTAGTAATTCGACCCTCTTAATGTTGGATCTTGAAATCAATTTCATATTCAATTTGATTCTTAAACTTCTTTGTCCGATTCAATAATACATAAACTCAACTTTTAGATAAAAACAAGCACAAAAACGCGATGTTTTGTTCAAATCAGAAGTAAAATTTAAATGATAATTTAAATCGAACAGTCAAGTTAAGACAAAATTAAGGTACCAAAATATATATTAACCCAAATAAAAAGTTTGGGTCAATTTAAAAAGTCTTAATGAATCAAGCCTTTGTTTTTTTATTCCGAGATTGAAATCAAACTTTAGACGCGACATAAACTATACCCAAAGAACTAAATATCTATTTCCATTAATTTCAATTGCTGTTTGGATTATTCTACTTGCTAGAATTTTATTACTATATTACACAATCATAGTATTCTTCTATAAATCGACTTTCAAAACTATGAGACAACGTCGTACTCTGTTTCTGACATGAAAGCTGCTGCAAAAGCTGAAGTTGGCAAGTTAAGCATGTGGTCGAGGACTATGTCGTTATCGGTTTTAGTTCTTTGGACGAATCGGCCTTTGATTCTTGGCCTTGATTTCGTGTAGGCCTTCCGAGAAGCGTATCAGATTGTTTTCTCTAATTTTCGATTCCTCCAATTCTCTTTGTACCTTAAAACTCGAGCCTCGCGGTCGGTTCTGCCGACTTGGGAAGCTTGGTTGGTGGTCGGAGTTGACGAGATGGGTACGTTTAAATCGGCCATGGTTGGAACTATTCCCAGTTCAAGTGACGAATATGTAACCTGAAAGTTGTATTTAATTTGGCCAAATTGTGATTTTAATACCTCTGTTATGATTACTTTTGAAATTTAATCCTATACTTTAATTTGTATCAGTACATTTCAAAGAGAATGGAAGTAAAGAATTTAAGCCTCTACTAACTAAGGATGTGCATGACACGGAGATTCGACCGATCAAATTTTATTAGTCAGGATTTAAAAAAAATAGATTTAGGTTGGGTCGGGTCAGGTTTAAATTTAGAGAGAAAATATTTAATTTGACCCAACATGAGATAATTATGTAATTCACACATATTTTGGGATAAAATTACGAGTCAGGTTTTTTCACGTCGAGTCAACTCAAGTTTTGCTCCCCTACTTGTGGGCAAGTAAAAACTTTTCATGCAATCCTAATCATGCCCAAATATAAATATATGATTATGAAATGATTAAAATACTGAAATTTCATACACAACATGAACATAATATAAATATAATATGCAAGTTAATAAGTATGCAAATATATCAAATTTGATTATTAACGTATTTAAATTTATATAAATTTAAAACATATTAAATATGATTATGACATAAATATAAGAATCTAAACTGAATATGATCAACAAGAATTCATCTCAATCCTAAAAGTTAAAATCGAATCAAATGGTGTCCATATGAACAAACTTAATTTGAATATTCTGCAAAACAAAAGGTTGGTAATATCTATATATACCTATATATGCAACCCATTGTATGCAAACTATCAAACCCTAATTGGAACTTTCAAATTGCTAATTTCAATGTTTTCTTGATGTTTTCCTTGCATGTTTTGTTTTTGGTTTCGAGTTTTGCAACTCATTCGTTATCGGTTCCTGATCAAGCATTTGAAGATGAAATAAAAGTACGCTCGTCATTTTGTGAATTCGACTCTTTTCGTCGTCGATATTCACCTCAATTGACATCAGTAGCGTCTGATATATCTGCAACTGTTGCGAAATCGACCAAAAGACAAGAAATACGTGAGACCGATCATGAATCCATGCAATTAAAAGGAGGTGGAAAACGTACATTGATAGATGATGGAAAGAAAGCCATTAAAGCTAGCATGAAAAGGAATGTCGAAAATCTTTTGGAGTCAAAGAGAAAAAGTCCAGGTGGTCCTGATCCTATACATCACTGATGATCTCACATCTTATAACAATAGTTGATCACAATAGAAAAAAACGTAGTTTGTATTAGATGAATGTATGCTGAACTTTATTAATACTACGTATTAGACATTGAACAATACATACATGTATATGTATGTATCTGATATGAATGAAACTTTTTATATAAAATATTTCCTAAATTTTAGTTATAATATTCCATCTTACATCGTTTGCACCAAAATTCCCTCTCTTTAATTTTCATACTCTCTTTTAGAAATAAAATTTTGAAATTCGATTTAATAAAATTTAAGGACAGACACATAACTTTATGTCAATGGTGTAAATTTTGTATGAAATCCTCAACATTTACACTTGCAAGCTTATTACTCGCTAATCGAAATAATTTGGGGAACAAATTCTTCAAGGTATCCTTAGTAATAATAATGAGAAAAGATAGAAAATTGTTAGAAAATAAATAAAAAATATTAAAAAAAATATTATTTGTATCGGTTGTTTAATTTGATAACAAATTAAAAACTTAAAACTGAAAAGACCGCTGTGTGTAAATCTGCGAAACATCGCTGTATGGGAGCCTGTTATTGCATCTGTCTGTCGGAAGCTCGCGGGTTGGAAGAGGACATCGCTATCGTTTGCGGCACGTGTTACTCTGGTAAACTCAGTTTTCTCTTCCCTCCCAGTATATTATATGGGCTTCTTTCGTGTGCCGAAAAGGGTGATTGCTGCTATAGATAAGTTGAGGCGAGTATTCTTATGGGGCGGGGTTAATTTGCAGCGAAAAATGAGCAGAGTGAGTTGGAGTTTGGTGTGCCGGCCTCGCCATCTTGGCGGCTTGGGGGTGGCTGATTTGGATGTTCGAAACAAGGCGCTTTTGGCGAAATGGTCGTGGAGATATGCTAGGGATGTAACATCTTTATGGCGAGCTATTATTGTATCAAAGTATGGTAAGGCGGCTCAGTGGTGGCGATTTAACACTTCGGTTAGGGGACCGATGTCTGTGATTTGGAAGCAGATAGTGTAGACTGTTAGTTCGGAGGGTGTGCAAAAGCATATGGGTGAGTCTCAGTTTGTTTGGAAGGTTGGCTCGGGGGAATGAGTGCTGTTTTGGTTTGATGCATGGTGTGTTGAGCAGTCGCTGAAAGATGTTTTCAATCGCCTGTTCTCAATTGTGGTTAATCAGTTAGCACTGGTAGTGGACATTGCTGTCGAGGGGAGTTTTCAGCATGATCGGTGGGGAGACTTGTTCCGTCGTAGCCTGCGTTCTTTTGAGGCTCGGCAGTTGCTGGACCTACGTTCGTTGGTGTGTCAGGCACAGCTGCGACAAGGTGAGCTGGATATGCTCGTCTGGACACCTGATAAACATGGGAGTTTTTTAGTCAAAGGGTTGACTCGTTTGCTTATGATGGACAAGGTGGGTGAGAGCGAATTTGGGGACTGTTTTGCGTGGAAAGTCCTGGTTCCTCCAAAGGTCCAGGCGTTCTTGTGGTTTGCTTGGTTGCGCCGCATGCCTACATTTGCATTTCTGCGGGTACATGGGATTGATTTGGGCGAACACCAAGGTTTGTGTAGGTGGTGCCGCGAGAGGGAGGAAGATATTGAACATTTGTTTTATTTGTGCTCGTTTGCCCAAGGCTTGTGGAATTGGTTTCGAGGGTGGTGGGTGATTTCTTTGCCTATGCCTAAAACATTTGCGGATTTCCTTCTCCCGGATATGCATTGTTCGTTTTAAAGGCACATTGAGGAAGCTCTGGGTGTCGAGTATTGCTGCATTGTTGTGGTCGTTGTGGCTTACGCGCAATGACTTTGTTTTTAACGGAAAATTTGTTCCGGCATCGGAGGTAGGCTTCTTGGTCAGCTTACGATCTTTTTATTAGGTGAAGACCCTTAAAGAGGGGTTGTCTTTCAGTGAATCTCTTTGGTGGGACTGTCCAAGTTTGTATCGGGAAGGGGTTGGTAAACAGTTCGACCGGTTGGGAGTGTGTTGGGAGCCCCCTATCGGAGTAACTTTAAAATTCTCGGTGGATGGATCCACTCGTGGGAAGCCGGGGCCTGCGGGCTTCGGGGGGGTGTTGCGTGATGCTCAGAGTTGTATCCTCGCGTTGTTCTCGGGGCCACTTGGTTCTCTTGATTCTAATGTTGCTGAGATTCGGGCGATAGCTTTTGCCTTGCATTATTTTGTTGCGTCTAAATGGGTTGATTGTCCTCTTATTGTTGAGTTGGATTCCAAAGTGGCAATTGGGTGGTTGCTGCAGGTGCAGCGCCGCCCATGGCGCTTGTGGGAGTTCTTTCGTGCGATCGAGCGTGCTTGTTTGATGTTAGGTTCTGTTTGCTTTTCTCACATTTTCCGGGAGGCGAATGGGTTAGCTGACGTGCTAGCGAAGGAAGGGGTGTCTCGAATCTCTCTATTTCAGGCTTCGATATGATGATTTGTAAGGGGAGGGGTCTTTCGTTTTGTTTTAAGTCGACATGTCGTACTCTTTTCCTCAATTAGGCTTAGGGAAGTTTTTGATGAGGCGCATGTTCGACTTGCGTTGTATATTTTTCTTAATAATATACTTCACTTTGCTGATAAAAAAAGAGATTAAAATAAAATTTAAGGCCTAATTTGACGTAAAAAAGATAATATGAATATGAACACCAAACTTAAACAATTTTTACAAGAGTAATATTTTTTTATACACAAACAATGTGAAAGATTTACTTAATTTTTCATATTTAAATAATGAAATTTTAATCTCTATATGTAAACTATAAAACTATAAATCTTAAATTTTAAATTCTAAACCCACAATTCATAACTTCTAAAATTAATAAATTTATATAAATTAAATTTTATTCCATTTGTGTATTAAAATATTTTTTTTATAAATTGGAGCATTATAGGAAAGTGTGTTCAAAGAATTAGATACGAATTTGGATCCAAAAAGGATTCCAATCGTTAAATTCGTTAAAACTAAAAACTTTTAAGGTTGGCTTTTGATGTGATCTTCCTTTTATCCAAATCTTCCTTTTTATTTTTTCATTTATCACTTCAGGATGCACAAGTTCTCTTTAGGTTGTATTTTTTATGCATAAAGTTAGAAAATGTTCTTAATATTTGACTGAAAAATTATTTTAATTTTTTAAGTACATTAAGCTTTAATATTTTATCTTAAGTTAAAATAGTTAGTTAATTAACGACAAATTCCTTGACATGGTGTGGGAAATCTCCATGACAATGCACACTGACATAACAGTGACAAATAAACAAAGGTGCTGACTTGACATAATAACACACAAGTAAAACTAAAATTATATAAAATACAATTTATTTTTTTCTGATGATGTGTTATTCTGACAGTCATATCAAGTTGTTTATCGTTAGTTGATTACAGTTTTCATTCACAAAATGACCATTTTGACTCAAAATAAAACATTGAGTGTAGGCAATACTTCTAATTTAATTTGTTTTACACGTAACATAAGAATTTGAATTCTATACATTATATAAATCATCTAATATCTTTTTCCTCTAAAATAATTAATAGTTGTCTTTTAAGTTATACATAAATAAATTTATTATATGTTCGAATTATTTTGAGTGTAACCAAAATTAATTGCTTTAGTTGCTAAGGATACACATTCTGCTCCATCTTGTATAGGTTCGAATCTCGGAATGAGAATATAATATCTCTCCATTTAAACAAAAAAATTGATTAAATTTTAATACCCTAATTCAATTTACAATGTATAACATAAAAGTATAACATAGCTGCTTATTTATATCCTTTTTCCGTTCCTTTTTTTTTAACGGCAAAAATCTGTATATTAATGGGAAAATATACAACTCGAGTCACACGTGCGCCTCATTAAAAACTCCCTAAGCCTAACCGAGGAAAAGAGTACGACACATGGACTAAAAGGAAATAAACAACAACGGAACACAACGCCCCTCACAAAGGAAACAATCATACAGAGGCCCGAAATAAAGATGCCCGTGTCACCCCTTCCTTTGCTAGCACATCCGCTAACCCATTCGCCTCACAGAAAATGTTGTTAAAGCATACGGACCCCAACGTGAGGCATGCTTGATCGATTAAACCAAAAATCTCCCACAAAAGCCAAGGTCGTCGTTCCAAATGCAACACCCAACCAAGAGCAATTTTGGAATCTGACTCCACCTTGAGGGGACGAGATGCCCATTTAGAAGCTTCAAAGAAATTCAACGCAAAAGCGATTGCCCGCAACTCTGCTACATTGGAATCAAGGGAACCAAGTGGACCCGAGAATAGAGCTAGAATTCAACCCTGTGCATCACGCAAAACACCCCTAAAACCCGCAAGCCCTGGCTTACCACGAGCAGAACCATCAACCGAAAATTTCAGTGTGTCCCCAATTGGAGGCTCCCAACTCACCCCCACAGGACATGGCTTAGAAACTACAAACTCACTGAACGAGCTCGGGCAATCCCACCATAAAGACTCACTAACGGACAACCCCTCTTTTAACGACTTCACCCAATAAAATGAGCGCAATTTAACCAAGCAAATCTCCGAAGCCAGTAGATGTTTACCGTTAAAAACACATTCATTCCACGCAAGCCATAGGGACCACGGAAATGCTGCAATGCTCGACACCCACAGAAGCCTTAAAGTGCCCGTGAAAGAACAATGAAATCTTGGGATGAAAAAATCAGAAAATGTCCTCGGCATAGGCAAAGACACCCCCCACCAACGCCTAAACCAATCCCAAATTTCTTGGGCACACGAGCATAGGAAAAACAAGTGATCAATCTCCTCCTCCCTCTCACGACACCAAGCACACAATCCTTGCTGCTCATCCAACATGATGCCACGAAGCTTCTAAAAATCAAAGGTTGGTAAACAACGCAGCCATGTGAACCACAAAAACGCCTGAACCTTCGGAGCTACGAGGATTTTCCACGAAAAACACTTACCGAAATCGCTCCCTCTCACCTTGTCCGACATAAGCAGACGTGATAGAGCCTTTACTGAAAAGGTCCAGCGCGTATCAGGTGTCCAGACTAACATATCAACTGCACCATGCCGTAACCTCACAGGTCCAAAGAGCGAGATGAGCTCCCGAAGTTGTCGAAGCTCAAACGAACGCAAGCCTTGACGAAAGAAACTCTCCCAGCGGTCATGCTGAAAGCTACCCCCATCAAAAAGGTCAGCGACCAAAGCCAAATGATTCGCCACTATTGAAAATAACTGTGGGAAAATATCCTTCAATGGTTTCTCAACACACAACGCATCAAACCAAAATAAAACTTACGAACCATCACCAACCTTCCGAACAAAACTAGACTCACCCATGAACTTTTGCACACTATCCGAGCTCACAGTTTTTACAATCTGTTTCCAAATATCTGACATCGAACCCCTGTAGGCAGAGCTAAATCACCACCACTAGGATGCCTCACCAAATTTTTCCACGATGATGGCCCTCCACAAATACGATTCATCCCTAGCATACTGCCAAGACCATTTTGCCAATAATGCTTTATTTCAAACCTCTAAATCTGCAACCCCCAACCCACCAAGATGATGTGGCTGACAAACCATACTCCAGCTTACTCGACATATTTTCTGTTGTAAACTCACCCCACCTCACAGAAAAGCACGCCTCACTTTATCTATTGCAGCGATAACACCCTTCGGCACTCGAAACAAACACATATAATAAACTGGAAGTGACGAAAGAACATAGTTTAGTAGTGTGACGCGAGCAGCAAAAGATAGAAATGTTCCTTTCCAACCAGCGAGCTTTCCTCGAACCGAGGCTATAACTGGTTCCCATACAGCAATGTTGCGGGGATTCACCCCAACGGCAGCCCCAAATAAACAAAAGGCAATTCACCTTTCCGACAACACAAGACAGCCGCCATTGAATCAAACAACCCCTCATCCATGCCAATAGTATAAAGAGATGACATGTTGAAGTTAATTTTCAAACCAGAACAAACTTGGAAGTGACACAGTAACCTGCGGATAATCGTAGCGCTCTCAACGGAGGCTTCAAAGAATAGAATGGTGTCGTCAACAAATTGAAGATGCTATAGCGTCACTCCCAGAGCCAACGAAACCCCACGGATGAGCCCCAACTCCTCCGCTTGAACGAACATCCTATGTAGTGCTTCCGCCACAATAACGAACAACAAAGGCGACAGCGGGCAGCCTTGCCGCAGACAACGCCCCATTCCAAATTCAGTATTGGCGCTACTGTTTAACAAAACTTACAACCTGACTGTGCTGATACACTCAGTAATCAAACGACGCCAGGAATCACTGAACCCCATCGACCATAAAATGTTCTCTAAAAATTCCCATTGAATGCAGTTGTAAGCTTTCGCGAAGTCAAATTTTAGAATACATCTGCCCAACGAACTCTGTCGCATGGAATGTATTATCTCATTTGCCAATAGAATACCATCCACAATTTCACCCCCATGCACAAAAGCCGATTGGTGATCACTAATTAGTCCTCCCAACACCGACTGCAGCCTTCTAGCCAGAATTTTGGCAAGAATCTTACATATTAAATTAAGCAAGCCGATTGGACGAAAATCACTCAAGGTGACCGGTGAATCAACCTTAGGCAAAAACAAAAGGAATGTGTTGTTCGCACCCACAGGTAACTTGTCGGATGCAAAAAAATCATCTAAAAACCGCCCAACATCATCACAAACTACCTCCCAACACTTTTTAAAAAATTCCATATTGTAGTCGTCCGACCCCGGTGACTTCGAGCCCTCACACCCACGAACAACCGCCCACGTCTCATCGAGAGTGAAAGGCGCCACTAACCCCTATTTTCAGCTTCAATCACCCAACTAAAATTCCCCTCAAAGATCCAAACACAAGACCTTTCATCCGCGACAACCAACCAATAGAATCAGTGTAATAAAAAACGAGAAGCTTGTTGATAATTAAAAAGAATATTTATTTGGATCATTAGAAATTGGACCATCAATTCATCTAGTAAAATGATTTGTTTGGTTATTTAAAATAGAATAAAGAAATAGATTCTAAGGTTATAAATTATATAAATTTAAAAAATGTTTCGTGATAAATTTTTATAATATTTAATTTAAATTAACGGGTCAAAAGATTAAAAACGATGACATTAACCAAAAGAAAAACTCTTATTTACATATAGCTTTTATCGTTCAAGAACTCAATTTTAACTAAAGTAGTATAACTGGTTTGAATTTGAATAATGGTTCAACCCGTTTCACGAGTAAGCAAAAACTTATAATTAGGGACAGAGTAAATAATTAAGATAAATAAAGACAATGTACAATTAACCATTAAAAAAGGGGATATAGTTCAAATTAATTGAAAAATAAGAGGTCAAATAAGTAAATATCTCTTATATTTTTTAAGTAAAAATCCATATGACTCCGTCATTGTTTATCATATAGTCCACAGGACGGAGGGATCAAGGGCATAAGTCTTTATTATGAAACTTAAATATCCGATAAATTTTGATTTAATAATAACTTGACCCTTGTTTAAAATTTAAAGTTATTTAGTTATAAATAAACACTGACAAAATTAAAAAAGGGTAGATTCTTGTCCCCAATAGTTTTATTCTAATAGCAATTTAGGTTCATGTAAAACTTTAAAAGCCCTTATAATTTTAAAATTTAGTAATTCGACCCTCTCAACGTTCGATCTTGAAATTGATTTCACATTCAATTTGATTCTTAAACCTCTAATTTCAATGTTTTCTTCATGCTTTCATTGCATGTTTTGTTTTTGGTTTCGAGTTTTGCAAGTCGTTCACTTCATTCGTTTTCGGCTCCTAATCAAGAATTTTAAGATGAAATGAAAGTACGTCCTTCATTTTACGAATTTTACTCTTTTCGTCGTCGATATTCACTGCAATTGACAACAGTAACGGCTGGTATATCTGCAACTGTTATGAAATTGACCAAAAGACAAGAAATACGTGAGACCGATCATGAATCCATGCAATTAAAAGGAGGTGGAAAACGTACATTGATAGATGAAGTCAAGAAAGCCATTAAAGCTAGCATGAAAGGGAATGTCGAAAATTCTCTAGAGTCAAAGAGAAAAAGTCTAGGTGGTCCTGATCCTCTACATCACTGATGATCTCACATCTTATAACAATAGTTGATCACAATAGAAAAAAATGTAGTTTGTATTAGATGAATGTATGCTGAAATTTATTAGTACTATGTATTAGACATTGAACAATATATACATGTATACGTATGTATCTGATATGAATGAAACTTTTTATATAACATATTTCTTAAATTTTAGTTATAATATTCCATATCACACTGGTTGCACCGAAATTCCCTCTCTTTAAATTTCATACTCTCTCTTTTAGAAAGAAAATTTTTAAATTCGATTTAATAAAATATAAGGACAAACACATAATTTTTTTTCAATGGTGTAAATTTTGTATGAAAGCCTCAACATTTACAATTGCAAGCTTATTACTCGCTAATCGAAATAATTTGGGGAACACATTCTTCAAGGCATCCTTAGTAATAAAAATCAGAAAAGATGAAAATTGGTAGAAAATAAATAAAAAATATTAAAAAAAAAATATTATTTGTATCGGTTGTTTAATTTGATAACAAATTAAAAATTTAAAACTCAAAAGAGATTAAAATAAAATTTAAAGCCTATTATGATGTAAAAAAGATAATATAAATATGAACACCAAACTTAAACAATTTTTACAAGAGTAATATTTTCTATACACAAACTGTAACCCCCTAAACTCGACCCGGAAGAATTGGGTTGAATACAAGGAGTCAACTCAAAGCTTGTCCCTCACATAAGTAAACTGATTCAAAACTTAAATTCCAAAATAGATAATGATAGTATCGCATATTACATACTGATAAAATATTCCTGAAAATATAAAGTATTCAAAATGTGTATGCATAATAAAACATAATAACCCCAAATAAAACACCCAGAATCTGAAATTATATACAATCCAATAAAACATTTAATATAAATAAGTCCAAGACTCATACCGATAATAATAAATAAAAAAAGTTGGAAAACGAGGTCCTCCAAGTACCGTAACCTAGACCTGAGTATTTGAAAGTAGAAACTAAGGGGGAGTCAGCGAAAGCGCTCAGTGTGTCTCTACAGTGCAAACAAAACTAACAGAGTCATTATAACAACATAGACAATCAAACATTATCATAATATCGTTTTTCCATCATGAATCAATTCAAACACATAAGCAAGTATGAATGAATATGCAACACAATATGACATGCACCCAAACTACATCACCATCCGAAGAGTAAGGTTCCCCAGAACCACTATCTACCTCATCACCATCCGAAGTGGAATCCAGCCCGTAGGGTGAAACCACTGATCCGAAGTAGACATCATCGCGACGAATTAAGCTACTGAACTTCCCCGTACAAAATCCCAACCAAAATGAGATGACTTTAAATCCGAGCACTGAATCTGAATCCATTATTTATCAACAGAAATGCATAATTAAATAATACGATATACAATAATCCGAATCTGAATGTATAAACAAATATTGCATAACATTACAGAATGTTGAACATGTCAAACATCACAGATCAATAGAATATAATCATCACACATCATCAGATCACATCATGTATACATTTAAGCAAATCATCACATTTACATACAGAGCACTGTAAGCAAACTACACAGAAGAGAACACACCTCAAGTAGCTAACACTCAACATCGACGGTGACGTCTCCCACGCTCAGCTCTATCTCTAGTTCGGTCAGAGTCAGCTCCTATAACAATTAAATACACCATCCAGATATTACTACTATGCCATGACATTGATAATATAAATATCAAATGTATATTAATAATTAAACTCACGACGGATCCCGATGGCTGAGCAAAAGGAGGTCGTCCAGGTGGTAGAGGAGTAAGGATCTCAGTATCCGAGTCAATGTCGTCTACAAATACGAATAATACCAATTAATTTTTCCAATATTCAAATCTTTAAATACAAGTATAAATGAATAAAAGCGGTCAAAACGGTATTTCGGGTTCGAATTTGGGAAAACGGGCAACGGAATCGGAATCAGGATGTCGAAAAACATGAAATAGCCCTTTTCTGAAAAAGTCAACGGTCAACGCTAACGTCAGCCGACTCTTTATAAGACAGACCGGTTCGTTTCTGTCAACCCGGTCTAGTCTTCTGGACCGGTTCAGACCGGTTCAACATAAAATCCCTAATTCAAAAATTAGGGCACAACATCCCCCCGATTCCTCACCGTCGGTGACCTGTCACGTCAAATTCCGACGAGTTTCTAACACTCACATACACACACAACTTACACGAGGGAAAGGAACAATTGAGACCCAACCAATTTGCAAAAAAAAAAAAAGACGACAACAGCGTGAGGGATTTCTGAAGCAACCGAAAAGCTTACCGATGAGTTTCGGGCAAAGGGCGGCCGAAGAGGGTTAGTTGACGAGTGGGTATGGTCGAACATTAAAGGGAAGATGAACGGTGGTGCCGGACCGTCGAACGGAAGGTGTTTGACCCTTGGCCAGACGAAAAACAGAGAAAGGGGGTTTCTTTTCTTTTGCTACCAGTAGACGTTGAAGGAGAGGGAAGAGAACGACCAAAACCAGAGAAAATTGTTGAAAGGTTCTATTTATACCCTAAGAAAAGGGTTAATTACAGAGCGTGCCATTATACTTTCTAGGGTTTATGAAAGGACCCTTATGTTTTACAATCGTTACAATGTGATCACTGAAATTTAATTAAGTTTTCAATTGAAATTCCCAATTATTAGGGTTTTTAATTTAGGGCAAAATTGGTGTGTTACAACTCTCTCACCGTTAAAAAGAAATTTCGGCCTGGAAATTTACCTGGAGCAAAAAGATGCGGATACTAAGCTCGGATGACAGTCTTGGGCTCCCACTTAGCCTCATCATGACTACGACTACACCACAGAACTTTGACCATCTTAATGGTCTTCTTTCTGAGAAACTTTTTATCATGAGCAAGAATCTCAATAGGATCCTCCTCAAAACGCAAATCAGGACGAACCTCAATATCCTCAAAAGGCATGACATGTGACAGATCAGGATGATAACGTCTCAACATAGAAATATGGAAAACATCGTGAATACGCTGAAGCTCTGGTGGTAGCTCTAGCTGATAGGCAACTGGTCAATCTCGACAAATAATCCGATAAGGGCTAATGTAACGAGGACTCAGCTTGCCCTTTCGACCAAACCGAAGTACCTTCCTCCAAGGAGATACTTTCAAGAAATCTCATCACCCACCTCAAACTCAAGACCACGACGTCTCAAATTAGCATAAGACTTCTATCTGTCAAAAGCAGCCTTAAGCCGATCCCAAATCAATTTGACAGTATGCTCAGCCTCGTGCACAATCTTTGGTCCCAACAATTTGTGCTCATTCAACTCAGTCCAACCAATAGGTGAACGACACCTACGCCCATACAAAGCCTCATATGGTGCCATCTTGATACTGGCCTGATAACTGTAATTATAAGAAAACTCTGCAAGCGGCAAGAAATCCTCCCAACTACCTCTCAAATCAAGAATACAACCTCTCAACATATCCTCAAGAATCTGGATCACACGCTCAGATTGACCATCTGTTTGCTGATGATAAGATGTACTGCATTTCAACCGAGTACCCAAAGCAGAATAAAGAGACCCCCAGAATCATGCAGTGAACCTCGGATCTCTGTTAGAAATAATAGATAACGGTACCCCCTGAAGTCGAACGATCTAAAAAATATAAAGCCGGGCTAATTAACTCAAGGAATAGTTAACTCAGACATGAATGAAATGTGTGGACTTCGTCAGACGATCAAGAATAACCCAGATGGAATCCTTCTTCGTCGAAGTCGAAGAAAGTCAACTAACAAAGTCCATAGTCACGCGCTCCCACTTCATCTGAGGAATCTCAATATGCTGTAGAAACCCAGACGAACGTTGATGCTCTGCTTTGACTTTCTGACAAGTCAGGCACCTCGATACAAATCCGAATACGTCCCACTTGAGACCTTTCCACCAGTACCTTTCACGAAGATTCTTATACATCTTGTCACAACAAGGATGCATAGAATAAGGACTGTCATGGGCCTCACGGAGAATAACCTGTTTTAACCCAGATTTCCTCGGAATACTATACCGGCCACAAAAACATTATACCCCATCCTGATCAATAGAGAAATCTAGAGATGTACCCTCACGCACCTCTCCGATATAATGCATCAAAAACGGATCACTAGGCTACTTAGCTCGAATATCAGAAATCAATGTAGGAATAACCCAAAGTTCTGCCATCAGACTACCATCATCGTACAAACTCATCCGAGCAAACAAAGCTCTCAGATCTAAAATGGCGTTACGACTCAATGCATCAGCAACGACATTAGCTTTACCTGGATGATACTCAATCTCACAATCATAATCCTTTAGAAGCTCTAACCAACGACGATGTCTCAGATTAAGCTCTTTCTAAGTGAGGAGGTATTTCAGACTCTTATGGTCTGTATAGATATAACGCTTCTCCCCGTAGAGATAGTGTCTCCAGATCTTAAGTGCAAAGATAACAACAACAAGCTCTAGATCATGGGTAGGATAGTTACACTCATGTTGTTTTAACTATCGAGACGCATAAGCCACTACCTTCCTGTCCTACATCAAAACACACCCCAATCCGGTGTACGAAGCATCACTAAAAATTATATAAGCCTTACCTGGCTCAGGCTGAATCAAAACTAGTGCTTCAGTCAACACAAACTTAAGATTCTCGAAACTAGACTACTGAGCCTTAGTCCAAACGAATGGAACATCCTTCCTCGGAAGCTTAGTCAAGGGAGCTACAATAGAAGAGAAACCCTCAACGAATCTCCGATAATAACCAACTAAATCCAAGAAGCTTCGAACCTCAGAAACATTCTTGGGCTACTTCCAACTCATAATAGCCTCAACCATCATCGGATCAACTTGAATACCCCGAGCAGAAACTATATGACCCAAAAACATAACCTTAGAAAGCTAGAACTCGCACTTACTGAATTTGGCATATAGTTGTTTCTCTCGCAGAATCTATAATACAATCCGAAGATGTTCCTCATGCTCTTCCTCAGATCTAGTGTAACGCCCCGGTTTTGGGCTTAGAAGTTTGGGCGTTGACCGGTTTGGTCAAAGTGCTGTTCGAATCTAAAAAGGTGAAATTAGGAAAGCCTAGTTCGGGTTGCATTAAAAATATGGAAAAATGTTCTAAAATCATCTTTTAATACATATAAGTGAACTGTGAAATCAATTTTACAAAATGAGGTTTGGAAGGGTGACATTTTGGCTAGTGACCAAAATGTAATTTTTGAAAGTTGCGTGACTGTTTTACAAAGGATTGAAACTTTGAATCTTTAAGGAGCTATTTACCCAAAGGGAGTTTCTCCAGATTTTTCTAAGATATTTTAATGTTTAATTCTGATTTTAAAGCTAAAGAAAAGTGGAGGGAAATCATTTTGGCTATTTTGTAACTAACTTTCCATATTTTCCAATTTTCTTTTTCTCTCATTTTCTCTCAACCCAAACACTTTCTCTCCAGAGATTTCCTTCAGATTTTGTCACTCAAATCTTCCTTTTCAATTCTCTTTTGATTCCTAATCATCACATCAACAAAACCTCACCATTTGCTAGTTGATTCATCAAGATTTTTAGTTCCAAAAGAGGAGAAACTCAAGTTTGGAGGTAAGAACGTCCTTCTCCTCTAAACTATCAGTTATTTACTGAAATTCCTAAGTTCTCAATCCTTAATTAATGTTTTATAAATGGCTTTTAAAGTTGTGAAATGGATCTTGGCTTAAAATGCAAGGTTTGGTGATTTTTGATAGATTTTCGTTTGATCTATTAAAGCTGTGATTTGAGGTGTTAATTTGATGTTAAATTAATGTTAATTTGATAAGGAATTGAGTTTTGATTAATGCAATCCCGGATAGGTTGAGTTTCCTAAGTTTAGCTTGTGATTCTTGGTTGTTTTTGAGCTGATCTTGTGGATCTGATGTTGCTGGAGGTATAAGGATGTTAATAGGTGCTTTTTAGATGTTAAATGATGTTAAAGGATGTTTAGTTTTGATGGATTATGGCTGGGCTTTGTTGAGGAGTGGTTTGGAGGCATTTTCGGTTGTGTTTGGTGGCCGAAAATGGTGTGTGGATGAGAGCAGCGAGTTTAGGTGCTTTCATTGAAGCTATTAATGCATGATGATGCATTAATCCTCTGCTTTGATGTGTTTAAAATAGGGGAGTCATCTTTGGATCCAAGTGTTGGTGATCCGGAAGCTTGATTGGTGCTTCGGCAAGAGGCGAGGTGGAATCGGTGAGTGAAAATGGGTTTTCAGCTTTGAAACCAATGTCTTGGGAGCTTAGTTTAAGTCTAAACAACTTTACTAAGCTCAAGTGTAAGTTTTCGGAAAAACTCTCTAGTGGTGGCCATGGTTTGGTTGTTGTGCAATGTGGTTTATTGCATGTTTTAAATTCTGTTTTGAAAGCATGATTCAGCATGGTTATTGCTGATTTTGTAAGCCATATGTTGAAGGAAGCTCAAGGTAAGAGTTCCTTGTTTTTGAACATTGATTAAATGTGGTTTGATGCTTTAAAATGCATGATGAATATGGCTTGGTTTAATGCTTTAAAACAGTGGATTATTTGATGAAAATGATGTATATTGGCAAGTGATGTTTTGAAAAAGGTTAAGGTCACTAAGGTGGTTAAAAGTCCTTGAGTGAGCCTTGTGGATTCTAAGAACTTCATGGTGGTTAAAAGTCCATGATGATTCTTGTTAAGGTCACTAAGGTGGTTAAAAGTCCTTGAGTGAGCCTGGTTACTTAAGAACATCAAGGTGGTTAAAAGTCCTTGGATGGTTCTTGTTAAGGACACAAAGGTGGTTAAAAGTCCTTGTGTGGTCCTTGCCATGGTGTTTAAAAGTCCATGGGCCAAGGTGTTTAAAAGTCCTTGGGGCCAAGGTGTTTAAAAGTCCTTAGGAAGAACACAAAGGTGGTTAAAAGTCCTTGTGTGGTTCTTGTGCTAATCTTGTTTTTAAAAAGATGGAACTTATCACTTGTGGCCAATATGACATGTAATATTATTGAATGGTTTGAATGGTTTGAAGTATGATTTATAAAGTGTTTTATAAATGCATTATTGAATGGTTTTTAATGAGCATTCCTCACTAAGCTTTTGCTTACACTCTCTTTCGTTTTCTTAAACCAATAATGCAGATCATTAAGGTACTTTGAGGGCAGCAAGGAAGGCAAGCATTCAAGTGGATTTAAGCTCAAGTATGGGAAGGTTTTCTTAAACACTTTAGCTTTTGGGCATTTGGCAATGGGGGACCTATGTGTATGTTTTTGGGAGATGCTTGTACTCCCTAAGTTGCTTAAATGTTGTTAAGAATGCTGGATTTGTACTTGGCCCTTATGTGCTTGGTTTTGAAGGTTTAATGCTTGAATGACTTGGTTGTGTAGGAAGCATGCTTAGAATTGGGGCTTTTCATATATGTTGATTTTATATCGATTGGTTGATGCAAATACGTCTCATGTATGTTGTATGAGTTGCTGGTAAAGGTTTGTAGCATTTGGAGCATGATTGGTTGGTCGATTGCATGTTTAAGGAAGCCTTTTGCTGCATTCTGTGCAGGGTGTTTCGGAACAGTGGCTACCGTTTCGGAACGGGTGCCTTGAATCAGCCCAGGCGTCCGAAACGGGAGACACCGTTCCGAAACGGAAAGGCCACTGCCAGCCCTCTTTTCGGTACGCGTTGCGGAACGGCCCCGTGTTTTGAAACAGTCTCACCCTGTTTCGGAACAGCCGACCGTTGGGGGCTGACAATGGTAGTTAAATGTTTTGGAATGTTTGCATTTTGGTCCTGAATCTTGTTTGTGCAATTGTATGAGTTTGGAATGTCCGTTTGAGCTAAAATTTGGCAGTGAAGCATGAAACCTGATTAATTTCAAGATGGTAACTTTAATTTGAGTTAAGTCCATGTAATTTACATAATTTACAATTTGGTCCCTAAAGTTGTAAATTGTTCAATTGGGTCCCTTTCTGATCTCTGATGTTTATGATCTTTGAGAATGATGTTTGAATGATCATAACTAGGGTTAATATGCATCTAGACAAGTTTAAAAGGAAAAAAAAAGGGTCGTTAATTAAGGTTGACTTTCGGGTTGACTTTGGTTTTCCCCGTGTGACTTTCTTAATTCGGGTCAACCGTCTAGGCCGGGTTAAGGGGGTTACATTTGGTGGTATCAGAGCTGAGTTCTCGAGTATTTGGGGATGAATGTGTGCATGATTGAAGTATGTATGCCTTGTATGCTTGATTGATTGAAAGCATGTTTAGTGGCTTGTGTTTTGATGCAATTGAGTTGTATGATGTGGTGAAGCATGTTGTGGGTACCCATTGCCAAATCAAAGCTAAGTAATGATGTTGATTTTGAATGAAATTGAGCTTGAGTACTTGGATTGCTTACCTTGCTGGACCTGACTTTGTTTATTTGCATTGTGATTGCATGGTTAAAGTATGGCACCACGTAGAGAGTTGAGAAGTAATGTGCGAGCTATGGCTCCAAATGAGAATGAGAATGAGGAAAACGCGGGTAGTGCGGTGTTACCTCCTCCTCCACCTGGTGGTGGTGCTGAGGGTGAAAGAGCTGAAGCTGCAGCTGGTGCTGGAGCTGCTGGACCTGAGGTTGGTCAGGGGCAAGCTATGCCTGACATGACGATGTTGGTGCAAGCTATTGCTGGTGCTTTTCGAGCGGCAGTAGCTGGAGCTCAAGGAGCTGGACATCAGGGAGATGCTGGTGTTAGGCTACCCTTGGAGCGCTTACGCAGTCTTCGTGGGACTGAGTTCAGGGGTATGTCTGCTGAGGGTTTTGAGTCCTGGATGGAGAGTACCAAGAGGATCTTGGGTCAGATGAGTTGCACTGATGTGCAAAAGCTGGGTTGTGTTGTATCCTTGCTACAGGATGATGCATATACGTGGTGGACGACCACTATTGATGGGATGGCTGAAGCTGATATAACTTGGACATTCTTTCAGAATGTGTTCAAGAGGAGGTATCTTGGTATAAGGTATCTGGATGAAAAGAAGCGTGAGTTCATGTCTCTTACCCAGGGGAGCATGACTGTGGCTGAGTATGAGGTGCAGTTTGTTAGACTCAGTCAGTATGCACCTGAGCTGGTACCTGATGAGCGGGCGAGGTGCGAAAGATTCCGTTATGGTTTAGTGACGGATGTGAAGATGTATGTGCTGGCCACTGAGTATGATGATTTTGATGTGCTGGTGGGTCGAGCCAAAGATATTGAGATGAACTTGGGTTTGTCTGCTAGAGGTGCTGGAGCAAGTTCTGGTAAGCGAGCTGCTGAGTTTAGTTCTGGTGGTGGACGGAACAAGAGGGGACACGATCAGAAGTATCAGTCCTCAGCTAAGAGAGGTGGTGGTGCATCTGCTCGAGGAGGCAATGCTAGAGCTGATCCGAGTGCTTGTTGGATTTGTGGATCACGTGGGCATATGAAACGTGATTGTCCTCGTGCTGTGAGGGATGTGCAAGCTCCTGTTGCGGCAGCTGGTAACGGGTGCTGGAATTGTGGATCTGCGGACCACTTGAGGCGAGAGTGCCCTATGTTGGCTGGTGGCCAAGTGCGTGCTCCTGTTGTTGCTGCACCGCAGAGAGGTCGTGGGCGCGGCCGTGGTAATTTCCAGCGGAGAGAGGAGGGTGGTCGAGGAGTGACCCATGTTGTGGCTATTCAGCCTGAAGGTGGAGGTCAAGCGACGGTGTATGCTGAGCGGGAGGGGAGGAATAAAGCGGATGTGATTGCAGGTACCTTTACTTTGCAATCCTTGTCATTACTTTCCTTGATAGATTCTAGATCTACGCATTCATACATTCTGCGTGAGCATGCGGAATTGCTTGGTTTGCCTGTTGAGTCTTTGAATGTTGGAGTTCGTGTCACTAGTTCTTTTGGTGAGACTGTTGTGACTCGAAAGCTGTATAGAAGGTGTCCTTTAGTTGTTCAAGAACATGTTTTTCATGTTGATCTTATGGAGTTGCCTTTCTATGGTTTTGATGTGATCCTTGGTATGGATTGGCTTCCTTTGCATCGTGCTGTTGTGGATTGTGAAAATAAGCGAGTTTCGCTGAAGCTTGCGGATGATTATGATGTTGTTGTGGTTGGTGAGAATGTGAAGTTTCTTGCCAATGTGGTGTCTACCTTGGAGGCGAGCAGGATGCTGAGGCAGGGTTGTGAAGCTTACCTAGCTTTTGTGATGAATCCTAGCTCTAAGGAGTTGCGGGTGCAAGATATTAGAGTTGTGAAGGAGTTTCCTGGAGTGTTTCCTGAGGAGTTGCCTAGTTTACCTACTAATCGCGAGGTGGAGTTTGGAATTGAGCTGTATGAGTATACAACTCTTGTGTCCATTACTCCCTATAGAATGGCACCTAAGGAGCTGAAAGAGCTGAAGACGCAGTTGCAAGAGCTGCTTGATCGTGGTTTCATTCGGCCAAGTGTGTCACCTTGGGGTGCACCGGTCTTGTTTGTAAAGAACAAGGATGGCACTATGAGAATGTGCATTGATTACCGTCAGCTGAACAAGTTGACTATCAAGAATCGGTATCCTTTACCGAGGATTGATGATCTCTTTGATCAATTTCGGGGAGCAGCTGTGTTCTCTAAGATTGACTTGAGGTCAGGGTATTACCAGTTGAAGGTGAAGGATGTGGATGTGCCTAAGACAACTTTCAGGACAAGGTATGGGCATTATGAGTTCCTTGTGATGCCGTTTGGTTTGACAAATGCTCCTACTGCTTTCATGGACATGATGAACCGTGTGTTTCATGAATACCTGGACAAGTTCGTTGTGGTGTTCATTGATGATATCCTCGTGTACTCGCGTACTGAGGAGGAGCATGAAGAGCATTTGAGGATTGTTTTGCAAGCTTTGTTGGAGAATCAGCTTTATGCTAAGTTGAGCAAGTGCGAGTTTTGGCTTAAGGAGGTGGTGTTTCTTGGGCATGTAGTTTCTGCTGAGGGGATTCGTGTTGATCCTCCGAAGATTGAGGCGGTGATGAATTGGAAGGTTCCTAAGTCTATTCATGAGGTCCGTAGTTTCCTTGGTTTGGCGGGATACTACCGGAGGTTCGTGGATGGGTTTTCTAAGATTGTTGCACCTTTGACAAAGTTGTTGCAAAAGGATGTTAAGTATGAGTGGACAGAGGCGAGACGGCAGGCTTTTGAGAAGCTTAAGGCGGCTTTGACGCAAGCTCGTATCTTGGTTCAGCCTGAATCAGGGAAAGAGTTTGTAGTCTACAGTGATGCGTCCTATGTTGGTTTGGGATGTGTGCTGATGCAAGAGGGTAAGGTTGTGGCTTATGCATCGCGGCAGTTGAAAGTGCATGAGCGCAATTATCCTACGCATGATATTGAGTTGGCTGCAGTGGTTTTTGCTCTGAAGATTTGGAGACATTATTTGTATGGTGAGAAGTGTACTGTGTACACGGATCACAAGAGTTTGAGGTATCTGATGTCTCAGAAGGAGTTGAATCTTAGGCAGCGGCGTTGGTTGGAGTTGCTCAAGGATTATGATCTGACGATTGAGTACCATCCTGGAAAGGCTAATGTTGTTGCAGATGCCTTGAGTAGGAAGGTAGCTGTTGAGCTGAGGGCTATGTTTGCCAGCTTGAGTATATCGCGTGATGGTGGTCTGGTAGCTGAGTTGCAAGTGAAACAATCTATGGTTCAGTTGATCAAGGAAAAGCAGTTGCTGGATGATTCCTTGGTGTCTCATGTTCAGGATATTGCGGAGGGTAGACCTTCGGATTTCTGTTTTAGTGATGATGGTGTGTTGTGTTTTGGGAGTCGAATAGTAGTGCCTAATGATGCTGAGTTGAGGCGTGCTATTCTGACTGAAGGTCATAGTAGTCCTTTTGCTATGCACCCTGGTAGTACTAAGATGTACCGTGATCTTCGTGATGAGTACTATTGGGTGGGTTTGAAGAAGGATGTTGTGGAGTTTGTGAGCAAGTGTATGGTGTGTCAGCGAGTTAAGGCTGAACATCAGGTTCCTTCAGGTTTGTTGCAACCGTTGAGAATTCCTAAATGGAAGTAGGAGAGGGTTACCATGGATTTTGTATCTGGTTTGCCTTTGTCACCATCGAAGAAGAATTCGGTTTGGGTGATTGTGGATCGTCTGACGAAGTGTGCGCATTTCTTGTCTGTGCATACTACGTTTTCTTTGGATAAGCTTGTGGAGCTGTACATTGCTGAGATTGTGCGGCTGCATGGTGTGCCTAAGTCGATTGTGTCAGATAGGGATCCGAGGATTCACATCGCGTTTCTGGCAGTGTTTGCATCAAGCTTTGGGTACAAGGTTGAATTTCAGTACATCTAATCATCCTCAGTCGGATGGTCAGTCAGAGCGTGTTATCCAGATTTTGGAGGATATGTTGAGGTGCTGCGTGATTGAGTTCCAAGGTTCTTGGGAGAAGCATCTGTGTAACCCCCTTAACCCGGCCCAGACGGTTGACCCGAATTAAGGAAGTCACACGGGGAAAACCAAAGTCAACCCGAAAGTCAACCTTGATTAACGACCTTTTTTTCTCTTTAAACTTGACTAGATGCACGTTAACCTTATATGTGATCACACAACATCATACTCGAAGATCATATACATCAGAGATCAAACAGGGACCCAATTGAACAATTTACAACTTTAGGGACCAAAATGTAAATTCTGATAACTTTAAGGACTTAACCAGATTTTATGTTACCAACTTAAAATTAATCATGTTTAATGCTTCTCTGCCAAATTTCAGCTCAAACGGACATCCCAAACTCATACAATTGCACAAACAAGTTTCAGGACCAAAATGCAAACTTTTCAAAACATTTAACTGCCAATGTCAGCCCCCAACGGTCACCCGTTCCGAAACAGGCAGAGCCCGTTTCGAAACACGGGGCCGTTCCGCAACACGTACCGCAACGGGGAACTGGCAGTAGCCAAACCGTTTCGGAACGGTCTCACCCGTTTCGGACGCCTGGGTTTGTTTGAGGCACCCGTTCCGAAACGGTATGAACTATTCCGAAACACCCTGCACAGAAAACCTCCAAATGCATACTTAAACATGCAATTGATCATCCAAACATGCTCCAAAAGCCACCAAACTTTACCAACATACAATTCAACATATAAGAGACATACTTGCATCAACAATTCAACAAAATACCAACATTCATGAAAAGCCCCAATTCAAAGGATATGCTTCCTACACAAGCAACCATTTAAACACCATACTTCCAATTCAATCTCATAAAGGCCAAAACATGTTCCAACAACATCAACAACATAAAACCATACTTGTCCGAACATATACGAACACATAAACATCAATCCGAGAGATTCTAGCCCATTGCCTTTATTAACGATAGCTATTAACCGAGACATACATCTCAAGTGGAGTCCTCCTTGAATCCCTTGCTTCTCGCTGTCCAAACTTCAAGAATCTGCATTGATGGACAAAAAGGAACGTAAGCACATAATGCTTAGTGAGGAATGCTCAAAACCAAAACACCATCAATGCAGCGAGTCATAAAACCTCTTTGAAAAGCAACTCGATTTGTTTACCAAGCAAAGTTTGAAAACCCCTTTTTAACATCATGCTTAAACCATGCATTGCACATACATGAAAACCAACCCTTAGCTTAGCAAGCTAAGAAAAACTTTTTAAAGCACAAATTGAAATTTCAACCATTTAACCATTCCATGCATAAACACCATATGCAAAGTTAAATTCAAAACCTTGGAAAACACTTCCATTTCACAACATACCTTTCTTATACTTGAAAACATTCCAAGCAAGAAACCCTTTAAAACCATTTACTCAAGTAATCCAACACATGCATTAAACCAAGGCAATATATGAACCACAACATCATCATCACATGCCTTTTAAAACAAGTCTTACAAGACTCCAATGCATTTAAGAGATTTCATGCACACATGCATCATTTACCAAATGATAATCAACACTTGTTCAACTTAACAAGTAACATGCATTCACAAGCATTATACACATTCCATGCAACCATGCATCTTTCAAGCATCTCATGCTTCTCATGCAATTATGCATCATTTCAAGCATTACATGCTTCTTTATAATCAAGAACATCATATTGGCTTTCAAGTGATCAACCACATCCACTTTTCAACTCAACATCCAATCGGATACGCGGATCACAAGCGTTGTCCCCCACGCTTCATACACACTACCAATCCAAGGTCTCCAGTGGACTTCTAAACACCATTTGACCTCACCATCCTAAGGTTCCCATGTATGGACTTTTAAACACCATACAACCTTAGCTTTCCCGAGGTTCCCATGTATGGACTTTCAAACACCATACAACCTCCACTTTTCCCAAGGTTCCCATGTATGGACTTTTAAACACCATACAACCTTTGCATAAACCGATTGGTAGTTGTATAACATCACTAACGAGATCCGGGACACCCTACACAAGATCCACACCTGGACTTAACACCGCCATTGTGACCTCAACAAGCACAAGGTTCCCATGTATGGACTTTTAACCACCATACAACCTTTGCTTAACCAAGGTCCTCGAATGGGCATTCAACCTCCATTATGACCTTAACCATCTCGTTAGGATACTTGAAGGGAGTTTACCGGTTCACTCTTAACCACTCCACCTCCAAGGCGACTTTATTCACGGTGCACCCAATCCTATAGCCGGCTAACTATATCCGATCAAAGAACCGAGAACCACTTACATCACTTGCCAATATAACCACCTTACCACATTAGTCCAATGATTCACATGCATAACCATAATGCAAAAACCATCATTTACCATCATTAATTCACTGTTTTAAAGCATTACACATAGCCATTAAACATCATGCAACACCATGCATCAAAACCACATTTTCAATGTATAAAACCAAGGATCACTTACCTTGAGCATCCTTCACATATGGCTTTCAAAACCAGCATTAAACCATGCCAAAATATGCTTTCAAAACAGAATTTAAATCATGCCAACACCCTTGCATTTCAAACATCAACCACAATTGCCTAAAAAGCCAACTCATAACACAAACCAAGAAAGAAATCCATTTACTTACTCTTGAGCTTAGCAAAGTTGTTTAGACTTAAACTAAGCTCCCAAAACCTTCAAACCTTAGTTTAAAAGCTGAAAACCGAACTTCACTCACCGATACACAAAACAAGGTTAGCCAACAAGCCTTCCAAGCATCCGAAACCTTCCGCACCACCTCTAAAGCTCACGGATCAAACTCCCCTGTTTCAAGCACACAACAACAGAGCATTAATGCATCATTATGCATTAAGAATAGCAGCAACACAACCAAACTCGCTGGTCATCACAAAATCAACGTTTCGGCTACCAAACACAACCGAAATCACCTCCAAACACTTCCAAAACTTAACCCAGCCAAGATCCATTACTTCTAACCATTTTTAAACATCAATTAACATCCAAAATGATCACAAACACGTCCTTATACCTCCAGGTATAACAGATCACCAAAAACCCTAAAAAAACAACCAAAAACTCAAGCCAAACTTAGGAAATTCAACCTATCCGGGATTGCATTAATTAAACCTCAACTTCTAATCAATTTAGCATTCATTTAACATCAATTTGACACTTCAAAACACTGCCCAAACAGATCACACGAAAATTCCACCAAAATCACCAAATCTTGCATTTTAAGCCAAAATCAAGATTTCAATTGAAAAGCCTTTAACAAATCACAAATCAAGGATTGAGAACTTAGGAATTTCAGTAAAGAACTGAGAGTTTAGAGGAGAAGGACGTTCTTACCTCCAAACTTGAGTTTCTCCCTTTTTGGAACCAAAAAGCTTGAAGAATCAACTAGCAAATTGAGAGGTTTTGTTGATGTGATGTTTAGGAATCAAAAGAGAGTTGAAATGAGTGATTTGAGTGACAAAATCTGATGAGAAAATCTGGAGAAATGTGTTTGGGTTGAAAGAAAATGAGAGAAAAGGAAAATTGAGAGAAAATGGAAAGTTAGTTATGAAATAGTCAAAATGGCTTTCCCTCCTCTTTCTTTATGTTTAAAAATCAGAATAATACCTCAAAATATCTTAGAAAAATCTGGAGAAACTCTTTTTGGAATAATAGCTCCTTAAAGATTCAAAGTTTCAATCCTTTATAAAACTGTCACCAAACTTTCAAAAATTACATTTTGGTCACTAGCCAAAATGTCACCCTTCCGAACCTCATTTTCCAAAATTGATTTCACAGTTCACTTACATATATTAAAAGATGATTTTAGAACATTTTTCCATATTTTTAATGCAACCCGAACTAGGCTTTCCTAAATTCACTCTTATATATTCGATCAGCACTTTGACCGAACCGGTCAACGCCCAAAACTTCTGAGCCCAAAACCAGGGCGTTACAATCTGCCCTTGGTGGAGTTTGCCTATAACAATAGTTATCAGGCAAGTATTCAAATGGCACCTTATGAGGCTTTGTACGGAAGGAAGTGTAGGACTCCTCTTTGTTGGGCTGAAACTGGTCAAAAGTTGGTTTCGATGCCAGCTCGGTTGAAGGGAACCACCGAGAAGGTGAAGCTCATTTGTGAGCGGTTGAAGGCATCCTATGATCGGCAGAAGTCTTATGCAGATTTGAAGCGTAAGGAGATAGAGTATGCGGTGGGAGATCGTGTGTTCTTGAAGGTTTCGCCTTGGAAGAAGGTGATAAGGTTTGGCCGGAAGGGTAAGTTGAGCCCTAGGTATATTGGACCATATGAGGTGGTTGAGCGTGTGGGTCCTGTTGCGTATCGGTTGAGGTTACCTCAAGAGTTGGAGAAGATTCATGATGTGTTTCATGTTTCTATGCTCCGGAAGTATAGATCTGATCCTTCGCATGTGATGTCTGTGGAGGAAGTGGAATTGAATCCGGATTTGACCTATGATGAGGAACCGGTGAAGGTTCTGGATTCAGATAGCAAGGTTCTTCGTGGCAAGACCATTGAGTTGGTAAAGGTGCTGTGGAAGCATCGCGGTGTTGAGGAAGCCACGTCGGAGCGGAAGGAAGACATGCTGAAGCAGTTTCCTTATCTCTTTCCTTCAGGTAAATTTCGGGGACGAAATTTCTTAAGGGGGGGAGAGTTGTTACCCCCCAGTTTTGGGCTTAGAAGTTTGGGCGTTGACCAGTTTGGTCAAAGTGTTGTTCGAATCTAAAAAGGTGAAATTAGGAAAGCCTAGTTCGGGTTGCATTTAAAATATGGAAAAATGTTCTAAAATCATCTTCTAATACATATAAGTGAACTGTGAAATCAATTTTAGAAAATGAGGTTTGGAAGGGTGACATTTTGGCTAGTGACCAAAATGTAATTTTTGAAAGTTGAGTGACTGTTTTAGAAAGGATTGAAACTTTGAATCTTTAAGGAGCTATTTACCCAAAGGGAGTTTCTCCAGATTTTTCTAAGATATTTTAATGTTTAATTCTGATTTTAAAGCTAAAGAAAAGTGGAGGGAAATCATTTTGGCTATTTTGTAACTAACTTTCCATATTTTCCAATTTTCTTTTTCTCTCATTTTCTCTCAACCCAAACACTTTCTTTCCAGAGATTTCCTTCAGATTTTGTCACTCAAATCTTCCTTTTCAATTCTCTTTTGATTCCTAATCATCACATCAACAAAACCTCACCATTTGCTAGTTGATTCATCAAGGTTTTTAGTTCCAAAAGAGGAGAAACTCAAGTTTGGAGGTAAGAACGTCCTTCTCCTCTAAACTATCAGTTCTTTACTGAAATTCCTAAGTTCTCAATCCTTAATTAATGTTTTATAAATGGCTTTTAAAGTTGTGAAATGGATCTTGGCTTAAAATGCAAGATTTGGTGATTTTTGATAGATTTTCGTTTGATCTGTTAAAGCTGTGATTTGAGGTGTTAATTTGATGTTAAATTAATGTTAATTTGATAAGGAATTGAGTTTTGATTAATGCAATCCCGGATAGGTTGAGTTTCCTAAGTTTAGCTTGTGATTCTTGGTTGTTTTTTAGGTGATCTTGTGGATCTGATGTTGCTGGAGGTATAAGGATGTTAATAGGTTCTTTTTAGATGTTAAATGATGTTAAAGGATGTTTAGTTTTGATGGTTTATGGCTGGGCTTTGTTGAGGAGTGGTTTGGAGGCATTTTCGGTTGTGTTTGGTGGCCGAAAATGGTGTGTGGATGAAAGCATCGAGTTTAGGTGCTTTCATTGAAGCTATTAATGCATGATGATGCATTAATCCTCTACTTTGATGTGTTTAAAACAAGGGAGTCATCTTTGGATCCAAGTGTTGGTGATCCGGAAGCTTGATTGGTGCTTCGACAAGAGGCGAGGTGGAATCGGTGAGTGAAAATGGGTTTTCAGCTTTGAAACCAATGTCTTGGGAGCTTAGTTTAAGTCTAAACAACTTTACTAAGCTCAAGTGTAAGTTTTCGGAAAAACTCTCTAGTGGTGGCCATGGTTTGGTTGTTGTGCAATGTGGTTTATTGCATGTTTTAAATTCTGTTTTGAAAGCATGATTTAGCATGGTTATTGCTGATTTTGTAAGCCATATGTTGAAGGAAGCTCAAGGTAAGAGTTCCTTGTTTTTGAACATTGATTAAATGTGGTTTGATGCTTTAAAATGCATGATGAATATGGCTTGGTTTAATGCTTTAAAACAGTGGATTATTTGATGAAAATGATGTATATTGGAAAGTGATGTTTTGAAAAAGGTTATGGTCACTAAGGTGGTTAAAAGTCCTTGAGTGAGCCTTGTGGATTCTAAGAACTTCATGGTGGTTAAAAGTCCATGATGATTCTTGTTAAGGTCACTAAGGTGGTTAAAAGTCCTTGAGTGAGCCTTGTTACTTAAGAACATCAAGGTGGTTAAAAGTCCTTGGATGGTTCTTGTTAAGGACACAAAGGTGGTTAAAAGTCCTTGTGTGGTCCTTGCCATGGTGTTTAAAAGTCCATGGGCCAAGGTGTTTAAAAGTCCTTGGGGCCAAGGTGTTTAAAAGTCCTTGGGAAGAACACAAAGGTGGTTAAAAGTCCTTGTGTGGTTCTTGTGCTAATCTTGTTTTTAAAAAGATGGAACTTATCACTTGTGGCCAATATGACATGTAATATTATGGAAGCATGTAATGCTTGTTTAAATTGCTTGAGCATGAGTAAATGATGGTTTGAAGTATGATTTATAAAGTGTTTTATAAATGCATTATTGAATGGTTTTTAATGAGCATTCCTCACTAAGCTTTTGCTTACGCTCTCTTTCGTTTTCTTAAACCAATAATGCAGATCATTAAGGTACTTTGAGGGCAGCAAGGAAGGCAAGCATTCAAGTGGATTAAAGCTCAAGTATGGGAAGGTTTTCTTAAACACTTTAGCTTTTGGGCATTTGGAAATGGGGGACCTATGTATATGTTTTTGGGAGATGCTTGTACTCCCTAAGTTGCTTAAATGTTGTTAAGAATGCTGGATTTGTACTTGGCCCTTATGTGCTTGGTTTTGAAGGTTTAATGCTTGAATGACTTGCTTGTGTAGGAAGCATGCTTAGAATTGGGGCTTTTCATATATGTTGATTTTATATCGATTGGTTGATGCACATACGTCTCATGTATGTTGTATGAGTTTCTGGTAAAGTTTGGTAGCATTTGGAGCATGATTGGTTGGTCGATTGCATGTTTAAGGAAGCCTTTTGCTGCATTCTGTGCAGGGTGTTTCGGAACAGTGGCTACCGTTTCGGAACGGGTGCCTTGAATCAGCCCAGGCGTCCGAAACGGGAGACACCGTTCCGAAATGGAAAGGCCACTGCCAGCCCTCGTTTCGGTACGCGTTGCGGAACGGCCCCGTGTTTCGAAACAGGCTCACCCTGTTTCGGAACAGCCGACCGTTGGGGGCTGACAATGGCAGTTAAATGTTTTGGAATGTTTGCATTTTGGTACTGAATCTTGTTTGTGCAATTGTATGAGTTTGGAATGTCCGTTTGAGCTGAAATTTGGCAGTGAAGCATGAAACCTGATTAATTTCAAGATGGTAACTTTAATTTGAGTTAAGTCCCTGTAATTTACATAATTTACAATTTGGTCCCTAAAGTTGTAAATTGTTCAATTGGGTCCCTGTCTGATCTCTGATGTTTGTGATCTTTGAGAATGATGTTTGAATGATAATAACTAGGGTTAATATGCATCGGACAATCTATGAAACGATGCTCGAATGAACCAAATCTGAAACAAGCTCCAGTCTGCCTCCTACACTCGCCCGAATGCTACTTCTTGCAAAAAGGACACTGTGGCACCCCTCGAGTACTAGTCGAACCACCAGCACTGACAGTCGGAATAGAAGAAGTCATTTGTCTTGCTCTCGAATAACTCTGATAGTATGTCTCATCTTTGGCCCTCTTCCTAGACTGATTTCCCTGACTATGGTGAACTGGCACTGACACTGGTCTCTTCATTCTATCAGATCCATGGAACTCAAGCTGTCTCAACTCACCCTCATTACGCTCAGTTGTCCTAGCTCGTCAAGTTATATCATTTTATTCCTGGTCCATATGTAAAGCAACACTGGCCTTTATCCTAGGACGCAATCCCGTCAGAAACCAATCACACTTGTCTTTTTCTATGGTCACTAACCCTAGGACGCACTGAATCAATCTCATAAACTCGATCTCATAGTCATTAACAATCATGTCGTTCAGTCTCAGATTCATGAAATCATCTCTCACTTAGCTATATAATCAGCTCCGACATATCGATCACGGAAAGCATGTATGAAATTATCCCAAGTAACAGTAATAGCTGGAGTAACAAGCTCCTCAGCCTCCCACCAATTCTGGGCTTCACCTTGCAGTAGTGAAACGACAGCCATGAGTTTCCAGTCGGTAGGATAATCCATCTCAACAAATAATCGCTGAAGCTTCTTCAGCCAGTACTCTGCATCTGCTGGGTCTGTACCCGTCTTTCCATCGAACATAGTCATCTCGACAACAAGAAACTCTGTGGATATGGGTCTCCAAACACTCTCAGACTGATGAAGGTATCTTAATAACTCTCTCTGAATAGTTACAACATATGTGCCCACTGTCTCACTATCCCTTGAATCACGATGACCTCTACCCTGAGCAGGCTGAACATGAGGGTCTCCTCCACCGGTCTGCTGAGCTCCAGTCTACTGAGCTCTTGTGTGCTGAGCTCCTGTCTAATCCACATGTTGATCCTCCTCATTCGCACCCTGGACCTCATCTTGATTTTGTATCAAACCCTCTAGAGGTGGAACGTCACTATCCGCAGTCACAGTACGACCTTGTCCTCGGCCACGACCTTGACCGGCCGCTACTCTAGACCTTCTCCGAGGTGACATAGTAGTATATCTACAAAAGACAGAATCCTAAGATTAAATTTGGTACTTGGAGACCTTATTCAGAATATGTATAAATATATTCATAATAGATCATAAATTTATCTGAAATTCCCGTTTTACCCCGAAAACATTTGAGAATGCATGTAAAAATTTATTTTCGATTTCAAATTGATTTAAATCACTCAGGCCGAGTGTTGAACATGGCTCTGATAGCACTAAATGTAACCCCCTAAACCCGACCTAGAATAATTGGGTCGAATATAAGGAGTCAACTCAAAGCTTCTCCCTCACACAAGTAACCTAATTAAAAACTTAAATTCCAAAATAGATAATAATAATATCACATATTACATACTGATAAAATATTCCTGAAAATATTAAATATTCAAAATGTGCATGCATAATAAAACAGAATAACCCCAAATAAAACATCCAGAATATGAAATTATATACAATCTGATAAAACATATAATATATAAAAGTCCAAGTCTCATACGGATAATAATAAATAAATAAACTTGGAAAATAAGGTCCTCTCAGTACCGTAGCCTAGACCTGAGTATCTGAAAGTAGAAACTAAGGGGGAGTCAGCAAAAACGCTCAGTGTGTCTCTACAATGCAAATAGAACTAACCGAGTCATAATAACAACAAAAACAACTAAACATTATTAGAATACAGTTTTTCCATCATGAATCAATTCAAACACATAAGCAAGAATGAATGAATATGCAACACAATATGACATGCAACCAATCTACATCACCATCCGAAGAGTAAGGTTCCCCAGAACCACTCTCTATCTCATCACCATCCGAAGTGGAATCTAGCTCGTAGGGCAAAACCACTGATCTGAAGTAATCATCATCCTGAAGGATGAAGCTACTGAACTTTCCCGTACAGAATCCCAACCAAAATGAGATGACATAAAATTCGAGCTTTGAATCTAAATGCATTATTTATCAGCATAAATGCATAATCTTATAATCCGATATACAATAATCCGAATCTAAATGTATAATAAAATATTGCATAACATTACAGAATGTTGAACAAGTCAAACATCACAGATCAATAGAAAATAATCATCACACATCATCAGACCACATCATGTATGCATTTCAGCAAATCATCACATTTACATACAAATCACTGTAAGCAAACTACACAGAAGAGAACACGCCTCAAGTAGCTAACACTCAACGTCGACGATGACGTCTCCCACGCTTAGCTCTATCTCTAGGTCGGTCAGAGTTAGCTCCTATAACAATTAAATACACCATCAAGATATTACTACTATGCCAAGACACTGATAATATAAATATCGAATGTATATTAATAATTAAACTCATGAGCGGATCCCGATGTCTGAGCAATAGGAAGTCGTCTAGGTGGAGGAAGAGGAAGGATCTTTGTATCCAAGTCAATGTCGTCTGCAAATACGAATAATACCAATTAATTTTTTCGATATTCAAATCATTAAATACAAGTATAAATGAATAAAAGCGGTCAAAACGGACTTTCAGGTTCGAATTTGGAAAAACGGGCAACAGAATCGGAATCAGGACGTCGAAAAACATAAAATACCCTTTTTTCAGAAAAAGTCAACGGTCAACGCTAACGCCAGTGACCTCTCACGTCAAAATCTGAAAAATTTCCGAGACCCACATACACACACAACTTACACGAGGGAAGGAACAAATGAGACCCAACCAATTTGCAAAAAAAAAACAAGACGAAAGCAGCGTGAGGGATTTCTAAAGCAACCGAAAAGCTTACCGATGAGTTTCGGGCAAAGGGCGGCCGACGAGGGTTAGTTGACGAGTGGGTTATGGCCGGACAACAAAGGGAAGATGAACGGTGGTATCGGACCGTCGAACGAACGGTGTTTGACCCTTGGCCGGACGGAAAATAGAGAAAGGGGGTTTCTCTTCTTTTGCTCGCACAAGACGTTGAAGGAGAGGGAAGAGAACGGCCAAAACCAGAGAAAATGGTTGAAAGGTTCTATTTATACCCAAAGAAAAGGGTTAATTACAGAGCGTTACAATTTTATCATTGAAATTCCAAAAATTCCCAATTTAATCGCTAAAATTTAATTAAGTTTTCAATTGAAATTCCCAATTATTAGGGTTTTTAATTTATGGCAAAATTGGGGTGTTACACAAACAATGTGAAACATTTTCACAACTTTCCATATTTAAATAATGAAATTTTAATCTCTATATGTAAATTATAAAACTATAAATCTTAAATTTTAAATTCTAAACCCACAATTCATAACTTCTAAAATTAATAAATTTATATAAATTAAATTTTATTCCATTTGTGTATTACAATATATTTTTTATAAATAGGAGCATTATAGGAAAGTGTGTTCAAAGAATTAGATACGAATTTGGATCCAAAAATGATTCCAATCGTTAAATTCGTTAAAACTAAAAACTTTTGAGGTTGGCTTTTCATGTGATCTTCCTTTTATCTAAATCTTCCTTTTTATTTTTTTCATTTATCACTTTGGGATGCACAAATTCTCTTTAAGTTGTATTTTTTATGCATAGTGTTAGAAAATGTTCTTAATATTTGACTGAAAAATTATTTTAATTTTTTAAGTACATTAACTTTAATATTTTATCTTAAGTTAAAGTAGTTAATCTTTGAATAAAAATTGTTAGTTAATTACCGACAAATTACATGACATGGTGTGGGAAATCTCCATGGCATTGCACAATGACATAACAATCACAAATAAACAAAGGTCCTGACTTGACATAATGACACACAAGTAAAACTAAGATTATATAAAATACAATTTAATTTTTTTCTGATGATGCGTTATTCTGTCAGTCATATCAAGTTGTTTACCGTCAGTTGATTACAGTTTTCATTCACGAAATAACCATTTTGACTCAAAATAAAACGTTGAGTGTTAAAATGTTTTCATTCACGTAATGGCATTTATCATAATCATATTTGATCGGTTTGTCAATAAATTAATTTGAAGCAAATATTATAATAATTTATTAAGGAGGCGATACTTCTAATTTAATTTGTTTTACTCGTAACATAAGAATTTGAATTCTATATATTATTTAAATTATCTAATATCTTCTTCCGCTAAAATAATTAATAGTTAGTCTTTTAAGTTATACATAAATAAATTTATTATATGTTCGAATTATTTTGAGTCTAACCAAAATTAATTGGTTTAGTTGCTAAGGATACTCATTCTGCTCCATCTTGTATAGGTTCGAATCTCAGAATGATAATATAATATCTCTCTATTTAAACAAAAAATTTGATTAAATTGTAATACCCTAATTCAATTTACAATGTATAACATAGCTTCTTATCAATATCCTTTTTGTCGTTCCTAACCGACCAATCGAATCAGTGTAATAAAAAGCGAGAAGCTTGTTGATAATTAAAAATAATATTTATTTGGACCATTAGAAATTGGACCATCAATTCATCTAGTAAAATAATTTGTTTGGTTATTTTAAAATAGAATAAAAAATTAGATTCTAATGTTATAAATTACTTAAATTTAAAAATTATTTTGTGATAAATTTTTATAATATTTAATTTAAATTAACCGGTCAAAAGATTTAAAATGATGACATTAACAAAAAGAAAACTCTTATTTACATATAGCTTTTAATCGTTAAAGAACTCAATTCGAACAAAAATAGTATAACTGGTTTGAATTTGAATCATGGTTCAACCCGTTTCATGAGTAAGCAAAAACTTGTTATTAGGGACGGAGTAAATAATTAAGATAAATAGAGACAATGTACAATTAACCATTAAAAAGGGGATATCGTTCAAATGAATTGAAAAATAAGAGGTCAAATAAGTAAATATCCCTTATATTTTTTTAGTAAAAATCCATATGACTCCGTCATTGTTTATCATACAATCCATGGGACGGAGAGATCAAGGGCATAAGTCTCTATTATGAAACTTAAATATCCGATAAATTTTGATTCAATAATAATTTGACCCTTGTTTAAAATTTAATGTTATTTAGTTATAAATAAACACTGACAAAATTAAAGAAGGGTAGATTCGTCCCCCAATAGTTTTATTCTAATAGCAATTTAGGTTCATGTAAAACTATAAAAGCCCTTATAATTTTAAAATTTAGTAATTCGACCCTCTCAACGTTCGATCTTGAAATTGATTTCACATTCAATTTGAGTCTTAAACTTATTTGTCCGATTCAATAATACTTCAACTCAACTTTTAGATAAAAACTAGTACAAAAACGAGATGTTTTGTTCAAATCATAAATCAAATTGAAATGATAATTTAAATCGAAGAGTCAAGTTAAGACAAAATTAAGGTACCAAAATATATATTAGCCCAAATAAAAAGTTTGGGTCAATTTAAAAAGTCTTAAGGAATCAAGCCTTTTTTTTATTCCGAGATTGAAATCAAACTTTAGACGCGACATAAACTATAACCAAAGAACAAAACATCTATTTCCATTAATTTCAATTGCCGTTTGGATTATTCTACTTGCCAGAATTTAATTACTATATTACACAATCATAGTATTCTTCTATAAATCGACTTTCGAAACTACAAGACGACGTCGTACTCTGTTTTTGACATGAAAGCTGCTGCAAAAGCTGAAGTTGGCGAGTTAAGCATGTGGTCGAGGACTATGTCGTTGTCGTTTTTAGTTCTTTTGACAAATCGACCTTTGATTCTTGGCCTTGATTCGGCGTAGGCCTTCCGGGAAGCGCATCAGATTGTTTTTGTTACGCCCCGGTTTTGGGCTTAGAAGTTTGGGCGTTGACCGGTTTGGTCAAAGTGCTGTTCGAATCTAAAAAGGTGAAATTAGGAAAGCCTACTTCGGGTTGCATTAAAAATATGGAAATATGTTCTAAAATCATCTTTTAATATATATAAGTGAACTGTGAAATCAATTTTACAAAATGAGGTTTGGAAGGGTGACATTTTGGCTAGTGACCAAAATGTAATTTTTGAAAGTTGCGTGACTGTTTTAAAAATGATTGAAACTTTGAATCTTTAAGGAGCTATTTACCCAAAGGGAGTTTCTCCAGATTTTTCTAAGATATTTGAAGGTTTAATTCTGATTTTAAAGCTTAAGAAAAGTGGAGGGAAAAATCATTTTGGCTATTTTGTAACTAACTTCCAATTTTCCTTTTCTCTCATTTTCTCTCAACCCAAACACTTTCTCTCCAGAGATTTCTTTCTGATTTTGTCACCTAAATCTTCCTTTTCAATTCTCTTTTGATTCCTAATCATCACATCAACAAAACCTCACCATTTGCTAGTTGATTCATCAAGGTTTTTGGAGGTAAGAACGTCCTTCTCCTCTAAACTATCAGTTCTTTACTGAAATTCCTAAGTTCTCAATCCTTAATTGATGTTTTATAAATGGTTTTTAAAGTTATGAAATGGATCTTGGCTTAAAATGCAAGATTTGGTGATTTTTGGTCAATTTTCGTTAGATCTGTTAAAGCTGTGATTTGAGATGTGTTTTTGATGATTAATGAACATTAATTTGATATGGAATTGAGTTTTGATTAATGCAATCTCGGATAGGTTGAATTTCCTAAGTTTAGCTTGTGATTCTTGGTTGTTTTTGAGGTGATCTTGTGGATCTGATGTTGCTGGAGGTATAAGGATGTTGTTAGGTTCTTTTTAGATGTTAAATGATGTTAAAGGATGTTTGGTTGTGATGGTTTTTGGCTGGGCTTTGTTGAGGAGTTGTTTGGATGCATTTTCGGTTGTGTTTGGTGGCCGAAAATGGAGTGTGGATGAGAGCAGCGAGTTTAGGTGTTTTCATTGAAGCTATTAATGCATGATGATGCATTAATCCTCTGCTTTGATGTGTTTAAAACAGGGGAGTCATCTTTGGATCCAAGTGTTGGTGATCCGGAAGCTTGAATTGGTGCTTCGGCAAGAGGCGAGGTGGAATCGGTGAGTGAAAATTGTTGAGTGTGTAAAAGTTCTATTATTTACACCCTTTTTAACCCATATTTCTGCTGCATTCAAGCATCATTGCATTGCATTTAGGTTAGTTTTTAGTAAAACATCACAAAAGGATTAAAAGCACGGATTCTACTGAAAGATGGCTATTTTTGCAGGTATCTGTCATAGTAGACGATGGAGGCAGGCGCAGGGCAGATAAGCAGGAAAGCTGAACTGGACAAGCAGCCGAAAAAGACGAACCTGTCATGGACCTGTCACGACAGCAAGGTGACAGCAGATTTATGAAGAGGAAAAGTCAAGTGGACCTCGATAGATAGAGAAAAATCTGCTCGTCTGTCGTGTGGAAGCCAAATAATTTTCCAAGCCCCGGATCAAAAGATATGTCAAGCCAAAGCTCAAGGAAAGGAATTCCCACAAAATAGGGATGCGGCTGGAAAGTAGGAGACTTTAGAGATTTAGTCTTTATTAGAATCTTACTTTTAATTAAAGTTGTAATCCTTGTTACCTTAGATAACTTGAGCCCAAAGCTTATATAAGGGCATAGATTTAACCTAGGAGAAGAAGGGAATACCCCATAACCAAACCTAAACACCTGCCATCCACCCGTCACCGACATGTTCTAAATTCCCCCTAGGGCTACGGGTTGTTTTGTAAAGTAGTTGCAAGGGTTGCTTTGTTTTAGGATTTTTCAGTTCAATAAAATAAACTTCAAGTTCTCTTATTTTGGTTTTAACATCTTGCAAGAGCATCGGGAGAGCATTGTGAGGTTATCCATTTACTTAGCATCGGGAGAGTTAAGTATACGAAAGAAATAAGAGCGCGTTCTCTAGTTTATAGTTGAACCATCTCGTGCCTAGGGATAGGGCGAGGTTAAGTGGCTAAGGAAGAATTCATACACATCGGTGTTCATCCTTCGATTCACGTCGGGAGGTATCATCAAAGAAGTGATCAACGACAGACTTGTGCCTAGAGATAGGGCAAGGCAGATCTGGGATTCTTGCCAAACTTGAAGTACGGAGTTGGTGTGTCTGTTGTCGCGACTGCCAACGGACAGACGCCGCGACAGGTGCTGTCGGCGATGGGAGCGACGACAGAACTGAATTTCCTAAACTCTGCAATACCTGCACTACTGAGCAATTCAATACCAGCCCATTCTCTCTATCTTGATAAACTCAATCTTTTATTTGCGTTTTTATCTTATTATTCTCGTGACAATTCTAAACTATCTCTTTTACTTCGTGCAGTAAACTAAGGTGAAGTCATTAGCCCAATCCCTGTGGAGACGATATCCGATACTTCGTATCACTTTACTACTTGCGTCGTGTACACTTGCACTACAATTGCGATAGACTCTTTTACATGCAACAAGTTTTTGGCGCCGTTGCCGGGGATTGGCAACATAACTACATCTTTCTTTTATTGCACTTTTTGTTTTTATTTTTATTTTCTTTTTTATTTTTAGTTTTTCTTTAATTTTTCTTTTGTGTTTTCAACTCTTGCTTTTCACGAGGTTTTCTTGTTTATGCGCAGATCCAAAAGAGGTGAAGATCCTGAGTATAAATTAGATCCGGAGATTGAACGTTCCTTCAATCTCAAGAAACAACTTCGCCGACTTTTAGACAGAAACGAATATCTCGAAGAACAGCTAGAGAAGATGGGCCATAACCAACCTGCTGGTGGTTTCATACCACCCCTTGGCGATAATAACCCACCTGTCGTCGACCCGCCTGGGGCAGATAGACGACGGTCATGTCGTGACTACATGCTGAACGATCATGTAGAGCTGGAGACCACGCTGCCGGATATTGATGTTGACAACTTTGAGCTTAAACCTGTCATGTTTAGTATGATCAACAATGCCGGGCAGTTTGGTGGTTCTGCAACAGAAGATGCTAGGGAGCATCTCAAAACGTTCCAGGAGATCTGTGGTTCGTTTAGACTGCCAGGAGTTAGTCCGGAGATACTGAGGCTTCGGTTATTCCCCCATTCATTGAGGGACAGAGCTAAAACGTGGTGGAATAAACTTACACCGGGTTCTATTATGACTTGGGCAGATCTAACTCGTGAATTTTTATCTCGTTTTAATCCTTCACATTTATCTGAGCGATTACGTAACGAAATTGCTACTTTTCAACAGGAAGATGACGAGCCGATGCACGAGGCCTGGGACAGATTTACTACTCTTCTACGGAACTGCCCAATGCATGGATTCCCCGTCTGGAATCAGGTAACTAAGTTTTATAATGCTGCTAACTTACAAACTCGCATTCGCATTGATTCTGCAGCAAATGGACTATTATTGGATAAAGATCTGGACGAGGCATTGCAAGTTCTAAAAAATCTAGCCAAGAATGAGGAGCAGTTTCCGACAGCTAGAAGAGGGGGTAAACGGGTACTTGCTGTCAAGGATTATGAGGCCGACAGCACTATGAAATCACAGGTAGCATTCCTCACTAAAGCCATGAAACACTTATTGAATGAAGAGGACTACGAGGGTTTGCTGTCGAGGAAGTTTGTGCCACTTGTGAGGGAAATCATAGTAGGGATGAGTGCCCTATAAATATAGAAGAGGGAAAATATGTTGGAAATTACAAGCCGAACTACAATTCCAACAACTACAACCCCAATTGGAGGAAGGATCCCAAATTTTCCTGGAGTAACCCTAACAATGCCCTAAATCCGCAAGCATATAATCAGAATCAGGGGGTCCTAGATTGTTGACGCGACAGCAACTGCAGCCGCAGAACCTGCCGCAGCACCTGCCGCCGCAGCAGCAACAGCAGCCACCACCTGCCACGAGTAGTGTATTGGAGCAGACTCTGGCCACCTTTATGTCTCAGACTGGTACGTATATGGAGAATATTAATCAGTTTGTCAAGAAGACGGAAACCTTTATGGATGAAACCAAGATGAGAATGACAAATCATGAGGCTACCTTGAAATCTCTAGAGACACAAATGGGTCAGGTGTCGCAGCATATTAAACCGAGGCAGAATGGAGGTTTCCCTAGCAATACTGAAAATGCTAGACCGCCCCCATGAGCAATGTAAGGCAATTACTACTAGGAGTGGGAAGAAACTACCAGGGCCGGAAAAAGAAGCTGATATAGAAAAGGAACCTGCCTTGGATATACCTTCCGAGGAAGCTGCCCCGACAGGTGACAAACAGACTGTTGCCGATGAGCCTGTCACGACAGCAGAAGTGACAGAGGAGAAAAAGGAAGATTATCGTCCTCAGATTCGCATGCAGTGGGAAGGACGCATTGCTGATTATCGTCCCCCACCACCCTTCCCTCAACGGATACAGCAAGCTAAGCATGAATTTCAACTCAAAAAAAATTATGATATTTTTAAACAGGTTCATATTAACATTCCGTTGTTAGATGCTGTTAGGGAGATGCCCGGTTATGCTAAATTTCTCAAGGATGTCATGTCTAAAAAATCTAAACTTGGGGAATTTGAAACGGTAAGGATGCAAGAAGGTTGCATGAGTATTCTTCATCGACAGCCACCCCAGAAAAAGAAGGATCCGGGGAGCTTCCTCATACCTTGTGTAATCGGTGACAAATTTGTGGGTAAGGCACTTTGTGATCTCGGAGCTAGTGTTAATCTAATGCCCAAATCTGTTTTTCAGAAATTAGGTATTGGCAAGGCGCGGCCCATGACAGTTACCCTACAGCTAGCCGACCGCTCTTACGTTCACCCCGAGGGAAAAATTGAAGATATTTTGGTAAGAGTGGATAAGCTTATTTTTCCTGTTGACTTTCTTATTTTAGATTGTGAAGCAGATAAGAACGCACCAGTCATCCTCGGGCGACCCTTCTTAGCCACGGGAAGATCACTGATTAATGGGGAGAAAGGAGAACTCACCATGCGCGTGAACGATCAAGAAATTAAGTTGAATGTTCTCCAAGCAATGAAACATGCCGATGTGGACGAGGAATGCAAGGCCATCATTGAGGTGACCTTTGATCAACCCTGCATCAGGTCGGGCTGCCGAGATATAAAATTTGGTCACTGCTGCGACAGCCACCTACAAGCCTGTCATGACAGTGACGACAACAGCGATGACGACAGCACCGACGACAGCGACTCCTCTGAATCCGATACATCTGATACTGAAGGTCATGAGGAGGTAAACTTGTTAGACCATCGTCCAGGTAAGTTATTCGAACCCTTGAATTACACTTCGGATAACCATTTAATCCAAAAGCCCTCTACTGTTGAACCACCTGTCTTAGAACTTAAGCCCCTGCCAGGGCAGCTTAAATATGCTTATCTTGGTTGTGATGACACACTGCCCGTAATCATCTCTGCTAAGCTGCCGCAGGAACAGGAACGACAACTGATCGACATGTTTTAGGCAGCATAAAAGGGCGATAGGATGGACGATAGCAGACATTCAGGGCATTAGTCCGGCAATCTGTATGCACAAAATCCTCCTAGAGGAAGATCATAAGCCGACTATTGATGCCCAAAGGCGGTTAAACCTTGCGATGAAGGAGGTAGTGCGTAAAGAAATAATTAAATGGTTAGATGCTGGTATTATTTACGCCATCTCCGACAGCAAATGGGTAAGCCCGGTGCAATGTGTTCCCAAGAAAGGAGGCATGACCGTGATAACCAACGAAAACAACGAGTTAATCCCAACCAGGACTGTGACCGGTTGGAGGGTTTGTATGGACTATCGGAAGCTTAACAAAGCTACCCGAAAAGACCACTTTCCTTTACCCTTTATTGATCAAATGCTTGATAGATTAGCGGGTAAACCTTACTATTGTTTTCTTGATGGTTATTCAGGGTATAATCAAATTGCTATTGCACCGGAGGACCAAGAGAAAACGACTTTCACATGCCCCTACGGAACATACGCATTTAGGAGGATGCCGTTCGGCCTCTGTAACGCACCTGCCACCATCCAAAGATGCATGATGGCTATATTCTCCGACATGGTTGAGGACTTCCTTGAGATCTTCATGGATGATTTTTCCGTCTTTGGAGACAATTTTGAGAGCCTCCTCGGCAACCTTCAAAAGGTACTTGAAAGATGTGAAAAAGCTAATCTTGTTCTTAATTGGGAAAAATGCCATTTTATGGTCGATGAAGGGATAGTTCTAGGCCATAAGAATAGCTGCCGTGGGATAGAAGTCGACAGGGCAAAAATAGAGGTCATAGAGAAGCTGCCGCCGCCAACCACTGTCAAGGGCATTAGAAGATTTTTAGGGCATGCTGGTTTTTATAGGAGATTCATTGCAAATTTCTCGAAAATCACAAAGCCCCTATGCCATCTCTTAGAGCAGAACCGACCCTTTGACTTTAATGAAGAATGTACTGAAGCATTCAAGGTTCTGAAGGAAAAGTTAGTGACAGCCCCCATAGTACAGCCACCAGACTGGACACAACCATTTGAGATTATGTGTGATGCTAGTGACTATGCTGTCGGGGCAGCACTTGGGCAGCGCAAAGACAGGCTGTTTCATGTCATATACTATGCCAGCAAAACATTAAATGACGCCCAAGTGAACTACACCACCATAGAAAAGGAGCTGTTAGCTGTGGTGTTCTCCATCGACATGTTTCGTTCCTATATACTTGGGACAAAAGTAATAGTGCACACCGACCATTCTGCCCTCAAGTACTTGTTTGCAAAGAAGGATGCCAAGCCGAGATTGATACGGTGGATCTTGCTATTACAAGAGTTCGACCTTGAGATCAAAGACAAAAAGGGGACAGAAAATCAGGTGGCAGACCACTTGTCAAGATTGGAGACGGGACAGAGTCTACCCATTGATGATACACACATACTGGAGACCTTCCCAGACGAGCAGCTCTTTGCTGCCGCAATCGCTGTCGCGACAGCCATGGCGGCAGGTAAGTCTTCTAACATTCCCTGGTATGCTGATTTCGTTAATTTTATAGTTAGCGGAATATTACCTTCTGATCTTACTTATCAAGCCAGGAAGAGGTTTCAAAATGATGTTAAACATTATTATTGGGACGAACCTCTTCTTTTCAAAATGTGCGCAGATCAGGTTATAAGGAGATGTGTACCACAAGAAGAACAAGAAGACATTCTCCATCACTGTCATGCTTCACAATATGGAGGACACTTAGGAGGCAATAAGACTGCTGCCAAGGTGCTGCAGTCAGGGTTCTACTGGCCGACACTTTATAAAGATGCACAGGAATTTTACAAAAACTGTGACACGTGCCAGCGGACAGGTAACTTCTCGAGGAGAAACGAGATGCCACTGTAGAATATTTTAGAAGTCGAGATCTTCGACGTTTGGGGGATTGATTTTATGGGACCATTCCCGTCTTCATGTGGGAATTTGTACATTCTCCTAGCGGTGGACTATGTCTCCAAATGGGTAGAAGCAATCGCAACTCAAAAGAATGATGCCAAAACAGTCCAAAAGTTTTTGCATAAAAACATCTTTTCTAGATTTGGCATCCATAGAGCGATTATTAGTGATGAAGGGAGACATTTCGATAATAGGGTAATTGCTGCCGCCTTAAAGAAATACGGTGTCAAGCACATGATCGCGACAGCATACCACCCAGAGACCAATGGACAGGCTGAAATTTCTAATAGGGAAGTAAAGAACATTCTTGAAAAGATGGTAAAACCAACTAGGAAAGATTGGTCTTTACTTCTGAATGATGCATTATGGGCATACAGAACAGCTTTCAAGACTCCATTGGGCATGTCTCCATACCGACTGATTTATGGGAAAACCTGTCACTTGCCTGTCGAGATCGAGCACAAGGCATATTGGGCAATCAAGGCAGTGAATATGGACTTGGACAAGGCAGGCCAGAAAAGGCTATTAGATTTGAATGAGATCGATGAAATACGGACAATGGCCTATGACAATGCAAGGATTTACAAGGAAAAGACTAAGAAGTGGCATGACAAGAAGTTGCTGCCACGACAGTTCTGCCCAGGACAGCTTGTGTTGTTATTTAATTCTAGGTTGAAACTCTTTCCAGGGAAGCTCAAATCTAGATGGTCTAGCCCGTTCCAAGTAGTTCAAGTTTTTCCCCATGGTGCCATCACAATTCAATCATTAAAGGACGGGCACCAATTCAAAGTCAATGGACAACGCCTCAAGCACTATCAGGGGACTGAAGCCCTAGGAATACAGGAAGTGGTTACTTTAGGTGATGCCCCACAAGGCATCCCTAATTTAACCTAATTTTTATTTTTATTTCTATTTTAATATTATTTATTAGGAATTAGATTTATTTTATTCGAATAATGTTTTGTTTTTATAATTTCAGTTTTTAGGAAATAAAGGAGTCAAGTGAGAAAGAAGAAGTGGCCCAAGACCACCGCCCATCCACCAGCCCAATAAAGCCCATTTATGATAACCTGTCGTTTCAGCTGCCGGCGCAGATGGATTTGACAGGCTGTCAACAGGCTGACACTGCAGACGCAGAAGCGTGCGGCAGACGCACAGCAGACGCATAAATGTGTGTCAGACGCGTCAGACACGCTATATCCAATCTGCCGCCCCGTTATTCCCGCCTTCCGTTGCGGCATTAAATGGGCAGATACCCAACAGCTATATAACCCCGTTCTCCCTTTCATTTTCATCACTTTTGAATTTTTCTCTCTTGTTTTCTCTTCTAGCTTTATTTGTTTTCTTTCTTGCACAACCCTTGCAACCAAAATGTCGTCGAGACAAACCCGTCGTAGCGCTGCTGCCGCTTCCTCTTCAGCAGCAGCATCCCCCTTCGCCAACAAGGAACTATGGGAGGAGCGTGGCTTCATTTACAAAAGAGATGCTCCCCATATGGGACTCCGGTCGTTCATTGTGAAGGCCATAACAGCACAGCTATGGGAGGACTTTGCCGAGCAGCCGGCAAAGTTAAATGATACTTTGGTTCGAGAATTTTACGAAGCCATCGACAGCAAAACGGCGACATCTGTCACCATCCGAGGAGTGGCAGTACCCTTCACCGCCAACAGCATCAACCACACGTTCGGTCTCTTCTTTGGCCCCAATGATGATGCTCACCAACAATTTTGGGACACCCTCGACGCTGCCGCCCATGATGCTGTCATGATGGAGCTGACAGAGGCTGGGACGACTTGGACCACCAGCAAGAAGAACCCCCACTCCGTCAATAGGGCGCAGCTACTCCCTGAAGCAAAACTATGGAACGCTTTCATCAAAAAGCGTATCCTACCCTCGTCCCACCACACGACAGTCAACCGACAGTGGCTGGCCCTCATCCACTCTATCATGCATGACAGGCCCATCAATGTGGGCAGGTACATGCGGGACAGCATCCTCGATTGTGCCTTCCGATCGGACTCACGACTCTGCCTGCCGTTCACCATCACCGCCCTCTGCCGCTGTGATGCCGTACCAGAGGAACCCTCCGACAAAATCAAAACGGGCAGCGACTGGACTGACAACAACATCTCCAGCCTCATGGAGGTCATAGTCGTATCACCCCTCAACGCCTTCGACCCAAATGCCCCTCCTGCTGATTCCGATGATGAACCTGCCACCGAACCTGCCCCAGAAGCTGCCGCCGACACCGCTCCGACAGATCAGTCTGCCCACATCCTTGCTGCCATCCTAAGGGTAGAGGAGCGCCAAATGGGTTTGATGACTTTTATCCGTGACTTCTCAAATGCAACGGTAAATTTCATCACTAATACTTTACATTATTTGGATGTCATCTTCCCCACCTTCCCCGCCCATCATTTCCATATCCCCTCCCCTACTCCCACACCACCTGTCTCTCCCCATACACATTCTGCCACTTCCACACCATCCCCTGCCCCGACGGCAGCCGGCAGCCCTCCGGCAGACACCTCCCCTCGAGGAACCAAACGACCTGCCACTGATGACAGCCCTCTTCTCCGGAGGAATTTGGAGAGGGACTTTACGAGGGTGAAAAGAATTAAGCATGTGGCAGACAAGAAACGGCTGCCAAAAGCCAGCACCACCACGAGCAGCAGCTGGGATAGTGGCAGCAGCTCTGACGTCCGGCTAGTGGAGCAACCTGCCCTTCAACCTGCCGATGCACCTACCTCTCCACCGGCCGATGAACCTGCTAATCAACCTGCTCCTGAACCTGCCCAGCCCCCTCCGCAACGCAGACGCCGCCATCAGATCCGCGTCAGCAGCAGCAGCGAGGACAGCGAGTGAAAATTTAAGTCTTTATTTTCCTCTTACTGCTGCATGTTTTTTATATTTTGTGATGTACTTTTTCTTCCTTTTATTTTTCATTTCATTTTGCATCGAGGGCAATGCAACCCTTGAGTTTGGGGGAGGCAACCCTCCATCTTTAATTGAGTCTTTAGCACATCTTTCTATTATTTTTTGTGTCCTATTATTTTTTGTGTCTTAAAAAAAATCAGAAAATTAAAACTTTTGGCTTAAAACTGTGAAGTTAACTTACCTGTCATGACGGCTCTGTCGTGGCAGCATCTTTAGGACAGGTTAAGGAAAAGTTTAGAGCCTTTCTATAGTTCTGAAAACTTAAACACTTTTGTGACTGTTATATTGCTTAGATTTCTTTTAGCCAAACTAGAAAAGGATGCTTAGAACTTGAATAGCCCCTAGAGGTGCCTAACACTGGCTCTAGGAAAGAAGTTTAGCAAAAGAAAATCAAAAACCTAGAGGTGCCCGAAACCGGCTCTAGGAAGCTAACTGGAGGTGCCCGAAAGTGGCTCTAGAAAAACTTAGCTTGAAAATAGAAGAAAAGAAGCATGAAAATGCCTTCTAAAAAAATAAACTTTGGCATAAAAATTCGAGTTAAAGAAGTTGAATATTCTAGTGAAACTAAGAGAGTCTTAGCATATAACTGTTCACAAGCATGCACACACTGCACGAGAACTATAGGGAGATTCCGGACAGATCCTAACCTTTCCGACAGGTTGCTGCCGCCATAGAGAATGAGCGACGGGTAAGGGACAGTTCACTGTTTGAAGGCCAACACAAAAATTTTCATTTTTCTTTAGGTTTAATTGCTTGAGAGCAAGCAAAGACTTGAGTTTGGGGGTGTGTTGAGTGTGTAAAAGTTCTATTATTTACACCTTTTTTAACCCATATTTCTGCTGCATTCAAGCATCATTGCATTGCATTTAGGTTAGTTTTTAGTAAAACATCACAAAAGGATTAAAAGCACGGATTCTACTGAAAGATGGCTATTTTTGCAGGTATCTGTCATAGTAGACGATGGAGGCAGGCGCATGGCAGATAAGCAGGAAAGCTGAACTGGACAAGCAGCCGAAGAAGATGAACCTGTCATGGACCTGTCACGACAACAAGGTGACAGCAGATCTATGAAGAGGAAAAGTCAAGTGGACCTCGATAGATAGAGAAAAATCTGCTTGTCTGTCGTGTGGAAGCCAAATAATTTTCCAAGCCCCGAATCAAAAGATATGTCAAGCCAAAGCTCAAGGAAAGGAATTCCCACAAAATAGGGATGCGGCTGGAAAGTAGGAGACTTTAGAGATTTAGTCTTTATTAGAATCTTACTTTTAATTAAAGTTGTAATCCTTGTTACCTTAGATAACTTGAGCCCAAAGCTTATATAAGGGCATAGATTTAACCTAGGAGAAGAAGGGAATGCCCCATAACCAAACCTAAACACCTGCCGTCCATCCGTCACCGACATGTTCTAAATTCCCCCTAGGGCTACGGGTTGTTTTGTAAAGTAGTTGCAAGGGTTGCTTTGTTTTAGGATTTTTCAGTTCAATAAAATAAACTTCAAGTTCTCTTATTTTGGTTTTAACATCTTGCAAGAGCATCGGGAGAGCATTGTGAAGTTATCCATTTACTTAGCATCGGGAGAGTTAAGTACACGAAAGAAATAAGAGCGCGTTCTCTAGTTTATAGTTGAACCATCTCGTGCCTAGGGATAGGGCGAGGTTAAGTGGCTAAGGAAGAATTCATACACATCGGTGTTCATCCTTCGATTCACGCCGGGAGGTATCATCAAAGAAGTGATCAACGACAGACTTGTGCCTAGGGATAGGGCAAGGCAGATCTGGGATTCTTGCCAAACTTGAAGTACGGAGTTGGTGTGTCTGCTGCCGCGACTGCCAACGGACAGACGCCGCGACAGGTGCTGTCGCTGACAGGAGCGACGACAGAACTGAATTTCCTAAACTCTGCAATACCTGCACTACTGAGCAATTCAATACCAGCCCATTCTCTCTATCTTGATAAACTCAATCTTTTATTTGCGTCTTTATCTTATTATTCTCGTGACAATTCTAAACTATCTCTTTTACTTCGTGCAGTAAACTAAGGTGAAGTCATTAGCCCAATCCCTGTGGAGACGATATCCGATACTTTGTATCACTTTACTACTTGCGTCGTGTACAGTTGCACTACAATTGCGATAGACTCTTTTACACGCAACAAAAATGGGTTTTCATCTTTGAAACCAATGTCTTGGGAGCTTAGTTTAAGTCTAAACAACTTTACTAAGCTCAAGTGTAAGTTTTCGGAAAAACTCTCTAAGTGGTGGCCATAGTTTGGTTGTGATGCAATGTGGTTAATTACATGTTTTAAATTCTGTTTTGAAAGCATGATTTAGCATGGTTATTGCTGGTTTTGTAAGCCATATGTTGAGGGAAGCTCAAGGTAAGAGTTCCTTGTTTTTGAACATTGATTAAATTTGGTTTGATGCTTTAAAATGCATGATGAATATGGCTTGGTTAAATGCTTTAAAACAGTGGATTATTTGATGATAATGATGTATATTGGCAAGTGATGTTTTGAAAAAGGTTAAGGTCACTAAGGTGGTTAAAAGTCCTTGAGTGATGCTTGTGGATTCTAAGAACTTCATGGTGGTTAAAAGTCCATGATGATTCTTGCTAAGGTCACTAAGGTGGTTAAAAGTCCTTGAGTGAGCCTTGTTACTTAAGAACATCAAGGTGGTTAAAAGTCCTTAGATGGTTCTTGTTAAGGACACAAAGGTGGTTAAAAGTCCTTGTGTGGTCCTTGCCATGGTGTTTAAAAGTCCATGGGCCAAGGTGTTTAAAAGTCCTTGGGGCCAAGGTGTTTAAAAGTCATTGGGAAGAACACAAAGGTGGTTAATAGTCCTTGTGTGGTTCTTGTGAATTATAAGATCACAATGGTGTTTAAAAGTCCATGTGTGAGTCTTATGTTGAACTTGTTTTCAAAAAGATGAAACTTATCACTTGTGGCCAATATGACATAAATTGATATGGAAGCATGTGTTGCTTGTTTAAATTGCTTTTGAGCATGTCTAAATGATATTGAAAGTATGTTTTGCAAATGAGATTTACAAATGCATTATTGAGTGGTTAAATGAGCATTCCTCACTAAGCTTTTGCTTACGCTCTCTTCCGTTTTCTTAAACCAATAATGCAGATCGATAAGGTACTTGAGGGCAGCAAGGAGGGCAAGTAATCAAGAGGAAGTTAAGCTCAAGTATGGAAGGTTTTCTTAAACACTTAAGCTTTTGGCAATTTGGCAATGGGGGACCTATGTGTATGTTTTGGAAGATGTTTAGAACTTCCTAAGTATGTTTAATGATGTTGGGAATGCTGGTTTTGTAATTGGCCTTTACATGTTTGAATTGGAAGTTCTATGCTTGAATGTTTTGCTTGTGTAGGAAGCATGCCTATAGAATTGGGGCTTTTCTTATATGTGGCTTATATGTTGATTGGTTGAAGCAAACATGTCTCATATATGTTGAATTTGTTGCTGGTAAAGTTTGGTAGCAATCGGAGCATGATTGGATGATCAATTGCATGTTTAAGGAAGCTTTTTGCTGCAATCTGTGCAGGGTGTTTCGGAACAGTGGACACCGTTTCGGAACGGGTGCCTTGAATGAGCCCAGGCGTCCGAAACGGTAGGCACCGTTCCGAAACGGAAAGGCCACTGTCAGCCCTCGTTTCGGTACGCGTTGCGGAACGGCCCCGTGTTTCGAAACAGGCTCACCCTGTTTCAAAACAGCCGACCGTTGGGGGCTGACAATGGCAGTTAAATGTTTTGAATGTTTGCACTTTGGTCCTGAATCTTGTTTGTGCAATTGTGTGAGTTTGGGATGTCCGTTTGAGCTGATATTTGACAGAGAAGTATGAAACCTGATTAATTTAAAGATGGTAACTTTAATTTGGGTTAAGACCTCATAATTTACAGAATTTACATTTTGGTCCCTAAAGTTGTAAATTGTTCAATTGGGTCCCTGCTTGATCTCTGATGTTTATGATCTTTGAGTATGTTGTTTGAATGATCATAACTAGGGTTAATATGCATCTAGACGAGTTTAGAAAGAAAAAAAAGGGTCGTTAATCAAGGTTGATTTTCGGGTTGACTTTGGTTTTCCCCGTGTGACTTTCTTAATTCGGGTCAACCGTCTAGGCCGGGTTAAGGGGGTTACAATTTTCTCGAATTATCGGTTCTTCCTCTTTTCTTTGTACCTTAAAACTCAAGCCTCGCGGTCGGTTCTGTAGACTTGGGAAGCTTGGTTGGTGGTCGGAGTTGACGAGATGGGTACGTTTGGATCAGCCATGGTTGGAACTATTCCCACTTCAATTGACGAATATGAAACCTGAAAGTTGTATATAATTTGGTTAAATTGGGATTTTATTACCTCTGTTATGATTACTTTTGAAATTAATCCTATACTTTAATTTGTATCAGTACATTTAAAAGTGAATGGAAGTAAAGAATTTAAGCCTCTACTAAATAGGGATGGGCATGACACGGAGTTTCGACCGATCCAATTTTAAGAGTCATGATTAAAATAAATAGATTTAGGTTGGGTGTGATTATGAAATGATTAAAATACTAAAATTTCATACACAACATGAACAAAATATAAATATAATATGAAAGTGGGGGTAGAGTTAAGGGTTGTGTTTGCTAGCTTGAGTATCTCACGAGATGGAGGTCTTGTGGCTGAATTGCAAGTGAAACCATCTCTGGTTCAGTTAATAAAGGATAAGCAGTTGTTGGACGATTCCTTGGTGCCACATGTTCAGGATATTGCTGAGGGTAGATCATCGGATTTATGTTTAATGATGATGTAGTTTTATGTTTCGGAGGACGGGTAGTAGTGCCGAATGATGTGGAGTTGAGGCGTATTATTCTGACTGAAGCACATTGTAGTCTTTTTGCTATGCACCCTAGTAGTACAAAGATGGATCGTGTTCTGAAGGATGAGTACTATTGGGTGGGGTTGAAGAAAGATGTTGCGAAATATGTGAGTAAGTGTATGGTTTGTCAGCGGGTTAAAGTTGAGCATCAGTTTCCTTCAGGGTTGTTGCAACCGTTGAGGATTCCTAAATGGAAGTGGGAAAGAGTCACCATGGACTTTGTGTCCGGTTTACCTTTGTCTCCATCGAAGAAGAATTCAGTGTGGGTGATTGTAGATCGCCTTACAAAGTGTACGCATTTCTTACCTGTGCATACCACGTATGCCTTGGATAAGCTTGCAAAGTTGTACATTGCTGAAATTGCGCGTCTGCATGGGGTACCAAAATCTATAGTGTCAGATAGACATCCGAGGTTCACATCGCGATTTTGGCAGTGTTTGCATCAAACTTTGGGTACGCGGTTGAACTTTAGTACTTCTTATCATCCACAGTCGGATGGACAGTTTGAGCGTGTTATCCAAGTGCTTGAGGATATGTTGAGGTGCTGTGTTCTTGAGTTTCAAGGCTCTTGGGAGAATAATTTGCCTTTGGTGGAGTTTTCTTATAATAATAGCTATCAGACAAGTATTTAAATGGCACCTTATGAAGCCTTGTATGGGAGGAAGTGCAGAACTCCTCTATGCCGGGCTGAAACAGGTCAGAAATTGGTCTTGATGCTGGCTTTATTAAAAGGAACCACAGAGAAGGTGAAGCTCATTTGTGAGTGGTTAAAGGCAGCTTCTGATCAACAGAAGTCTTACGCGGATTTGAAGCGTAAGGAGATTGAGTTTGCGGTGGGTGACAGTGTGTTCTTGAAGGTTTCACCTTGGAAGAAGGTGATGAGGTTTGATTGGAAGGGTAAGTTGAGCGCTAGGTGTATTGGACCATACGAGGTGATAGAACGTGTGGGTCCTGTTGCGTATAAGCTGAGGCTACTGCAAGAGTTAGAGAAGATACATGATGAGTTTCATGTCTCCATGCTTCGGAGGTATAGATCGGATCCTTCGCATGTTATGCATGTTGAGGAAGTTGAGTTGAATCTAGATTTGACCGATGATGAGGAGCCGGTTGAGATTCTGGATTCGGACAGCAATGTTCTTCGTGGTAAGACCATTGAATTGGTTAAGGTGTTGTGGAAGCATCGTGGTGTTGAGGAAGCCACGAGGGAAAGAAGAGATGATATGAAGAAGCAGTTTCCTTACCTTTTTCCTCCAGGTAAATTTTGAGGGCAAAATTTCTTAAGAGGGGGAGAGTTGTAACACCCCAATTTTGGGCTTAGAAGTGTAGGGTTTGAACCGAACCGGTCTGAGAAATGGTTCGAATATAAAAGGGAGTTTTAGGGAGCACCTAGTTCAGGATGCTTTAAAAATATAGAAAAATATCTAAAATTCCTCATTTAATATATATAAGTGAATGGTGAAATCAATTTTACAAAATATGGTTTGGAAATACTACATTTCGATATAGTGACCAAATCGCAGTTTTTACAAAGTTTAGTAGTGACTGTTTTGTAAAGGATTGAAACTTTGAATCTTCAAGGAGCTAATTTACCAAAAATGTTTTCATCAGATTTTTCCTTCATTTTGGTGATTTAATTAAATAAAATAAAGGTGATAAACTACCTTTGGCTTTCATAACCATTTTTCTCTAATTTTTTTCTCATTTCATTTTCTCTCAAAATCCTATCAACCAAACACTTTTTCTCCAGCAAAATTCACTTTGATTTTCACTTCATTTGATGAGATTCCCATCAATCATTGATTCCTAATCAATCTTTCATCAAATCTATTTGTTTTCTACATGGAATTTTCATGGAAACTTGCCCAAATCAAGGAGAAATCATCTTTTAGAGGTAAGATTGTTCTTCTCCTCTAAATACTCAGTTCTTTACTGAAATTCCCAAGTTGTCAACCCTTTATTAAAGGTTTATGAATGGTTTTAATGTTGGAAACAAGATTTTGGCTTAAAACTCAAGATTTTGGAAGAGATCTTGAAGATTTTCGTGGTAATTGATTGGGCTCTGTTTTGAGATGGTTTTCTAATGTATTTTGGATGTTAAATGATGTTAGGAATGAGGTTTTATCAATCCAATCCCGAATAGGTTGTTTTTCCTAAGTTTTTGCTTGTGAAAATGGTGGGTTTTGGGGTGATATTGGTGTTCTGTTAAAGCTGGGGGTGTAAGGACGAGTTTAGGATTGTTTTTGATGTTAATTAATATTTAGAAATGTTTAGAAGTGATGGATCTTGGCTGGGTTATGTTTTGGAATAGTTTGGAGGTGATTTCGGTTGTGTTTGATAGCCGAAATGATGGGTTTAGGTAGAGGACAGAGTTTAGAGTGTTGGCTGAAGATTTCAATGCATGATGATGCATTAATCCTCTACTTTTATTTGTCTAAAATAGGGGAGACATCTTCGGACACTTTTGGAGTTGATCCGGAAGCTTAATTGGCGTTTCGACGAGCAAGAGAAAAGAAATTGGTGAGTACGATTGGGTTAGAAGTCCAAAGGGACAAAAATAAAAGGTTTGAGGATTTAGGAGAGGTTTAAAACACCTTCCTAAATCCGGAAGTAAGCGTGGTTTGAATTGCTCTCTTTAAAGTGGTGTTTGCCCCTAAAATTCTTTTACATGCTCATGGTTTAAGATTGATAAATTCCTATTGTTTTTGTGCATGATTCATGGCTTGAGATTACGCTTGTAGAGATGTCATGAGATGGCATGTTGCATTGAAGAGATTTGAGCTTTTTGTTTGAAGCAAAGTATGATTCATGTTCTGAAATGTGATTAGAAAACCTTTGAGTAATATTGCATGAAAAACAGTAGGTGTGGTGATGTTTTAACACATTAAATTGTCATATATGTTGAGAAACTTCCCGGATATAATTGATCGATCAATAGGATGAGAGTGCACTATAAACTAAAAATCCGTACGTGCTCTTTGGTTAAGCCAAAGGGAGATATTTCGACGATGGGCATTCCATTGGGTAGGACTTGGTGAAATACCCAAGCTTTGTTGCGATGAGAGATTCCGCCATGTGAGTACGGTGATGAGAGATTCCACCGGAAGCCATGTTGCTAGACAAGTGAGTACGGTGATGCGAGATTCCACTGAAAGAGTCTAGTGTAGAAATATGTCCGCATATCCGAGTATTAATGAGATGCTAAATGCCAATATAAATGATGAAATGGTTTTTGTTACACATGTACCTTTGATGAAATGATTTATTCTATGAGTTATGCATATGAGATTTGTTTTAGAAATGCTTTGATGATACAAGCATGTGTATGGCCTTGCAATGAGTTTTGCATTCGTAAATGCATGAGATAGAATTGAGGTACATGTAATTTCAATGAGAAGTTGCTTTGAAAGATTTTCAAGCATGTTTTAAAATGAGCATGTGGTTCAAAAGCTTTTGTGTAAAGATTTTCAAAGTGTGCATTATTGTGTTGGTTTCCTTCAGAGCATGCCTCACTAAGCATTTGTGCTTACGCTCTCTCTTTACCAATAATGCAGATAATTGAGGTGTTTTCGGGCATCAAGGAAGCTATGTTCATCCAAGGAAGTCCAAGCTCATGTATGGCGAAGTTTTCATACACTTTAGTTTTGATAGATTCGCAATGGGAAACCAAGAATTGTATTTGGGATATGTGTTAAACTCCCTAGGGTTGTGGCATGTTTGCTTTGGCTGGTTTGAATTGTAAATGGCCTTAATTGCTTGTTTTGAGGTTGGATTGCCTATTTGTGATTTGATATTAGGAAGGATGCCTCTAGACTAGTGAGATTTCATGTTGGATGCTATGAATGTGTTTAAGAGTTCTAGATATGTACCTTATATGTTTGTTGATTTGTTGGTATGATTAGAGAGTCTTTGGGATGTGTTTGAATAAGTTTATGAAGGAAAAACCAGCAATTGCTGCAGTTTCTAGGCAAACCGAATCGAAACACCCTCTAGTGTTTCGAAACGGGGGCCTGTAATGGCCTTCGTGTATCGAAACGTTGGAGGATATTTCGAAACGATTTGGCTACTGGAATGTCGTGTTTCGGAACTGGTTTCGAAACACACCAGCGTACCAAAACGGTCAACGTCGTTTCGATCCAGCATTTCGATATGACAAGTGGGTGTTTCAAAACGGGTGACTGTTGGACACAGATTTGAATTGCTCTGATGTTTGCATGTTTTACACTTTAGTCCTAAATGTTGGGATTGCAGTTGCTTGAACTTAAGATGTCCATTTAAGATGAAATTTGGCAGAGAAGCATGTAACATGACTAATTTCATAATGGTAAACTTAAAATCAATGAAGACCTTCTAATTTACAGAAATTACATTTTGGTCCCTAAACCCGTGTAAAGTGCAATTAAGTCCCTATATGATATTCGTCTGCTGTGCATTTCTCAATCGTATCTCCTGAGTACTCACTTAGGGTTAACATGTATCTAGAAAAGATTAAAAAGGAAAAAAAGGGTCGTGAATCAAGGTTGACTTTCGAGTTAACTTTGGTTTTCCTCGTGTAATCTTCGTAGTTCGGGTCAATCGTCTAGGCCGGGCTAAGGGGGTTACATTGTGTTTCAGAGATAAAGTTGTAGTGCCTAAAGATGTTGAGTTGAGACATCTGATTCTGAGCGAAGCACATTCGAGTCCGTTTTCTATGCATCCGGGTAGTACTAAGATGTACCGTGATTTGAAGAATGATTATTTCTGGGTTGGTTTGAAGAAGGATGTAGCCGAGTATGTGAGCCGTTGTATCGTTTGTCAGAGAGTGAAGGCAGAACATCATGTTCCTTCAGGTTTGTTACAGCCTTTGAAGATTCCGGAATGGAAATGGGAGAGGATCATTATAGACTTTGTGTCGGGGTTACCGTTGTCTCCTTCAAAGAAGAATTTTGTTTGGGTGATAGTTGATAGGTTCACTAAGTGTGCTTACTTAGCAGTGAACACTACTGATTCTTTAGACAAGTTGGTGAATTTGTACATTCGCGAGATTGTGAGACTTCATGGAGTTCCGAAGTCTATTGTATCAAATAGAGATCCGAGATTCACTTTGAGGATCTAGAGTTGTTTGCAAAGTGCCCTAGGTAGCCGTTTGCATTTCAGTACTTCTTATCATCCGCAGTCAGATGGACAGTCCGAGCGAGAGATACAAATATTAGAGGATATGCTTCGTTGTTGTGTGATTGACTTCCAGGGTTCTTGGGAAAAGCACTTGCCCTTTAGTTGAGTTTGCTTACAACAACAGTTACCAGGCTAGTATACAAATAGCTTCTTATGAGGTTTTGTATGGTAGACGATGTAGGACTTCGATCTGTTGGGCTGAAACAGGTCAGAGATTGTTACCTATCCCGGATTTGCTTAAGGGGACTACCGACAAAGTGAAGTTGATTTGCGACCGTTTGAAATCTTATGCAGATTTGAAGAGAAAAGAGATTGAGTTCTTAGTGGTTGAGAAAGTGTTTCTGAAAGTATCTCCGTGGAAGAAGGTAATGTGATTTTGCCGGAAAGGCAAGTTGAGTCCGAGGTTTATTGGTCCGTATGAGATACTTGAGCGGATTGGGCCTGTAGCTTACCGTTTGAGATTGTCTTCTGAGTTAGAGAAGATCCATGATGTGTTTCATGTGTCGATGCTTAGGAGATATAGATCAGATCCATCTCATGTTATGCATGTTGAGGAGATACAGTTGAATCCAAATCTGTCTTATAATGAAGAACCTGTTGAGATACTTGCTTCTAATAGCAAGGTGTTGCGTGGCAAGACCATAGAGTTGGTCAAGGTGTTGTGAAGACATAGAGGTGTGGAAGAGGCCACGTGGGAGAGGAAAGCTGATATGCTTGAGCAGTTTCCGTAATTGTTTCCGTTAGGTAATTTTGGGTATGAAATTCCTTCAGTGGGGAAGAGTTGTAACACCCCTGTTTGGGGGTCGGCTAAAAATAATATTAAAATAATATTTCGGGTTTCGGTTTTATAATTAAAATAATAAAATATTTTATGGGCTTCGTGTTTGCAAAATAATTAAAGTCTATGTTGGGCCTATCTTCTAAGTAAAAATTCCATGGACTTTAGGAGAGGGGAGTTTTTAGCCATTTCATTAATGGCGTAATGGTAAATAGGATTTCTTTGATAAATTAAAGCAAAAACAAAAGAAGAAGACATGTGCTCATCTTCTTCCTCACTCTCATTTCAAACTCAACGACCAAAAGAGCTCTCTTCTCCATTTTTACAATTCCATTACATCCTTTGCTCCTTGTTGGTGATTTTCCAAAAGGTAATTGCATTTTTGACTTGGCCTTATCTTCCTCTTCATTTTGATACCATTAGTTTTCATTAAAACTATGTATTTTATATTTTGGGTTTTCAAAGAATTTGTCAAAGATTGAAGCTTTATGAATTTCTAACAAAGCTTTTGATTATTTATTGTTAGAAAAGTTGTTTACAACCCATAAGGTCCAACATATGTGAATTTTAAAGAGTTTTACAATGATTCTCGGATTTGGGTTTTACAAGGATTTTTGAAGGGTTTAAAGGTTGGTTTTGGGGTTGTTTGATGTCGAAAATTAAGGATTGTTGTTAGTGTAATAGTTATGGGTTGTTTTGGAAGCATTTAAGTGTGTTAAAAAGGTTGAAATCATGAGTTTTGGACTGCGTTTTGTGGCTGCTCGGGTTTGAAATTTTGGGGTTGTTCTTAGCTTGAAACTCTTGTGTTTTATGCTTGATTAGTGTTCCGGGTTTGCTACATTGATGTGTGATCTGATTTGAGGTTGTTTTGATTGTGTTGAGTTGGTTAGAAGCAAGAAATTATGTTGGTGAAGCATCGGGAACAAATCTAGAATCGTTGGAAGCTTGATCGGCTAGTGTTTTGAGCTTGGAATAGCCGGTGAGTGGTTAAATGTTTTTAAATGGTTTTCGAGTATAGGTTCAAGCATGTGGACTAGGTCGGGCTTGGTAGACCCACCTAGAGTTGGGATTAGAGTGGTAGCCTAATCCCAAGCTTTAGTTAGAGACTTTGGTTGAACTCTAATTGTTGTCTATGCCTCATGTTTAATTGTGTTTATGGTGGATATGTATATTGTGTTATACATGTATGTTGAGGCATAGTTTTGATGCAATGTGATATGCATGTGGATTGTGTATGATGGTGATCATGGTGAGTACGTGCTAAGCACGGAAGTTGTTATGAAATGATGTTGTGAATTGTATTTAGTATTGGCACTAGTATGCTTGGGTACAATGATTGATCATTAGGATGTTTAGTTTGTACATGTGAGTCAAATGCGCGTGTGGTCTTGGTGATGGTAGTCATAAAGATGGAGTACGGGTTAACCCGGAAAACCTTCTTATATATATGTTAGTCGGTGATGAGTGTAATCCCATCAACGGGGCGTGAGGAAGAGTGGAATCCCCTCCGCCTTAACGGTTATGAGTGTAATCCCACTGTAAGGTAATTGTTGTTGTTGGATGTGAGTTCCAACGGTTATCCGCGTATTCGAATCATAGCTAGGTGCCAATATGATTTGAGATGTGTTGCGAATATGGATTAATATATGTGTTTACATATGATGTGTATATGGACTTGTTGAGCATGGCATAGTATTGAATATATGTTCATGCATCATGTGTATTTTGGCTCATGTGGATCGAAGGTAAGAACATTCATTTTACATTGGTTGTGCTCGTGCTTGGACCCTACATTGTCGAGGTTTGTTTTAATGAGCTTACCCTCACTAAGCTTTATGCTTACGCTCTCTTTTATTCGACAATGCATATCCGTAGTTTGTGGGTTGCTAGTGCAAGAAGGTGGTCTTCAAATTTGCTTTGTGGTGCTATCTTAGCTTTCAAGTATGGACATTTAAGTTTTAAGGTGTAATAGTCAAGCAATTGGATATGTATTTCTTGCTTTGAGCTTTTGAAGTATGTTGGTGTTTGTTTGTTTAGCAGCACGTTTAGAATCCTTTATGATGTTGTTGGCCTTGTGCCTTCATGGATTCCTAAGTGTATGTTTGTTGAAGCATGAATCTTAAATGTTATGTATTAAGGATGTGTTGAATGATGTTGATTCCTTTAATGTATGGATTCTTTATGTTTGGTGTGTTAAGCATGCTTGTAGATGTTTGGTTTGCCTTAGTGTTGTTGGATGTGTGTTGTGGAAGGTTTTAGTGGTGTTTTGGGACAACCTTGTGCAATAAACCAGCTAAAACCAATCTCCAGACAGAGGGCGTTTCGAAACGGTTGGTCCTGTCTCGGTACGGTCCCTTTGTTTTTGGCCAGGTGTTTCGGTATGCTAGGGGTCGTTTCGATACAATTTTGCTATTGGAAATCTGAGAATTTGACGATAAAATTAAGTATCGAAATGGGATTTAGTGTTTCGAAACGACCTTCGTATTGTTGACCACGAGAAGTTGACCGTTGAGGGTGTTTCGATACGGGCCACCACTATTTCGAAACGGTCTCCTCGTTTTGACTTTGGCCAGTTGACCTAGTCAAGGCGTATCGAAACACCCTATGGGCGTTCCGATATGGCCTGCTGTTTAAGTTTAAAATAGGCTGTTTTAATTGGACGGTTTGGTTGTTTAACTCATTGTTTCTTCCGATGTTGCTTTTCTCACATAGGACTTATTATTACATCTAGGCAAGATAATATAAATGAAAAATTATTCTCGGGTTGTTAACCGAAGATAGAGCGAGATAAGCTCTCGAATTTTTCGAACATATCAACTGCACCATGTCGTATCCTCACAGATCCCAAGAGCGAGATGAGCTCCCGAAGTTGTCGAAGCTCAAACGAACGCAAGCCTTGATGAAAGAAATACTCCCAGCGGTCATGCTGAAAGCTACCCCCATCAGAAAGGTCAGCGACCATAGCCAAACGATTCACCACTATCGAAAGTAACCGTTGGAATATATCCTTCAATGGTTTCTCAACACACCACGCATCATACAAAAATAAAACTCACGAACAATCACCAACCTTCCAAACAAAACCAGTCTCACCCATGAACTTTTGCACACTATCCGAGCTCACAGTTTTGACAATCTGCTTCCAAATAACTGACATCAAACCCCTGTAGGCAGAGTTAAATCGCCACCACTGGGCTGCATCGCCATATTTGGCCACAATGATGGCCCTCCACAAAGACGATTCATCCCTAGCATACTGCCAAGACCATTTTAACAATAACGCTCTATTTCGAACCTCCAAATCCGCAACCCCTAACCTACCAAGATGACGTGGCCGACAAACCATACTCCAGCTTACTCGACACATTTTCCGTTGTAAACTCACCCCACTTCACAGAAAAGCAGGCCTCACTATATCTATTGATGCGATAACACACTTCGACACCCGAAACAAACCCATATAATAAACTGGAAGTGACGAATGAAACAGAGTATACCAGTGTGATGCGAGCAGCAAAAGATAATGATGTTCGTTTCGAACCAGCGAGCTTTCTTCGAACCGAGGCTATAACTGGTTCCCATACAACAATGTTGTGAGGATTCACCCTCAACGGCAGCCCCAAATAAACAAAAGGCAATTCAACTTTCTGACAACACAAGACAACCGACATTGAATCAAACAACCTCTCATCCATGCCAATAGTATAAAGAGAGGACTTATTGAAGTTAATTTTCAAACTAGAACAAACTTGAAAGCAACACAGTAACCTGCGGATAGTCATAGCGCTCTCAACGAAGGCTTCAAAGAATAGAATGGTGTCGTCAGTAAATTGAAGATGCGATAGCGACACCCACGGAGCTAACGAAACCCCATGGATGAGCCCCAACTCTTCCACTTGAACGAACATCCTATGCAGTGCTTCCGCCACAATAACGAACAACAAAGGCGACAACGGCTAGCCTTGCCGCAGACCACGCCCCATTCCAAATTCTTTAGTGGCGCTACTGTTTAACAAAACTGACAACCTGATTGTGCTGATACACTCAGTAATCCAATGACACCAAGAATAACTGAAACCCATCGACCATAAAATGTACTCTAAAATTTCCCATTAAGCGTAGTCGCAAGCTTTCGCGAAGTCCAATTTCAGGATACATCTGCCCAACGAACTCTGTCGCATGGAATGTATTGTCTCATTTGCCAATAGAATACCATCCACAATTGACTCCCACGCACAAAAGTCGATTGGTGATCACTAATTAGTTCTCCCAACACTGACTGCAGCCTTCTAGCCAGAATTTTGGGGCTGCGAATCAAATTAAGCAAGTTGATTGGTCGAAAATCACTCAAGGTGACTTGCGAATCAACCTTAGGCAAAAGCACAAGGAATGTATTGTTCGCACCCACAGGTAACTTGTCGGATGCAAAATAATCATCTAAAAACCGCCCAACATCATCACAAACTACCTCCCAACACTTCTTAAAAAATTCTGTACTGTAGCCGTCCGGCCTCGGTGACTTCGAACACTCACACCCACGATCAACCGCGCATGCCTCATCGAGAGTGAAATGAGCCACTAATCCCCTATTTTCAGCTTCACTCACCCTATTAAAATTCCCTCAAAGCTCTAAACACAAGACCTTTCATCCGCGACAACCGACCAATCGAATCAGTGTAATAAAAAATGAGAAGCTTGTTGATAATTAAAAAGAATATTTATTTGAATCATTAGAAATTGGACCATCAATTCATCTAGTAAAATGATTCGTTCGGTTATTTTAAAATAGAATAAAAAAATTTAGATTCTAATGTTATAAATTATATAAATTTAAAAATTGTTTCATGATAAATTTTTATAATATTTAATTTAAATTAACCGGTCAAAAGATTTAAAACGATGACATTAACGAAAAGAAAAACTCTTATTTACATATAGCTTTTAATCGTTCAAGAACTCAATTCGAACAAAAATAGTATAACTGGTTTGAATTTGAATCAGGGTTCAACCAGTTTCATGAGTAAGCAAAAACTTGTTATTAGGGACGGAGTAAATAATTAAGATAAATATAGACAATGTACAATTAACCATTAAAAAGAGATATAGTTCAAATGAATTGAAAAATAAGAGGTCAAATAAGTAAATATCCCTTATATTTTTTTAGTAAAAATCCATATGACTCTATCATTATTTATCATACAATCAATGGGTCGGAGGGATAAAGGCATACGGGGTTTTTTAAGCTTTATAAGGGATGTAAAACTTAAAAAGCCCTTATAATTTTAAAATTTAGTCATTTTTTCAAGTCCATATTACTCAGTTCTCTCTCTTTGTCCGCTATCAAATTAGCATAGTACGCAACACCGATCAACAACTCGATTCACTGCCTCTGGTTTGCACTTGGAGACTACGAAACCTTGTGTATTAACGCTTGCAAGCATCTTTTAAATGAGAAGTGAAAATGGATTGGATTTGATGTGTGCACACCATGTGTTTGTGAATATTTCTAAATAAAACTGTGTGCACAATTGAAGTTTCAAGTAAGAATTAGAGGCGTGCACGCAACCTTAATAGTGAGGAAAATGAGCTTGGGAAATCAGATTCAAAGAGTTTGGACGGTTTTTGTATCAAACTTACTGGGGCAACTACACTGGCAAGGCATTTGGAAAGTTTTCGACAGACATGGAGTGGTTGTTGATGTGTTTGTACCAAGAATGAGAGCGAGAGATGGAACCGGATTCGGATTTGTATGTTTGGGGTCAAAGGAGGATGCAGATCGAATCATAGAGCGTTTTCATGGATTTCGGCTTTATGGATACAAAGTAAAGGTAATGATGGCGCAAAGGGAGACTAGGGAAACATTTTGGAGAAGAAAACGTGATAACATTGATTTAAGGACGAACAAGGAGATCCAGAAACAGTGGGATGATCATGATCATACGAACAATTCCAAAAGGAATCCAATGAGGCGGCGTAATAAGGATGAGGACGGTGATTATCAGATCACATTGAAAGAGCAATCTAGAGTGGAAGAGAAACACAAATGCGTGGATGGGGTTGTTAATGCCGATAAATGGGAAATTTTATAGAATTGCGCTTTGGGTTTTTGCTGTCAACCCAGCCAAATAGCGGATCTTACAAATGATATTACAAAGGCGAAATTGACAGATTTTACGTTGATGCGAGTTGCAGGCTCTCTTGTATTATTCATGTTTGAAGATAAAGAATCAAGGAAGAGAAACTTGGAGACTAGGCGTCTAGAAAATGGTTTGAAAATTTAATTGAATGGTCGCCTACATCCTTTTTATCGAATCAAAGGGTATGGCTTTCAGTAAGTGGAATTCCTATTCATGGATGGTCTGAAGAAACATTTCAAAATATTACAGCAATTTGGGGCGAACTCGTACGGATTGATATTGAGACTTTGGCACCTTTGACGTTTGAATGATGTCGATTTCAGATCGAAATCGACTGGCTTTCACACATAGATGAAGTAATGGACTTGCGCATTAACGATAACGTCTTCATAATTCGCGTTACAGAAATCGAGGAAGCGATTGGCCCTAAATGTGATTGTAGTTGTGAGGCGGCGAACTGCTCGGAAGTTACATTGAGTACTGAGGATTTGAACATGGATATTTCCAGCCCTGTTAAGGTGTCTATAAGTGGGAGGTCAGCAAATGATACAGTGGTACCCGATTCTTTCTCTTATTCGGCTCTGGGATCGAGCCAAATTGATCGTATGTGGAATGAGAACAAGAGGGAGGATTGACATGTCATGAGCACGGAAAGTTGGATGGCGGATGAAGATGTAAGCTTTGTCCATCGTGAAAGGGAAAATCAGCGAATTCTGGATGTTTTGCCGAGTGATGCTGTGATGGATGTTTTTCCAAACAATGTGGGAGTACCGTGTGATGAACTAGTTGCCGAAGAACTAGTAGCTGATGAATTGAGCCCACGTGTTGATGCGTCAAGGATAGAAATTTCTAGGTCTAATAAGGCTCAAACAATTGAATACAATGGAGAGTTTAGAAGGATACGACAGGTTTCGGAAATCGAACTGAGTTTTTTATCGCCTGGTGAGCGAGGTGAGGCTAAAGCAAAGCTGGTAAAAAAGGGCAGAGGTCATCCGAAGAAAAACCAAAAACCATCAGAGGTAACTGCTAATTGCTCTTTGTCAGATTCGGACTTCTATAACCGAAAACGGATTATTTTAAGAGAAGCGGATGAAACATTGAAATTTGGTAAACTGATTGGGGTGAAAACAAATTAAAACGAACAAGAAATTGTAAAGGATATCGTGCGTATGATTGAAGCGCAAGAACGACAATAATTGAAAAGAGCGTTGAGTTTTTGGTCGTGGAAGGTGAGTGGGATTGGTTCAGCGTTGAAGCGTAATTCGGTTCAACACTTCTTGAGACAACAAAGGTGTGCTATGGTCATTTTTTATGTGACTAAATTAAAGACATCAAGTGATGGTATGGTGAATAAGATAAGGTTTACGAATGGTTTTGTTTATGTGTTTACGCCTTCTTCGGATGTTTTTGACATTCGAGAGAGGAGACGGATTTGCTCGGTTCTTGGATGTCTGTTTTGTGGTGTAGTAGGAGTTACATACTGTGTGTGGGAGGGGATCAAGCGAGTTTGTTAGGCGATATGTGTTGTGGTAATCTACAACGAGGTATGGTGGAATTATTCATTGGCTGTGGTGCGTGATTTCCTTTGTGTCGATAGAGTGGCGTGGTGTGGTTCGTTAAAAGTGTGAGGATCGATTAGTATGGAAACACACAACATCAGACCATTTTTTTGTTGTTGCGTGATGACATCTTTTGGCCTGGAAATTACATATGAGGGGGATTATTGTTGAGCTTATGTATTCATGTTTTTATCGAGAAGCGAATTGCTTGGATGACTTTTTGGCGAGGGGTGGTGTTGATCGAACATCTTGGTTTTGCATTCTAGCGTCAATGTTTTGTGTTTTGGTTTCTTGCGTTAGTTTTTTCGGTTGTTTTTAGCGTTAGTTATTTATCTCATACTCCTCGGTACTCTTTTCCTCCATTTAGGTGTAGGGGGGTTTTTAATGAGGCTGTGGAGTGTGATGACACTGTATGATACTTATTACTAAAATCATACTCTTTTGTCGATCAAAACAATTTTAAATTTAGTAATTCGACCCTCTCAACGTTCGATCTTGAAATAAATTTCATATTCAATTTGATTCTTAAACTTCTTTGTCCGATTCAATAATACTCAAACTCAATTTTTAGATAAAAACAAGTACAAAAACGCGATGTTTTGTTCAATTTAGAAGTCAAATTTAAATGATAATTTAAATTGAACAGTCAAGTTAAGACAAAATTAAGGTACCAAAATATATATTAACCCAAATAAAATGTTTGGGTCAATTTAAAAAGTCTTAAGGAATCAAACCTTTGTTTTTTTATTCCGAGATTGAAATCAAACTTTAGACGCGACATAAACGTCGTACTCTGTTTCCGACATGAAAGCTGCTGCAAAAGCTGAAGTTGGCGAGTTGTCGGTTTTAGTTCTTTTGACGAATCGGCCATTGATTCTTGGCCTTGATTCGGGGTAGGCCTTCCGGGAAGCGTATCAGATTGTTTTCTCAAATTTTTGGTTCCTCTTATTCTCTTTGAACCTTAAAACTCGAGCCTCGCAGTCGGTTTTGCCGACTTAGGAAGCTTGGTTGGTGGTCGGAGTTGACGATATGGGTACGTTTGGATCGACCATGGTTGGAACTATTCCCACTTCAAGTGACGAATCTGATACCTGAAAGTTGTATATAATTTGGTCAAATTGTGATTTTAATACCTGTGTTATGATTACTTTTGAAATTTAATCCTATACTTTAATTTGTATCAGTACATTTCAAAGAGAATGGAAGTAAAGAATTTAAGCCTCTACTAACTAGGGATGTGCATGACACGAAGATTCGACCGATCAAATTTTATGAGTCGAGATTTAAAAAAAAATAGATTTAGGTTGGGTCGGGTCAGGTTTAAATTTAGAGTAAAAATATTTAATTTGACCCAACATGAGATAATTATGTAATTCACACATATATTTTGGGATAAAATTACGAGTCAGGTTTTTTCGCGTCGAGTCAACTCGAGTTTTGCTCACCCCTACATATGGGCAAGTAAAAACTTTTCATGCAATCCTAATCATGTTCAAATATAAACATATGGTTATGAAATGATTAAAATACTAAAATTTCATACACAACATGAACAGAATATAAATATAATATGCAAGTTAATAAGTATGCAAATATATCAAATTTGATTATTAACGTATTTAAATTTATATAAATATAAAACATATTAAATATGATTATGACATAAATATAGGAATCTAAACTGAATATAAGCAACAAGAATTCATCTCAATCCTAAAAGTTAAAATCCAATCAAATGGTATCCATATGAACAAACTTTGAATATTCTCGCAAAACAAAAGGTTGGTAATATCTATATATAACTATACATGCAACCCATTCTATGCAAACTATCAAACCCTAATTTGACCTTTCAAATGGCTAATTTCAATGTTTTCTTGATGCTTTCTTTGCATGTTTTGTTTTTGTTTTCGAGTTTTGCAACTCATTCACTTCATTCGTTTTCGGTTCCTGATCAAGCATTTGAAGATGAAATAAAAGTACGTCCGTCATTTTAGGAATTCGACTCTTTTCGTCGTCGATATTCACCTCAATTGACAACAGTAGCGTCTGGTATATCTGCAACTGTTACGAAATCGACCAAAAGACAAGAAATACGTGAGACCGATCATGAATCCACGCAATTAAAAGGAGGTGGAAAACGTACATTGATAGATGAAGGCAAGAAAGCCATTAAAGCTAGCATGAAAAGGAATGTCGAAAATCCTTTGGAGTCAAAGAGAAAAAGTCCAGGTGGTCCTTATCCTATACATCACTGATGATCTCACATCTTATAACAACAGTTGATCACAATAGAAAAATACGTAGTTTGTATTAGATGAATGAAAGTATGCTGAACTTTATTAGTACTACGTATTAGACATTGAACAATATATACATGTATACGTTTGTATATGATATGAATGAAACTTTTTATATAACATATTTCCAAAATTTTAGTTATAATATTCCATCTTACACCGTTTGCACCAAAATTCCATCTCCTTAAATTTCATACTCTCTTTTAGAAATAAAATTTTGAAATTCGATTTAATAAAATTTATGGACAAACACATAATTTTATGTCAATGGTGTAAATTTTGTATGAAATCCTCAACATTTACACTAGCAAGCTTATTACTCGCTAATCGAAATAATTTGGGGAACAAATTCTTCAAGGTATCCTTAGTAATAAAAATTAGAAAAGATGAAAATTGTTAGAAAATAAATAAAAAATATTAAAAAATATTATTTGTATTGGTTGTTTAATTTGATAACAAATTAAAAAATTAAAATTGAAAAGAGATTAAAATAAAATTTAAGGCCTAATATGACGTAAAAAAGATAATATGAATATGAACACCAAACTTAAACAATTTTTACAAGAGTAATATTTTTTATACACAAACAGTGTGAAAGATTTACACAACTTTTCATATTTAAATAATGAAATTTTAATCTCTATATGTAAACTATAAAACTATAGATCTTAAATTTTAAATTCTAAACCCACAATTCATAACTTCTAAAATTAATAAATTTATATAAATTAAATTTTATTCCATTTGTGTATTAAAATATTTTTTTTATAAATTGGAGCATTATAGGAAAGTGTGTTCAAAGAATTAGATACGAATTTGGATCCAAAAAGGATCCCAATCGTTAAATTCGTTAAAACTAAAAACTTTTACAGTTGGCTTTTGATGTGATCTTCCTTTTATCCACATCTTCCTATTTATTTTTTTCATTTATCACTTCGGGGTACACAGATTCTCTTTAGGTTGTATTTTTTATGCATAAAGTTAGAAAATGTTCTTAATATTTGACTGAAAAATTATTTTAATTTTTTAAGTACATTAAGCTTTAATATTTTATCTTAAGTTAAAATAGTTAGTTAATTAACGACAAATTACTTGACATGGTGTGGGAAATCTCCATGACAATGCACACTGACATAAGAGTGACAAATAAACAAAGGTGCTGACTTGACATAATGACACACAAGTAAAACTAAAATTATATAAAATACAATTTAATTTTTTTTTCTGATGATGTGTTATTCTGTCAGTCATATCAAGTTGTTTATCGTTAGTTGATTATAGTTTTCATTCACAAAATGACCATTTTGACTCAAAATAAAACATTGAGTGTTAAAATGTTTTCATTCACGGAATGACATTTTTTTATAATCATATTTGATCGGTTTGTCGATAAATTAATTTGAAGAAAATATTATAAAATTTTATTATGGAGGCGATACTTCTAATTTAATTTATTTACTCGTAACATAATAATTTGAATTCTATACATTATATAAATTATCTAATATCTTTTTCCGCTATAATAATTAATAGTTGTCTTTTATGTTATACATAAATAAATTTATTATATGTTCGAATTATTTTGAGTCTAACAAAAATTAATTGGTTTAGTTGCTAAGGATACACATTCTGCTCCATCTTGTATAGGTTCGAATCTCAGAATAAGAATATAATATATCTCTATTTAAACAAAAAAATTGATTAAATTTTAATACCCTAATTCATTTTACAATGTATAACATAAAAGTATAACATAGCTACTTATTTATATCCTTTTTGCCGTTCCTTTTTTTTATCGGCAAAAATTTGTATATTAATGGGAAAATATACAACTCGAGTCACATGTGCGCCTCATTAAAAACCTCCCTAAGCCTAACCGAGGAAAATAGTATGACACATGGACTAAAAGGAAATAAACAACAACGGAACACAATGCCCCTCACAAAGGAAACAATCATACAGAGGCCTGAAATAAAGATGCCCATGTAACCCCTTCCTTTGCTAGCACATCCGCTAACCCATTCGCCTCATGGAAAATGTGGTTAAAGCATACGGACCCCAATGTGAGGCATGCTTGATCGATCAAACCAAAAATCTCCCACAAAAGCATACCGACTCCACCACGAGGGGACCAGATGCCCATTTAGAAGCTGCAAATAAATTCAACAAAAAAGCGATTGCCTGCAACTTTGCTACATTGGAATCAAGGGAAACAAATGGACCCGAGAAGAGAGCTAGAATTCGACCCTGTTCATCACGCAAAACACCCCCAAAACCTACAGGCCTTGGCTTACCATGAGCATAACCATCAACCGAAAATTTCAGTGTGTCCCCAATTGGAGGCTCCCAACTCACCCCCACACGACATGGCTTAGAAACTACATACTCACTGAACGAGCTCGAGCAATCCCACCATAAAGACTTCCTGACGGACAACCCCTCTTTTAACGACTTCACCCAGTAAAATGAGCGCAATTTAACAAAGAAGCAAATCTCCGTAGCCGGTAAGAGTTTACCGTTAAAAACACATTCATTCCGCGCAAGCCATAGGGAGCACAACAATGCTGCAATGCTCAACACCCACAGAAGCCTTAAATTGCCCGTGAAAGAACAATGAAATCCCGGGTTGAAAAAATCAGAAAAAGTCCTCGGCATCGGCAAAGACACCCACACCAACGCCTAAACCAATCCCAAATTCATTGGGCAAATGAACATAGGAAAAACAAGTGATCAATCTCCTCCTCCCTCTCACGACACCAAGCACACAAACCTTGCTGCTCATCCAACACGATGCCATGAAGCTTCTAAAAATCATAGGTTGGTAAACAGCGCAGCCATGTGAACCACAAAAACGCCTGAACCTTCGGAAGTACGAGGACTTTCCACGCAAAACACTCACCAAAATTGCTCCCTGTCACCTTGTCCAACATAAGCAGACGTGATAGAGCCTTTACTGAAAAGGTCTCGCGCGTATCAGGTGTCCAGACTAACATATCAACTGCACCATGCCGTAACCTCACAGGTCCAAAGAGCGAGATGAGCTCCCGAAGTTGTCGAAGCTCAAACGAACGCAAGCCTCGACGAAAGAAACTCTCCCAGCGGTCATGCTGAAAGCTACCCCCATCGAAAAGGTCAGCGACCAAAGCCAAACGATTCACGACTATCGAAAATAACTGTGTGAATATATCCTTCAATGGTTTCTCAACACACCACGCATCAAACCAAAACAAAACTCGCAAACCATCACCAACCTTCCAAACAAAACTAGTCTCACCCATGAACTTTTGCACACTATCCGAGCTCACAGTTTTGACAATCTGTTTCCATATATCTTACATCCAACCCCTGTAGGCAGAGTTAAATCGCCACCATTGGGCTGCCTCGCCATATTTTGCCACGATGATGGCCCTCCACAAAGACGATTCATCCCTAGCACACCGCCAAGACCATTTTGCCAATAATGCTTTATTTCGAACCTTCAAATCCGCAACCACCAATCTACCAAGATGACATGGCCGACAAACCATACTTCAACTTACTCGACATAATTTCCGTTGTAAACTCACCCCACCCCACAGAAAAGCACACCTTATTTTATCTATTGCTGCGATAACACCCTTCGGCACCCAAAACAAACCCATATAATAAACTGGAAGTGACGAAAGAACATAGTTTACCAGTGTGACGCGAGCAGCAAAAGATAAAGATGTCCGTTTCCAACCAGCGAGATTTCGTCGAACCGAGGCTATAACTGGTTCCCATACATCAATGTTGCGAGGATTCAACCCCAACGACAACCCCAAATAAACAAAAGGCAATTCACCTTTCCGACAACACAAGACAACCTCCATTGAATCAAACAGCCCCTCATCCATGCCAATAGTATAAAGAGAGGACTTATTGAAGTTAATTTTCAAACCAGAACAAACTTGGAAGCAACACAGTAACCTGCGGATAGTCGTAGCGCTCTCGACGGAGGCTTCAAAGAATAGAATGGTGTCGTCAGCAAATTGAAGATGCGATAGCGACACCCCTAAAGCCAACTAAACACCACGGATGAGTCCCAGCTCCTCCGCTTGAATGAACATTCTATGTAGTGCTTCCGCCACAATAACGAACAACAAAGGCGACAGCGGGCACCCTTGCCGCAGACAACGCCCCATTCCAAATTCTTTATTGGTGCTACCGTTTAACAAAACTAACAACCTGACTGTGCTGATACACTCAATAATCAGACGACGCCAAGAATCACTGAACCCTATCGACCATAAAATATGCTCTAAAAATTCCAATCGAGCGCAGTCGTAAGCTTTCGCGAAGTCAAATTTCATGATACATCTGCCCAACGAACTCTGTCGCATGGAATGTATTGTCTCATTTGCCAATAGAATACCATCCACAATTTCACGCCCACGCACAAAAGCCGATTGGTGATCACTAGTTAATCCTCCCAACACCGACTGCAGCCTTCTATCAAGAATTTTGGCAAGAATCTTATATATCGAATTAAGCAAGCTGATTGGTCGAAAATCACTCAAGGTGACCGGTGAATTAACCTTAGGCAAAAGCACAAGGAATGTGTTGTTCGCACCGATAGGTTACTTTTCGGATGCAAAAAAATCATCTAAAAACCACCCAACATCATCACAAAATACCTCCCAACACTTCTTAAAAAATTCCATATTGTAGCCGTCCGGCCCCGGTGACTTCGAGCCCTCACACCCACGAACAACCGCCCACGCCTCATCGAGAGTGAAAGGCGCCACTAACCCCCTATTTTCAGCTTCACTCACTCTATTAAATTTCCCCTGAAATCTCCAAACACAAGACATTACATCCACGACAACCAACCAATAGAATCAGTGTAATAAAAAACGAGAAGCTTGTTGATAATTAAAAATAATATTTATTTGGATCATTAGAAATTGGACCATCAATTCATCTAGTAAAATGACTCATTCGGTTATTTTAAAATAGAATAAAAAAATAGATTCTAATGTTATAAATTATAAAAATTTAAAAAAAATGTTTCGTGATAATTTTTTATAATATTTAATTTAAATTAACCGGTTAAAAGATTTAAAACGATGACATTAGCCAAAAGAAAAACTCTTATTTACATATATCTTTTATCGTTCAAGAACTAAATTCTAACAAAAATAGTTTAACTGGTTTGAATTTGAATCGTGGTTCAACCCTTGTTTAAAATTGACAATGTAAAATTAACCATTAAATAAAGACAATGTACAATTAACCATTAAATAGGGGGATATAGTTCAAATGAATTGAAAAATAAAAGGTCAAATAAGTAAATATCCCTTATATTTTTTAAGTAAAAATCCATATGACTCCGTCATTGTTTATCATATAGTCCATGGGACGGAGGGTTCAAGGGCATAAGTCTCTATTATGAAACTTAAATATCCGATAAATTTTGATTTAATAATAAATTGACCCTTGTTTAAAATTTAAAGTTATTTAGTTATAAATATACACTGACAATATTAAAGAAGGGTAGATTCGTGTCCCCAATAGTTTTATTCTAATAGCAATTTAGGTTCATGTAAAACTTTAAAAGCCCTTATAATTTTAAAATTTAGTAATTCGACCCTCTCAACGTTCGATCTTGAAATCGATTTCACATTCAATTTGATTCTTAAACTTCTAATTTCAATGTTTTCTTCATGCTTTCATTGCATGTTTTGTTTTTGGTTTCGAGTTTTGCAAGTCGTTCACTTCATTCGTTTTCGGCTCCTAATCAAGAATTTGAAGATGAAATGAATGTACGTTCGTCATTTTACGAATTTGACTCTTATCGTCGTCGATATTCACTGCAATTGACAACAGTAGCGGCTGATATATCTGCAACGGTTATGAAATTGACCAAAAGACTAGAAATACGTGAGACCGATCATGAATCCATTCAATTAAAAGGAGGTGGAAAACGTACATTGATAGATGTAGTCAAGAAATGTAACGCCCGTGTTTTGGGGTTAGGAGTTAGTGGGGTTACGGTTCGACTCGGTAAAATTTAATTAAAACCAATTCGACCTTAAATTGTGATCTAATTGAATTTTAGTAAAAAGGGAAGGGACCAATGTTGTATTTTGACCCAAAACTTTTGAAAAGCAAGATAACTTTAAAATAAAAGTCATCTTCTCTTTCCCCCATCCCATTTCCAACGTCAAACTCTCTTCCAAAACCCTCCCAAGCTTAGGTTACTATTCCATTGGCTTTCAACTTCATTTCAAGGTGTTTTTGAAAGGTAAAATCATTTTCTTACTCTCCTTTCTATTCTCTATCTACCCATGGTCTTAGATTTCAAAGATATGAACTTTTATATATTTCTACGGGATGATGAGTGGAATGATCGATCATTAGGATTAGTGTGCACACAAATTGAGTCAAAACGTACGTGGCCTTGATGGCGTTAAGTCATCAAGGAGGAGTACGGTGATGTAATATTCCACCGGAAGCTTTTATATATTTCTACGGGATGATGAGTTGAATCCCATCCGTAGGGCATGTGGCGATGAGTGGAATCCCGCACATGCAAGGTCCGGTGATTAGTGTAATCCCACCGAGGTAAAGTGTTGTTGAGATTTAAATTCGCACAATCGAGGTAATTTAAAAGTGGCCAATTAACTTGTTCATATATGGTGATATATGGTGTTGTTGTATGATTGTTGATATTGATGCTTGATGCTTAGTATCATGTAAGATGCCATATTATGCCACTTGAAAGACTAACTAGGTCTACTTGTGAAATTGCCTATGCATGTTCGATATGAGGTTTAGGGACTACATGCTTGAACCCTGCATTGTTGATGTTTTTCGTTTTAGAGAACCCTCACTAAGCTTATAGCTTACGCTCTCAATGTTCAACAATGCTGATCATTAGCGTGGTGTTAGCTCGGAGCAAGGCAAGAAGGGCTTTCCAAGTTTGTGGCTCAAGTACGGTGGTAAATTTTGTATTAGTTAGCAATGTGGCAAGAATTTGTGTATGAGCTTGTATGACTCATTTACATGTGTTGATGTTTTGGTTGACTATGGGTTGTAAGGTATAATATGCTATGATCTATGCTTGTGTGTGGTGGCATCTCCTTAGATGTTTAGGTTGCAAACCTCAAATGCTTATCTTGTGCCTTTTAAGGCCTTTTGAGTTCCATGTATGACCTTAAATGTTGGATTGCCTTTTGTTGGAATGCCAAGTATGGATGCCTTGTTTCATGTTTGAATGCTTAAGTTGCTTGTATGATTTGTGCATCACCTTGTGTTGAAATGTGCCTTGGTTTCAAGTTAAAGCATGCTTATATGGTTGGTTTGCCATAGGATTGATGTTAGTGTGTTGGTTGAGGTTTTAGAGGGATTTAGGGGCATCCTTGTGCCTTAAATAGGCTAAAACTTGTAGGTTCGTATCAGGGGTATCGATACAGTTGGACCCGTATCGATATGGCCTTCTTGTTTCAGGCCACGCGTTTCGATACGCGAGGGGGCGTTTCGATACCTTTTTGGTCACTGAAGTTACTGTCCAATTTGGTATCGAAACAGGCCTCTGGCGTACCGATACGGTCATCTTAGCGTTGACCGTGAGAAGTTGACCGTTAGGGAGAGTATCGATATACTCTTTGGGGGTATCGATACGGTATCCACGGGTTGACTCTGACCAGTTGACCTAGTCAAGGCGTATCGATACACTCCTTAGGTGTATCGATACCACCTGCAGTTTAAGTTTAAAATTGGGCTGTTACATCTTGTTTTGGGTTCGTTTGATTGTCTCGTGTATGTTGTTCCGTTGTTTGATCACTTAGGATTTAATACTTCTCTAGACAAGATTAAAATGAAAAAATAGGGTTGCTAACCGAGGGGGGAACCTTAACGGGTTTTGCTTCGGTTTTCCTCGTGTGGCCCACTCGGACCGGTCATCCGGCCAGACCGGGACGAGGGGTTACAAGAAAGGCATTAAAGCTAGCATGAAAGGGAGTGTCGAAAATCCTTTGGAGTCAAAGAGAAAAAGTCCAGGTGGTCCTGATCCTCTACATCACTGATGATCTCACATCTTATAACAACAGTTGATCACAATAGAAAAAAACGTAGTTTGTATTAGATGAATGTATGCTGAACTTTATTAGTACTATGTATTAGACGTTGAACAATATATACATGTATACGTATGTATCTGATATGAATGAAACTTTTTATATAACATATTTCCTAAATTATAGTTATAATATTCCATATTACACCGTTTGCACCAAAATTCCATCTCTTTAAATTTCATACTCTCTCTTTTAGAAAGAAAATTTTGAAATTCGATTTAATAAAATTTAAGTACAGACACGTAATTTTATTTCAATGATGTAAATTTTGTATGAAATCCTCAACATTTACACTTGCAAGATTATTACTCGCTAATCGAAATAATTTAGGGGAACACATTCTTCAAGGCATCCTTAGTAAAAAAAATCAGAAAATATGAAAATTGTTAGAAAATAAATAAAAAATATTAAAAAAAATATTATTTGTATCGGTTGTTTAATTTGATAACAAATTAAAAATTTAAAACTCAAAAGAGATTAAAATAAAATTTAAGGCCTAATATGATGTAAAAAAGATAATATGAATAGGAACACCAAACTTAAACAATTTTTACAAGAGTAATATTTTCTATACACAGACCGTAACCCCCTAAACCCGACACAGAAGAATTGGGTCGAATATAAGTAGTCAACTCAAAGCTTGTCCCTCACACAAGTAACCTGATTCAAATCTTAAATTCTAAAATAGATAGTAATAGTATCGCATATTACATACTGATAAAATATTCCTGAAAATATAAAATATTCAAAATGTGCATGCATAATAAAACATAATAGCCCCAAATAAAACACCCAGAATCTGAAATTATATACAATCCAATAAAACATTTAATAAAAATAAGTCCAAGTCTCATATTGATAATAATAAATAAATAAAGTTGGAAAATGAGGTCCTCCAAGTACCGTAGCCTAGACCTGAGTATCTGAAAGTAGAAACTAAGGGGGAGTCAGCGAAAAAGCTCAGTGTGTCTCTATAGTGCAAACAAAACTAACATAGTCATTATAACAAGAGAGACAACCAAATATTATCATAATACTATTTTTCCATCATGAATCAATTCAAACACATAAGCAAGAATGAATGAATATGCAACACAATATGACATGCACCCAAACTACATCACCATCCGAAGAGTAAGGTTCCCCAAAACCACAGTCTACCTCATCACCATCCGAAGTGGAATCCAGCCCGAAGGGTGAAACCACTGATCAGAAGTGGACATCATCGCGACGAATGAAGCTACTGAACTTCCCCGTACAAAATCCCAACCAAAATGAGATGACATAAAATCCGAGCACTGAATCTGAATGCATTAGTTTTCAACAGAAACATATAATCATATAATACGATATACAATAATCCGAATCTGAATGTATAAACAAATATTGCATAACATTACTGAATGTTGAACAAGTCAAACATCATAGATCAATAGAATATAATCATAACACATCATCAGAGTCAGCTCATATAACAATTAAATACACCATCAAGATATTACTACTATGCCAAGACATTGATAATATAAATATCGAATGTATATTAATAATTAAACTCACGAAGGATCCCGATGGCTGAGCAAGAGGAGGTCGTCCAAGTGGAGGAGGAGTAAGGATCTCAGTATCCGAGTCAATGTCGTTTGCAAACACGAATAATACCAATTAATTTTTCCGATATTCAAATCTTTAAATACAAGTATAAATGAATAAAAGCGGTCAAAATGGTCTTTCTGGTTCGAATTTGGGAAAAACAGGCAACGGAATCGGAATAAGGATGTCGAAAAACAAGAAATAGCCTTTTTCTGAAAAAGTCAACGGTCAATGCTAACGTCAGCCGACTCTTTATAAGATAGACTGGTTCGGTTCTGTCAACCCGGTCCAGTCTCCTAGACCGGTTCAGACTAGTTCAACATAAAATACTTAATTCGAAAATTAGGGCACAACATCCCCCCGATTCCTCACCGTCGGTGACCTCTCGCGTCAAATTCCGACGAGTTTCTGAGACTCGCAGACACACACAACTTACACAAGGGAAAGGAACAATTGAGACCCAACCAATTTGCAAAAAAAACAAAAACAAAAAAACAAGACGACATCGGTGTGAGGGATTTCTGAAGCAACTGAAAAGCTTACCGATGAGTTTCGGGCAAAGGGCGGCCAAAGAGGGTTAGTTGACGAGTGGGTTATGGTCTGACAATAAAGGGAAGATGAACGGTGGTGCCAGACCGTCGAACGGAAGGTGTTTGACCTTTGGCCACATGGAAAAGGGAGAAAGGGGGTTTCTTTTCTTTTGCTCGTACAAGACGTTGAAGGAGAGGGAAGAGAACAGCCAAAACCCTAGAAAATGGTTGAAAGGTTCTATTTATACCCTAAGAAAAGGGTTAATTGCAAAGCGTGCCATTATACTTTCTAGGGTTTATGAAACGACACTTAAGTTTTGCAATCGTTACAATGTGATCACTGAAATTCTTAAAATCCCCAATTTAATCATTGAAATTTAAATAAGTTTTGAATTGAAATTCCCAATTATTAGGGTTTTTAATTTAGGGCAAAATTGGGGTGTTACAACTCTCTCACCGTTAAAAAGAAATTTCGGCCTTGAAATTTAACTGGAGCAAAAAGATGCGGATACTAAGCTAGAATGACAGTCTTGGGCTCCCACATAGCCTCATCATGACTACGACTACGCCACAGAACTGTTACCATCTTAATGGTCTTCCTTCTGAGAACATTTTTATCCTAAGCAAGAATCTCAATAGGCTCCTCCTCAAAACGCAAATCAGGACGAACCTCAATATCCTCAACATGCATGACATGTGGATGATAACGTCTCAACACTGAAATATGGAAAACATCGTGAATACGCTGACGCTCTGGTGGTAGCTCTAGCTGATAGGCAACTGGTCCATCTCGACAAATAATACGATAAGGGCTAATGTAACGAAGACTCAGCTTGCCCTTTCGACCGAACAGAAGTACCTTCGTCCAAGGAGTTACTTTCAAGAAAACCTCATCACCCACCTCAAACTCAAGATCACGGCATCTCAAATCAGCATAAGACTTCTGTCTGTCAAAAGCAGCCTTAAGACGATCTCGAATAAATCTGACAGTCTGCTCAGCCTCGTGCACAATCTTCAGTCCCAACAATATGTGCTCATTTAACCCAGTCTAACCAATAGTTGAACGACACCTACGCCCATACAGAGCCTCATGCGGTTCCATCTTGATACTGCCCTGATAACTATTATTATAAGAAAATTCTGCAAGCGGTAAGAAATCCTTCCAACAGCCTTTGAAATCAAGAATACAACCTCTCAACATATCCTCAAAAATCTGGATCACACGCTCAGACTGACCATCTGTTTGTAGATGATAAGATGTACTGAATTTCAATCAAGAAACCAAAGTAGAATGTAGAGACCCCTAGAATCATGTAGTGAACCTCGGATCTCTGTCGAAAATAATAGATAACGGTACCCCGTGAAGTCGAACGATCTAAAAAATATAAAATCGGGCTAACTTTCTCAAAGAATAGTTAACTCAAACATGAATGAAATGTGTGGACTTTGTAAGACGATCAACAATTACCCAGATGGAATCCTTCTTCGACGGAATGAATGGAAGTCCACTAACAAAGTCCATAGTCACGCACTCTCACTTCCACTGAGGAATCTCAATATGTTGTAGTAACCCAGACGGACGTTGATGCTCTGCTTTGACTCTCTGACAAGTCAGCCACCTCGATACAAATCCGACGACGTCCCACTTGAGACCTTTCCACCAGTACCTTTCACGAAGATTCTTATACATCTTTTCACCATAAGGATGCATAGAATAAGGACTGTCATGGGCCTCACGAAGAATAACTTGTTTTAACCCAGATTTCCTTGGAATACAATACCGGCCACAGAAACATTATACTCCATCATGATCAATAGAGAAATCTAGAGATGTACCCTCACGCACCTCTCTGATACGAGGCATCAAAAACAGATCACTAGGCTGCTTAGCTCGAATATCAGAAATTAATGTAGGAATAACTCGAAGTTCTGCCATCAGACTACCATCGTCGTACAAACTCATCCGAGCAAACAAAGCTCTCAGATGTGAAATGACGTTACAACTCAATGCATCAGCAACGACATTAGCTTTACCTGGATGATACTCAATCTCACAATCATAATCCTTGAGAAGCTCTAACAAGCGACGCTGTCTCAGATTAAGCTCTTTCTGAGTGAGGAGGTATTTCAGACTCTTATGGTCTGTATAGATATAACGCTTCTCCTCGTAAAGATAGTGTCTCCAGATCTTAAGTGCAAAGATAACAACAACAAGCTATAGATCATGGGTAGGATAGTTACACTCATGTTGTTTTAACTATCGAGACGCATAAGCCACTACCTTCCCGACCTACATCAAAACACACACCAATCCGGTGTACGAAGCATCACTAAAAACTGTATAAGCCTTACCTGGCTCAGGCTGAATCAAAACTAGTGCTTCAGTCAACACAAACTTAAGCTTCTCGAAACTAGACTGCTGAGCCTCAGTCCAAAAGAAGGGAACATCCTTCCTCAGAAGCTTAGTCAACGGAGCTGCAATAGAAGAGAAACCCTCAACGAATCTTTGATAATAACCAGCTAAATCCAAGAAGCTTCGAACCTCAGAAACATTCTTCGGCTGCTTCCAACTCATAATAGCTTCAACCTTCATCGGATCAACTTGAATACCCTGAGCTGAAACTATATGACCCAGAAACATAACCTCAGAAAGCCAGAACTCACACTTACTGAATTTGGCATATAGTTGTTTCTCTCGTAGAATCTGTAATACAATCCGAAGACGTTCCTCATGCTCTTCCTCAGATCTAGAATATACCAATATATCATCAATAAATACCACAACAAACTTATCAAGATAGGGTTGAAACACCCTATTCATCATATCCATAAAAGCGGCAGGAGCGTTAGAAAACCCAAAAGGCATCACAAGGAACTCGTAATGGCCATATCGTGTCCATAAAGCTATTTTGAACAAATTAGAATCCTTAACCTTGAGTTGGTAATAACCAGATCTCAGGTCTATCTTAGAGAATACCGTAGCTCCCCGGAACTGGTCAAACAAATCATCAATACGCGGAAGAGGATATTTGTTCTTGATCGTCAGCTTGTTCAGCTTCCGATAATTTTTACAGAGTTGAAGTGTCCCATCCTTCTTCTTAACAAACAGAATAAGAGCTCCCCAAGGAGAAACATTGGGTCGAAGGAAACCTCGATCCAACAATTATTGCAACTGAATATTCAACTCTTTAAATTCATTCGGTGCCATCCGATAAGGTTCCATAGACACAAAGTTGTACCCAGATAAACCTCCATGCCAAACTCAACCTCATCCCGTTTCGATTAGTACCCAGGTAATTCTTCCGGGAAAACGTCTAGAATGTACCGACAATAACATTTGGTTCATCACGGTCCTCGTGCCTCCTAGTAGAATAAACTAACCCCGGCTGTCTGGCCCCCGATCCTGCTGATCCTCCACTCGGAGCTGGTCTACCTCTACTAGCAGAGCCTGAAGTAACATATCTGACCTGACCTCTTCCCCTGGCGGGAGTCTGTGCTGATGTCTGAGACTGATTAGTAGTAAAAGCTAATGGAGGTGAAATCGGACAATCTCTGAAACGATGCTCGAATGAACCAAATCTGAAACAAGCTTCAGTCTGCCTCCTACATTCGCCCGAATGCCACTTCATCCAAAATGGACACTGTGGCACCCCTCGAGTACTAGTCGAACCACCAGCACTGACAGTCAGAATAGAAGAAGTCACTGGTCTAGCTCTCGAATAACCCTGATAGTATGTCTCATCTCTGGCCCTCTTCCTAGACTGATTTCCCTGACTATGCTTAACTGACATTAACACTGGTCTCTTCATTCTATCAGATCCATGGAGCTCAAGCTGTCTCAACTCGTCCTCATTACGCTCAACTGTCCTAGCTCGTCAAGTTATATCATTGTATTCCTGGTCCATATGTAAAGCAACACTGGCCTTTATCGTAGGACGCAATCCCTTCAGAAACCAATCACACTTGTCTTTTTCTATGGTCACTAACCTTGGGACGAACTGAATCAATCTCATAAACTCGATCTCATAGTCATTAACAATCATGTCGTTCTGTCTCAGATTCATGAAATCATCTCTGCACTTAGCTATATAATCAGCTCCGACATATCGATCACGGAAAACCTGTCTGAAATTATCCCAAGTAACAGTACTAGCTGGAGTAACAAGCTCCTCAGCTTCCCACCAATTCTGGGCTTCACCTTGTAGTACTGAAACGACAGCCTTGAATTTCCGGTCGGTAGGATAATCCATCTCAACAAATAATCGCTGAAGCTTCTTCAGCCAGTACTCTGCATCTGTTGGGTCTATACCCGTCTTTCCATCGAACATAGTCATCTCGGCAGTAAGAAAATATGTGGATATGGGTCTTCGAACACTCTCAGACTGACTAAGGTATCTCAATAACTCTCTTTGAATAGTTACAACATATGTGCCTACTGTCTCACTATCCCCTGAATCACGATGACCACTACCCTGAGCAGGCTGAACATGTGGATCTCCTCCACCGGTCTGCTGAGCTCTAGTCTACTGAGCTCCTGTCTGATCCACATGTTGTTCCTCGTCATTCGCACCCTGGACCTCATCTTGATTTTGTATAGAACCATCTAGAGGTGGAACGTCACTATCTGCAGTCACGGTACGACCTCGTCCTCGGCCACGGCCTCAGCCACGACCTCGACCGGCCGCTACTCTAGAACTTCTCCGAGGTGAGATAGTAGTATATCTACAAAAGACATAATCCTAAGATTAGATTCGGTACTTGGAGACCTTATTCAGAATATGTATAAATATACTCATAATAGAACATAAATTTATCTGAAATTCCCGTTTTACCCTGAAAACATTTGAGAATGCATGCAAAAATGTATTTTCAATTTCAAATTGATTTAAATCACTCAGGCTGAGTGTTGAACCTGGCTCTGATACCACTAAATGTAACCCCCTAAACCCGACCCGGAAGAACTGGGTCAAATATAAGGAGTCAACTCAAAGCTTCTCCCTCACACAAGTAACTTGATTCAAAACTTAAATTCCAAAATAGATAACAATAATATCGCATATTACATACTGATAAAATATTCCTGAAAATATTAAATATTCAAAATGTGCATGCATGATAAAACAGAATAACCCCAAATAAAACATCTAGAATCTGAAATTATATACAATCTGATAAAACATATAATATATAAAAGTCCAAGTCTCATACTGATAATAATAAATAAATAAAGCTGGAAAATGAGGTCCTCAAAGTACCGTAGCCTAGACCTGAGTATCTGAAAGTAGAAACTAAAGGGGAGTCAGCAAAAACGCTCAATGTGTCTCTACAATGCAAATAGAACTAACAAAGTCATTATAACAACAAAGGCAACAAAACATTATTAGAATACAGATTTTCCATCATGAATCAATTCAAACACATAAGCAAGTATGAATGAATATGCAACACAATATGACATGCACCCAAACTACATCACCATCCAAAGAGTAAGGTTCCCCAGAACCACTCTCTATCTCATCACCATCCGAAGTGGAATCCAGCATGTAGGGCAAAACCACTGATCTGAAGTAAATATCATCTTGAAGGATGAAACTATTGAACTTCCCCGTACAGAATCCCAACCAAAATGAGATGACATAAATACCGAGGTCTGAATCTGAATGCATTATTTATCAACAGAAACGCATAATCATATAATACGATATACAATAATCCGAATCTGAATGTATAAACAAATAATTGCATAACATTACAAAATGTTGAACAAGTCAAACATCACAGATCAATAGAATATAATCATCACACATCATCAGACCACATCATGTATACATTTCAGCAAATCATCACATTTACATACAAATTAATGTAAGCAAACTGCACAGAAGAGAACACACCTCAAGTAGCTAACACTCAACGTCGATGGTGACGTCTCCTACGCTCAGCTCTATCTCTAGGTCGGTCAGAGTCAGCTCCTATAACAATAAATACACCATCAAGATATTACTACTATGCCAAGACACTGATAATATAAACATCGAATGTATATTAATAATTAAAATCATGAGCGGATCCCGATGTCTGAGCAACAGGAAGTCGTCCAGGTGAAGGAAGAGGAAGGATCTCAGTATCCGAGTTAATGTCGTCTGCAAATACGAATAATACCAATTAATTTTTCCGATATTCAAATCTTTAAATACAAGTATAAATGAAAAAAGCGGTCAAAACGGTCTTTCGGGTTCGAATTTTGAAAAACGGGCAACAAAATCGAAATCAGGATGTCGAAAAACATAGAATAGCCTTTTCTGAAAAAGTCAACGGTCAACGCTGACGTCAGCCGACTATTTATAAGATAGATCGATTCGGTTCTATCAACCCGGTTTAGTTTTTCTGGACAAGGTCAGACCGGTTCAACATAAAATCCCTAATTCGAAAATTAGGGCACAACATCCCCCCTCGATTCCTCACCGCTAGTGACCTCTCACGTCAAAATCCGACGAATTTCCGAGACCCACATACACACACAAGTTACACGAGGGAAAGGAACAATTGAGACCCAACCAATTTGCAAAAAAAAAACAAGACGACGACAGCATGAGGGATTTCTGAAGCAACCGAAAAGCTTACCGATGAGTTTCGGGCAAAGGGCGACCGACAAGGTTTAGTTGACGAGTGGGTTATGGTCGGACAACAAAGGGAAGATGAACGGTGCTACCGGATCGTCGAACGAACGATGTTTGATCCTTGGCCGGGCGGAAAACAGAGAAAGGTGGTTTCTTTTCTTATGCTCGCACAAGACGTTGAAGAAGAGGGAAGAGAACGGCCAAAACCAAAGAAAATGGTTGAAAGGTTCTATTTATACCCTAAGAAAATGGTTAATTACAAAGCGTGCCATTTTACTTTCTAGGGTTTATGAAACGACACTTAAGTTTTGCAATCGTTACAATTTTATCAGTGAAATTCCGAAAATTCCCAATTTAATCACTAAAATTTAATGAAGTTTTCAATTGAAATTCCCAATTATTAGGGTTTTTTAATTTACGGCAAAATTGGGGTGTTACACAAACAATGTGAAAGATTTACACAACTTTCCATATTTAAATCATGAAATTTTAATCTCTATATTTAAACTATAAAACTATAAATCTTAAATTTTAAATTCTAAACCCACCATTCATAACTTCTAAAATTAATAATTTATATAAATTAAATTTTATTCCATTTGTGTATTAAAATATATTTTTTGATAAATAGGAGCATTATAGGAAAGTGTGTTCAAAGAATTAGATACGAAATTGGTTCCAAAAAGGATTCCAATCGTTAAATTCTTTAAAACTAAAAACTTTTGAAGTTGGCTTTTCATGTGATCTTCTTTTTATCCAAATCTTCCTTTTTATTTTTTTCATTTATCACCTCGGGATGCACAAATTCTCTTTAAGTTGTATTTTTTATGCATAACGTTAGAAAATGTTCATAATAACTAACTGAAAAATTATTTTAATTTTTTAAGTACATTAGTCTTTAATATTTTATCTTAAGTTAAAATAGTTAATATTTGAATAAAAATCGTTAGTTAATTAACGACAAATTACTTGACATGGTGTGGGAAATCTCCATGGCAATGCACACCGACATAACAATGACAAATAAAGAAAGGTCCTGACTTGACATAATGACACACAAGTAAAACTAAAATTATATAAAATACAATTTAATTTTTTTCTGCTGATGTGTTATTCTGTCAGTCATATCAAGTTGTTTATCGTTAGTTGATTATAGTTTTCATTCAGGAAATGACCATTTTGACTCAAAATAAAACGTTGAGTGTTAAAATGTTTTCATTCACGGAATGGCATTTTTTATAATCATATTTGATCGGTTTGTCGATAAATTAATTTGAAGCAAATATTATAATAATTTATTAAGGAGGTGATACTTCTAATTTTATTTGTTTTACTCGTAACATAAGAATTTGAATTCTATACATTATTTAAATTATCTAATATCTTCTTCCGCTAAAATAACTAATAGTTAGTCTTTTAAGTTATACATAAATAAATTTATTATATGTTCGAATTATTTTGAGTCTAACCAAAATTAATTGGTTTAGTTGCTAAGGATACTCATTCTGGTCCATCTTGTATAGGTTCGAATCTCATAATGAGAATATAATATCTCTCTATTTAAACAAAAAATTTGATTAAATTGTAATACCCTAATTCAACTTACAATGTATAACATAAAAGTATAACATAGGTGCTTATCTATAGCCTTTTTGCCGTTCCTAACCGACCAATCGTGTAACCCCCACGTCCCGGTCTGGCCGGATGACCGGTCCGAGTAGTCCACACGGGGAAAACCGAAGTGAAACCCGTTAAGGTTCCCCCTCGGTTAGCAACCCTAATTTTTTTTCTTTTAATTTGATCTTTTCAAAAAGCTCAATTAAGTCCTATGTGATCAAACATCGGAATAAAATACAGAAGTTAAACATTTGAACCCAAGACAACATTTAAACAACCCAATTTTAATCCTTTAAACATGTCGTTTCGAAACACCCTTGAGGCGTATCGAAATGCCTTGACCAGGTCAACTGCCCAAAGCCCATACGAAGGGGCCGTATCGAAACAGAGGTCAACTGTTCCGAAACACCCTCAACGGTCAACATCTTGTGGTCAACGAGATTTTGATCGTTTCGAAACCCTTAGAACCGTTTCGAAACGCTTTCATCTTGTCATTTTCTCAGAATTCCAGTAGCCAAAACGTTCTGATACCCGTTTCAGAATAGGGGATTCACAGGCCAAACCGTATCGTAACGCGTTCCGATACGGGGTCCCTGAAGCCTTACCTGTTCCGAAACGTCCCAGCTCGTTTCGAAACGCGGGCTGTCTGCAATCTTTGAAAACCAGAGTTAGGCGAATTTCAACAAGTCTAAAGGTCCCAAAGGACCTCTAAAGGCACACAACGCATGCAAACAAGGTCTAGAGGCATACATCTTATGTCAAGCATGCTCAAACACACACAAAGCATAGATTTAAACAATCGTTCACACATGGCAATCACACATTAAAAACATTTCAAAAAGCCATGCTTGAAAACATTAATAGCCAAAAGGCACCCTTCCTCTCATATAGGTTTACATGCCATCAAAAGCATTCTTAATCATCCATAAGACATACATCACACAAGCATTTGGCAAGATATATCATGATTACAATCCAAGTCAATTCATAAACATCAAAACCATATATGAGTCATTCATAGCTCATACAAACACACACTCTTGCCACATTGCTAAGCTACTACATAATTGTTAACAGTGCTTGAGCAACAAAAACTTGGAAAGCCCCTTTCGCCTTGCTCCGAGCTAACACCACGCTAATGATATGCATTGTTGAAAATGAGAGCGTCAGCTATAAGCTTAGTAAGGATGCTCTAAAATCGAAAACATCAACAATGCAGGGTCCAAGCATGTATTCCCTAATTCTCATATACAGCATGCATAGGTAAATCCACAAGTAGACCTAGCTAGTCTTTCAAGAGTCATAATATGGCATCTCACATCATACTAAGCTAAAATATCATATATCAATGTCATACATCACAAGTATAAGAACAAGTTCGATTGGCCACTATTAGTTTACCCGGATGTGCAGATTTAATCTCAACATTCACTTTACCTCGGTGGGATTACACTCATTACCGGACCTTGCATGGGCGGGATTCCACTCATCACCACATGCCCTACGGATGAGATTCCACTCATCATCCCATAGAATATATATAAATATCCGGTGGAATGTTATATCACCGTACTCCTCCTTGATGACTCAACGTCATCAAGGCCACGTACGTTTTGACTCAATTTCTTAGCACACTAATCCTAATGATCAATCATTTACACCCAGTAAGTTAATTAGTGCCAATTTCATTTACCACATCACACATCCACCATTTACATCACATGTTCATCATATACATATGTCAAGATACACATATACATATCAAACCACATTTCACAATGGCATAAAGGCAAAACATAAATTGTATTTAATAGAATCAAAGAGCTATGTTTAACAATTTAACTCCACAATGGAATGGCCTACCAAGCACATTCCAACTCACACACTACACACACTTGAACCAACTTTAAAACACATTTAAAGTCACTCACCACCCTTCCTTAGCAACAAAAGCAAGCCTCCTACAAGCCCAGATTCGATCCCGATGCTGCACCAATGTCTCCTCTTGTTTCTAGCCAAACAAAACACATCCATTACTTCACAAATCATTGCTAAAACTCAGCCATCATCTCACCCCATAAGCACAACCAACTTCAACAATTTCCAATCCAAATAACCACCCAAAATACCCATTTTCGTGCTACTTCAAAACCTAGCTGAAAATCCTATTTTCAAACACCCAAATGGTCCGAAAACACCCTCCTAACATACTTAAACCATCAACCCTCCAATTTCACCTTAAAACTCACAAAAAATCAAGTTTTTGACACTTTAAAATTTGCCACTAGAACCCATTTCGGGTTTTCACCCAAACCTAACGATTTTAACATATTATATGCATTTTAAGGTGAATAAACTAAAACCCAACTTGATAATTTAAAACCAATTGAAAAACTAAGTAAAAACCCAAACTTTCATCAAACCCTAACTTTTCAAAAGTTTGTAGTTTTAAAATCTACAACCATGTAAGGATAGAAAATGAAGAGGAGAGTTAGAAAATGTTATTATCTTTGAAAATGGCCTTGAGATGGAGATGGAAATTAATGGAATAGTGATTTTGGGTACTAGGGGGTTTTGAAAGCTCTTTAACGTTGGGGAGATGGGGAAGACAAAGATGATGCCCTTTTTTTTGTTTATTCCTTTAAGTTCAAAAAGTTGTCTAGCTTTTTAAAACATTTGGGTTAAATTACCAAAGTGGTCCCTCCTATTTATTTTAAATTCCAATTGGGTCAAGCCTAGGCCAAATTGATTCAATTAAATTTTACCGACTCGGACCACTAACCCGACTAACTCCTACCCCAAAACACGGGTGTTACAAATCGAATCAATGTAATAAAAGCGAGAAGCTTGTTGATAATTAAAAAGAATATTTATTAGGACCATTAGAAATTGGACCATCAATTCATCTAGTAAAATAATTCGTTCGGTTATTTTAAAATAGAATAAAAAAATTAGATTCTAATGTTATAAATTAAATAAATTTAAAAATTGTTTTGTGATAAATTTTTATAATATTTAATTTAAATTAACATGTGAAAAGATTTAAAATGATGACATTAACAAAAAGAAAACTCTTATTTACATATAGCTTTTAATCGTTAAAGAACTCAATTCGAACAAAAATAGTATAACTGGTTTGAATTTGAATCATGGTTCAACCCGTTTCATGAGTAAGCAAAAACTTGTTATTAGGGACGGAGTAAATAATTAAGAAAAATAGAGACAATGTACAATTAACCATTAAAAAGGGGATATCGTTCAAATGATAATTTAAATCGAAGAGTCAAGTTAAGACAAAATTAAGGTACCAAAATATATATTAACCCAAATAAAAAGTTTGGGTCAGTTTAAAAAGTCTGAAGGAATCAAGCCTTTGTTTTTTTATTCCGTGATTGAAATCAAACTTTAGACGCGACATAAACTATAACCAAAGAACTAAACATCTATTTCCATTAATTTCAATTGCCGTTTGGATTATTCTACTTGCTAGAATTTAATTACTATATTATACAATCATAGTATTCTTCAATAAATCGACTTTCAAAACTACGAGACGACGTTGTACTCTATTTTCGACATGAATGCTGCTGCAAAAGCTGAAGTTGGCGAGTTAAGCATATGGTCGAGGACTATGTCGTTGTCGTTTTCAGTTCTTTTGACGAATCGGCCTTTGATTCTTGGCCTTGATTCGGCGTAGGCCTTCCGGGAAGCACATCAGATTGTTTTCTCGAATTATCGGTTCTTCCACTTCTCTTTGTACCTTAAAACTCGAGCCTCGCGGTCGGTTTTGTCGACTTGGGAAGCTTGGTTGGTGGTCGGAGTTGACGAGATGGGTACGTTTGGATCGGCCATGGTTGGAACTATTCCCACTTCAAGTGACGAATATGAAACCTGAAGGTTGTATATAATTTGGTCAAATTGGGATTTTAGTACCTTTGTTATGTTTACTTTTGAAATTAATCCTATACTTTAATTTGTATTAGTACATTTCAAAGTGAATGGAAGTAAAGAATTTAATCCTCTACTAACTAGGGATGGGCATGACACGGAGATTCAACCGATCAAATTTTAAGAGTCGGGATTAAAATAAATAGATTTAGGTTGGGTCTGGTTTAAATTTAGAGTAAAAATATTTAATTTGACCCAACATGAGATAATTATGTAATTCACTCATATATTTAGGGATAAAATTACAAGTCAGGTTTTTTCGCGTCGAGTCAACTCGAGTTTTGCTCACCCCTACTTATGGGCAAGTAAAAACTTTTCATGCAATCCAAATCATGCCCAAACATAAATATATGATTATGAAATGATTAAAATACTAAATTTTCATACACAACATGAACAAAATATATATAGAATATGAAAGTGGCGGTAGAGTTAAGGGTTGTGTTTGCTAGCTTGAGTATCTCGCGAGATGGAGGTCTTGTGGCTGAATTTCAAGTGAAACCATCTCTGGTTCAGTTAATAAAGGATAAGCAGTTGTTGGACGATTCCTTGGTGCCACATGTTCAGGATATTGCTGAGGGTAGATCATCGGATTTCTTTTTTAATGATAATGGAGTTTTATGTTTCAGAGGACTGGTAGTAGTGCCGAATGATGTAGAGTTGAGGCGTACTATTTTGACCGAAGCTCATTGTAGTCCTTTTGTTATGCACCCTGGTAGTACAAAGATGTATCGTGATATGAAGGATGAGTACTATTGGGTGGGGTTGAAGAAAGATGTTGCAGAATATGTAAGTGTATGGTTTGTCAGCGGGTTAAAGCTGAGCATCAATTTCCTTCAGGGTTGTTGAAACCGTGGAGGATTCCTGAATGGAAGTGGGAAAGAGTCACCATGGACTTTGTGTCTGGTTTACCTTTGTCGCCATTGAAGAAGAATTCAGTGTTGGTGATTGTGGATCGCCTTACAAAGTGTGCACATTTCTTACCTGTGCATACCACGTATACCTTTGATAAGCTTGCAGAGTTGTACATTGCTGAAATTGTGCGTCTGCATGGGGTACCGAAATCTATAGTGTCGGATAGAGATCTGAGGTTCACATCGCGATTTTGGGAGTGTTTGCATCAAGCTTTGGGTACGCGGCTGAACTTTAGTACTTCTTATCATCCACAGTCAGATGGACACTCTGAGCGTGTTATCCAAGTGCTTGAGGATATGTTGAGGTGATGTGTGATTGAGTTTCAAGGCTATTGGGAGAAGCATTTGCCTTTGGTGGAGTTTGCTTATAATAATAGCTACCAGGAAAGTATTCAAATGGCACCTTATGAAGCCTTGTATGGGAGGAAGTGCAGAACTCCTCTTTGCTGGGCTGAAACATGTCAGAAATTGGTCTCGATGCCGACTTTGTTGAAAGGAACCACCGAGAAGGTGAAGCTCATTTGTGAGCGGTTAAATGCAGCTTATGATCGATAGAAGTCTTACGCGAATTTGAAGCGTAAGGAGATTGAGTTTGCGGTGGGTGACCGTGTGTTCTTGAAGGTTTCACCTTGGAAGAAGGTGATGAGGTTTGACCAGAAGGGTAAGTTGAGCGCTAGGTGTATTGGACCATACAAGGTGATAGAACGTGTGGGTCCTGTTGCGTATAAGCTGAGGCTACCGCAAGAGTTAGAGAAGATACATGATGAGTTTCATCTCTCGATGCTTCGGAGGTATAGATAAGATCCTTCGCACGTTATGCATGTTGAGGAAGTTGAGTTGAATCCAGATTTGACCTATGATGAGGAGCCATTTGAGATTTTGGATTCGGACAGTAAAGTTCTTCGTGGTAAGACCATTGAATTGGTTAAGGTGTAGTAGAAGCATCGTGTTGTTGAGGAAGCCACGTGGGAAAGAAGAGATGATATGAAGAAGCAGTTTCCTTACCTTTTACCTCCAGGTAAATTTCGAGGACGAAATTTCTTAAGAGGGGGAGAGTTGTAACACGCCAATTTTGGGCTTAGAAGTTTAGGGCCTGAACCGACCGGGTCTGAGAAACTGTTCGAATATAAAAGGGTGTTTTAGGGAACACCTAGTTCGGGATGCTTTAAAAATATAGAAAAATTTCTAAAAATCCTCATTTATTATATATAAGTGAATGGTGAAATCAATTTTACAAAATATGGTTTGGAAATACTACATTTTATGTAGTGACCAAATCGTAGTATTTACAAAGTTTAGTAGTGACTGTTTTGTAAAGGATTGAAACATTGAATCTTTAAGGAGCTAATTTACCAAAAATGTTTTCATCAGATTTCACTTAATTTGGGTGATTTAATTAAATAAAATAAAGGTGATAAACTACCTTTGACTTTCATAACCACTTTTCTCTAATTTTCTCTCATTTCATTTTCTCTCAAAATCCTATCAACCAAACACTTTTTCTCTAGCAAAATTCACTTTGATTTTCAATTCATTTGATGAGATTTCCATCACTCATTGATTCCTAATCAATCTTTCATAAAATCTATTTGTTTTCTACATTGAATTTTCATGGAAACTTGCCCAAATCAAGGAGAAATCATCTTTTAGATGTAAGATTGTTCTTCTCTTCTAAATACTCAGTTCTTTACTGAAATTCCCAAGTTCTCAACCCTTTATTAAAGGTTTATGAATGGTTTTAATGTTGGAAACAAGATTTTGGCTTAAAACTCAAGATTTTGGAAGAGATCTTGAAGATTAGCCGTAATTGATTGGGCTCTGTTTTGAGATGGTTTTCTAATGTATTTTGGATGTTAAATGATGTTAGGAATTAGGTTTTATCAATCCAATCCCGAATAGGTTGTTTTTCCTATGATTTTGCTTGTGAAAATGATGGGTGTTGGGGTGATATTGGTGTTCTGTTAAAGCTGCGGGTGTAAGGACGAGTTTAGGATTGTTTTTTATGTTAATTAATGTTTAGAAATGTTTAGAAGTGATGGATCTTGGCTGGGTTATGTTTTGGAAGAGTTTGGAGGTGATTTCAGTTGTGTTTGATAGCCGAAATGTTGGGTTTCGGTAGAGCAGCGAGTTTAGCAGTGTTGGCTGAAGATTTCAATGCATGATGATGCATTAATCCTCTGCTTTTGTGTGTCTAAAACAGGGGAGACATCTTAGGACACTTTTGGAGTTGATACGGAAGCTTAGTTGGCGTTTCGGCGAGCAAGCAAAAAGAAACTGGTGAGTGCGATTGGGTTAGAAGTCCATGAGGACAAAAATAAAAGGTTGGGGGATTTATGAGAGGTTTGAAACACCTTCCTAAATCTGGAAATAAGTATGGTTTGAATTACTCTCTTTAAAGTAGTGTTTGCCCCTAAAATTCTTTTACATGCTCATGGTTTGAGATTGATAAATTCCTACTGTTTTTGTGCATGATTCATGGCTTGAGATTATGCTTGTAGAGATGTCATGAGATGGCATGTTGCATTGAAGAGATTTGAGCTTTTTGTTTGAAGCAAAGTATGATTCATGTTCTGAAATGTGATGAGAAAACCTTTGAGTAATATTGCATGAAAAACAGTAGGTGTGGTGATGTTTTAACACATTATATTGGCATAGATGTTGAGAAACTTACTGATATAGTTGATCAATCAATAGGATGAGAGTGCACTATAAACTAAAAATTCGTATGTGCTCTTTGGTTAAGCCAAAGGGAGATATTCCGACGATGGGCATTCCATCGAGTAGGACTTGGTGAAATACCCAAGCTTTGAGGCGATGAGAGATTCCGCCATGTGAGTACGGTGATGAGAGATTCCACCGGAAGTCATGTTGCTAGACAAGTGAGTACGGTGATGCGAGATTCCAACGAAAGAGTCTAGTGTAGAAATGTGTCCGCATATCCGAGTATTAATGAGATGCTAAATTCCAATATAAATGATGAAATAGTTTTTGTTACACATGTACCTTTGATGAAATGATTTATGCTATGAGTTATGCATATAAGATTTGTTTTAGAAATGCTTTGATGATACAAGCATGTGTATGGCCTTGCCATAAGTTTTGCAATAGTAAATGCATGAGATAGAATTGAGGTACATGTAGTATCAATGAGAAGTTTCTTTGAATGGTTTTCAAGCATGTGTTAAAATGAGCATGTGGTTCAAAAGCTTTTGTGTAAAGATTTTCAAAGTGTGCATTATTGTGTTGGTTTCCTTTAGAGCATGCCTCACTAAGCATTTGGGCTTACACTCTCTCTATACCAATAATGCATATAATTGAGGTGTTTCCGGGCAACAAGGAAGCTAAGTTCATCCAAGGAAGTCCAAGCTCATGTATGGTGAAGTTTTCATACACTTTAGTTTTGATAGATTGGCAATGGGAAACCAAGAATTGTATTTGGGAGATGTGTTAAACTCCCTAGGGTTGTGGCATGTTTGCTTTGGCTAGTTTGAATTGCAAATGACCTTAATTGCTTGTTTTGATGTTGGATTGCCTATTTGTGATTTGATATTAGGAAGCATTCATCTAAACTAGTGAGATTTCATGTTTGATGATATGAATGTGTTTAAAAGTTCTAGATATGTACCTTGTATGTTTGCTGATTTGTTGGTATGATTAGAGAGTCTTTGGGATGTGTTTAAATGAGTTTATGAAGGAAAAACCAGCAATTGTTGCAGTTTCTGGGCAAACCGTATCGAAACACCCTATAATGTTTCGAAACGGGGGCCTGTAATGGCCTTCGTGTTTCGAAACGTTTGGAGGCTGTTTTAAAATGATTTGGCTACTAGAATGCCATGTTTCAGAACTAGTCTCGAAACACACCCGCATACCGAAACGGTCAACGCCGTTTCGATCCAGCGTTTCGATACGGCAGGTGGGTGTTTCGAAACAGGTGACCGTTGGACACAAATTTGAATTGCTCTGATGTTTGCATGTTTTAAACTTTAGTCCTAAATGTTGGGATTGCAATTGCTTGAGCTTGAGATGTCCAATTAAGATGAAATTTGGCAGAGAAGCATGTAACATGACTAAGTTTATAATGGTAAACTTAAAATTAATGAAGACCTTCTAATTTATAGAAATTAAATTTTGGTCCCTAAACCTGTGTAAAGTGCAATTGAGTTCCTATATGATATTTGTTTGTTGTGCCTTTCTCAATCGTATCTCGTGAGTACTCACTTAGGGTTAACATGTATATAGACAAGATTAAAAAGGAAAAAAAGGGTCGTGAATCAAGGTTGACTTTCAGGTTGACTTTGGTTTTCCACGTGTAATCTTCGTAGTTCGGGTCAATCATCTAGGCTGGGCTAAGGGGGTTACATTGTGTTTTAGAGATAAAGTTGTAGTACCTGTAGATGTTGAGTTGAGACGTCTGATTCTGAGCGAAGCACATTCGAGTCCTTTTTCTATGCATCCGGGTAGTACTAAGATGTACCGTGATTTGAAGAATGATTATTTCTGGGTTGGTTTGAAGAAGGATGTAGCCGAGTATGTGAGTTGTTGTATGGTTTGTCATAGAGTGAATGTAGAACATCATGTTTGTTATAGCCTTTGAAGACTCCGAAATGGAAATGGGAGAGGATCACTATTGACTTTGTGTCGGGGTTACCGTTGTCTCCTTCGAAGAAGAACTTTGTTTGGGTGATAGTTGATAGGTTCACTAAGTGTGCTCACTTCTTAGCAGTGAACACTACATATTCTTTACACAAGTTGGCGAATTTGTACATTTGCGAGATTGTGAGACTTCATGGAGTTCCGTAGTCTATTGTATTAGACAGAGATCCGAGATTCACTTCAAGGTTCTGAAGTTGTTTGCATAGTGCCCTAGGTATCCGTTTGCATTTTAGTACTTCTTATCATCCGCAGTCAGATGGACAGTCAGAGCTAGTGATACAGATATTAAAGGATATGCTTCGTTGTTGTGTGATTGACTTCCAGGGTTCTTGGGAGAAGCACTTGCCCTTTAGTTGAGTTTGCTTACAACAACAGTTACCAGGCTAGTATACAAATGGCTTCTTATGAGGCTCTGAATGGTAAACGATGTAGGACTCCGATCTGTTGGGCTGAAACGGGTCAGAGATTGTTACTTATGCCGGATTTGCTTAAGAGGACTACCGACAAAGTGAAGTTGATTTGCGACCATTTGAAAGCAGCTTCCGATCGTTTGAAATCTTATGCACATTTGAAGAGAAAAGAGATTCAGTTCTCAGTGGGTGAGAAAGTGTTTCTGAAAGTATCTTCGTGGAAGACGGTAATGCGATATGGCTAGAAAGGCAAGTTGAGTCCGAGGTTTATTGGTCCTTATGAGATACTTGATCGGATTGGGCTTGTATTTTACCGTTTGAGATTGCCTTCTGAGTTAGAGAAGATCCGTGATGTGTTTCATGTGTCGATGCTTAGGAGATATAGATCAGATCCATCTAATGTTATGCATGTTGAGGAGATAGAGTTGAATCCGAATTTTTCATATAATGAAGAACCTGTTGAGATACTTGCTTCTGATAGCAAGGTGTTGCGTGGCAAGAGCATAGAGTTAGTCAAGGTGTTGTGGAGACATGGAGGTGTGGAAGAAGCCACATGGGAGAGGAAAGCTGATATGCTTGAGCAGTTTTCCGTACTTGTTTCCGTCAGGTAATTTTGGGGACGAAATTCCTTAAGTGGGGGAGAGTTGTAAAACTCGGGTTTGGGGGTCGGGTAAAAATAATATTAAAATAATATTTTGGGTTTCGGTTTTATAATAAAATAATAAAATATTTTATGGTATTCGTGTTTGCAATATAAATAAAGTCTATGTTGGGTTTAAGAGAAGTGAGTTTTTAGCCATTTCATTAATGGCATAATGGTAAATATGATTTCTTTGATAAATTAAAGCAAAAACAAACGAAGAAGACATGTGCTCATCTTTTTCCTCACTCTCCTTTCAAACTCAACGACCAAAACAGCTCTCTTCTCCATTTTTACTATTCCATTACATCCTTTGCTCCTTGTTCGTGATTTTCGAAAAGGTAATTGCATTTTTGACTTGGGCTTATCTTCCTCTTCATTTTGATACCATTAGTTTTCATTAATACCATGTATTTTATATTTTGGGTTTTCAAAGAATTTGTCAAAGATTAAAGCTTTATGAATTTCTAACAAAGCTTTTGATTATTTATTGTTAGATAAGTTGTTTACAACCTATAAGGTCCAACATATGTGAATTTTAAAGAGTTTTACAATGATTCTCGGATTTGGGTTTTAGAAGGGTTTTTGAAGGGTTTAAAGGTTGGTTTGGGGGTTGTTTGATGTTGGAAATTAAGGGTTGTTGTTAGTGTAATAGTTAGGGGTTGTTTTGGAAGCATTTAAGTGTGTTAAAAAGGTTGAAATCATGTGTTTTGGACTGGGTTTCATGGCTGCTCGGGTTTGAATTTTTCGGGTTGTTCTTAGCTTGAAACTCTTGTGTTTTATGCTTTATTATTGTTCCGAGTTTGCTACATTGTTGCGTGATCTGATTTGAGGTTGTTTTGATTGTGTTGAGTTGATTAGAAGCAAGAAATTGTGTTGGTGAAGCATCGAGAATAAATCTAGAATCGTTGGAAGCTTGATCGGCTAGTGTGTTGAGCTTGGAATAGTCGGTGAGTGGTTAAATGTTTTTAAATGGTTTTCGAGTATTGGTTCAAGCATGTGGACTAGGTCGGGCTTGGTAGACCCACCTAGAGTTGGGATTAGAGCGGTATCCTAATCCCATGCTTTAGTTAGAGACTTTGGTTGAACTCTAATTGTTGTCTATGCCTCATGTTTAATTGTGTTTATGGTGGATATGCATATTGTGTTATACATGTATGTTGAGGCATGGTTTTGATGCATTGTGATATGCATGTGGATTGTGCATGATGGTTATCATGGTGAGTACGTTCTAAGCATGGAAGTTGTTATGAAATGATGTTGTGAATTGTGCTTACTATTGGCACTAGTATGCTTGGGTACAATGATCGATCATTAGGATGTTTAGTGTGCACACGTGAGTCAAATGCGCGCGTGGTCTTGGTGATGGTAGTCATCAAGATGGAGTACGGGTTCGCCCGGAAAACCATCTTATATATATGTTAGTCGGTGATGAGTGTAATCCCATCGACGAGGCATGAGGACGAGTGGAATCCCCTCCGCCTGAACGGTTATGAGTGTAATCCCATCGTAAGGTAATGGTTGTTGTTGGATGTGAGTTCCAACGGTTATCCGCATATTCGAGTCATAGTTAGGTGCCAATATGATTTGAGATATGTTGTGAATATGGATTAATATATGTGTTTACATGTGATGTGTATATGGACTTGTTGAGCATGTCATAATATTGAATATATGTTCATACATCATGTGTATTTTGGCTCGTGTGGATCGAAGGTAAGAACATGCATTTTACCTTGGTTGTGCTCGTGCTTGGACCCTGCATTGTCGAGGTTTGTTTTAATGAGCTTACCCTCACTAAGCTTTATGCTTACGCTCTCTTTTGTTTGACAATGCAGATCCGTAGTTCGTGGGTTGCTAGTGCAAGAAGGGGGCCTCCAAGTGGGCTTTTTGGTGCTATCTTAGCTTTCAAGTATGGACATTTAAGTTTTAAGGTGTAATAGTCAAGCAATGGGATACGTATTTCTTGCTTTGAGATTTTGAAGTATGTTGGTGTTGGTTTGTTTAGGAGCACGTTTAGACTCCTTTATGATGTTGTTGGCCTTGTGCCTTTATGGATGCCTAAGTGTATGTTTGTTGAAGCATGAATATTAAATGTTATGTATGAAGCTTGTGTTGAATGATGTTGATTCCTTTAATGTATGGCTTCTTTATGTTTGGTGTGTTAAGCATGCTTGTAGATGTTTGGTTTGCCTTAGAGTAGTTGTATGTGTGTGTAGGAGGTTTTAGTGGAGTTTTGGGACAACCTTGTGCCATAAACCAGCTAAAACCAATCTGCAGACAGAGGGCGTTTCGAAACGGTTGGTCCCGTCTCGGTGCGGTCCCTTTGTTTTTGGCCAGGTGTTTCGGTACGCTAGGGGCCGTTTCGATACGATTTTGCTACTGGAAATTTGAGAATTTGACGATAAAATGAAGTATCGAAACGAGCTTTAGTGTTTCGGAATGGCCTTTGTATCGTTGACCACGAGAAATTGACCGTTGAGGGTGTTTCGATACGGGCCACCATGTTTCGAAACGGTCTACTCGGTTTGACTTTGGCCAGTTCGACAGATTTTCCGTTGTAAACTCACCCACTCCACAGAAAAGCACACCTCACTTTATCTATTGATTCGATAACACGCTTCGGCACCCTAAACAAACCCATATAATAAACTAGAAGTGACGAATGAATAAAGTTTAGCAGTGTGACGCGAGTAGCAAAAGATAAAGATGTTTGTTTCCAACCAGCGAGATTTCGTCGAACCGAGCCTATAACTGGTTCCCAAACAACAATGTTGTGAGGATTTACCCCCAACGGCAGCCCCAAATAAACAAAAGCGAATTCAACTTTCCGACAACACAAGACAACCGCCGTTGAATCAAACAACCCCTCATCCACGCCAATAGTATAAAGAGAGGACGTATTGAAGTTAATTTTTAAACCAGAACAAACTTGAAAGCAACACAGTAACCTGTAGATAGTCGTAGCGCTCTCAACCTTAGGCAAAAGCACAAGGAATGTATTGTTCTCACCCACAGGTAACTTGTCGGAATTCAAAATAATCATCTAAAAACCGCCCAACATCATCACAAACTACCTCCCAACACTTCTTAAAAAAATCCATAATGTAGCCGTCCGGCCCCGGTGACTTCGAACACTCACACCCACGAACAACCGCCCACGCCGCATCGAGAGTGAAAGGCGCCACTAATCCCCTATTTTCAGCTTCACTCACCCTATTAAAATTCCCCTCAAAGCTCCAAACACAAGACCTTTCATCCGCGGCAACCAACCAATCAAATCAATGTAATAAAAAACGAGAAGCTTGTTGACAATTAAAAAGAATATTTATTTGGATCATTAGAAATTGGACCATCAATTCATCTAGTAAAATGATTCGTTCGGTTATTTTAAAATAGAATAAAAAAATTAGATTCTAATGTTATAAATTATATAAATTTAAAAGTTGTTTCGTGATAAATTTTTATAATATTTAATTTAAATTAACCGGTCAAAAGATTTAAAACGATGACATTAACCAAAAGAAACACTCTTATTTACATATAGCTTTTAATCGTTCAAGAACTCAATTCGAACAAAAATAGTATAACTGGTTTGAATTTGAATCATGGTTCAACCAGTTTCATGAGTAAGCAAAAACTTGTTATTAGGGAAGGAGTAAATAATTAAGATAAATAGAGACAATGTACAATTAACCATTAAAAAAGGATATAGTTCAAATGAATTGAAAAATAAGAGGTCAAATAAGTAAATATCCCTTATATTTTTTAGTAAAAATCAATATGACTCTATCATTGTTTATCATACAATCCATGGGACGGAGGAATCAAGGGCATAAGTCTCTATTATGAAACTTAAATATCCGATAAATTTTTATTTAATAATAATTTGACCCTTGTTTAAAATTTAAAGTTATTTAGTTATAAATAAACACTGACAAAATAAAAGAAGGGTAGATTTGTGTCCCCAATAGTTTTATTCTAATAGCAATTTAAGTTCATGTAAAACTTAAAAAGGGGCTTTTTAAGTTTTATAAGGGCTGTAAAACTTAAAAAGCCCTTATAATTTTAAAATTTAGTCCTATTTTCAAGTCCATATAACTCAGTTCTCTCTCTTTGGCCGCTATCAAATTAGCATAGTACTGCAGCACCAATCAGCAACGCGATTCACTACCTCTGGTTTGCACTTGGAGACTACGAAACCTTGTGTATCAACGGTTGCACTCATCTTTTAAATGAGAAGTGAAAATGGATTGGATTTGATGTGTGCACACCATGTGTTTGTGAATATTTGTGAATAAAACTGTGTGCACAATTGAAGTTTCAAGTAAGAATTAGAGGCGTGCACGCAACATTAATAGTGAGGAAAATGAGCTTGGGAAATCAGATTCGAAGAGTTTGGATGGTTTTTGTATAAAACTTACCGGGGCAACTACACTGGCAAGGCGTTTGGAAAGTTTTCGACAGACATGGAGTGGTTGTTGATGTGTTTGTACCAAGAAAGAGAGCGAGAGATGGAACCGGATTCGGATTTGTACGTTTGGGGTCAAAGGAGGATGTAGATCGAAGCATAGAGCGTTTTCATGGATTTCGGCTTTATGGATACAAATTAAAGGTAATTATGGCATAAAGTGAGACTAGGGATACATTTTGGAGAAGAAAATGTAATAACATAGATTCAAGGACAAACAAGGAGATCCAGAAATAGTGGGATGATCATGATCATACGAACAATTCCAAAAGGAATCCAGTGAGGCGGCGTAACAAGGATGAGGATAGGGATGATCAGATCACATTGAAAGATCAATCTATAGTGGAAGAGAAACACAAATGTGTGGATGGGCTTGTTAATACCGATAAATGGGAAATTTAATAGAATTGTGCTTTGGGTTTTTTTCGTCAACCCAGCCAAATAGCGGATCTTGCAAATGAGATTACAAATGCCAAAATTGACAAATTTTACGTTGATACAAGTTGCGGTCTCTCTTGTATTCTTCATGTTTGAAGATAAAGAATCAAGGAAGAGAAATTTGGAGACTAGGCGTCTAGAAAATGGTTTGAAAATTTAATTGAATGGTCGCCTACATCATTTTTACCGAATCAAAGGGTATGGCTTTCAGTAAGTGGAATTCCTATTCATGGATGGTATGAAGAAACATTTCAAAATATTGCAGCGATTTGGGGCGAACTCGTACGAATTGACATTGAGACTTTGGCACCTTTGACGTTTGAACGATGTAGATTTCAGATCGAAACCATCTGAATTTCACACATAGATGAAGTAATGGACTTGTGCATTAACAATAACGTCTTCACAATTCGCGTTACAGAAATGGAGGAAGCGATTGGCCCTAAGTGTGATTGTAGTTGTGAGGCCGCGAACTGCTCGGAAGATATATTGAGTACTGAGGATTTGAACATGTATATGTCAAGCCCTGTTAAGGTGTCTATAAGTGGGAGGTCAGCAAATGATACAGTGGTACCTGATTCTTTCTCTTATTCGACTCTGAGATCGAGCCAAATTGATCGTATGTGGAATGAGAACAAGAGGGATGATTAGCGTGTCATGAGCACGGAAAGTTGGATGGCGGATGAAGATGTAAGCTTTGTCCATCGTGAAAGGGACAGTCAGTGAATTCTGGATGTTTTGCCGAGTCATGCAAAGATGGATGTTTTTCCAAACAATGTGGGAGTACAGTGTGATGAACTAGATGCCGACGAACTAGTAGCTAATGAATTGAGCCCACATGTTGATGTCTTAAGAATAGATATTCCTAGGGCTAATAAGGCTCAAACAATTGAATACAATGGAGAGTTTAGAAGGTTACGACAGGTTTCAGAAATCGAACTGAGTTTTTTATCACCTGGTGAGCGAGGTAAGGCTAAAGCGAAGCTGGTAAAAAAGGGCAGAGGTCGTCCGAAGAAAAACCAAAAACTATCAGAAGTAATTGCTAATGGCTCTTTGTCAGATTCGGACTTCTATAACCGAAAACAGATTATTTTAAAAAAAGCGGAGGAAACATTGAAATTGGGTAAACTGAGTGGGGTGAAAACAATTGGAAACGAACAAGAAATTGTAAAGGATATCGTGCGTATGATTGAAGCGCAAGAACGACCATAATTGAAAAGAGCGTTGAGTTTGTGGTCGTGGAATGTGAGTGGGATTGGTTCAGCATTGAAGCGTAATTCGGTTCAACACTTTTTGAGACAACGAAGGTGTGCGATGGTCATTTTTTATGTGACTAAATTAAAGACATCAAGTGAGGGTATGGTGAATAAGATATGGTTTACGAATGATTTTGTTTATGTGTTTACGCCTTCTTTGGATGTTTTTGACATTCGAGAGAGGAGACGGATTTGCTCGGTTCTTGGATGTATGTTTTTGTGGTATAGTAGGAGTATACATACCGTCTGTGGGAGGGGATCAATCGAGTTTGTTAGGCGATATGTGTTATGGTAATCTACAACGAGGTATGGCGGAATTATTCATTGGTTGTGGTGCGTGATTTCCTTTGTGTCGATAGAGTGACGTGGTGTGGTTTGTTAAAAGTGTGAGGATCGATAAGTATGGAAACACACAACATCGGACCATTTTTTTGTTGGTGCTTGACGACATCTTTTGGCCTGGAAATTGCATCTGAGGGGGATTATTGTTGAGCTTATGTATTCATGTTTTTATCGAGAAGCGAATTGCTTGGATGACTTTTTGGCGAGGGGTGGTGTTGATCGAACATCTTTGCTTTTCATACTAGCGTGAATGTTTTCTGGTTTGGTTTCTTGCGTTAGTTTTTTCGTGTTTGTTCGGTTGTTTTTAGGGTTTGTTCTTTATCTTATACTCATCGGTACTCTTTTCCTCCATTTAGGTGTAGGGAGGTTTTTAATGAGGCCATGGAGTGTGATGACACTGTATGATACTTATTAATAAAATCATACTCTTTTGCCGATCAAAAAAAATTTTAAATTTAGTAATTCGACCCTCTCAACGTTCGATCTTGAAATCAATTTCATATTCAATTTGATTCTTAAACTTCTTTGTCCGATTCAATAATACTTAAACTCAACTTTTAGATAAAAACAAGTACAAAAACGGGATGTTTTGTTCAATTCAGAAGTCAAGTTTAAATGATAATTTAAATCGAACAGTCAAGTTAAGACAAAATTAAGGTACATAAATATATATTAACCCAAATAAAATGTTTGGGTCAATTTAAAAAGTCTTTGTTTTTTTTTATTCCGAGATTAAAATCAAACTTTAGACGCGACATAAACTATAACCAAAGAACTAAACATCTATTTCCATTAATTTCAATTGCCGTTTGGATTATTCTACTTGCCAGAATTTTATTACTATATTACACAATCATAGTATTCTTCTATAAATCGACTTTCAAAACTACGAGACAACGTCATACTCTGTTTCCGACATGAAAGCTGCTGCAAAAGCTGATCTTGGCAAGTTAAGCATGTGGTCGAGGACTATGTCGTTTTCGGTTTTAGTTCTTTTGACGAATCGACCTTTGATTCTTGGCCTTGATTCGGTGTAGGCCTTCCGGGAAGTGTATCGAATTGTTTTCTTAAATTTTCGGTTCCTCCTATTTTCTTTGTACCTTAAAACTCGAGCCTCGCGGTCGGTTCTGCCGACTTGGGAAGCTTGGTTGGTGGTCGGAGTTGACGAGATGGCTACTTTTGGATCGGCCATGGTTGGAACTATTCCCACTTCAAGTGACGAATATGAAACATGAAATTTGTATATAATTTGGTCAAATTGTGATTTTAATACCTCTGTTATGATTATTTTTGAAATTTAATCCTATACTTTAATTTGTATTAGTACATTTCAAAAAGACTGGAAGTAAATAATTTAAGCCTCTACTAACTAGGGATGTGCATGACACGGAGATTCGACCGTTCAAATTTTATGAGTCGGGATTTAAAAAAATAGATTTAGGTTGGGTCGGGTCGTGTTTAAATTTAGAGTAAAAATATTTAATTTGACCCAACATGAGATAATTATGTAACTCACACATATATTTTGGGATAAAATTACGAGTCAGGTTTTTTCGCGTCGAGTCAACTCGAGTTTTGCTCACCTTTACTTATGGGCAAGTAAAAACTTTGCATGCAATCCTAATCATGCCCAAATATAAATATATGATTATGAAATGATTAAAATACTGAAATTTCATACACAACATGAACATAATATAAATATAATATGCAAGTTAATAAGTATGCAAATATATCAAATTTGATTATTAACATATTTAAATTTATATAAATATAAAACATATTAAATATGATTATGACATAAATATATGAATCTAAACTGAATATAAGCAACAAGAATTCATCTCAATCCAAAAAGTTAAAATCCAATCAAATGGTATCCATATGAACAAACTTTGAATATTCTTGCAAAACAAAAGGTTGGTAATATCTATATATACCTATACATGCAACCCATTCTATGCAAACTATCAAACCCTAATTTGAACTTTCAAATGGCTAATTTAAAGGTTTTCTTGATGCTTTCCTTGCATGTTTTGTTTTTAGTTTCGAGTTTTGCAACTCATTCACTTCATTCGTTTTCGGTTCCTGATCAAGCATTTGAAGATGAAATAAAAGTACGTTCGTCATTTTACGAATTCGACTCTTTTCATCGTCGATATTCACCTCAATTGACAACAGTAGCGTCTGGTATATCTGCAACTGTTACGAAATCGACCAAAAGACAAGAAATACGTGAGACCGATCAAGAAACCATGGAATTAAAAGGAGGTGGAAAACGTACATTGATAGATGAAGGCAAGAAAGCCATTAAAGCTAGCATGAAAAGGAATGTCGAAAATCCTTTGGAGTCAAAGAGAAAAAGTCCTTAGTAAAATTTAAGGACAGACACATAATTTTATGTCAATGGTGTAAATTTTGTATGAAATCCTCAACATTTACACTTGCAAGCTTAATACTCGCTAATCGAAATAATTTGGGGAACAAATTCTTCAAGGTATCCTTAGTAATAAAAATCAGAAAAGATGAAAATTGTTAGAAAATAAATAAAAAATATTAAAAAATAATATTTGTATCGGTTGTTTAATTTGATAACAAATTAAAAACTCTAAACTGAAAAGAGATTAAAATAAAATTTAAGGCCTAATATGACGTAAAAAAGATAATATGAATATGAACACCAAACATAAACAATTTTTACAAGAGTAATATTTGTATAAAACAGTGTGAATGATTTACACAAATTTTCATATTTAAATAATGAAATTTTAATCTCTATATGTAAACAATAAAACTATAAATCTTAAATTTTAAATTCTAAACCCACAATTCATAACTTCTAAAATTAATAAATTTATATAAATTAAATTTTATTCCATTTGTGTATTAAAATATATTTTTTATAAATTGGAGCATTATAGGAAAGTGTGTTCAAAGAATTAGATACGAATTTGGATCCAAAAAGGATTCCAATCGTTAAATTCGTTAAAACTAAAAACTTTTAAGGTTGGCTTTTGATTTGATCTTCCTTTTATCCAAATCTTGCTTTTTATTTTTTTCATTTATCATTTGGGGATGCCCAAATTCTCTTTAGGTTGTATTTTTTATGCATAAAGTTAGAAAATGTTCTTAATATTTGACTGAAAAATTATTTTAATTCTTTAAGTACATTAAGCTTTAATATTTTATCTTAAGTTAAAATAGTTAGTTAATTAATGACAAATTACTTGACATGATGTGGGAAATCTCCATGACAATGCACACTGACATAACAATGACAAATAAACAAAGGTGCTGACTTGACATAATGACACACAAGTAAAACTAAAATTATATAAAATACAATTTATTTTTTTCTGATGATGTGTTATTCTGTCAATCATATCAAGTTGTTTATCGTTAGTTGATTACAGTTTTCATTCACAAAATGACCATTTTGACTCAAAATAAAACATTGAGTGTTAAATGTTTTCATTCACGGAATGACATTTTTTATAATCATATTTGACCGGTTTGTTGATTAATTAATTTGAAGAAAATATTATATAAAATACAAAATGACCATTTTGACTCAAAATAAACCATTTCATTCACGGAATGACATTTTTTCTAATTTAATTTGTTTTACTCGTAACATAAGAATTTGAATTCTATACATTATATAAATTATCTAATATCTTTTTCCGCCAAAATAATTAATAGTTGTGTTTTAAGTTATACATAAATAAATTTATTATATGTTCGAATTATTTTGAGTCTAACCAAAAATAATTGGTTTAGTTGCTAAGGATACACATTCTGCTCCTTCTTGTATAGGTTCGAATCTCGGAATGAGAATATAATATCTGTCTATTTAAACAAAAAAAAATTGATTAAATTTTAATACCCTAATTCAATTTACAATGTATAACATAAAAGTATAACATTGTTGCTTATTTATATCTTTTTTGCCGTTCCTTTTTTTATCGGCAAAAATCTGTATATTAATGGGAAAATATACAACTCGAGTCACACGTGCGCCTCATTAAAAACCTCCCTAAGCCTAACCGAGGAAAAGAGTACGACACATGGACTAAAAGGAAAAAAACAACAACGGAACACAATGCCCCTCACAAAGGAAACAATCATATAGAGGCCTGAAATAAAGATGCCCGCGTCACCCCTTCCTTTGCTAGCACATCCGCTAACCCATCCGCCTCACGCAAAATGTGGTTAAAGCATACGGACCCCAAGGTGAGGCATGCTTGATCGATCAAACTAAAAATCTCCCATAAAAGCCAAAGTCGTCGTTCCAAATGCAACACCCAACAAAGAGCAATTTTGGAATCTGACTCCACCATGAGGGGACGAGATGCCCATTTAGAAGCTGCAAAGAAATTCAACGCAAAAGCGATTGCCCGCAACTCTGCTACATTGGAATCAAGGGAACCAAGTGGACCCGAGAAGATAGCTAAAATTCGACCATGTGCATCATGCAAAACACCCCCAAAACTTGGAGGCCCTGGCTTACCACGAGCAGAACCATCAACCGAAAATTTCAGTGTGTCCCTAATTGGAGACTCCAAACTCGCCCCCACACGACATGGCTTAGAAACTACAAACTCACTGAACGAGCTCTGGCAATCCCACCATAAAGACTCACTGACGGGCAACCCATCTTTTAACGACTTCACCCAGTAAAATGAGAGCAATTTATCCAAGAAGCAAATCTCCGAAGCCGATAGAAGTTTACCGTTAAAAACACATTTATTTCGCGCAAGTCATAGGGACCACAACAATGCTGCAATGCTCGACACCCACAGAAACCTTAAAGTTCCCGTGAAAGAACAATGAAATCTCGGGATGAAAAAATCAGAAAAAGCCCTCGACATCGGCAAAGACACCCCCACCAATGCCTAAACCAATCCCAAAATCCTTGGGCAAACGAGCATAGGAAAAACAAGTGATCAATCTCCTCCTCCCTCTCACGACACCAAGCACACAAACCTTGCTGCTCATCAAACACGATGCCACGAAGCTTCTAATAATCAAAGGTTGGTAAACAGCGCAGCCATGTGAACCACAAAAACGCCTGAACCTTTGGAGGTACGAGGACTTTCCACGTAAAATACTCACTGAAATCGCTCCCTCTCACCTTGTCCAACATAAGCAGACGTTATAGGGCCTTTACTGAAAAGGTCCCGCACGTATCAGGTGTCCAGACTAACATATCAACTGCACCATGTCGTAACCTTACAGGACCAAAGAGCGAGATGAGCTCCCGAAGTTGTCGAAGCTCAAACGAACACAAGCCTCGACGAAAGAAACTCTCCCAGCGGTCATGCTGAAAGCTACCCCCATCGAAAAGGTCAGCGACCAAAGCCAAACGATTCACAACTATCGAAAATAAATGTGGGAATATATCATTCAATGGTTTCTCAACACACCACGCATCAAACCAAAATAAAACTCGCGAACCATCACCAACCTTCCAAACAAAACAAGTCTCACCCATGAACTTTTGAACACTATCCGAGCTCACAGTTTTGACAATCTGTTTCCAAATATCTGACATCGAACCCTTGTAGGCAGAGTTAAATCGCCTCCACTGGGCTGCCTCGCCATATTTTGCCACGATGATGGCCCATCACAAAGACGATTCATCCCTAGCATACTGCCAAGACCATTTTTCCAATAATGCTTTACTTCGAACCTCCAAATCCGCAACCCCCAACCCACCAAGATGACATAGCCGACAAACCATACTCCAACTTACTCGACATATTTTCCGTTGTAAACTCACCCCACCCCACAGAAAAGCACGCCTCACTTTATCTATTGATGCGATAACACACTTCGGCACCTGAAACAAACCCATATAATAAACTGGAAGTGACGAAAGAACAGAGTTTAGTAGTGTGACGCGAGCAGCAAAAGATAGAAATGTTCCTTTCCAACTAGCGAGCTTTCGTCGAACCGATGCTATAACTGGTTCCCATACAGCAATGCTGCGAGGATTCACCCTCAACGACAGCCCCAAATAAATAAAAGGCAATTCACCTTTCCGACAACACAAGACAGTCGCAATTGAATCAAACAACCCCTCATCCATGCCAATAGTATAAAGAGAGGACTTGTTGAAGTTAATTCTCAACAGAGGCTTCAAAGAATAGAATGGTGTCGTCAGCAAATTGAAGATGCGATAGCGACACCCCCAGAGCCACCGAAACCCCACGGATGAGCCCCAACTCTTCCGCTTGAACAAACATCCTATGTAGTGCTTCTGACACAATAACGAACAGCAAAGGCGACAGCGGTCAGCCTTGCCGCATACAACGCCCCATGCCAAATTCTTTATTGGCGCTACCGTTTAACAAAACTGACAACTTGACTGTGCTAATACACTTAGTAATCAGACGACGCCAAGAATCACTGAACCCCATCGACCATAAAATATGCTTTAAAAATTCCCATCGAACGTAGTCATAAGCTTTTGCGAAGTCAAATTTCAGGATACATCTGCCCAACGAACTCTGTCGCATGGAATGTATTGTCTCATTTGCCAATATAATACCATCCACAATTTCACGCCCACGCACAAAAGTCGATTGGTGATCACTAATTAGTCCTCCCAACACCGATTGTAGCCTTCTAGCCAGAATTTTTGCAAGAATCTTATATATCGAATTAAGCAAGCTGATTGGTCAAAAATCACTCAAGGTTACCGGTGAATCAACCTTAGGCAAAAGTACAAGGAATGTGTTGTTCGCACCCACAGATAAGTTGTCAGATGCAAAAAAATATCTAAAAACCTTCCAACATCATCACAAACTACCTCCCAACACTTCTGAAAAAATTCCATATTGTAGCCGTCTGATCCAGATGACTTCAAGCCCTCACACCCACGAACAACCGCCCACGCCTCATCGAGAGTGAAAGGCGCCACTAACCCCCTATTTTCAGCTTCACTCGCCCTATTAAAAATCCCCTCAAAGCTCCAAACACAAGACCTTTCATCCGCTGCAACCAACCAATAGAATCAGTGTAATAAAAAACGAGAAGCTTGTTGATAATTAAAAAGAATATTTATTTGGATCATTAGAAATTGGACCATCAATTCATATAGTAAAATGATTCGTTCAGTTATTTTAAAATAGAATAAAAAAATAGATTCTAATGTTATAAATTATATAAATTTTAAAAAAAAAGTTTCGTGATAAATTTTTATAATATTTAATTTAAATTAACCGGTCAAAAGATTTAAAACAATGACATTAACCAAAAGAAAAACTCTTATATACATATAGCTTTTATCGTTCAAGAACTCAATTCTAACAAAAGTAGTAGAACTGGTTTGAATTTGAATCATGGTTCAACCCGTTTCATGACTAAGCAAAATCTTATTATTTGGGACGAAGAAAATAATTAAGATAAATAAAGACAATATACCATTAACCATTAAAAAGGGGATATAGTTCAAATGAATTGAAAAATAAGAGGTCAAATTAGTAAATATCCCTTATATTTTTTGAGTAAAAATCCATATGACTTCGTCATTGTTTATCATACAGTCCATGGGACGGAGGGATCAAGGGCATAAGTCTCTATTATGAAACTTAAATATCCGATAAATTTTGATTTAATAATAAATTGACCCTTGTTTAAAATTTAAAGTTATTTAGTTATAAATAAACACTGACAAAATTAAAGAAGGGTAGATTCGTGTCCCCAATAGTTTTATTCTAATAGCAATTTAGGTTCACGTAAAACTTTAAAAGCACTTATTATTTTAAAATTTAGTAATTCGACCCTCTCAACGTTCGATCTTGAAATCGATTTCACATTCAATTTGATTCTTAAACTTCTAATTTCAATGTTATCTTCATGCTTTCATTGCATGTTTTGTTTTTGCTTTCGAGTTTTGCAAGTCGTTCACTTCATTCGTTTTCAGCTCCTGATCAAGAATTTGAAGATGAAATGAAAGTACGTCCGTCATTTTACAAATTTGACTCTTTTCGTCGTCGATATTCACTGCAATTGACAACAGTAGCGGCTGGTATATCTGCAAGTGTTATGAAATCGACCAAAACACAAGAAATACGTGAGACCGATCATGAATCCATGCAATTAAAAGACGGTGGAAAACGTACATTGATAGATGAAGTCAAGAAAGCCATTAAAGCTAGCATGAAAGGGAATGTCGAAAATCCTTTGGAGTCAAAGAGAAAAAGTCCAGGTGGTCATGATCCTCTACATCACTGATGATCTCACATCTTATAACAATAGTTGATCACAATATAAAAAAACGTAGTTTGTATTAGATGAATGTATGTCGAACTTTATTAGTACTATGTATTAGACGTTGAACAATATATACATGTATACATATGTATCTGATATGAATGAAACTTTTTATATAACATATTTCCTAAATTTTAGTTATAATATTCCATATTACACTGTTTGCACCAAAATTTCCTCTCTTTAAATTTCATGCTCTCTCTTTTAGAAAGAAAGTTTTGAATTTCGATTTAATAAAATTTAAGGACATACACATAATTTTATTTCAATGGTGTAAATTTTGTATGAAATCCTCAACATTTACAATTGCAAGCTTATTACTCGCTAATCGAAATAATTTGGGGAACACATTCTTCAAGGCATCCTTAGTAATAAAATCAGAAAAGATGAAAATTGTTAGAAAATAAATAAAAAATATTAAAAAAAAAATATTATTTGTATCAGTTGTTTAATTTGATAACAAATTAAAAATTTAAAACTCAAAAGAGATTAAAATAAAGTTTAAGGCCTAATATGATGTAAAAAAGATAATATGAATACGAACACCAAACTTAAACAATTTTTACATGAGAAATATTTTCTATACACAAATTGTAACCACCTAAACCCGACCAGGAAGAATTGGGTCGAATATAAGGAGTCAAATCAAAGCATGTCCCTCACACAAGTAACCTGATTCAAAACTTGAATTCCAAAATAGATAATAACAGTATCGCATATTACATACTGATAAAATATTCCTGAAAATATAAAATATTCAAAATGTGCATGCATAATAAAACATAATAACCCCAAATAAAACACCCATAATCTGAAATTATATACAATCCAATAAAACATTTAATATAAATAAGTCCAAGTGTCATACTGATAATAATAATAAATAAATAAAGCTGGAAAACGAGTTCCTCCAAGTACCGTAGCCTAGACTTGAGTATCTGAAAGTAGAAACTAAGGGCGGAGTCAGAGAAAGTGCTCAGTGTGTCTCTACAGTGCAAACAAAACTAACAGAGTCATTATAACAACAAAGACAACCAAACATTATCATAATACATTTTTTCCATCATGAATCAATTCAAACACATAAGCAAGTATGAACGAATATGCAACACAATATAACATGCACCCAAACTACATCACTATCCGAAGAGTTAGGTTCCCCAGAACCACTCCTTACCTCATCACCATCCTAAGTGGAATCCAACCCGTAGGGTGAAACCACTGATCCGAAGTAGACATCATCCCGACGAATGAAGCTACTGAACTTCCCCGTACAGAATCCCAACCAAAATTAGATGACATAAAATCTGAGCATTGAATCTGAATGCATTATTTATCAACAGAAACTCATAATCATATAATACGATATACAATAATCTGAATCTAAATGTATAAACAAATATTGCATAACATTATAGAATGTTGAACAAATCAACCTTAGTAATAAAAATTTGGGGAACTCATTCTTCAAGGCATCCTTAGTAATATAAATCAGAAAAGATGAAAATTGTTAGAAAATAAATAGAAAATATTAAAAAAATATTATTTGTATCGGTTGTTTAATTTGTTTAAAAAATATTTAAGGCCTAATATGGTGTAAAAAAAGATAATATGAATATGAACACCAAACTTAAACAATTCTTACAAGAGTAATATTTTCTATACACAAACTGTAACCCTCTAAACCCGACCCAAAAGAATTGGGGCGAATATAAGGAGTCAACTCAAAGCTTGTCCCTCACACAAGTAACCTGATTCAAAACTTAAATTCCAAAATAGATAATAATAGTATCGCATATTACATACTGATAAAATATTCCTAAAAATATAAAATATTCAAAATGTGCATGCATAATAAAACATAATAACCCCAAATAAAACACCCAGAATCTAAAATTATATACAATGCAATAAAACATTTAATATAAATAAGTCCAAGTCTCATATTGATAATAAAAAATAAATAAAGCTGGAATACGAGGTCCACCAAGTACCGTAGCTTAGACCAGAGTATTTTAGAGTAGAAACTAAGGGGGAGTCAGCGAAAACGCTCAGTGTGTCTCTACAGTGCAAAAAAAAACTAACAGAGTCATTATAACAATAGAGACAACCAAATATTATCATAATACAACTTTTCCATCGTGAATCAATTCAAACACATAAGCAAGTATGAATGAATATGCAACACAATATGACATGCACCCAAACTACATCACCATCCGAAGAGTAAGGTTCCCCAGAACCACTCTCCACCTCATCACCATCCGAAGTGGAATCCAGCCCATAGGGTGAAACCACTGATCTGAAGCAGACATCATCTCGAGGAATGAAGCTACTAAACTTCCCCGTACAGAATCCCAACCAAAATGAGATGACATAAAATATGAGCACTGAATCTGAATACATTATTTCTCAACAAAAACGCATAATCATATAATACGATATACAATAACCTGAATCTAAATGTATAAACAAATATTGCATAACATTATAGAATGTTGAACAAGTCAAGCATCACAGATCAATAGAATATAATCATTACACATCATCAGACCACATCATGTATACATTTTAGCAAATCATCGCATTTACATACAGAGCACTGTAAGCAAACTACACAGAAGAGAACACACCTCAAGTAGCTAACACTCAACATCGACGGTGACGTCTCCCACGCTCAGCTCTATCTCTACTTCGGTCAGAGTCAGCTCCTCTAACAATTAAATACACCATCACGATATTACTACTATGCCAAGACATTGATAATATAAATATCGAATGTATATTAATAATTAAACTCACGACGGATCTCGGTGGCTAAGCAACAGGAGGTCGTCCTAATGGAGGAGGAGTAAGGATCTCAGTATCCGAGTCAATGTCGTTTGCAAATACAAATAATACCAATTAATTTTTTCGATATTCAAATCGTTAAATACAAGTATAAGTGAATAAAAGCGGTCAAAACGGTCTTTTGGGTTCGAATTTGGAAAAACAGGCAACGGAATCGGAATCGGAATCAGGATGTCGAAAAACATGAAATAGCCTTTTTCTGAAAAAGTCAACGGTCAATGCTGCTGTCAGCCGGCTCTTTATAAGACAGACCGGTTCAGTTCTGTCAACCTGGTCTAGTCTTCTGGACCGGTTCAGACCAGTTCAACATAAAATCCCTAATTCGAAAATTAGGGCAAAACATCCCCCCGATTCCTCACCGCGGTTGACCTCTCGCGTCAAATTTCGACGAGTTTCTGAGACTCACATACATACACAACTTACACGAGGGAAAGGAACAATTGAGACCCAACCAATTTGCAAAAAGAAAAAAAATAAGACGACAACGGCGTGAGGGATTTCCTAAGCAACCAAAAAAGCTTACCGATGAGTTTCAGGCAAAGGGCAGCCGAAAAGGGTTAGTTGACGAGAGGGTTCTGGTCGGACAATAAAGGGAAGATGAACGGTGGTGCCGAACCGTCGAACGGAAGGTGTTTGACCCTTGGTCGGACGGAAAACGGAGAAAGGGGTTTCTTTTCTTTTGCTCGCACAAGACGTTGAAGTAGAGGGAAGAGGACGACCAAAACCAGAGAAAATGGTTGAAAGGTTCTATTTATACCCTAAGAAAAGGGTTAATTACAGAGAGTGCCATTATACTTTCTATGGTTTATGAAACGACACTTAAGTTTTGCAATCATTACAATGTGATCACTGAAATTCTTAAAATTCCCAATTTAATCATTGAAATTTAATTAAGTTTTAAATTGAAATTCCCAATTATTAGGGTTTTTAATTTAGGGCAAAATTGTGGTGATATAACTCTGTCACCGTTAAAAAGAAATTTCGGCCTCGAAATTTACCTAGAACAAAAAGATGCGGATACTGAGCTTGGATGACAGTCTTGGGCTCCCACGTAGCCTAATCATGACTACGACTACGCCATAGAACTTTGAGCATCTTAATGGTCTTCCTTCTGAGAACCTTTTTATCATGAGAAAGAATGTCAATAGGCTACTCCTCAAAACGCAAATCATGACGAACCTCAATATCCTCAACACGCATGACATGTGACGTATCAAGATGATAACGTGTCAACACTAAAATATGGAAAACATCGTGAATAAGTGGAAGCTCTGGTGGTAGCTCTAGCTGATAGGCAACTGGTCCATCTTGACGAATAATCCAATAAGGGCTAATGTAATGAGGACTCATCTTGCCTCATCACCCACCTCAAACTCAAGATCACGACGTCTCTAATCAGCATAAGACTTCTGTCTGTCAAAAGAAGCCTTAAGCCGATCCCGAATCAATCTGACAGTCTGCTCAGCCTCGTGCACAATCTTTGGTCCCAACAATCTGTGCTCATTCAACCCAGTTCAACCAATAGGTGAACGACACCTACGCACATACAGAGCCTCATACGGTGCCATCTTGATACTGGCCAGATAACTGTTATTATAAGAAAACTCTACAAGCGGTAAGAAATCCTCCCAACTGCCTCTGAAATCAAGAATACAACCTCTCAACATATCCTCAAGAATCTGGATCACACGCTTAGACTAACCATTTGTTTGCAGATGATAAGATGTACTGAATTTCAACCGAGTACCCAAAGTAGAATGAAGAGACCCCTAGAATCATGTAGTGAACCTCGGATATCTGTCGGAAATAATAGATAACGGTACCCCGTGAAGTCGAACAATCTAAAAAAATATAAAGTCGGGCTAACTTACTCAAAAAAAGTTAACTCATACAGGAATGAAATGTGTGGATTTTGTCAGACGATCAACAATAACCCAGATGGAATCCTTCTTCCACGGAGTCAAAGGAAGTCCACTAACAAAGTTCATAGTCACGTGCTCCCACTTCCACTGAGGAATCTCAATATGTTGTAGTAACCCAGACGGACGTTGATGCTCTGCTTTGACTTTCTGACAAGTCAGGCACCTCGATACAAATTCGATGACGTCCCACTTGAGACCTTTCCACCAGTACCTTTCACAAAGATTCTTATACATCTTGTAACCACAAGGATGCATAGAATAAGGACTGTCATGGGCCTCACTGAGAATAACCTATTTTAACCCAGATTTCCTCGAAATACAATATCGGCCACAAAAACATTATACTCCATCATGATCAATAGAGAAATCTAGAGATGTACCTTCACGCACCTCTCTGATACAATGCATCAAAAACGGATCACTAGGCTGCTCAGCTCGAATATCAGAAATCAATGTAGGAATAACCCGAAGTTCTGCCATTAGACTACCATCGTCTTACAAACACATCCGAGCAAACAAAGCTCTCAGATCTGAAATTGTGTTACGACTGAATGCATCAGCAATGACATTAGCTTTACCTGGATGATACTCAATTTCACAATCATAATCTTTGAGATGCTCTAACCCGCGACACTATCTCAGATTAAGCTCTTTCTGAGTGAGGAGGTATTTCAGACTCTTATGGTCTGTATAGATATAACGCTTCTCCCCGTAGAGATAGTGTCTCCAGATCTTAAGAGCAAAGATAACAACAACAAGCTCTAGATCATGGGTAGGATAGTTACACTCATGCTGTTTTAACTATCGAGACGCATAACCCACTACCTTCCCGTCCTACATCAAAACACACCCCAATTTGGTGTACGAAGCATCACTAAAAACTGTATAAGCCTTACCTGGCTCAGGCTGAATCAAAACTAGTGCTTCAGTCAACACAAACTTAAGCTTCTCGAAACTAGACTGCTGAGCCTCAGTCGAAACGAAGGGAACATCCTTCCTCAGAAGCCTAGTCAACGAAGCTTCAATAGAAGAGAAACCCTCAACGAATCTCCGATAATAACCAGCTAAATCCAAGAAGCTTCAAACCTCAGAAACATTCTTGGGATGCTTCCAACTCATAATAGCCTCAACCTTCATCGAATCAACTTGAATACCTTGAGTAGAAACTATATGACCCAGAAACATAAGCTCAAAAAGCCAGAACTCACACTTACTGAATTTGGCATATAGTTGTTTATCTCGTAGAATCTGTAATACAATCCGAAGATGTTCCTCATGCTCTTCCTCAGATATACCAATATATCATCAATAAATACCACAACAAAATGGTCAAGATTGGGTTGAAACAACCTATTCATCGTATCCATAAAAGCGGCAGGAGCGTTAGTCAACCAAAAAGGCATCACAAGGAACTCATAATGGACATATCACGTCCGGAAAGCTATTTTGAACACATCAGAATCCTTAAGCTTGAGTTGGTAATAACCAGATCTTGGGTCTATCTTAGAAAATACCATAGCTCCCCGGAGCTAGTCAAACATATCATCAATACGGGGAAGAGGATATTTGTTCTTGATCACCAGCTTGTTTAGCTTTCGATAATCTATACAGAGTCGAACTGTCCCATCCTTCTTCTTAACAAACAGAACAAGAGCTCCCCAAGGAGAAACACTGGGTCGAATGAAACCTCGATCCAACAGTTCCTGTAAATGAATCTTCAACTCTTTAAATTCCTTCGGTGCCATCCGATAAGGTTCCATAGACACAAGAGTTCTACCCAGATAAACCTCGATGCCAAACTCAACATCATCCCATTTCGGCGGTACCCTAGGTAATTCTTCCGGGAAAACGTCTGGAAAGTCTTTCACAACTCGAATCTTATCTAATTCGGAATCAGACTGTCTCGAATAAAGTATATTGGCAAGATAAGCGATAGACCCTTTCCTGATCATTTTCTCAGCTTTGAGGGCTGAGACGATGTTACATAGGAACCCTCTGCGCTCACCAATTAGAATCACCTCACGATCATTAGGAGTTCTCAGTGTAGCCCTTTTCTTTTCACAGTCTAAAGTAACATGATGTGCAGACAACCAATCCATAGCCAGAATAAGATCGAACTTTCCAAAGGGTAACTCCATCAAATTAGTTGAAAAGATCTCCCCTTGAATCTCGAGAGGACAATTCTTGTATACTTTAGTAACCTCAACTAGATTACCCATCGGACTGTGTATAGTAACAACACTAACGGTATCCTCAATAGAAATCTCCAGACCCCCAGACACAGAACTTGCAACATATGAATGAGTCAAACCATTAGCTAGCAGAGCAAAATATCGAATAGAATGGATAGAGAACGTACCGGAAATAACATTTGGTTCATCACGGTCCTCGTGCCTCCTAGTAGAATAAATTAACCCAGGCTGTCTGGCCCCTGATCCTGTTGATCCTCCACTCGGAGCTGGTCTACCTCTACTAGTAGAGCCTGAAGTAACAGATCTGACATGACCTCTTCCCCTGGCGGGAGTCTGTATTGATGTCTGAGACTGATTAGTAGTAAAAGCTGAGGGAGGTGAAATCGTACAATCTCTAAAACGATGCTTGAATGAACCAAATCTGAAACAAGCTCCAGTCTGCCTCCTACACTCGCCCGAATGCCACTTCTTGCAAAAAGGACACTGTGGCACCCGTCGAGTACTAGTCGAACCACCAACACTGACAGTCGAAATAGAAGAAGTCACTGGTCTAGCTCTCGAATAACTCTGATAGTATGTCCATCTATGGCCCTCTTCCTAGACTGATTTCCCTGACTACGATTAACTGGCACTATCACTGGTCTCTTCATTCTATCAAATCCATGGAACTCAAGCTGTCTCAACTCGTCCCCATTACGCTCAGTTGTCCTAGCTCGTCAAGTTATATCATTGTATTCCTTGTCCATATGTAAAGCAACACTGGCCTTTATCGTAGGATGTAATCCCTTCAGAAACCAATCACACTTGTCTTTTTCTGTGGTCACTAACCTTGGGACGTACTGAATAAATCTCATAAACTCGATCTCATAGTCATTAACAATCATGTCGTTCTGTCTCAGATTCATGAAATCATCTCTGCACTTAGCTATATAATCAGCTCCGACATGTCGATCACGGAAAGCCTGTCTGAAATTATCCCAAGTAACAGTACTAGCTGGAGTAACAAGCTCTTCAACCTCCCACCGATTCTGGGTTCACCTTGCAGTAGTGAAACGACAGCCTTGAGTTTCCGGTTAGTAGGATGATCCATCTCAACAAATAATCGTTGAAGCTTCTTCAGCCAGTACTCTGCATCTGCTGGGTCTGTACCCGTCTTTCCATCGAGCATAGTCATCTCGGCAGCAAGAAACTCTGTGGATATGGGTCTCCGAACACTCTCAGACTGACGAAGGTATCTCAATAACTCTCTCTGAAAAGTTACAACATATGTGCCCACTGTCTCATTATCCCCTAAATCAGGTTGACCACTACCTTGAGCAGGCTGAACATGTGGGTCTCCTCCTGTCTGCTGAGCTCTTGTCTGATCCACATGTTGTTCCTCCTCATTCGCACCCTGGACCTCATCTTGATTTTGTATCGAACCCTCTAGAGGTGGAACGTCACTATCCACAGTCACGGTACGACCTCGTCCTCGGCCACGGCCTCGACCGGCCGCTACTCTAGAACTTCTTCGAGGTGACATAGTAGTATATCTACAAAAGACAAAATCCTAAGATTAGATGCGGTACTTGGAGACCTTATTCAGAATATGTATGCATGCAAAAATTTATTTTCGATTTCAAATTGATTAAAATCACTCAGGCCGAGTGTTGAACCTGGCTCTGATAAATATCACCCCTAAACCCAATCCAGAAAAACTATAAAACTATAAATCTTAAATTTTAAATTCTAAACCCACAATTCATAACTTCTAAAATTAATAAATTTATATAAATTAAATTTTATTCCATTTGTGTATTAAAATATATTTTTTAATAAATAGGAGCATTATAGGAAAGTGTGTTCAAAGAATTAGATACGAATTTGGATCCAAAAAGGATTCCAATCGTTAAATTCGTTAAAACTAAAAACTTTTGAGGTTGGCTTTTCATGTGATCTTCCTTTTATCCAAATCTTCCTTTTCATTTTTTTCATTTATCACTTGGGGATGCACAAATTCTCTTTAAGTTGTATTTTTTATGCATAATGTTAGAAAATGTTCTTAATATTTGATTGAAAAATCATTTTAATTTTTTAAGTACATTAATCTTTAATTTTTTATCTTAAGTTAAAATAGTTAATCTTTGAATAAAAATTGTTAGTTAATTAACCACAAATTACTTGACATGGTGTGGGAAATCTCCAAGGCAATGCACACCAACATAACAATGACAAATAAACAAAGGTCCTGACTTGACATAATGACACACAAGTAAAACTAAAATTATATAAAATACAATTTAATTTTTTTCTGATGATGTGTTATTCTGTCAGTCATATCAAGTTGTTTATCGTTAGTTGATTACAGTTTTCATTCATGAAATGACCATTTTGGCTCAAAATAAAACGTTGAGTGTTAAAATGTTTTCATTCACGGAATGGGATTTTTTATAATCATATCTGATCGGTTTGTCGATAAATTAATTTGAAGCAAATATTATAATAATTTATTAAGGAGGCGATACTTCTAATTTAATTTGTTTTACTCGTAACATAAGAATTTGAATTATATACATTATTTAAATGATCTAATATCTTCTTCTGCTAAAATAATTAATAGTTAGTCTTTTAAGTTATACATAAATAAATTTATTATATGTTCGAATTATTTAGAGTCTAACCAAAATCAATTGGTTTAGTTGCTAAGGATACTCATTCTGCTCCATCTTGTATAGGTTCGAATCTCGGAATGAGAATATAATCTCTCTCTATTTAAACAAAAAATTTGATTAAATTGTAATACCCAAATCAATTTACAATGTATAACATAAAAGTATAACATAGCTGCTTATCTATATCTTGTTTGCAGTTCCTAACTGACCAATCGAATTAGTGTAATAAAAAGCGAGAAGCTTGTTGATAATTAAAAAGAATATTTATTTCGACCATTAGAAATTGGACCATCAATTCATCTAGTAAAATAATTCATTCGGTTATTTTAAAATAGAATAAAAAAATTAGATTCTAATGTTATAAATTATATAAAAATAAAAATTGTTTTGTGATAAACTTTTATAATATTTAATTTCAATTAACCGGTCAAAAGATTTAAAATGATGACATTAACAAAAAGAAAACTCTTATTTTCATATAGCTTTTAATCGTTAAAGAACTCAATTCGAACAAAAATAGTATAACTGGTTTGAATTTGAATCATGGTTCAACCCGTTTCATGAGTAAGCAAAAACTTGTTATTAGGGACGGAGTAAATAATTAAGATAAATAGAGACAATGTACAATTAACCATTAATAAGGGGATATCGTTCAATTGAATTGAAAAATAAGAGGTCAAATAAGTAAATATCCCTTATATTTTTTTAGTAAAAATCCATATGACTCCGTCATTGTTTATCATACAATCCATGGAACGGAGGGATCAAGGGCATAAGTCTCTATTATGAAACATAAATATTCGATAAATTTTGATTTAATAATAATTTGACCCTTGTTTAAAATTTAAAGTTAATTAGTTATAAATACACACTGACAAAATTAAAGAAGGGTAGATTCGTCCCCCCAATAGTTTTATTCTAATAGCAACTTAGGTTCATGTAAAACTTTGAAATCCCTTATAATATTAAAATTTAGTAATTCGACCCTCTCAACGTTCGATCTTGAAATCGATTTCACATTCAATTTGATTCTTAACCTTCTTTGTCCGATTCAATAATACTTAAACTCAACTTTTAGATAAAAACAAGTACAAAAACGCGATGTTTTGTTTAAATCATAAGTCAAATTTAAATGATAATTTAAATCGAAGAGTCAAGTTAAGACAAAATTAAGGTACCAAAATATATATTAACCCAAATAAAAAGTTTGGGTCAATTTAAAAAGTCTTAAGGAATCAAACCTTTGTTTTTTTATTCCGAGATTGAAATCAAATTTTAGACGCGACATAAACTATAACCAAAGAACTAAACATCTATTTCCATTAATTTCAATTGTCGTTTGGATTATTCTACTTGCTAGAAGTTAATTACTATGTTACACAATCATAGTATTCTTCTATAAATCGACTTTCAAAACTACGAGATGACGTCGTACTCTGTTTCCGATATGAAAGCTGCTGCAAAAACTGAAGTTTGCGAGTTAAGCATGTGGTCGAGGACTATGTCGTTGTCGTTTTTAGTTCTTTTGACGAATCGACCTTTGATTCTTTGCCTTGATTTGGCGTAGGCCTTTTGGGAAGCACATCAGATTGTTTTCTCGAATTATCAGTTCTTCCTCTTCTCTTTGTACCTTAAAACTCGAGCCTCGCGTTCGGTTCTATCGACTTGGGAAGCTTGGTTTGTGGTCAGAGTTGACAAGATGAGCACGTTTGGATCAGACATGGTTGGAACTATTCCCACTTCAAGTGACGAATATGAAACCTGAAAGTTGTATATAATTTGGTCAAATTGGGATTTTAGTTCCTCTGTTATGATTACTTTTTAAATTTAATCCTATACTTTAATTTGTATTAGTACATTTCAAAGAGAATGGAAGTAAAGAATTTAAACCTCTACTAACTAGAAATGGGCATGACATGGAGATTCGACCGATACAATTTTAAGTGTCGGGATTTAAAAAAATAGATTTAGGTTGGGTCGGGTCGGGTCGGGTTTAAATTTAGAGTAAAAATATTTATTTTGACCCAACATGAGATAATTATGTAATTCACTCATATATTTAGGGATAAAATTACGAGTCAGGTTTTTTCGCGTCGAGTCAACTCGAGTTTTGCTCACCCCTACTTGTGGGCAAGTAAAAAATTTTTATGCAATCCTAATCATGCCGAAACATAAATATATGATTATGAAATGATTAAAATACTAAAATTTCATACACAACATGAACAAAATATAAATATAATACGAAAGTGGCGGTAGAGTTAAGGGCTGTGTTTGCTAGCTTGAGTATCTCGCGAGATGGAGGTCTTGTTGGTGAATTGCAAGTGAAACCATCTCTGGTTCAGTTAATAAAGGATAAAAAGTTGTTGGACGATTCCTTGGTGCCACATGTTCAGGATATTGCTGTGGGTAGATTATCAGATTTATGTTTTAATGACGATGGAGACGGGTAGTAGTGTCGAATGATGTAGAGTTGAGGCGTACTATTCTGACCGAAGCTTATTGTAGTCCTTTTGCTATGCACCCTGGTAGTACAAAGATGTATCGTGCTATGAAGGATGAGTACTATTGGGTGGGGTTGAAGAAAGATGTTGCGGAATATGTGAGTAAGTCTATGGTTTGTCAGCGGGTTAAAGCTGAGCATCAGTTTCCTTCATGGTTGTTGCAACCGTTGAGGATTCCTGAATGGAAGTGGGAAAGAGTCACCATGGACTTTGTGTCCAGTTTACCTTTGTCGCCATCGAAGAAGAATTCAGTGTGGGTAATTGTGGATCGCCTTACAAAGTGTGCGCATTTCTTACCTGTGCATACCACGTATACCTTGGATAAGCTTGCAGAATTGTACATTGCTGAAATTGTGCGTCTACATGGGGTACCAAAATCTATATTGTTGGATAGAGATCCGAGGTTCACATCGCGATTTTGGGAGTGTTTGCATCAAGCTTTGGGTACGCGGCTAATCTTTAGTACTTCTTATCATCCACAGTCGGATGGACAGTCTGAGCGTGTTATCCAAGTGCTTGAGGATATGTTGAGGTGCTGTGTGATTGAGTTTCAAGGCTCTTGGGAGAAGCATTTGCCTTTGGTGGAGTTTGCTTATAATAATAGCTACCAGGAAAGTATTCAAATGGCACCTTATGAAGCCTTGTATGGGAGGAAGTGCAAAACTCCTCTTTGCTGGGCTGAAACAGGTCAGAAATTGGTCTCGATGCCGGATTTGTTGAAAGGAACCACCGAGAAGGTGAAGCTCATTTGTGAGCGGTTAAAGGCAGCTTCTGATCGACATAAGTCTTACGTGGATTTGAAGCGTAAGGAGATTGAGTTTGTGGTGGGTGACCGTGTGTTCTTGAAGGTTTCACCTTGGAAGAAGGTGATGAGGTTTGACCGGAAGGGTAAGTTGAGCCCTAGGTATATTTGACCATACGAGGTGATATAATGTGTGGGTCCTGTTGCGTATAAGCTGAGGCTACCGCAAGAGTTAGAGAAGATACATGATGAGTTTCATGTCTCCATGCTTCGGAGGTATAGATCGGATCCTTCGCATGTTATGCATGTTGAGGAAGTTGAGTTGAATCAAGATTTGACCTATGATGAGGAGCCGTTTGAGATTCTGGATTCGGACAGCAAAGTTCTTCGTGGTAAGATCATTGAATTGGTTAAGGTGTTGTGGAAGCATCGTGGTGTTGAGGAAGCCACGTGGGAAAGAAGAGATGAAATGAAGAAGCAGTTTCCTTACATTTTTCCTCTAGGTAAATTTCGAGGACGAAATTTCTTAAGAGGGGGAGAGTTGTAACACCCCAATTTTAGGCTTAGAAGTTTAGTGTCTGAACCGGACCGGTCTGAGAAATGGTTCAAATATAAAAGGGAGTTTTAGGGAACACCTAGTTCGGGATGCTTTAAAAATATAGAATAATATCTAAAAATCCTCATTTAATATATATAAGTGAATGGTGAAATCAATTTTACAAAATATGGTTTGGAAATACTACATTTCGATGTAGTGACCAAATCGTAGTTTTTACAAAGTTTAGTAGTGACTGTTTTGTAAAGGATTGAAACTTTGAATCTTTAAGGAGCTAATATACCAAAAATGTTTTCATCAGATTTTTCCTTAACTTGGGTGATTTAATTAAATAAAATAAAGGTGATAAACTACCTTTGACTTTCATAACCACTTTTCTCTAATTTTCTCTCATTTCATTTTCTCTCAAAATCCTATCAACCAAACACTTTTTCTCCAGCAAAATTCACTTTGATTTTCACTTCATTTGATGAGATTTCCATCCCTCATTGATTCCTAATCAATCTTTCATCAAATCTATTTGTTTTCTACATTGAATTTTCATGGAAACTTGCCCAAATCAAGGAGAAATCATCATTTAGAGGTAAGAATGTTCTTCTCCTCTAAATACTCAGTTCTTTACTGAAATTCCCAAGTTGTCAACCCTTTATTAAAGGTTTATGAATGGTTTTAATGTTGGAAACAAGATTTTGGCTTAAAACTCAAGATTTTGGAAGAGATCTTGAAGAGTTTCGTGGTAATTGATTGGGCTCTATTTTGAGATGGTTTTCTAATTTATTTTGGATGTTAAATGATGTTAGGAATGAGGTTTTATCAATCCAATCCCGAATAGGTTGTTTTTCCTAAGTTTTTGCTTTGAAAATGGTGGGTTTTGGGGTGATATTGGTGTTCTGTTAAAGCTGGGGGTGTAAGGACGAGTTTAGGACTGTTTTTTATGTTAATTAATGTTTAGAGATGATGGATCTTGGCTGGGTTATGTTTTGGAAGAGTTTGGAGGTAATTTCGGTTGTGTTTGATAGCCGAAATGTTGGATTTAGGTAGAGCAGCGAGTTTATGAGTGTTGGCTGAAGATTTCAATGCATGCTGATGCATTAATCCTCTGCTTTTATGTGTCTAAAACAGGGGAGACATCTTCAGACACTTTTGGAGTTGATCCGGAAGCTTAATTGGCGTTTCGGCGAGCAAGCGAAAATAAATTGGTGAGTGCGATTGGGTTAGAAGTCCATGAGGACAAAAATACAAGGTTTGGGGATTTAGGAGAGGATTGAAACACCTTCCTAAATTCGGAAGTAAGTATGGTTTGAATTGCTCTCTTTAAAGTGGTGTTTGCCCCCTAAAATGCTTTTACATGCTCGTGGTTTGAGATTGATAAATTCCTACTGTTTTTGTGCATGATTCATGGCTTGAGATTATGCTTGTAGAGATGTCATGAGATGGCATGTTGCATTCAAGAGATTTGAGCTTTTTGTTTGAAGCAAAGTATGATTCATGTTCTGAAATGTGATGAGAAAACCTTTGAGTAATATTGCATATAAAACAGTAGGTGTGGTGATGTTTTAAAACATTATATTGGCATAGATGTTGAGAAACTTACTGGATATAATTGATCGATCAATAGGATGAGAGTGCACTATAAACTAAAAATTCGTACGTGCTCTTTGGTTAAGCCAAAGGGAGATATTCCGACGATGGGCATTCCATCGGGTAGGACTTGGTGAAATACCCAAGCTTTGTGGCTATGAGAGATTCCGCCATGTGAGTACGGTGATGAGAGATTCCACCGGAAGCCATGTTGCTAAACAAGTGAGTACGGTGATGTGAGATACCACCGGAAGAGTCTAGTGTAGAAATGTGTTCGCATATCCGAGTATTAATGAGATTCTAAATGCCAATATAAATGATGAAATGGTTTTTGTTACACATGTACCTTTGATGTAATGATTTATGCTATGAGTTATGCATATGAGATTTGTTTTAGAAATGCTTTGATGATACAAGCATGTGTATGGCCTTGCCATGAGTTTTGCATTGGTAAATGCATGAGATAGAATTGAGGTACATGTAGTTTCAATGAGAAGTTGCTTTGAAAGGTTTTCAAGCATGTGTTAAAATGAGCATGTGGTTCAAAAGCTTTTGTGAAAAGATTTTCAAAGTGTGCATTATTGTGTTGGTTTCCTTTAGATCATGCCTCACTAAGCATTTGTGCTTACGCTCTCTCTTTACAAATAATGCAGATAATTGAGGTGTTTTCGGGCATCAAGGAAGCTAAGTTCATCAAAGGAAGTCCAAGCTCATGTATGGTGAAGTTTTCATACATTTTTGTTTTGATAGATTGGCAACGGGAAACCAAGAATTGTATTTGGGAGATGTGTTAAACTCCCTAGGGTTGTGGCATGTTTGCTTTGGCTGGTTTGAATTGTAAATGTCCTTAATTGCTTGTTTTGAGGTTGGATTGCCTATTTGTGATTTGATATTAGGAAGCATGCCTCTAGACTAGTGAAATTTCATGTTTGATGATATGAATGTGTTTAAGAGATCTAGATATGTACCATATATGTTTGCTGATTTGTTGGTATGATTAGAGAGTCCTTGGGATGTGTTTGAATGAGTTTATGAAGGAAAAACCAGCAATTGCTGCTGTTTCTGGGCAAACCGTATCGAAACACCCTCTAGTGTTTCGAAACAGGGGTATGTAATGGCCTTCGTGTTTTGAAACGCTGGAGGCTGTTTCGAAACGATTTCGCTACTAGAATGCCATGTGTCGGAACTAGTCACGAAACACACCCACGTACCGAAACGGTCAACGCCGTTTCGATCCAGCGTTTCGATACGGTAGGTGGGTGTTTCGAAACGGGTGACCATTGGACACAGATTTGAATTGCTCTGATGTTTGCATGTTTTACACTTTAGTCCTAAATGTTGGGATTGCAATTTCTTGAGCTTGAGATGTCCAATTAAGATGGAATTTACCAGAGAAGCATGTAACATGACTAATTTCATAATGGTAAACTTAAAATCAATGAGGACCTTCTAATTTACAGAAATTATATTTTGGTCCCTAAACCTGTGTAAAGTGCAATTGAGTCCCGATATGATATCCGTTTGTTGTGCCTTTCTCAATCGTATATCGTGAGTACTCACTTAGGGTTAACATGTATCTAGACAATATTAAAAAGGAAAAAAAGGTCGTGAATCAAGGTTTACTTTTAGGTTGACTATGGTTTTCCCCGCGTAATCATCGTACATCGGGTAAATCGTCTAGGCCGGGCTAAGGGGGTTACATTGTGTTTCAGAGATAAAGTTGTAGTACCTGAAGATGTTGAGTTGAGACGTCTGATTCTGAGCGAAGCACATTCGAGCCCTTTTTCTATGCATCCGGGTAGTACTAAGATGTACCGTGATTTGAAGAATGATTATTTCTGGGTTGGTTTGAAGAAGGATGTAGCCGAGTATGTGAGTCGTTGTATGGTTTGTCGGAGAGTGAAGGCAGAACATCAGGTTCCTTAAGGTTTTCTACAGCCTTTGAAGATTCCGGAATGGATATGGGAGAGGATCACTATGGACTTTGTGTCAGGGTTACCGTTGTCTCCTTCAAAGAAGAATTTTGTTTGGCTGATAGTTGATAGGTTCACTAAGTGTGCTCACTTATTAGCAGTGAACAGTACATATTCTTTAGACAAGTTGGCGAATTTGTACATTCGCGAGATTGTGAGACTTCATGGAGTTTCGAAGTCTATTGTATGAGACATAGATCCAAGATTCACATCGAGGTTCTGGAGTTGTTTGCATAGTGCCCTAGGTAGCCATTTGCATTTTAGTACTTCTTATCATCCGCAGTCAGATGGACAGTCAGAGCGAGTGATACAGATATTAGAGGATATGCTTCGTTTTTGTGTCATTGACTTCCAAGGATCTTGGGAGAAGCACTTGCCCTTTAGTTGAGTTTGCTTACAACAACAGTTACAAGGCTAGTATATAAATGGCTTCTTATGAGGCTTTGTATGGTAGACGATGTAGGACTCCGATCTGTTGGGCTGAAACGGGTCAGAGATTGTTACCTATGCCGGATTTGCTTAAGGGGACTATCGACAAAGTTAAGTTGATTTGCGACCGTTTGAAAGCAGCTTCCGATCGTTTGAAATCTTATGTATATTTGAAGAGAATAGAGATTGAGTTCTTAGTGGGTGAGAAAGTGTTTCTGAAAGTATCTCCGTGGAATAAGGTAATGCGATTTGGCAGGAAAGGCAAGTTTAGTCCGAGGTTTATTGGTCCGTATGAGATACTTGAGCGAATTGGGCCTGTAGCTTACCGTTTGAGATTGCCTTCTTAGTTAGAGAAGATCCATGATGTGTTTCATGTGTCGATGCTTAGGAGATATAGATCAGATCCATCTCATGTTATGTATGTTGAGAAGATAGAGTTGAATACGAATTTGTCTTATAATGAAGAACCTGTTGAGATACTTGCTTCTGATAGCAAGGTGTTGCGTGGCAAGACCATAGAGTTGGTCAAGGTGTCGTGGAGACATAGAGGTGTGGAAGAGGCCACGTGGGAGAGGAAAGCTGATATGCTTGAGCAGTTTCCGTACTTGTTTCCGTCAGGTAATTTCGGGGACAGAATTCCTTAAGTGGGGGAGAGTTGTAAAACCTGGGTTTGGTGGTCGGGTGAAAATAACATTAAAATAATATTTTGGGTTTCAGTTTTATAATTAAAATAATAAAATATTTTATGGGCTTCGTGTTTGCAAAATAATTAAAGTCTATGTGGGGCCTATCTTCTAAGTCCAAATTCTATGGACTTTAGGAGATGGGAGTTTTTAGCCATTTCATTAATGGCATAATGGTAAATATGATTTCTTTGATAAATTAAAGCAAAAACAAAAGAAGAAGACATGTGCTCATCTTCTTCCTCACTCTCATTTCAAACTCAACGACCAAAAGAGCTCTCTTCTCCATTTTTCTATTCCATTACATCCTTTGCTCCTTGTTGGTGATTTTCCAAAAGGTAATTGCATTTTTAACTTGGTCTTATCTTCCTCTTCATTTTGATACCATTAGTTTTCATTAAAACCATGTATTTTATATTTTCGGTTTTCAAAGAATTTGTCAAAGATTGAAGCTTTAGGAATTTCTAACAAAGCTTTTGATTATTTATTGTTAGATAAGTTGTTTACAACCCATAAGGTCCAACATATGTGAATTTTAAAGAGTTTTACAATGGTTCTCAGATTTGGGTTTTAGAAGGGTTTTTGAAGGGTTTAAAGGTTGGTTTTGGGGTTGTTTGATGTTTGAAATTAAGGGTTGTTAGTGTAATAGTTAGGTTTGTTTTGGAAGCATTTAAGTGTGTTAAAAAGGTTAAAATCATGAGTTTTGGACTGGGTTTCATGGCAGCTCGGGTTTGAAGTTTTGAGGCTGTTCTTAGCATGAAACTCTTGTGTTTTATGCTTGATTAGTGTTCCAGGTTTGCTACATTGATGTGTGATCTGATTTGAGGTTCTTTTGACTGTGTTGAGTTGATTATAAGTAAGAAATTGTGTTGGTGAAACATCGAGAACAAATCTGGAATCGTTGGAAACTTGATCGGCTAGTGTGTTGAGCTTGGAATAGTCGGTGAGTGGTTAAATGTTTTTAAATGGTTTTCGAGTATTGGTTCAAGCATGTGGACTAGGTCGGGCTTGGTAAACCCACCTAGAGTTGGGATTAGAGTGGTAGCCTAATCCCAAGCTTTAGTTAGAGACATTGGTTGAACTCTAATTGTTGTCTATGCCTCATGTTTAATTGTGTTTATGGTGGATATATATATTGTGTTATACATGTATGTTGAGGCATGGTTTTGATGCATTGTGATATGCATGTGGCTTGTGCATGATGGTGATCATGGTTAGTACGTGCTAAGCACGGAAGTTGTTATGAAATGTGGTGAATTGTGTTTAGTATTGGCACTAGTATTCTTGGGTATAATGATCGATCATTATGATGTTTAGTGTGCACACATGAGTCAAAGGTGCGCGTGGTCTTGGTGATGGTAGTCATCAAGATGGAGTACGCGTTCGCCCGGAAAACCTTCTTATATATATGTTAGTCGGTGATGAGTGTAATCCCATCGACGGAGCTTGAGGACGAGTGTAATGCCCTCCGCCTGAACGGTTATGAGTGTAATCCAACCGTAAGGTAATGGTTGTTGTTGGATGTGAGTTCCAACGGTTATCCGCGTATTCGAGTCATAGCTAGGTGCCAATATGATTTGAGATGTGTTGCGAATATGGATTAATATATTTGTTTACATATGATGTGTATATGGACTTGTTGAGCATGACATAATATTGAATATATGTTCATGCATCATGTGTATTTTGTCTCATGTGGATCGAAGGTAAGAACATGCATTTTACCTTGGTCGTGCTCGTGCTTGGACCCTGCATTGTCGAGGTTTGTTTTAATGAGCTTACCCTCACTAAGCTTTATGCTTACACTCTCTTTTGCTCAACAATGCAGATCCGTAGTTCGTGGATTTATAGTGGAAGAAGGGGGGCTCCAAGTGTGCTTTGTGGTGCTATCTTAGCTTTCAAGTATGGACATTTAAGTTTTAAGGTGTAATAGTCAAGCAATGGGATATGTATTTCTTGCTTTGAACTTTTTAAGTATGTTGGTGTTGGTTTGTTTAGGAGCACGTTTAGACTCCTTTATGATGTTGTTGGCCTTGTGCCTTTATGGATGTCTAAGTGTGTTTGTTGAAGCATGAATCTTAATTGTTATGGATGCAACATGTGTTGAATGATGTTTATTCCTTTAATGTATGGCTTCTTTATGTTTGGTGTGTTAAGCATGCTTGTAGATGTTTGGTTTGCCTTAGAGTTGTTGTATGTGTGTTGTGGGAGGTTTTAGTGGAGTTTTGGGACAGCCTTGTGCCATAAACCAGCTAAAGCAAATCTACAGATAGAGGACGTTTCGAAACGGTTGGTCCCGTCTCGGTACGGTCCCTTTGTTTTTGGCCAGGCGTTTTGGTACGCTAGGAGCCGTTTCGATACGATTTTGCTACTGGAAATCTAAGAATTTGACGATAAAATGAAGTATCAAAACGGGCTTTAGTGTTTTGGAATAGCCTTCGTATCGTTGACCACGAGAAGTTGACCGTTGAGGGTGTTTCGATACGGGCCACCCCTGTTTCGAAACTGTCTCCTTAGTTTGACTTTGGCTAGTTGACTAGTCAAGGCGTATTGAAACACCCTATGGGCGTTCCGATACGGCCTGCTGATTATGTTTAAAATGGGCTGTTATAATTGGACGGTTTGGTTGTTTACCTCATTGTTTCTTCCGATGTTGCTTTTCTCACATAGGACTTAATATTACATCTAGGCAAGATAATATAAACGAAAAAGTTTTCTCGGGTTGTTAACCGAAGTGGAGCCTTAACGAGTTTCGCCTCGGTTATCCCCGTCAAGCACACAAACCTTGCTGCTCATCCAACACGAGGGGGTTATTGAAGTGGAGCCTTAACGAGTTTCGCCTCGGTTATCGCCTTAACCAGTCAAGCGTCCGGACCGGGACGAGGGGGTTACAGGAAAACCGGCATAGAAAAAATCCTCCTCCCTCTCACGACACCAAGCACACAAACCATGCTGCTCATCCAACACGATGCCACAAAGCTTCAAAAAATAAAAAGTTTGGTAAACGGCACATCCATGTGAACCACAAAAACGCCTGAACCTTCGGAGGTACGAGGACTTTCCACGCAAAACACTCATTGAAATCACTCCCTCTCACCTTGTCCAACATAAGCAGATGTGATAGAGCCTTTACTGAAAAGGTCTCGTGCATATTAGGTGTCCAGACTAACATATCAACTCCACCATGACGTAACCTCACAGGTCCCAAGAGCGAGATGAGCTACCCCCATCGGAAAGGTCAGCTACCAAAGCCAAACGATTCACCACTATCGAAAATAACCGTGGGAATATATCCTTTAATGGATTCTCAACACACCACGCATCATACCAAAATAAAACTCACGAACAATCACCAACCTTCCAAAAAAAACTAGTCTCACCCATGAACATTTGCACATTATCCGAGCTCACAGTTTTGACAATCTGCTTCCAAATAACTGACATCGATCCCCTATAGGCAGAATTATATCGCCACCACTGGGCTGCATCGCCATATTTTGCCACGATAATGGCCCTCCTCAAAGACAATTCATCCCTAGCATACTGCCAAGACCATTTTGCCAATAACGCTCTGTTTCCAACCTCCAAATCCGCAACCTCCAACCCACCAAGATGAAGTAGCCGACAAACCATACTCTAGCTTACTTGACACATTTTCCGTTGTAAACTCACCCCGCTCCACAGAAAAGCACGCCTCACTTTATCTATTGATGCGATAACACCCTTCGACACCCGAAACAAACCCATATAATAAACTGGAAGTGACGAATGAACAGAGTTTACCAGTTGACACGAGCAGCAAAAGATAAAGATGTTCGTTTCCAACCAGCGAGCTTTCATCGAACCGAGGCTATAACTGGTTCCCATACAACAATGTTGTGAGGATTCACCCCCAATGGAAGCCCCAAATAAACAAAAGGCAATTCAACTTTCTGAGAACACAAGACAGCCGCCATTGAATCAAACAGCCCCTCATCCATGCCAATAGTATAAAAAGAGGACTTATTGAAGTTAATTTTCAAACCAGAACAAACTTGAAAGCAACAAAGTAACCTGCGAATAGTCGTAGCGCTCTCAACGAAGGCTTCAAAGAATAGAATGGTGTCGTCAGCAAATTGAAGATGCGATAGCGACACCCCCAGAGCCAACGAAGCCCCACGGATGAGCCCCAACTCCCCCGCTTGAACGAACATCCTATGTAGTGCTTCCGCCACAATAACGAACAACAAAGGCGACAACGAGCAGCCTTGCCACAGACCACGCCCCATTCCAAATTCTTTAGTGGCGCTACTATTTAACAAAACTGACAACCTGACTGTGCTGATACACTCAGTAATCCAACGACGCCAAGAATCACTAAACCCTATCGACCGTAAAATGTGCTCTAAAAATTCCCATCGAACGTAGTCGTAAGCTTTCGCGAAGTCCAATTTCAGGATACATCTGCCTAACGAACTCTGTCACATGGAATGTATTGTGTAACACCCCAAAATTTCCCTAATATGAAAAATCCCTAATTTTTGAAATCCCGAATTCGGAACTCTAGAATTTGGGAATTTATAAACCGAAAACCCTAATTTCATTAAAGGAGTAAATTAATTAGACTCAGAATTTGTAGTTCAATTTTTGAATTTCGGTGACCATTTTTAGTAAAGAACAAAGTTATGTGGCCACTTTGTAAACCCTACTTAATTCAATGGCTTCTCTTGGGTTTTACCCATTAAATTAGGTATTTAAACCATGTTTTCTGGTTTTGGACAGGGGATAGCCGCTCTGTTTTCTTTCTTTCTCACGTTATCTCTCCCTCACCCTCTCTTTTGTTCCGACGAAGCTCAGACCAGGCCTCTACGTCCACCGTGGCTTGCACGGCCACCATCAGCGCGACCACCATCGTCGCGCGATCAAACCTCGACCCTTAGTTTTCCTTCATCGGCCTCCATTTGCGAGTTAACGGCGAGAAACCATGCGGTTTCACTTTGCGCCGTCGTTGTCCTCCGGTCCATGGCACTCGTCGTCACCGCCATCAAGACCAGCATCTTCTCGCGAACAAACCCCAATCCTTGGATCGTTCTTGTCGGCCGTCTTCGTGTCATCGTTCGCCGTCATCTTCTCCTCTGTTCGTCAATTTATGTGTAAGTTTTAAACCCATGTTTTTTGTTAAATCGATGTTTTAAGTTGTTGGTTTTGGTTTGCTTTGAATTTTTCTTATGTTGGCCGGAAATTAACTTTTGTGGTTGTTGTTTGTTGCGAGCATATCACTGTCGTCGGTTTGTTCCACCGTTGCTGTCGTCGGATTGTTGTGTTTCTACCGCCGTCGTTTGGGTTCTAGATGCCCTTGTGAGTTGGACCATTGCTTTGCCCAATTGTTTTTTGTTGTTCGGCCGAAATGACCTTTGTGACTTCATCAGAGGTACTTCCGGTGAGCCACTACCGCCTTGTCGAGTTGTCCCGCCGTCGGTGAGCCATCGTCACCCTTGTGGATCTGTTCTGTCTCCGTTGGGTGCTTGTAACCCTGGTTCCTAACCTAAGAAAAGAAAAAGGGAAGTGGATTGTTTAGTGGATTGGGTTGAGCCCAAACCTTTGTTCTTTTCTTCAGAATCCCTAAAATTCGATAGCCCATCAGTGTAACCCATTAAGCTGAGTTGACCAGACCAGATTTGTAAGCCCAATGAACTGAATTACCAAGTAAACTGGACCAGTGAAATGAACCGAGTTACGCAACCAATTTGGATCAGTGAAACTTGGACCAAACCAAACTGAACCATATATCTTGAACCGAACCGTTTGACCAGAGTTTACCACTGACCTTGGACTGTTGAACCGTTGACTTTGACCAGTTTGACTTTGACTTTGACCGTTGACCAAGAGTTGACTTTTTCGGACATCCTTCCTCTCAACCTTTCTCGACGTCCTAAATTTGTATCTTCTGCCCGTTTTGCCAAATTATATCCTGAAAGCATTGTTTTGCTCTTTCTAAGTAATTGTTTTTGGAATTTGCTAAGTTATGGTTTTAGAATCTAATTCCGAATATTCTCGTGTTCAGGTGCCAACCTTGAGACCGTTGGGTAACCTCCAGTTGTTCAGACCGATCGTGTCGTTCTTTGAGATCTTCACGTGTGTATATCTTAGTTCAGTTTTTAGTATTCATACCTCGTAGGTCTTGATTCGGCTAGATCTGAGCGTAAGACGCGCTTTTCTCGACATTAGAGCTTTTGTTGCTTAAAGGTGTGTCTCTTCCTGTTTTATAAACTTGTGTGTTTCTTTTTGTGCTATAAATTTTATGTGATTCTTCTGGTATTAATATAAGTAAATGTTTTGTATATTTTGTGTGCATATTCTATTGTGTTTGGGTGAATGTTTTCAGAAATCATGCATAACATGTCATACCGTGATTCAATTGAGAAATCAGACTTACCAAATTGTGAAACATCATATTTTCGAAATCGTAAAACATCGGATTTATAACATTTTGCAACTTGAATTTTCATGATTCATGTTTCGGATCAGACTCGGATTTTAAAATATGCATCATATCATTGTGGGTATATGGTTTGAGATTTGTTCAGGGAAGTTCAGTGGTTTCACCCTTCGGGCTAAATTCCGCTTCGGATCAGTGGTTCCACCCTTCGGGTTGAGTTCCACTTCGGATGGTGACGATGGAGAAAGTAGGTTCTGGGGAACCTTACTTTTCAGTGTATCGGAGATGGGTACTATGATTCATGTGCATCAGACATCATATCTTCATGATCCGGTTTTGTTGTGTTTTCAGAAAAGTCTTTATTAGAAAATAAAACAATGTTTTTCTTTGATTTGTTCTTGTTTGAACTTTAGAGACACACTAAGCTCTTTAGCTTACACCCCTTAGTTTTTATTTTTTTCAGATATCTCAGACTGTTTTAAGTGACTCGGTACTTGGAGCTTCTTGCATTTTACTCGGATACTTTTATAATTCAGTATGAGCTCTCTTTTAATTACTTCAGACTACTGTTTTGAAATATTTTGGAACATTTATGTAATTTGAACATTGGGACTGTTTATTGTTTTTAATTTGGGTATTATTAAATGCATGGATTTATAAGGTTATTTTCAAAAATTTAACTGATTATCGGAATAATGTTTAAACGACTACGTTTTATAATAAGGGATCTAATTGAGATTATTTTCTTTTAATAATAATTTTGTTTTTAAGTGAGTAAACTTAAAATATGTTACTCGAGGGGTAACTTTTGAGACACAACTTCCTAGATTCGGCCCATTTCTTCTAGGTCAGGTTTAGAGGGTTACATATTGTATGATTTGCCAATAGAATACCATCCACAATTTGACGCCCACGCACAAAAGTCGATTGGTGATCACTAATTAGTCCTCCCAACATTGACTACAGTCTTCTAGCCAGAATTTTGGCAAGAATCTTATATATCGAATTAAGCAAGTTTATTGGTCGAAAATCACTCAAGGTGACCTGTTAATCAACCTTAGGCAAAAGCACAAGGAATGTATTGTTCGCACCCACAGGTAACTTGTCGGATGTAAAATAATCATCTAAAAACCGCCCAACATCATCACAAACTACCTCCCAACACTTCTTAAAAAATTCCATAATGTAGCCGTCCGGCCCCGTTGACTTCGAACACTCACACCCACGAACAACCGCCCACGCCTCATCGAGAGTGAAAGGCGCCAATAATCCCCTATTTTCAGCTTCACTCACCCTATTAAAATTCCCCTCAAATCTCCAAACACAAGACCTTTCATCCGCGGCAACCGACCAATCGAATTAGTGTAATAAAAAACGAGAAGCTTGTTGATAATTAAAAACAATATTTATTTAGATCATTAGAAATTGGACCATCAATTCATCTAGTAAAATGATTCGTTCGGTTATTTTAAAATAGAATCAAAAAAACTAGATTCTAATGTCATAAATTATATAAATTTAAAAATTGTTTCGAGATAAATTTTTATAATATTTAATTTAAATTAACCGGTCAAAAGATTTAAAATGATGACATTAACCAAAAGAAAAACTCTTATTTACATATAGCTTTTAATCGTTCAATAACTCAATTCGAACAAGAATAGTATAACTGATTTGAATTTGAATCATGGTTCAACCAGTTTCATGAGTAAGCAAAAACTTGTTATTAGGGACAGAGTAAATAATTAAGATAAATAGAGACAATGTACAATTAACCATTAAAAAGGGATATAGTTCAAATGAATGAAAAATAAGAGGTCAAATAACTAAACATCCCTTATATTTTTTAGTAAAAATCCATATGACTCTGTCATTGTTTATCATACAATCCATGGGACGAAGGGATCAAGGGCATAAGTGTCTATTATGAAACTTAAATATCCGATAAATTTTTATTTAATAGTAATTTAACACTTGTTTAAAATTTAAAGTTATTTAGTTATAAATAAACACTGACAAAATTAAAGAAGGGTAGATTCATGTCCCCAATAGTTTTATTCTAATAGCAATTTAAGTTCATGTAAAACTTAAAGAGGGGCTTTTTAAGTTTTATAAGGGCTCTATAAGGGCTGTAAAACTTAAAAAGCCCTTATACTTTCAAAATTTAGTCCTTTTTCAAGTCCATATTACTCAGTTCTCTCTCTTTGGCCGCTATCAAACTAGCATAGTACCGCAACACCAATCAGCAACGCGATTCACTGCCTATGGTTTGCACTTCGAGACTACGAAACATTGTGTATTAACGCTTGCACTCATCTTTTAAATGAGAAGTGAAAATGTATTGGATTTGATGTGTGCACACCATGTGTTTGTGAATATTTCTGAATAAAACTGTGTGTACAATTGAAGTTTCAAGTAAGAATTAGAGGCGTGCACGCAACCTTAATAGTGAAGAAAATGAGCTTTGGAAATCAGATTCAAAGAGTTTGGACGGTTTTTGTATCAAACATACCGGGGCAACTACACTGGAAAGGCGTTTGGAAAGTTTTCGACAGACATAGAGTGGTTGTGGATGGGTTTGTACCAAGAAAGAGAGCGAGAGATGGAACCAGATTTAGATTTGTACGTTTCGGGTAAAAGGAGGATGCGGATCGAATCATTGAGCGTTTTCATGGATTTCGGCTTTATGAATACAAATTAAAGGTAATGATGGCACAAAGGGAGACTAGGGATACATTTTGGAGAAGAAAACGTGATAACATTGATTCAAGGACGAATTAGGAGATCCAAAAACAGTGGGATGGTCATGATCATACGAACAATTCCAAAAGGAATCCAATGAGGCGGTGTAACAAGGATGAGGACGGTGATGATCAGATCACATTGAACGAGCAATCTAGAGTGGAAGAGAAACACAAATGCGTGGATGGGGTTGTTAATACCGATAAATGGGAAATTTTATAGAATTGCACTTTGGGTTTTTCTCGTCAACCCAGCCAAATAACGGATCTTGCAAATGAGATTACAAAGGCGAAATTGACAGGTTTTACATTGATGCGAGTTGCGGGCTCTCTTGTATTATTCATGTTTGAAGATAAAGAATCAAGGAAGATAAATTTGGAGACTAGGGGTCTAGAAAATTGTTTGAAAATTTAATTGAATGGTCGCCTACATCCATTTTACCGAATCAAAGGGTATGGCTTTAAGTATGTGTAATTCCTATTCATGGATGGTCTGAAGAAACATTTCAAAATATTGCAGCGATTTGGGGCGAACTCGTACGAATTGACATTGAGGCTTTGGCGCCTTTGACGTTTGAACGATGTCGATTTCAGATCGAAACCGACTGGATTTCACACATAGAAGAAGTAATGGTCTTGCGCATTAATGATAACGTCTTCACAATTCGCGTTACACAAATTGAGGAAGCGATTGGCCTAAGTGTGATTGTAGTTGTGAGGCGGCGAACTGCTCGGAAGATACATTGAGTACTGAGGATTTGAACATGGATATGTCCAACCCTGTTAAGGTGTCTATAAGTGGGAGGTCAACAAATGATACAGTGGTACCCGATTCTTTCTCCTATTTGGCTCTGTGATCGAGCTAAATTGATCGTATGTGGAATGAGAAAAGGAGGGAGGATTGGCGTGTCATGAGCACGGAAAGTTGGATGGCGGATGAAGATGTAAGCTTTGTCCACCGTGAAAGGGAAACTCAGCGAATTTTGGATGTTTTGCCGAGTGATGCTATGATGGATGTTTTTCCAAACAATGTGGGAGTACCGTGTGATGAACTAGTTGCCGAAGAACAATTAGCTGATGAATTGAGTCCACGTGTTGATGGGTCAAGGATAGAAATTCCTACGGCTAATAAGGCTCAAACAATTGAATACAATGGAGAGTTTAGAAGGTTACGACAGGTTTCAGAAATCCAACTGAGTTTTTTATCGCCTGGTGAAGCTAAAGCGAAGCTGGTAAAAAAGGGCAAAGGTTGTCTGAAGAAAAACCAAAAACCATCAGAGGTAATTTCTAATGGCTCTTTGTCAGATTCGGACTTCTATAACCGAAAACGGATTATTTTAAGAGAAGCGGATGAAACATTGAAATTTGGTAAACTGATTGGGGTGAAAACAATTGGAAACGAACAAGAAATTGTAAAGGATACCGTGCGTATGATTGAAGCGCAAGAACGACAATAATTGAAAAGTGCGTTGAGTTTGTTGTCGTAGAATGTGAGTGGGATTGGTCATTTTTTGAGACAACAAAGGTGTGCGATGGTCATTTTTTATGTGACTAAATTAAAGACATCAAGTGATGGTATGGTGAATAAGATATGGTTTACGAATGATTTTGTTTATATGTTTACGCCATCTTCGGATGTTTTTAACATTCGAGAGAGGAGACGGATTTGCTCGGTTCTTGGATGTTTGTTTTTGTTGTATAGTAGGAGTATACATACCGTGTGTGGGAGGGGATCAAGCGAGTTTGTTACGCGATATGTGTTGTGGTAATCTACAACGAGGTATGGTGGAATTATTCATTGGCTGTGGTGCGTGATTTCCTTTGTGTCGATAGAGTGGCGTGGTGTGGTTTGTTAAAAGTGTGAGGATCGATTAGTATGGAAACACACAACATCGGACCATTTTTTTGTTGGTGCTTTACGACATCTTTTGGCCTGTAAATTGCATCTGAGGGGGATTATTGTTGAGCTTATGTATTCATGTTATTATCAAAAAGCAAATTGCTTGAATGACTTTTTGGCGAGGGGTGGTGTTGATCGAACATCTTGGTTTTGCATACTAGCGTGAATGTTTTGTGTTTTGGTTTCTTGCGTTAGTTTTTTCATGTTTGTTCGGTTGTTTTTAGCGTTTGTTCTTTATCTCATACTCCTCGATACTCTTTTCCTCCATTTAGGTGTAGGGAGGTTTTTAATGAGGCCATGGAGTGTGATGACACTATATGATATTTATTAATAAAATCATACTCTTTTGCCGATCAAAAAAAATTTAAATTTAGTAATTCGACCCTCTCAACGTTCGATCTTGAAATAAATTTCATATTCAATTTGATTCTTAAACTTCTTTGCCCGATTCAAAAATACTGAAACTCAACTTTTAGATAAAAACAAGTACATAAACGAGATGTTTTGTTCAAATCAGAAGTCAAATTTAAATGATATTTTAAATCGAACAGTCAAGTTAAGACAAAATTAAGGTACCAAAATATATATTAACCCAAATAAAAAGTTTGGGTCAATTTAAAAAGTCTTAAGGAATCAAGCCTTTGTTTTTCTATTCCGAGATTGAAATCAAACTTTAGACGCGACATAAACTATAACCAAAGAACTAAACATCTATTTCCATTAATTTCAATTGCCGTTTGGATTATTCTACTTGCCAGAATTTTATTACTATATTACACAATCATAGTATTCTTCTATAAATCGACTTTCAAAACTACGAGACAACGTCGTACTCTGTTTCTGACATGAAAGCTGCTATAAAAGCTGAAGTTGGCGAGTTAAGCATGTGGTCGAGGACTATGTCGTTGTCGGTTTTAGTTCTTTTGACGAATCAACCTTTGATTCTTGGCCTTGATTCGGTATAGGCCTTCTGGGAAGCGTATCGGATTGTTTTCTCAAATTTTCGGTTCCTCCTATTCTCTTTGTACCTAAAAACTCGAGCCTCGCGGTCGGTTCTGCCGACTTGGGAAGCTTGGTTTGTGGTCGGAGTTGACGAGATGGGTACGTTTGGATCGGCCATGGTTGGATCTATTCCCACTTCAAGTGACGAATATGAAACCTGAAAGTTGTATATAATTTGGTCAAATTGTTATTTTAATACCTCTGTTATGATTACTTTTGAAATTTAATCCTATACTTTAATTTGTATCAGTACATTTCAAAGAGAATGGAAATAAAGAATTTAAGTCTCTACTAACTAGTGATGTGCATGACACGGAGATTCGACCGATCAAATTTTATGAGTCGGGATTTAAAAAAATAGATTTAGGTTGGGTCGGTCGGGTCGGGTTTAAATTTAGAGTAATAATATTTAATTTGACCCAACATGAGATAAATTATGTAATTCACACATATATTTTGGGAGAAAATTATGAGTCATGTTTTTTCGCGTCGAGTCAACTCAAGTTTTGCTCGACCTACTTATGGGCAAGTAAAAACTTTTCATGCAATCCTAATCATGCCCAAATATAAATATATGATTATGAAATGATTAAAATACTGAAATTTCATACACAACATGAACATAATATAAATATAATATGCAAGTTAATAAGTATGCAAATATATCAAATTTGATTATTAACGTATTTAAATTTATATAAATATAAAACATATTAAATATGATTATGACAAAAATATAGGAATCTAAACTGAATATAAGCAACAAGAATTCATCTCAATCCTAAAAGTTAAATTCCAATTAAATGGTATCCATATGAACAAACTTTGAATATTCTGGCAAAACAAAGGGTTGGTAATATCTATATATACCTTTACATGCAACCCATTCTATGCAAACTATCAAACCCTAATTTGAACTTTCAAATGGCTAATTTCATTGTTTTCTTGATGCTTTCCTCGCATGTTTTGTTTTCGGTTTCGAGTTTTGCAAGTCATTCACTTCATTCGTTTTCGGTTCCTGATCAAGCATTTGAAGATGAAATAAAAGTACGTCCGTCATTTTACGAATTCGACTCTTTTCGTCTTCGATATTAACCTCAATTGACAACAGTAGCGTCTGGTATATCTGCAACTGTTACGAAATCGACCAAAAGACAAGAAATACGTGAGACTGATCATTAATCCATGCAATTAAAAGGAGGTGGAAAACGTACATTGATAGATGAAGGCAAGAAAGCCATTAAAGCTAACATGAAAAGGAATTTCGAAAATCCTTTAGAGTCAAAGAGAAAAAGTCCAGTTGGTCCTAATCCTATACATCACTAATGATCTCACATCTTATAAAAATAGTTGATCACAATAGAAAAAAAAACGTAGTTTGTATTAGATGAATGTATGCTGAACTTTATTAGTACTACGTATTAGACATTGAACAATATATACATGTATACGTATGTATCTAATATAAATGAAACTTTTTATATAACATATTTCCTAAATTTTAGTTATAATATTCCATCTTACACCGTTTGCACCAAAATTCACTCTCTATAAATTTCATACTCTCTTTTAGAAATAAAATTTTGAAATTCGATTTAATAAAATTTAAGGACATACACATAATTTTATGTCAATGGTGTAAATTTTGTATGAAATCCTCAACATTTACACTTGCAAGCTTATTACCCGCTAATCGACATAATTTGGGGAAAAAATTTTCAAGGTATCCTTAGTAATAAAAATCAGAAAATATTAAAATTCTTCAAGGTATCCATGACAATGCACACTGACATAACAGTGACAAATATACAAAGGTGCTGACTTGACATAATGACACACAGGTAAAACTAAAATTATATAAAATACAATTTAATTTTTTTTCCGGATGATGTGTTATTCTATGAGTCATATCAATTTTTTATCGTTAGTTGATTACAGTTTTCATTTACAAAATGACCATTTTGACCCAAAATAAAACATTGAGTGTTAAAATGTTTTCATTCACGGAATGACATTTTTTATAATCATATTTGATCGGTTTGTCGATAAATTAATTTGAAGCAAATATTATAAAAATTTATTATAGAGGAGATACTTCTAATTTAATTTGTTTTATTCGTAACATAAGAATTTGAATTCTATACATTATATAAATTATCTAATATCTTTTTCTGCTAAAATAATTAATAGTTGTCTTTTAAGTTATACATAAATAAATTTATTATATGTTCGAATTATTTTGAGTCTAACCAAATTTAATTGGTTTAGTTGCTAAAGAATACACATTCTGCTCCATCTTGTATAGGTTCGAATCTCGGAATGAGAATATAATATCTCTCTATTTAAACAAAAAAATTGATTAAATTTTAATACCCTAGTTCAATTTACAATGTATAACATAAAAGTATAACATAGTTGCTTATTTATATCCTTTTTGCCGTTCCTTTTTTTTATCGGCAAAAATCTGTATATTAATGGGAAAATATACAACTCAAGTCACACGTGCGCCTCATTAAAAACCTCCCTAAGCCTAACCGAGGAAAAGAGTACGACACATGGACTAAAAGGAAATAAACAACAAAGGAACACATGCCCCTCACAAAGGAAACAATCATACAGAGGCCTGAAATAAAGATGCCCGCGTCACCCCTTCCTTTGCTAGCACATACGCTAACCCATTCGCCTCACGGAAAATGTGGTTAAAGCATACGGACCCCAAAGTGAGGCATGCTTGATCGATCAAACCAAAAATCTCCCACAAAAGCCACGGTCGTCATTCCAAATTCAACACCCAACCAAGAGAAATTTTGGAATCCGACTCCACCACGAGGGGACGAGATGCCCATTTAGAAGCTGCAAAGAAATTCAACGCAAAAGCGATTGCCCGCAACTCTTCTACATTGAAATCAAGGGAACCAAGTGGACCCGAGAAGAGAGCTAGAATTTCAGAAATCCCTCACGCCGACGGGTTTCTGAAATCCCTGAAAATATTCCTGAAAATATAAAATATTCAAAATGTGCATGCATAATAAAACATAATAACCCCAAATAAAACACCTAGAATCTAAAATTATATACAATCCAATAAAACATTTAATATAAATAAGTCCAAGTCTCATACTGATAATAATAAATAAATAAACTGGAAAACGAGGTCCTCCAAGTACCGTAGCCTAGACCGGAGTATCTGAAAATAGAAACTAAGGGGGAGTCAGCGAAAACGCTCAGTGTGTCTCTACAATGCAAACAAAACTAACAGAGTCATTATAACAACAGAGACAAACAAACATTATCATAATACTGTTTTTCCATCACGAATCAATTCAAACACATAAAGCAAGTATGAATGAATATGCAACACAATATTACATGCACCCAAACTACATCACCATCTGAAGGGTAAGGTTCCACAGAACCACTGTCTACCTCATCACCATCCGAAATGGAATCCAGCCCGTAGGGTGAAACCACTAATCCGAAGTAAACATCATCCCGACAAATGAAGCTATTGAACTTCCCCGTACAGAATCCCAACCAAAATGAGATGACATAAAATCCGAGCATTGAATCTAAATGTTTTATTTATCAACAGAAACACATAATCATATAATAAGATATACAATAATCCGAATCTTAATGTATAAACAAATGTTGCATAACATTACAGAATGTTTAACAAGTCAAACATCACAGATCAATAGAATATAAGCATCACATATCATCAGACCACATCATGTATACATTTAAGCAAATCATCACATTTACATACAGATCAATGTATGCAAACTACACAGAAGAGAACACACCTCAAGTAGCTAACACTCAACATGGACGGTGACGTCTCCCAGGCTCAACTCTATCTCTAGTTCGGTCAGAGTCAGCTCCCATAACAATTAAATACACCATCAAGATATTACTACTATGCCAAGACATTGATAATATAAATATTGAATGTATATTAATAATTAAACTCATGACGGATCCCGATGGCTGAGCAACAGGAGGTCGTCCAGGTGGAGGAGGAGTAAGGATCTCAGTATCCGAGTCAATGTCGTCTGCAAATACGATTATGCCAATTAATTTTTCCAATATTCAAATCTTTAAATACAAGTATAGATGAATAAAAGCAGTCAAAACGCTCTTTCGGGTTCAAATTTGGGAAAACGGGCAACAGAATCGGAATCAGGATGTCGAAAAACATGAAATAGCCCTTTTCTGAAAAAGTCAACGGTCAACGCTGATGTCAGCCGACTCTTTATAAGACAGACTGGTTCGGTTCTGTCAACCCGGTCCAGTGTTCTGGACCGGTTCAGACCAGTTCAACATAAAATCCTTAATTCAAAAATTAGGGCACAAATCCCCCTGATTCCTCACCGTCGATGACCTCTCGCGTCATATTTCAACGAGTTTCTAAGACTCACATCCACACACAACTTACACGAGGGAAAGGAACAATTGAGACCCAACCAATTTGCAAAAAAAGAACAAGACGACGTCGGCTGACAAACCATACTCCAGCTTACTCGACATAGTTTCCATTGTAAACTCACCCCACCCCTTAGAAAAACACGCCTCACTTTATATATTGCTGCGATATCACCCTTTGGCACCGGAAACAAACCCATATAATAAACTGGAAGTGACGAAAGAACATAGTTTACCAGTGTGACGTGAGCAGCAAAAGATAAAGATGTTCGTTTCCAACCAGCGAGCTTTTGTCGAACCGAGGCTATAACTGGTTCCCATACAGCAATGTTGTGAGGATTCACCCCCAACGACAGCCCCAAATAAACAAAAGGCAATTCACCTTTCTGGCAACACAAGACAGCCGCCATTGAATCAAACAGCCCCTCATCCATGCCAATAGAATAAAGAGAGGACTTGTTGAAGTTAAATTTCAAACCAGAACAAACTTGGAAGCAACACCCTAGAGCCAACGAAACCTCACGGATGAGCCCCAACTCCTCCGCTTGAACGGACATCATATGTAGTGCTTCCGCCACAATAACGAACAGCAAAGGCGACAACGGGCAGCCTTGCCGCAAACAACACCCCATCGACCATAAAATGTCTCTAAAAATTCCCATTGAACGCAGTCGTAAGCTTTCGCGAAGTCAAATTTCAGGATACATTTGCCCAACGAACTCTGTCGCATGGAATGTATTGTCTCATTTGCCAATAGAATACCATCCACAATTTCACGCCCACGCACAAAAGTCGATTGGTGATCACTAATTAGTCCTCCCAACACCGACTGCAGCCTTCTAGCCAAAATTTTTGCAAGAATCTTATATATCGAATTAAGCAAGCTGATTGGTCGAAAATCACTCAAGGTGACCGGTGAATCAACCTTAGGCAAAAGCACAAGGAATGTGTTGTTCGCACCCACAGGTAACTTGTTGGATGCAAAAAAATCATCTAAAAACCGCCCAACATCATCACAAACTACCTCCCAACACTTCTTAAAAAATTCCATATTGTAGCCGTCCGGCCCCGGTGACTTCGAGCCCTCACACCCACGAACAACCACCCACGCCTCATCGAGAGTGAAAGGCGCGACTAACCCCTTATTTTCAGCTTCACTCACCCTATTAAAATTCCCCTCAAAGCTCCAAACACAAGACCTTTCATACGCGGAAACAAACCAATAGAATCAGTGTAATAAAAAACGAGAAGCTTGTTGATAATTAAAAAGAATATTTATTTGGATCATTAGAAATTGGACCATCAATTCATCTAGTAAAATGATCCGTTTAGTTATTTTAAAATAGAATAAAAAATAGATTCTAATGTTATAAATTATATAAATTTTAAAAATGTTTCGTGATAAATTTTTATAATATTTAATTTAAATTAACCGGTCAAAAGATTTAAAACGATGATATTAACCAAAAGAAAAACTCTTATTTACATATAGCTTTTATCGTTCAAGAACTCAAATCTAATAAAAATAGTATAAGTGGTCATTGTTCAAATGAATAAAAACAATGTACAATTATCCATTAAAAAAGGGGATATAGTTCAAATGAATTGAAAAATAAGAGGTCAAATAAGTAAATATCCCCTATATTTTTAAGTAAAAATCCATATGACTCCGTCATTGTTTATCACACAGTCCATGGGACGGAGGGATCAAGGGCATAAGTCTCTATTATGAATCTTAAGTATCCGATAAATTTTGATTTAATAATAAATTGACCCTTGTTTAAAATTTAAAGTTATTTAGTTATAAGTAAACACTAACAAAATAAAAGAAGGGTAGATTCGTGTCCCCAATAGTTTTTTTGTAATAGCAATTTAGGTTCATGTAAAACTTTAAAAGCCCTTATAATTTTAAAATTTAGTAATTCGACCCTCTCAACGTTCGATCTTGAAATCGATTTCCCATTCAATTTGATTCTTAAACTTATAATTTCGATGTTTTCTTCATGCTTTCATTGCATGTTTTGTTTTTGGTTTCGAGTTTTACAAGTCGTTCACTTCATTCGTTTTCGGCTCCTGATCAAGAATTTGAAGATGAAATGAAAGTACGTCCGTCATTTTACGAATTTTACTCTTTTCGTCGTCGATATTCACTGCAATTGACAACAGTAGCGGCTGGCGTATCTACAACTATTATGAAATCGACCAAAAGACAAGAAATACGTTAGACCGATCATGAATCCATGCAATTAAAAGGATGTGGAAAACGTACATTGATAGATGAAGTCAAGAAAGCCATTAAAGCTAGCATGAAAGGGAATGTCGAAAATCCTTTGGAGTCAAAGAGAAAAAGTCCAAGTGGTCCTGATCCTCTACATCACTGATGATCTCACATCTTATAACAACAGTTGATCACAATAGAAAAAAACATAGTTTGTATTAGATGAATGTATGCTGAACTTTATTAGTACTATGTATTAGATGTTGAACAATATATACATGTATATGTATGTATCTAATATGAATGAAACTTTTTAAATAACATATTTCCTAAATTTTAGTTATAATATTCCATATTACACCAAAATTCACTCTTTTTAAATTTCATACTCTCTCTTTCAGAAAGAAAATTTTGAAATTCGATTTAATAAAATTTAAGCACAGACAAATAATTTTATTTCAATGGTGTAAATTTTGTATGAAATCCTCAACATTTACACTTGCAAGCTTATTACTCGCTAATCGAAATAATTTGGGGAACACATTCATCAAGGCATCCTTAGTAATAAAAATCAGAAAAGATGAAAATTGTTAGAAAATAAATAAAAAATATTATTTGTATCATATGTTTAATTTGATAACAAATTAAAAATTTAAAACTCAAAAGAGATTAAAATAAAATTTAAGGCCTAATATGATGTAAAAAAGATAATATGAATATGAACACCAAACTTAAACAATATTTACAAGAGTAATATTTTCTATACACAAACTGTAACCCCCTTAAACCCGACCCGGAAGAATTGGGTCGAATATAAGGAGTCAACTCAAAGCTTGTCCCGCACACAAGTAACCTGATTCAAAACTTAAATTCCAAAATAGATAATAATAGTATCACATATTACATACTGATAAAATATTCCTGAAAATATAAAATATTCAAAATGTGCATGCATAATAAAACATAATATCCCCAAATAAAACACCCATAATCTAAAATTATATACAATCCAATAAAACATTTAATATAAATAAGTCCAAGTCTCATACTGATAATAATAAATAAATAAAGCTGGAAAACGAGGTCCTCCAAGTACCGTAGCCTAGACATGAGTATCTGAAAGTAGAAACTAAGGGGGAGTCAGCGAAAACGCTCAGTGTGTCTCTACAATGCAAACAAAACTAACAGAGTAATTATAACAACAGTGACAACCAAACATTATCATAATACAGTTTTTCATCACGAATCAATTCAAACACATAAAGCAAGTCTGAATGAATATGCAACACAATATGACATGCACCCAAACTACATCACCATCAGAAGAGTGAGGTTTCGCAGAACCACTCTCTACCTCATCACCATCCGAAATGGAATCCAGCCCGTAGGGTGAAACCACTGATCCGAAGTAGACATCATCCCGACGAATGAAGCTACTAAACATCATCGTACAAAATCCCAACCAAAATGAGATGACATAAAATCCGAGCACTAAATCTGAATGCATTATTAATCAACAGAAACGCATAATCATATAATATGATATACAATAATTTGAATCTGAATGTATAAACAAATATTGCATAACATTACAGAATGATGAACAAGTCATCCTTAGTAATAAAAGTTTGGGGAACTCATTCTTCAAGGCATCCTTAGTAAAAAAATCAGAAAAGATGAAAATTGTTAGAAAATAAATAAAAAAAATATTAAAAAATATTACTTGTATCGGTTGTTTAATTTGATAACAAATTAAAATTTTAAAACTCAAAAGAGATTAAAATAAAATTTAAGGCCTAATATGATGTAAAAAAGATAATATGAATATGAACACCAAAGTTAAACAATTTTTACAAGAGTAATATTTTCTGTAAACAAACTGTAACCCCCTAAACCCGACCCGGAAGAATTGGGTCGAATATAAGGAGTCAACTCAAAGCTTGTCCCTCACATAAGTAACCTGATTCAAAACAAAAATTCCAAAATAGATAATAATAGTATCGCATATTACATACTCATAAAATATTCCTGAAAATATAAAATATTCAAAATGTGCATGCATAATAAAACATAATAACCCCAAATAAAACGCCAGATTCTAAAATTATATACAATCCAATAAAACATTTAATATAAATAAGTCCAAGTCTCATACTGATAATAATAAATAAATAAAGCTGGAAAACGAGGTCCTCCAAGTACCGTAGCCTAGACATGAGTATCTGAAAGTAGAAACTAAGGCAGAGTCAGCGAAAACGCTCAGTGTGTCTCTACAATGCAAACAAAACTAACAGAGTCATTATAACAATAGAGACAACCAAACATTATCATAATACAGTTTTTTCATCACGAATCAATTCAAACACATAAAGCAAGTATGAATGAATATGCAACACAATATGACATGGAGCCAAACTACATCACCATCAGAAGACTAAGGTTCCAGAACCACTCTCTACCTCATAACCATCCGAAGTGGAATCCAGCCCGTAGGGTGAAACCACTGATCCGATGTAGACATAATCTCGACGAATGAAGCTACTGAACTTCCCCGTACAGAATCCCAACCAAAATGAGATGACATAAAATCCGAGCACTGAATCGGAATGCATTATTTATCAACTGAAACGCATAATCATATAATATGATGTACAATAATTCGAATCTGAATGTATAAACAGATATTGCATAACATTACAGAATGTTGAACAAGTCATCCTTAGTAATAAAAATTTGGGGAACTCATTCTTCAAGGCATCCTTAGTAATAAAAATCAGAAAAGATTAAAATTGTTAGAAAATAAATAAAAAATATTAAAAAATATTATTTGTATCGGTTGTTTAATTTGATAACAAATTAAAAATTTAAATCTCAAAAGAGATTAAAATAAAATTTAAGGCCTAATATGATGTAAAAGAGATAATATGAATATGAACACCAAACTTAAACAATTTTTACAAGAGTAATATTTTCTATACACAAACTGTAACCCCCTAAACCCGACCCGAAAAAATTGGATCGAATATAAGGAGTTAACTCAAAGCTTGTCCCTCACATAAGTAACCTTATTCAAAACTTAAATTCCAAAATATATAATAATAGTATCGCATATTACATACTCATAAAATATTCCTGAAAATATAAAATATTCAAAATGTGCACGCATAATAAAACATAATAACAACAAATAAAACACCTAGAATCTAAAATTATATACAATCCAATAAAACATTTAATATAAATAAGTCCAAGTCTCATACTCATAATAATGAATAAATAAAGCTGGAAAACGAGGTCCTCCAAGTACCGTAGCCTAGACCTGAGTATCTGAAAGTAGAAACTAAGGGGGAGTCAGCGAAAACGCTCAGTGTGTCTCTACAATGCAAACAAAACTAACAGAGTCATTATAACAACAGAGACAAACAAACATTATCATAATAATGTTTTTCCATCACGAATCAATTCAAACACATAAAGCAAGTATGAATGAATATGCAACACAATATGACATGCACCCAAACTACATCACCATCTGAAGAGTAAGGTTCCACGGAACCACTCTTTACCTCATCACCATCCGAAGTGGAATCCAGCCCGTAGGGTGAAACCACTAATCCGAAGTAAACATCATCCCGACAAAAGAAGCTATTGAACTTCCCCGTACAGAATCCCAACCAAAATGAGAAGACATAAAACCCGAGCATTGAATCTAAATGTATTATTTATCAACAGAAATGCATAATCATATAATAAGATATGCAATAATCCGAATCTGAATGTATAAACAAATGTTGCATAACATTACAGAATGTTGAACAAGTCAAACATCACAGATCAATAGAATATAAGCATCACACATCATCAGACCACATCATGTATACATTTAAGCAAATCTTCACATTTACATACAGATCACTGTATGCAAACTACACAGAAGAGAACACACCTCAAGTAGCTAACACTCAACATGGACGGTGACGTCTCCCACGCTCAGCTCTATCTCTAGTTCGGTCAGAGTCAGCTCCCATAACAATTAAATACACCATCAAGATATTACTACTATGCCAAGACATTGATAATATAAATATCGAATGTATATTAATAATTAAACTCATTATTCGAGTCAATGTCGTCTACAAATACGATTATACCAATTAATTTTTCCAATATTCAAATCTTTAAATACAAGTATAAATGAATAAAAGCAGTCAAAACACTCTTTCGAGTTCAAATTTGGGAAAATGGGCAACAAAATCGGAATCAGGATGTCGAAAAACATGAAATAGCCCTTTCTGAAAAAGTCAACGGTCAACGCTGCCGTCAGCGGACTCTTTATAAGACAGACTGGTTCGGTTCTGTCAACCCGGTCCAGTCTTCTAGACTGGTTAAGACCAGTTCAACATAAAATCCTTAATTCAAAAATTAGGGCACAACATCCCCCCGATTCCTCACCGTCGGTGACCTCTCGTGTCAAATTCCGACGAGTTTCTGAGACTCACATCCACACACAACTTACACGAGGGAAAGGAACAATTGAGACCCAACCAATTTGCAAAAAAAACAAGACCACATCGGCGTGAGGGATTTCTGAAGCAACCGAAAAGCTTACCAATGAGTTGTCGAAGCTCAAACGAACGCAAGCCTCGATGAAAGAAACTCTCCCAGTGGTCATGATGAAAGCTACCCCCATCGGAAAAGTCAGCGACCAAAGCCAAACGATTCACCACTATCGAAAATAACCGTGGGAATATATCCTTCAATGGTTTCTCAACACACCACGCATCATACCAAAATAAAACTCACGAACAATCCCCAACCTTCCAAACAAAACTAGTCTCACCCATGAACTTTTGCACACTATCCGAGCTCACGGTTTTGACAATCTGCTTCCAAATAATTGACATCGAACCCCTGTAGGCAGAGTTAAACCGCCACCATTGGCTGCATCGCCATATTTTGCCACGATGATGGCCCTCCACAAAGACGATTCATCCCTAGCATACTACCAAGACCATTTTGCCAATAACACTCTATTTCCAACCTCCAAATCCGCAACCCCCAACCCACCAGGATGACGTGGCCGACAAACCATACTCCAGCTTACTCGACACATTTTCCATTGTAAAGTCACCCCACTCCACAGAAAAGCACGCCTCACTTTATCTATTGATGCGATAACACCCTTCGGCACCCGAAACAAACTCATATAATATACTTGAAGTGACGAATGAACAGAGTTTACCAGTGTGACGCGAGCAACAAAAGATAAAGATGTTCGTTTCCAACCAGCGAGCTTTCGTCAAACCGAGGCTATAAATGGTTCCCATACAACAATGTTGTGAGGATTCACCCCTAACGGCAGGCCCAAATAAACAAAAGGCAATTCAACTTTCCGACAACACAAGACAACCGCCATTGAATCAAACAACCTCATCCACGCCAATATTATAAAGAGATGACTTATTGCAGTTAATTTTCAAACCATAACAATCTTGAAAGCAACAAAGTAACATGCGGATAGTCGTAGCGCTCTCAACGGAGGCTTCAAAGAATAGAATGGTGTCGTCAATAAATTGAAGATGAGATAGCGACACCCCCGGAGCCAAGGAAACCCCATGGATGAGCCCCAACTCTTCTAGTTGAACGAACATCCTATGCAGTGTTTCCACCACAATAACGAACAACAAAGGCGACAACGAGCAGCCTTGCCGCAGACCACGCCTTATTCCAAATTCTTTAGTGGCGCAAATGTTTAACATAACTGACAACTTGACTGTGCTGATACACTTAGTAATCCAACGACGCCAAGAATCACTGAACCCCATCGACCATAAAATGTGCTCTAAAAATTCCCATCGAACGTAGTCCTAAGCTTTCGCGAAGTCCAATTTCAAGATACATCTGCCCAACGAAATCTTGTGCATGGAATGTATTGTCCCATTTGCCAATAGAATACCATCCACAATTTGACGCCCACGCACAATAGCCGATTGGTGATCACTAATTAGTCCTCCCAACACCGACTGCAACCTTCTAGCCAGAATTTTGGCAAGAATCTTATATATCGAATTAAGCAAGTTGATTGGTCGAAAATCACTCAAGGTGACCTGTGAATCAACCTTAGGAAAAAGCACAAGAAATGTATTGTTCGCACCCACATGTAACTTGTCGGATGCAATATAATCATCTAAAAACTGCCCAACATCATCACAAACTACCTCCCAACACTTCTTAAAAAATTCCATATTGTAGTCGTCCGACCCCGGTGACTTCGAACACTCACACCTACGAAAAATCGCCCACGCCTCATCGAGAGTGAAAGGCGCCACTAATCCCCTATTTTCAGCTTCACTCACCCTATTAAAATTCCCTTCAAAGCTCCAAACACTAGACCTTTCATCCGCGGCAACCGACCAATTAAATCAGTGTAATAAAAAACGAGAAGCTTGTTGATAATTAAAAAGAATATTTATTTGGATCATTAGAAATTGGACCATCAATTCATCTAGTAAAATGATTTGTTTGGTTATTTTAAAATAGAATAAAAAAATTAGATTCTAATGTTATAAATTATATAAATTTAAAAATTGTTGCGTGATAAATTTTTATAATATTTAATTTAAATTAACCGTGCAAAAGATTTAAAACGGTGACATTAACCAAAAGAAAAAAATCTTATTTACATATATCTTTTAATCGTTCAAGAACTCAATTCGAACAAAAATAGTATAAATGGTTTGAATTTGAATCATGGTTCAACTAGTTTCATGAGTAAGCAAAAACTTGTTATTAGGGACGGAGTAAATAATTAAGATAAATAGAGACAATGTACAATTAACCAATAAAAAAGGGATATAGTTCAAATGAATTGAAAACTAAGAGCTCAAATAAGTAAATATCCCTTATATTTTTTTAGTAAAAATCCATATGACTCTGTCATTGTTTATCATACAATCCGTGGGACGGAGGGATCAAGGGGATAAGTCTCTCTTATGAAACTTAAATATCCGATAAATTTTTATTTAATAATAATTTGACCCTTGTTTAAAATTTAAAGTTATTTAGTTATAAATAAACACTGACAAAATTAAATAAGGGTAGATTCGTGTCCCCAATAGTTTTATTATAATAGCAATTTAAGTTCATGTAAATCTTAAAAAGGGGATTTTTAAGTTTTATAAGGGCTTTATAAGGGCTGTAAAACTTAAAAAGCCCTTATAATTTTAAAATTTAGTCCTTTTTCAAGTCCATATTACTCGGTTCTCTCTCTTTGGCCACTATCAAATTAGCATAGTATCGCAACACCAATCAGCAACGCGATTCACTGCCTCTGGTTTGCACTTGGAGACTACGAAACCTTATGTATGAACGCTTGCAATCATCTTTTGAATGAGAAGTGAAAATGGATTGGATTTGATGTGTGCACACCATGTGTTTGTGAATATTTCTGAATAAAGTTGTCTGCACAATTGAAGTTTCAAATAAGAATTAGAGGCGTGCAGGCAACCTGAATAGTGAGGAAAGTGAGCTTGGCAAATCAGATTCAAAGAGTTTGGACGGTTTTTGTATCAAACTTACCGGGGAAGCTACACTGGCAAGGCGTTTGGAAAGTTTTCGACAGACACGGAGTGGTTGTGGATGTGTTTGTACCAAGAAAGAGAGCGAGAGATGGAACCGGATTCATATTTGTACGTTTGGGGTCAAAGGAGGATGTGGATCGAATCATAGAGTGTTTTCATGGATTTCGACTTTATGGATACAAATTAAAGGTAATGATGGCGCAAAGGGAGACTAGGGATACATTTTGGAGAAGAAAACGTGATAACATTGATTCAATGACGAACAAGGAGATCCAGAAACAATGGGGTGATCATGATCATACGAACAATTCCAAAAGGAATCCAGTGAGGCGACGTAACAAGGATGGGGACCGTGATGATCAGATCACATTGAAAGAGCAATATAGAGTGGAAGAGAAACACAAATGGGTGGATGGGGTTGTTAATACCGATAAATGGGAAATTTTATAGAATTGCGCTTTGGGTTTTTGCCGTCAACCCAGCCAAATAGCAGATCTTGCAAATGAGATTACAAAGGCGAAATTGACAGGTTTTACGTTGATGCGAGTTGCGGGCTCTCTTGTATTATTCATGTTTGAAGATAAAGAATCAAGGAAGAGAAATTTGGAGACTAGGCGTCTAGAAAATGGTTTAAAAATTTAATTGAATGGTTGCCTACATCCTTTTTACCGAATCAAAGGGTATGACTTTCAGTAAGTGGAATTCCTATTCATGGATGGTCTGAAGAAACATTTCAAAATATTGCAGCGATTTGGGGCGAACTCGTAAGGATTGACATTGAGACTTTGGCGCCTTTGAAGTTTGAACGATGTCGATTTCAGATCGAAACGACTGGATTTCACACATAGATGAAGTAATGGACTTGCGCACTAACGATAACGTCTTCACCATTCGCGTTATAGAAATTGAGGAAGCGATTGGCCCTAAGTGTGATTGTAGTTGTGAGGTGACGAACTACTCGGAAGATACATTGAATACTGGGGATTTGAACATGGATATGTCCTGCCCTGTTAAGGTGTCTATAAGTGGGAGGTCAGCAAATGATACAGTGGTACCCGATTCTTTCTCTTATTCGGCTCTGGGATCGAGCCAAATTGATCGTTTGTGGAATGAGAACAAGAGGGAGGATTGGCGTGTCATGAGCACGAAAAGTTGGATGGCGGATGAAGATGTAAACTTTGTCCATCGTGAAAGGAAAAGTCAGCGAATTCTGGATGTTTTGCGGAGTGATGCTGTGATGGATGTTTTTCCAAACAATGTGGGAGTACCGTGTGATGAACTAGTTGCCGAAGAACTAGTAGTTGATGAATTGAGCCCACGTGTTGATGGGTCAAGGATAGAAATTCCTAGGGCTAATAAGGCTCAAACAATTGAATACAATGGAGAGTTTAGAAGGTTACGACAGGTTTCAGAAATCGAACTGAGTTTTATATCACCTGGTGAGCGAGGTGAGGCTAAAGCGAAGCTGGTAAAAAAGGGCAGAGGTCGTCCGAAGAAAAACCAAAAACCATCAGAGGTAATTGCTAATGGCTCTTTGTCAGATTCGGACATCTATAACCAAAAACGGGTTATTTTAAGAGAAGCGGAGGAAACATTGAAATTGGGTAAACTGATTGGTGTGAAAACAATTGGAAACGAATAAGAAATTGTAAAGGATATCGTGCGTATGATTGAAGCACAAGAACGAAAATAATTGAAAAGAGCGTTGAGTTTGTGGTCGTGGAATGTGAGTGGCATTGGTTCAGCGTTGAAGCGTAATTCGGTTTAACACTTTTTGAGACAACAAAGGTGTGCGATGGTCATTTTTTATGTGACTAAATTAAATACATCAAGTGATGGTATGGTGAATAAGATATGGTTTACGAATGATTTTGTTTATGTGTTTACGCCTTCTTCGGATGTTTTTGACATTCGAGAGAGGAGACAGATTTGCTCGGTTCTTGGATGTCTGTTTTTGTGGTATAGTAGGAGTATACATACCGTGTGTGGGAGGGAATCAAGCGAGTTTGTTAGGCGATATGTGATGTGGTAATCTACAACTAGGTATGGTGGAATTATTCATTGGCTGTGGTGTGTGATTTCCTTTGTGTCGATAGAGTGGCGTTGTGTGGTTTGTAAAAAGTGTGAGGATCGATTAGTATGGAAACACACAACATCGGACCATTTTTTTGTTGGTGCTTGACGACATCTTTTGGCCTTGAAATTGCATCTGAGGGGGATTATTGTTGAGCTTATGTATTCATGTTTTTATCGAGAAGTGAATTGCTTGGATGACTTTTTGGCGAGGGGTGGTGTTGATCGAACATCTTGGTTTTGCATACTAGCGTGAATGTTTTGTGTTTTGTTTTCTTGCGTTAGTTTTATCGTGTTGGTTCGGTTGTTTTTAGCGTTTGTTCTTTAACTCTTACTCCTCGGTACTTTTTTCCTCCATTTAGGTGTAGGGAGGTTTTTAATGAGGCCATGGAGTGTGATGACACTGTATGATACTAATTAATAAAATCATACTCTTTTGCCGATCAAAAAAACTTATTAATTTAGTAATTCGACCCTCTCAACGTTCGATCTTGAAATCAATTTCATATTGAATTTGATTCTTAAACTTCTTTGTCCGATTCAATAATACTTAAACTCAACTTTTACATAAAAACAAGTACAAAAACGTGATGTTTTGTTCAAATCAGAAGTCAAATTTAAATGATAATTTAAATCGAACAATCAAGTTAAGACGCGACATAAACTATAACGAAATAAAATGTTTGGGTCAATTTAAACAGTGTTAAGGATTCAAGCCTTTGTTTTTTTTTATTTCGAGATTGAAATCAAACTTTAGACGCGACATAAACTATAACAAAAGAACTAAACATCTATTTCCATTAATTTCAATCGTCGTTTGGATTATTCTACTTGCCGGAATTTTATTACTATATTACACAATCATAGTATTCTTCTATAAATCGACTTTCAAAACTACGAGACAACGTCGTACTCTGTTTCCGACATGAAAGCTGCTGAAAAAGCTGAAGTTGGCGAGTTAAGCATGTGGTCGAGGACTATGTCGTTGTCGGTTTTAGTTCTTTTGACGAATCGGCCTTTGATTCTTGGCCTTGATTCGGTGTAGGACTTCCGGGAAGCGTATCGATTTGTTTTCTCAAATTTTCGGTTCCTCCTATTCCCTTTGTACCTTAAAACTCGAGCCTCGCGGTCGGTTCTGCCGACTTGGGAAGCTTGGTTGGTGGTCGGAGTTGACGAGATGGGTACGTTTGGATCGGCCATGGTTGGAACTATTCCCAATTCAAGTGACGAATATGAAACCTGAAAGTTCTATATAATTTGGTCAAATTGTGATTTTAATACCTCTGTTATGATTACTTTTGAAATTTAATCCTATACTTTAATTTGTATCAGTACATTTCAAAGAGAATGGAAGTAAAGAATTTAAGCCTCTACTAACTAGGGATGTGCATGACACGAAGATTCAACCGATCAAAATTTATGAGTCGGGATTTAAAAAAATAGATTTAGCTTGGGTTGGGTCGGGTCGGGTCGGGTCGGGTTTAAATTTAGAGTAAAAATATTTAATTTGACCCAACATGAGATAATTATGTAATTGACACATATATTTTGGGATAAAATTACGAGTCAGGTTTTTCGCGTCTAGTAAATATATGATTTTGAAATGATTAAAATACTGAAATTTCATACACAACATGAACATAATATAAATATAATATGCAAGTTAATAAGTATGCAAATATATCAAATTTGATTATTAACGTATTTAAATTTATATAAATATAAAACATATTAAATATGATTATGACAAAAATATAGGAATCTAAACTGAATATAAGCAACAATAATGCATCTCAATCCTAAAAGTTAAAATCCAATCAAATGGTATCCATATGAACAAACTTTGAATATTCTGGCAAAACAAAAGGTTGGTAATATCTATATATACCAATACATGCAACCCATTCTATGCAAACTATCAAACCCTAATTTGAACTTTCAAATGGATAATTTCAATGTTTTCTTGATGCTTTCCTTGCATGTTTTGTTTTTGGTTTCGAGTTTTGCAACTCATTCACTTCATTCGTTTTCAGTTCCTGATCAAGCATTTTAATATGAAATAAAAGTACGTCCGTCATTTTACCAATTTGACTCTTTTTGTCGTCGATATTCACCTCAATTGAAAACAGTAGCGTCTGGTATATCTGCAAATGTTACGAAATCGACCAAAAGACAAGAAATACATGAGACCGATCATGAATCCATGCAATTAAAAGGAGGTGGAAAACGTACATTGATAGATGAAGTCAAGAAAGCCATTAAAGCTAGCATGAAAGGGAATGTTGAAAATCCTTTGGAGTCAAAGAGAAAAAGTACAGGTGGTCCAGATCCTCTACATCACTGATGATCTCACATCTTATAACAACAGTTGATCACAATAGAAAAAAAACGTAGTTTGTATTAGATGAATGTATGCTGAACTTTATTAGTACTATGTATTAGATGTTGAACAATATATACTGTAACGCCCCGGTTTTGGGCTTAGAAGTTTTGGGCGTTGACCGGTTCGGTCAAAGTGCTGTTCGAATCTAAAAAGGTGAAATTAGGAAAGCCTAGTTCGGGTTGCATTAAAAATATGGAAAAACGTTCTAAAATCATCTTTTAATATATATAAGTGAACTGTGAAATCAATTTTACAAAATGAGGTTTGGAAGGGTAACATTTTGGCTAGTGACCAAAATGTAATTTTTGAAAGTTGCGTGACTGTTTTAGAAAGGATTGAAACTTTGAATCTTTAAGGAGCTATTTACCCAAAGGGTGTTTCTTCAGATTTTTCTAAGATATTTTAATGTTTAATTCTGATTTTAAAACAAAAGAAAAGTGGAGGGAAATCATTTTGCTATTTTGTAACTAACTTTCCATATTTTCCAATTTTCCTTTTCTCTCATTTTCTCTCAACCCAAACACTTTCTCTCCAGAGATTTCTTTCTAATTTTGTCACTCAAATATCTCTTTTCAATCCTCTTTTGATTCCTAATCATCACATCAACTAAATCTCACCATTTGCTAGTTGATTCATCAAGGTTTTTGATTCTAAAAGAGGAGAAACTCAAGTTTGGAGGTAAGAACGTCCTTCTCCTCTAAACTATCAGTTCTTTACTGAAAATCCTAAGTTCTCAATCCTTAATTGAAGTTTTATAAATGGCTTTTAAAGTTGGGAAATGGATCTTGGCTTAAAATGCAAGATTTGGTGATTTTTGATAGATTTTCGTTTGATCTGTTAAAGCTGTGATTTGAGGTGTTAATTTGATGTTAAATGAACATTAATTTGATAAGGAATTGAGTTTTGATTAATGCAATCCCGGATAGATTGAATTTCCTAAGTATAGCTTATGATTCTTGGTGGTTTTTGAGGTGATCTTGTGGATCTGATGTTGCTGGAGGTATAAGGATGTTATTAGGTTCTTTTTAGTTGTTGAATGATGTTAAAGGATGTTTAGTTTTGATGGTTTATGGGTGGGCTTTGTTGAGGAGTTGTTTGGATGCATTTTCGGTTGTGTTTGGTGGTCGAAAATGGAGTGTGGATGAGAGCAGCGAGTTTAGGTGCTTTCATTGAAGCTATTAATGCACGATGATGCATTAATCCTCTGCTTTGATGAGTTTAAAACGGGGGAGTCATCTTTGGATCCAAGTGTTGGTGATCCGGAAGCTTGAATTGGTGCTTCGGCAAGAGGCGAAGTGGAATCGGTGAGTGAAAATGGGTTTTCAGCTTTGAAACCAATGTCTTGGAAGCTTAGTTTAAGTCTAAACAACTTTACTAAGCTCAAGTGTAAGTTTTCGGAAAAACTCTCTAGTGGTGGCCATGGTTTGGTTGTTATGCAATGTGGTTTGTTGCATGTTTTAAATTCTGTTTTGAAAGCATGATTAAGCATGGTTATTGCTGATTTTGTAAGCCATATGTTGAAGGAAGCTCAAGGTAAGAGTTCCTTGTTTTGAACATTGATTAAATGTGGTTTGATGCTTTAAAATGCATGATGAATATGGCTTGATTAAATGCTTTAAAACAGTGGATTATTTGATGATAAAGATGTATATTGGCAAGTGATGTTTTGAAAAAGGTTAAGGTCAATAAGGTGGTTAAAAGTCCTTGAGTGAGCCTTGTTACTTAAGAACATCAAGGTGGTTAAAAGTCCTTGGATGGTTCTTGTTAAGGACACAAAGGTGGTTAAAAGTCCTTGTGTGGTCCTTGCCATGGTGTTTAAAAGTCCATGGGCCAAGGTGTTTAAAAGTCCTTGGGGCCAAGGTGTTTAAAAGTCCTTGGGAAGAACACAAAGGTGGTTAAAAGTCCTTGTGTGGTTCTTGTGAATTATAAGATCACAATGGTGTTTAAAAGTCCATGTGTGAGTCTTATGTTGATCTTGTTTTTAAAAAGATGGAACTTATCACTTGTGGCCAATATGACATGTATGATATGGAAGCATGTAATGCTTGTTTAAATTGCTTTGAGCATGAGTAAATGATGATTTGATGTATGATTTATAAAGTGTTTTATAAATGTATTATTGAATGGTTTTAATGAGCATTCCTCACTAAGCTTTTGCTTACGCTCTCTTTCGTTTTCTTAAACCAATAATGCAGATCTTTAAGGTACTTAAGGGCAGCAAGGAAGGCAAGCAAACAAGTGGGATTTAAGCTCAAGTATGGAAAGGTTTTCTTGTACTTTCTTTAGCTCTTGGCATTTGGCAATGGGGGACCTATGTGTATGATTTGGGAGATGTTTTTGAACTCCCTAAGTATGTTTTAATGTTGTTGGAAATGCTGGACTTTGTAATTGGCCTTTATGTGATTGCTTGAGGGTTTTATGCTTGAATGGTTTGCTTGTGTAGGAAGCATGCTTTAAAATTGGGGCTTCTCATATATGATGATAATATGTTGATTGGTTGATGCAAATATGTCACTTGTATGTCGTATGAGTTGCTGGTAAAGTTTGGTAGCATTTGGAGCATGTTTGGATGATCAATTGTGTGTTTAAGTATGCTTTTTGCTGCATTCTGTGCAGGGTGTTTCGGAACAGTGGCTACCGTTTCGGAACAGGTGCCTTGAATCAGCCCAGGCGTCCGAAACGGAAGACACCGTTCCGAAACGGAAAGGCCACTGCCAGCCCTCGTTTCGGTACGCGTTGCGGAACGGCCTCCTGTTTCGAAATAGGCTCACCCTGTTTCGGAACAGCCGACCGTTGGGGGCTGACAATGGCCGTTAAATGTTTTGGAATGTTTGCATTTTGGTCCTGAATTTTGTTTGTGCAATTGTATGAGTTTGGGATGTCTGTTTGAGCTGAATTTTGACAGAGAAGCATGAAACCTGATTAATTTCAAGATGGTAACTTTAATGTGGGTTAAGCCTTATAATTTACAAAATTTACAATTTGATCCCTAAAGTTGTAAATCGTTCAATTGGGTCCCTGTTTGATCTCTAACGTTTATGATCTTTGAGTATGGTGTTTGTATGATCATAACTAGGGTTAACGTGCATCTAGACAAGTTTAAAAGAAAAAAAAGGGTCGTTAATCAAGGTTGACTTTCGGGTTGACTTTGGTTTTCCCCGTGTGACTTTCTTAATTCGGGTCAACCGTCTAGGCCGGGTTAAGGGGGTTACATTTGGTGGTATCAGAGCTGAGTTCTCGAGTAATTGGGAATGAATGTGTGCATGATTGAAGTATGTATGCTATGTATGCTTGATTGAGTGAAAGCATGTTTTGTGGCTTTTGTTTTTGATGTAATTGAGTTGTGTGCTGTGGTGAAGCATGTTGTGGGTACCGATTGCCAAATCAAAGCTAATTAATGATGTTGATTTTAAGTGAAATTGAGCTTGAGTACTTGGATTGCTTACCTTGCTGGACCTGACTTTGTTTATTTGCATTGTGATTGCATGGTTAAAGTATGGCACCACGTAGAGAGTTGAGAAGTAATGTGCGAGCTACAGCTCCAAATGAGAATGAGAATGAGGAAAACGCGGGTAGTGCGGTGTTACCTCCTCCTCCACCTGGTGGTGGTGCTGAGGGTGAAAGAGCTGAAGTTGCATCTGGTGCTGGAGCTGCTGGACCTGAGGTTGGTCAGGGGCAAGCTATGCCTGACATGACGATGTTGGTGCAAGCTATTGCTGGTGCTTTTCGAGCGGCAGTAGCTGCAGCTCAAGGAGTTGGGCATCAGGGAGATGCTGGTGTTAGGCTACCCTTGGAGCGCTTACGCAGTCTTGGTGGGACTGAGTTCAGGGGTATGTCTGCTGAAGGTTCTGAGTCTTGGATGGAGAGTACCAAGAGGATCTTGGGTCAGATGAGTTGCACTGTTGTGCAAAAGCTGGGTTGTGTTGTATCCTTGCTACAGGATGATGCATATACGTGGTGGACGACCACTATTGCTGGGATGGCTGATGCTGATGTAACTTGGACATTCTTTCAGAATGTGTTCAAGAGGAGGTATCTTGGTGTAAGGTATCTGGATGAAAAGAAGCGTGAGTTCATGTCTCTTACCCAGGGGAGCATGACTGTGGCTGAGTATGAGGTGCAGTTTGTTAGACTCAGTCAGTATGCAGCTGAGCTGGTACCTGATGAGCGGGCGAGGTGCGAAAGATTCCGTTATGGTTTAGTGGCGGATGTGAAGATGTATGTGCTGGCCACCGAGTATGATGATTTTGATGTGCTGGTGGGTCGAGCCAAAGATATTGAGATGAACTTGGGTTTGTCTGCTAGAGGTGCTGGATCAAGTTCTGGTAAGCGAGCTGCTGAGTTTAGTTCCGGTGGTGGACGGAACAAGAGGGGACGCGATCAGAAGTATCAGTCCTCAGCTAAGAGAGGTGGTGGTGCATCTGCTCGGGGAGGCAATGCTAGAGCTGATCCGAGTGCTTGTTGGATTTGTGGGTCACGTGGTCACATGAAGCGTGACTGTCCTCGTGCTGTGAGGGAGGTGCAAGCTCCTGTTGCGGCAGCTGGTAATGGATGCTGGAATTGTGGATCTGCGGATCACCTGAGGTGAGAGTGTCCTATGTTGGCTGGTGGCCAAGTGCGTGCTCCTGTTGTTGCTGCACCGCAGAGAGGTCGTGGGCGCGGCCGTGGTAATTTCCAGCGGAGAGAGGAGGGTGGTCGAGGAGTGGCCCATGTTGTGGCTATTCAGCCTGAAGGTGGAGGTCAAGCGAGGGTGTATGCTCAGCGGGAGGGGAAGAATGACGCGGATGTGATTGCAGGTACCTTTACTTTGCAATCCTTGTCATTACTTTCCTTGATAGATTCTGGATCTACGCATTCATATATTTTGCGTGAGCATGCTGAATTGCTTGGTTTGCCTGTTGAGTCTTTGGATGTTGGTGTTCGTGTCACTAGTTCTTTTGGTGAGACTGTTGTGACTCGAAAGCTTTATAGAAGGTGTCCTTTGGTTGTTCAAGAACATGTTTTTCATGTTGATCTTATGGAGCTGCCTTTCTATGGTTTTGATGTGATCCTTGGTATGGATTGGCTTGCTGAGCATCGTGCTGTTGGGGATTGTGAAAATAAGCGAGTTTCGCTGGAGCTTGCGGATGATTATGATGTTGTTGTGGTTGGTGAGAATGTGAAGTTTCTTGCCAATGTGGTGTCTACCTTGGAGGCGAGCAGGATGCTGAGGCAAGGTTGTGAGCCTTATCTAGCTTTTGTGATGAATCCTAGCTCTAAGGAGTTGCGGGTGCAAGATATCAGAGTTGTGAAGGAGTTTCCTGGTGTGTTTCCTGAGGAGTTGCCTGGTTTACCTCCTAATCGCGAGGTGGAGTTTGGAATTGAGCTGTATGAGAATACAACTCCTGTGTCCATTACTCCCTATAGAATGGCACCTAAGGAGCTGAAAGAGCTGAAGACGCAGTTGCAAGAGCTGCTTGATCGTGGTTTCATTCGGCCAAGTGTGTCACCTTGGGGTGCACCGGTCTTGTTTGTAAAGAAGAAGGATGGCACTATGAGAATGTGCATTGATTACCGTCAGCTGAACAAGTTGACTATCAAGAATCGGTATCCTTTGCCGAGAATTGATGATCTCTTTGATCAATTTCGGGGAGCAGCTGTGTTCTCTAAGATTGACTTGAGGTCAGGGTATTACCAGTTGAAGGTGAAGGATGTAGATGTGCCTAAGACAGCTTTCAGGACATGGTATGGGCATTATGAGTTCCTTGTGATATCGTTTGGTTTGACGAATGCTCCTGCTGCTTTCATGGACATGATGAATCGTGTGTTTCATGAATACCTGGACAAGTTTGTTGTGGTGTTCATTGATGATATCCTCGTGTACTCGCGTACTGAGAAGGAGCATGAAGAACATTTGAGGATTGTTTTGCAAGCTTTGTTGGAGAATCAGCTTTATGTTAAGTTGAGCAAGTGCGAGTTTTGGCTTAAGGAGGTGGTGTTTGTTGGGCATGTAGTTTCTGCTGAGGGGATTCGTGTTGATCCTCAGAAGATTGAGGCGGTGATGAACTGGAAGGTTCCTAAGTCTGTTCATGAGGTCCGTAGTTTCCTTGGTTTGGCGGGATACTACCGGAGGTTTGTCGATGGGTTTTCTAAGATTGCTGCACCTTTGTCAAAGTTGTTGCAGAAGGATGTTAAGTATGAGTGGACGGAAGCGAGACAGCATGCTTTTGAGAAGCTTAAGGCGGCTTTGACGCAAGCTCCTATCTTGGTTCAGCCTGAATCAGGGAAAGAGTTTGTGGTCTACAGTGATGCGTCCTATGTTGGTTTGGGATGTGTGCTGATGCAAGAGGGTAAGGTTGTGGCTTATGCATCGCGGCAGTTGAAAGTGCATGAGCGCAATTATCCTACGCATGATATTGAATTGGCTGCAGTGGTTTTTTCTCTAAAGATTTGGAGGCATTATCTGTATGGTGAGAAGTGTACTGTGTACACGGATCACAAGAGTTTGAGGTATCTGATGTCTCAGAAGGAGTTGAATCTTAGGCAGCGGCGTTGGTTGGAGTTGCTCAAGGATTATGATTTGACGATTGAGTACCATCCTGGAAAGGCTAATGTTGTTGTGGATGCCTTGAGTAGGAAGGTAGCTGTTGAGCTGAGGGCTATGTTTGCCAGCTTGAGTATATCGCGTGATGGTGGTCTTGTAGCTGAGTTGCAAGTGAAACCATCTATGGTTCAGTTGATTAAGGAGAAGCAGTTGCTGGATGATTCCTTGGTGCCTCATGTTCAGGATATTGCAGAGGGTAGACCTTCGGATTTCTGTTTTAATGATGATGGTGTGTTGTGTTTTGGGAGTCGAATAGTAGTGCCTAATGATGTTGAGTTGAGGCGTGCTATTCTGACTGAAGGTCATAGTAGTCCTTTTGCTATACACCCTGGTAGTACTAAGATGTACCGTGATCTTCGTGATGAGTACTATTGGGTGGGTTTGAAAAAGGATGTTGCGGAGTTTGTGAGCAAGTGTATGGTGTGTCAGCGAGTTAAGGCTGAACATCAGGTTCCTTCAGGTTTGTTGCAACCGTTGAGAATCCCTGAGTGGAAGTGGGAAAGGGTTACCATGGATTTTGTATCTGGTTTACCTTTGTCACCATCGAAGAAGAATTCGGTTTGGGTGATTGTGGATCGCCTGACGAAGTGTGCGCATTTCTTGCCTGTGCATACTACGTTTTCTTTGGATAAGCTTGCAGGGCTGTACATTGCTGAGATTGTGCGGCTGCATGGTGTGCCTAAGTCGATTGTGTCGGATAGGGATCCGAGGTTCACATCGCGTTTCTGGCAGTGTTTGCATCAGGCTCTGGGTACAAGGTTGAATTTCAGTACATCCTATCATCCTCAGTCGGATGTTCAGTCAGAGCGTGTTATCCAGATTTTGGAGGATATGTTGAGGTGCTGCGTGATTGAGCTCCAAGGTTCTTGGGAGAAGCATTTGCCTTTGGTGGAGTTTGCTTATAACAATAGTGTAGGACTCCTCTTTGTTGGGCTGAAACGGGTCAAAAGTTGGTTTCGATGCCGGCTTTGTTGAAAGGAACCACCGAGAAGGTGAAGCTCATTTGTGAGCGGTTGAAGGCGACCTCTGATCGGCAGAAGTCTTACGCGGATTTGAAGCGTAAGGAGATAGATTATGCGGTGGGTGACCGTGTGTTCTTGAAGGTTTCGCCTTGGAAGAAGGTGATGAGGTTTGGCCGGAAGGGTAAGTTGAGCCCTAGATACATTGGACCATATGAGGTGGTTGAGCGTGTGGGTCCTGTTGCGTATCGGTTGAGGCTACCTCAAGAGTTGGAGAAGATTCATGATGTGTTCCATGTTTCTATGCTCCGGAAGTATAGATCTGATCCTTCGCATGTGATGCCTGTGGAGGAAGTGGAATTGAATCCGGATTTGACCTATGATGAGGAACCGGTGAAGGTTCTGGATTCGAATAGCAAGGTTCTTCGTGGCAAGACCATTGAGTTGGTAAAGGTGCTGTGGAAGCATCGTGGTGTTGAGGAAGCCACGTGGGAGCGGAAGGAAGACATGCTGAAGCAGTTTCCTTATCTCTTTCCTTCAGGTAAATTTCGGGGACGAAATTTCTTAAGGGGGGAGAGTTGTAACGCCCCGGTTTTGGGCTTAGAAGTTTTGGGCGTTGACCGGTTCGGTCAAAGTGCTGTTCGAATCTAAAAAGGTGAAATTAGGAAAGCCTAGTTCGGGTTGCATTAAAAATATGGAAAAATGTTCTAAAATCATCGTTTAATATATATAAGTGAACTGTGAAATCAATTTTAGAAAATGAGGTTTGGAAGGGTAACATTTTGGCTAGTGACCAAAATGTAATTTTTGAAAGTTGCGTGACTGTTTTAGAAAGGATTGAAACTTTGAATCTTTAAGGAGCTATTTACCCAAAGGGAGTTTCTTCAGATTTTTCTAAGATATTTTAATGTTTAATTCTGATTTTAAAACAAAAGAAAAGTGGAGGGAAATCATTTTGCTATTTTGTAACTAACTTTCCATATTTTCCAATTTTCCTTTTCTCTCATTTTCTCTCAACCCAAACACTTTCTCTCCAGAGATTTCTTTATGATTTTGTCACTCAAATCTCTCTTTTCAATCCTCTTTTGATTCCTAATCATCACATCAACTAAATCTCACCATTTGCTAGTTGATTCATCAAGGTTTTTGATTCTAAAAGAGGAGAAACTCAAGTTTGCAGGTAAGAACGTCCTTCTCCTCTAAACTATCAGTTCTTTACTGAAATTCCTAAGTTCTCAATCCTTAATTGATGTTTTATAAATGGCTTTTAAAGTTGGGAAATGGATCTTGGCTTAAAATGCAAGATTTGGTGATTTTTGATAGATTTTCGTTTGATCTATTAAAGCTGTGATTTGAGGTGTTAATTTGATGTTAAATGAACATTAATTTGATAAGGAATTGAGTTTTTATTAATGCAATCCCGGATAGGGTGAATTTCCTAAGTTTAGCTTATGATTCTTGGTTGTTTTTGAGGTGATCTTGTGGATCTGATGTTGCTGGAGGTATAAGGATGTTATTAGGTTCTTTTTAGTTGTTGAATGATGATAAAGGATGTTTAGTTTTGATGGTTTATGGCTGGGCTTTGTTGAGGAGTTGTTTGGATGCATTTTCGGTTGTGTTTGGTGGCCGAAAATGGAGTGTGGATGAGAGCAGCGAGTTTAGGTGCTTTCATTGAAGCTATTAATGCATGATGATGCATTAATCCTCTGCTTTGATGTGTTTAAAACAGGGGAGTCATCTTTGGATCCAAGTGTTGGTGATCCGGAAGCTTGAATTGGTGCTTCGGCAAGAGGCGAAGTGGAATCGGTGAGTGAAAATGGGTTTTCAGCTTTGAAACCAATGTCTTGGGAGCTTAGTTTAAGTCTAAACAACTTTACTAAGCTCAAGTGTAAGTTTTCGGAAAAACTCTCTAGTGGTGGCCATGGTTTGGTTGTTATGCAATGTGGTTTGTTGCATGTTTTAAATTCTGTTTTGAAAGCATGATTTAGCATGGTTATTGCTGATTTTGTAAGCCATATGTTGAAGGAAGCTCAAGGTAAGAGTTCCTTGTTTTGAACATTGATTAAATGTGGTTTGATGCTTTAAAATGCATGATGAATATGGCTTGATTAAATGCTTTAAAACAGCGGATTATTTGATGATAAAGATGTATATTGGCAAGTGATGTTTTGAAAAAGGTTAAGGTCAATAAGGTGGTTAAAAGTCCTTGAGTGAGCCTTGTTACTTAAGAACATCAAGGTGGTTAAAAGTCCTTGGATGGTTCTTGTTAAGGACACAAAGGTGGTTAAAATTCCTTGTGTGGTCCTTGCCATGGTGTTTAAAAGTCCATGGGCCAAGGTGTTTAAAAGTCCTTGGGGCCAAGGTGTTTAAAAGTCCTTGGGAAGAACACAAAGGTGGTTAAAAGTCCTTGTGTGGTTCTTGTGAATTATAAGATCACAATGGTGTTTAAAGTCCATGTGTGAGTCTTATGTTAATCTTGTTTTTAAAAAGATGGAACTTATCACTTGTGGCCAATATGACATGTATGATATGGAAGCATGTAATGCTTGTTTAAATTGCTTTGAGCATGAGTAAATGAAGATTTGAAGTATGATTTATAAAGTGTTTTATAAATGCATTATTGAATGGTTTTAATGAGCATTCCTCACTAAGCTTTTGCTTACGCTCTCTTTCGTTTTCTTAAACCAATAATGCAAATCTTTAAGGTAATTAAGGGCAGCAAGGACGGCAAGCAAACAAGTGGGATTTAAGCTCAAGTATGGAAAGGTTTTCTTGTACTTTCTTTAGCTCTTGGCATTTGGCAATGGGGGACCTATGTGTATGATTTGGGAGATGTTTTTGAACTCCCTAAGTATGTTTTAATGTTGTTGGAAATGCTGGACTTTGTAATTGGCCTTTATGTGATTGCTTGAGGGTTTTATGCTTGAATGGTTTGCTTGTGTAGGAAGCATGCTTTAAAATTGGGGCTTTTCATATATGATGATAATATGTTGATTGGTTGATGCAAATATGTCACTTGTATGTCGTATGAGTTGCTGGTAAAGTTTGGTAGCATTTGGAGCATGTTTGGATGATCAATTGTGTGTTTAAGTATGCTTTTTGCTGCATTCTGTGCAGGGTGTTTCGGAACAGTGGCTACCGTTTCGGAACGGGTGCCTTGAATCAGCCCAGGCGTCCGAAACGGGAGACACCGTTCCGAAACGGAAAGGCCACTGCCAGCCCTCGTTTCGGTACACGTTGCGGATCGGCCCCGTGTTTCGAAACAGGCTCACCTTGTTTCGGAACAGCCGACCGTTGGGGGCTGACAATGGCAGTTAAATGTTTTGGAATGTTTGCATTTTGGTCCTGAATCTTGTTTGTGCAATTGTATGAGTTTGGGATGTCCGTTTGAGCTGAATTTTGACAGAGAAGCATGAAACCTGATTAATTTCAAGATGGTAACTTTAATGTGGGTTAAGCCTTATAATTTACAGAATTTACAATTTGATCCCTAAAGTTGTAAATCGTTCAATTGGGTCCCTGTTTGATCTCTGACGTTTATGATCTTTGAGTATGTTGTTTGTATGATCATAACTAGGGTTAACGTGCATCTAGACAAGTTTAAAAGAAAAAAAAAGGGTCGTTAATCAAGGTTGACTTTCGGGTTGACTTTGGTTTTCCCCGTGTGACTTTCTTAATTCGGGTCAACCGTCTAGGCCGGGTTAAGGGGGTTACATATACATGTATACGTATGTATCTGATATGAATGAAACTTTTTACATAACATATTTCCTAAATTTTAGTTATAATATTCCATCTTTAAAAACATTAAACTGAAAAGAGATTAAAATAAAATTTAAGTCCTAATATTACGTAAAAAAGATAATATGAATGAAGCTTTATTAGTACTATGTAATAGAAATAATATTTGTATCGGTTGTTTAATTTGATAAAAAATTAAAAACTTTAAACTGAAAAGAGATTAAAATAAAATTTAAGGCCTAATATGACGTAAAAAAGATAATATGAATATGAACACCAAACTTAAACAATTTTTACAAGAGTAACATTTTTTATACACAAACAATGTGAAAGATTTACACAAGTTTTCATATTTAAATAATGAAATTTTAATCTCTATATGTAAACTATAAATCTTAAATTTTAAATTCTAAACCCACAATTCATAACTTCTAAAATTAATAAATTTATATAAATTAAATTTTATTCCATTTGTGTATTAAAATATTTTTTTTATAAATTGGAGCATTATAGGAAAGTGTGTTCAAAGAATAAGATATGAATTTGGATCCAAAAAGGATTCCAATCGTTAAATTCGTTAAAACTAAAAACTTTTAATGTTGGCTTTTGATGTGATCTTCCTTTTATCCAAATCTTCCCTTTTATTTTTTTCATTTATCACTTCGGGATGCACAAATTCTCTTTAGGTTGTATTTTTTATGCATAAAGTTAGAAAATGTTCTTAATATTTGACTGAAAAATTATTTTAATTTTTTAAGTACATTAAGCTTTAATATTTTATCTTAAGTCAAAATAGTTAGTTAAGTAACGAAAAATTACTTGACATGGTGGAGTAAATCTCCATGACAATGCACACTGACATAACAGTGACAAATAAACAAAGGTGCTGAGTTGACATAATGACACACAAGTAAAACTAAAATTATATAAAATACAATTTTTTTCCTGATGATGTGTTATTCTGTTAGTCATATCAAGTTGTTTATCCTTAGTTGATTACAGTTTTCATTCAGAAAATTACCATTTTGACTCTAAATTAGACATTGATTGTTAAAATATTTTCATTCACGGAATGGCATTTTTTATAATCATATTTGATCGGTTTGTCGATAAATTAATTTGAAGCAAATATTATAAAAATTTATTATGGAGGCGATACTTCTAATTTAATTTGAATTCTATATATTATATAAATTATCTAATATATTTTTCCGCTAAAATAATTAATAGTTGTCTTTTAAGTTATACATAAATAAATTTATTATATGTTCGAATTATTTTGAGTCTAACCAAAATTAATTGGTTTAGTTGCTAAGGATACACATTCTGCTCCATCTTGTATAGGTTCGAATCATGGAATGAGAATATAATATCTCTCTATTTAAACAAAAAATTGATTAAATTTTAATACCCTAATTCAATTTACAATGTATAGAATAAAAGTATAACATAGCTGCTTATTTATATCCTTTTTGCCGTTCCTTTTTTTTATCGGCAAAAATCTGTATATTAATGGAAAATACACAACTCGAGTCACACGTGCGCCTCATTAAAAACCTCCCTAAGCCTAACAGAGGAAAAGAGTACGACACATGGACTAAAAGGAAATAAACAACAATGGAACACAATGCCCCTCACAAAGGAAACAATCATACAGAGTCCTGAAATAAAGATGTCCGCGTCACCCCTTCCTTTTCTAGCACATCCGCTAACCCATTCGCCTCACGGAAAATGTGGTTAAAGCATACGGACCCCTAAGTGAGGCATGCTTGATCGATCAAACCAAAAATCTCCCACAAAAGCCAAGGTCGTCGCTCCAAATGCAACACCCAACCAAGAGCAAATTTGGAATCCGACTCTACCACGAGGGGACGAGATGCCCATTTAGAAGCTGCAAAGAAATTCAACACAAAAGTGATTGCCCGCAACTCATCTACATTGGAATCAAGGGAACCGAGTGGACCCGAGAAGAGAGCTAGAATTCGACCCTTTGCATCACGCAAAACACCCCCAAAACCTGCAGGCCCTGGCTTACCACGAGCAGAACCATCAACCGAAAATTTCAGTGTGTCCCCAATTGGAGGCTCCCACCTCACTCCCACACGACATGGCTTAGAAACTACAAACTCACTGAACGAGCTCGGGCAATCCCACCATAAAGACTCCTTGACGAACAGCCCCTCTTTTAACAACTTCACCCAGTAAAATGTGTGCAATATAACCAAGAAGCAAATCTCCGAAGCCGGTAGAAGTTTACCGTTAAAAACACATTCATTCCGCGCAAGCCATAGGGACCACATAAATGTTGCAATGCTCGACACGCACAGAAGCCTTAAAGTGCCTGTGAAAGAACAATGAAATCCCTGGATGAAAAGATCAGAAAAAGTCCTCGGCATCGGCAAAGAAACCCCCCACCAACACCTAAACGAATCCCAAATTCCTTGGGCAAACGAGCATAGGAAAAAAGTGATCAATCTCCTCCTCCCTCTCACGACACCAAGCACACAAACCTTGCTGCTCATCCAACACGATGCCACGAAGCTTCTAAAAATCAAAGGTTGGTAAACAGCGCAGCCATGTGAACCACAAAAACTCCTGAACCTTCATAGGTACGAGGACTTTCCACGTAAAACACTCACCAAAATTGCTCCCTATCACCTTGTCCAACATAAGCATACGTGATAGAGCCTTTACTGAAAAGGTCCAGCGCGTATTAAGTGTCCAGACTAACATATCAACTGCACCATGTCGTAACCTCAAAGGTCCAAACAGCGAGATGAGCTCCCAAAGTTGACGAAGCTCAAACGAATGCAAGCCTCGACGAAAGAAACTCTCCCAGCGGTCATGCTGAAAGCTACCCCCATCGAAAAGGTCAGCGACCAAAGCCAAATGATTCACCAATACCGAAAATAACTGTAGGAATATATCCTTCAATGGTTTCTCAACACACCACACATCAAACCAAAATAAAACTCGCGAAACTTCACCAACCTTCCAAACAAAACTAGTCTTACCCATGAACTTTTGCACACTATACGAGCTCACAGTTTTGACAATCTGTTTCCAAATATCTGACATCGAACCCCTGTAGGCAGAGTTAAATCGCCATCACTGGGCTGCCTCGCCATATTTTGCCACGATGATAGCCCTCCACAAAGACGATTCATCCCTATCATACCGCCAAGACCATTTTGCCAATAATGCTTTATTTTGAACCTCGAAATCCGCAACCCCAACCCACAAAGATGACGTGGCCAACAAACCATACTCCGGCTTACTCGACATATTTTCCGTTGTAAACTCACCCCACCCCACAGAAAAGCACACCTCACTTTATCTATTGCTGCGATTACACCCTTCGGCACCCGAAACAAACCCATATAATAAACTGGAAGTGACGAAAGAACAGAGTTTACCAGTGTGACGTGAGCAGCAAAAGATAAAGATGTATGTTTCCAACTAGCGAGCTTTCGTCGAACCGAGGCTATAATTGGTTCCCATACAACAATGTTGCGAGGATTCACCCCCTACGGCAACCCCAAATAAAAAAAGGCAATTCACCTTTTCGACAACACAAGAAAGCCGCCATTGAATCAAACAGCCCCTCATCCATGCCAATAGTATAAAGAGAGGACTTGTTGAAGTTAATTTACAAACCAAAACAAACTTGGAAGCAACACAGTAACCTGCGGATAGTCGTACCGCTCTGAACGAAGGCTTCAAAGAATAGAATGGTGTCGTCAGCAAATTGAAGATGCGATAGCGACACCCCCAGAGCCAACGAAACCCCACGGATGAGCCCCAACTCCTTCGCTTGAACGAACATCCTATGTAGTGCTTCCGCCACAATAACGAACAACAAAGGTGACAGTGGGCAGCCTTGCCGCAGACAACGCCCCATTCCAAATTCGTTATTGGCGCTTCCGTTTAACAAAACTAACAACATGACTGTGTTGATACACTCAGTAATCAGACGATTCCAAGAATTACTAAACCCCATCGACCATAAAATGTGCTCTAAAAATTCCCATCGAACGCAGTCGTAAGCTTTTGCGAAGTCAAATTTCAGGATACATCTACCCTACGAACTATGTCGCATGGAATGTATTGTCTCATTTTCCAATAGAATACCATCCACAATTTCACGCCCACGCAAAAAAGCCGATTGGTGATCACTAATTAGTCCTCCCAACACCGACTGCAGCCTTCAAGCCAGAATTTTGGCAAGAACCTTATATATCAAATTAAGCAAGCTGATTGGTCGAAAATCACTCAAGGTGACTAGTGAATCAACCTTAGGCAAAAGCACAAGGAATGTGTTGTCCGTACCCACAGGTAACTTGTCGGATGCAAAAAAATCATCTAAAAACGGCCCAACATCATCACAAACTACCTCCCAACACTTCTTAAAAAGTTTCATATTGTAGCCGTCTAGCCCCGGTGACTTCGAGCCCTCACACCCATGAACAACCGCCGATGCCTCATCGAGAGTGAAAGGCGCCACTAACCCCTTATTTTCAGCTTCACTCACCCTATTAAAATTCCACTCAAAGCTCCAAACACAAGACCTTTCATCCGCGGCAACCAACCAATAGAATCAGTGTAATAAAAAACGAGAAGCTTGTTGATAATTAAAAAGAATATTTATTTGGATCATTAGAAATAGGACCATCAATTCATCTAGTAAAATGATTCGTTCAGTTATTTTAAAATAGAAAATAAAAAATAGATTCTAATGTTATAAATTATATAAATTTAAAAAATGTTTCGTGATAAATTTTTATAATATTTAATTTAAATTAACCGGTCAAATGATTTAAAACGATGACATTAACCAAAAGAAAAACCCTTATTTACATATAGCTTTTATCGTTCAAGAACTCAATTCTAACAAAAATAGTATAACTGGTTTGAATTTGAATCATGGTTCAACTCGTTTCATGAGTAAGCAAAAACTTATGATTAGGGAAGGAGTAAATAATTAAGATAAATAAAGACAATGTACAATTAACCATTAAAAAAGGGGATATAGTTCAAATGAATTGAAAAATAAGAGGTCAAATAAGTAAATATGCCTTATATTTTTTAAGTAAAAATCCATTTGACTCCATCATTGTTTATCATACAATCCATGGGATGGAGGGATCAAGGGCATTAGTCTCTATTATGAAACTTAAATATCCGATAAATTTTTTATTTAATAATAAATTGACCCTTGTTTAAAATTTAAAGTTATTTAATTATAAATAAACACTGACAAAATTAAAGAAGGGTAGATTCGTGTCCCCAATAGTTTTATTCTAATAGAAATTTAGGTTCATGTAAAACTTTAACAGCCCTTATAATATTAAAATTTAGTAATTCAACCCTCTGAACGTTCGATCTTGAAATCGATTTCACATTCAATTTGATTCTTAAACTTCTAATTTCAATGTTTTCTTCATGCTTTCATTGCATGTTTTGTTTTTAGTTTCGAGTTTTGCAAGTCGTTCACTTCATTCGTTTTCGGCTCTAGATCAAGAATTTGAAGATGAAATGAATGTACATCCGTCATTTTACGAATTTGACTCTTTTCGTCGTCGATACTCACTGCAATTGACAACAGTAGCGGCTGGTATATCTGCAGCTATTATGAAATCGACCAAAAGACAAGAAATACGTGAGACCGATCATGAATCCATGCAATTAAAAGGAGGTGGAAAACGTATATTGATAGATGAAGTCAAGAAAGCCATTAAATCTAGCATGAAAGGGAATGTCGAAAATCCTTTGGAGTCAAAGAGAAAAAGTCCAGGTGGTCGTGATCCTCTACATCACTGATGATCTCACATCTTATAACAACAGTTGATCACAATAGAAAAAAACGTAGTTTGTATTAGATGAATGTATGCTGAACTTTATTAGTACTATGTATTAGACGTTGAACAATATATACATGTATACGTATGTATCTGATATGAATGAAACTTTTTATATAACATATTTCCTAAATTTTAGTTATAATATTCCATATTACACCGTTTGCACCAAAATTTCCTCTCTTTAAATTTCATACTCTCTCTTTTAGAAATAAAATTTTGAAATTTGATTTAATAAAATTTAAGGAGAGACACATAATTTTATTTTAATGGTGTAAATTTTGTATGAAATCCTCAACATTTACACTTGCAAGCTTATTACTCACTAATCGAAATAATTTGGGGAACAAATTCTTCAAGGCATCCTTAGTAATAGAAATCCGAAAAGATGAAAATTGTTAAAAAAAAACAAATAAAAAATATTAAAAAAATATTATTTGTATCGGTTGTTTAATTTGATAACAAAATAAAATTTTAAAACTCAAAAGAGATTAAAATAAAATTTAAGGAGTCAACTCAAAGCTTGTCCCTCACACAAGTAACCTGATTCAAAACTTAAATTCCAAAATAGATAATAATAGTATCGCATATTACATACTGATAAAATATTCCTGAAAATATAAAATATTCAAAATGTGCATGCATAATAAAACATAATAACCCCAAATAAAACACCCAGAATTTGAAATTATATACAATCCAATAAAACATTTAATACAAATAAGTCCAAGTCTCATACTGATAATAATAAATAAATAAGGTTGGAAAACGAGGTCCTCCAAGTACCGTAGCCTAGACCTGAGTATCTGAAAGTAGAAACTAAGGGGGAGTCAGCGAAAATGCCCAGTGTGTCTCTATAGTGCAAACAAAACTAACAGAGTCATTATAACAACAAAGACAACCAAACATTATCATAATACAGTTTTTCCATCATGAATCAATTCAAACACATAAGCAAGTATGAATGAATATGCAACACAATATGACATGCAGCCAAACTACATCACCATCCGAAGAGTACTGTTCCCCATAACCACTCTCTACCTCATCACCATCCGAAGTGGAATCCAGCCCGTAGGGTGAAACCACTGATCCGAAGTAGACATCATCCCGACGAATGAAGCTACTGAACTTCCCCGTACAGAATCCCAACCAAAATGAGATGACATAAAATCCGAGCATTGAATGTGAATGCATTATTTATCAACAGAAACGCATAATCATATAATACGATATACAATAATCCGAATATGAATGTATAAACAAATATTGCATAACATTACAGAATTTTGAATAAGTCATCCTTAGTAATAAAAATTTGGGGAACTCATTCTTCAAGGCATCCTTAGTAATAAAAATCAGAAAAGATGAAAATTGTTAGAAAATAAATAAAAAATATTAAAAAAATATTATTTGTATCGGTTGTTTAATTTGATAACAAATTAAAATTTTAAAACTCAAAAGAGATTAAAATAAAATTTAAGGCCTAATATGATGTAAAAAAGATAATATGAATATGAACACCAAACTTAAACAATTTTACAAGAGTAATATTTTCTATATACAAACTGTAACCCCCTAAACCCGATCCGGAAGAATTGGGTCGAATATAAGGAGTCAACTGAAAGCTTGTCCCTCACACAAGTAACCAGATTCAAAACTGAAATTCCAAAATAGATAATTATAGTATCACATATTACATACTGATAAAATATTCCTGAAAATATAAAATATTCAAAATGTGCATGAATAATAAAACATAATAACCCCAAATAAAACACCCAGAATATGAAATTATATAAAATCCAATAAAAGATTTAATATAAATAAGTCCAAGTCTCATACTGATAATAATAAAATAAATAAAGCTGGATACGAGGTCCTCCAAGTACCGTAGCCTAGACCTGAGTATCTGAAAGTAGAAACTAAGGGGGAGTAAGCGAAAACGCTCAGTGTCTCTCTACAGTGCAAACAAAACCAACAGAGTCATTATAACAACATAGACAACCAAACATTATCATAATACAATTTTTCCATCATGAATCAATTCAAACACATAAGAAAGTATGAATGAATATGCAACACAATTTGACATGAGCCCAAACTACATCACCATCCGATGAGTAAGGTTCCCCATAACCACTCTCTACCTCATCAACATCCGAAGTGGAATCCAGCCCGTAGGGTGAAATCATTGATCCGAATTAGACATCATCCTGAAGAATGAAGCTACTGAACTTCCCCATACAGAATCCCAACAAAAATGAGATGACATAAAATCCGAGCACTGAATCTGAATGCATTATTTATCAACAGAAACGCATAATCATATAATACGATGTACAATAATCCAAATCTGAATGTATAAACAAATATTGCATAACATTACAAAATGTTGAACAAGTCAAACATCACAGATCAATAGAATATAATCATCACACATCATCAGACCACATCATGTATACATTTCAGCAAGTCATCACATTTACATACAGAGCACTGTAAGCAAACTACACAGAAGAGAACACACCTCAAGTAGCTAACACTCAACATCGGTGGTGACGTCTCCCACGCTCAGCTCTATCTCTAGTTCGGTCAGAGTCAGCTCCTATAACAATTAAATACACTATCAAGATATTACTACTATGCCAAGACATTGATAATATAAATATCGAATGTATATTAATAATTAAACTCACGACGGATCTCAGTATAAATGAATAAAACCAATTAATTTTTCCAGGTGGAAGAGGAGTAAGGATCTCAGTATCCGAGTCAATGTCGTCTGCAAATACGAATAATACCCATTAATTTTTCTGATATTCAAATCTTTAATTACAAGTATAAATGAATAAAAGCGGTCAAAACGGTCTTTCAGGTTCGAATTTGGGAAAACGGGAAACCGAATCGAAATTAGGATGTCGAAAAACATGAAATAGCCCTTTTCTGAAAAAGTCAATGGTCAACGGTCAACGCTGACGTCAGCCGACTCTTTATAATACAGACCGGCTCAGTTCTATCAACCCGGTCCAGTCTTCTACACCGGTTCAGACCGGTTCAACATAAAATCCCTAATTCGAAAAAGAGGGCACAACATCCCCCCGATTCCTCACCGCCGGTGACCTCTCGCGTCAAATTCCGACGATTTTCTGAGACTCACATACCCACACAACTTACACGAGGGAAAGGAACAATTGAGACCAAACCAATTTGCAAAAAAAAAAACAAGACGACAGCGGCGTGATGGATTTCTGAACCAACAGAAAAGCTTACCGATGAGTTTCAGGCAAAGGGCGGCCGAAGAGGGTTAGTTGACAAGTGAGTTATGGTCAGACAATAAAGGGAAGATGAACGGTGGTGTCGGACCATCGAACGGAAGGTGTTTGACCCTTGGCCGGACGAAAAACAAAGGAAGGGGGTTTCTTTTCTTTTGCTTGCACAAGACTTTGAAGGAGAGGGAAGAGAACGACCATGTAACGCCCCGGTTTTGGGCTTAGAAGTTTTGGGTTTCGGACCGGTTCGGTCGGAGTGCGGTTCGAATATATAAAAGTGAATTTAGGAAAACCTAGTTCAGGTTGCATTAAAAATATGGAAAAATGTTCTAAAATCCTCTTTTATTATATATAAGAGTGTGGTGAAATCAATTTTACAAAATGAGGTTTGGAAAGGTGACATTTTGGCTAGTGACCAAAATGTAATTTTTGAAAACTGCGTGACTGTTTTAAAAAGGATTGAAACTTTGAATCTTTAAGGAGCTATTTACCCAAAGGGAGTTTCTCCAGATTTTTCTAAGATAATTAAATGATTAATTAAAGGTTTTTAAATAAAACTAAAAGGAGGGAAGATATTTTGGAATTTCCAACTAACTTTCCATATTTTCCATTTTCTATTTTCTCTCATCTTTTCTCTCAAACCAAACATCTTTTCCAGAACTTTTCCCTCTGGTTTTGTCATCTAAATCACTCATTTCATTTCCCTTTTGATCTTCAATCATCTCTTCATCAAATCCTTTGCATTTGCTAATTGGATCTTCAAGCTTTTTGATTCTAAAAAGGGAGAAACTCAAGTTTGGAGGTAAGAACGTCCTTCTCCTCTAAACTCTCAGTTCTTTACTGAAATTCCTAAGTTCTCAATCCTTAAATTGTGTTTTATAAATGGTTTTAAGGTTGTGTTCATGATCTTGGCTTTTAAATGCAAGATTTGGTGATTTTTGATGAAATTTCGTATGATCTGTTTGGGCAGTGTTTTAAGGTGTCAATTTGATGTTAAATGAATGTTAAATTGATGACGAATTGAGTTTTAATTAATGCAATCCCGGATAGGTTGAATTTCCTAAGTTTAGCTTGTGTTCTTGGTTGTTTTTGGAGTGATCTTGTGGATCTGTTATAGCTGGAGGTATAAGGATGGTGTTAGATCCTTTTTTGGATGTTAAATGATGTTTAAGGATGTTTAGATTTGATGGATCTTAGCTAAGCAATGTTGTGGAGTTGTTTGGATGCATTTTCGGTTGTGTTTGGTAGCCGAAAATGGAGTGTGGATTAGAGCAGCGAGTTTAGATGCTTTCATTGAAGATATTAATGCATGATGATGCATTAATCCTCTGCTTTGATGTGTTTAAAACAGGGGAGTCATCTTTGGATCCTAGTGGTGGTGATCCGGAAGCTTGATTGGTGTTTCGGCAAGAGGCGAAACGGAATCGGTGAGTGGATTTTGGTTTTCAGCTTTGAAACCAGTGTTTTGAAGGTTTGGGAGCTTAGTTTAAGTCTAAGCAACTTAGCTAAGCTCAAGAGTAAGTTTTCGGAAAACTCTCTTGGTGATGGCCATGGAATGGTTGTATGCAATGTGGTTTGTTTGCATGATTTTAAATCTGTTTTGAAAGCATATCTAGCATGTTTATTTGCTGAGATTATAAGCCATGTGTTGAAGGAAGCTCAAGGTAAGAGTTCCTTGTTTTTGAACATTGTTTTAATGTGGTTTGATGCTTAAAAATGCATGATGTTTATGGCTTGTTTAAATGTTTTAAAACAGTGCAGTATTGATGATAATGATGCATATTGGCAAGTGATGGTTAAGGTCATAAAGGTGGTTAAAAGTCCCTGTGTGAGCCTTGTATATTTAAGAACATCAAGGTGTTTAAAAGTCCTTGGATGGTTCTTGGTTAAGATCACAAAGGTGGTTAAAAGTCCTTGTGTGAATCTTGTAAATTTTAAGAACAACATGGTGTTTAAAAGTCCATGGTTGGTTCTTGGTTAAGGCTCAAGGTGGTTAAAATTCCTTGTGTAAGCCTTGTTATTTAAGAGCATCAAGGTGTTTAAAAGTCCTTGGATGGTTCTTGTTAAGGACACAAAGGTGTTTAAAAGTCCTTGTGTGGTCCTTGCCATGGTGTTTAAAAGTCCATGGGGTTAAGGACACAATGGTGTTTAAAAGTCCATGTGTGGTCCTTGGAAAGTATAAGATCACAATGGTGTTTAAAAGTCCATGTGTGGATCTTATTTGAAATGTATCACTTGTTGCCAATATGACATGTAATGAAATGGAAGCATGAAATGCTTGTTTTAAATGTTTATGAGCATGTATAAATGTTGCTTGAAGAATGGTTTATAAATGTGTTTTATTAATGCATTATTGTATGGTTTTAAAAGAGCATTCCTCACTAAGCATTTGCTTACTCTCTCTCTCTTTTCTTAAACCAATAATGCAGAGCATTAAGGTGCATTGAGGGCAGCAAGGAGGGCAAGCATTCAAGTGGATAACTAAGCTCAAGTATGGTGAAGGTTTCCTAAACACTATTAGCTTTTGGCATTTGGCAATGGGGGACCTATGTGGATGTTTTGGGAGATGTTTTGGACTCCCTAAGTTGGATATATGTTATTAATAATGTTGGAACATGTATTTGGCCTTTATGAAGTGGATTTAGTATTTTGATGCTTGAATGGTTTGAAAAGTAGGATGCATGCCTATAGAATTGGGGATTTTCATGTTTGATGCTATGTTAATGTTTGGCTGGTGCAATTATGTTCCTTGTATGTTGAATGTCTTGCTGGTAAAGTTTGGTTGCGTTTGGAGCATGTTTGATAGGTCAATTGTATGTTAAACCAGCAAATTTTCTGCAATCTGGGCAACCTGTTTCGAAACAGGTGCTACCGTATCGGAACGGGGGCCTGAAATAGCCTGGGCGTTCCGAAACGAGAGGCAATGTTCCAGAACGGATATGCCACTGCCAGGCACTGTTTCGGAACCTTTTGCGGAACGGTCCCGCGTTTCGGAACGGGTCTTCCCTGTTCCGAAACACTCGACCGTTGGGCACTGAAATTGTTGGTTATATGTTCTGAAATGTTTGCATTTTGGTCCTGAAATATGTTTTTGCAATTGTATGAGTTTGAGATGTCCGTTTGAGCTGAAATTTGACAGAGAAGCATGAAAGATGATTAATTTCAAGTTGGTAACTTTAAATTGGATTAAGTCCTTACAATTTACAGAATTTACAATTTGGTCCCTAAAGTTGTATTTTGTGCAATTGGGTCCCTGAATGTTCTCTGATGGTTATGATCCTTGAGTAAGCTGATTGTATGATCATATCTAGGGTTAATGTGCATCTAGAAAAGTTTTAAAAAGAAAAAAAAGGGTCGTTAATCAAGGTTGACTTTCGGGTTGACTTTGGTTTTCCCCGTGTGATCTTCTTAATTCGGGTCGACCGTCTAGGCCGGGTTAAGGGGGTTACAGACCAAAACAAGAGAAAATGGTTGAAAGGTTCTTTTTATACACTAAGAAAAGGGTTAATTACAGAGCGTGCCAATATACTTTCTAGGGTTTATGAAACGACACTTAAGTTTTACAATCGTTACAATGTGATCACTGAAATTCTTAAAATTCCAAATTTAATCATTGAAATTTAATTAAGTTTTCAATTGAAATTCCAAATTATTAGGGTTTTTAATTTAGGGTAAAATTGGGGTGTTACAACTCTCTCACCGTTAAAAAGAAATTTCGGCCTTGAATTTTACCCAGAGCAAAAAGATGCGGATACTGAGCTCGGATGGCAGTCTTGTGCTCCCACGTAGCCTCATCATGACTACGACTACGCCACAGAACTTTAACCATCTTAAGTCGATCCCGAATCAATCTGACAGTCTGCTCAACCTCATGCACAATCTTCGGTCCCAACAATCTGTGCTCATTCAACCTAGTCCAACCAATAGGTGAATGACACCTACGCCCATACAGAGCCTCATACGGTGCCATCTTGATACTGGCCTGATAACTGTTATTATAAGAATACAACCTCTCAACATATCCTCAAGAATCTGGATCACACGCTCAGACTGACCATCTAATTACAGATGATAAGATGTACTGAATTTCAACCGAGTACCCAAAGCAGAATGAAGAGACCCCAGAATCATGCAGTGAACTTCAGATCTCTGTCGAAAATAATAGATAATGGTACCCTGTGAAGTCGAACAATCTAAAAAATATAATGCCGGGCTAACTTACTCAAAGAATAGTTAACTTAGACAGGAATGAAATGTGTGGACTTCGTCAGACGATCAACAATAACTCAGATGGAATCCTTCTTCGACCGAGTCAAAGGAAGTCCACTAACAAAGTCCATAGTCACGCGCTCCCACTTCCACTGAGGAATCTAAATATGTTGTAGTAACCCAAACAGACGTTGATGCTCTGCTTTGACTTTCTAACAAGTCAGGCACCTCGATACAAATCCGACGACGTCCCACTTGAGACCTTTCCACCATTACCTTTTACGAAGATTCTTATGCATCTTGTCACCACAAGGATGCATAGAATAAGGACTGTCATGGGCCTCACGGAGAATAACCTAGTTTAACCCAAATTTCCTCGGAATACAATACCGGCCACATAAACATTATACTTCATCCTGATCAATAGAGAAATCTAGAGATGTACCCTCACACACCTATCTGATACATTGCATCAAAAACGGATCACTAGGCTGCTCAGCTCGAATATCAGAAATCAATGTACGAATAATCCGAAGTTCTGCCATCAGACTGCCATTGTCGGACAAACTCATCCGAGCAAACAAAGCTCTCAGATTTGAAATTGCGTTACGACTCAATGCATTAGCAACAACATTAGCTTTACCTTGATGATACTCAATCTCACAATCATAAACCTTGAGAAGCTTTAACCAGCGACGATGTCTCAGATTAAGCTATTTCTGAGTGAGGAGGTATTTCAGACTCTTATGGTCTATATAGATATAACGCTTCTCCCCGTTGAGATAGCGTCTCCAGATCTTAAGTGCAAAGATAACAACAAGAAGCTCTAGATCATGGGTAGGATAGTTACACTCATGATGTTTTAACTATTGAGACGCATAAGCCACTACCTTCCCTTCCTACATCAAAACACACCCCAATCCGGTGTACAAAGCATCACTAAAAACTGTATAAGCCTTACCTGGCTCAGGCTGAATCAAAACTAGTGCTTCAGTCAATACAAACTTAAGCTTCTTGAAACTAGACTGTTGAGCCTCAGTCCAAACAATGTGAGCATCCTTCCTCAGAAGCTTAGCCAACGGAGCTGCAATAGAAGAGAAACCCTCAACGAATCTCCGATAATAACCAGCTAAATCCAAGAAGCTTCGAACCTCAGAAACATTCTTCGGCTGCTTCCAACTCATAATAGCCTCAACCTTCATCGGATCAACTTGAATACCCTGAGCAAAAACTATATGACCCAGAAACATAACCTCAGAAAGCCAGAACTCACACTTACTGAATTTGGCATATAGTTGTTTCTCTCGCTGAATCTGTAATAAAATCCGAAGATGTTCCTCATGCTCTTCCTCAGATCTAGAATATACCAATATATCATCAATAAATACCACAACAAACTGGTCGAGATAGGGTTGAAACACCGTATTCATCATATCCATAAAAGCGACAGGATCGTTAGTCAACCCAAAAGGCATCACAAGGAACTCATAATGGCCATATTGTGTCCGGAAAGCTATTTTGAACACATCAGAATCCTTAACCTTGAGTTGGTAATAACCAGATCTCATGTCTATCTTAGAGAATATTGTAGCTCCCCGGAACTCGTCAAACAGATCATCAATACGAGGAAGAGGATATTTGTTCTTGATTGTCAGCTTGTTCAGCTTTCGATAATAAATACAGAGTCGAAGTGTCCCATCCTTCTTCTTAACAAACAGAACAAGAGCTGCCCAAGGAGAAACACTGGGTCGAATGAAACCTCAATCCAACAGTTCTTGCAACTGAATCTTCAACTCTTTAAATTCCTTCGGTGCCATCCGATAAAGTTCCATAGACACAAGAGCTGTACCCAGATAAACCTCGATGCCAAACTCAACCTCATCCCGTTTCGACGGTACCCTAGGTAATTCTTCCGGGAAAACGTCTGGAAAGTCTTTCACAACTCGAATCTTATCTAATTCGGAATCAGACTGTTTTGGATCAAGGATATTGGCAAGATAAGCGATAGACACATGAGGGAAAGGAACAACTGAGACCCAACCGATTTGCAAAAAAAAAAAAACAAGATGACGACAACGATACACACACGTTGGCTTTTCATGTGGTCTTCCTTTTATCCAAATCTTCCTTTTTATTTTAATCATTTATCACTTCGGGATGAACAAATTCTCTTTAAGTTGTATTTTTTATGCATAACGTTAGAAAATGTTCTTAATATTTGACTGAAAAATTATTTTAATTTTTTAAGTACATTAATCTTTAATATTTTATCTTAAGTTAAAATAGTTAATCTTTGAATAAAAATTGTTAGTTAATTAATGGAAAATTACTTGACATGGTGTGGGAAATCTCCATGGCAATGCACACTAACATAACAATGACAAATAAACAAAGGTCCTAACTTGACATAATGGCACACAAGTAAAACTAAAATTATATAAAATACAATTTAATTTTTTATGATGATGTGTTATTCTGTCAGTCATATAAAGTAAAACGAAATGACCATTTTGACTCAAAATAAAACGTTGAGTGTTAAAATGTTTTCATTCACAGAATGGTATTTTTTATAATCATATTTGATCGGTTTGTCGATAAATTAATTTGAAGCAAATATTATAATAATTTATTAAGGAGGCGATACTTCTAATTTAATTTGTTTTACTCGTAACATAAGAATTTGAATTCTATACATTATTTAAATTATCTAATATCTTCTTCCGCTAAAATAATTAATAGTTAGTCTTTTAAGTTATACATAAATAAATTTGTAACCCCTAAACCCGGCCTAGAGGAAATAGCCGAATTTAGGAAGTCACGTTTGAAAACTTTTCCCTCAAGAAATCCAATTTTGAAAATTATACTTTAATTTAAAATAAAATTACATAAAATTAATAATAAATAAAAATATAAATATCATAATAAATGTTCGAATGATTGTATAAAATCTCTGAATTAAAATAACTATAAATGAATGCTAAAAATAATTCCAAAACATAAATAGTCTAAAATTACACACAAGTCCCAAAATAATAAATAGAAATTTAATTAAACTAAAATAGTTTCGTACTGAATAATAAAATAACCGGATAAAATATGAGATCCTCCAAGTACCACGTTGCCTAAAGCCCAAAGATATCTGTAAGAGGAAACAATGGGGGAGTCAGGTATTAAGCTCAGTGTGTCTCTAAAGTGCAAGAAAATCATAGTCGTAAAAGTATAATAATATTTTCTTAAAATTCATTAAAGCACAACACATAAATCACAAGCGCAATGCAATGCACCCAACTACAATCGCCAAGAGGAAAGTTCCCCAGAACTCCTCACTACAACCGCCAATCTGAAGTGGAATTCAGCCCGAAGGGTGAAACCACTGAACTTCCCCGATCAAATCCCAACCCATGCTCATACAATGATATGATGATTAAAAATCAAATTTCATAAACAAAGTTTCATAAATCCGATATTCTGTAAACATACTTCATAAATCATAGTCCATAAGTCCATAAATCATAGTTCATAAATTGTAGTCCATAAAATATAGTTCCATAAATCTGATGTTTCATAAATCATACTTAAAACACATTCTGAAAACATATGCATGTGATGCCAACCATACAAACAATAATGCATCAACACAGAGAAAACATGTAGCACAGTAAGAAAACACACCTTAGCCAAGCTATACTCAACCTACAGAATGATGTGATTTTCCATGATCAGAAGTATTGGATCAAACTGTATCGGTACCGGACTAAACTTGGTGTTGAAGAGATTAACGAACAAAAAAGGGTATAGAGCGGTGGAGATTAGGGTTCTTGGGGTGATCTTATTTGAACTATGTGTGTATATATTTATAGGGAGAGTAAACCTAATTTAAGTAAAATAATGAAAGTGGTATAGGATAGAAAAGAATAAAAATAATTATAAGAAGACGAATGGATTAGAATTCCGTTTAAAATTAAAGAACTATAATAATAATAATAATAATAATAATAATAATAATAATAATAAAAAAACGTACTGTAGAAACCAATTGTATTGAAATTGAATTTGATAAAAGAGTTATTTACGAAGTCAGTCCTTAAACTTTTAAGAAATTTCATATGAACTTCTAAGTTTAATAAAAATACTTATTTAGTCAATTCAAAAAAAATTAAGGTTCTTGAATTAAAATTGCCAAATAATTAGGGTTTTGAATTTTGGAGTTTTTAAATTAGGTTTCTAAATTAGAGATTTTTCAAATCTAGGGTTTACAATTTGGGCGTAATTTTTGGGGTGTTACAAAATTTATTATATGTTCGAATTATTTTGAGTCTAACCAAAATTAATTGGTTTAGTTGCTAAGGATACTCATTCTGCTCCATCTTGTATAGGTTCGAATCTCGGAATGAGAATATAATATCTCTCTATTTAAACAAAAAAATTGATTAAATTGTAATAACCTAATTCAATTTACAATGTATAACATAAAAGTATAACATAGCTGCTTATCTATATCCTTTTTGTCGTTCCTAACCGACCAATCGAATCAGTGTAATAAAAAGCGAGAAGCTTGTTGATAATTAAAAAGAATATATATTTGGACCATTAGAAATTGGACCATCAATTCATCTAGTAAAATAATTCGTTCGGATATTTTAAAATAGTAAAAAAATAGATTCTAATGTTATAAATTATATAAATTTAAAAATTGTTTTATGATAAATTTGTATAATATTTAATTTAAATTAACCGGTCAAAAGATTTAAAATGATGACATTAACGAAAAGAAAACTCTTATTTACATATAGCTTTTAATTGTTAAAGAACTCAATTCGAACAAAAATAGTATAACTGGTTTGAATTTGAATGATGGTTCAACCCGTTTCATGAGTAAGCAAAAACTTGTTATTAGGGACGGAGTAAATAATTAAGATAAATAGATACAATGTATAATTAACCATTAAAAAGGGGTTATCGTTCAAATGAATTAAAAAATAAGAGGTCAACTAAGTTAATATCCCTTATATTTTTTTTTAGTAAAAATCCATATGACTCCGTCATTGTTTATCATACAATCCATGGGACGGAGGGATCAAGGGGATAAGTCTCTATTATGAAACTTAAATATCCGATAAATTTTGATTCAATAATTAGACACTGACAAAATTAAAGAAGGGTAGATTCGTCCCACCAATAGTTTTATTCTAATAGCAATTTAGGTTCATGTAAACTTTAAAAGCCCTTATAATTTTAAAATTTAGTAATTCGACCCACTCAACGTTCGATCTTGAAATCGATTTCACATTCAATTTGATTCTTAAACTTCTTTCTCCGATTCAATAATACTTAAACTCAACTTTTAGATAAAAACAAGTACAAAAACGCGATGTTTTGTTCAAATCATAAGTCAAATTTAAATGAAGATGCATTAATCCTCTGGTTTTATGTGTCTAAAACATGGGAGACATCTTCACACACTTTTGGAGTTGATCCTGAAGCTTAATTGGTGTTTGAGCGAGCAAGCGAAAAAAAATTGGTGAGTGCGATTGGGTTAGAAGTCCCTGAGGATAAAAATAAAGGTTTGGGGATTTAGGAGAGGTTTGAAACACTTTCCTAAACTCGGAAGTAAGTATGGTTTGAATTGCTCTCTTTAAAGTGATGTTTGCCCCTAAAATGCTTTTACATGCTCATGGTTCGAGATTGATAAATTCATACTATTTTTGTGCATGATTCATGGCTTGAGATTATGCTTGTAGAGATGTCATGAGATGGCATGTTGCATTGAAGAGATTTGAGCTTTTTGTTCGAAGCATAGTATGATTCATGTTCTGAAATGTGATGAGAAAACCTTTGAGTAATATTGCATGAAAAACAGTAGGTGTGGTGATGTTTTAACACATTATACTGGCATAGATGTTGAGAAACTTACCGGATATAATTGATCGATCAATAGGATGAGAGTGCACTATAAACTAAAAATTTGTGCGTGCTCTTTGGTTAAGCTAAAGGGAGATATTCCGACGATGGCCATTCCATTGAGTAGGACTTGGTGAAATACCCAAGCTTTGTGGCGATGAGAGATTCCGCCATTTGAGTACGGTGATGAGAGATTCCACCGGAAGCCATGTTGCTAGACAAAGTGAGTACGGTGATGCGAGATTCCACCGGAAGAGTCTAGTGTAGAAATGTGTCCGCATATCCGAGTATTAATAAGATGCTAAATGCCAATATAAATGATGAAATGGTTTTTGTTACACATGTACCTTGCATGAAATGATTTATGCTAAGAGTTATGCATATGAGATTTGTTTTAGAAATGCTTTGATGATACAAGCATGTGTATGCCCTAGCCATGAGTTTTGCATTGGTAAATGCATGATATAGAATTGAGGTACATGTAGTTTCAATGAGAAGTTGCTTTGAAAGGTTTTCAAGCATGTGTTAAAATGAGCATGTGGTTCAAAAGCTTTTGTGTAGAGATTTTCAAAGTGTGCATTATTGTGTTGGTTTCCTTTAGAGCATGCCTCACTAAGCATTTGTGCTTACGCTCTCTCTTTACCAATAATGCAGATAATTGAGGTGTTTTCGAGCATCAAGGAAGCTAAGGTCATCCAAGGAAGTCCAAGCTCATGTATGGTGAAGTTTTCATACACTTTAGTTTTGATAGATTGGGAATGGGAAACCAAGAATTCTATTTGGGAGATGTGTTAAACTCCCTAGGGTTGTGGCATGTTTGCTTTAGCTTGTTTGAATTGTAAATGGCCTTAATTGCTTGTTTTGAGGTTGGATTGCCTATTTGTGATTTGATATTAGGAAGCATGCCTCTAGACTAGTGAGATTTCATGTTTGATGCTATGAATGTGTTTAACAGTTCTAGATATCTACCTTATATGTTTGCTGATTTGTTGGTATGATTAGAGAGTCTTTGGGATGTGTTTGAATGAGTTTATGAAGGAAAAACCAGCAATTGCTGCAGTTTCTAGGGAAACCGTATTGAAACACCCTCTAGTGTTTCGAAACGGGGGCCTATAATGGCCTTCATGTTTCGAAATGTTGGAGGCTGTTTCGAAACGATTTGGCTACTAGATTGTCATGTTTCGGAACTGGTCTCGAAACACACCCGCGTACCGAAAAGGTCAACGCCGTTTCGATCCAGTGTTTCGATATGGCAGGTGGGTGTTTCGAAACGGGTGACCGTTGGACACAGATTTGAATTGCTCTGATGTTTGCATGTTTTACATTTTAGTCCTAAATGCTGGGATTGCAATTTCTTAAGCTTGATATATCCAATTAAGATGAAATTTGGCAGAGAAGCATGTAACATGACTAATTTCATAATGGTAAACTTAAAATCAATGAAGACCTTCTAATTTATAGATTTGAATTGCTCTGATGTTTGATGTGCCTTTCTCAATCGTATCTCGTGAGTACTCACTTAGGGTTATCATGTATGTAAACAAGATTAAAAAGGAAAAAAAAAGGGTCGTGAATCAAGGTTGACTTTCGGGTTGACTTTGGTTTTCCCCGTGTAATCTTTGTGATTCGGGTCAATCGTCTAGGCCGGGCTAAGGGGGTTACATTGTGTTTCAAAGATAAAGTTGTAGTGCCTGAAGATGTTGAGTTGAGACGTCTGATTCTGAGCGAAGCACATTCGAGTCCTTTTTCTATGCATCCGAGTAGTACTAAGATGTACCGTGATTTGAAGAATGGTTATTTCTGGGTTGGTTTGAAGAAGGATGTAGCCGAGTATGTGAGCTGTTATATGGTTTGTCAGAGAGTGAAGGTAGAACATCAGGTTCCTTCAGGTTTGTTACAGCCTTTAAGATTTCGGAATTGAAATGGGAGAGGATAACTATGGACTTTGTGTCGGGGTTACCGTTGTCTCCTTCGAAAAAGAATTTTGTTTGGGTGATAGTTGATAGGTTCACTAAGTGTGCTCACTTCTTAGTAGTGAACACTACAGATTCTTTAGACAAGTTGGCGAATGTGTACATTCGCGATATTGTGAGACTTCATGCAGTTCCGAAGTCTATTGTATCAGACAGAGATCCGAGATTCACTTTGAGGATCCGGAGTTGTTTGCTTAGTGCCCTAGGTAGTCGTTTGTATTTCAGTACTTCTTATCATCCGCAGTCAGATGGACAATCAGAGCGAGTGATATAGATATTAGAGGATATGCTTTGTTGTTGTGTGATTGACTTCTAGGGTTCTTTGGAGAAGCACTTGCCCTTTAGTTGAGTTTGCTTACAACAACAGTTACCAGGCTAGTATACAAATGGCTTCTTATGAGGCTTTGTAAGGTAGACGATGTAGGACTCCGATCTGTTGGGCTGAAACGGGTCAGAGATTGTTACCTATGCTGGATTGGCTTAAGGGGACTACCGACAAAGTGATGTTGATTTGCGACCGTTTGAAAGCAGCTTCCGATCATTTGAAATCTTATGCAGATTTGAAGAGAAAAGAGATTGAGTTCTCAGTGGGTGAGAAAGTGTTTCTAAAAGTATCTCTGTGGAAGAAGGTAATGCGATTTGGCGGGAAAGGCAAGTTGAGTCCGTATGAGATACTTGAGCGGATTGGGCCTGTAGCTTACCGTTTGAGATTGCCTTCTGAGTTAGAGAAGATCCATGATGTGATTCATGTGTCGATCCTTAGGAGATATAGATCAGATCCATCTCATGTTATGCCTATTGAGGAGATAGAGTTTAATCTGAATTTGTCTTATAATGAAGAACTTGTTGAGATACTTGCTTCTGATAGCAAGGTGTTGCGTGGCAAGACCATAGAGTTGGTCAATGTTTTGTGGAGACATAGAGGTGTGGAAGAGGCCACGTGGGAAAGGAAAGTTCATATGCTTGAGTAGTTTCCGTACTTGTTTATGTCAGGTAATTTTGGGGACGAAATTCCTTATGTGGGGGAGAGTTGTAACACCTGGGTTTGGGGGTCGGGTGAAAATAATATTTCGAGTTTCGGTTTTATAATTAAAATAATAAAATATTTTATGGGCTTCGTGTTTGCAAAATAATTAAAGTTTATGTTGGGCCTATCTTCTAAGTCCAAATTCCATGGACTTTAGGAGATGGGAGTTTTTAGCCATTTCATTAATGGCATAATGGTAAATAAGATTTCTTTGATAAATTAAAGCAAAAACAAAAGAAGAAGACATGTGCTCATCTTCTTCCTCACTCTCATTTCAAACTCAACGACCAAAAGAACTCTCTTCTCCATTTTTACTATTCCATTACATCCTTTGCTCCTTATTGGTGATTTTCCAAAACGTAAATGCATTTTTGACTTGGCCTTATCTCCCTCTTCATTTTGATACCATTAGTTTTCATTAAACCATGTATTTTATATTTTGGGTTTCTAAGAATTTGTCAAAGATTGAAGCTTTATGAATTTCTAACAAAGCTTTTGATTATTTATTGTTAGATAAGTTGTTTACAACCCATAAGGTCCAACATATGTAAATTTTAAAGAGTTTTACAATGATTCTCGGATTTGGGTTTTAGAAGGGTTTTTGAAGGGTTTAATGGTTGGTTTTGGGGTTGTTTGATGTCGGAAATTAAGGGTTGTTGTTAGTGTAATAGTTAGGGGTTGTTTTGGAAGCATTTAAGTGTGTTAAAAGGTTGAAATCATGAGTTTTGGACTGAGTTTCATGGCTGCTCAGGTTTGAAGTTTTGGGGTTGTTCTTAGCTTGAAACTCTTGTGTTTTATGCTTGATTAGTGTTCTGGGTTTGCTACATTGATGTGAGATCTGATTTGAGGTTGTTTTGATTGTGTTGAGTTGATTAGAAGCAAGAAATTGTGTTGGTAAAGCATCGGGAACAAATCTGGAATCGTCGGAAGCGTGATCGGCTAGTGTGTTGAGCTTGGAATAGTCAATGAGTGGTTAAATGTTTTTAAATGGTTTTCGAGTATTGGTTCAAGCATGTGGACTAGGTCGGGCTTGGTAGACCCACCTAGAGTTGGGATTAGAGTGGTAGCCTAATCCCAAGCTTTAGTTAGAGACTTTGGTTGAACTCTAATTGTTGTCCATGCCTGATGTTTAATTGTGTTTATGGTGGATATGTATATTCTGTTATACATGTTTGTTGAGGCATGGTTTTGATGCATTGTGATATGCATGTGGATTGTGCATGATGGTGATCATGGTGAGTATGTGCTAAGCACAGAAGTTGTTGTGAAATGATGTTGTGAATTGTGTTTAGTATTGGCACTAGTATGCTTGGGTACAATGATCGATCATTAGGATGTTTAGTGTGCACACGTGAGTCAAATGCGCGTGTGGTCTTGGTGATGGTAGTCATCAAGATGTAGTACGGGTTCGCCCATAAAGCCCTCTTATATATATGTTATTCGGTGATGAGTGTAATCCCATCGACGGGGCGTGAGGACGAGTGGAATCCCCTCCGCCTCAACGGTTATGAGTGTAATCCCACCATAAGGTAATGGTTGTTGTTGTATGTGAGTTCCAACAGTTATCCGCGTATTCGAGTCATAGGTAGGTGCCAATACGATTTGAGATGTGTTGCTAATATGGATTAATATATGTGTTTACATATCATGTGTATATGGACTTCTTGAGCATGGCATAATATTGAATATATGTTCATGCATCATGTGTATTTTGGCTCATGTGGATCGAAGGTAAGAACATGCATTTTACCTTGGTTGTGCTCGTGCTTGGACCCTGCATTGTCGAGGTTTGTTTTAATGAGCTTACCCTCACTAAGCTTTATGCTTACGCTCTCTTTTGTTCAACATTGCATATTCGTAGTTCATGGGTTGCTAGTGCAAGAAGGGGGCCTCCAAGTGTGCTTTGTGGTGCTATCTTAGCTTTCAAGTATGGACATTTAAGTTTTAAGGTGTAATAGTCAAGCAATGTGATATGTATTTCTTGATTTGAGCTTTTGAAGTATGTTGGTGTTGGTTTGTTTAGGAGCACGTTTAGAATCCTTTACGATGTTGTTGGCCTTGTGCCTTTATGGATACCTAAGTGTATGTTTGTTGAAGCATGAAGCTTAAATGTTATGTATGAAGCATGTGTTGAATGATGTTGATTCCTTTAATGTATGGCTTCTTTATGTTTGGTGTGTTAAGCATGCTTGTAGGTGTTTGGTTTGCCTTAGAGTTGTTGTATATGTGTTGTGGGAGGTTTTAGTGGAGTTTTGGGAGAACCTTGTGCGATAAACAAGCTAAAACCAATCTACAGACAGAGGGCGTTTCGAAACGGTTGGTCCCATCTCGGTACGGTCCCTTTGTTTTTGGCCAGGCGTTTCGATACGCTAGGCGCCGTTTCAATACGATTTTCTATTAGAAATTTGAGAATTTGATGATAAAATGAAGTACCGAATCATGCTTTAGTGTTTCGAAACGACCTTCGTATCGTTGACCACGAGAAGTTGACCGTTGAGGGTGTTTCGATACGGGCCACCCTTGTTTCAAAACGGTCTCCTCGGTTTGACTTTGGCCAGTTGACCTAGTCAAGGCGTATCGAAACACCCTATGGGCGTTCCGATACGGTCTGCTGTTTAAGTTTAAAATGGGCTGTTTTAATTGGGCGGTTTGGTTGTTTACCTCATTAATTCTTCCATTGTTTCATTTCTCACATAGGACTTAATATTACATCTAGGCAAGATAATATAAATGAAAAGTTTTCTCGGGTTGTTAAACGAAGTGGAGCCTTAACGGGTTTCGCCTCGGTTATCCCCGTGTAGCCCGCTAGGAGCGGGACAAGGCGGTTACAGGCAACGAGCATAGAAAAAATCCTCCTCTCTCTCACGACACCAAGCACACAAACCTTGCTGCTCATCCAACACGATGCCACGAAGCTTCAAAAAATCAAAGGTTGGTAAACGGCGCAGCCATGTGAACCACAAAAACGCCTGAACCTTCGGAGGTACGAGGACTTTCCACGAAAAACACTCATCGAAATCGCTCCCTCTCACCTTGTCCAACATAAGCAGACGTGATAGAGCCTTTACTGAAAAGGTCCCGTGCGTATCAGGTGTCCAGACTAACATATCAACTGCACCATGTCGTAACCTCAACGGTCGCAAGAGCGAGATGAGCTCCCGAAGTTGTCGAAGCTCAAACGAACGCAAGCCTCGATGAAAGAAACTCTCCCAGCGGTCAGGCTGAAAGCTATCCCCATCGGAAAGGTCAGCGACCAAAGCCAAACGATTCACCACTATCGAAAATAACCGTGGGAATATATCCTTCAATGGTTTCTCAACACACCACACATCATACCAAAATAAAACTCACGAACAATCACCAACCTTCCAAACAAAACTAGTCTCACCCGTGAACTTTTGCACTCTATACGAGCTCAGAGTTTTGACAATCTTCTTCCAAATAACTGACATCGAACCCATGTAGGCAGAGTTAAATCGCCACCACTGGGCTGCATCGCCCTATTTTGCCACGATGATGGCCCTCCACAAAGATGATTCATCCCTAGCATACTGCCAAGACCATTTTGCCAATAACGCCCTATTTGGAACCTCCAAATCCGCAACCCCAACACATCAAGATGACGTGGCCGACAAACCATACTCCAGCTTACTCGACACATTTTCCGTTTTTAACTCACCCCAGTTCACAGAAAAGCACGCCTCACTTTATCTATTGATGTGATAACACACTTTGGCACCCGAAACAAACCCATATAATAAACTAGAAGTGACGAATGAATATATTTTACCAGTGTGACGCGAGCAGCAAAAGATAAAGATGTTTATTTCCAACAAGCGAGCTTTCGTCGAACCGAGGCTATAACTGGTTCCCATACAACAATGTTGTGAGGATTCACCCCCAACGGCAGCCCCAAATAAACAAAAGGCAATTCCTCTTTCCGACAACACAAGACAGCCGCAATTGAATCAAACAGCCCCTCATCCACGCCAATAGTATAAAGAGAAGAGTTATTAAAGTTAATTTTCAAACCAGAACAAACTTGAAAGCAACACAGTAACCGGCGGATAGTCGTAGCGCTCTCAACGGAGGCTTCAATGAATAGAATGGTGTGTTCAGTAAATTGAAGATGCGATAGTGACACCCCCGGAGCCAACGAAACTCCATGGATGAGCCCCAACTCTTCCGCTTGAACGAACACCCTATGCAGTGCTTCCACCACAATAACGAACAACAAAAAAGGCAACCAGCAGCCTTGCCGCAGACCACACCCCATTCCAAATTCTTTAGTGGCGCTACTGTTTAACAAAACTGACAACCTGACTGTGATGATACACTCTGTAATCCAACGACGCCAAGAATCACTGAACCCTATCGACCATAAAATGTGCTCTAAAAATTCCAATCGAACGTAGTCGTAAGCTTTCGCGAAGTCCAATTTCGGGATACATCTGCCCAACGAACTCTGTCGCATGGAATGTATTGTCTCATTTGCCAATAGAATACCATCCACAATTTGATGACCACGCACAAAAGCCGATTGGTGATCACTAATTAGTCCTCCCAACACCGACTACAGCCTTCTAGCCAGAATTTTGGCAAGAATCTTATATATCGAATTAAACAAGTTGATTGGTCGAAAATCACTCAAGGTGACCTGTGAATCAACCTTAGGCAAAAGCAGAAGGAATTTATTGTTCGCACCCACACGTAACTTGTCGGATGCAAAATAATAAAACCGCCCAACATCATCAGAAACTACCTCCCAACACTTCTTAAAAAATTACATACTGTAGCTGTCCGGCCCCGGTGACTTCGAACACTCACACCCACGAACAACCGCCCATGCCTCATCGAGAGTGAAAGGCGCCACTAATCCCCTATTTTCAGCTTCACTCACCCTATTAAAATTCCCCTCAAACCTCCAAACACAAGACCTTTCATCCGCGACAACCGACCAATCGAATCAGTGTAATAAAAAACGAGAAGCTTGTTGATAATTAAAAAGAATATTTATTTGGATCATTAGAAATTGGACCATCAATTCATCAAGTAAAACGATTCCTTCGGTTATTTTAAAATAGAATAAAAAAATTTAGATTCTAATGTTATAAATTATATAAATTTAAAAATTGTTTCATGATAAATTTTTATAATATTTAATTTAAATTAACCGGTAAAAAGATTTAAAATGATGACATTAACCAAAAAGAAAAACTCTTATTTACATATAGCTTTTAATCGTTCAATAACTCAATTCGAACAAAAATCGTATAACTGGTTTGAATTTGAATCATGGTTCAACCAGTTTCATGTGTAAGCAAAAACTTGTTATTAGGGACGGAGTAAATAATTAAGATAAATAGAGACAATGTACAATTAACCATTAAAAAAGGGATATAGTTCAAATGAATTGAAAAATAAGAGGTCAAATAAGTAAATATACCTTATATTTTTTTAGTAAAAATCTATATGACTCTGTCATTGTTTATCATACAATCAATGGGACGGAGGAATCAAGGGCAAAAGTCTCTATAACGAAACTTAAATATCCGATAAATTTTTATTTAATAATAATTTAACCCTTGTTTAAAATTTAAAGTTATTTAGTTATAAATAAACACTGACAACATTAAAGAAGGGTAGATTCGTGTCCCCATTAGTTTTATTCTAATAGCAATTTAAGTTCATGTAAAACTTAAAAAGGGGCTTTTTAAGTTTTATAAGGGCTTTATAAGGGCTGTAACACTTAAACAGCCCTTATAATTTTAAAATTTAGTCCTTTTTCAAGTCCATATTACTCAATTCTCTCTCTTTGGCCGCTATCAAATAAGCATAGTACCGCAACACCAATCAGCAACGCGATTCACTGCATCTGGTTTGCACTTGGAAACTACGAAACCTTGTGTATTAACGCTTGCAATCATCTTTTAAATGAGAAGTGAAAATGGATTGGATTTTATGTGTGCACACCATGTGTTTGTTAATATTTCTGAATAAAACTGTGTGAACAATTGAAGTTTCAAGTAAGAATTAGAGGCGTGCACGCAACCTTAATAGTAAAGAAAATGAGCTTGGGAAATCAGATTCAAAGAGTTTGGACGGTTTTTGTATCAAAGTTACCGGGACAACTACACTGGCAAGGCGTTTGGAAAGTTTTCGACAGACATGGAGTGGTTGTGAATGTGTTTGTACCAAGAAAGAGAGCGAGAGATGGAACCGAATTCGGATTTGTACGTTTGGGGTCAAAGGAGGATGCAGATCAAATCATAGAGCGTTTTCGTGGATTTCGGCTTTATGGATACAAATTAAAGGTAATGATGGAGAAAAGGGAGACTAGGGATACATTTTGGAAAAGAAAACGAGATAACATTGATTCAAGGACGAACAAGGAGATCCAGAAATAGTGGGATGATCATAATCATACGAACAATTCCAAAAGGAATCCAGTGAGGCGGCGTAACAAGGGTGAGGACGGTGATGATCAGATCACATTGAAAGAGCAATCTAGAGTGGAAGAGAAACACAAATGCGTTGATGGGGTTGTTAATACCGATAAATGGGAAATTTTATAGAATTGCTCTTTGTGTTTTTTCCGTCAACCCAGCCAAATAGCGGATCTTGCAAATGAGATTACAAAGGCGGAATTGACAGGTTTTACGTTGATGCGAGTTGCAGGCTCTCTTGTATTATTCATGTTTGAAGATAAAGAATCAAGGAAGAAAATTTTGGAGACTAGGCATCTAAAAAATGGTTTGACAATTTAATTGAATGGTCGCCTACATCCTTTTTATCGAATCAAAGGGTATGGCTTTCAATAAGTGGAATTCATATTCATGGATGGTCTGAAGAAACATTTCAAAATAATGCAGCAATTTGGGGCAAACTTGTACGAATTGACATTGAGACTTTGGCGCCTTTAACGTTTGAACGATGTCGATTTTAGATCGAAACCGACTGGATTTCATACATAGATGAAGTAATGGACTTGCGCATTAACGATAACGTCTTCACAATTCGCGTTACAGAAATTGAGGAAGTAATTGGCCCTAAGTGTGATTGTAGTTGTGAGGCGGCGAACTGCTCGGAAGATACATTGAGCACAGAGGATATGAACATAGATATGTCCAGCCCTGTTAAGGTGTCTATAAGTGGGAGGTCGGCAAATGATACAGTGGTACCCGATTCTTTCTCTTATTCGGCTCTGGGATCGAGCCAAATTGATCTTATGTGGAATGAGAAAAGGAAGGAGGATTGGCGTGTCATAAGCACAGAAAGTTGGATGGCGGATGAAGATGTAAGCTTTGTCCATCGTGAAAGGGAAAGTCAACGAATTATGGATGTTTTGCCGAGTGATGCTGTGATGGATGTTTTTCCAAAGAATGTGGGAGTACCGTGTGATGAACTAGTTGCCGAAGAACTAGTAGCTGATGAATTGAGCCCACGTGTTGATGGGTCAAGGATAGAAATTCCTAGGGCTAATAAGGCTCAAACAATTGAATACAATGGAGAGTTTAAAAGGTTACGACAGGTTTCAGAAATCGAACTGAGTTTTTTTATCGCCTGGTGAGCGAGGTGAGGCTAAAGCGAAGCTGGTAAAAAAGGGCAGAGGTCGTCCGAAGAAAAACCAAAAACCATCAGAGGTAATTTCTAACGGCTCTTTGTCAGATTCCGACTTCTATAACCGAAAAAGGATTATTTTAAGAGAAGGAGAGGAAACATTGAAATTGGTTAAACTGATTGGGGTGAAAACAATTGGAAACGAACAAGAAATTTTAAAGTATATCGTGGGTATGATTGAAGCACAAGAACGACAATAATTGAAAAGAGTGTTGAGTTTGTGGTCGTGGAATGTGAGTGGGATTGGTTCAGCGTTGAAGCGTAATTCGGTTCAACACTTTTTGAGACAACAGAGGTGTGCGATGGTCATTTTTTATGTTACTAAATTAAAGACATCAAGTGATGGTATGGTGAATAAGATATGGTTTACGAATGATTTTGTTTATGTGTTTACGCCTTCTTCGGATGTTTTTGACATTTGAGAGAGGAGACAGATTTGCTCCGTTCTTGGATCTCTGTTTTGTGGTATTGTAGGAGTATACATACCATGTGTGGGAGAGGATCAAGCGAGTTTGTTAGGCGATATGTGATGTGGTAATCTACAACGAGGTATGGTGGAATTTTTCATTGGCTGTGGTGCGTGATTTCCTTTGTGTCGATAGAGTGGCGTGGTGTCGTTTGGTTTGTTAAAAGTGTGAGGATCGATTAGTATGGAAACACACAACATTGGACCATTTTTTTGTTGGTGCTTGATGACATCTTTTGGCCTGGAAATTGCATCTGAGGGGGATTATTGTTGAGCTTATGTATTCATGTTTTTAACGAGAAGCGAATTTCTTGGATGACTTTTTGGCGAGGGGTGGTGTTGATCGAACATCTTGGTTTTGCATACTAGCGTGAATGTTTTGTGTTTTGGTTTCTTGCGTTAGTTTTTTCGTCTTTGTTCGGTTTTTTTAGCGTTTTTTCTTTATCTCATACTCTTCGATACTCTTTTCCTCCATTTAGGTGTAGGGAGGTTTTTAATGAGGCCATGGAGTGTGATGACACTGTATGATTCTTATTAATTAAATCATACTCTTTTGCCGATAAAAAAAATTAAATTTAGTAATTCGACCCTCTCAACGTTCGATCTTGAAATCAATTTCATATTCAATTTGATTCTTAAACTTCTTTGTCCGATTCAATAATACTTAAACTCAACTTTTAGATAAAAACAAGTACAAAAACACGATGTTTTGTTCAATTCAGAAGTCAAATTTAAATGATAATTTAAATCGAGCACTCAAGTTAAGACAAAATTAAGGTGCCAAAATATATATTAACCCAAATAAAAAGTTTGGGTCAATTTAAAAAGTCTTAAGAAATAAAGCCTTTGTTTTTTTATTCCGAGATTGAAATCAAACTTTAGACGCGACATAAACTATAACCAAAGAACTAAACATCTATTTCCATTAATTTCAATTGCCGCTTGGATTATTCTACTTGCCAGAATTTTATTACTATATTACACAATCATAGTATTCTTCTATAAATCGACTTTCAAAACTAGGAGACAACGTCGTACTCTGTTTCCGACATGAAAGCTGCTGCAAAAGCTGAAGTTGGCGAGTTAAGCATGTGGTCGAGGACTATGTCATTGTCGGTTTTAGTTCTTTTGACGAATCAGCCTTTGATTCTTGGCCTTGATTCGGTGTAGGCCTTCCGGGAAGCGTATGAGATTGTTTTCTCAAATTTTCGGTTCCTCCTATTCTCTTTGTACCTTAAAACTTGAGCCTCGCGGTCGGTTCTGCCGACATGGGAAGCTTGGTTTGTGGTCAAAGTTGACGAGATGGGTACGTTTGGATCGGCCATGGTTGGAACTATTACCACTTCAAGTGACGAATATGAAACCTGAAAGTTGTATATAATTTGGTCAAATTGTGATTTTAATACCTCTGTTATGATTACTTTTGAAATTTAATCTTATACTTTAATTTGTATTAGTACATTTCAAAGAGAATGGAAGTAAAGAATTTAAGCCTCTACTTACTAGGGATGTGCATGACACGAAGATTCGACCGATCAAATTTTATGAGTCGGGATTTAAAAAAAATATATTTAGGTTGGGTCGCGTCGAGTCAACTCGGGTTTTGCTCACCCCTACTGATGGGCAAGTAAAAACTTTTCATGCAATCCTAATCATGCCCAAATATAAAATATATGATTATGAAATGATTAAAATACTGAAATTTCATACACAACATAAACATAATATAAATATAATATATAAGTTAATAACTATGAAAATATATCAAATTTGATTATTAATGTATTTAAATTTGTATAAATATAAAACATATTAAATATGATTATGACATAAATATAGGAATCTAAACTGAATATAAGCAACAAGAATTCATCTCAATCCTAAAAGTTAAAATCCAATCAAATGGTATCCATATGAGCAAACTTTGAATATTCTGGCAAAACAAAAGGTTGGTACTATCTATATATACCTATACATGCAACCCATTATATGCAAACTATCAAACCCTAATTTGAACTTTCAAATGGATAATTTCAATGTTTTCCTGATCCTTTCCTTGCATGTTTTGTTTTTGGTTTCGAGTTTTGCAACTCATTTACTTCATTCGTTTTTGGTTCCTGATCAAGCATTTGAAGATGAAATAAAAGTACGTCCGTCATTTTACAAATTCGACTCTTTTCGTCGTCGATATTCACCTCAATTGACAACAGTAGCGTCTGGTATATCTGCAACTGTTACGAAATCGACCAAAAGACAAGAAATACGTGAGACCGATCATGAATCCATGCAATTAAAAGGAGGTGGAAAACATACATTGATAGATGAAGGCAAGAAAGTCATTAAAGCTAGCATGAAAAGGAATGTCGAAAATCCTTTGGTGTCAAAGAGAAAAAGTCCAGGTGGTCCTGATCCTATACATCATTGATGATCTCACATCTTATAACAACAATTGATCACAATAGAAAAAAACGTAGTTTGTATTAGATGAATGTATGCTGAACTTTATTAGCACTACGTATTAGACATTGAACAATATATACATGTATACGTATGTATCTAATATGAATGAAACTTTTTATATAACATATTTCCTAAATTTTAGTTATAATATTCCATCTTACACCGTTCGCACCAAAATTCCCTCTCTTTAAATTTCATACTCTCTTTTAGAAATAAAATTTTGTAATTCGGTTTAATAAAATTTAAGGATAGACACATAATTTTATGTCAATGGTGTAAATTTTGTATGAAATCCTCAACATTTACTCTTGCAAGCTTATTACTCGCTAATCGAAATAATTTGGGGAACAAATTCTTCAAGGTATCCTTAGTAATAAAAATCAGAAAAAGATGAAAATTGTTAGAAAATAAATAAAAAATATTAAAAAGATATTATTTGTATCGGTTGTTTAATTTGATAACAAATTAAAAACTTAAAACTGAAAAGAGATTAAAATAAAATTTATGGCCTAATATGACGTAAAAAAGATAATATGAATATGAACACCAAACTTAAACAATTTTTACAAGAGTAATATTTTTTATACACAAATAGTGTGAAAAGATTTACACAACTTTTCATATTTAAATAATGAAATTTTAATCTCTATATGTAAACTATAAAACTATAAACCTTAAATTTTAAATTCTAAACCCACAATTCATAACTTCTAAAATTAATAAATTTATATAAATTAAATTTTATTCCATTTGTGTATTAAAATATTTTTTTTATAAATTGGAGCATTATAGGAAAGTGTGTTCAAAGAATTAGATACGAATTTGGATCCAAAAAGGATTCCCATCGTTAAATTCGATAAAACTAAAAACTTTTAAGGTTGGCTTTTAATGTGATCTTCCTTTTATCCAAATCTTCCTATTTTTTTTCATTTATCACTTCGGGATGCACAAATTCTCTTTAGGTTGTATTTTTATGCATAAAGTTAGAAAATTTTATTAATATTTGACTGAAAAATTATTTTAATTTTTTTAAGTACATTAAGCTTTAATATTTTATCTTAAGTTAAAATAGTTAGTTAATTAACGACAAATTACTTGACATGGTGTGGGAAATCTCCATGACAATGCACAAATAATAGTGACAAATAAACAAAGGTGCTGACTTGACATAATGACACACAAGGAAAACTAAAATTATATAAAATATTTTTATGATGATGTGTTATTCCGTCAGTCATATCAAGTTGTTTATCGTTAGTTGATTACAATTTTCATTCACAAAATGACCATTTTGACTCAAAATAAACCATTGAGTGTTAAAATGTTTTCATTCACGAAATGACATTTTTTATAATCATATTTGATCGGTTTGTCGATAAATTAATTTGAAGCAAATATTATAAAAATTTATTATGGAGGCGAAACTTCTAATTTAATTTGTTTTACTCATAACATAAGAATTTGAATTCTATACATTATATAAATTATCTATTATCTTTTTCCGCTAAGGATACACATTCTGCTCCATCTTGTATAGGTTCGAATCTCGAAATGAGAATATAATATATTTCTATTTAAACAAAAAAATTGATTAAATTTTAATACCTTAATTCAATTTACAATGTATAACATAAAAGTATAACATAGCTGCTTATTTATATCCTTTTTGTCGTTCCATTTTTTATAGGCAAAAATCTGTATATTAATGGGAAAATATACAACTCGAGTCACATGTGCGCCTCATTAAAAACCTCCCTAAGCCTAACCGAGGAAAAGAGTACGACACATGGACTAAAAGGAAATAAACAACAACGGAACACAACACCCCTCACAAAGGAAACAATCATACAGAGGCCTGAAATAAAGATGCCCGCGTCACCATGCCGTAACCTCACAGGTCCAAAGAGCATGATGAGCTCCCGAAGTTGTCGAAGCTCAAACGAACGCAAGTCTCGACGAAAGAAACTCACGAACCATGACCAACCTTCCAAACAAAACAAGCCTCACCCATGAACTTTTGCACACTATCCGAGCTCACAGTTTTGACAATCGGTTTCCAAATATCTGACATCGAACCCCTGTAGGCAGAGTTAAATCGCCACCGCTGGGCTGCCTCGCCATATTTTGCCACGATGATGGCCCACCACAAAGACGATTCATCCCTAGCATACCGCCAAGACCATTTTGCCAATAATGCTTTATTTCGAACGTCCAAATCCGCAACCCCCAACCCACCAAGATGACGTGGCCGACAAACCATACTCCAGCTTACTCAATATATTTTCCATTGTAAACACACCCCACCCCACAGAAAAGCACGCCTCACTTTATCTATTGCTGGGATAACACCCTTCGGCACCCGAAACAAACCAATATAATAAACTGGAAGTGACGAAAGAACAGAGTTTACCATTATGACGCGAGCAGCAAAAATAAAGATGTCTGTTTCCAACCAGCAAGCTTTTGTCGAACCGAGGATATAACTGGTTCCCATACAACAATGTTGCGAGGATTCACCCCCAACGGCAGCCCCAAATAAACAAAAGGCAATTCACCTTTCCGACAACACAAGACAACCGCCATTGAATCAAACAGCCCCTCATCCATGCCAATAGTTTAAAGAGAGGACTTGTTGAAGTTAATTTTCAAACCAGAACAAACTTGGAAGCAACACAGTAACCTGCGGATAGTCGTAGCGCTCTCAATGGAGGCTTCAAAGAATAGAATGGTTTCGTCAGCAAATTGAAGATGCGATAGCGACACCCCCAGAGCCAACAAAGTCCCACGGATGAGTCCCAACTCCTCCGCTTGAACGAACATCTTATGTAGTGCTTCCGGCACAATTTCGAACAGCAAAGGCGACAACGGGCAGCCTTGCCGCAGACAACGCCCCATTCAAAATTCTTTATTGGCGCTATCGTTTAACAAAACTGACAACTCGATTGTGTTGATACACTCAGTAATAAGACAATGCCAAGAATCACTGAACCTCATCGACCATAAAATGTGCTGTAAAAATTCCCATCGAACGCAGTCGTAAGCTTTCGCGAAGTCAAATTTCATGATACATCTGTCCAACGAACTCTGTCGCATGGAATGTATTGTCTCATTTGCCAATAGAATACCCTCCACAATTTCACGCCCACGCACAAAAGTCGATTGGTGATCACTAATTAGTCCTCCCAACACCGACTGTAGCCTTCTAGCCAGAATTTAGGCAAGAATCTTATATATCGAATTAAGTAAGCTGATTGGTCAAAAATCACTCAAGGTGACCGGTGAATCAACCTTAGGCAAAAGCACAAGGAATGTGTTGTTCACACCCACAGGTAACTTTTCATATGCAAAAAAATCATCTAAAAACCGCCCAACAACATCTAAAAATTCCATATTGTAGCCCTCCGGCCCCGATGACTTCGAGCCCTCACACCCACGAACAACCGCCCACGCCTCTTCGAGAGTAAAAGGTGCCACTAACCCCCTATTTTCAGATTCACTCACCCTATTAAAATTCCCCTCAAAGCTCCAAACACAAGACCTTTCATCCGCGAAAACCAACCAATAGAATCAGTGTAATAAAAAACGAGAAGCTTGTTGATAATTAAAAAGAATATTTATTTGGATCATTAGAAATTGGACCATCAATTCATCTAGTAAAATGATTCGTTCGGTTATTTTAAAATAGAATAAAAATTAGATTCTAACGTTATAAATTATATAAATTTAAAAAATGTTTCGTGATAATTTTTTATAATATTTAATTTAAATTAACCGGTCAAAAGATTTAAAACGATGACATTAACCAAAAGAAAAACTCTTATTTACATATAGCTTTTATCGTTCAAGAACTCAATTCTAACAAAAATAGTTTAACTGGTTTGAATTTAAATCATGGTTCAACCCGTTTCATGAGTAATTAAAAACTTATTATTAGGGACATAATAAATAATTAAGATAAATAAAGACAATGTACAATTAACCATTAAAAAAGGGGATATAGTTCAAATGAATAGAAAAATAAGAGGTCAAATAAGTAAATATCCCTTATATTTTTTAAGTAAAAATCCATATGACTCCGTCATTGTTTATCATAAAGTGTATGGGACGGAGGGATCAAGGGCATAAGTCTCAATTATGAAACTTAAATATCCGATAAATTTTGATTTAATAATAAATTGACCGTTGTTTAAAATTTAAAGTTATTTAGTTATAAATAAACAGTGACAAAATTAAAGAAGGGTAGATTCGTGTCCCTAATAGTTTTATTCTAATAGCAATTTAGGTTCGTGTAAAACTTTAAAAGCCCTTATAATTTTAAAATTTAGTAATTCGACCCTCTCAATGTTCGATCTTGAAATCGATTTCACATTGAATTTGATTCTTAAACTTCTAATTTCAATGTTTTCGTCATGCTTTCATTGCATGTTTTGTTTTTGGTTTCGAGTTTTGCAAGTCGTTCACTTCATTCATTTTCGACTCCTAATCAAGAATTTGAAGATGAAATGAAAGTACGTCCGTCATTTTACGAATTTGACTCTTTTCGTCGTCGATATTCACTGCAATTGACAACAATAGCGACTGGTATATCTACAACTTAAAAAGGGTAGATTCATGTCCCCAATAGTTTTATTCTAATAGCAATATAAGTTATAAATAAACACTGATAAAATTAAAGAAGGGTAGATTCGTGTCCCAAATAGTTTTATTCTAATAGCAATTTAAGTTCATGTAAAACTTAAAAAGGGGAATTTTAAGTTCTATAAGGGCTTTATAAGGGCTGTAAAACTTAAACAGCCCTTATAATTTTAAAATTTAGTCCTTTTTCAAGTTCATATTACTCAGTTCTCTCTCTTTGGCCGCTATCAAATAAGCATAGTACCGCAACACCAATCAGCAACGCTATTCACTGCATCTGGTTTGCACTTGGAGACTACGAAACCTTGTGTATTAACGCTTGCAATCATCTTTTAAATGAGAAGTGAAAATGGATTGGATTTTATGTGTGCACACCATGTGTTTGTGAATATTTCTGAATAAAACTGTGTGCACAATTGAAGTTTCAAGTAAGAATTAGAGGCGTGCACGCAACCTTAATACTGAGGAAAATGAGCTTGGGAAATCAAATTCAAAGAGTTTGGACGGTTTTTGTATCAAACTTACCGGGGCAACTACACTGGCAAGGCATTTGGAAAGTTTTCGACACACATGGAGTGGTTGTGGATGTGTTTGTACCAAGAAAGAGAGCGAGAGATGAAACCGAATTTGGATTTGTACGTTAGGGGTCAAAGGAGGATGCATATCAAATCATAAAGCGTTTTCATGGATTTCGGCTTTATGGATACAAATTAAAGGTAATGATGGAGAAAAGGGAGACTAGGGATACATTTTGGAAAAGAAAACGGGATAACATTGATTCAAGGACGAACAAGGAGATCCAGAAACAGTGGGATGATCATGATCATACGAACAATTCCAAAAGGAATTTAGTGAGGCGGCGTAACAAGGGTGAGGACGGTGATGATCAGATCACATTGAAAGAGCAATCTAGAGTGGAAGAGAAACACAAATGCGTTGATGGGGTTGTTAATACCGATAAATGGGAAATTTTATAGAATTGCACTTTGTGTTTTTTTCCGTCAACCCAGCCAAATAGCGGATCTTGCAAATGAGATTACAAAGGCGAAATTTACAGGTTTTACGTTGATGCGAGTTGCAGGCTCTCTTGTATTATTCATGTTTGAAGATAAAGAATCAAGGAAGAAAATTTTGGAGACTAGGCATCTAGAAAATGGTTTGACAATTTAATTGAATGGTCGCCTACATACTTTTTATCGAATAAAAGGGTATGGCTTTCAGTAAGTGGAATTCATATTCATGGATGGTCTGAAGAAACATTTCAAAAATATTGCAGCGATTTGGGGCAAACTTGTACGGATTGACATTGAGACTTCGGCGCGTTTGACGTTTGAATGATGTTGATTTCAGATCGAAACCGCCTGGATTTCATACATAGATGAAGTAATGGACTTGCGCATTAACGATAACGTCTTCACAATTCGCGTTACAGAAATTGAGGAAGCAATTGGCCCTAAGTGTGATTGTAGTTGTGAGGCGGCGAACTGCTCGGAAGATACATTGAGCACTGAGGATTTGAACATAGATATGTCCAGCCCTGTTAAGGTGTGTATAAGTGGGAGGTCGGCAAATGATACAGTGGTACCCGATTCTTTCTCTTATTCGGCTCTGGGATCGAGCCAAATTGATCTTATGTGGGATGAGAAAAGGAGGGAGGATTGGCGTGTCATAAGCACATAAAGTTGGATGGCGGATGAAGATGTAAGATTTGTCCATCGTGAAAGGGAAAGTCAGCGAATTATGGATGTTTTGCCGAGTGATGCTGTGATGGATGTTTTTCCAAAGAATGTGGGAGTACCGTGTGATGAACTAGTTGCCGAAGAACTAGTAGCTGATGAATTGAGCCCACGTGTTGATGGGTCAAGGATAGAAATTCCTAGGGCTAATAAGGCTCAAACAATTGAATACAATGGAGAGTTTAAAAGGTTATGACAGGTTTCAGAAATCGAACTAAGTTTTTTTTATCGCCTAGTGAGCGAGGTGAGGCTAAAGTGAAGCTGGTAAAAAAGCGAAGAGGTCGTCCGAAGAAAAACCAAAAACCATCAGAGGTAATTGCTAACGGCTCTTTGTCGGATTCAGACTTCTATAACCGAAAACGGATTATTTTAAGAGAAGCGGAGGAAACATTGAAATTGGGTAAACTGATTGAGGTGAAAACAATTGGAAACAAACAAGAAATTTTAAAGGATATCGTGGGTATGATTGAAGCACAAGAATGACAATAATTGAAAAGAGTGTTGAGTTTGTGGTCGTGGAATGTGAGTGGGATTGGTTCAGCGTTGAAGCGTAATTCGGTTCAAAACTTTTGAGACAACAAAGGTGTGCGATGGTCATTTTTTATGTTACTAAATTAAAGACATCAAGTGATGGTGTGGTGAATAAGATATGGTTTATGAATGATTTTGTTTATGTGTTTACGCCTTCTTCGGATGTTTTTGACATTTGAGAGAGGAGACAGATTTGCTCGGATCTTGGATGTCTATTTTGTGGTATTGTAGGAGTATACATACCGTGTGTGGGAGAGGATCAAGCGAGTTTGTTAGGCGATATGTGATGTCGTAATCTACAACGAGATATGGTGGAATTCTTCATTGGCTGTGGTGCGTGGTTTCCTTTGTGTCGATAGAGTGGCGTGGTGTGGTTTGTTAAAAGTGTGAGGATCGATTAGTATGGAAACACACAACATTGGACCATTTTTTTGTTGGTGCTTGATGACATCTTTTGCCCTGGAAATTGCATCTGAGGGGGATTATTGTTGAGCTTATGTATTCATGTTTTTATCGAGAAGCGAATTACTTGGATGACTTTTTGGTGAGGGGTGGTGTTGATCGAACATCTTGGTTTTGCATACTAGCGTGAATGTTTTGTGTTTTGGTTTCTTGCGTTAGTTTTTTCGTGTTTGTTCGGTTGGTTTTAGCGTTTGTTCTTTATCTCATACTCCTCGATACTCTTTTCCTCCATTTAGGTGTAGTGAGGTTTTTAATGAGGCCATGGAGTGTGATGACACTGTATGATTCTTATTAATTAAATCATACTCTTTTGCCGATCAAAAAAAATTTAAATTTAGTAATTCGACCCTCTCAACGTTCGATCTTGAAATCAATTTCATATTCAATTTGATTCTTAAACTTCTTTGTCCGATTCAATAATACTTAAACTCAACTTTTAGATAAAAACAAGTACAAAAACGTGATGTTTTGTTCAATTCAGAAGTCAAATTTAAATGATAATTTAAATCGAGCACTCAAGTTAAGACAAAATAAAGCCTTTGTTTTTTTATTCCGAGATTGAAATCAAACTTTAGACGCGACATAAACTATAACCAAAGAACTAAACATCTATTTCCATTAATTTCAATTGCCGCTTGGATTATTCTACTTGCCAGAATTTTATTACTATATTAGACAATCATAGTATTCTTCTATAAATCGACTTTCAAAACTAGGAGACAACGTCGTACTCTGTTTCCGACATGAAAGCTGCTGCAAAAGCTGAAGTTGGCGAGTTAAGCATGTGGTCGAGGACTATGTCATTGTTGGTTTTAGTTCTTTTGACGAATCAGCCTTTGATTCTTGGCCTTGATTCGGTGTAGGCCTTCCGGGAAGCGTATGGGATTGTTTTCTCAAATTTTCGGTTCCTCCTATTCTCTTTGTACCTTAAAACTCGAGCCTCGCGGTCGGTTCTGCCGACATGGGAAGCTTTGTTTGTGGTCGAAGTTGACGAGATGGGTACGTTTGGATCGGCCATGGTTGGAACTATTCCCACTTCAAGTGACGAATATGAAACCTGAAAGTTGTATATAATTTGGTCAAATTGTGATTTTAATACCTCTGTTATGATTACTTTTGAAATTTAATCCTATACTTTAATTTGTATTAGTACATTTCAAAGAGAATGGAAGTAAAGAATTTAAGCCTCTACTTACTAGGGATGTGCATGACACGAAGATTCGACCGATCAAATTTTATGAGTCGGGATTTAAAAAAAATATATTTAGGTTGGGTCGCGTCGAGTCAACTCGAGTTTTGCTCACCCCTACTGATGGGCAAGTAAAAACTTTTCATGCAATCCTAATCATGCCCAAATATAAAATATATGATTATGAAATGATTAAAATACTGAAATTTCATACACAACATAAACATAATATAAATATAATATATAAGTTAATAACTATGAAAATATATCAAATTTGATTATTAATGTATTTAAATTTATATAAACATAAAACATATTAAATATGATATGACATAAATATAGGAATCTAAACTGAATATAAGCAACAAGAATTCATCTCAATCCTAAAAGTTAAAATCCAATCAAATGGAATCCATATGGGCAAACTTTGAATATTCTGGCAAAACAAAAGGTTGGTAATATCTATATATACCTATACATGCAACCCATTATATGCAAACTATCAAACCCTAATTTGAACTTTCAAATGGATAATTTCAATGTTTTCTTGATCCTTTCCTTGCATGTTTTGTTTTTGGTTTCGAGTTTTGCAACTCATTCACTTCATTCGTTTTTGGTTCCTGATCAAGCATTTGAAGATGAAATAAAAGTACGTCCGTCATTTTACGAATTCGACTCTTTTCGTCGTCGATATTCACCTCAATTGACAACAGTAGCGTCTGGTATATCTGCAAATGTTACGAAATCGACCAAAAGACAAGAAATACGTGAGACCGATCATGAATCCATGTAATTAAAAGGAGGTGGAAAACATACATTGATAGATGAAGGCAAGAAAGTCATTAAAGCTAGCATGAAAAGGAATGTCGAAAATCCTTTGGTGTCAAAGAGAAAAAGTCCAGGTGGTCCTGATCCTATACATCATTGATGATCTCACATCTTATAACAACAGTTGATCACAATAGAAAAAAACGTAGTTTGTATTAGATGAATGTATGCTGAACTTTATTAGTACTACGTATCAGACATTGAACAATATATACATGTATACGTATGTATCTAATATGAATGAAACTTTTTATATAACATATTTCCTAAATTTTAGTTATAATATTCCATCTTACACCGTTTGCACCAGAATTCCCTCTCTTTAAATTTCATACTCTCTTTTAGAAATAAAATTTTGTAATTCGGTTTAATAAAATTTAAGGACAAACACATAATTTTATGTCAATGGTGTAAATTTTGTATGAAATCCTCAACATTTACTCTTGCAAGCTTATTACTCGCTAATCGAAATAATTTGGGGAACAAATTCTTCAAGGTATCCTTAGTAATAAAAATCAGAAAAAGATTAAAATTGTTAGAAAATAAATAAAAAATATTAAAAAGATATTATTTGTATAAGTTGTTTAATTTGATAACAAATTTTTTTTTATCAGCAACTGTATGTTTTTTATTAAGAAATAAGGAAAAACATACAGCTTGACGAAATCGCACGCCTCGTTAAAAACCTTCCTAAACCTATTGGCGGAAAAGAGTACGATACGATCCGTCGAATACAATTGGAAAAGCATATCAATTAGGGACAAGTCACAAAAAAGCCATGAACGTCGAAAGTCTATCTACTCCCTCCTTCGCCAGTGCATCCGCAAAACCATTCGCTTCCCTCGGCACGTAGCAGAATTGAATATCATATATGACTTGACAAGCTTGATCAATTTCCAAAAATACCTCCCATAGTCGCCACGGTCGTTTTGCAGTCTGATTGATCCAGCTCAACGCGACTTGAGAATCCGTCTCCATTATCACACATCCCTGTCGCCATTCCTTCTCCTTTATCATTCCCAACGCAAAGGCTATCGCTCGGACCTCTGCTTCATTTGATTCCATCACGCCTATAGGGCTTGAAAATAGACCCAAGATGCGACTATCCGCCTCTCGTAACACACCACCAATCCCTGCCGAACCCGGTTTTCCTCGCGCTGATCCATCCGTGTTAAATTTTAGAATATTTTGCAACGGGGGCTGCCAGCATCTTTCCCCCCTCGTCCTCTTCGGTTTGGCAGCAACCTCAATTTTAGAAGGGCATGTCCACCAAGCTGCCTCCGCTACCAATTCTCCCCGCCTATCAGCTTTTATCCAATAATAGGATCTCAATTTCACCAAGAAACACAATTCAGCCAAGTTCCATCGCTTCCCACGGAAAATAAATTCATTCCTTGCAATCCATAAAGACCATAAAACAGCGGCAACACACGCTATCCACCACATATTCATGCATCCCTTGAACCTACTATGAAAATCAAGAACGTAGAATGCATCAAAACTAACCGGTAAGGTTGTGTCCATTCCCCACCATTGTCGCATCCATAGCCAAACCGATTGCGCAAACGGACATTCATAGAGGATGTGAGCGATGCTCTCCTCTACCATCGCACACCAAGGGCATCGGCCTTGATCATCCGGCAGTGGAATCCCACGTGCTCGCAAGAAATCAACAGTGGGTAATCTACGTAACCATGTAAACCATAGAAAAGCTTGAACTTTCGGCGGCACCAACACCTTCCAAGCGAAGCATTCTCCAAAGTCCATTTCCCCCACCTTATCGAGCATGAGCAGTTTCGATAAAGTCCCAACTGAAAAAATTCCACGCTCGTCCGATCTCCAAATTAACATGTCCAGCTTGCCTTCCCATGCGCGAAAATTGGACAACGTTTGAATTAAATCACGTAGCATTCCTTGTTCAAAAACTCGGAGCGGGCGTCTAAAAAAATCAGGCCAACAATGATGCGATAATCTGCCCTCCACCATATAGTCCCCCACCCTCGCTAGTTTATCACATGCTAACGAGAATAAGCGCTGATATGTATCTTTTAAGGCCACTTGTTCAACCTACGGATCGAACCAAAACAAAATCGATCTACCATCCCCCAGCTTCCATAAAAAACCGGTCATACCCATATGCTTTTCAACCTGTGCATCGCATGAGAGAGCTACGATTTGTCGCCATACAAGCGACATAGATGACATCTTTTCCGTGTTGAAACGCCACCATTGTGGATGTTCTCCATATTTTGCTACTATCAAGCCACGCCACAATGAATCTCTATCTTGCGCATAACGCCACACCCATTTTGATAGAATCGCCATGTTCTTAACTCGCAAATCCGCAACCCCCAAACCCCCTAATTATTTCGGGCGACAAACTACCTCCCATCCTACTCTGCTCATCCGCCGTTCCAAACCGACACCCCCCCATAGGAAAGCTCTTCGAATTTTATCAATCCTCTCTATTACCCCTCTGGGAGCGACAAATAAACCCATATAGAATATCGGTAGCGACGAGAGGACTGAGTTGACCAAAACCACCCGAGCTGCAAAAGTCAGAGAGGTCCTTTTCCATCCTGCTAATTTGCGTCGGAAATTAGCAATCACTGGTTCCCACGTAGCTATTAGTCTCGGACTTGCGCCTATTGGAAATCCCAAATAGACGAATGGAAATTCAGCTTTTCTACAACCCATTACCGCGGCTACGTTGCTGCCCATCTCATCTCCTATGCCAATTGAGTACAAGGAACTTTTACCGAAATTAATCTTCAGCCCCGAGCAAACTTGAAAATAGTGCAGAATTCGTTTCACATTTCTCGCAACTTCTAACGAGCCCTCAAAGAACAAAAGTGTGTCATCGGCAAACTGTAAATGTGTCACGGATATCCCTGCCGCTACCTGAACCCCACGAATTAGACCCCCTAATTCAGCCCTTCGCAGCATCAAATGCATTGCTTCCGCGACTATCACAAACAGCAAAGGTGATAGTAGACACCCTTGTCGCAAGCCTCTACCCATTCTGAATTCCTTGGTGGCATTACCGTTCAGAAGCACCACAACCTGACTGAACTGATACATTCCTGAATCCATTTTCGCCATGTGTCACAGAATCCCATTCTTCCTAACACCTCATCCAAAAAACACCAGCTCACGCAGTCATACGCCTTGGCAAAATCAAGTTTCAATAAAAAACAACATGCACCCCGTTTTCGTAAGGAATGCACCACCTCAAGTGCTAGGAGTACTCCATCCACCAATTGTCGACCCTTTATAAACGCCGATTGGGTATCACTTATTAAATCTGCCAATACCCCTTGCAATCAAGTCGCAAGGCATTTTGCCAAAATTTTGTACACTGAGTTTACTAAACATATCGGCCTATATTCGCCAAGGGTCGTGGGAGATGTTACCTTAGGAATTAACACGATGAATGTGCAGTTCACATCCTTAGGTAGTCGCCCACTTGCATGGAAATTTTCAAAGAAACGTAGAATATCAGCATTGATCACCTCCCACCCCTTCTTATAAAAATCCAGCGTAAATCCATCCGGGCCCGGTGCCTTCGAACCATCACAACCTCGCACTATTCCGTGTATTTTTGCCACCAAGTGATGGCGAACTGATCCAATTGTCATTAACCATAAATCCTGGAATATAATTTCTTGCCGCTCTCAGCTTAGCGGATCGATGAAAATAGGCTGTGTTTCGATCTCCCAGACGCAGCCATGTCGCTCTTGATTTTTGTCTCCACATCGCTTCCTTATGTCTCATAGCTTTCCACAGAGCTCAAGGTAAGAGTTCCTTGTTTTTGAACATTGATTAAATGTGGTTTGATGCTTTTAAATGCATGATGAATATGGCTTGGTTTAATGCTTTAAAACAGTGGATAAATTGATGATAATGATGTATATTGGCAAGTGATGTTTTGAAAAGGTTAAGGTCACTAAGGTGGTTAAAAGTCCTTAAGTGAGCCTTGTTTACTTAAGAACATCAAGGTGGTTAAAAGTCCTTGGATGATTCTTGCTACGGACACAAAGGTGGTTAAAAGTCCTTGTGTGGTCCTTTCCATGGTGGTTAAAAGTCCATGGGCCAAGGTGTTTAAAAGTCCTTGGGGCCAAGGTGTTTAAAAGTCCTTGGGGTGAAACTTGATACGGACACAAAGGTGGTTAAAAGTCCTTGTGTGGTCCTTTCAATGGTGGTTAAAAGTCCATGGGCCAAGGTGTTTAAAAGTCCTTGGGGCCAAGGTGTTTCAAAGTCCTTGGGGTGAAAATTGATGAACTTGTTTTTAAAGAAATGGAACTTATCACTTGTGGCCAATATGACATGTTATGATATGAAGCATGAGATGCTTGTTTAAGTATGCTTTTGAGCATGTGTAAATGATGATTTGAAGCATGATTTATAAAGTGTTTTATAAATGCATTATTGAATGGTTTTATTGAGCATTCCTCACTAAGCTTTTGCTTACGCTCTCTTCGTTTTCTTAAATCAATAATGCACAACATTAAAGTACTTGAGGGCAGCAAGGAGGGCAAGTAATCAAGTGGAAGTAAAGCTCAAAGTATGGAAGGTTTTCTTAAGTACATTTTAGCTTTTGGTAATTTGGCAATGGGGGACCTATGTGTATGTTTTGGGAGAGGTTTTGAACTCCCTAAGTATGTTGAATATTGTTGAGAATGTTGGTTTTTGTGTTTGCCCTTTACATGCTTGAATTGGAAGTTTATGCTTGAATGGTTTTCTTGTGTAGGAAGCATGCCTATAGATATGGGGCTTTTCACATATGTTGATATTTTGATGAATTGTTGATGCAAGTATGTCTCATATATGTTGAATTGCATGTTGGTAAAGTTTGGTGGCAATTGGAGCATGATTGGATGTTTAATTGCATGTTTAAGTATGCATTTTGGGGCAATCTGTGCAGGGTGTTTCGGAATAGTACCTACCGTTTCGGAACGGGTGCCTTAAACCAGCCCAGGCGTCCGAAACGGAAGGGACCGTTCCGAAACGGAAAGGCTACTGCCAGCCCGTGTTTCGGTACGCGTTGCGGAACGGCCCGCGTTTCGAAACGGGCTCTGCCAGTTTCGGAACGGGTGACCGTTGGGGGCTGCCATTGGCAGTTAAATGTTTTGAATTGTTTGCATTTTGGTCCTGAATCTTGTCTGTGCAATCGTATGAGTTTGGGAAGTCCTTTTAAGCTGAAATTGTACAGGGAAGCATGAAACCTGATTAATTTTAAGTTGGTAACTTCAATTTGGGTTAAGTCCTCCTAATTATCAGAATTTACATTTTGGTCCCTAAAGTTGTAAATTGTTCAATTGGGTCCCTGTTTGATCTCTGATGTTTATGATCTTTGAGTATGATGTTTGTATGATCATAACTAGGGTTAATATGCATCTAGACAAGATTAAAAAGAAAAAAAAGGGTCGTTAATCAAGGTTGACTTTCGGGTTGACTTTGGTTTTCCCCGTGTGACTTTCTTAATTCGGGTCAACCGTCTAGGCCGGGTTAAGGGGGTTACATACTGAACTTCCCCGTACAGAATCCCAACCAAAATGAGATGACATAAAAACGAGCACTAAATCTGAATGCATTATTTATCAACAGAAACGCATAATTATATAATACGATATACAATAATCCGAATCTAAATGTATAAACAAATATTGCATAACATTACAGAATGTTGAACAAGTCAAACATCACAAATCAATAGAATATAATCATCACACATCATCAGACCACATCATGTATACATTTCAGCAAATCATCATATTTACATATTGAGCACTGTAAGCAAACTACACAGAAGGGAACACACCTCTAGTAGCTAACACTCAACATCGACGGTGACGTCTCCCACGCTCAGCTCTATCTCTAGTTCGGTCAGAGTCAGCTCCTATAACAATTAAATACACCATCAAGATATTACTACTATGCCAAGACATTGATAATATAAATATCGAATGTATATTACTAATTAAACTCACGACAGATCCCGATGGCTGAACAACAAGAGGTCGTCCATGTGGAGGAGGAGTAAGGATCTCATTATCCGATTCAATGTCGTCTGTAAATACGAATAATACCAATTAATTTTTCCGATATGCAAATCTTCAAATACAAGTATAAATGAATAAAAGCGGTCAAAACGGTCTTTCAGGTTCGAATTTGGGAAAACGGGCAACGGAATCAGAATCAGGATGTCGAAAAACTTGAAATAGCCATTTTCGGAAAAAGTCAACGGTTAACGATCAACACTGACGTTAGCCGACTCTTTATAAGACAGACCGATTCGATTCTGTCAACCCGGTCCAGTCTTCTGGACCGGTTCAGATCGGTTCAACATAAAATCCATAATTCGAAAATTAGAGCACAACATCCCCCGATTCCTCACCGCCGGTGACCTCTCGCGTCAAATTCCGACGAGTTTCTGAGACTCACAAACATACACAACTTACACGAGGGAAAGGAACAATTTAAACCTAACCAATTTGCAAAAAAAAAAAACAAGACGATAGCGATGTGAGGTATTTCTGAAGCAACCGAAAAGTTTACCGATGAGTTTCGGGCAAATGGCGAGCGAAGAGGGTTAGTTGACTAGTGGGTTATGGTCGGACAATAATGGAAAGATGAATGGTGGTGCTAGACCGTCGAAAGGAAGGTGTTTGACCCTTGGCCGGACGGAAAACGGAGAAAGGGGGTTTCTTTTCTTTTGCTTGCACAAGACGTTGAAGGAGAGGGAAGAGAACGGCCAAAACCAGAGAAAATGGTTGAAAGGTTCTATTTATACCCTAAGAAAAGGGTTAATTACAGTGCGTGCCATTATACTTTCTAGGGTTTATGAAACGACACTTAAGTTTTGCAATCGTTACAATGTGATCACTGAAATTCTTAAAATCCCCAATTTAATCATTGAAATTTAATTAAGTTTTCAATTTAAATTCCTAATTATTAGGGTTTTTAATTTAGGGCAAAATTTGGGTGTTACAACTCTCTCGCCGTTAAAAAGAAATTTCGGCCTCGAAATTTACCTGGAGGAAAAAGATGCGGATACTGAGCTCGAATGACAGTCTTGGGCTCCCACGTAGCCTCATCATGACTATGACTACGCCATAGAACTTTGACCATCTTAACGGTCTTCCTTCTGAGAACCTTTTTATCCTGAGCAAGAATCTCAATAGGCTCCTCCTCAAAATGCAAATACGGATGAACCTCAATATCCTCAACAAGCATGACATGTGACGGATCATGATGATAATGTCCTAACACTGAAATATAGAAAACATCGTGATTACGCTGAAGCTCTGGTGGTAGCTCTAGCTGATAGGCAACTGGCCATCTCGACGAATAATCCGATAAGGGCTAATGTAACGAGGACTCAGCTTGCCCTTTCGACCAAATAGAAATACCTTCCTCCATGGAGATACTTTCAAGAAAACCTCATCACCCACCTCAAAATCAAGATCACGACGTCCCAAATCAGCATAAGACTTCTGTCTGTCAAAAGCAGCCTTAAGCCGATCCCGAATCAATCTGACAGTATGCTCAGCCTCGTGCACAATCTTCGGTCCCAACAATCTGTGCTCATTCAACCCAGTCCAACCAATAGGTGAACGACACCTACGCCCATACAGAGCCTCATACGGTGCCATCATGATACTGGCCTGATAATTGTTATTATAAGAAAACTCTGCAAGCGGCAAGAAATCCTCCCAACTGCCTCTAAAATCAAGAATATAACTTCTCAACATATCCTCAAGTATCTGGATCACACGCTCAGACTGACCATTTGTTTTCAGATGATAAGATGTACTGAATTTCAACCGAGTACCCAAAGTAGAATGAAGAGACCCCTAGAATCATGCAGTGAACCTCGAATCTCTGTCGGAAATAATAGATAACGGTACCCCATGAAGTCGAACGATCTAAAAAATATAATGCCGAGCTAACTTACTCAAAGAATAGTTAACTTAGACAGAAATGAAATGTGTGGACTTCGTGAGACGATCAACAATAACCCAGATGGAATCCTTCTTCGACCGAGTCAAAGGAAGTCCACTTACAAAGTCCATAGTCACACGCTCCCACTTCCACTGAGGAATCTCAATATATTGTAGTAACCCAAACGGACGTTGATGCTCTACTTTTACTTTCTGACAAGTCAAGCACCTCGATACAAATCCGACGACGTCCCACTTGAGACCTTTCCACCAGTACCTTTCACGAAGATTCTTATACATCTTGTCACCACAAGGATGCATAGAATAAGGACTGTTTTGGGCCTCACGGAGAATAACCTGTTTTAACCTAGATTTCCTCGGAATACAATACAGGCCACAAAAAAATTATACTCAACCCTGATCAGTAGAGAAATCTAGAGATGTACCCTCACACACCTCTCTAATACAATGCATCAAAAACGGATCACTAGGCTGCTCAGCTCGAATATCAGAAATCAATGTAGGAATAACCCAAAGTTCTGCCATCAGACTGCCATCGTCGTACAAACTCATCGTAGCAAACAAAGCTCTCAGATCTGAAATGGCATTACGACTTAATGCATCAGCAACAACATTAGCTTTACCTAGATGATACTCAATCTCACAATCATAATCCTTGAGAAGCTCTAACCAGCGACGTTGTCTCATATTAAGCTCTTTATGAGTGAGGAGGTATTTCAGACTCTTATGGTCTGTATAGATATAACGCTTCTCCCCGTAGAGATAGTGTCTCCAGATCTTAAGTGCAAAGATAACAACAACAAGCTCTAGATCATGGGTAGGATAGTTACACTCATGATGTTTTAACTATCGAGACGCATAAGCCACTACCTTCCCATCCTATATCAAAACACACCCCAATCCGGTGTACGAAGCATCACTAAAAACTGTATAAGCCATACCTGGCTCAGGCTGAATCAAAACTAGTGCTTCAGTCAACACAAACTTAAGCTTCTCGAAACTAGACTGCTGAGCCTCAGTCCAAAGGAAGGGAACATCCTTCCTCAGTAGCTTAGTCAACGGAGGTGCAATAGAAGAGAAACCCTCAACGAATCTCCGATAATAACAAACTAAATCCAAGAAGCTTCGAACCTTAGAAACATTCTTTGGCTGCTTCCAACTCATAATAGCCTCAACCTTCATCGGATCAACATGAATACCCCGAGCAGAAACTGTATGACCCAGAAACATAACCTCAAAAAGCCAAAACTCACACTTACTGAATTTGGCATATAGTTGTTTCTCTCTCATAATCTGTAATACAATCCAAAGATGTTCCTCATGCTCTTCCTCAGATCTAGAGTATACCAATATATCATCAATAAATACCACAACAAACTGGTCAAGATAGGGTTGAAACACCATATTCATCATATCCATAAAAGCGGCAAGAGCGTTAGTCAACCCAAAAGGCATCACAAGGAACTCATAATGGCCATATCGGGTCCGGAAAGCTATTTTGAACACATCAGAATCCTTAACCTCGAGTTTGTAATAACCAGATCTCAGCTTGTTCAGCTTCTGATAATCTATACAGAGTCGAAGTGTCCCATCCTTCTTCTTAACAAACAAAACAAGAGCTCTCCAAGGAGAAACACTGGGTCGAATGAAACCTCGATCCAACAGTTCTTGCAACTGAATCTTCAACTCTTTAAATTCCTTCAGTGCCATCAAATAAGGTTCCAAGGACACAAGAGCTGTACCCAGATAAACCTCGATGCCAAACTCAACCTCATCTTGTTTCGGCGGTACCCCAGGTAATTCTTCCGAGAAAATGCGTAGAAAGTCTTTCACAACTCGATTCTTATCTAATTCAGAATCACACAGTCTCAGATCAAGGATATTGGCAAGATAAGCGATAGACCCTTTCCTGATCATTTTCTCAGCTTTGAAAGCTGAGACGATGTTACATAGGAACCCTCTGCGCTCACCAATCAGAATCACCTCACGATCATCAAGAGTTCTCAGTGTAGCCCTTTTCTTTTCTTAGTCTAAAGTAACATGATGTGCAGACAACCAATCCATACCAAGAATAAGATCGAACTCTCCAAAGGGTAACTCCATCAAACCAGTTGAAAAGATCTCCCCTTGAATCTCGAGAGGACAATTCTTGTATACTTTAGTAACCTCAACTGGATTACCCACAGGACTGTGTACAGTAACAACACTAACGGTATCCTCAATAGAAATCTCAAGACCCCCAGACACAGAACTTTCAACATATGAATGAGTCAAAGATTTATCTAGAAGAGAAAAATATGGAATAGAATGGATAGAGAATGTAACGACAATAACATTTGGTTCATCACGGTCCTCGTGCCTCCTAGTAGAATAATCTAACCCCGGTTGTCTGGCCCACGATCCTGCTAATCCTCCACTCAGAGCTGGTCTACCTCTACTAGCAGAGCCTGAAGTAACAGATCTGACCTGACCTCTTCCCCTGGCGGGAGTTTGTACTGATGTCTGAGACTGATTAGTAGTAAAATATGAGGGAGGTGAAATCCGACAATCTGTGAAACGATGCTCGAATGAACCAAATCTGAACCAAGCTCCAGTCTGCCTCCTACACTCGCCCGAATGCCACTTCTTGCAAAAAGGACACTGTGGCACCCCTCGAGTACTAGTCGAACCACCAGCACTAACAGTCGGAATAGAAGAAGTCATTGGTCTAGCTCTCGAATAACTCTGATAGTATGTCTCATCTCTATCCCTCTTCCTAGACTAATTTCCCTGACTATGTTGAACTGGCACTGACACTGGTCTCTTCATTCTACCAGATCCATGGAACTCAAGCTGTCTCAACTCGTCCTCATTACGCTCAGCTGTCCTTAGCTCGTCAAGTTATATCATTGTATTCCTGGTCCATATGTATAGCAACAATGGCCTTTATCGTAGCATGCAATCCCTTCAGAAACCAATCACACTTGTGGTTTTCTGTGGTCACTAACCCTGGGACATACTGAATCAATCTCTGCACTTAGCTATATAACCAGCTCCTACATATCGATCACGGAAAGCATGTGTGAAATTATCCCAAGTAACAGTACTAGCTGGAATAACAAGCTCCTCAGCCTCCCACCAATTCTAGGCATCACCTTGCAATAGTGAAACGACATCGTTGAGTTTCCGGTTAGTAGCATAATCCATCTCAACAAATAATCGTTGAAGCTTCTTCAGCCAGTACTCTGCATCTGATGGGTCTATACCCGTCTTTCCATCGAATATAGTCATCTTGGCAGCATGAAACTCTATGGATATGGGTCTCCGAAAACTCTCAAACTGACGAAGGTATCTCAATAACTCTCTCTGAATAGTTACAAATATGTGCCCACTGTCTCACTATCCCCTGAATCACGATGACCACTACCCTGAGCAGGCTGAACATGTGGGCCTCTTCCACCGGTCTGCTGAGCTCCAGTCTACTGAGCTCCTGTCTGCTGAGCTCATATCTGATCCACATGTTGTTCCTCCTCATTCGCACCCTGGACCTCATCTTGATTTTGTATCGAACCCTCTAGAGGTGGAACGTCACTATCCGGAGTCACGGTACGACCTCGGCCTCGGCCACGACCTTGACCGGCCGCTACTCTAGAACTTCTCCGAGGTGACATAGTAGTATATCTACAAAAGACGAAATACTAAGATTAGATTCGGTACTTGGAGACCTTATTCATAATATGTATAAATATATTCATAATAGATCATAAATTTATTTGATATTCCCGTTTTACCCCGAAAATATTTGAGAATGCATGCAAAAATTTGTTTTCGATTTCAAATTGATTTAAATCACTCAGGGCGAGTGTTGAACATGGCTCTGATACCACTAAATGTAACGCCCTAAACCTGACCCCGAAGAACCGAGTCGAATATAAGGAGTCAACTCAAAGCTTCTCCCTCACACAAGTAACCTGATTCAAAACTTAAATTCCAAAATAGATAATAATAATATCGCATATTACATACTGATGAAATATTCCTGAAAATATTAAATATTCAAAATGTGCATGCATGATAAAACAGAATAACCCCAAGTTTAACATCCAGAATCTGGAATTGTACACAATCTGATAAAACATATAATATATAAAAGTCAAAGTCTCATACTGATAATAATAAATAAATAAAGCTGGAAAATGAGGTCCTCCAAGTGCCGTAGCCTAGACCTGAGTAACTGAAAGTAGAAACTAAGGGTGAGTCAGCAAAAAGGCTCAGTGTGTCTCTACAATGCAAATTGAACTAACAGAGTCATTATAACAATAGAGACAACCAAACAATATTAGAATACAGTTTTTCCATCATGAATCAATTCAAACACATAAGCCAGTATGAATGAATATGCAACACAATATGACATGCACCCAAACTACATGACAATCCGAAGAGTAAGGTTCCCCAGAACCACTCTCTGTCTCATCACCATCCGAAGTGGAATCCAGCTTGTAGGGCAAAACCACTGACCTGAAGTAAACATCATCCTGGAGGATGAAGCTACTAAACTTCCCCGTACAGAATCCCAACCAAAATGAGATGACATAAAATCCAAGCTCTGAATGCGAAAAATAGGGCACAACTTCCCCGTACATAAAATCCCTAATTCAAAAATTAGGCCACAACATCCCCCCCCGATTCCTCACCGCTAGTGACATCTCACATCAAAATCCAACGAATTTCCGAGACCCACATACACACACAACTTACACGAGGGAAAGGAACAATAGAGACCCAACCAATTTGCAAAAAAAAAAACAAGACGACGGCAGCGTGAGGGATTTCCGAAGCAACCGAAAAGCTTACCGATGAGTTTCAGGCAAAGGGCGGTCCACAAGGGTTAGTTGACAAGTGGGTTATGGTCGGACAACAAAAGGAAGATGAACGGTGCTGTCAGACCGTCGAACGAACGATGTTTGACCCTTGGTCGGACGAAAAACAGAGAAAGGGGGTTTCTTTTCTTTTGCTCGCACAAGACGTTGAAGGAGAAGGAAGAGAACGGCCAAAACCAAAGAAAATGGTTGAAATGTTCTATTTATACATTAAGAAAAAGGTTAATTACAGAGCGTGCCATTATACTTTCTAGGGTTTATGAAACGACACTTAAGTTTTGCAATCGTTACAATTTTATCATTGAAATTCCGAAAATTCCCAATTTAATCACTAAAATTTAATTAAGTTTTCAATTGAAATTTCCAATTATTAGGGTTTTAATTTAGGGAAAAATTGGGGTGTTACACAAACAGTGTGAAATATTTACACAACTTTCCATATTTAAATAATGAAATTTTAATCTCTATATGTAAACTAGAAAACTATAAATCTTAAATTTTAAATTCTAAACCCACAATTCATAACTTCTAAAATTAATAATTTATATAAATTAAATTTTATTCCATTTGTGTATTAAAATATATTTTTTTTATAAATAGGAGCATTATAGGAAAGAGTGTTCAAAGAATTAGATACGAATTTGGATCCAAAAAAGGATTCCAATCGTTCAATTCGTTAAAACTAAAATCTTTTGAGGTTGGCTTTTCATGTGATCTTCCTTTTATCCAAATCTTCCTTTTTATTTTTTTCATTAATCACTTCGGGATGCACAAATTCTCTTTAAGTTTTATTTTTTATGCATAACATAAGAAAATGTTCTTAATATTTGACTGAAAAATTATTTTAAATTTTTAAGTACATTAATCTTTAATATTTTATATTAAGTTAAAATAGTTAATCTTTGAATAAAAGTTGTTAGTTAATTAACGAAAAATTACTTGACATGGTGTGGGAAATCTCCATGGCAATGCACACTGACATAACAATGACAAATAAACAAAGGTCCTAACTTGACATAATGACACACAAGTAAAACTAAAATTATATAAAATACAATTTAATTTTTTTTTCTGATGATGTGTTATTCTGTCAGTCATATCAAGTAGTTTATCGTTAGTTGATTACAGTTTTCATTCACGAAATGACCATTCTGACTCAAAATAAAACGTTGAGTGTTAAAATGTTTTCATTCACGGAATGTCATTTTTTATAATCATATTTGATCGGTTTGTCGATAAATTAATTTGAAGCAAATATTAAAATAATTTATTAAGGAGGCGTTACTTGTAATTTAATTTGTTTTACTCTTTACATAAGAATTTGAATTCTATACATTATTTAAATTATCTAATATCTTCTTCCGCTAAAATAATTAATAGTTAGTCTTTTAAGTTATACATAAATAAATTTATTATATGTTCGAATTATTTTGAGTCTAACCAAAATTAATTGGTTTAGTTGCTAAGGATACTCATTATGGTCCATCTTGTATAGGTTCGAATCTCGGAATGAGAATATAATATCTCTATATTTAAACATGAAATTTGATTAAATTGTAATACCCTAAATCAATTTACAATGTATAACATAAAAGTATTACATAGCTGCTTATCTATATCCTTTTTGTCGTTCCTAACCAACCAATCGAATCAGTGTAATAAAAAGCGAGAAGCTTGTTGATAATTAAAAAGAATATTTATTTGGACCATTAGAAATTGCACCATCAATTCATCTAGTAAAATAATTCCTCCGGTTATTTTAAAATAGAATAAAAAAATTAGATTCTAATGTTATAAATTTTATAAATTTAAAAATTGTTTTGTGATAAATTTTTATAATATTTAATTTAAATTAACCGGTCAAAAGATTTAAAATGATGACATTAACAAAAAGAAAACTCTTATTTACATATAGCTTTTAATCGTTAAAGAACTCAATTCGAACAAAATAGTATAACTGGTTTGAATTTGAATCATGGTTCAACCCGTTTCATGAGTAAGCAAAAACTTGTTATTAAGGACGGAGTAAATAATTAAGATAAATAGAGACAATGTACAATTAACCATTAAAAAGGGGATATCGTTCAAATGAATTGAAAAATAAAAGGTCAAATAAGTAAATATCCCTTATATTTTTTTTTTTGTAAAAATCCATATGACTCCGTCATTGTTTATCATACAATCCATGGGACGGAGGGATCAAGGGCATAAGTCTGAATTATGAAACTTTAATATCCGATAAATTTTGATTTAATAATAATTTCACCCTTGTTTAAAATTTAAAGTTATTTATTCTAATAGCAATTTAGGTTCATGTAAAACTTTAAAAGCCTTAATAATTTTAAAATTTAGTAATTCGACCCTCTCAACGTTCGATCTTGAAATCGATTTCACATTCAATTTGATTCTTAAACTTCTTTGTGCGATTCAATAATACTTAAACTCAACTTTTAGAGAAAAACAAGTACAAAAGCGCGATGTTTTGTTCAAATCATAAGTCAAATTTAAATGATAATTTAAATCGAAGAGTCAAGTGAAGACAAAATTAAAGTACCAAAATATATATTAGCCCAAATAAAAAGTTTGGGTCAATTTTAAAAAATCTTAAGGAATCAAGCCTTTGTTTTTTTATTCCGAGATTGAAATCAAACTTTAGACGCGACATAAACTATAACCAAAGAACTATATATCTATTTCCATTAATTTCAATTGTCGTTTGGATTATTCTACTTGCCAGAACTTAATTACTATATTACACAATCATAGTATTCTTCTATAAATCGACTTTCAAAACTACGAGACGATGTCGTACTTTGTTTCCGACATGAAAGCTGCTGCAAAAACTGAAGTTGGCGAGTTAAGCATGTGGTCGAGGACTATGTCGTTGTCGTTTTTAGTTCTTTTGACGAATCGAGCTTTGATTCTTGGCCTTGATTCGGCGTAGGCCTTCCGGGAAGCACATCGGATTGTTTTCTCGAATTATCGGTTCTTCCTCTTCTCTTTGTACCTTAAAACTCGAGCCTCGCGGTCGGTTCTGTCGACTTGGGAAGCTTGGTTGGTGGTCGGAGTTGACGAGATGGGTACGTTTGGATCGGCCATGGTTGGAACTATTCCCACTTCAAGTTACGAATATGAAACCTGAAAGTTGTATATAATTTGGTCAAAGTGGGATTTTAGTACCTCTGTTATGATTACTTTTGAAATTAATCCTATACTTTAATTTAAATCAGTACATTTCAAAGAGAAAGGAAGTAAAGAATTTAAGCCTCTTCTAACTAGGGATGGGCATGACACGGAGATTCGACCGATCCAATTTTAATAGTCGGGATTAAAATAAATATATTTAGGTTGGGTCTGGTTTAAATTTATAGTAAAAATATTTAATTTGAACCAACATGAGATAATTATGTAATTCACTCATATATTTAGGGATAAAATTACGAGTCAGGTTTTTTCGCGTCAAGTCAACTCGAGTTTTGCTTATGCCTACTTATGGGCAAGTAAAAACTTTTCATGCAATCCTAATCATGCCCAAACATAAATATATGATTATGAAATGATTAAAATACTAAAATTTCATACACAACATGAACAAAATATAAATACAATATGAAAGTGGCAATAGAGTTAAGGGATGTGTTTGCTAGCTTGAGTATCTCACGAGATGGAGTTCTTGTGGCTGAATTGCAAGTGAAACCATCTCTTGTTCAGTTAATAAAGGATAAGCAGTTGTTGGATGATTCCTTGGTGCCACATGTTCAGGATATTGCTGAGGGAAGATCATCAGATTTCTGTTTTTAATGATGATGGAGTTTTATGTTTCGGAGGACGGGTAGTAGTGTCGAATGATGTAGAGTTGAGGTGTACTATTCTGACCGAAGCTCATTGTAGTCCTTTTGCTTTGCAACCTGGTAGTACAAAGATGTATCGTGATCTAAAGGATGAGTACTATTGGGTGGGGTTGAAGAAAGATGTTGCGGAATATGTGAGTAAGTGTATGGTTTGTCAGTGGGTTAAAGCTGAGCATCAGTTTCCTTCAAGGTTGTTCAACCATTGCGGATTCCTGAATGGAAGTGGGAAAGAGTCACCATGGAATTTGTGTCTGGTTTACCTTTGTCGCCATCGAAGAAGAATTCAGTGTGGGTGATTGTGGATCGCCTAACAAAGTGTGCATATTTCTTACCTGTGCATACCACGTATACCTTGGATAAGCTTGCAGAGTTGTACATTACTGAAATTGTGCGTCTGCATGGGGTACCAAAATCTATAGTGTCGGATAGAGATTCAAGGTTCACATCGCGATTTTGGGAGTGTTTGCATCAAGCTTTGGGTACGCGGCTGAAATTTAGTACTTCTTATCATCCACAGTTGGATGGACAGTCTGAGCGTGTTATCCAAGTGCTTGAGGATATGTTGAGGTGCTGTGTGATTAAGTTTCAAGGATCTTGGGAGAAGCATTTGCCTTTGGTGGAGTTTGCTTATAATAATAGCTACCAGGAAAGTATTCAAATGGCACCTTATGAAGCCTTGTATGGGAGGAAGTGTAGAACTCCTCTTTGATGGGCTAAAACAGGTCAGAAATTGGTCTCGATGCCGGCTTTGTTGAAAGGAACCACCGAGAAGCTGAAGCTCAATTGTGAGCGGTTAAAGGCAGCTTCTGATCGACAAAAGTCTTACGCGAATTTGAAGCATAAGTAGATTGAGTTTGCGGTGGGTGACCGTGTGGGTCCTGTTGCGTATAAGCTGAGGCTACCACAAGAGTTAGAGAAGATACATGATGAGTTTCATGCCTCCATGCTTCGGAGGTATAGATCGAATCCTTTGCACGTTATGCATGTTGAGGAAGTTGAGTTGAATCCATATTTGACCTATGATTAGGAGCCAGTTCAAATTCTGGATTCAGAGAGCAAAGTTCTTCGTGGTAAAACCATTGAATTGGTTAAGGTGTTGTGGAAGCATCGTGGTGTTGAGGAAGCCACGTGGGAAAGAAGAGATGATATGAAGAAGCAGTTTCCTTACCTTTTTCCTCCAAGAAAATTTTGAGGGTGAAATTTCATAAGAGGGGAGAGTTGTAACACCCTAATTTCATAAGTTTAGGGTCTGAACCGGATCGGTCTGAGAAATGGTTCAAATATAAAAGGGAGTTTTAGGGAACACCTAGTTCGGGATGCTTTAAAAATATAGAAAAATATCCAAGAATCCTCATTTAATATATATAAGTGAATGGTGAAATCAATTTTACAAAATATGGTTTGGAAATACTGCATTTCGATGTAGTGACCAAATCGTAGTTTTTAAAAAGTTTAGTAGTGATTGTTTTGTAAAGGATTGAAACTTTGAATCTTTAAGGAGCTAATTTACCAAAAATGTTTTCATCAGATTTTTCCTTAATTTGGGTGATTTAATTAATTATTTAATTAAATAAAATAAAGGTGATAAACTACCTTTGACTTTCATAACCACTTTTCTCTAATTTTCTCTCATTTAATTTTCTCTCAAAATCCTATCAACCAAACACTTTTTCTCCAGCAAAATTCACTTTGATTTTCACTTCATTTGATGAGATTTCCATCACTCATTGATTCCTAATCAATCTTTCATCAAATCTATTTGTTTTCTACATTGAATTTTCATGGAAACTTGCCCAAATCAAGGAGAAATCATCTTTTAGAGGTAAGATTGTTCTTCTCCTCTAAATACTCAGTTATTTACTGAAATTCCCAAGTTGTCAACCCTTTATTAAAGGTTTATGAATGGTTTTAATGTTGGAAACAAGATTTTGGCTTAAAACTCAAGATTTTGGAAGAGATCTTGAAGAATTTCGTGGTAATTGATTGGGCTCTGTTTTGAGATGGTTTTCTAATGTATTTTGGATGTTAAATGATGTTAGGAATGAGGTTCTATCAATCCAATCCCGAATAGGTTGTTCTTCCTAAGTTTTTGCTTGTGAAAATGGTGGGTTTTGGGGTGATATTGGTGTTCTGTTAAAGCTGGGGGTGTAAGGACTAGTTTAGGATTGTTTTTTATGTTAATTAATGTTTGGAAATGTTTAGAAGTGATGGATCTTGGTTGGGTTATGTTTTGGAAGAGTTTGGAGGTGATTTCGGTTGTGTTTGATAGCCGAAATGTTGGGTTTAGGTAGAGCAGCGAGTTTAGGAGTGTTGGCTGAAGATTTCAATGCATGATGATGCATTAATCCTCTGCTTTTATGTGTCTAAAACGGGGAAGACATCATCAGACTCCTTTGGAGTTGATGCGGAAGTTTAATTGGCGTTTCGGTGAGCAAGCGAAAAGAAATTGGTGAGTGCGATTGGGTTAGAAGTCCATGAGCACAAAAATACAAGGTTTGGGGATTTAGGAGAGGTTTGAAACACCTTCCTAAATCCGGAAGTAAGTATGGTTTGAATTGCTCTCTTTAAAGTGGTGTTTGCTTCTAAAAATGCTTTTACATGCTCATGGTTTGAGATTGATTAATTCCTACTGTTTTTGTGCATGATTCATGGCTTGAAATTATGCTTGTAGAGATGTCATGAGATGGCATGTTGCATTGAAGAGATTTGAGCTTTTTGTTTGAAGCAAACTATGATTCATGTTCTGAAATGTGATGAGAAAACCTTTGAGTAATATTGCATGAAAAACAGTAGGTGTGGTGATGTTTTAACACATTATATTGGCATAGATGTTGAGAAACTTACCGGATATAATTGATCGATCAATAGGATGAGAGTGCACTATAAACTAAAAATTTGTATGTGCTCTTTGGTTAAGCCAAAGGGAGATATTCCGACGATGGACATTCCATCGGGTTGGACTTGGTGAAATACCCAAGCTTTGTGGTGATGAGAGATTCCGCCATGTGAGTACGGTGATGAGAGATTCCACCAGAAGCCATGTTGCTAGACAAGTGAGTACGGTGACGCGAGATTCCACCGGAAGACTCTAGTGTAGAAATGTGTCAGCATATCCGAGTATTAATGAGATGCTAAATGCCAATATAAATGATGAAATGGTTTTTGATACACATGTACCTTTGAAGAAATGATTTATGCTATGAGTTATGCATATGAGATTTTTTTAGAAATGCTTTGATGATAAAAGCATGTGTATGGCCTTGCCATGAGTTTTGCATTGGTAAATGCATGAGATAGAATTGAGGTAAATGTAGTTTCAATGAGAAGTTTCTTTGAAAGGTTTTCAAGCATGTCTTAAAATGAGCATGTGGTTCAAAAGCTTTTGTGTAAAGATTTTCAAAGTGTGCAATATTGTGTTGGTTTCCTTTAGAGCATGCCTCACTAAGCATTTGTGATTACGCTCTTTGTTTACCAATAATGCAGATAATTGAGGTGTTTTTGGGCATCAAGGAAGCTAAGATCATCCAATGAAGTCCAAGCTCATGTATGGTGAAGTTTTCATACAATTTACTTTTGATAGATTGGCAATGGGAAACCAAGAATTGTATTTGGGATATGTGTTAAACTCCCTAGGGTTGTGGCATGTTTGCTTTGGCTGGTTTGAATTGCAAATGGCCTTAATTGCTTGTTTTGAGGTTGGATTGCCTATTTGTGATTTGATATTAGGAAGCACGCCTCTAGACTAGTGAGATTTCATGTTTGATGATATGTATGTGTTTAAGAATTCTAGATATGTACCTTATATGTTTGCTGATTTGTTGGTATGATTAGAGAGTCTTCGGGATGTGTTCGAATGAGTTTATCAAGGAAAAACCAGCAATTGCTACAGTTTCTAGGCAAACCGTATCGAAACACCCTCTAGTGTTTCGAAACGGGGGCCTGTAATGGCCTCCGTGTTTCGAAACGTTGGAGGCTGTTTCGAAAAGATTTGGCTACTCGAATGCCATGTTTCGGAACTGATCTCGAAACACACCCGCGTACCGAAACTGTCAACTTCCGTTTCGATCCAGCGGTTCGATACGACATGTGGGTGTTTCGAAACGGGTGACTGTTGGACACAAATTTTAATTGCTCTGATGTTTGCATGTTTTACACTTTAGTCCTCAATGTTGGGATTGCAATTGCTTGAGCTTGAGATGTCCAATTAAGATGAAATTTGGCAGAGAAGCATGTAACATTACTAATTTCATAATGGTAATCTTAAAATCAATGAAGACCTTCTAATTTACAGAAATTACATTTTGGTCCCTAAACCCGTGTAAAGTGAAATTGAGTCCCTATATGATATCTATTTGTTGTGCCTTTCTCAATCGTATCTCGTGAGTACTCACTTAGGTTTAACATGTATCTGGACAAGATTAAAAAGGAAAAAAAAGGTCGTGAATCAAGGTTGACTTTTGTTTTCTCCGTGTAATCTTCGTAGTTCGGGTCAATCGTCTAGGCCGGGCTAAGTGGGTTACATTGTGTTTCAGAGATAATGTTGTAGTACCTGAAGATTTTCAGTTGAGACGTCTGATTTTGAGCGAAGCACATTCGAGTCCTTTTTCTATGCATCCGGGTAGTACTAAGATGTACCGTGATTTGAAGAATGATTATTTATGGGTTGGTTTGATGAAGGATGTAGCCGAGTATGTGAGCCGTTGTATGGTTTGTCAGAGAGTGAAGGCAGAACATCAGGTTCCTTCAAGTTTGTTACAGTCTTTGAAGATTCCGGAATGGAAATAGGAGAGGATCACTGTGGACTTTGTGTCGGGGTTACCGTTGTCTACTTCGAAGAAGAATTTTTTTGGGTGATAGTTGATAGGTTCACTAAGTGTGCTCAGTTCTTAGCAGTGAACACTACATATTCTTTAGACAAGTTGGCAAATTTGTACATTAGCAAGATTGTGAGACTTCATAGAGTTCCGACGTCTATTGTATCAAATAGAGATCCGAGATTCACTTCGAGGTTCTTGAGTTGTTTGCATAGTGCCCTAGGTAGCCGTTTGCATTTCAGTACTTCTTATCATCCGCAGTTAGATGGACAGTCAGAGCGAGTGATACAAATATTAGAGGATATGCTTCGTTGTTGTGTGATTGACTTCCAGTGTTCTAGGGAGAAGCACTTTCCCTTTAGTTGAGTTTGCTTACAACACCAGTTACCAGGCTAGTATACAAATGGCTTCTTATGAGGCTTTGTATGGTAAACAATGTAGGACTCCGATTTGTTGGGCTGAAACGGGTCAGAGATTTTTACCTATGCCGGATTTGCTTAAGGGGACTACCGACAAAGTGAAGTTGATTTGTGATCGTTTGAAAGCAGCTTCCGATCGTTTGAAATCTTATGTAGATTTGAAGAGAAAAGAGATTGAGTTCTCAGTGGGTGAGAAAGCGTTTCTGAAAGTATTTTCATGGAAGAAGGTAATGCGATTTGGCCGGAAAGGCAAGTATAGTCCGAGGTTTATTGGTTCGTATGAGATACTTGAGCAGATTGGGCCTGTAGCTTACCGTTTGAGATTTTCTTCTGAGTTAGTGAAGATCCATGATGTGTTTCATTTGTCGATGCTTAAGAGATATAGATCAGATCCATCTCATGTTATGCATGTTGAGGAGATAGAGTTGAATCCGAATTTGTCTTAAATGAAGAACTTGTTGAGATACTTGCTTCTGATAGCAAGGTGTTGCGTGGCAGGACCATAGAGTTGGTCAAGGTGTTGTGGAGACATAGAGGTGTGGAAGAGGCCACGTGGGAGAGGAAAGTTGATATGCTTGAGCTATTTCCGTACTTGTTTCCGTCAGGTAATTTCGGGGACGAAATTCCTTAAGTGGCGGAGAGTTGTAACACTCGGGTTTGGGGGTTGGGTGAAAATAATATTAAAATAATATTTCGGGTTTTAGTTTTATAATTAAAATAATAAAATATTTTATGGGCTTCGTGTTTGCAAAATAATTAAAGTCTATGTTGGGCCTATCTTCTAAGTCCAAATTCCATGGACTTTAGGAGATGAGAGTTTTTATCCATTTTATTAATGGCATAATGGTATATAGTATTTCTTTGATAAATTAAAGAAAAAAACAAAAGAAGAAGACATGTGCTCATCTTCTTCCTCACTCTCATTTCAAACTCAACGACCAAAAGAGCTCTCTTCTCCATTTTTACTATTGCAGTACATGCTTTGCTCCTTGTTGGTGATTTTCCAAAAGGTAATTGAATTTTTGACATGGCCTTATCTTCCTCTTCATTTTGATACCATTAGTTTTCATTAAAACCATGTATTTTATATTTTTGGTTTTCAAAGAATTTGTCAAAGATTGAAGCTTTATGAATTTCTAACAAAGCTTTTGATTATTTTTTTGTTAGATAAGTTGTTTACATCCCATAAGGTCCAAAAGGCTTAAAGGTTGGTTTTGGAAGGGTTTTTGAAGGGTTTAAAGGTTGGTTTTGGGGTTGTTTGATGTTGGAAATTAAGGGCTGTTTTTAGTGTAATAGTTAGGGGTTGTTTTGGAAGCATTTAAGTGTGTTAAAAAGGTTGAAATCATGAGTTTTAGACTGGGTTTCATGGCTGCTCGGGTTTAATGTTTTGGGGTTGTTCTTAGCTTGAAACTCTTGTGTTTATGCTTGATTAGTGTTCCGGGTTTGCTAAATTGATGTGTGATCTGATTTGAGGTTGTTTTGATTGTGTTGAGTTGATTAGAAGCAAGAAATTGTGTTGGTGAAGCATCGGGAACAAATCTGGAATCGTTGGAAGCTTGATCGGCTAGTGTGTTGAGCTTGGAATAGTCGGTGAGTGGTTAAATGTTTTTAAATGGTTTTCAAGTATTGGTTCAAGCATGTGGACTAGGTCGGGCTTGATAGACTCACCTAGAGTTGGGATTAGAGTGGTAGCCTAATCCCAAGCTTTAGTTAGAGACTTTGGTTGAACTCTAATTGTTGTCTATGCCTCATGTTTAATTGTGTTTATTGTTGATATGTATATTGTGTTATACACGTATGTTGAGGCATGGTTTTGATGCATTGTGATATGCATGTGGATTGTGCATGATGGTGATCTTGGTGAGTACGTGCTAAGCACGAAAGTTGTTATGAAATGATGTTGTGAATTATGTTTAGTATTGGCACTAGTATGTTTGGGTACAATGATCGATCATTAGGATGTTTAGTGTGCACACGTGAGTCAAATTCGCGCGTGGTCTTGATGATGGTAGTGATCAAGATGGAGTACGGGTTCGCCTAGAAAACCTTCTTGTATTAATGTTAGTCAGTGATGAGTGTAATCCCATCGACGAGGCGTGAAGACGAGTGGAATCCCCTCTGCCTGAACGGTTATGAGTGTAATCCCACCGTAAGGTAATGGTTGTTGTTGGATGTGAGTTCCAACGGTTATCCGCGTATTCGAGTCATAGCTAGGTGCCAATTTGATTTGAGATGTGTTGCGAATATGGATTAATATATGTGTTTACATATGATGTGTATATGGACTGGTTCAGCATGACATAATATTGAATATATGTTCATGCATCATATGTATTTTGGCTCATGTGGATCGAAGGCAAGAACATGCATTTTACCTTGGTTGTGCTCGTGCTTGGACCCTGCATTGTCGAGGTTTGTTTTAATGAGCTTACCCTCACTAAGTTTTATGCTTACACTCTCTTTTGTTCGACAATGCAGATCCGTAGTTCGTGGGTTGCTAGTGCAAGAAGGGGGCCTCCAAGTGTGCTTTCTGGTTCTATCTTAGCTTTCAAGTATGGACATTTAAGTTTTAAGGTGTAATAGTCAAGCAGTGGGATATGTATTTCTTGCTTTGAGCTTTTGAAGTATGTTGGTGTTGGTTTGTTTAGGAGCACGTTTAGACGCCTTTATGATGTTGTTGGCCTTGTGCCTTTATGTATGCCTAAGTGTATGTTTGTTGAAGCATGAATCTTAAATGTTATGTATGAAGCATGTGTTGAATGATGTTGATTCCTTTAATGTATGGCTTCTTTATGTTTGGTGTGTTAAGAATGCTTGTAGATGTTTGGTTTGCCTTAGAGTTGTTGTAAGTGTGTTGTGGGAGGTTTTAGTGGAGTTTTGGGACAGCCTTGTGCCATAAACCAGCTAAAATCAATCTACAGACAGAGGGCATTTCGAAACGGTTGGTCCCTTCTAGGTACGGTCCCTTTGTTTTTGGCCAGGCGTTTCGGTACGCTAGGGGCCGTTTTGATACGATTTTGCTACTGGAAATCTGAGAATTTGACGATAAAATGAAGTATCGAAACGGGCTTTAGTGTTTCGGAACGACCTTCGTATCGTTGACCACGAGAAGTTGACCATAGAGGGTGTTTCGATACGGGCCATCCCTGTTTCCAAACGGTCTCCTCGGTTTGACTTTGGCCAGTTGACCTAGTCAAGGTGTATCGAAACACCCTATTGGCGTTCCGATACGGCCTGCTGTTTAAGTTTAAAATGGGCTGTTTTAATTGGACGGTTTGGTTGTTTACCTCATTGTTTCTTCCGGTGTTGCTTTTCTCACATAGGACTTAATATTACATCTAGGCAAGATAATGGAGCCTTAATGGGTTTTGCCTCAGTTTTCCCCGTGTAGCCCGCTCGGACCGGTCAAGCGTCCGGACCGGGACGAGGGGGTTACAGGGGAACATGCATAGAAAAAATCCTCCTCCCTCTCATGACACCAAGCACACAAACCTTGCTGCTCATCCAACACGATGCCATGAAGCTTCAAAAAATCAAAGGTTGGTAAACGGCGCAACCATGTGAACCACAAAAACGGCTGAACCTTCGAAGGTACGCGGACTTTCCACGCAAAACACTCAACGAAATCGCTCCCTCTCACCTTGTCCAACATAAGCAGAAGTGATAGAGCCTTTACTAAAAAGGTCTCGTGCGTATCCGATGTCCAGACTAACATATCAACTGCACCATGATGTAACCTCAAAGGTCTCAAGAGCGAGATGAGTTCCCGAAGTTGTCGAAGCTCAAACGAACGCAAGCCTCGATGAAAGAAACTCTCCTAGCAGTCATGCTGAAAGCTACCCCCATCGGAAAGGTCAGCGACCAAAGCCAAACGATTCACCACTATCGAAAATAACCGTGGGAATATATCCTTCAATGGATTCTCAACACACCACGCATCATACCAAAATAAAACTCACGAACAATCACCAACCTTCCAAACAAAACTAGTCTAACCCATGAACTTTTGCACACTATCCGAGCTCGCAGTTTTGACAATCTGCTTCCAAATAACTGACATCGAACCCCTGTAGACAGAGTTAAATCGCCACCACTGGGCTGCATCGCCATATTTTGCCAGATGATGGCCCTCCACAAAGACGATTCATCCCTAGCATACTACCAAGACCAGTTTGCCAATAACGCTCTATTTCCAACCTCCAAATCCGCAACCCCCAACCCACCAAGATGACGTGGCCGAAAAACCATACTCTAGCTTACTCGACAGATTTTCCGTTGTAAACTCACCCCACTCCACAGAAAAGCACGCCTCACTTTATCTATTGATGCGATAACACCGTTCGGCACCCGAAACAAACCCATATAATAAAATGGAAGTGACGAATGAATAGAGTTTACCAATGTGACGCGAGCAGCAAAAGATAAAGATGTTCGTTTCCAACCAGCGAGCTTTCGTCGAACCGAGGCTATAATTGGTTCCCATACAAAAATGTTGTGAGGATTCACCCCCAACGGCAGCCCCAAATAAACAAAAGGCAATTCAACTTTCTGACAACACAAGACAACCGCCATTGAATCAAACAGCCCCTCATCCACGCCAATAGTATAAAGGGAGGACTTATAGAAGTTAATTTTCAAACTAGAACAAACTCGAAAGCAAGACGGTAACCTGCATATAGTCCTAGCGCTCTCAACGGAGGCTTCAAAGAATAGAATGGTGTCGTCATTAAATTGAAGATGCGATAGCGACACCCCCGAAGCCAACGAAACCCAATGGATGAGCTCTTCTGCTTGAACAAACATCCTATGCAGTGCTTCCGTCACAATAATGAACAACAAAGGCGACAACGGGCAGCCTTGCCGCAGACCACGCCCCATTCCAAATTCTTTAGTGGGGCTACAGTTTAACAAAACTGACAACCTGACTGTGCTGATACACTCAGTAATCCAACGACGCCAAGAATCATTGAACTCCATCGACCATCAAATGTTCTTTAAAAATTCCTATCGAACGTAGTCGAAAGCTTTCGCGATGTCCAATTTCAGGATACATCTGCCCAACGAACTCTGTCGCATGGAATGTATTGTCTCATTTGCCAATAGAATACCCTCCACAATTTGACGCCCATGCACAAAAGCCGATTGGTGATCACTAAATAGTCCTCCCAACAACGACTACAGCCTTCTAGCCAAAATTTTGGCAAGAATCTTATATATCGAATTAAGCAAGTTGATTGGTCGAAACTCACTCTAGGTGACATGTGAATCAACCTTAGGTAAAAGCACAAGGAATGTATTGTTCGCACCCACAACACTTCTTAAAAAATTCCATATTGTAGTCATCCGGCCCCGGTGACTTTGAACACTCACACCCACGAACAACCGCCCACGCCTCATCGAGAGTGAAAGGCGCCACTAATCCCCTATTTTCAGCTTCACTCACCTATTAATATTCCCCTCAAAGATCCAAACACAAGACCTTTCATCCGCGGCAACAGACCAATCGAGTCAGTGTAATAAAAAGTGAGAAGTTTGTTGACAATTAAAAAGAATATTTTTTTGGATCATTAGAAATTGGACCATCAATTCATCTAGTAAAATGATTCGTTCGGTTATTTTAAAATAGAATAAAAAATTAGATTCTAATGTTATAAATTTAAAAATTGTTTAGTGATAAATTTTTATAATATTCAATTTAAATTAACCGGTCAAAGGATTTAAAACGATGACATTAACCAAAAGAAAAACTCTTATTTACATATAGCTTTTAATCGTTCAAGAACTCAATTCGAACAAAAGTAGTATAACTGGTTTGAATTTGAATCATGGTTCAACCAGTTTCATGAGTAAGCAAAAACTTGTTATTAGGGATGGAGTAAATAATTAAGATAAATAGAGACAATGTACAATTAACCATTAAAGAAGGGATATAGTTCAAATGAATTGAAAAATAAGAGGTCAAATAAGTAAATATCCCTTATATTTTTTTAGTAAAAATCCATATGACTCTGTCATTGTTTATCATACAATCCATGGGACGGAGGGATCCAGGGCATAAGTCTCTATTACGAAACTTAAATATCCGATAAATTTTTATTTAATAATAATTTGACCCTTGTTGAAAATTTAAAGTTATTTAGTTATAAATAAACACTGACAAAATTAAAGAAGGGTAGATTCGTGTCCCCAATAGTTTTATTCTAATAGCAATTTAAATTCATGCAAAACTAAAAAAGGGGATTTTTAAGTTTTATAAGGGCTTTATAAGCGCTGTAAAACTTAAAAAGCCCTTATAATTTTAAAATTTAGTCCTTTTCAAGTCCATATTACTAAGTTCTCTCTCTTTGGTCGCTATCAAATAAGCATAGTACTGCAACACTAATCAGCAACGCGATTCACTGCCTCTGGTTTGCACTTGGAGACTACGAAACCTTGTGTATTAACGCTTGCACTCATCTTTTAAATGAGAAGTGAAAATGGATTGGATTTGATGTGTGCACACCATGTGTTTGTGAATATTTCTGAATAAAACTGTGTGCACAATTGAAGTTTCAAGTAAGAATTAGAGGCGTGCACGCAACCTTAATAGTGAGTAAAATGAGCTTGGGAAATCAGATTCAAAGAGTTTGGACGGTTTTTGTATAAACCTTACCGGGGCAACTACACTGGCAAGGCTTTTGGAAAGTTTTCAACAGACATGGAGTGGTGTTGATGTGTTTGTACCAAGAAAGAGAGCGAGAGATGGAACCAGATTCGGATTTGTACGTTTGGGGTCAAAGGAGGATGTGGATCGAATTATAGACCGTTTTCATGGATTTCAGCTTTATGGATACAAATTAAAGGTAATGATGGCGCTAAAGGGAGACTAGGGATACATTTTGGAGAAGAAAACGTGATAACATTGATATAAGGATGAACAAGGAGATCCAGAAACAGTGGGATGATCATGATCATACGAACAATTCCAAAAGGAATCCAGTGAGGCAGCGTAACAAGGATGAGGGTGGTGATGATCATATCACATTGAAAGAGCACTCTAGATTGGAAGAGAAACACAAATGCGTGGATTGGGTTGTTAATACCGATAAATGGGAAATTTTATAGAATTGCAATTTGGGTTTTTGCCGTCAACCCAGCCAAATAGCAGATCTTGCAAATGAGATTACAAAGGCGAAATTGAGAGATTTTGCATTGATGCGAGTTGTGGGCGTCTAGAAAATGGTTTGAAAATTTAATTGAATGGTCGCCTACATCCTTTTTACCGAATCAAAGGGTATGGCTTTCAGTAAGTGGAATTCCTATTCATGGATGGTCTAAAGAAACATTTCAAAATATTGTAGCGATTTGGGGCGAACTCGTACGGATTGACATTGAGACTTTGGCGCCTTTGACGTTTGAACGATGTCGATTTCAGATCGAAACCGACTCGATTTCACACATAGATGAAGTAATGGACTTGCGCATTAACGATAACGTCTTCACAATTCGCGTTACAAAAATTGAGGAAGTGATTAGCCCTAAGTGTGATTGAAGTTGTGAGGCGGCGAACTGCTCGGAAGATACATTGAGTACTGAGGATTTGAACATGGATATGTCCAGGCCTGTTAAGGTGTCTATCAGTGGGAGGTCAGCAAATGATACAATGGTACCCGATTCTTTCTCTTATTCAGCTCTGGGATCGAGCCAAATTGATCGTATGTGGAATGAGAACAAGAGGGAGGATTGGCGTGTCATGAGAACGGAAAGTTGGATGGCGGATGAAGATGTAAGCTTTGTCCATCGTGAAAGAGAAAGTCAGCGAATTCTGGATGTTTTGCCGAGTGATGCTATGATGGATGTTTTTCCAAAGAATGTGGGAGTACCGTGTGATGAACTAGTTGCCGAAGAACTAGTAGCTGATGAATTGAGCCCACGTGTTGATGGGTCAAGGATAGAAATTCCTAGGGCTAATAAGGCTCAAACAATTGAATACAATGGAGAGTTTAGAAGGTTACGACAGGTTTCAGAAATCGAACTTAGTTTTTTTATCGCCTGGTGAGCGAGGTGAGGCTAAAGCAAAGCTGGTAAAAAAGGGCGGATGTCGTCCGAAGAAAAACCAAAAACCATCAGAGGTAATTGCTAATGGCTCTTTGTCAGATTCAGACTTCTATAACCGAAAACGGATTATTTTAAGAGAAGCGGAGGAAAAATTGAAATTGGGTAAACTGATTGGGGTGAAAACAATTGGAAACGAACAAGAAATTGTAAAGGATATCGTGCGTATGATTGAAGCGCATGAACGACAATAATTGAAAAGAGCGTTGAGTTTGTGGTCGTGGAATGTGAGTGGGATTGGTTCAGCGTTGAAGCGTAATTCGGTTCAACACTTTTTGAGACAAAAAAGGTGTTCGATGGTCATTTTTTATGTGAATAAATTAAAGACATCAAGTGATGGTATGGTGAATAAGATATGGTTTACGAAGGTTTTTTTTTATGTGTTTACGCCTTCTTCGGATGTTTTTGACATTCGAGAGAGGAGACGGATTTGCTCAGTTCTTGTATGTCTGTTTTTGTGGTATAGTAGGAGTATACATATCGTGTGTGGGAGGGGAACAAGCGAGTTTGTTAGGCGATATGTGTTGTGGTAATCTACAACGAGATATGGCGGAATTATTCATTGGCTGTGGTGCGTGATTTCCTTTGTGTTGATAGAGTGGCGTGGTGTGGTTTGTTAAAAGTGTGAGGATCGATAAGTATGGAAACACACAACATCGGACCATTTTTGTTGTTGTTGCTTGACGACATCTTTTGGCCTGGAAATTGCATCTGAGGGGGATTATTGTTGAGCTTATGTATTCATGTTTTTATCGAGAAGCGAATTGCTTGGATGACTTTTTGGCGAGGGGTGGTGTTAATCGAACATCTTGGTTTTGCATACTAGCGTGAATGTTTTGTGTTTTTGTTTCTTGCGTTAGTTTTTTCGTGTTTGTTCTGTTGTTTTTAGCGTTTGTTCTTTATCTCATACTCCTCGGTACTCTTTTCCACTATTTAGGTGTAGGGAGGTTTTTAATGAGGCCATGGAGTGTGATGACACTGTATGATACTTATTAATAAAATTATACTCTTTTGTCGATAAAAAAAATAAATTTAGTAATTCGACCCTCTCAAGGTTCGATCTTGAAATCAATTTCATTCAATTTGATTCTTAAACTTCTTTGTCCGATTCAATAATACATAAACTCAACTTTTAGATAAAAACAAGTACAAAAACACGATGTTTTGTTCAAATCAGAAGTCAAATTTAAATGATAATTTAAATCGAACACTAAAGTTAAGACAAAATTAAGGTACCAAAATATATATTAACCCAAATAAAAAGTTTGGGTCAATTTAAAAAGTCTTAAGGAATCAAGCCTTTGTTTTTTGGGTAATCTTCACCAGTGGTCCTTTTCGTTTAGGGTGTGTTATATTTTGGTCGCCAGAATTCAAAAAAGATTATTCTGGTCACTTACGTTTAGAATCGTTTCTATTTTGGTCCCTTGGCCGTTAGTCTACGTTACTTAAAAATTTTAATTTCTAATTTAACACCCAAACTTTCAAAATTTTATTTTTCACCGTCTTCCCAAAAATTATAAAACTAAACCCCAAAATATGACAAAAACATAATGTACCAAAATGTAGAGGATTCTCAAAATGAGAACTTGAATTCTTTGAGTCTAGTATCTGACAGTAAGATGCGTTTTCAATGTCAGGTTGCTGGAATTCTTTAAGATGAGAAACTTGAAATGGTGAAGGCATTGAAGAAAGTAATCCTCCATTGATAGATGAATCTGGACCATGGATATTTCCTGGCTCCCCAACAAGATCAACTACATATTCCCTGTTAGATAATGTATCAGGAACAAACAAATAATAGGAAGAGAACAATTTTGAAGAAAGGACATTTAGATAAGAATGAAATTCTATCACAAAAATGGAAGTTTTGAGCTCTTTCCGGTATCCATACATGATACTATAATCGAATGCCGAGAAGTGCAAACAGTGATGATATGTTAACTTCAAATAACTAGAACACTGGACAACTAAAAAGGATTAAATAGAGTAACTAAAGTTTCAGTAGCTTACCTTGATGACTGTCAATCATCTTCAATTTTAACAAGGCAAGAAGAATGATGATCAGCTGCACAATATTTGCATCCTCTAGCAATTCTACATGGCAAGCCTATATAGTCTAACAATTTCTGCATATGTAAAACACCATGTTGCAAGATCATCATATGCTACAACTACATTGAAGGGTAACCAGGCCGTAAGTAACAAACACATTTCACACATCAACAAAGTCAAACACTCATTCTTCATCTGATATCCTGGTCTAGCAGCATAAAGTGATAATGTGAATAAAGTTATGCAGTGCAACATTCAATCAAGAATAAGCTAGCATATTCTTTTGAATATTTTAAACTCTGACAAAAAGAAAAGATCTAAAAGATTTAAACGCCCATTATATAAACATCAGGTTTTAGAAAAGCAAAATTCATTCTTTAGACATTGATAGAAAAAAGGGCCTTGGGGCTCCCATGAGGAGCTCATAAGAATCAAATATTTCACAAAAACAATGTGAATTCACCATGGCAAGCCACAGATACCTCAATGAATGATCATGGAATAGGAAGTACTCACAATGGATTGACTATAGATCTGGGTGTCACTGATGCTCCTAATTCAGTTGCAATACCAATGCTCCCTCTTAAAAACATTCATATATAGTTTAAAAATTCTTGTACTTTAGGAAAACTTAGTCCTTACTGGAAACCTATAAAAGAGTCATTTCCAATAAAATAATATCTTTTGAAACAATTACTTGGGGTCAAAAACAAAAAAGAAATTTTTTCCAATCCACTTAAACAGTATAATAACATCCAGTGTTCACTAATCACTGTTATCCACACAGAACAATGGATTGAATTTAGATGAATTAAGACATCAACTCTTATTCAACAAAAGGTTCTGTCTGGTGCTTTTCTTTGTGTCCCCGTGGGTTGATTATAGGTGCAGGTTGAATTTGTGCATGAGAAGATAAACAAGAACAACAAGAAAGGCTATTTTTGGCACCTTAAAGAGGATTACACGATGTTTGCAAAGTCCCATGGATAGGTTGCCAATGGGGAGAAAAGTATGAACATTGAAAAATGAGAATTCTACAACTAATAGAGTTCCAAATGAGAAACATAGTAAAATTGCAGGCTTTCGGATTTAGTTTTTTTAGGGGAGGGGAGGCAGAGGTTAAGGTTTTGAATTGATTTTTTGGGGTTTAGTTTTATAATTTTTGGGGAAGATGGTAAAAAATAAATTTTGAAAATTTGGGGGTTAAATTAAAAACTAATTTTTTTAAGTAACAGAGACTAACGGCCAAGGGACCAAAGTAGAAACGATTCTAAACGTAAGTGACCAGAATAATCTTTTTTGAATTCTGGGGACCAAAATAGAACACCCCCTAAACGAAAGGTACCACTGGTGAAGATTACCCTTGTTTTTTTATTCCGAGATTGAAATCAAACTTTAGACGCGATATAAACTATAACCAAAGAACTAAACATCTATTCCATTAATTTCAATGGCCGTTTGGATTATTCTACTTGCCATAATTTCATTACTATATTACTCAATCATAGTATTCTTCTATAAATTGACTTTCAAAACTACGAGACAACGTCGTACTCTTTTTCCGACATGAAAGCTGCTGCAAAAGCTGAAGTTGGCGAGTTAAGCATGTGGTCGAGGACTATGTCGTTGTCGGTTTTAGTTCTTTTGAGGAATCGACCTTTGATTCTTGGCATTGATTCGGTGTAGGCCTTCCGGGAAGCGTATCAGATTGTTTTCTCAAATTTTCGATTCTTCCTATTCTCTTTGTACCTTAAAACTCGAGCCTCGAGGTCGGTTCTGCCGACTTGGGAAGCTAGGTTGGTGGTCAGAGTTGACGAGATGGGTACGTTTGGATCGGCCATGGTTGGAACTATTCCCACTTCAAGTGACGAATATGAAACCTGAAAGTTGTATATAATTTGGTCAAATTGTGATTTTAATACCCCTGTTATGATTACTTTTGAAATTAATCCTATACTTTAATTTGTATCAGTACATTTCAAAGAGAATGGAAGTAAAGAATTTAAGCCTCTACTAACTAGGAATGGGCATGACACGGAGATTCGACCGATCCAATTTTAAGCGTTGGGATTAAAATAAATAGAATTAGGTTGGGTCTGGTTTAAATTTCGAGTAAAAATATTTAATTTGACCCAACATGAGATAATTATGTAATTCACACATATATTTTGGGATAAAATTATGATTCAGGTTTTTTCGCGTCGAGTCAACTCAAGTTTTGCTCACCCCTACTTAGGGGCAAGTAAAAACATTTCATGCAATCCTAATCATGCCCAAATATAAATATATGATTATGAAATGATTAAAATACTGAAATTTAATACACAACATGAACATAATATAAATATAATATGCAAGTTAATAAGTATGCAAATATATCAAATTTGATTATTAACGTATTTAAATTTATTTAAATATAAAACATATTAAATATATTTATGACATAAATATAGGAATGTGAACTGAATATAAGCAACAAGAATTCATCTCAATCCTAAAAGTTAAAATCCAATTAAATGGTATCTATATGAACAAACTTTGAATATTCTGGCAAAACAAAAGGTTAGTAATATCTATATATACCTATACATGCAACCCATTCTATGCAAACTATCAAACCCTAATTTGAACTTTCAAATGGCTAATTTCAATGTTTTCTCAATGCTTTCCTTGCATGTTTTGTTTTTGGTTTCGAGTTTTGCAACTCATTCACTTCATTCGTTTTCGGTTCCTAATCAAGCATTTGAAGATGAAATAAAAGTACGTCCGTCATTTTACGAATTCGACTCTTTTCGTCGTCGATATTCACCTCAATTGACAACAGTAGCGTCTGGTATATCTGCAACTGTTACGAAATCGACCAAAGGACAAGAAATACGTGACACCGATCAATAATCCATGCAATTAAAAGGAGGTGGAAAACGTACATTGATAGATGAAGGCAAGAAAGCCATTAAAGCTAGCATGAAAAGGAATGTCGAAAATCCTTTGGAGTCAAAGAGAAAAAGTCCAGGTGGTCCTGATCCTATACATCACTGATGATCTCACATCTTATAACAACAGTTGATCACAATAGAAAAAAACGTAGTTTGTATTAGATGAATGTATGCTGAACTTTATTAGTACTACGTATTATACATTGAACAATATATACATGTATACATATGTATCTGATATGAATGAAACTTTTTATATAACATATTTCCTAAATTTTAGTTATAATATTCCATCTTACACCGTTTGCACCAAAATTCCCTCTATTTAAATTTCATACTCTCTTTTAGAAATAAAATTTTGAAATTTGATTTAATAAAATTTAAGGACAGACACATAATTTTATGTCAATGGTGTAAATTTTGTATGAAATCCTCAACATTTACACTTAAAAGCTTATTACTCGCTAATCGAAATAATTTGGGGAACAAATTCTTCAAGGTATCCTTAGTAATAAAAATAAGAAAAGATGAAAATTGTTAGAAAATAAATAAAAAACATTAAAAAATATTATTTGTATCGGTTGTTTAATTTGATAACAAATTAAAAACTTAAAACTAAAAAGAGATTAAAAAATTTTAAGGCCTAATATGACGTAGAAAAAGATAATATGAATATGAACACCAAACTTAAACAATTTTTACAAGAGTAATATTTTTTATACACAAACAATGTGAAAGATTAACACAACTTTTCATATTTAAATAATGAAATTTTAATCTCTATATGTAAACTATAAAACTATAAATCTTAAATTTTAAATTCTAAACCCACAATTCATAACTTCTAAAATTAATAAATTTATATAAATTAAATTTTATTCCATTTGTGTATTAATTTTTTATATAAATTGGAGCATTATAGGAAAGTGTGTTCAAAAAATTAGATACGAATTTGGATCGAAAAAGGATCCCAATCGTTAAATTCATTAAAACTAAAAACTTTTAAGGTTGGCTTTTGATGTGATCCTCCTTTTATCCAAATCTTCCTTTTTATTTTTTTCATTTATCACTTCGGGATGCACAAATTCTCTTTAGGTTGTATTTTTTATGCATAAAGTTAGAAAATGTTCTTAATATTTGACTGAAAAATTAATGTAATTTTTTAAGTACATTAAGCTTTAATATTTTATCTTAAGTTAAAATAGTTAGTTAATTAACGACAAATTACTTGACATGGTGTGGGAAATCTCCATGACAATGCACACTGACATAATAGTGACAAATAAACAAAGGTGCTGACTTGACATAATGACACACAAGTAAAACTAAAATTATATAAAATACAATTTTTTTCTGATGATGTGTTATTATGTCAGTCATATTAAGTTGTTTTATTGTTAGTTGATTACAGTTTTCATTCACAAAATGACCATTTTGACTCAAAATAAAACATTGAGTGTTAAAATGTTTTCATTCACAGAATGACATTTTTTATAATCATATTTGATCGGTTTGTCGATAAATTAATTTGAAGCAAATATTATAAAAATTTATTCTGGAGGCGATACTTCTAATTTAATTTGTTTTACTCGTAACATAAGAATTTGAATTCTATACATTATATAAATTATCTAAAACATTTTTCCGCTAAAATAATTAATAATTGTCTTTTAAGTTATACATAAATAAATTTATTATATGTTCGAATTATTTTGAGTCTAACCAAAATTAATTGGTTTAGTTGCTAAGGATACACATTCTGCACCATCTTGTATAGGTTCGAATCTCGGATTGAGAATATAATATCTCTCTATTTAAACAAAAAAATTGATTAAATTTTAATACCCTAATTCAATTTACAATGTATAACATAAAAGTATAACATAGCTGCTTATTTATATCCTTTTTGTCGTTCCTTTTTTTTATCGGCAAAAATCTGTATATTAATGGGAAAATATACAACTCGAGTCACATGTGCGCCTCATTAAAAACCTCCATAAGCCTAACCGAGGAAAAGAGTACGACACATGGACTAAAAGGAAATAAACAACAACGGAACACAACGCCCCTTACAAAAGAAACAATCATACAGAGGCCTGAAATAAAGATGCCCGTGTAACTCCTCTCCTTTGCTAGCATATCCGCTAACCCATTCGCCTCACGGAAAATGTGGTTAAAGCATACGGACCCCAAAATGAGGCATGCTTGATCGATCAAACCAAAAATCTCCCACAAAAGCCAAGGTCATCGTTCCAAATGCAACACCCAACCAAGAGCAATTTTGGAATCCGACTCCACCACGAGGGGACGAGATGCCGATTTAGAAGCTGCAAAGAAATTCAACGCAAAAGCGATTGCCCACAACTCTGCTACATTGGAATCAAGGGAACCAAGTGGATCCGAGAAGAGAGCTAGAATTCGACCCTGTGTATCACGCAAAACACCCCCAAAACCTGCAGGCCCTGGCTTACCACGAGCAGAACCATCAACCGAAAATTTCAGTTTGTCCCTAATTGGAGGCTCCCAACTCACTCCCACACGACATGGCTTATAAACTACAAACTCACTAAACGAGCTCGGGCAATCCCACCACCAAGACTCACTGACGGACAACCCCTCTTTTAACGACTTCACCCAGTAAAATGCGTGCAATTTAACCAAGAAGCAATGCTGCAATGCTCGACACCCACAGAAGCCTTAAAGTGCCCGTGAAAGAACAATGAAATCCCGGGATGCAAAAAATCAGAAAAAGTCCTCGACATCGGGAAAGACACCCCCACCAACGTCTAAACCATTCCCAAATTCCTTGGGCAAACGAGCATAGGAAAAAATGATCAATCTCCTCCTCCCTCTCACGACACCAAGCACACAAACCTTGCTTCTCATCAAACACGATGCCACGAAGCTTCTAAAAATCAAAGGTTGGTAAACAGCGCAGCCATGTGAACCACAAAAACACCTGAACCTTCGGAGGTACGAGGACTTTCAACACAAAACACTCACCGAAATCCCTTCCTCTCACCTTGTACAACATAAGCAGATGTGATAGAGCCTTTACTTAAAAGGTCTCGCGCGTATCAGGTGTCCAGACTAACATATCAACTGCACCATGCCATAACCTCACAGGTCCCAAGAGCGAGATGAGCTCTCGAAGTTGTCGAAGCTCAAACGAACGCAAGCCTCGACAAAAGAAACTCTCCTAGCGGTCATGCTGAAAGCTACCCCCATCGAAAAGGTCAGTGACCAAAGCCAAACGATTGACCACTATCGAAAATAACTATGGGAATATATCATTCAATCGTTTCTCAAACACCATGCATCAAACCAAAATAAAACTCGCGAACCATCACCAACCTTCCAAAAAAAACTAGTCTCACCCATGACCATTTGAACACTATCCGAGCTCACAGTTTTTACTATCTGTTTCCAAATATCTGATATCGAACCCCTGTAGGCAGAGTTAAATCCCCACCACTGGGCTGCCTCGCCATATTTTGCCACGATGATGGACCTCCACAAAGACGATTCATCCCTAGCATACTGCCAGGACCATTTTGCCAATAATACTTTATTTCGAACTTCCAAATCCACAACACCCAACCCACCAAGATGACGTGGCCGACAAACCAAACTCTAGCTTACTTGACATATTTTCCGTTGTAAACTCACCCCACCCCACAGAAATGCACACCTAACTTTATCGATTGTTGCGATAACACCCTTCGGCACCCGAAACAAACCCATATAATAAACTGGAAGTGACGAAAGAACAGAGTTTACCAGTGTGACGCGAGCAACAAAAGATAAAGATGTTCGTTTCCAACCAGCGAGCTTTCGTCGAACCGAGGCTATAACTAGTTCCCATACAACAATGTTGCGAGGATTCACCCCCAACGGCAGCCCCAAATAAACAAAAGGCAATTCACCTTTCCGACAACACATGACAGCCGCCATTGAATCAAACAGCCCCTCATCCATGCCAATAGTATAAAGAGAGGACTTGTCGAAGTTAATTTTCAAACCAGAACAATCTGGGAAGCAACTCAGTAACCTGCGGATAGTCGTAGCGCTCTCAACATAGGCTTCAAAGAATAGAATGGTGTCGTCAGCAAATTGAAGATGCGATAGTGACACCCCCTGTAACCCCCTTAACCCTGCCTAGACGGTTGACCCGAATTAAGAAAGTCACACGGGGAAAACCAAAGTCAACCCGAAAGTCAACCTTGATTAACGACCCTTTTTTTCTTTTTAATCTTGTCTAGATGCACATTAATCCTAATTGTGATCACACAAACATCATTCTCAAAGGTCACAAACATCAGAGATCAAACAGGGACCCAATTGAACAAATTACAGCTTTAGGGACCAAATTGTAATTTCTGATAATTAAAAGGACTTAAACCAAATTAAAGTTACCAACTTAAAATTAATCAGGTTTCATGCTTCTCTGTGAAATTTCAGCTTAAAAGGACTTTCCAAGATCATACAATTGAACAAACAAGATTCAGGACCAAAACGTAAACAATTCAAAACATATAACTGCCAATGTCAGCCCCCAACGGTCGACCGTTCCGGAACAGGTAGACCCTGTTCCGAAACACGGGCCGTTCCGAAACGGGTTCCGAAACATGGCCTTGGCAGAGACCAAACCGTTTCGAAACGGTGCATACCGTTTCGGACGCCTGGGTTCATGTAAGGCACCCGTTCCGAAACAGTGCACACTGTTCCGAAACGCCTGCACAGATTGCAGCAAAATAGCATACCAAAACATGCAATTGATCATTCAAACATGCTCCAAATGTCACCAAACTTTACCAGCATGCAATTCAACATATATATGACTTATAGGAATCATCAAAACAACAATCTAACATCATAAGCAAAAAGCCCCAATTCTATAGGCATGCTTCCTACACAAGCTAGCTATTCAAAACACCAAACTTCCAAAACAAGCATGCAATGATCCAATCCAAAAACCAGCATTCAAAACAACATTCAACATACTTAGGGAGTTCCAAACACCTCCCAAAACATACACATTGGTCCCCCATTGCCAAATCACCCAAAAGCTAAATGTTTAACAAAAACCTTCCATACATTGAGCTTTACTTGTACTTGAACTCTTGCCCCTCTTGCTGCCCCTCAAGGTACTCTAATGCTCTGCATTATTGAATTAAGAAAACGAAGAGAGCGTAAGCAAAAGCTTAGTGAGGAAAGCTCTTAAAAACCATTCAATAATGCAATTCAAAACATTTACAAAACATGCTTTAAATCAACCTTTGCACATGCTCAAAAGCATACTTAACAAGCAATTTCATGCTTCAACATAAACATTAAAACAAGCATCTCATGCTTCACAATATTCTTAACATGTCATATTGGCTCAAGTGATACATTTCATTTCTTAAAACAAGTTCATCAACTTCCCAAGGACTTTTAAACACCTTGGCCCCAAGGACTTTTAAACACCTTGGCCATGGACTTTAAAACACCATGAATAAGGACCACACAAGGACTTTTAACCACCTTTGTGTCCAATGCTTGAATCACCCCAAGGACTTTTAAACACCTTGGCCCCATGGACTTTTAAACACCATGGAAAGGATCACCTAAGGACTTTTAACCACCTTAGTGTCCGCAACAAGACTCATCCAAGGACTTTTAACCACCTTGATGATCTTAAGTAACAAGGCTCACTCAAGGACTTTTAACCACCTTAGTGACCTTAATCTTTTCAAAACATCACTTGCCAATATACATCATATTCATCATTTAATCCACTGTTTTAAAGCATTAAACCAAGCCATTTTCATCATGCATTTCAAAGCATCAAACCACATTATTTCAATGTATAAAAGCAAGGTACTCCTACCTAGAGTTACCTTCAACATATGGCTTACATTATCAGCAAAATCCATGCTAAAACATGCTTTCAAAACAGTAATTAAAAACATGCAAATCATCATCTTGCATCACTACAAAAATCATGGCCACCACTAGAGAGAAAATCCGAAAACTTACACTTGAGCTTAGCAAAGTTGTTTAGACTTAAACTAAGCTCCCAAAACCTTCAAACCTTGGTTTTAAAGCTGAAAATCCAATTTCCACAAACTCACTCACCGATTTCCACTTTGCTTCAAGCCAAAGCACCAAATCAAGCTTCCGGATCAACCAATCTTGGATCCAAATATGCCTCCCCTGTTTCAACACATCAAAGCAGAGGATTAATGCATCATCATGCATTAATTGCTTCAATGAAAGCATCTAAACTCGCTGCTCTCATCCAACCTCCATTTTCGGCCACCAAACACAACCGAAAATGCATCCAAACCACTTCTAAACAAAGCCCAGCCATAAACCAGCAAAACCTCACTCCCATCAACATCATATAACATCTAAAAACAACCTATTAACAACCTTATACCTCCAGCAACATCAGATCACCAAGATCACCTCAAAAACTACCTTGAAACACAAGCTAAACTTAGGAAACTCAACCTATCCGGGATTGCATCAATCAAAACTCAATTCCTTATCAATTTAGAGATCATTTAACATCAAAAACACCTCTCAAATCACAGATTACTCAGATCTAACGAAAATCATCAAAAATCATCAAAATCTTGCATAATAAGCCAAGATCCATTTCAACACTTAAAAACCTTTAATTAAACATCAATTAAGGATTGAAAACTTAGGTATTTCAGTAAAGAACTGATAGTTTAGAGGAGAAGGACGTTCTTACCTCCAAACTTGTGTTTCTCCACTTTTTGGAATGAAAACCCTTGATGAATCAAGTAGCAATTGAAGAGGTTTTGAAGATATGTTGATTAGAATTCAAAAGAGAGTTAAAAGGAGAGATTTAGGTGAGAAAATCAGAAACAATTCTCTGGAAATGGAGTGTTTGGGTTGAGAGAAAATGAGAGAAAGAAAATTGAGAAGTTAGTTAAGAAATTAGCCAAATGGCTTTTCCCTCCTTTTTGATATACTTTAAAATCAGATTATAACTCAAAATATCTTAGAAAAATCTGGAGAAACCACTTTTGGATTAATAGCTCCTTAAAGATTCAAAGTTCCAACCCTTTATAAAACAGCCACCAAACTTGCGAAAATTACATTTTGGTCACTAGCCAAAATGTCACACTTCAAAAACTCATTTTCCAAAATTGATTTCACAGTTCACTTAATTATATTAAAAGATGATTTTAGAACATTTTTCCATATTTTTAATGCAACCCGAACTAGGCTTTCCTAATTTAACCTCTTAAGATTCGAACAGCACTTTGACCATCCGGTCAACGCCCAAAACTCCTAAGCCCAAAACCGGGGCGTTACACCCCCAGAGCCAACGAAACCCCACGGATGAGCCCCAACTCTTCCACTTGAACGAACATCCTATGTAGTGCTTTCGCCACAATAACGAACAGCAAAGGCGACAGCGGGCAGCCTTGCCGCAGACAACGCCCCATTCCAAATTCTTTATTGGCGCTACCGTTTAACAAAACTGACAACCTGACTGTGCTGATACACTCAGTAATCAGACGACGCCAGGAATCAGTGAACCACATCGACCATAAAATGTGCTCTAAAAACTCCCATCAAACGCAGTCGTAAGCTTTCGCGAAGTCAAATTTCAGGATACATCTGCCCAATGAACTCTGTGGCATGGAATGTTTTGTCTCATTTGCCAATAGAATACCATCCACAATTTCACGCCCACGCACAATAGCCGATTGGTGATGACTAATTAATCTTTCCAACACCGATTGCAACCTTCTAGCCAGAGTTTTGGTAATAATCTTATATATCGAATTAAGCAAGCTGATTGGTCGAAAATCAGTCAAGGTGACAGGTGAATCAACCTTAGGCAAAAGCGCAAGGAATGTGTTGTTCGCACCCACATGTAACTTGTCGGGTGCAAAAAAAATTATCTAAAAACCGCCCAACATCATCACAAACTACCTCCCAACACTACTTAAAAAATTCCATATTGTAGCTGTTCGGCCCCGGTGACTTCGAGCCCACACCCACGAACAACCACCCACTCCTCATCGAGAGTGAAACGCGCCACTAACCCCCTATTTTCAGCTTTACTCACCCTATTAAAATTCCCCTAAAAGCTCCAAACACAAGACCTTTCATCCGCGGCAACCAACCAAAAGCATCAGTGTAATAAAAACGAGAAGCTTGTTGATAATTAAAAAGAATATTTATTTGGATCATTAGAAATTGGACCATCAATTCATCGAGTAAAATGAATCGTTTGGTTATTTTAAAATAGAATAAAAAATAGATTCAAATGTTATAAATTATATAAATTTTAAAAATGTTTCGTGATAAATTTTTATAATATTTAATTTAAATTAACCGGTCAAAAGATTTAAAACGATGACATTAACCAAAAGAAAAACTCTTATTTACATATAGCTTTTATCGTTCATGAACTCAATTCTAACAAAAATAGTATAACTGGTTTGAATTTGAATCATGGTTCTACCCGTTTCATGAGTAAGCAAAAACTTATTATTAGGGATGGAGTAAATAATTAAGATAAATAAAGAAAATGTACAATTAACCATTAAAAAGGGGATATAGTTCAAACAAAATTGAAAAATAAGAGGTCAAATAAGTAAATATTCCTTATATTTTTTAAGTAAAAATCCATATGACTCCGTCATTGTTTATCATACAGTCCATGGGACGGAGGGATCAAGGGCATAAGTCTCTATTATGAAACTTAAATATCCGATAAATTTTGATTTAATAATAAACTGACCCTTGTTTAAAATTTAAAGTTCTTTAGTTATAAATAAACACTGACAAAATAAAAGAAGGGTAGATTCGTACCCCAATAGTTTTATTCTAATAGCAATTTAGGTTCATGTAAAACTTTAAAAGCCCTTATAATTTTAAAATTTAGTAATTCGACCCTCTCAACGTTCGATCTTGAAATCGATTTCACATTCAATTTGATTCTTAAACTTCTAATTTGAATGTTTTCTTCATGCTTTCATTGCATGTTTTGTTTTTGGTTTTGAGTTTTGCAAGTCATTCACTTCATTCGTTTTCGGCTCCTGATCAAGAATTTGAAGATGAAATGGAAGTACGTCCGTCATTTTACGAATATGGCTCTTTTCGTCGTCGATATTCACTGCAATTGACAACAGTAGCGGCTGGTATATCTACAACTGTTATGAAATCGACCAAAAGACAAGAAATACGTGAGACCGATCATGAATCCATGCAATTAAAAGGAGGTGGAAAACGTACATTGATAGATGAAGTCAAGAAAGCCATTAAAGCTAGCATGAAAGGGAATGTCGAAAATCCTTTGGAGTCAAAAAGAAAAAGTCGAGGTGGTCCTGATCCTCTACATCACTGATGATCTCACATCTTATAACAACATTTGATGACAATAGAAAAAAACGTAGTTTGTATTAGATGAATGTATGTTGAACTTTATTAGTACTATGTATTAGACGTTGAACAATATATACATGTATACGCATGTATCTGGTATGAATGAAACTTTTTATATAACATATTTCCTAAATTTTAGTTATAACATTCCATATTACACCGTTTGCACCAAAATTCCCACTCTTTAAATTTCTCTCTCTTTTAGAAAGAAAATTTTGAAATTCGATTTAATAAAATTTAAGGACAGACACATAATTTTATTTCAATGGTGTAAAATTTGTATGAAATCCTCAACATTTACACTAGCAAGCTTATTACTCGCTAATCGAAATAATTTGGGGAACACATTCTTCAAGGCATCCTTAGTAATTAAAATTAGAAAAGATGAAAATTGTTAGAAAATAAATAAAAACATTAAAAAAATATTATTTATATCGGTTGTTTAATTTGGTAACAAATTAAAAATTTAAAACTCAAAAGAGATTAAAATAAAATTTAAGTCCTAATATGATGTAAAAAAGATAATGTGAATATGAACACCAAATTTAAACAATTTTTACAAGAGTAATATTTTCTATACACTAACTGTAACCCCCTAAACCCGACCCAGAAGAATTGGGTCGAATATAAGGAGTAAACTCAAAGCTTGTCCCTCACACAAGTAACCTGATTCAAAACTTAAATTCCAAAATAGATAATAATAGTATCGCATATTACATACTGATAAAATATTCTTGAAAATATAAAATATTCAAAATGTGCATGCATAATAAAACATAATAACCCCAAATAAAACACCCAGAATCTGAAATTATATACAATCCAATAAAACATTTAATATAAATAAGTCCAAGTCTCATACTGATAATAATAAACAAATAAAGCTGGAAAACGAGGTCCTCCAATTACCGTAGCCTAGACCTAAGTATCTGTAAGTAGAAACTAAGGGGGAGTCAGCGAAAGTTCTCAATGTGTCTCTACAGTGCAAACAAAACTAACAGAGTCATTATAACAAAAGAGACAACCAAACATTATCATAATACAGTTTTTCCTTCATGAATCAATACAAACACGGAAGCAAGTATGAATGAATATGCAACACAATATAACATGCACCCAAACTACATCACCATCCGAAGAGTAAGGTTCCCCATAACCACTCTCTACCTCATCACCATCCGAAGTGGAATCTAGCCCGTAGGGTGAAACCACTGATTCGAAGTAGACATCACCCCGATGAATGAAGCTACTGAACTTCCCCGTACAAATCCCAACCAAAATGGGATGACATAAAATCCGAGCATTGAATATGAATGCATTATTTATAAACAGAAACGCATAATCATATAATAAGATATACAATAATCCGAATCTGAATGTATAAACAAATATTGCATAACATTACAGAATGTTGAACAAGTCATCCTTAGTAATAAAAATTTGGGGAACTCATTCTTCAAGGCATCCTTAGTAATAAAAATCAGAAAAGATGAAAATTGTTAGAAAATAAATAAAAAATATTATTTGTATGGGTTGTTTAATTTGATAACAAATTAAAAATTTAAAACTCAAAAGAAATTAAAATAAAATTTAAGGCCTGATATGATGTAAAAAAGATAATATGAATATGAACACCAAACTTAAACAATTTTTACAAGAGTAATATTTTCTATACACAAACTGTAACCCCCTAAACCCATCCGAAAGAATTGGGTCGAATATAAGGAGTCAACTCAAAGCTTGTCCCTTAGACAAGTAACCTGATTCAAAACTTAAATTCCAAAATAGATAATAATAGTATCGCATATTACATACTGATAAAATATTCCTGAAAATATAAAATATTCAAAATGTGCATGCATAATAAAACATAATAACCCCAAATAAAACACCCAGAATTTGAAATTATATACAATCCAATAAAACATTTAATATAAATAAGTCCAAGTCTCATATTGATAATAATAAATAAATAAAGCTGGAAAACGAGGTCCTCCAATTACCGTAGCCTAGACCTAAGTATCTGTAAGTAGAAACTAAGGGGGAGTCAGCAAAAGTGCTCAATGTGTCTCTACAGTGCAAACAAAACTAACAGAGTCATTATAACAACAGAGACAACCAAACATTATCATAATACAGTTTTTCCTTCATGAATCAATACAAACACAGAAGCAAGTATGAATGAATATGCAACACAATATAACATGCACCCAAACTACATCACCATCCGAAGAGTAAGGTTCCCCATAACCACTCTCTACCTCATCACCATCCGAAGTGGAATCCAGCCCGTAGGGTGAAACCACTGATCCAAAGTAGACATCATTCCGACGAATGAAGCTACTGAACTTCACTGTACAGAATCCCAACCAAAATGAGATGACATAAAATCCGAGCATTGAATCTGAATTCATTATTTATCAACAGAAATGCATAGTCATATAATACGATATACAATAATCTGAATCTGAATGTATAAACAAATATTGCATAACATTACAGAATTTCGAACAAGTCATCCTTAGTAATAATAATTTGGGGAACTCATTCTTCAAGGCATCCTTAGTAATAAAAATCAGAAAAGATGAAAATTGTTAGAAAATAAATAAAAAATATTAAAAAAATATCATTTGTATCGGTTGGTTAATTTGATAACAAATTAAAAATTTAAAACTCAAAAGAGATTAAAATAAAATTTAAGGCCTAATATGATGTAAAAAAGATAATATGAATATGAACACCCAACTTAAACAATTTTTACGAAAGTAATATTTTCTATACACAAACTGTAACCCCCTAAACCCAACCCAGAAGAATTGTGTCGAATATAAGGAGTCAACTCAAAGCTTGTCCCTCACACAAGTAACCTGATTCAAAACTTAAATTCCAAAATAGATAATAATAGTATCACATATTACATACTCATAAAATATTCCTGATAATATAAAATATTCAAAACATGCATGCATAATAAAACATAATAACCCCAAATAAAACACCTAGAATCTGAAATTATATACAATCCAATAAAACATTTAATATAAATAAGTCCAAGTTTCATACTGATAATAATAAATAAATAAACCTGGAAAACGAGGTCCTCCAAGTACCGTAGCCTAGATCTGAGTATTTGAAAGTAGAAACTAAGGGGGAGTCAGCGAAAACGCTCAGTGTGTCTCTACAGTGCAAACAAAACTAACAGAGTCATTATAACAACAGAGACAACCAAACATTATCATAATACAGTTTTTCCATCATGAACCAATTCAAACACATAAGAAAGTATGAATGAATATGCAACACAATATGACATGCACCCAAACTACATCACCATCCGAAGAGTAAGGTTCCCCATAACCACTCTCTACCTCATCACCATCCGAAGTGGAATCCAGCCCGTAGGGTGAAACCACTGATCTGAAGTAGACATCATCTCGACGAATGAAGCTACTGAACTTCCCCGTACAGAATCCCAACCAAAATGAGATGACATAAAATCCGAGTACTAAAACTGAATACATTATTTATCAACAGAAACGCATAATCATATAACATGATATACATTAATCCGAATCTAAATGTATAAAAACAAATATTACATAACATTACAGAATGTTGAACAAGTCAAACATCACAGTTCAATAGAATATAATCATCGCACATCATTAGACCATATCATGTATACATTTCAGAAAATCATCACATTTACATACAGAGCTCTATAAGCAAACTACACAGAAGAGAACACACCTCAAGTAGCTAACACTCAACATTGATGGTGACGTCTCCCACGCTCAGCTCTATATCTAGTTCGGTCAGAGTTAGCTCCTATAACAATTAAATACACCATCAAGATATTACTACTATGCCAAGACATTGTTAATATAAATATCGAATGTATATTAATAATTAAACTCACGACGGATCCCGATGGCTGAGCAACAGGAGATCGTCTAGGTGGATGAGGAGTAAGGATCTTAGTATCCGAGTCAATGTCGTCTGCAAATACGAATAATACCAATTAATTTTTCCGATATTCAAATCTTTAAATACAATTATAAGTGAATAAAAGTTGTCAAAACGGTCTTTCGGGTTTAAATTTGGGAAAATGGGCAACGGAATCGGAATCAGGATGTCGAAAAACATGAAGTAGCTTTTTTCTAAAAAAGTCAACAGTCAGCGGTCAATGCTGACGTCAGCTGACGTGAAATTCCGACGAGTTTCTGAGACTCACATACACACACAACTTACACGAGGGAAAGGAACAATTGAGACCCAACCAATTTGCAAAAAAAAAACAAGACGACAACGGCGTGATGGATTTCTAAAGCAACCGAAAAGCTTACCGATGAGTTTCGGGCAAAGGGCGGCCGAAGTGTGTTAGTTGACGAGTGGGTTATGGTCGGACAATAAAGCGAAGATGAACGGTGGTGCCAGACCGTCGAACGGAAGGTGTTTGACCCTTGGTCGGACAGAAAACGGAGAAAGGGGTTTCTTTTCTTTTGCTCGCACAAGACGTTGAAGGAGAGGGAAGAGAACGGCCAAATCCGGAGATAATGGTTGAAAGGTTCTATTTATACCCTAAGAAAAGGGTTAATTACAGAGCGTGCCATTATACTTTCTATGGTTTATGAAACAACACTTAAGTTTTGCAATCGTTACAATGTGATCAATGAAATTCTTAAAATTTCCAATTTAATATTTGAAATTTAATTAAGTTTTCAATTGAAATTCCCAATTATCAGGGTTTTTAATTTAGGGCAAAATTGGGGTGTTACAACTCTTTCACCGTTAAAAAGAAATTTCGGCCTCAAAATTTACCTCAAACAAAAAGATGCGGATACTGAGCTCGGATGACAGTCTTGGGCTCCCACGTAGCCTCATAATGACTACGACTACGCCACAGAACTTTGACCATCTTAATGGTCTTCCTTCTGAGAACCTTTTTATCCTGAGCAAGAATCTCAATATGCTCCTCCTCAAAACGCAAATCAGGACGAACCTCAATATCCTCAACAGGCGTGACATGTGACGGATCAGGATGATAACGCCTCAACACTGAAATATGGAAAACATCGTGAATACGCTGGAGCTTTGGTGGTAGCTCTAGCTGATAGGCAACTGGTCCATCTCGATGAATAATCCGATAAGGGCTAATGTAACGAGGACTCAGCTTGCCCTTTCGACCAAACCGAAGTACCTTCCTCCAAGGAGATACTTTCAAGAAAACCTCATCACCCACCTCAAACTCAAGATCACGACGTCTCAAATCAACATAAGACTTCTGTATGTCAAAAGCAACCTTAAGCTGATCCCGAATCAATCTGACAGTCTGCTCAGCCTCGTGCAGAATCTTTGGTCCCAACAATCTGTGCTCACTCAACCCAATCAAACCAATAGGTGAATGACACCTACGCCCATACAGAGCCTCACACAGTGCCATCTTGATACTGGCCTGATAACGGTTATTATAAGAAAACTCTGCAAGCGGCAAGAAATCCTCCCAGCTGCCTCTGAAATAAAGAATACAACCTCTCAACATATCCTCAAGAATCTGGATCACATGCTCAGACTGACCATCTGTTTGCAGATGATAAGATGTACTGGATTTCAACCGAGTACCCATTGTAGAATGAAGAGACCCCCAAAATCATGCAGTGAACCTTGGATCTCTGTCGGAAATAATAGATAACGGTACCCGTGAAGTCAAACGATCTAAAAAATATAATTTCGGGATAACTTACTCAAAGAATAGTTAACTCAGACATGAATGAAATGTGTGGACTTTGTCAGACGATAAACAATAACCCAGATGGAATCCTTCTTCGACGGAGTCAAAGGAAGTCCACTAACAAAGTTCATAGTCACGCGCTCCCACTTCCACTGAGGAATCTCAATATGTTGTAGTAACCAAGACAAACGTTGATGCTCTGCTTTGACTTTCTGACAAGTCAGGCACCTCGACACAAATTTGACGACGTCCCACTTGAGAACTTTCCAGCAGTACCTTTCAAGAAGATTCTTATACATCTTGTCACCACAAGGATGCATAGAATAAGGACTTTCATGGGCCTCATGGAGAATAACCTGTTTTAACCCAGATTTCCTCGGAATACAATATCGGCCACAGAAACATTATACCCCATCCTGATCTATAGAGAAATCTAGAGATGTACCCTCACGCACCTCTCTGATACAATGCATCAAAAACGGATCACTAGGCTGCTCAGCTCGAATATCAGAAATCAATGTAGGAATAACCCGAAGTTCTCCCATCAGACTGCCATCATCGTACAAACTCATCCGAGCAAACAAAGCTCTCAGATTTGAAATGGCGTTACGACTCAATGCATCAGCAACGACATTAGCTTTACCTGGATGCTACTAAATCTAACAATCATAATCCTTGAGAAGCTCTAACCAGCGACAATGTCTCAGATTAAGCTCTTTTTGAGTGAGGAGGTATTTCAGACTCTTATGGTTTGTATAGATATAACGCTTCTCCCCGTAGAGATAGTGTCTCCAGATCTTAAGTGCAAAGATAACAACAACAAGCTCTAGATCATGGGTAGGATAGTTACACTCATGTTGTTTTAACTATCGAGACGCATAAGCCACTACCTTCTCGCCCTACATCAAAACACACCCCAATCCGGTGTACGAAGAATCACAAAAAATTGTATAAGCCTTACATGGCTCAGGATGAATCAAAACTAGTGCTTAAGTCAACACAAACTTAAGCTTCTCGATACTAGACTGCTGAGCCTCAGTCCAAACGAAGGGAACATCCTTCCTCAGAAGCTTAGTCAACGGATCTCAGTCCAAAATTGTATAAGCCTTACATGCCTCAACCTTCATCGGATCAACTTGAATACCCTGAGCAGAAACTATATGACCCAGAAACATAACCTCAGAAAGCCAGAACTCACACTTACTGAATTTGGAATATAGTTGTTTCTCTAGCAGAATCTATAATACAATCCGAAGATGTTCCTCATGCTCTTCCTCAGATCTAGAATATACCAATATATTATCAATAAATACCACAACAAACTGGTCAAGATAGGGTTGAAACAGCCTATTCATCATATCCATAAAAGCGGCAGGAGCGTTAGTCAACCCAAAAGGCATCACAAGGAACTCATAATGGCCATATCGTGTCCGGAAAGCTATTTTGAACACATCAGAATCCTTAACCTTGAGTTGGTAATAACCATATCTCAGGTCTATCTTAGAGAATACCGTAGCTCCCCGGAACTGGTCAAACATATCATCAATACGGGGAAGAGGATATTTGTTCTTGATCGTCAGCTTGTCCAGCTTCTGATAATCTATACAGAGTCGAAGTGTCCCATCCTTCTTCTTAACAAATAGAACAAGAGCTCCCCAAGGAGAAACACTAGGTCGAATGTAACCTCAATCCAACAGTTCTTGCAACTGAATCTTCAACTCTTTAAATTCCTTCGTTGCCATCCGATAAGGTTCCATAGACACAAGAGCTGTACCCAGATAAACCTCGATGCCAAACTCAACCTCATCCCGTTTCGGCGGTACCCGAGGTAATTCTTCCGGGAAAACGTCTAGAAAGTCTTTCACAACTCGAATCAAGGATATTGGTAAGATAAGCGATAGACCCTTTCCTGATCATTTTCTCAGCTTTGAGAGCTGAGACGATGTTACATAGGAACCCTCTGTGCTCACCAATCAGAATCACCTCACGATCATCAGGAGTTCTCAGTGTAGCCCTTTTCTTTTCACAGTCTAAAGTAACATGATGTGTACTTTAGTAACCTCAACTTGATTACCCATCGGGATGTGTACAGTAACACCACTAACGGTATCCTCAACAGAAATCTCAAGACCCCCAGACACAAAACTTGCAACATATGAATGAGTCAATCCATTATCTAGCAGAGCAAAATATGGAATAGAATGGATAGAGAATGTACCGGCAATAACATTTGGTTCATCACGGTCCTCGTGCCTCCTAGTAGAATAAACTAACCCCAGCTGTCTGGCCCCTAATCTTGCTGATCCTCCATTCTGAGCTTGTCTACCTCTACTAGCAGAGCCTGAAGTGACAGATCTGACCTGACGTCTTCCCCTGGCGAGAGTCTGTACTGATGTCTGAGACTGGTTACTAGTAAAAGCTGAGGGAGGTGAAATTGGACAATCTCTGAAACGATGCTCGAATGAACCAAATCTGAAACAAGCTCCAGTCTGCCTCCTACACTCGCCCGAATGCCACTTCTTGCAAAAAGGACACTGTGGCACCCCTCAAGTACTAGTCGAACCACCAGCACTGATAGTCAGAATAGAAGAAGTCACTTGTCTAGCTCTCGAATAACTCTAATAGTATGTCTCATCTCTGGCCCTTTTCCTAGACTGATTTCCCTAACTATGCTGAACTGGCACTAACACTGGTCTCTTCATTCTATCAGATCCATGGAACTCAAGCTGTCTCAACTCATCCTCATTATGCTCAGCTGTCCTAGCTCGTCAAGTTATATCATTGTATTCCTAGTCCATATGTAAAGCAACACTGGCCTTTATCGTAGGACACAATCCCTTCAGAAACCAATCACACTTGTCTTTTTCTATGGTCACTAACCATGGGACGTACTGAATCAATCTTATAAACTCGATCTCATAGTCATTAACAATCATGTCATTCTGTCTCAGATTCATGAAATCATCTCTGCACTTAGCTATACAATCAGCTCGGACATATTGATCACGGAAAGCCTGTCTGAAATTATCCCAAGTAACAGTACTAGCTAGAGTAACAAGCTCCTTAGCCTCCCACCAATGTTGGGCTTCACCTTGTAGTGGTGAAACGACAGCCCTGAGTTTCCGGTCGGTAGGATAATTCATCTCAACAAATAATCGATGAAGCTTCTTCAGCCAATACTCTGCATCTGATGGGTCTGTACCCATCTTTCCATCGAACATAGTCATCTTGGCCGCAAGAAACTTTATGGATACGAGTCTCCGAACACTCTCAAACTGACTAAGGTATCTCAATAACTCTCTCTGAATAGTTACAACATATGTGCCCACTATCGCACTATCCCCTGAATCACGATTACCACTACCCTGAGCAGGCTGAACATGTGGGTCTCCTCCACCGTTCTGCTGAGCTCCAGTCTACTGAGCTCCTGTCTGCTGAGCTTTTTTCTGATCCACATGTTGTTCCTCCTCATTCGCACCCTGGACCTCATCTTGATTTTGTATAAAACCCTCTAGAGGTGGAACGTCACTATCCGCAGTCACGGTACGACCTCGTCCTCGGCCACGGCCTCGGCCATGACCTCGACCGGCCGCTACTCTAGAACTTCTCCGAGGTGACATAGTAGTATATCTACAAAAGACAGAATCCTAAGATTAGATTCGGTACTTGGAGACCTTATTCAGAATATGTATAAATATATTCATAACAAATCAAAAATTTATCTTAAATTCCCGTTTTACCCCGAAACCATTTGAGAATGCATGCAAAAAATTATTTTCGATTTCAAATTGATTTAAATCACTCAGGCCGAGTGTTGAACCTGGCTCTGATACCACTAAATGTAACCCCCTAAACCCGACCCGGAAGAACTGAGTCGAATATAGGGAGTCAACTCAAAGCTTCTCCCTCACACAAGTAACCTGATTCAAAACTTAAATTCCAAAATAGATAATAATAATATCGCATATTACATACTGATAAAATATTCCTGAAAATATTAAATATTCAAAATGTGCATGCATAATAAAACAGAATAACCCCAAATAAAACATCCTGAATCTGAAATTATATACAATCTAATAAAACATATAATATATAAAAGTTCAAGTCTCATACTGATAATAATAAATAAATAAAGCTGGAAAATGAGGTCCTCCAAGTACCGTAGCCTAGACCTGAGTATCTGAAAGTAGAAACTAAGGGGGAGTCAGCAAAAATGCTCAGTGTGTCCCTACAATGCAAATAGAACTAACATAGTCATTATAACAACAGAGAGAACCAAACATTATTAGAATACATTTTTTCCATCATGAATCAATTCAAACACATAAACAAATATGAATGAATATGCAACACAATATGACATGCACCCAAACTACATCACCATCCGAAGAGTAAGGTTCCCCAGAACCACTCTCTATCTCAGCACCATCCGAAGTGGAATCCAGCCCGTAGGGCAAAACCCCTGATCTGAAGTAAACATCATCCTGAAAATGAAGCTAATGAACTTCCCCTTAGAGAAATGCATAATCATGTAATTCGACATACAATAATCCGAATCTGAATGTATAATAAAATATTGCATAACATTACAAAATGTTGAACAAGTCAAACATCAGAGATCAATAGAATATAATCATCACACTTCATCACACCACATCATGTATACATTTCAGCAAATCATCACATTTACATACAGATCACTGCAATCAAACAACACAGAAGAGAACACACCTCAAGTAGCTAACACTCAATGTCGATGGTGACGTCTCCCACGCTCAGCTCTATCTCTAGGTCGGTCAGAGTCAGCTCCTATAAAAATTAAATACACCATCAAGATATTACTACTATACCAAGACACTGATAATATAAATATCAAATGTATATTAATAATTAAACTCATGAGCGGATCTCGATGTCTGAGCAACAGGAAGTCGTCCAGGTGGAGGAAGAGGAAGGATCTCAGTATCCGAGTCAAAGTCGTCTGCAAATACGAATAATACCAATTAATTTTTCCGATATTCAAATCTTTAAATACAAGTATAAATGAATAAAATCTGTCAAAAAGGTCTTTCGGGTTCGAATTATGAAAAAGGGCAACGGAATCAGGACGTCGAACAAAATAAAATAGCCCTTTTCTGAAAAAGTTAACGGTCAACGCTAACGTCAGCCAACTATTTATAAGATAGACCGGTTCGGTTCTGTCAACATGGTTCAGTTTTCTGGACCGGTTCAACATAAAATCCCTAATTCAAAAATTAGGGCACAACATCCACTCGATTCCTCAACGCTAGTGACCTCTCACGTCAAAATCCGACAAATTTCCGAGACCTACATACACACACAACTTACACGAGAAAAGGAACAATTGAGACCCAACCAATTTGCAAAAAAAAAACAAGACGACGGAAGCGTGAGGGATTTCCGAAGCAATCGAAAAGCTTACCGATGAGTTTCGGGAAAAGGGCGGCCGACGAGGTTTAGTTGACGAGTGGGTTATGGTCGGACAACAAAGGGAAGATGAATGGTGGTGCCGGACCGTCGAACGAATGGTGTTTGACCCTTGGCCGGACGGAAAACAGAGAAAGGGGGTTTCTTTTCTTTTGCTCGCACAAGGCGTTGAAGGAGAGGGAAGAGAACGGCCAAAACCAGAGAAAATGGTTGAAAGGTTCTATTTATACCCTAAGAAAAGAGTTAATTACAGAGCGTGCCATTATACTTTCTAGGGTTTATGAAACGACACTTAAGTTTTGCAATCGTTACAATTTTATCAGTGAAATTCCGAAAATTCCCAGTTTAATCACTAAAATTTAATTAAGTTTTGAATTGAAATTCCCAATTATTAGGGCTTTTAATTTAGGGCAAAATTGGGGTGTTACACAAACAGTGTGAAAGATTTACACAACTTTCCATATTTAGATAAGGAAATTTTAATCTCTATATGTAAACTATAAAACTATAAATCTGAAATTTTAAATTCTAAACCCACAATTCATAACTTCTAAAATTAATAATTTTATATAAATTAAATTTTATTCCATTTGTGTATTAAAATATATTTTTTATAAATAGGAGCAATATATGAAAGTGTGTTCAAAGAATTAGATACAAATTTGGATCCAAAAAGGATTCCAATTGTTAAATTCGTTAAAACTAAAAACTTTTGAGGTTGGCTTTTCATGTGATCTTTCTTTTATCCAAATCTTCCTTTTTATTTTTTTCATTTATCACTTCGGGATGCACAAATACTCTTTAAGTTGTATTTTTTATGCATAAAGTTAGAAAATGTTCTTAATATTTGACTGAAAAAATTATTTTAATTTTTTAAGTACATTAATCTTTAATATTTTATCTTAAGTTAAAATAGTTAATCTTTGAATAAAATTGTTAGTTAATTAACGACAAATTACTTGGCATGGTGTTGGAAATCTCCATGGCAATGCACACTGACATAACAATGACAAATAAACAAAGGTCCTGACTTGAGATAATGACACACAAGTAAAACAAAAATTATATAAAATACAATTTAATTTTTTTCCTGATGATGTGTTATTCTGTCAGTCATATCAAGTTGTTTATCGTTAGTTGATTACAGTTTTCATTCACGAAATGACCATTTTGACTCAAAATAAAACGTTGAGTGTCAAAATGTTTTCATTCACGGAATGGCATTTTTTGTAATCATATTTGATTGGTTTGTCGATAAATTAATTTGAAGAAAATATTATAATAATTTATTAAGGAGGCGGTCATTCTAATTTAATTTGTTTTACTCGTAACATAAGAATTTGAATTCTATACATTATTTAAATTATCTAATATCTTCTTCCGCTAAAATAATTAATAGTTAGTCTTTTAAGTTATACAAAAATAAATTTATTATATGTTCGAATTATTTTAAGGCTAACAAAAATTAATTGGTTTAGTTGCTAAGGATACTCATTCTGATCCATCTTGTATAGGTTCGAATCTCGGAATATAATATCTCTCTATTTAAACAAAAAATTTGATTAAATTGTAATACCCTAATTCAATTTACCATGTATAACATAAAAGTATAACATAGTTTCTTATCTATATCCTTTTTGCCGTTCCTAACCGACCAATCGAATCAGTGTAATAAAATGCGAGAAGCTTGTTGATAATTAAAAAGAATATTTATTTGGACAATTAGAAATTGGACCATCAATTCATCTAGTAAAATAATTCATTCGGTTATTTTAAAAAAGAATAAAAAAATTAGATTCTAATGTTATAAATTATATAAATTTAAAATTGTTTTGTGATAAATTTTTATAATATTTAATTTAAATTAACCGGTCAAAAGATTTAAAATGATGACATTAACAAAAAGGAAACTCTTATTTACATATAGCTTTTAATCGTTAAAGAACTCAATTCGAACAAAAATAGTATAACTGGTTTGAATTTGAATCATGGTTCAACCCGTTTCATGAGTAAGCAAAAACTTGTTATTAGGGACGGAGTAAATAATTAAGATAAATAGAGACAATGTACAATTAACCATTAAAAACGGGATATCGTTCAAATGAGTTGAAAAATAAGAGGTCAAATAAGTATATATCCCTTATATTATTTTAGTAAAAATCCATATGACTCTGTCATTGTTTATCATACAATGCATGGGACGGAGGGATCAAGGGCATAAGTCTCTATTATGAAACTTAAATATCCGATAAATTTTTATTTAATAATAATTTGACCCTTGTTTAAAATTTAAAGTTATTTAGTTATAAATAAACACTGACAAAATTAAAGAAGGGTAGATTCGTCCCCCGTTAGATTTATTCTAATAGCAATTTAGGTTCATGTAAAACTTTCAAATCCCTTATCATTTTAATATTTAGTAATACAACCCTCTCAACGTTTGATCTTGAAATCGATTTCTCATTCAATTTGATTCTTAAACTTCTTTGTCCGATTCAATAATACTTAAACTCAACTTTTAGATAAAAACAAGTACAAAAACGTGATGTTTTGTTCAAATCATAAGTCAAATTTAAATGATAATTTAAATCGAAGAGTCGAGTTAAGACAAAATTAAGGTACCAAAATATATATTAACCCAAATAAAAAGTTTGGGTCAATTTAAAAAGTCTTAAGGAATCAAGCCTTTGTTTTTTTATTCCGAGATTGAAATCAAACATTAGACGCGACATAAACTATAACCAAAGAACTAAACATCTATTTCCCTTAATTTCAATTGTCGTTTGGATTATTCTACTTACTAGAATTTAATCACTATATTACACAATCATAGTATTCTTCCATAAATCGACTTTCAAAACTACGAGACGACGTCGTACTCTGTTTCTGACATGAAATCTGCTACAAAAACTGAAGTTGGCGAGTTAAGTATGTGGTCGAGGACTATGTCGTTTTCGTTTTCAGTTCTTTTGACGAATCAGCCTTTGATTCTTGGCCTTGATTCGGCGTAGGCCTTCCGGGAAGCACATCAGATTGTTTTCTCGAATTATCGGTTCTTCCTCTTCTCTTTGTACCTTGAAACTCGAGCCTCACGGTCTGTTCTGTCGACTTGGGAAGCTTGGTTGGTGGTCGGAGTTGACGAGATGGGTACGTTTGGATCGGCCATGGTTGGAACTATTCCCACTTCTAGTGACGAATATGAAACCTGAAATTTGTATATAATTTGGTCAAATTGGGATTTTAGTACCTCTGTTATGATTACTTTTGAAATTTAATCCTATACTTTAATTTGAATTAGTACGTTTCAAAGAGAATGGAACTAAAGAATTTAAGCCTTTACTAACTAGAAATGGGCATGATACGGAGATTTGACAGATCGAGTCGAGATGTAAAAAAATAGATTTAGGTTGGGTCGGGTCTGGTCGTGTCGTGTTTAAATTTAGAGTAAAAATATTTAATTTGACCCAACATGAGATAATTATGTAATTCACTCATATATTTAGGGAATAAATTACGAGTCAGGTTTTTTCGCGTCGAGTCAACTCGAGTTTTGCTCACCTCTACTTATGGGCAAGTAAAATTTTTTCATGCAATTCTAATCATGCCCAAACATAAATATATGATTATGAAATGATTAAAATACTAAAATTTCATACACAACATGAACAAAAAATATATATAATACGAAAGTGGCGGTAGAGTTAAAGGTTGTGTTTGCTAGCTTGAGTATCTTGCGAGATGGAGGTCTTGTGGCTGAATTGATGATGGAGTTTTATGTTTCGGAGGACGGGTAGTAGTGCCGAATGATGTAGAGTTGAGGGGTACTATTCTGACCGAAGCTCATTGTAGTCCTTTTGCTATGCACCTTGATAGTACAAAGATGTATCGTGATATGAAGGATGAGTACTATTGGGTGGGGTTGAAGAAAGATGTTGCGGAATATGCGAGCAAGTGTATGGTTTGTCAGCGGGTTAAATGTGAGCTTCAATTTCCTTCAGGGTTGTTGCAATCGTTGAGGATTCCAGAATGGATGTGGGAAAGAGTCACCATGGACTTTATGTCCGGTTTACCTTTGTCGCCATCGAAGAAGAATTCAGTGTGGGTGATTGTGGATCGCCTTACAAAGTTTGCGCATTTCTTACTTGTGCATACCATGTATACCTTGGATAAGCTTGCAGAGTTGTACATTGCTGAAATTGCGCGTCTGCATGGGGTACCAAAATCTATAGTGTTGAATAGAGATCCGAGGTTCACATCGTGATTTTGGAAGTGTTTGCATCAAGCTTTGGGTACGCGGCTGAACTTTAGTACTTCTTATCATCCACAGTCGAATGGAGAGTCTGAGCGTGTTATCCAAGTGCTTTAGGATATGTTGAGGTGCTGTGTGATTGAGTTTCAAGGATCTTGGGAGAAGCATTTGCCTTTGGCGAAGTTTGCTTATAATAATAGCTACCAGGAAAGTATTCAAATGGCACTTTATGAAGCCTTGTATGGGAGGAAGTGCAGAACTCCTCTTTGCCGGGATGAAACATGTCAGAAATTGGCCTCGATGTCGGCTTTGTTGAAAGGAACCATCGAGAAGGTGAAGCTCATTTGTGAGAGGTTAAAGGTAGCTTCTAATCAAAAGAAGTCTTACGCGGATTTGAAGCGTAAGGAGATTGGGTTTGCGGTGGGTGACCGTGTGTTCTTTAAGGTTTCACCTTGGAAGAAGGGTACGAGGTGATAGAACGTGTGGTTCCTGTTGCGTATAAGCTTAGACTACCGCAAGAGTTAGAGAAGATACATGATGAGTTTCATGTATCCATGCTTCGGAGGTATAGATCGGATCCTTCGCATGTTATGCATGTTGAGGAAGTTGAGTTGAATCCAAATTTGACCTATGATGAGGAGTCGGTTGAGATTCTTGATTCAGACAGCAAAGTTCTTCGTGGTAAGACCATTGAATTGGTTAAGGTGTTGTGGAAGCATCATGGTGTTGAGGAAGCCACGTGGGAAAGAAGAGATGATATGAAGAAGCAGTTTCCTTACCTTTTTCCTCCAGGTAAATTTCGAGGACGAAATTTCTTAAGAGGGGGAGAGTTGTAACACCCCAAGTTTGGGCTTAGAGGTTTAGGGTCTGAACCGGACCGGTCTGAGAAACGGTTCGAATATAAAAGGGAGTTTTAGGGAACACCTAGTTCGGGATGCTTTAAAAATATAGAAAAATATCTAAAAATCCTCATTTAATATATATAAGTGAATGGTTTAATCAATTTTACAAAATATGGTTTGGAAATACTACATTTCGATGTAGTGACCAAATCGTAGTTTTTACAATGTTTAGTAGTGACTATTTTGTAAAGGATTGAAACTTTAAATCTTTAAGGAGCTAATTTACCAAAAAAGTTTTCATCATATTTTTCCTTAATTTGGGTGATTTAATTAATGATTTAATTAAATAAAATAAAGGTGATAAACTACCTTTGACTTTCATAACCACTTTTATCTATTTTCTCTCATTTCATTTTCTCTCAAAATCCTATCAACCAAACACTTTTTCTCCAGAAAAATTCACTCTGATTTTCACTTCATTTGATGATATTTCCATCACTCATTGATTCTTAATCAATCTTTCATCAAATCTATTTGTTTTCTACATTGAATTTTCATGGAAACTTGCCCAAATCAAGGATAAATCATCTTTTAGAGGTAAGATTGTTCTTCACCTCTAAATACTCAGTTCTTTACTGAAATTTCCAAGTTGTCAACCCTTTATTAAAGGTTTATGAATGGTTTTAATGTTGGAAACAAGATTTTGGCTTAAAACTCAAGATTTTGGAAGAGATCTTGAAGATTTTCGTGGTAATTGATTGAGCTCTATTTTGAGATGGTTTTCTAATGTATTTTGGATGTTAAATGATGTTAGGAATGAGGTTTTATCAATCCAATCTCGAATAGGTTGTTTTTCCTAAGTTTTTGCTTGTGAAAATGGTGGGTTTTGGGGTGATATTGGTGTTCTGTTAAAGCTGGGGGTGTAAGGACGAGTTTAGGATTGTTTTTTATGTTAATTAATGTTTAGAAGTGATGGATCTTGGCTGGGTTATGTTTTGGAAGAGTTTGGAGGTGATTTTGGTTGTGTTTTATAGCTGAAATGTTGGGTTTAGGTAGAGCAGCGAGTTTAGGAGTGTTGGCTGAAGATTTCAATGGATGCTGATGCATTAATCCTCTGCTTTTATGTGTCTAAAACAGGGGAGACATATTCAGACACTTTTGGAGTTAATCCGGAAGTTTAATTGGTGTTTCGGCGAGCAAGCGAAAAGAAATTGGTGAGTGCGATTGGGTTAGAAGTCCATGAGGACAAAAATACAAGGTTTGGGGATTTAGGAGAGGTTTGAAACACCTTCCTATATCCAGAAGTAAGTATGGTTTGAATTGCTCTCTTTAAAGTGGTGTTTGCCCCTAAAATGCTTTTACATGCTCATGGTTTGAGATTGATAAATTCTACTATTTTTGTGCATGATTCATGGCTTCAGATTATGCTTGTAGAGATGTCATGAGATGGCATGTTGCATTGAGGAGATTTGAGCTTTTTGTTTGAAGCAAAGTTTGATTCATGTTCTGAAATGTGATGAGAAAACCTTTGAGTAATATTGCATGAATAACAGTAGGTGTGGTGATGTTTTAACACATTTTATTAGCATAGATGTTGAGAAACTTACCGGATATAATTGATCGATCAATAGGATGAGAGTGCACTATAAACTAAAAATTCGTACGTCCTCTTTGGTTAAGCCAAAGGGAGATATTCCGACGATGGGCATTCCATCGGGTAGGACTTGGTGAAATACCCAAGCTTTGTGGTGATAACAGATTTCGCCATGTGAGTACGGTGATGAGAGATTCCAATGGAAGCCATGTTGCTAGACAAGTGAGTACGGTGATGCGAGATTCCACCAGGAGAGTCTAGTGTAGAAATGTGTCTGCATATCCGAGTATTAATGAGATGCTAAATGCCAATATAAATGATGAAATGGTTTTTGTTACACATGTACCTTTGATGAAATGATTTATGCTATGAGTTATGCATTTGAGATTTGTTTTAGAAATGCTTTGATAATACAAGCATGTGTATGGCCTTGCCATGAGTTTTGCATTGGTAAATGCATGAGATAGAATTGAGGTACATGTAGTTTCAATGAGAAGTTGCTTTGAAAGGTTTTCAAGCATGTGTTAAAATGAGCATGTGGATCAAATGATTTTGTGTAAAGATTTTCAAAGTGTGCATTATTGTGTTGGTTTCCTTTAGAGCATGCCTCACTAAGCATTTGTGCTTACGCTCTCTCTTTACCAATAATGCAGATAATTGAGGTGTTTTCGGGCATCAAGGAAGCTATGTTCATCCAAGGAAGTCCAAGCTCATGTATGGTGAAGTTTTCATACACTTTAGTTTTGATAGATTGGCAATGGGAAGCCAATAATTGTATTTGGGAGATGTGTTAAACTCCTTAGGGTTGTGGCATGTTTGCTTTGGCTGGTTTGAATTGTAAATTGCCTTAATTGCTTGTTTTGAGGTTGGATTGCCTATTTTTGATTTGATATTAGGAAGCATGCCTCTAGACTAGTGAGATTTCATGTTTGATGATATGAATGTGTTTAAGAGTTCTAGATATGTACCTTATATGTTTGCTGATTTGTTGGTATGATTAGAGAGCCTTTGGGATGTGTTTGAATGAGTTTATGAAGGAAAAACCAGCAATTGCTGCAGTTTCTGGGCAAACCGTATCGAAACACCCTCTAGTGTTTCGAAACGGGGGCCTATCATGGCCTTCGTGTTTCGAAACATTCGATGATGTTTCGAAACGATTTGCCTACTGAATGCCATGTTTCGGAACTAGTCTCGAAACACACCCGCGTACCGAAATGGTCAACGCCGTTTTGATCCAGCATTTTGATACGGCAGGTGGGTGTTTCGAAACGGGTGACCGATTGACACAGATTTGAATTGCTCTGATGTTTGCATGTTTTACACTTTAGTCCTAAATGTTGGGATTGCAATTGCTGGAGCTTGAGATGTCCAATTAAGATGAAATTTGGCAGAGTAGCATGTAACATGACTAATTTCATAACGGTAAACTTAAAATCACTGAAGACCTTCTAATTTACAGAAATTACATTTTGGTCTCTAAACCCGTGTAAAGTGCAATTGAGTCCCTAGATGATATCTGTTTGCTGTGCCTTTCTCAATCGTATCTCGTGAGTAGTTACTTAGGGTTAACATGTATCTAGACAAGATTAAAAAGGACAAAAAAGGGTCGTGAATCAAGGTTGACTTTCAGGTTGACTTTGGTTTTCCCCGTGTAATCTTCGTCGTTTAGGTCAATCGTCTAGGCCGGGCTAAGGGGGTTACATTGTGTTTATGAGATAAAGTTGTAGTACCTGAAGATGTTGAGTTGAGATGTCTGATTCTGAGCGAAGCACATTTGAGTCCTTTTTCTATGCATTCGGGTAGTACTAAGATGTATCGTGATTTGAAGAATGATTATTTCTGGGTTGGTTTGAAGAAGGATGTAGCCGAGTATGTGAGCCGTTGTATGGTTTGTCAGAGAGTGAAGGCATAACATCAGGTACCTTCAGGTTTGTTACAACCTTTGAAGATTTCGGAATGGAAATGGGAGAGGATCACTATGGACTTTGTGTCGGGGTTACCGTTGTCTCCTTCGAAAAACAATTTTGTTTGGGTGATAGTTGATAGGTTCACTAAGTGTGCTCACTTCTTAGCAGTGAACACTACATATTCTTTAGACAAGTTGGCGAATTTCTACATTCGCGAGATTGTGAGACTTCATGGAGTTCCGAAGTCTATTCTATCAGACAGAGATCCGAGATTCACTTCGAGGTTCTGGAGTTGTTTGCATAGTGCCCTAGGTAGCCGTTTGCATTTCAGTACTTCTTATCATCCGCAATCAGATGGACAGTCAGAGCGAGTGATACAGATATTTGAGGATATGATTCGTTGTTGTGTGATTGACTTCCAGGGTTCTTGGGAGAAGCACTTGCCCTTTAGTTGAGTTTGCTTACAACAACAATTACCAGGATAGTATAGAGAAGATCCATGATGTGTTTCATGTGTCGATGCTTAGGAGATATAGATCAGATCCATCTCATGTTATGCATGTTGAGGAGATAGAGTTGAATCCGAATTTGTCTTATAATGAAGAACCTGTTGAGATACTTGCTTCTGATAGCAAGGTGTTGCGTGGAAAGACCATAGAGTTGGTCAAGGTGTTGTGGAGACATAGAGGTGTGGAAGAGGCCACGTGGGAGAGGAAAGCTTATATGCTTGAGCATTTTTCGTACTTGTTTCCGTCAGGTAATTTCGGGGACGAAATTCCTTAAGTGGGGGAGAGTTGTAACACCCGAGTTTGGGGGTCGGGTGAAAATAATATTAAAATAATATTTCGGGTTTCGGTTTTATAATTAAAATAATAAAATATTTTATGGGCTTCGTGTTTACAAAATAATTAAAGTCTATGTTGGGCCTATCTTCTAAGTCCAAATTCCATGGACTTTAGGAGATGGGTGTTTTTAGCCATTTCATTAATGGCATAATGGTAAATAGGATTTCTTTGATAAATTAAAGCAAAAACAAAAGAGGAAGACATGTACTCATCTTCTTCCTCACTCTCATTTCAAACTCAACGACCAAAAGAGCTCTCTTCTCCATTTTTACTATTCCATTACATCCTTTGCTCCTTGTTGGTGATTTTCCAAAAGGTAATTGCATTTTTGACTTGGCCTTATCTTTCTCTTCATTTTGATACCATTAATTTTCATTAAAACCATGTATTTAATATTTTGGGTTTTCAAAGAATTTGTCAAAGATTGAAGCTTTATGAATTTGTAACAAAGCTTTTGATTATTTATTGTTAGATAAGTTGTTTACAACCCATAAGGTCTAACATATGTGAATTTTAAAGAGTTTTACAATGATTCTCGGATTTGGGTTTTAGAAGGGTTTTTGAAGGGTTTAATGGTTGGTTTTGGGGTTGTTTGATGTTGTTAATTAAGGGTTGTTGTTAGTGTAATAGTTAGAGGTTGTTTTGGAAGCATTTAAGTGTGTTAAAAAGGTTGAAATCATGAGTTTTGGATTGGTTTTCATGGCTGCTCGGGTTTGAAGTTTTAGGGTTGTTCTTAGCTTGCAACTCTTGTATTTTATGCTTGATTAGTGTTCCGGGTTTGCTACATTGATATGTGATCTGATTTGAGGTTGTTTTGATTGTGTTGAGTTGATTAGAAGCAAGAAATTGTGTTGGTGAAGCATCAGGAACAAATCTGGAATCGTTGGAAGCTTGATCGGCTAGTGTGTTGAGCTTGGAATAGTCGGTGAGTTGTTAAATGTTTTTAAATGGTTTTCGAGTATTGGTTCAAGCATGTGGACTAGGTCAGGCTTGGTAGACCCACCTAGAGTTGGGATTAGATTGGTAGCCTAATCCCAAGCTTTAGTTAGAGACTTTGGTTGAACTCTAATTGTTGTCTATGCCTCATGTTTAATTATGTTTATGGTGGATATGTATATTGTGTTATACATATATGTTGAGGCATGGTTTGGATGCATTGTGATATGCATGTGGATTGTCCATGATGGTGATCATGGTGAGTACATGCTAAGCACGGAAGTTTTTATGAAATGATGTTGTGAATTGTGTTTAGTATTAGCACTAGTATGCTTGGGTACAATGATCAATCATTAAGATGTTTAGTGTGCACACGTGAGTCAAATGCGCGCGTGGTCTTGGTGATGGTAGTCATCAAGATGGAGTACGGGTTCACCAGGAAAACCTTCTTATATATATGTTAGTCGGTGATGAGTGTAATCCCATCGACGGGGTGTGAGGACGAGTGGAATCCCCTTCTGCCTGAACGGTTATGAGTGTAATCCCACCGTAAGGTCATGGTTGTTGTTAGATGTGAGTTCCAACGGTTATCCGCGTATTCGAGTCATAGCTAGGTGCCAATATGATTTGAGATATGTTGCGAATATGGATTAATATATGTGTTTACATATGATGTGTATATGGACTTGTTGAGCATGGCATAATATTGAATATATGTTCATGCATCATGTGTATTTTGGCTCATGTGGATCGAAGGTAAGACATCCATTTTACCTTGGTTGTGCTCGTGCTTAGACTCTGAATTGTCGAGGTTTGTTTTAATGAGCTTACCCTCACTAAGCTTTATGCTTACACTCTCTTTTGTTCGACAATGCAGATTCGTAGTTCGTGGGTTGATAGTGCAAGAAGGGGGCCTTTAAGTGTGCTTTGTGGTGCTATCTTAGCTTTCAAGTATGGACATTTAAGTTTTAAGGTGTAATAGTCAAGCAATGGGATATGTATTTCTTCCTTTGAGCTTTTGAAGTATGTTGGTGTTGGTTTGTTTAGGAGCAGGTTTAGACTCCTTTATGGCATTGTTGGCCGTGTGCCTTTATGGATGCCTAAGTGTATGTTTGTTGAAGCATGAATCTTAAATGTTATGTATGAAGCATGTGTTGAATGATGTTGATTCCTTTAATGTATGGCTTCTTTATGTTTGGTGTGTTAAGCATGCTTGTAGATGTTTGGTTTGCCTTAGAGTTGTTGTATGTGTTGTGGGAAGTTTTAGTGGAGTTTTGGGACAACCTGCAGATAAAGGGCGTTTCGAAACGGTTGGTCCCTTCTCGTTACGGTCCCTTTGTTTTTTGCCAGGCGTTTCGGTACGCTAGGAGCCGTTTCGATACGATTTTGCTACTGGAAATATGAGAACTTGACGATAAAATGAAGTATCCAAATGGGCTTTAGTGTTTCGGAACGGCCTTCGTATTGTTGACAACGAGAAGTTGACCGTTGAGGGTGTTTCGATACGGGCCACCCCTGTATCGAAACGGTCTCCTCGATTTGACTTTGCCCAGTTGACCTAGTCAAGGCGTATCGAAACACCCTATGGGCGTTCCGATACGGTCAGCTGTTTAAGTTTAAAATGGGATGTTTTAATTGGACGGTTTGGTTGTTTACCTCATTGTTTCTTCCGATGTTTCTTTTCTCGCATAGGACTTAATATTACATCTAGGCAAGATAATATAAACGAAAAAGTTTTCTCGGGTTGTTAACCGAAGTGGAGCCTTAACGAGTTTCGCCTCAGTTATCCCCGTGTAGCCCGCTCGGACTGGTCAAGCATCCGAACCAGGACGAGGGGGTTACATGCAAACGAGCATAGAAAAAATCCTCCTCCCTCTCACGACACCAAGCACACAAACCTTTCTGCTCATCCAACACGATGCCACGAAGCTTCAAAAAATCAAAGGTTGGTAAACGGCGCAGCCATGTGAACCACAAAAACGCCTGAACCTTCAGAGGTACGAGGACCTTACATGCAAAAGACTCATCGAAATCGCTTCCTCTCACCTTGTCCAACATAAGCAGACGTGATAGAGCCTTTACTGAAAAGGTCACGAGCGTATCAGGTGTCCAGACTAACAAATCAACTACACCATGCTGTAACCTAACATGTCCCAAGAGCGAGATGAGCTCCCGAAGTTGTCGAAGCTCAAACGAACGCAAGCCTCAATGAAAGAAACTCTCCCAACGGTCATGCTGAATGCTACCCCCATCGGAAAGGTCAGCGACCAAAGCTAAACGATTCACCACTATCAAAAATAATCGTGGGAATATATCCTTCAATGGTTTCTCAACACACCACGCATCATACCAAAATAAAACTCACGAACAATCACCAACCTTTCAAACAAAACTAGTCTCACCCATGAACTTTTGCACACTATCCGAGCTCACAGTTTTGACAATCTGCTTCCAAATTAACATCGAATCCCTGTAGGCAGTGTTAAATCGCCACCACTGGGCTGCATCACCATATTTTGCCACGATGATGGCCCTCCACAAAGATGATTCATCCCTAGCAAACTGCCAAGACCATTTTACCAATAACGCTCTATTTCCAACCTCCAAATCCGCAACCCCCAACCCACCAAGATGACGTGGCTGACAAACCATACTCCAGCTTACTCGACACATTTTCCGTTGTAAACTCACCCCACTCCACAGAAAAGCACGCCTCACCTTATCAATTGATGAGATAACACCCTTCGGCACCCGAAACAAACCCATATAATAAAATGGAAGTGATGAATGAACAAAGTTTACCAGTGTGACGCGAGCAGCAAAAGATAAAGATATTTGTTTCCAACCAGTGAGCTTTCGTCGAACCGAAGCTATAACTGGTTCCCATACAACAATGTAGTGAGGATTCACCCCCAACGGCAGCCCCAAATAAACAAAAGGCAATTCAACTTTCCGACAACACAAGACAACCACCATTGAATCAAACAACCCCTCATCCACGCCAATAGTATAAAGAGAGGACTTATTGAAGTTAATTTTCAAACCATAACAAACTTGAAAGCAAGCTGATTGGTCGAAAGTCACTCACGGTGACCTGTGAATCAACCTTATGCAAAAGCACAAGGAATGTATTGTTCGCACCCACAGGCAACTTGTCGGATTCAAAATAATTATCTAAAAACCGCCCAAAATCATCACAAACTACCTCCCAACACTTCTTAAAAAATTCCATATTGTAGTCGTCCGACCCCGGTGACTTGGAACACTCACACCCACGAACAACCGCCCATGCCTCATCGAGAGTGAAAGGCGCCACTAATCCCCTATTTTCAGCTTCACTCACCCTATTAAAATTCCCCTCAAAGCTCCAAACACAAGACCTTTCATCTGCGGCAACCGACCAAACAAATCAGTGTAATAAAAAACGAGAAGCTTGTTGATAATTAAAAATAATATTTATTTGGATCATTCGAAATTGGACCATCAATTCGAAATAGAATCAAAAAATTAGATTCTAATGTTATAAATTATATAAATTTAAAAATTGTTTCGTGATAATTTTTTATAATATTTAATTTAAATTAACCGGTCATAAGATTTAAAACGATGACATTAACCAAAAGAAAAACTCTTATTTACATATAGCTTTTAATCGTTCAAGAACTCAATTCGAACAAAAATAGTATAACTGATATGAATTCGAATCATGGTTCAACCAGTTTCATGAGTAAGCAAAAACTAGTTATTAGGGACGGAGAAAATATTAAGATAAATAGAGAAATTGTACGATTAACCATTAAAAAAGGGATATAGTTCAAATGAATTGAAAAACAAGAGGTCAAATAAGTAAATATCCCTTATATTATTTTAGTAAAAATCCATATGACTCGTCATTGTTTATCATACAATCCATAGGACGTAGGGATCAAGGGCATAAGTCTCTATTATGAAACTTAAATATCCGATAAATTTTTATTTAATAATAATTTGACCCTTGTTTAAAATTTAAAGTTATTTAGTTATAAATAAACACTGACAAAATTAAAGAAGGGTAGATTCGTGTCCCTAATAGTTCTATTCTAATAGCAATTTAAGTTCATGTAAAACTTACAAAGGGGCTTTTTAAGTTTTATAATGGCTTTATAAGGGCTGTAAAACTTAAAAAGCACTTATAATTTTAAAATCCAGTCCTTTTTCAAGTCTATATTACTCAGTTCTCTCTCTTTGGCCGCTATCAAATTAGCATAGTACCGCAACACCAATCAGCAACGCGATTCACTGCCTCCGGTTTGCACTTGGAGACTACGAAACCTTGTGTATTAACGCTTGCACTCATCTTTTAAATGAGAAGTGAAAATGGATTGGATTTGATGTGTGCACACCATGTGTTTGTGAATATTTCTAAATAAAACTGTCTGCACAATTTAAGTTTCATGTAAGAATTAGGGCGTGCACGCAACCTAAATAGTGAGGAAAATGAGCTTGGGAAATCAGATTCAAAGAGTTTGGACGGTTTTTGTATCAAACTTACCGGGGCAACTACACTGGCAAGGTGTTTGAAAAGTTTTCGACAGACATGGAGTGGTTGTGGATGTGTTTGTAACAAGAAAGAGAGCGAGAGATGGAACCGGATTCGGATTTGTACGTTTGGGGTCAAAGAAGGATGCAGATCGAATCATAGAGCATTTTCATGGATTTCGGCTTTATGAATACAAATTAAAGGTAATGATGGCACAAAGGGAGACTAGGGATACATTTTGGAGAAGAAACATGATAACATTGATTCAAGGACGAACAAGGAGATCCAGAAACATTAGGATGATCATGATCGTACGACCAATTCCAAAAGGAATCTAGTGAGGCGGTGTAACAAGGATGAGGTCGGTGATGATCAGATGACATTGAAAGAGCAATCTAGAGTGGAAGAGAAACACAAATGCGTGGATGGGGTTGTTAATACCGATAAATGGGAAATTTTATAGAATTGCGCTTTGGGTTTTTGCTGTCAACCCAGCCAAATAGCGGATCTTGCCAATGAGATTACAATAGCGAAATTGACAGGTTTTACGTTGATGCGAGTTGCGGGCTCTATTGTATTATTCATGTTTGAAGATAAAGAATCAAGGAAGAGAAATTTGGAGACTAGGCGTCTAGAAAATGTTTTGAAAATTTAATTGAATGGTCGCCTACATCCTTTTTACCGAATCAAAGTGTATGGCTTTCATTAAGTGGCATTCCTATTCATGGATGGTCTGAAGAAACATTTCAAAATATTGCAGCGATTTGGGGCGAACTCGTACGGATTGACATTGAGACTTTGGCGTCTTTAACGTTTGAACGATGTCGATTTTAGATCGAAACCGACTGGATTTCACACATAGATGAAGTAATGGACTTGCGCATTAACGACAACGTCTTCACAATTCGCGTTACAGAAATTGAGGAAGCAATTGGCCCTAAGTGTGATTGTAGTTGTGAGGCGGCGAACTACTCGGAAGATACATTGAGTACTGAGGATTTGAACATGGATATGTCCAGCCTTGATAAGGTGTCTATAAGTGGGAGGTCAGCAAATGATGCAGTGGTACCCGATTCTTTCTGTTATTCGGCTCTGGGATCGAGCCAAATTGATCGTATGTGGAATGAGGACAAGAGGGAGGTTTGGCGTGTCATGAGCATGAAAGGTTGGATGGCGGATGAAGATGTAAACTTTGTCCATCGTGAAAGGGAAAGTCAGCGAATTCTGGATGTTTTGCTGACTGTTGCTGTGATGGATGTTTTTCCAAACAATGTGGGAGTACCGTGTGATAAACTAGTTGTCGAAGAACTAGTAGCTGATGAATTGAGCCCACGTGTTGATGGGTCAAGGATAGAAATTCCTAGGGCTAATAAGGCTAAAACAATTGAATACAATGGAGAGTTTAGAAGGTTGCGACGGGTTTCAGAAATCGAACTGAGTTTTTTATCGCCTGGTGAGCAAGGTGAGGCTAAAGTGGAGCTCGTTAAAAAGGGCAGGGGTCGTCCGAAGAAAAACCTAAAACCATCAGAGGTAATTGCTAATGGCTCTTTGTCAGATTCGGACTTTATTAACCGAAAATGGATTATTTTAAGAGAAGCGGGGGAAACATTGAAATTGGGTAAACTGATTGGGGTGAAAACAATTGGAAACGAACAAGAAATTGTAAAGGATATCGTGCGTATTATTGAAGCGCAAGAACGACAATAATTGAAAAGAGCGTTGAGTTTGTGGTCGTGGAATGTGAGTGGGATTGTTTCAGCGTTGAAGCGTAATTCGGTTCAACACTTTTTGGCGAGGGGTGGTGTTGATCGAACATCTTGGTTTTGAATACTAGCGTGAATATTTTGTGTTTTGGTTTCTTGCGTTAGTTTTTTCGTGTTTGTTTGGTTGTTTTTAGCGTTTTTTCTTTATCTCATACTCCTCGATACTCTTTTCCTCCATTTAGGTGTAGGGAGGTTTTTAATGAGGCCATGGAGTGTGATGACACTGTATGATACTTATTAATAAAATCATACTCTTTTGCCGATCAAAAAAAATTTTAATTTAGTAATTCGACCCTCTCAACTTTCGATCTTGAAATCAATTTCATATTCAATTTGATTCTTAAACTTCTTTGTCCGATTCAATAATACTTATACTCAACTTTTAGATAAAAACAAGTACATAAACGCGATGTTTTGTTCAAATCAGAAGTCAAACTTAAATGATAATTTAAATCAAACAGTCAAGTTAAGACAAAACTAAGGAACCAAAATATGTATTAACCCAAATAAAAAGTTTGGGTCAATTTAAAAAGTCTTAAGGAATCAAGCCTTTGTTTTTTTATTCCGAGATTGAAATCAAACTTTAGACGCAAGATAAACTATAACCAAAGAACTAAACATCTATTTCCATTAATTTCAATTGTCGTTTGGATTATTCTACTTACCAGAATTTTATTACTATGTTACAAAATCATAGTATTCTTCTATAAATCGACTTTCAAAACTACGAGACTACGTCGTACTCTGTTTCCGACATGAAAGCTGTTGCAAAAGCTGAAGTTGGCTAGTTAAGCTTGTGGTCGAGGATTATGTCATTGTCGATTTTAGTTCTTTTGACGAATTGGCCTTTGATTCTTGGCCTTGATTCGGTGTAGGCCTTCCGGGAAGCGTATCAGATTGTTTTCTAAAATTTTTGGTTCCTCCTATTCTCTTTGTACCTTAAAACTCGAGCCTCGCGGTCAGTTGTGCCGACTTGGGAAGCTTGGTTGGTGGTCGGAGTTGACGAGATGGGTACGTTTGGATCGGCCATGGTTCGAACTATTCCCACTTCAAGTGACGAATATGAAACCTGAAAGTTGTATATAATTTGGTCAAATTGTGATTTTAATACCTCAGTTATGATTACTTTTGAAATTTAATCCTATACATTAATTTGTATCAATACATTTTAAAGAGAATGGAAGTAAAGAATTGAAGCCTCTACTAACTAGTGATGTGCATAACACGGAGATTCGACCGATCAAATTTTATGATTCGGGATTTAAGAAAAATAGATTTAGGTTGGGTCGGGTCGGGTTTAAATTTAGAGTAAAAATATTTAATTTGACCCAACATGAGATAATTATGTAATTCACACATATATTTTGGGATAAAATTACGAGTCTTGTTTTTTCGCGTCGAGTCAACTCCAGTTTTGCTCACCCCTACTTATAGGCAAGTAAAAACTTTCCATACAATCCTAATCATGCCCAAATATAAATATATGATTATGAAATGATTAAAATACTGGAATTTCATACACAACATGAACATAATATAAATATAATATGCAAGTTAATAAGTATGCAAATATATCAAATTTGATTATTAACGTATTTAAATTTATATAAATATAAAATATATTAAATATGATTATGACATAAATATAGGAATATAAACTGAATATAAGCAACAAGAATTCATCTCAATCCTAAAAGTTAAAATCCAATCAAATGGTATCCATATGAACAAACTTTGAATATTCTGGCAAAACAAAAGGTTGGTAATATCTATATATACCTATACATGCAACCCACACTATGCAAACTATCAAACCCTAATTTGAACTTTCAAATGGCTAATTTCAATGTTTTCTTGATGCTTTCCTTGCATGTTTTGTTTTTGGTTTCGAGTTTTGCAACTCATTCACTTCATTCGTTTTCGGTTCCTGATCAAGCATTTGAAGATGAAATAAAAATACGTCCGTCATTTTATGAATTCAACACTTTTCGTCGTCGATATTCACCTCAATTGACAACAGTAGAGTCTAGTATATCTGCAACTATTACGAAATCGACCAAAAGACAAGAAATACGTCAGATCGATCATGAATCCATGCAATTAAAAGGAGGTGGAAAACGTACATTGATAGATGAAGGCAAGAAAGCCATTAAAGCTAGCCTGAAAAGGAATGTCGAAAATCCTTTGGAGTCAAAGATAAAAAGTCCATGTGGTCCTGATCCTATACATCACTGATGATCTCACATCTTATAACATAAGTTGATCACAATAGAAAAAACGTAGTTTGTATTAGATGAATGTATGCTGAACTTTATTAGTGCTACGTATTAGACATTGAACAATATATACATGTATACGTATGTATCTGATATGAATGAAACTTTTTATATAACATATTTCCTAAATTTTAGTTATAATATTCCATCTTACACCGTTTGCACCAAAATTCCCTCTCTTTAAATTTCATACTCTCTTTTAGAAATAAAATTTTGAAATTCGATTTAATAAAATTTAAGGACAGACACATAATTTTATGTCAATGGTGTAAATTTTGTATAAAATCCTCAACATTTACACTTGCAAGCTTATTACTCGCTAATCGAAATAATTTGGGGAACAAATTCTTCAAGGTATCCTTAGTAATAAAAATCAGAAAAGATGAAAATTGTTAGAAAATAAATAAAAATTATTATTTGTATCGGTTGTTTAATTTGATAACAAATTAAAAACTTAAAACTGAAAAGAGATTAAAATAAAATTTAAGGCCTAATATGACGTAAAAAGATAATATGAATATGAACACCAAACTCAAACAATTTTTACAAGAGTAATATTTTTATACACAAACAGTGTGAAAGATTTACACAACTTTTCATATTTAAATAATGAAATTTTAATCTCTATATGTAAACTATAAAACTATAAATCTTAAATTTTAAATTCTAAACCCACAATTCATAACTTCTAAAATTAATAAAATTATATTAATTAAATTTTATTCCATTTGTGTATTAAATAATTTTTTATAAATTGGAGAATTATAGGAAAGTGTGTTCAAAGAATTATATACGGATTTGGATCCAAAAAGGATTCCAATCGTTAAATTCGTTAAAACTAAAAACTTTTAAGGTTGGCTTTTGATGTGATCTTCCTTTTATCCAAATCTTCCTTTTTATTTTTTTCATTTATCACTTCGGGATGCAAAAATTCTCTTTAGGTTATATTTTTTATGCATAAAGTTAGAAAATGTTCTTAATATTTGACTGAAAAATTATTTTAATTTTTTTAAGTACATTAAGCTTTAATATTTTATCTTAAGTTAAAATAGTTAGTTAATTAACGACAAATTACTTGACATGGTGTGAGAAACCTCCATGACAATGCACACTGACATAACAATGACAAATAAACAAAGGTGCTGACTTGACACAATGACACACAAGTAAAACTAAAATTATATAAAATACAATTTAATTTTTTTTCTTATGATGCGTTATTTTGTCAGTCATATCAAGTTGTTCATCGTTAGTTGATTACAATTTTCATTCACAAAATGACCATTTTGACTCAAAATAGAACATTGAGTGTTAAAATGTTTTCATTCACGGAATGACATTTTTTATAAACATATTTGATCGGTTTGTCGATAAATTAATTTGAAGCAAATATTATAAAAATTTATTATGGAGGCGATACTTCTAATTTAATTTGTTTTACTCGTAACATAAGAATTTGAATTCTATACATTATATAAATTATCTAATATCTTTTTCCGCTAAAATAATTAATAGTTGTCTTTTAAGTTATACATAAATAAATTTATTATATGTTCGAATTATTTCGAGTCTAACCAAAATTAATTGGTTTAGTTGCTAAGGATACACATTCTGCTCCATCTTGTATAGGTTCGAATCTCGAAACGAGAATATAATATCTATCTATTTAAACAAAAAAATTGATTAAATTTTAATTCCCTAATTCAATTTACAATGTATAACATAAAAGTATAGCATAGCTACTTATTTATATCCTTTTTGCCGTTCCTTTTTTTTTATCGGCAAAAATCTGTATATTAATGGGAAAATATACAACTCGTGTCACACGTGCGCCTCATTAAAAACCTCCCTAAGCCCAACCGAGGAAAAAAGTACGACACATGGACTAAAATATACAACGCCCCTCACAAAGAAAACAATCATATAGAGGCCTGAAATAAAGATGCTCGTGTCACCCCTTCCTTTGCTAGCACATCCGCTAAGCCATTCGCCTCACGGAAAATGTGGTTAAAGCATACGGACCCAAAAGTGAGACATGCTTGATCGATCAAACCAAAAATCTCCCACAAAAGCCAAGGCCCTCGTTCCAAATGCAACACCCAACCAAGAGCAATTTTTGAATCCGACTCCACCACGAGGGGACGAGATGCCCATTTAGAAGCTGCAAAGAAATTCAACGCAAAAGCGATTGCCCACAACTCTGCTACATTGGAATCAAGGGAACCAAGTGGACCCGAGAAGAGAGCTAGAATTTTAGTGTGTCCCCAATTGGAGGCTCCCAACTCACCCCCACACGACATGGCTTAGAAACTACAAAGTCACTGAACGAGCTCGGGCAATCCCACCATTAAAAACAAGAAGCAAATCTCTGAAGCCGGTAGAAGTTTACCGTTAAAAACACATTCATTCCGCGTAAGCCTTAAAGTGCCCGTGAAAGAACAATGAAATCCCGGGATGAAAAAATCAGAAAAAGTCCTCGGCATCGGCAAAGACACCCCCCACCAACGCCTAAACCAATCCCAAATTCCTTGGGCAAACGAGCATAGGAAAAACAAGTGATCAATCTCCTCCTCCCCCTCACGACACCAAGCACACATACCTTGCTGCTAATCCAATATGATGCCACGAAGCTTCTAAAAATCAAAGGTTGGTAAACAGCGTAGCCATGTGAACCACAAAAACGCCTGAACCTTCGGAGGTACGAGGAGTTTCCACGCAAAACACTCACTGAAATCGCTCCCTCTCACCTTGTCCAACATAAGAAGACGTGATAGAGCCTTTACTGAAAAGGTCCCGCGCGTATTAGGTGTCCAGACTAACATATCAAATGCACCATGCCGTAACCTCACAGGTCCAAAGAGCGAGATGAGCTCCCGAAGCTGTCGAAGCTCAAACGAACGCAAGCCTCGACGAAAGAAACTCTCCCAGCGGTCATGCTGAAAGCTACCGCCATCGAAAAGGTCAGCGACGAAAGCCAAACGATTCACCACTATCGAAAATAACTGTGGGAATATATCCTTCAATGGTTTCTCAACACACCACGCATCAAACCAAAATAAAACTCGTGGACCATCACCAACCTTCCAAACAAAACTAGTCTAACCCATGAACTTTTGCACACTATCGGAGCTCACAGTTTTGACAATCTGTTTCCAAATTTCTGACAACGAACCCCTGTAGGCAGAGTTAAATCGCCACCACTTGGCTGCCTCACCATATTTTGCCACGATGATGGCCCTCCACAAAGATGATTCATCCCTAGCATACCGCCAAGACCATTTTTCCAAGAGTGCTTTATTTCGAACCTCCAAATCCGCAACCCCCAACCCACCAAAATGACATGGCCGAAAAACCATACTCCATATTACTTGACATATTTTCCGTTGCAAACTCACCCCACCTCACAGAAAAGCACGCCTCACTTTGTCTATTGCTGCGATAACACCATTCGGCACCCGAAACAAACCCATATAATAAACTGGAAGTGAAGAAAGAACAAAGTTTACCCGTGTGACACGAGCAGCAAAAGATAAAGATGTCGCTTTCCAACCAACGAGCTTTCGTCGAACCGAGGCTATAACTGGTTCCCATACAACAATGTTGCAAGGATTCACCCCCAACGGCAGCCCCAAATAAACAAAAGGCAATTCACCTTTCCGACAACACAAGACAACCACCATTGAATCAAACATCCCCTCATCCATGCCAATAGTATAAAGAGAGGACTTGTTGAAGTTAATTTTCAAACCAGAATAGTCATAACTTGGAAGCAACACAGTAACATGCGGATAGTCATAATGCTCTCAACGGAGGCTCCAAAGAATAGAATGGTGTCATCAGCAAATTGAAGATGCAATAGCGGCACCCCCAGAGCGAACGAAACCCCACGGATGAGCCCCAACTTCTCCGCTTGAACGAACATCCTATGTAGTGCTTCTGCCATAATAACGAACAGTAAATGCGACAGCGGGCAACCTTGCCGCAGACAATGCCCCATTCGAAATTCTTTATTGGCGCTACCGTTTAACAAAACTGACAACCCCACTGTGTTGATACACTCTGTAATCAGACGATGCCAAGAATCTTATATATCGAATTAAGCAAGTTGATTGGTCGAAAATCGCTCAAGGTGACCGGTGAATCAACCTTAGGCAAAAGCACAAGGAATGTGTTGTTCGAACCCACAGGTAACTTGTCGGATGCAAAACAAATCATCTAAAAACCGCCCAACATCATCACAAACCACCTCCCAACACTTCTTAAAAAATTCCATATTGTAGCCGACCGGCCCCGGTGACTTCGAGCCCTCACACCCACGAACAACCGCCCACACCTCATCGAGAGTGAAAGGCGCCACTAACCCCTTATTTTCAGCTTCACTCACCCTATTAAAATTCCCGTCAAAGCTCCAAACACAAGACCTTTCATCCGCGGCAACCAACCAATAGAATCAGTGTAATAAAAAACGAGAAGCTTGTTGATAATTAAAAAGAATATTTATTTGGATCATTAGAAATTGGACCATCAATTCATCTTGTAAAATGATTCGTTCGGTTATTTTAAAATAGAATAAATAAAGATTCTAATGTTATAAATTATATAAATTTTAAAAAAATGTTTCGTGATAAATTTTTTTAAATATTTAATTTAAATTAATCGGTCAAAAGATTTAAAACGATGACATTAACCAAAAGAAAAAGTCTTATTTACATATAGCTTTTATTGTTCAAGAACTCAATTCTAACAAAAATAGTATAACTGGTTTGAATTTGAATCATGGTTCAACCCGTTTCATGAGTAAGCAAAAACTTATTATTCGGGAGGGAGTAAATAATTAAGATTAATAAAGACAATGTACAATTAACCATTAAAAAATGGGATATAGTTTAAATGAATTGAAAAATAAGAGGTCAAATAAGTAAATATCCCTTATATTTTTTAAGTAAAAATCCATATGACTCCGTCATTGTTTATCATACAGTCCATGGGACGGAGGGATCAAGGGCATAAGTCTCTATTATGAAACTTAAATATTCGATAAATTTTGATTTAATAATAAATTGACCCATGTTTAAAATTTAAAGTTATTTAGTTATAATTAAACACTTACAAAATTAAAGAAGGGTAGATTCGTGTCCCCAATAGTTTTATTCTAATAGCAATTTAGGTTCATGTAAAACTTTAAAAGCCTTATAATTTTAAAATTTAGTAATTCGACCCTCTCAACGTTCGATCTTGAAATCGATTTCACATTTAAATTTGATTCTTAAACTTCTAATTTCATTGTTTTCTTCATGCTTTCATTGCATGTTTTGTTTTTGGTTTCGAGTTTTGCAAGTTGTTCACTTCATTCGTTTTCGGCTCCTGATCAAGAATCTGAAGATGAACTGAAAGTACATCCGTCATTTTACGAATTTGACTCTTTTCGTCGTCGATATTCACTGCAATTGACAACCGTAGCGGCTGGTATATCTGCAACTATTATGAAATCAACTAAAAGACAAGAAATACGTGAGACCAATCATGAATCCATGCAATTAAAAGGAGGTGGAAAATGTACATTGATAGATGAAGTCAATAACGCCATTAAAGCTAACATGAAAGGGAATGTCGAAAATCCTTTGGAGTCAAAGAGAAAAAGTCCATGTGGTCCTGATCCTCTACATCACTGATGAACTCATATCTTATAACAACAGTTGATCACAATAGAAAAAAAAACGTAGTTCGTATTAGATGAATGTATGCTGAACTTCATTAGTACTATGTATTAGACGTGGAACAATATATACATGTACACATATGTATCTTATATGAATGAAACTTTTTATATAACATATTTCCTAAATTTTAGTTATAATATTCCATATTACTCCGTTTGCACCAAAATTCCCTCTCTTTAAATTTCATACCCTCTCTTTTAGCAACAAAATTTTGAAATTCGATTTAATAAAATTTAAGGACAGACAAATAATTTTATTTCAATGGTGTAAATTTTGTATGAAATCCTCAACATTTACACTTGCAAGCTTATTACTTGCTAATCGAAATAATTTGGGGAACACGTTCTTCAAGGCATACTTAGTAATAAAAATCAAAAAAGATGAAAATTGTAAGAAAATAAAAAAAATATTTTTTGTATCGGTTGTTTAATTTGATAACAAATTAAAAATTTAAAACTCAAAAGAGATTCAAATAAAATTAAGGCCTAATATGAAGTAAAAAGATAATATGAACACCAAACTTAAACAATTTTTCCAAGAGTAATAATTTCTATACACAAACTGTAACCCCTAAACCCGACCCGGTAGAATTGGGTCGAATATAAGGTGTCAACTCAAAGTTTGTCCCTCACACAAGTAACCTGATTCAAAACATAAATTCCAAAATAGATAATAATAGTATCGCATATTCCAAATGTGCATGCATAATAAAACATAATAACCCCAAATAAAACACCCAGAATCTTAAATTATATACAATCCAATAAAACATTTAATATAAATAAGTCCAAGTCTCATATTGATAATAATAAATAAATAAAGCTGGAAAACGAGGTCCTCCAAGTACCGTAGCCTAGACCTGAGTATCTGAAAGTAGAAACTAAGGGGGAGTCAGCGAAAACGCTTAGTGTGTCTCTACAGTGCAACAAAACTAACAGAGTAATTATAACAACAGAGACAACCAAACATTATCATAATACAGTTTTTCCATCATGAATCAATTCAAACACATAAGCAAGTATTAATGAATATGCAACACAATATGACATGCACCCAAACTACATCACCATCCGAAGAGTAAGGTTCCCCAGAACCACTCTCTACATCATCACCATTCGAAGTGGAATCCAGCCCGTAGGGTGAAACCACTGATCCGAAGTAGACATCATCCCGACGAATGAAGCTACTGAACTTCCCCGTACAAAATCCCAACCAAAATGAGATGACATAAAATCCGAGCACTGAATCTGAATGCATTATTTATCAACAGAAACACATAATCATATAATACGATATACAATAATCCGAATCTGAATGTATAAACAAATATTGTATAACATTACATAATGTTGAACAAGTCATCCTTAGTAATAAAAATCAGAAAAGATGAAAATTGTTAGAATATAAATAAAAATATTAAAAAAATATTATTTGTATCAGTTGTTTAGTTTGATAACAAATTAAAAATTTAAAACTCAAAAGAGATTAAAATAAAATTTAAGGCCAAATATGATATAAAAAAGATAATATGAATATGAACACCAATCTTAAACTATTTTTACAAGAGTAATATTTTCTATACACAAAATGTAACCCCCTAAACCTGACCCAAAAGAATTGGGTTGAATATAAGGAGTCATCTCAAAGCTTGTCCCTCACACAAGTAACCTGATTCAAAACATAAATTCCAAAATAGATAATAATAGTATCGCATATTACATACTGATAAAATATTCCTTAAAATATAAAACATTCAAAATGTGCATGCATAATAAAACATAATAACCCCAAATAAAACATCCATAATCTGAAATTATATACAATCCTATAAAACATTTAATATAAATAAGTCCAAGTCTCATACTGATAATAATATATAAATAAAGCTGGAAAACGAGGTCCTCCAAGTACCGTAGCCTAGACCTGAGTATCTGAATGTAGAAACTAAGGGAGAGTCAGCGAAAACGCTCAGTGTGTCTCTACAGTGCAAACAAAACTAACAGAGTAATTATAACAACAGAGACAACAAAACATTATCGTAATATAGTTTTTCCATCATGAATCAATTCAAACACATAAGCAAGTATGAATGAGTATACAACACAATATGACATGCATACAAACTACATCACCATCCGAAGAGTAAGATTCCTAGAACCACTCTCTACCTCATCACCATCCGAAGTGGAATCCAGCCCGTAGGGTGAAACGACTGATCCGAAGTAGACATCATCCCAACGAATGAAGCTACTGAACTTCCCCGTACAGAATCCCAACCAAAATGAGATGACATAAAATCCGAGCAATGAATCTAAATGCATTATTTATCAACAGAAACACATAATCATATAATACGATATACAATAATCCGAATCTGAATGTATAAACAAATATTGCATAACATTACAGAATGTTGAACAAGTCAAACATCACAGATCAATAGAATATAATCATCACACATCAACAGAACACAACATGTATACATTTCAGCAAATCATCACATTTACATATAGAGCACTGTAAGCAAACTACACAGAAGAGAACACACCTCAAGTAGCTAACACTCAACATCGACGGTGACATCTTCCACGCTCAACTCTTTCTCTAGTTCGGTCAGAGTGAGCTCATATAAGAATTAAATACACCATGAAGATATTACTACTATGCCAAGACATTGATAATATAAATATCGAATGTATATTAATAATTAAACTCACGACGGATCCCGATGGCTGAGTAACAGGAGGTCGTCCAGGTGGAGGAGGGGTAAGGATCTCAGTATCTGAGTCAATGTCGTCTGCAAATACGAATAATACCAATTAATTTTTCCGATATTCAAATCTTTAAATTCAAGTATAAATGAATAAAAGTGGTCAAAACGGTCTTTCGGTTTCAAATATTGGAAAACGGTCAACGGAATCGGAATCAGGATGTCGAAAAACATGAATTAGCCCTTTATTAGACAGTCTGGTTCGGTTTTGTCAACCCGGTCCAGAAGACTAGACCGGTTCAGACTGGTTCAACATAAAATCCCTAATTCGAAAATTAGGGCACAACATCCCCCTGATTCCTCACCGCTGGTGACCTCTCGCTTCAAATTCCGACGAGTTTCTGAGACTCACATACACAAAAAACTTACACGAGAGAAATGAACAATTGAGACCAAACCAATTTGCAAAAAAAAAAAACAAGACGACATCGGCGTGAGGGATTTCCGAAGCAACAAAAAAGCTTACCGATGAGTTTCGGGCAAAGGGCAGCCGAAGAGGGTTAGTTGAAAATGGAGAAAGGGGGTTTCTTTTCTTTTGCTCGCACAAGACGTTGAAGGAGAGGGAAGAGAACGGCCAAAACAAGAGAAAATGGTTGAAAGGTTCTATTTATACCCCAAGAAATGGGTTAATTACAGAGCGTGCCATTATACTTTCTAGGGTTTATGAAACGACACTTAAGTTTTGCGATCGTTACAATGTGATCACTGAAATTCTTAAAATTCCCAATTTAATCATTAAAATTTAATTAAGTTTTCAACTGAAATTCCCAATTATTAGGGTTTTTAATTTAGGGAAAAATTGGGTGTTACAACTCTCTCACCGTTAAAAAGAAATTTCGGCCTCGAAATTTACCTGGGGCAAAAAGATACGGATACTGAGCTCGGATGACAGTTTTGGGCTCCCACGTAGCCTCATCATGACTACGACTACGCCACAGAACTTTGACCATCTTAATGGTCTTCCTTCTGAGAACCTTTTTATTCTGAGCAAGAATCTAAATAGGCTCCTCCTCAAAACGCATATCAGGACGAACCTCAATATCTTCAACAGGCATGACATGTGACGGATCAGGATGATAACGTCTCAACACAGAAATACGGAAAACATCGTGAATACGCTGAAGCTCTGGTGGTAGCTCTAGCTGATAGGCAACTGGTCCATCTCGACGAATAATCCGATAGAAGCTAATGTAACGGGGACTCAGCTTGCCCTTTCGACCAAATCGAAGTACCTTCCTCCAAGGAGATACTTTCAAGAAAACCTCATCACCCACCTCAAACTCAAGATCACGACGTCTCAAATCAGCATAAGACTTTTGTCTGTCAAAAGCAGCCTTAAGCCGATCCCGAATCAATCTGACAGTCTACTCAGCCTCATGCACAATCTTCGGTCCCAACAATCTGTGCTCATTCAACCCAGTCCAACCAATAGGTGAACGACACCTACGCCCATACAGAGCCTCATACGGTTCCATCTTGATACTGGCCTGATAACTATTATTATAAGAAAACTCTGTAAGCGTCTAGGAATCCTCCCAACTGCCTCTCAAATCAAGAATACAACCTCTCAACATATCCTCAAGAATTTGGATCACACGCTAAGACTTACCATATGTTTGCAGATAATAAGATGTACTGAATTTCAACCGAGTACCCAAAGCAGAATGAAGAGACCCCCAGAATCATGTAGTGAACCTCGGATCTCTGTCGGACATAAAAGATAACGGTACCCCGTGAAGTTGAACGATCAAAAAAATATAAAGCCGGGCTAACTTACTCAAAGAATAGTTAACTCAGACAGGAATGAAATGTGTGGACCTCGTCAGACGATCAAAATAACCCAGATGGAATCCTTCTTCGACGGAGTCAAAGGAAGTCCACTAACAAAGTCCATAGTCACGCGCTCCCACTTCCACTGAGGAATCTCAATATGTTGTAGTAACTTAGACAAACGTTGATGCTCTGCTTTGACTTTCTGACAAGTCAGGCACGTCGATACAAATCCGACGACGTCCCACTTGATACCTTTCCACCAGTACCTTTCACGAAGATTCTTATACATCTTGTCACCACAAGGATGCATAGAATAAAGACTGTCATGGGCCTTACAGAGAATAACCTGTTTTTACCCAGATTTCCTCGGAATACAATACTGGCCACAAAAACATTATACTCCATCCTGATCAATAGAGAAATCTAGAGATGTACCATCACGCACCTCTCTGATACAATGCATAAAAAACGGATCACTAGGCTGTTAAACTCGAATATCAGAAATCAATGTAAGAATAACCCGAAGTTCTGCCATCAGACTGCCATTATCGTACAAACTCATCCGAGCAAACAAATCTCTTAGATCTGAAATAGCGTTACGACTCAATGCATCAGCAACGACATTAGCTTTACCAAGATGATACTCAATCTCCCAATCATAATCCTTGAAAAGCTCTAACCAGTGACGCTGTCTCAGATTAATCTCTTTCTGAGTGAGGAGGTATTTCAGACTCTTATGGTCTGTATAGATATAACGCTTCTCCCCGTAGAGATATTGTCTCCAGATATTAAGTGCAAAGATAACAACAACAAGCTCTAGATCATGGGTAGGATAGTTACACTCATGTTGTTTTAACTATCGAGATGCATAAGCCACTACCTTCCCGTCCTACATCAAAACACACCCCAATCTGGTGTACGAAGCAACACTAAAAAATGTATAAGCCTTACATGGCTCAGGCTGAATCAAAACTAGTTCTTCAGTCAACACAAATTTAAGCTTCTCGAAACTAGACTTCTGAGCCTCAGTCCAAACGAAGGGAACACTCTTCCTCAGAATCTTAGTCAACGGAGCTGCAATAGAAGAGAAACCCTCAACGAATCTCCGATAATAACCAGCTATATCCAAGAAGCTCCGAACCTCAGAAACATTCTTGGGCTGCTTCCAACTCATAATAGCCTCAACCTTCATCGGATCAAGTTGAATACCCTGAGCAGAAACTATATGACCCAGAAACATAACCTCAGAAAGCCATAACTCACACTTACTGAATTTGGCATATAGTTGTTTCTCTCGTAGAATCTGTTATACAATCCGAAGATGTTCCTCATGCTCTTCCTCATATCTAGAATATACCAAAAATTCATCAATAAATACCACAACAAACTGGTCAAGATAGGGTTGAAACACAATATTCATCATATCCATAAAACCGGCACGAGCGTTAGTCAACCCAAAAGGCATCACAAGGAACTCATAATGGCGATATCGTGTCCGAAAAGCTATTTTGAACACATCAGAATCCTTAACCTTGAGTTGGTAATAACCAGATCTCAGGTCTATCTTAGAGAATACCGTAGCTCCTCGGAACTGGTCAAACAGATCATCAATACGAGGAAGAGGATACTTGTTCTTGATCGTCAGCTTGTTCAGCATCCGATAATAAATACAGAGTCGAAGTGTCCCATCCTTCTTCTTAACAAACAGAACAAGAGCTGTCCAAGGAGAAACACTGGGTCGAATGAAACCTCGATCCAACAGTTCTTGCAACTGAATCTTCAACTCTTTAAATTCCTTTGGTGCCATTCGATAAGGTTCCATAGACACAAGAGCTGTACCTAGATAAACCTCGATGCCAAACTCAACCTCATCACGTTTTTGCGATACCTCAGGTAATTCTTCTGGGAAAACGTTTGGAAAGTCTTCACAACTCGAATCTTATCTAATTTGGAATCAGACTATCTCGGATCAAGGATATTGGCAAGATAAGCGATAGACCCTTTCCTGATCATTTTCTCAGCTTTGAGTGTTGAGACGATGTTACATAGGAACCCTCTGCGCTCACCAATCAGAATCACCTCACGATCATCAGGAGTTCTCAGTGTAGCTCTTTTCTTTTCACAGTCTAAAGTAACATGATGTGCAAACAACCAATCCATACCCAGAATAAGATCGAACTCTCCAAAAGGTAACTCCATCAAATCAGTTGAAAAGACTTCCCCTTGAATCTCAAGAGGACAATTCTTGTATACTTTAGTAACCTCAACTTGATTACCCATCAGATTGTGTACAGTAACAACACTAATGGTATCCTCAAAAGAAATCTCAAGACCCCAAACACAGAACTTGCAACATATGAATAAGTCAAACCATTATCTAGCACAGCAAAATATGGAATGGAATGGATAGAGAATATATCGGCAATAACATTTGGTTCATAACGGTCCTCGTGCCTCCTAGTAGAATAAACTAACCCTGGCTGTCTGGCCCTCGATCATGCTGATCCTCCACTCGGAGCTGGTCTACCTCTACTAGAAGAGCGTGAAGAAATAGATCTGACCTGACCTCTTCCCCTGGCGGGAGTCTGTACTGATGTCTGAGACTTATTAGTAGTAAAAGCTGAGGGAGGTGAAATCGGACAATCTCTGAAACGATGCTCGAAGGAACCAAATCTAAAACAAGCTCCAGTCTGCCTCCTACACTCGCCCGAATGCCACTTCTTGCAAAAAGGACATTGTGGCACCCCTCGAGTACTAGTCGAACCACCAGCACTAACAGTCGGAATAGAAGAAGTCACTGGTCTAGCTCTCGAATAACTCTGATAGTATGTCTCATCTCTGGCCCTCTTCCTAGACTGATTTCCCTGACTATGCTGAACTGGCACTAACACTAGTCTCTTCATTCTATCAGATCAATAGAACTCAACCTGTCTCAACTCGTCTTCATTACGCTCAGCTGTCCTAGCTCGTCAAGTTATATCATTGTATTCTTGGTCCATATGTAAAGCAACACTGTCCTTTATCGTAGGACGCAATCCCTTCATAAACCAATCACACATGTCATTTTCTATGGTAACTAACCCTGGGACGTACTGAATCAATCTCATAAACTCGATCTCATAGTCATTAACAATCATGTCATTCAGTCTTAGATTCATGAAATCATCTCTGCACTTAGCTATATAATCAACTCCGACATATCAATCACAGAAAGCTTGTCTGAAATTATCCCAAGTAACAGTACTAGCTGGAGTAACAAGCTCCTCAGCCTCCCACCAATTCTGGGTTTCACCTTGCAGTAGTGAAATGACAGACTTGAGTTTTCGGTCAGTAGGATAATCCATCTCAAAAAATAATCGCTGAATCTTCTTCAGCCAGTACCCTGCATCTGTTGGGTCTGTACCCGTCTTTCCATCGAACATAGTCATCTTGGCAGCAAGAAACTCTGTGGATATGGGTCTCCGAACATTCTCAAACTGACGAAGGTATCTCTCTGAATAGTTACAACATATGTTCCCACTGTCTCACTATCCCCTGAATCACGATGACCACTACCTTGAGCAGGATGAACATGTGGGTTTGCTCCACCGGCCTGCTGAGCTCCAGTCTACTGAGCTCCTGTCTGCTGAGCTCCTGTCTGATCCACATGTTGTTCCTCCTCATTCGCACCCTGTACCTCATCTTGATTTTGTATCGAACCCTCTAGAGGTAGAATGTCACTATCCGCAGTCACGGTACGACCTTGTCCTCGGCCACGGCCTCAGCCACGACCTCGATCGGTCGCTACTCTAGAACTTCTCCGAGGTGACATTGTAGTATATCTACAAAAGACATAATCCTAAGATTAGATTCGGTACTTGGAGAGCTTATTTAGAATATGTATAAATATATTCATAATAGATCATAAATTTATCTGAAATTCCCGCTTTACCCCGAAAACATTTGAGAATGCATGCAAAAATTTATTTTCGATTTCAAATTGATTTAAATCACTCAGGCCGAGTTTTGAACCTGGCTCTGATACCACTAAATGTAAACCCTTAAACCTGACCCGGAAAAATTGGGTCGAATATAAGGAGTCAACTCAAGGTTTCTCCTTCACACAAGTAACCTGATTCAAAACTCAAATTCCAAAATAGATAATAATATCGCATAATACATACTGATAAAATATTCCTGAAAATATTAAATATTCAAAATGTGCATGCATAATAAAACAAAATAACCCCAAATAAAACATCCAGAATCTGAAATTATATACAATATGATAAAACATATAATATATAAAAGTCCAATTCTCACATTGATAATAATAAATAAATAAAGCTGGAAAATGAGGTCCTCTAAGTACCGTAGCCTAGACCCGAGTATCTTAAAGTAGAAACTAAGGGGGAGTCAGCAAAAACGCTCAGTGTGTCTCTACAATGCAAATAGAACTAACATAGTCATTATAACAACAGAGACAACCGAACATTATTAGAATACAATTTTTCCATCATGTATCAATTCAAACACATAAGCAAGTATGAATGAATATGCAACACAATATGACATGCACCCAAACTACATCACCATCCGAAGAGTAAGGTTCCCCATAACAACTCTCTATCTCATCACCATCCGAAGTGGAATCCAGCCCGTAGGGCAAAACCATTGTACACAATCCGAACCAAAATTATATGACATAAAATCCGAGCTCTGAATCTAAATGCATTATTTATCAACAGAAATGCATAATCATATAATCCGATATACAATAATCCGAATCTTAATGTATAATCAAATAATGCACAACATTACAGAATGTTGAACAAGTCAAACATCACATATCAATAGAATATAATCATCACACATCATCAGACCACATCATGTATCCATTTCAGCAAATACAGATCAAGTAGCTAACACTCAACGTCAACGGTGACGTCTCCCACGCTCAGCTCTATCTCTAGGTTGGTCAGAGTCAGCTCCTATAACAATTAAATACACCATCAAGATATTACTACTATGACAAGACATTGATAATATAAATATCGAATGCATATTAATAATTAAACTCATGAGCGGATCTCGATGTCTGAGCAACAGGAAGTCGTCCAAGTGGAGGAAAGGGAAGGATCTCAGTATCCGAGTCAATGTCGTCTGCAAATAAGAATAATACCAATTAATTTTTCGATATCCAAATATTTAAATACAAGTATAAATGAATAAAAGCGGCCAAAACGGTCTTTCAGGTTCGAATTTGGAAAAACAGGCAATGAAATCTGAATCAGGACGTCGAAAAACATAAAATAGCCATTTTCTGAAAATGTCAATGGTCAACGCTGACGCCGGTTGACTATTTATAAGATAGATCGGTTCGGTTCTATCAACCCAGTTCAGTTTTCTTGACCGGTTCAGACCGGTTTAACATAAAATCCCTAATTCGAAAATTAGGGCACAACATCCCCCCCGGTTCCTCACCGCTAGTGACCTCTCACATCAAAATCCGACGAATTTCTGAGACCCACATACACACACAACTTACACGAGGGAAAGGAACAATTGAGACCCAACCAATTTGCAAAAAAAAAAAAAAACAAGAAGACGGCAGCGTGAGGGCTTTTCGAAGCAACCGAAAAGCTTACCGATGAGTTTTGGGCAAAGGGCGACCGACGAGGGTTAGTTGACGAGTGGGTTATGGTCGGACAACAAAGGGAAGATGAACGGTGGTGCCGGACCGTCGAACGAACGATGTTTGACCCTTGGCCGGACGGAAAACAGAGAAAGGGGGTTTCTTTTCTTTTGCTCGCACAAGACGTTGAAGAAGAGGGAAGAAAACGGCCAAAACCAGAGAAAATGTTGAAATGTTCTATTTATACCCTAAGAAAAGGGTTAATTACAGAGTGTGCCATTATACTTTCTAGGGCTTATGAAACGACACTTAAGTTTTGCAATCGTTACAATTTTATTAGTGAAATTCCAAAAATTCCCAATTTAATCACTAAAATTTAATTTAGTTTTCAATTGAAATTCCCAATTATTTGGGTTTTTAATTTAGGGCAAAATTGGGGAGTTACACAAACAGTGTGAAAGATTTACACAACTTTCCATATTTAAATAATAAAATTTTAATCTCTATATGTAAACTATAAATCTTAAATTTTTAATTCTAAACCTACAATTCATAACTTCTAAAATTAATAAATTTAAATAAATTAAATTGTATTCCATTTGTGTATTAAAATATATTTTTTATAAATAGGAGCATTATAGGAAACTGTGTTCAAAGAATTAGATACGAATTTGGATCCAAAAAGGATTTCAATCGTTAAATTCGTTTAAACTAAAAACTTTTGAGGTTGGCTTTTCATGTGATCTTCCTTTTATCCAAATCTTCCTTTTTATTTTTTTCATTTATCACTTCGGGATGCACAAATTCTCTTTAAGTTGTATTTTTATGCATAACGTTAGAAAATGTTCTTAATATTTGACTGAAAAATTATTTTAATTTTTAAGTACATTAATCTTTAATATTTTATCTTAAGTTAAAATAGTTAATCTTTGAATAAAAATTGTTAGTTAATTAACGACATATTACTTGACATGGTGTGGGAAATCTCCATGGCAATGCACACTGACATAACAATGACAAATAAACAAAGGTCCTCAGTTGACATATGACACTCAAGTAAAACTAAAATTATATAAAATACAATTTTTTTTTTCTGGTGATGTGATATTCTGTCAGTCATATCAAGTTGTTTATCGTTAGTTGATTACAATTTTCATTCACGAAATGACCATTTTGACTCAAAATAAAACGTTGAGTGTCAAAATGTTTTCATTCACGGAATGACATTTTTTTATAATCATATTTGATCGGTTTGTCGATAAATTAATTTGAAGCAAATATTATAATAATTTATTAAGGAGGCGATACTTCTAATTTAATTTGTTTTACTCGTAACATAAGAATTTGAATTCTATACATTATTGAAATTATCTAATATCTTCTTCCGCTAAAATAATTAATAGTTAGTCTTTTAAGTTATACATAAATAAATTTATTATATGTTCGAATTATTTTGAGTATAACCAAAATTAATTGGTTTAGTTGCCAAGGATACTCATTCTGCTCCATCGTGTATTGGTTCGAATCTCGGAATGAGAATATAATATCTCTCTATTTGATCAAAAAATTTGATTAAATTGTAATACCCTAATTCAATTTACAATGTATAACATAGCTTCTTATCTATATCCTTTTTGCCGTTCCTAACCGACCAATCGAATCAGTGTAATAAAAAGCGAGAAGCTTGCTGATAAATAAAAAGAATATTTATTTTGACCATTAGAAATTGGACCATTAATTCATCTAGTAAAATAATTCGTTTGGTTATTTAAAATAGAATAAAAAAATTAGATTCTAATGTTATAAACTATTTATATTTAAAAATTGTTTTGTGATAAATTTTTATAATATTTAATCGTTAAAGAACTCAATTCGAACAAAAATAGTATATATGGTTTGAATTTGAATCATGATTCAACCCGTTTCATAAGTAAGCAAAAACTTGTTATTAGGGACGGAGTACATAATTAAGATAAATAGAGACAATGTACAATTAACCATTAAAAAGGAAAAATCGTTCAAATGAATTGAAAAATAAGAGGTCAAATAAGTAAATATCTCTTATATTTTTTAAGTAAAAATCCATATGACTCCGTCATTGTTTATCATACAATCCATGGGACGGAGGGATCAAGGGCATAAGTCTCTATTATGAAACTTAAATATCCGATAAATTTTGATTTAATAATAATTTGACCCTTGTTTAAAATTTAAAGTTATTTAGTTATAAATAAACACTGACAAAATTAAAGAATGGTAGATTCGTCCCCCCAATAGTTTTATTCTAATAGCAATATAGGTTCATGTAAAACTTTAAAATCCCTGATAATTTTAAAATTTAGTAATTTGACCCTCTCAACGTTCGATCTTGAAATCGATTTCACATTCAATTTGATTCTTAAACTTCTTTGTCCGATTCAATAATACTTAAACTCAACTTTTAGATAAAAACAAGTACAAAAACGCGATGTTTTGTTCAAATCATAAGTCAAATTTAAATGATAATTTAAATCGAAGAGTCAAATTAAGAAAAAATTAAGGTACCAAAATATATATTAACCCAAATAAAAAGTTTGGGTCAATTTAAAAAGTCTTAAGGAATCAAGCCGTTGTTTTTTTATTCCGAGATTGAAATCAAACTTTAGACGTGACATAAACTATAACCAAAGAACTAAACATCTCTTTCCATTAATTTCAATTGTCGTTTGGATTATTCTACTTGCCAGAATTTAATTACTATATTACACAATCATAGTATTGTTCTATAAATCGACTTTCAAAACTACGAGACGACGTCGTACTCTGTTTCCGACATGAAAGCTGCTGCAAAAGCTGAAGTTGGCGAGTTAAGCATGTGGTCGAGGACTATGTCCTTGTCGTTTTCAGTTCTTTTGACGAATCGGCCTTTGATTCTTGGCCTTGATTCGGCGTAGGCCTTCCGCGAAGCGCATCGGATTGTTTTCTCGAATTATCAGTTCTTCCTCTTCTCTTTATACCTTAAAACTCGAGCCTCGCGGTCGGTTCTGTCGACTCGGGAAGCTTGGTTGGTGGTCGGAGTTGACGAGATGGGTACGTTTGGATTGGCCATTGTTGGAACTATTCCCACTTCAAGTGACAAATATGAAACCTAAAAGTTGTATATAATTTGGTCAAATTGGGATTTTAGTACCTCTGTTATGATTACTTTTAAAATTAATCCTATACTTTAATTTGTATCAGCACATTTCAAAGAGAATGGAAGTAAAGAATTTAAGAGTCGGGCTTAAAATAAATAGATTTAGGTTGGGTCTGGTTTAAATTTAGAGTAAAAATATTTAAATTGACCCAACATGTAACACCCCAATTTTGGGCTTAGAAGTTTTGGGTTTGGACCGGACCGGTCGGGTTGCGGTTCGAATATCAAGGTGATATTTAGGAAAGCCTAGTTCGGGTTGCATTAAAAATATGGAAAAATGTCTTAAAATCATCTTTTATTGTATATAAGAGAAAGGTGAAATCAATTTTACAAAATGAGGTTTGGAAGAGTGACATTTTGGGTTAGTGACCAAAATGTAATTTTTGAAAACTGTGTGACTGTTTTAAAAAGGATTGAAACTTTGAATCTTTAAGGAGCTATTTACCCAATGGGAGTTTCTCCATATTTTTCTAAAATATTAAAGGTTTAATTAATGGTTTTTAAATAAAAGTAAAAGGAGGGAAGATATTTTGGCATTTTCTAACTAACTTTCAAAATTTCCATTTTCCTTTTCTCTCATCTTTTCTCTCAAACCAAACACATTTCTCCAGAGCATTTTCCTCTGATTTTGACATCCAAAAATGAGATTTTAATCCTATTTTGATCTCTAATCATCTCTTCAACAAAACCTTTGTATTTGCTATTTGGATCTTCAAGAATTTTGGTTCTAAAAAGCGAGAAATTCAAGTTTGGAGGTAAGAACGTCCTTCTCATCTAAACTCTCAGTTCTTTACTGAAATTCTCAAGTTCTCAATCCTTGAATTGTGTTTTGTTAAAGGTTTTGCAAAGGAATTCTTGATCTTGGCTTTAAAATGCAAGATTTGGTTGATTTTGATGAATTTTCGTATGATCTGATTGGGCATGGTTTTGAGGTGTCTTTTTGATGTTTAATGAATGTTAAATTGATGAGAAGTTGAGGTTTAATCAATGCAATCTCGAATAGGTTGATTTTCCTAAGTTTTGCTTGAGTTTTTGGTTGTTTTTGGAGTGATCTTGATGATCTGTTATAGCTGGAGGTATAAGGACGTGTTTGGGATTATTTTGAATGTTAATTGATGTTTATAAATGGTTAGAAGTGATGGATATTGGCTGGGTTAAGTTTTGGAAGTGTTTGGAGGTGATTTCGGTTGTGTTTGGTAGTCGAAATGTTGGTTTTGCTAAGAGCAGCGAGTTTAGGTGTGTTGTTGGTGTTTTTAATGCATTATGATGCATTAATCCTCTGTTGTTGTGTGCTTGAAACAAGGGAGACTGATCCGTGAGCATTAGAGGTTGTGTGGAAGGTTTCGGATGCTTGGAAGGCTTGTTGGCTAGCCTCGTTTTGTGTATCGGTGAGTGAAGTTGGGTTTTCAGCTTTTAAACCAAGGTTTGAAGGTTTTGGGAGCTTAGTTTAAGTCTAAACAACTTAGCTAAGCTCAAGATTAAGTAAATGGAATTTCTCTCTTGGTTGTGTTATGAAATGGTTTTTAAAGCACTTGTGATTGTTGGATGCAATGCATGTGAATTGCATGTTTTAAATTCTGTTTTGAAAGCATACTTTAGCATGGTTTAATGCTGGTTTTGAAAGCCTTGTGTGAAGGGTGCTCAAGGTAAGAGATCCTTGGTTTTGTACATTGGAATTGTGGAATTTATGCATAGTGTTGCATGTTGTTTAATGGCTTTGTGTAATGCTTCAAAAACAGTGGATTAATGATGGTAAATGGTGGTTTTTGCATTTTGGTTATTCTTGTAAATCAATGGATTAATGTGGTAAGATGGTTATATTGGCAAGTGATGTAAGTGGTTCTTGGTTACTTAAACCGGATATAGTTAGCCGGCTATAGGATTCGGTGCACCGTGAATAAAGTCGCCTTGGATGTGGAGTGGTTGTGAGTGAACCGGTAACTCCATCCAAGTACACTAATGAGATGGTTAAGAACACCATGGTGGTTAAAATTCCATGGGTGGGTCTTGTGTTAAGGTCATAATAGTGGTTAAAATTCCATTTGAGGACCTTGGGTAAGCAAAGGTTATAATGGTGGTTAAAATTCCATTTGAGGACCTTGTGCTTGTTAAGATCACAATGATGGTGTAAAGTCCATGTGTGGATCTTGTGAAGTATGTCCCGGATCTCGTTAGTGATGTTATACAACTACCAATGGATAATGTTAAGGTCATATGGTGGTTAAAATTCCATATGAGGACCTTGTGAATGTTAAGGTTATATGGTGGTTAAAATTTCATATGAGGACCTTGTGAATGTTAAGGTCATATGGTGGTTAAAATTCCATATGAGGACCTTGTGTATGGTAAGGTCAAATGGTGGTTAAAATTCCATTTTGGGACCTTGGGATTGGTAGTGTGTATGAAGCGTGGGGACAACGCTTGTGATCCGCGTATCCGATTGGATGTTGAGTTGAAAAGTTGATATGGTTTATCACTTGGAAGCCAATATAAGGTTCTTGAATATAATGAAGCATGAGATGCTTGAAATGATGCATGGTTGCATGAGAAGTGTGTAATGCTCTATGAATGCATGTTTTACTTGTTAGCTTGAACAAGTGTTGACTATCTATTGAGAATGGTGCATGTGTGCATGAAACCTCTTTAATGCATTGAAGTCTTGTGAGGACTTGTTTTTAAAGGCATATGATGCAAATATTGATGATGTGTTTCATACGTTGCATTTGTTTAATGCACGTGTTAGATTGTATGAGTAAATGGTTTTTAAAGGTTTCTTGCTTTAAATGATATTCAAGTATGAGAAAGGTATGATGTGAAGTGGAAGTGTTTTCCAAGGATTTTGTATTTAACCTTGCATATGATGTTCATGCATGGAATGGTTAAATTGATGGTTTTTCAAGTTTGTGCTTTGAAAAGGTTTACTTAGCTTTCTAAGCTAAGGGTTGGTTTTCATGTTGAGCAATGCATGATTTTAAGCATGTTGTTGAAAAGGATTTTCAAACATTGCTTTGGTTTATCGAATCGAGTTTGCTTTTAAAAGTGGTTTTATGATTCGCTGCATTGATGGTGTTTTGGTTTTGAGCATTCCTCACTAAGCATTATGTGCTTACGCTCCTTTTTGTCCATCAATGCAGATATTTGAAGTTGGAATAGCGAGATGCAAGGGATTCAAGGAAAGCTCCACTTGAGATGTATGTCTCGGTTAATAGCTATAGATAATAAAGGCAATGGGGGGAGAATCTCCTATGTTGATGTTTAATGAGATTGTATATGTAGGACAAGTTTGGTTTATGGTTTTGAATTATGTGGTTTATCGCTTGCATTGTTGAATCTTCTTATGCTTAAGTCTTTATGATGTGCTTCTTGTCCTAAAAGCATGAATGAGTGTTGAATGTGTTTATTGAGTTGGTACACCTAGGGGTGGTCTTGTATCTAGATTTTGATGCAATTATGTTCCTTGTATGTTGAATGACATGCTGGTATGATTTGGTTGCCTTTGGAGCATGTTTGATGGGTCAATCGTGTGTTAAACCAGCAATTTTTCTGCAATCTGGGCAGCCTGCTTCGGAACAGGTGCTACCGTATCGGAACGGGGGCCTGAAATGGCCTGGGCGTTCCGAAACGGAAGGAACTGTTCCGGAACGGTTTGGCCACTGCCATGCCCTGTTTCGGTACCAGTTTCGGAACGGTCCCGCGTTTTGGAACGGGTCTTCCCTGTTCCGAAACACTCGACCGTTGGGCACTGAAATTGTTGGTTAAATGTTTTGAAACCTTTGCGTTTTGGTCCTGAATCTTGATTTTGCAATTGGATGAGTTTGAGATGTCCGTTTGGGCTGAAATTTGACAAAGAAGCATGAAATATGATTAATTGTATATTGGTAACTTTAAATTGGGTTAATTCCTTAAAATTTTCAGAATTTACAATTTGGTCCCTAAAGTCTTAAATTGTGCAATTGGGTCCCTGAATGTTCTCTGATGGTTATGATCTTTGAGAATGTTGATTGTATGATCATATCTAGGGATAATGTGCATCTAGACAGGTTTAAAGAAAAAAAAAGGGTCGTTAATCAAGGTTGACTTTCGGGTTGACTTTGGTTTTCCCCGTGTAAACTTCTTAATTCGGGTCAACCGCCTAGGCCGGGTTAAGGGGGTTACATTTGGTGGTATCAGAGCTGAGTTGCGAATGCTTGGGGAAAACGGTAAATTGTTGTAGTATGTGTTTGATGTTTATTCTGATGTGTGGTTGGAAGCCGGTTGAAATGCGTGTTTTGAGGGAATTGTTGATGTTTTTAACATGCTTTTTGGTTATGAATCTTCGCTGAGCTAATGTGGATTTGTGCTGATGTTGTGCTGGTATTGTGAGCTGATTTTATGAATGATGGAAGTGTAATGGGTATGATATTGATGATGCTATGCTGTTGCGAGTGGATGTTGTTTGATGAAAGCATGATCGAATATGTTGTTTGATATGCTTGGTGTTGTGATAACCATGTTTCTATTGACTGTTATGTCATGTAAAAGGGGAGAATTCAGGATACCCATTGCCTTATTATTATAGCTATTGTATTATTTTGGAGTTGGAGTTTGAATCCTTACTTAAAGCTGGTCTAATTGATTTGTTTGTTTTGTTATGATTGTTTGCTGTTAATAGCATGGTGAAATCGATGAAAGAATGGCAGTTGGGTGAGATGGTTGCTACCTTAGAGCAGGTTGTTAAGGCGTGGAATTCACCTTTTAATGGAGATGTTTCGTCCCAGTCTTCTGTGCCTGGAGTTGAGGTAGTGAGGCGGGAGGAAGAAGCTGGTTCTGTGATGAAGAGTTCATCACCTATTGTTCAAGAGGTGTTGGGAACATCTCAGGCTGTGGCAAAGGTAAAGTTTGTAAGTGTGCCGACTGCGGGATGTGCGGGTTTGTCGAAACAACGTTTACATGATTTTGGAGTTGTGGAGTATCATGGTTCGACACCTGAGACGTTTGAGGCCTGGTTGGCCATTATGATTCTGATTTTGGATCAGGAAGGTTGTGACTATGCCTGTAAGCTGGGAAGTGTTGTTTCATTGATGTTGGAGGACGCTTGCGCCTGATGGACATCCATAGCGGTGGCATCGCACATCCAAGATATTGATTGGGACTTCTTTGTGTCCGCCTTTTATGGAAGGTATCTTGGAGAGAAATTCCCAAGGGTTAAGCAATGTGAGGGTGTGGTTTCAGTTTGTGAAGGTGAGAAAAGTTTAAGCAAGAGAGTTGTGGGTACTGACCTCGGGAGCGGTCAGCGTAAGAAGCTACGTGATAGAAGGTTTTGTTTGAATCAAAGTCTGAGTGGTACTGCAAATCTGGGGCAAGTGTTGCCTGATCAAGGAGTGGGTGCTCAGCTACCAGTGTGTGACCGTTGTGGAAGGCGCCATGTTGGAGGTTGTTGGGGCGCATGTGTTTGTTGGGACTGTGGTTCTAATGAGCATGTGAAGCGAGATTGTCCTCATGTGGTAAAATCCGCTTCAGTGGTAGCAGAAGGGTCTCTGAAGGGTCGTGGGCACGACCGAGACAAAGTTCGAAGGTGGCAGGAAGAGCAGAAAGTTGTGAAGAGTTTGGGAAGTGGAATCTGCTGGAATTGTGGGTCTGTTGGACATTTGAGACGTAATTGTTGAAGTTGGATCGGGATAGCCAGGGTTCTTTACCGCAATGAGATGGTGATGACCTTAGTGTGTTAGCTGATGCTACAGTGGTGCGGCTGGAGAATGGTGGTTCTGCAAGGAAGAGAGCTCGTCTGTTGAAGCTCCGGGGCGGTGAGGTGTTTTCAGGTAACCTTGTTAAGTAACCTTTACTCTAGTATCCTAGTTGGTTTTGGTTTGGTTTTCCTTGCGTAGAGAGTATGACCTCGTTGCTAGCATGTTTGGGGTAGTAGTTGTTGTTGTTTGAAAATATCTTTAGTGTGAAGAGTGCATTAGTGAGTATCTTGTGGATAATGGGTTGTTAGAATGATGGAGTTGGTCAAGTTAGAAGTGAGTTAGGAGGTTGTTCTTAGACGGATTCTGAGGATGTTATTGGTGGGTGTGAACCGACATACATGCACAGTTAAAATCATTTGTTATATGCTATATTACATATGTACTGGTCCATGCATACATGTGACATGACATTAGAGGTTTTGCATACATGTACATCAGGCATTGATAGGGCATATTGGTGACCATGCATACGAGCGTTCACACTCACTAATAATTAATCGGGTCTATTGGTGTTGTGATAGGGTTAGGTTGGATGATGGGTTTAGAGGTTGTGTTGGTGCTAGGAGAATGTTAGAAGTAATGAAGGGTATTAAGCAAGTTGTTAGTAATAGTGAGTGTGGTATAGCATGTTGGTAGAAGGAAAGTGTTTGATGCTTAATGAGTTTAGCGGTATGGTGGTGAGGAGTTTACCGTTGAGTTAGAATCAGTCAAAGAGGTTGTGAATAGCTAGTATAAATGGTAGTTTCTTGGTGTAAGTGATGTAGTAAGTTAGTGGATGTGTGCCAAAGTGCTGAGGTAACTTGGCATTGCTGTAGTAGTAGAAGGATTGTTTTTGTAGGTGTTGGTTCGTAGCAACCTTCGAAGAATTGAGAAGATGTTGAGTTGTGGGTTGTAGAAAAGGGTTAGCCTGGGAGAATAGAAGTTTCGTAATCGAATATGTATGTGTGGATGGGCGGTGCTCTAGTAAGGCAAGTGTTGTGGTCAAAGCTTGAAGTGGAAAGGCAATGTAAGATCAAAGGCCATTGTTGTTTGGACGAGTTCTTGTGAGAAATGGTTGGCTGGTTGTGATTAAGTAAGTTCCTGTTGAGGTCAGATGCTGGTGTGTGGAATGGCTGACGGAGTCAAGGTTGGGGTTTTGTGACGTGATTATCGGGTGATGGGTGAGTAGTCCTGGTGAGTTGTTGTGGTGATGGTAGCGGTGGATGTGTAGTGCCAGCAATGCGTTGAGAAGTTTGAGTAAGCAGTTGATGCTTAAGAATTCTTGCTTGGTGTGGTAACCTTTGGAAGAGGTTGAGCAGTTGTGCAAGGGGTTTTAGAAGCAGTGGAGGTTGTGGGTTACGTGGTGGCTGAATTGGTTTGGTTGGTGTCACCGTGCGTGCGAGTTTTGGGAGTGATGAGTTAAGGTGGTGTATGCTGCAAAAGGGTTGGAGGTTCTTCAGGTTGTTGTTGGGGCTATGTGCAGTCTAGAAGTGTGAAAGGTTGAGGTGTGGTTAACGTTGGAGTGTTCTGGAATTCGTGAATATTTTGTGGTGGTGTTGAGTTTGGGTGAAGTTTTGTGAGGAGAGTGTTCAGTGGTGGTTAAGTCTCCTGTGTTGCCTTGTGTGTTGCTTTGAGAAGGTTGGTTGTTCTCTTTTCGCCAGTTGAAATTTCGAGGACGAAATTTCTTAAGAGGGGGAGAGTTGTAACACCCCAATTTTGGGCTTAGAAGTTTTGGGTTTGGACCGGACCGGTCGGGTTGCAGTTCGAATATAAAGGTGATTTTTAGGAAAGCCTAGTTCGGATTGCATTAAAAATATGGAAAAATGTCTTAAAATCCTCTTTTATTGTATATAAGAGAAAGGTGAAATCAATTTTACAAAATGAGGTTTGGAAGAGTGACATTTTGGGTTAGTGACCAAAATGTAATTTTTGAAAACTGTGTGACTGTTTTAAAAAGGATTGAAACTTTGAATCTTTAAGGAGCTATTTACCCAATGGGAGTTTCTTCATATTTTTCTAAAATATTAAAGGTTTAATTAATGGTTTTTAAATAAAAGTAAAGGGAGGGAAGATATTTTGGCATTTTCTAACTAACTTTCCAAATTTCCATTTTCCTTTTCTCTCATCTTTTCTCTCAAACCAAACACATTTCTCCAGAGCATTTTCCTCTGATTTTGACATCCAAACATGAGATTTTAATCCTCTTTTGATCTCTAATCATCTCTTCAACAAAACCTTTGTATTTGCTATTTGGATCTTCAAGAATTTTGGTTCTAAAAAGGGAGAAATTCAAGTTTGGAGGTAAGAACGTCCTTCTCCTCTAAACTCTCAGTTCTTTACTGAAATTCCTAAGTTTTCAATCCTTGAATTGTGTTTTGTTAAAGGTTTTGCAAAGGTATTCTTGATCTTGGCTTTAAAATGCAAGATTTGGTTGATTTTGATGAATTTTCGTATGATCTGATTGGGCATGGTTTTGAGGTGTCTTTTTGATGTTTAATGAATGTTAAATTTATGAGAAGTTGAGGTTTAATCAATGCAATCCCGAATAGGTTGATTTTCCTAAGTTTTGCTTGAGTTTTTGGTTGTTTTTGGAGTGATCTTGATGATCTGTTATAGCTGGAGGTATAAGGACGTGTTTGGGATTATTTTGAATGTTAATTGATGTTTATAAATGGTTAGAAGTGATGGATCTTGGCTGGGTTAAGTTTTGGAAGTGTTTGGAGGTGATTTCGGTTGTGTTTGGTAGCCGAAATGTTTGTTTTGCAAAGAGCAACGAGTTTAGGTGTGTTGCTGGTGTTTTTAATGCATTATGATGCATTAATCCTCTGTTGTTGTGTGGTTGAAACAGGGGAGACTGATCTGTGAGCATTAGAGGTGGTGTGGAAGGTTTCGGATGCTTGGAAGGCTTGTTGGCTAGCCTTGTTTTGTGTATCGATGAGTGAAGTTGGGTTTTCAGCTTTTAAACCAAGGTTTGAAGGTTTTGGGAGCTTAGTTTAAGTCTAAACAACTTAGCTAAGCTCAAGAGTAAGTAAATGGAATTTCTCTCTTGGTTGTGTTATGAAATGGTTTTTAAAGCACTTGTGATTGTTGGACGCAATGCATGTGAATTGCATGTTTTAAATTCTGTTTTGAAAGCATATTTTAGCATGGTTTAATGCTGGTTTTGAAAGCCATGTGTGAAGGGTGCTCAAGGTAAGAGATCCTTGGTTTTGTACATTGGAATTGTGGAATTTATGCATAGTGTTGCATGTTGTTTAATGGCTTTGTGTAATGCTTCAAAAACAGTGGATTAATGATGGTAAATGGTGGTTTTTGCATTTTGGTTTTGCTTGTAAATCAATGGATTAATGTGGTAAGATGGTTATATTGGCAAGTGATGTAAGTGGTTCTTGGTTACTTAAATCGGATATAGTTAGCCGACTATAGGATTCGGTGCACCGTGAATAAAGTCGCCTTGGATGTGGAGTGGTTGTGAGTGAACCGGTAACTCCATCCAAGTACACTAACGAGATGGTTAAGATCTTGATTTTGCAATTGGATGAGTTTGAGATGTCCTTTTGGGCTGAAATTTGACAGAGAAGCATGAAATATGATTAATTATATATTGGTAACTTTAAATTGGGTGAAGTCCTTAAAATTTTCAGAATTTACAATTTGGTCCCTAAAGTCTTAAATTGTGCAATTGGGTCCCTGAATGTTCTCTGATGGTTATGATCTTTGAGTATGCTGATTCTATGATCATATCTAGAGATAATGTGCATCTAGACATGTTTAAAGAAAAAAAGTGTCGTTAATCAAGGTTGACTTTCGGGTTGACTTTGGTTTTCCCCGTGTAAACTTCTTAATTCGGGTCAACCGTCTAGGCCGGGTTAAGGGGGTTACACAACATGAGATAATTATGTAATTCACTCATATATTTAGGGATAAAATTACGAGTCTGGTTTTTTCGCGTCGAGTCAACTCGAGTTTTGCTCACCCCTACTTATGGGCAAGTAAAAACTTTTCATGCAATCCTAATCATGCCCAAACATAAATATATGATTATGAAATAATTAAAATACTAAAATTTCATACAAAACATGAACAAAATATAAATATAATATGAAAGTGGCGGTAGAGTTAAGGACTGTGTTTGCTAGCTTGAGTATCTCGCAAGATGGAGGTCTTGTGGCTGAATTGCAAGTGAAACCATCTCTTGTTCAGTTAATAAAGGATAAGCAGTTGTTGGACAATTCCTTGGTGCCACATATTTAGGATATTGCTAAGGGTAGATCATCGGATTTATGTTTTAATGATGATGGAGTTTTATGTTTCGGAGGACGAGTAGTAAGGCCGAATAATGTAGAGTTGAGGCGTACTGTTTTGACCGAAGCTCATTGTAGTCCTTTTCCTATACACCCTAGTAGTACAAAGATGTATCGTGATCTGAAGGATGAGTACTATTCGGTGGGGTTGAAGAAAGATGTTGCGGAATATGTGAGTAAGTGTATGGTTTGTCAGCGAGTTAAAGATGAGCATCGGTTTCCTTCAGGGTTGTTGCAACCGTTAAGGATTCCTGAATGGAAGTGGGAAAGAGTTACCATGGACTTTGTATCCAGTTTACCTTTGTCGCCATCGAAGAAGAATTCAGTGTGGTTGATTGTGGATCGCCTTACAAAGTGTGCGCATTTCTTACCTGTGCATACCACGTATACATTGGATAAGTTTGCAGAGTTGTACATTGCTGAAATTGTGAGTCTGCATGGGGTACCAAAATCTATAATGTCGGATAGAGATCCGAGGTTAAAATCGCGATTTTGGGAGTGTTTGCATCAAGCTTTGGGTACGCGGCTGAACTTTAGTACTTCTTATCATCTACAGTCGGATGGACAGTCTGAGCGTGTTATCCAAGTGCTTGAGGATAGGTTGAGGTGCTGTGTGATTGAGTTTCAAGGCTCTTGGGAGAAGCATTTGCCTTTGGTGGAGTTTGCTTATAATAATAGCTACCAGGAAAGTATTCAAATGGCACCTTATGAAGCCTTGTATGGGAGGAAGTGTAGAACTCCTCTTTGCTGGGCTGAAACAGGTTAGAAATTGGTCTCGATGCCGGCTTTGATGAAAGGAACCACCGAGATTTGAAGGCAGTTAAAGGCAACTTCTGATCGACAAAAGTCTTACGCAGATTTGAAGCGTAAGGAGATTGAGTTTATGGTGGGTGACCGTGTGTTCTTGAATGTTTCACCTTGGAAGAAGGTGATGAGGTTTGACCGGAAAGGTAAGTTGAGCCCTAGGTATATTGAACCATACGAGGTGATAGAACGTGTGGGTCCTATTGCGTATAAGCTTAGGCTACCGCAAGAGTTAGAGAAGATACATGATGATTTTCATGTCTCCATGAGTCGGAGGTATAGATCGGATCCTTCGCATGTTATGCATGTTGAAGAAGTTGAGTTGAATCCAGATTTGACCTATGATGAGGAGCCGGTTGAGATTCTGGATTCGGACAGCAAAGTTCTTCGCGGTAAGACCATTGAATTGGTTAAGGTGTTGTGGAAGCATCGTGGTGTTGAGGAAGCCACGTAGGAAAGAAGAGATGATATGAAGAAGCTCTTTCCTTATCTTTTTCCTCCAGGTAAATTTCGAGGGCGAAATTTCTTAAGAGGGGGAGAGTTGTAACACCCCAATTTTGGGCTTAGAAGTTTAGGGTCTGAACCGGACCGGTCTGAGAAACAATTCGAATATAAAAGGGAGTTTTAGGAAATACTAGTTCAAGATGCTTTAAAAATATAGAAAAAATATCTAAAAATACTCATTTAATATATATAAGTGAATGGTGAAATCAATTTTACAAAATATGGTTTGGAAATACAAAATTTCGATGTAGTGACCCAATCGCAGTTTTTACAAAGTTTAGTAGTGACTGTTTTGTAAAGGATTGAAACTTTGAATCTTTAAGGAGCTAATTTACCAAAAATGTTTTCATCAGATTTTTCCTTAATTTGGGTGATTTAATTAAATAAAATAAAGGTGATAAACTACCTTTGACTTTCATTACCACTTTTCTCTAATTTTCTCTCATTTCATTTTCTCTCAAAATCCTATCAACCAAACACTTTTTCTCCAGCAAAATTCACTTTGATTTTCACTTCATTTGATGAGATTTCCATCACTCATTGATTCCTAATCAATCTTTCATCTTTTAGATGTAAGATTGTTCTTCTCCTCTAAATACTCAGTTCTTTACTGAAATTCTCAAGGTGTCAACCCTTTATTAAAGGTTTATGAATGGTTTTAATGTTGGAAACAAGATTTTGGCTTAAAACTCAAGATTTTGGAGGAGATCTTGAAGATTTTCGTGGTATTTGATTGGGATCTGTTTTGAGATGGTTTTCTAATGTATTTTGGATGTAAATGATGTTAGGAATGGGGTTTTATCAATCCAATCCCGAATAGGTGGTTTTTCCTATGTTTTTGCTTGTGAAAATGGTGGGTTTTGGGGTGATATTGGTGTTCTGTTAATGCTGGGGTGTAAGGACGGGTTTAGGATTATTTTTTATGTTAATTAATGTTTTGAAATGTTTATAAGTGATGGATCTTGGTCGGGTAATGTTTTGGAATTGTTTGGAGGTGATTTCGGTTGTGTTTGATAGCCGAAATGTTGGGTTTAGTTAGAGGAGCGAGTTTAGGAGTGTTGGATAAAGATTTCAATGCATGATGATGCATTAATCCTCTACTTTTATGTGTCTAAAACAGGGAGACATCTTCAGACACTTTTGGAGTTGATCCGGAAGTTTAATTGGTGTTTCGACGATCAAGCGAAAAGAAATTGGTGAGTGTGATTGGGTTAGAAGTCCATGAGGACAAAAATAAAAGGTTTGGGGATTTAGGAGAGGTTTGAAACACCTTCCTAAATCCGGAAGTAAGTATGGTTTGAATTTCTCTCTTTAATGTGGTGTTTGCCCCTAAAATGCTTTTACATGCTCATGGTTTGAGATTGATAAATTCTTATTGTTTTTGTGCATGATTCATGGCTTGAGATTATGCTTGTAGAGATTTCATGAGATGGCATGTTGCATTAAAGAGATTTGAGCTTTTTGTTTGAAGCAAAGTATGATTCATGTTTTGAAATTTGATGAGAAAACCTTTGAGTAATATTGCATGAAAGCAGTAGGTGTGGTGATGTTTTAACACATTATATTGGCATAGATGTTGAGAAACTTACCGGATATAATTGATCGATCAACAGGATGATAGTGCACTATAAACTAAAGGGAGATATTCCGACGATGGGCATTCCATCGGGCAGGACTTGGTGAAATACCCAAGCTTTGTGGCGATGAGAGATTCCTCCATGTGAGTACGGTGATGAGAGATTCCACCGGAAGCCATGTTGCTAGACAAGTGAGTACGGTGATGCGAGATTCCACCAGAAGAGTCTAGTGTAGAAATGTGTCCGCATATCCGAGTATTAATGAGATGTTAAATGCCAATATAAATGATTAAATGGTTTTTGTTACACATGTACCTTTGATGAATGATTTATGCTATGAGTTATGCATATGAGATTTGTTTTAGAAATGATTTGATGATACAAGCATGTGTATGGCCTTGCAATGAGTTTTGCATTGGTCAAAGCATGAGTAAATTGGCAATGAGATTTGTTTTAGAAATGCTTTGATAATACAAGCATGTGGTTCAAAAGGTTTTGTGTAAAGATTTTCAAAGTGTGCATTATTGTGTTGGTTTCCTTTAGAGCGTGCCTCACTAAGCATTTGTGCTTACGCTCTCTCTTTACCAATAATGCAGATAATTGAGGTGTTTTCAGGCATCAAGGAAGCTAAGTTCATCCAGGATGTCCAAGCTCATGTATGGTGAAGTTTTCATACACTTTAGTTTTGATAAATTGGCAATGGGAAACCAAGATTTGGATTTGGGAGATGTGTTAAACTCCCTTGGGTTGTGGCATGTTTGCTTTGGATGGTTTGAATTGTAAATGGCCTTAATTGCTTGTTTTGAGGTTGGATTGCCTATTTGTGATTTGATATTAGGAAGCATGCCTCTAGACTAGTAAGATTTCATGTTTGATGCTATGAATGTGATTAAGAGTTCTAGATATGTGCCTTATATGCTTGCTAATTTGTTGGTATGATTAGAGAGTGTTTGGGATGTGTTTGAATGAGTTTATGAAGGAAAAACCAGCAATTGCTGCAGTTTCTGGGCAAACCGTATCGAAACACCCTCTAGTGTTTTGAAATGGGGGCCTGTAATGGCCTTCGTCTTTCAAAACGTTCAAGGTTGTTTCGAAACGATTTGGCTACTAGAATGCCATGTTTCGGAACTGGTTTCGAAACACACCCACTAACCGAAACGGTCAACGCCTTTTCGATCCAGCGTTTCGATACGGTAGGTGGGTGTTTCGAAACGGGTGACCGTTGGACACAGATTTGAATTGCTCTGATGTTTGCATGTTTTACACTTTAGTACTAAATGTTGGGATTGCAATTGCTTGAGCTTAAGATGTCCAATTAATATGAAATTTGGCAAAGAATCATGTAACATGACTAATTTCATAATCGTAAACTTAAAATCAATGAAGACCTAATTTACAGAAATTACATTTTGGTCCCTAAACCCGTGTAAAGTGAAATTGAGTCCCTATATGATATCCGTTTGTTGTGCCTTTCTCAATCATATCTCGTGCGTACTCACTTAGGGTTAACATGTATCTAGACAAGATTAAAATTGAAAAAAAGGGTTGTGAATCAAGGTTGACTTTCAGGTTGACTTTGGTTTTCCCCGTGCAATCTTCGTAGCTCGGGTCAATCGTTTAGGCCGGGCTAAGGGGGTTACATTGTGATTCAGAGATATAGTTGTAGTACTTGAAGATGTTGAGTTGAGACGTCTAATTCTGAGCGAAGCACATTCTAGTCCTTTTTCTATGCATCCGAGTAGTACTAAGATGTACCGTGATTTGATGAATGATTATTTCTGGGTTGGTTTGAAGAAGGATGTAGCCGAGTATGTGAGCCGTTGTATGGGTTGTCAGAGAGTGAAGGCGGAACATCAGGTTCCTTCAGGTTTGTTACAGCTTTTGAAGATTCCAGAATGGAAATGGGAGAGGATTACTATGGACTTTGTGTCGGGGTTACCGTTGTCTCCTTCGAGGAAGAATTTTGTTTGGGTGATAGTTGATAGGTTCACTAAGTGTGCTCACTTCTTAGCAGTGAACACTACAGATTCTTTAGACAAGTTGGCGAATTTGTACATTCACGAGAATTTGAGACTTCATGGAGTTCTGAAGTCTATTATATCAGACATAGATACGAGATTCACTTCGAGGTTCTGGAGTTGTTTGCATAATGCCCTAGGTTGTCGTTTGCATTTCAATACTTCTTATCATCCGCATTCAGATGGACAGTTAGAGCGAGTGATACATATATGAGAGGATATGCTTCGTTGTTGTGTGATTGACTTCTAGGGTTCTTGGGAGAAGCATTTTCCCTTTAGTTGAGTTTGCTTACAACAACAGTTACCATGCTAGTATACAAATGGCTTCTTATGAGGCTTTGTATGGTAGACGATGTAGGACACGAATCTGTTGGGCTGAACGGGTTAGAAATTGTTACCTATGCCGGATTTGCTTAAGGGGACTACCGACAAAGTGATGTTGATTTGTGACAGTTTGAAAGCAGCTTCCGATCGTTTGAAATCTTATACAGATTTGAAGAGAAAAGAGATTGAGTTCTCAGTGGGTGAGAAAGTGTTTCTGAAAGTATCTCCATGGAAGAAGGTAATGATATTTGGCCAGAAAGGCAAGTTGAGTCCAAGATTTATTGGTCCGTGTGAGATACTTGAGCGGATTGGGCCTGTAGCTTACCGTTTGAGATTGCCTTCTGAGTTAGAGAAGATCCATGATGTGTTTCATGTGTCGATTCTTAGGAGATATAGATCAGATTCATCTCATGTTATGCCTATTGAGGAGATAGAGTTGAATCCGAATTTGTCTTATAATGAAGAACCTGTTGAGATACTTGCTTCTGATAGCAAGGTGTTGCGTGGCAAGACCATAGAGTTGGTCAAGGTGTTGTAGAGACATAGAGGTGTGGAAGAAGCCACGTGGGAGAGGAAAGCTGATATGCTTGAGCAGTTTCCGTACTTGTTTCCGTCAGGTAATTTCGGGGACGAAATTCCTTAAGTGGGAGAGAGTTGTAACACCCGGGTTTGGGGGTCGGGTGAAAATAATATTAAAATAATATTTCGGGTTTCGGTTTTATAATTAAAATAATAAAATATTTTATGGGCTTCGTGTTTGCAAAATAATTAAAGTCTATGTTGGGCCTATCTTCTAAGTCCAAATTCCATGGACTTTAGGAGATGGGAGTTTTAGCCATTTCATTAATGGCATAATGGTAAATAGGATTTCTTTGATAAATTAAAGCAAAAACAAAAGAAGAAGACATGTTCTCATCTTCTTCATCACTCTTATTAAAAACTCAACGACCAAAAGAGCTCTCTTCTCCATTTTTACTATTCCATTACATCCTTTGCTCCTTGTTGGTGATTTTCCAAAATGTACTTGCATTTTTGACTTCGCCTTATCTTCCTCTTCATTTAAAGGTTGGTTTTGAGGTTGTTTGATGTTGGAAATTAAGGGTTGTTGTTAGTGTAATAGTTAGGGGTTGTTTTGAAAGCATTTAAGTGTGTTAAAAAGGTTGAAATCATGAGTTTTGCTGTTGTTCTTAGGTTGGAACTCTTGTGTTTTATGCTTAATTAGTGTTCCGGTTTTGCTACATTGACGTGTGATCTGATTTGAGGTTGTTTTGATTGCGTTGAGTTGATTAGAAGCAAGAAATTGTGTTGGTGAAGAATCGGGAACAAATCTGGAATCGTTGGAAGCTTGATAGGCTAGTGTGTTGAGCTTGGAATAGTCGGTGAGTGGTTAAATGTTTTTAAATGGTTTTCGAGTATTGGTTCAAGCATGTGGTCTAGGTCGGGCTTGGTAGACCCACCTAGATTTGGGATTAGAGTGGTAGCCTAATCCCAAGCTTTAGTTAGAGACTTTGGTTGAACTCTAATTGTTGTCTATGTCTCATGTTTAATTGTTTTTATGGTGGATATGTATATTATGTTATACATGTATGTTGAGGCATGGTTTTGATGCATTGTGATATGCATGTGGATTGTGCATGATGGTGATCATGGTGAGTACGTGCTAAGCACGTAAGTTGTTTTGAAATGATGTTGTGAATTGTGTTTAGTATTGGCACTAGTATGCTTGGGTACAATGATCAATCATTAGGATGTTTAGTGTGCACACATGTGACAAATTCTCGCGTGGTCTTTGTGATGGTAGTCATCATGATGGAGTACGGGTTCTCCCGAAAAACCTTCTTATATATATATGTTAGTAGGTGATGAGTGTAATCCCATCGACGGGGCGTGAGGACGAGTGGAATCCCCTCCGCCTGAACAGTTATGAGTGTAATCCGACCGTAATGTAATGGTTGTTTTTGGATGTGAGTTCCAACGGTTATTCACGTATTCGAGTCATAGCTAGATGCCAATATGATTTGAGATGTGTTGCGAATATGGATTAATATATGTGTTTACATATGATGTGTATATGGACTTGTTGAGCATGTCATAATATTGAATATATGTTCATGCATCATGTGTATTTTGGCTCATGTGGATCGAAGGTAAGAACATGCATTTTACATTGGTTGTGCTCGTGCTTGGACCATGTATTGTCGAGGTTTGTCTAAATGAGCTTACCCTCACTAAGCTTTATGCTTACGCTCTCTTTTGTTCGACAATGCAGATCCGTAGTTCGTGGGTTGCCAGTGCAAGAAGGGGGCCTCCAAGTGTGCTTTGTGGTGCTATCTTAGCTTTCAAGTATGGACATTTATGTTTTAAGGTGTAATAGTCAAGCAATGGGATATGTATTTCTTGCTTTGAGCTTTTGAAGTATGTTGGTGTTGGTTCGTTTAGGAGCACGTTTAGACTCCTTTATGATGTTGTTGGCCTTCTGCCTTTATGGATGCCTAAGTGTATGTTTGTTGAAGCATGAATCTTAAATGTTATGTACGAAGCATGTGTTGAGTGATGGTAATTCCTTTAATGTATGGCTTCTTTATGTTTGGTGTGTTAAGCATGCTTGTAGATGTTTGGTTTGCCTTAGAGTTGTTGTAAGTGTGTTGTGGGAGGTTTTAGTGGAGTTTTGGGACAGCCTTGTGCCATAAACCAGCTAAAACAAATCTGCAGATAGAGGGCGTTTCCAAGCGGTTGGTGCCGTCTCGGTACAGTCCCTTTGTCTTTGGCCAGGCGTTTCGGTACGCTAGGGGCCGTTTCGATACGATTTTGCTACTGGAAATCTGAGAATTTGACGATAAAAAAAGTATCGAAACGGGCTTTAGTGTTTCGGAACGCCCTTTGTATCGTTGACCACGAGAAGTTGACTGTTGAGGGTGTTTTGATACAGGCTACCCCAGTTTCGAAACGGTCTCCTCGGTTTGACTTTGGCCAGTTGACCTAGTCAAGGAGTATCGAAACACCCTATGGGCGTTCCGATACGGCCTGCTGTTTAAGTTTAAAATGGGCTGTTTTAATTGGACGGTTTGGTTGTTTACCTCATTGTTTCTCCCGCTGTTGCTTTTCTCACATAAGACTTAATATTACAACTAGGCAAGATAATATAAATGAAAAAGTTTTCTCGGGTTGTTAACCGAACTGGAGCCTTAACGGGTTTCGCCTCGGTTATCCCTGTATAGCCCGCTCGGACCGGTCAAACGTCCGGACCGGGACGAGGGGGTTACAGGCAAACAAGCATAGAGAAAATCCTCCTCCCTCTCACGACACCAAGCACACAAACCTTGCTGCTCATCGAACACGATGCCACGAAGCTTCAAAAAATCAAAGGTTGGTAAACGGCGCAACCATGTGAACCACAAAACGCCTGAACCTTCGGAGGTACGAGGACTTTCCACGCAAAACACTCATTGAAATTGCTCCCTCTCACCTTGTCCAACATAAGCAGACGTGATAGAGCCTTTACTAAAAAGGTCCCGTGCGTATCAGTTGTCCAGACTAACATATCAACTGCACCATGCCGTAACCTCACAGGTCCCAAGAGCCGAGATGAGCTCCCGAAGTTGTCCAAGCTCAAACGAACACAAGCCTCGATGAAAGAAACTCTCCCAGCGGTTATGCTGAAAGCTACCCCCATCGGAAAGGTCAGCGACCAAAGCCAAACGATTCACCACTATCGAAAATAACCGTGGGAATATATCCTTCAATGGTTTCTCAACACACCACGCATCATACCAAAATAAAACTCACGAACAATCACCAATCTTCCAAACAAAACTAGTCTCACCCATTAACTTTTGCACACTATCCGAGCTCACAGTTTTGACAACCTGCTTCCAAATAACTGACATCGAACCCATGTAGGCAGAGTTAAATCGCCACCACTGGGCTGCATCGCCAAATTTTGCCACGATGATGGCCCTCCACAAAGACGATTCATCCCTAGCATACTGCCATGACCATTTTGCCAATAACGCTCTATTTCCAACCTCCAAATCCGCAACCCCCAACCCACCAAGATGACATGGCCGACAAACCATACTCCAACTTACTCGACACATTTTCCGTTGTAAACTCACCCACTCAACAGAAAAGCACGCCTCACTTTATCTATTGATGCGATAACACCCTTCGGCACCCGAAACAAACCCATATAATAAACTGGAAGTGATGAATGAACAGAGTTTACCAGTGTGACACGAGCAGCAAAAGATAAAGATGTTCGTTTCCAACGAGGGAGCTTTCGTCGATCCAAGGCTATAACTAGTTCCCATACATCGTTTATCATAGTATCCATGGGACAGAGGGATCAAGGGCATAAGTCTCTATTACGAAACATAAATATCCGATAAATTTTTATTTAATAATAATTTGACCCTTGTTTAAAATTTAAAGTTATTTAGTTATAAATAAACACTGCCAAAATTAGAGAAGGGTAGATTTGTGTCCCCAATAGTTTTATTCTAATAGTAATTTAAGTTCATGTAAAACTTAAAAAGCCCTTAAAATTTTAAAATTTAGTCCTTTTTCAAGTCCATATTACTCAGTTCTCTCTTTTTGGCCGCTATCAAATTATCATAGTACCGCAACACCAATCAGCAACGCGATTCACTGCCTCTAGTTTGCACTTGGAGACTATGAAACCTTGTGTATTAACGCTTGCAATCATCTTTTAAATGAGAAGTTAAAATGGATTGGATTTGATGTGTGCAAACCATGTGTTTGTGAATATTTCTAAATAAAATTGTGTGCACAATTGAAGTTTCAAGTAAGAATTAGAGGCGTGCACGCAACCTTAATAGTGAAGAAAATAAGCTTGAGAAATCAGATTCAAAGAGTTTGGACGGTTTTTGTATCAAACATACCGGGGCAACTACACTGGCAAGGCGTTTGGAAAGTTTTCGACAGACATGGAGTGGTTGTGGATGTGTTTGCACCAATAAAGAGAGCGAGAGATGGAACTGGATTCAGATTTGTACGTTTGGGGTCAAAGGAGGATGCGGATCGAATCATAGAGCGTTTTCAAGGATTTCGGCTTTATAGATACAAATTAAAGGTAATGATGGCGCAAAGGGAGACTAGTGATACATTTTGGAGAAGAAAACGTGATAACATTTATTTAAGGACGAACAAGGAGATCCAGAAACAGTGGGATGATCATGATCATACGAACAATTCCAAAAGGAATCCAGTGAGGCGGCGTAACAAGAATGAGGACGGTGATGATCAGATCACATTGAAAGAGCAATCTAGAGTGGAAGAGAAACACAAATGCGTGGATGGGGTTGTTAATACCGATAAATGGGATATTTTATAGAATTGCGCTTTGGGTTTTTTCCATCAACCCAGCCAAATAGCGGATCTTGCAAATGAGATTACAAAGGCGAAATTGACAGGTTTTACGTTGATGCGAGTTGAGGGCTCTCTTGTTTGAAGATAAAGAATCAAGGAAGAGAAATCTGGAGACTAGGCGTCTAGAAAATGGTTGGAAAATTTAATTGAATGGCCGCCTACATCCTTTTTACCGAATCAAAGGGTATGACTTTCAGTAAGTGGAATTCTTATTCATGGATGGTCTGAAGAAACATTTCAAAACATTGCAACGATTTTGGGCGAACTCGTACGGATTGACATTGAGACTTTGGCGCCTTTGACGTTTGAACGATGTCGATTTCAGATCGAAACCAACTGGATTTCACACATAGATGAAGTAATGAACTTGCGCATTAACGATAACGTCTTCACAATTCGCGTTACAGAAATTGAGGAAGCGATTGGCCCTAAGTGTGATTGTAGTTGTGAGGTGGCAAACTGCTCGGAAGATACATTGAGTACTGAGGATTTGAACATGGATATGTCCAGCCCTGTTAAGGTGTCTATAAGTGGGAGGTCAGCAAATGATACAATGGTACCCGATTCTTTCTCTTATTCGGCTCTGGGATCGAGCCAAATTGATCGTATGCGGAATGAGAACAAGAGGGAGGATTGGCGTGTCATGAGCACGGAAATTTGGATGGCGGATGAAGATGTAAGCTTTGTTAGGCAATATGTAAGCTTTGGATGGCGGAAATTTGGATGTTTTTGACATTCGAGAGAGGAGAAGGATTTGCTCGGTTCATGGATGTCTATTTTTGTGGTATAGTAGGAGTATACATACCGTGTGTGGGAGGGGATCAGGCGAGTTTGTTAGGCAATATGTGCTGTGGTAATCTACAATGAGGTATGGTGGAATTATTCATTGGTTGTGGTGCGTGATTTCCTTTGTGTCGATAGAGTGGCGTGGTGTGGTTTGTTAAAAGTGTGAGGATCGATTAGTATGGAAACACACAACATCGGACCATTTTTTGTTGGTGCTTGACGACATCTTTTTGCCTGGAAATTGCATCTGAGGGTGATTATTGTTGAGCTTATGTATTCATGTTTTTATCGAGAAGCGAATTGCTTGGATGACTTTTTGGCGAGGGGTGGTGTTGATCGATCATCTTGGTTTTGCATACTAGCGTGAATGTTTTGTGTTGTGGTTTCTTGTGTTAGTTTTTTCGGTTGTTTTTAGCGTTTGTTCTTTATCTCATACTCCTTGGTACTCTTTTCCTCCATTTAGGTGTAGGGAGGTTTTGAATGAGGCCATGGAGTGTGATGACACTGTATGATACTTATTAATAAAATCATACTCTCTTGCCGATCAAAAAATTTTTAAATTTAGTAATTCGACCCTCTCAACGTTCGATCTTGAAATCAATTTCATATTCAATTTGATTCTTAAACTTCTTTGTCCGATTCAATAATACTTAAACTCAACTTTTAGATAAAAACAAGTACAAAAACGCGATGTTTTGTTAAATTCAGAAGTCAAATTTAAATGATAATTTAAATCGAACAGTCAAGTTAAGACAAAATTAAGGTACCAAAATATATATTAACCCAAATAAAAAGTTTGGGTCAATTTAAAAAGTCTTAAGGAATCAAGCCTTTGTTTTTTTATTCCGAGATTGAAATCAAACATTAGACGCGACGTAAACTATAACATAAGAACTAAACATCTATTTCCATTAATTTCAATTTCCGTTTGGATTATTCTACATGCCATAATTTTATTACTATATTACACAATCATAGTATTCTTCTATAAATCGACTTTCAAAACTACGAGACAACGTCGTACTCTGTTTCCGACATGAAAGCTGCTGCAAAAGCTGAAGTTGGCGAGTTAAGCATGTGGTCGAGGACTATGTCGTTTTCGATTTTAGTTCTTTTGATGACATGGCCTTCTATTCTTTGCCTTGATTCAGTGTAGGCCTTCCGGGAAGCGTATCGAATTTTTTTCTGAAATTTTTGGTTCCTCATATTCTCTTTGTACCTTAAAACTCGAGCCTCGCGGTCGCTTCTGCCGACTTGGGAAGCTTGGTTGGTGGTCGGAGTTGACGAGATGGGTACGTTTGGATCGGCCATGGTTGGAACTATTCCCACATCAAGTGACGAATATGAAACATGAAAGTTGTATATAATTTGGTCAAATTGTGATTTTAATACCTCTGTTATGATTACTTTTGAAATTTAATCCTATACTTTAATTTGTATCAGTACATTTCAAAGAGAATGGAAGTAAAGAATTTAAGCCTCTACTAACTAGTGATGTGCATGACACGTAGATTCTACCGATCAAATTTTATGAGTCGGGATTTAAAAAAAAAGATTTAGGTTGGGTCGGGTTTAAATTTAGAGTAAAAATATTTAATTTGACCCAACATGAGATAATTATGTAATTCACACATATATTTTGGGATAAAGTTACGAGTCAGGTTTTTTCGCGTCGAGTCAACTCGAGTTTTGCTCACCCCTACTTATGGGCAAGTAAAAACTTTTCATGCAATCCTAATCATGCCCAAATATAAATATATATTATTATGAAATGATTAAAATACTAAAATTTCATACACAACATGAACATATTAATAATATAAAATGCAAGTTAATAAGTATGCAAATATATCAAATTTGATTATTAACGTATTTAAATTTATATAAATATAAAACATATTAAAAATGATTATGACATAAATATAGGAATCTAAACTGAATATAAGCAACAAGAATTCATCTCAATCCCAAAAGTTAAAATCCAATCAAATGGTATCCATATGAACAAACTTTTAATATTCTTGCAAAACACAAGGTTGGTAATATCTATATATACCTATACATGCAACCCATTCTATGCAAACTATCAAACCCTAATTTGAACTTTCACATGGCTAATTTCAATGTTTTCTTGATGCTTTCCTTGCGTGTTTTGTTTTTGGTTTCGAGTTTTGCAACTCATTCACTTCATTCGTTTTCGTTTTTTGAATTTGACTCTTTTCGTCGTCGATATTCACCTCAATTGACAACAGTAGCGTCTGGTATATCTGCGACTATTACGAAATCGACCAAAAGACAAGAAATACGCGAGACCGATCATGAATCCATGCAATTAAAAGAAGGTGGAAAACGTACATTGATAGATGAAGGCAAGATAGCCATTAAAGCTAGCATGAAAAGGAATGTCGAAAATCCTTTGGAGTCAAAGAGAAAAAGTCCAGGTGGTCCTGATCCTATACATCACTGATGATCTCACATCTTATAACAACAGTTGATCACAATAGAAAAAAATGTAGTTTGTATTAGATGAATGTATGTTGAACTTTATTAGTACTACGTATTAGACATTGAACAATATATACATGTATACGTATGTATCTGATATGAATTAAACTTTTTATATAACATATTTCCTAAATTTTAGTTATAATATTCCATCTTACACCGTTTGCACCAAAATTCCCTCTCTTTAAATTTCATACTCTCTTTTAGAAATAAAATTTTGAAGTTCGATTTAATAAAATTTAAGGACAGACACATAATTTTATGTCAATGGTGTAAATTTTGTATGAAATCCTCAACATTTACACTTGCAAGCTTATTACTCGCTAATCGAAATAATTTGGGGAACAAATTCTTCAAGGTATCCTTAGTAATAAAAATCAGAAAAGATGAAAATTGTTAGAAAATAAATAAAAAATATTACTTGTATCGGTTGTTTAATTTGATAACAAATTAAAAACTTAAAACTGAAAAGAGATTAAAATAAAATTTAATGCCTAATATGACGTAAAAAAGATAATATGAATATGAACACCAAACTTAAACAATTTTTACAAGAGTAATATTTTTTTATACACAAACAGTGTGAAAGATTTATACAACTTTTCATATTTAAATAATGAAATTTTAATCTCTATATGTAAACTATAAAACTATAAATTTTAAATTTTAAATTCTAAACCTACAATTCAGAACTTCTAAAATTAATAAATTTATATAAATTAAATTTTATTCCATTTGTGTATTAAAATATTTTTTATAAATTGGAGCATTATAGGAAAGTGTGTTCAAAGAATTAGATACGAATTTGGATCCAAAAAGGATTCCAATCGTTAAATTCGTTAAAACTAAAAACTTTTAAGCTTAGCTTTTGATTTGATCTTCCTTTTATCCAAATCTTCCTTTTTATTTTTTTTCATTTATCACTTCGGGATGCACAAATTCTCTTTAGGTTGTATTTTTTATGCATAAAGTTAGAAAATGTTCTTAATATTTGACTGAAAAATTATTTTAATTTTTTTAAGTACATTAAGCGTTAATATTTTATCTTAAGTTAAAATAGTTAGTTAATTAACGACAAATTACTTGACATGGTGTGGGAAATCTCCATGACAATGCACACTGACAAAACATCAACAAATAAACAAAGGTGCTGACTTGACATAATGACACACAAGTAAAACTAAAATTATATAAAATACAATTTAATTTTTTTCTGATGATGTGTTATTCTGTCAGTCATAACAAGTTGTTTATCGTTAGTTGATTCCAATTTTCATTCACAAAATGACCATTTTGACTCAAAATAAAACATTGAGTTATACATAAATAAATTTATTATATGTTCGAATTATTTTGAGTCTAACCAAATTAATTGGTTTAGTTGCTAAGGATACACATTCTGCTCCATCTTCTATAGGTTCGAATCTCGGAATGAGAATATAATATCTCTCTATTTAAACAAAAAAATTGATTTATTTTTAATACCCTAATTTAATTTACAATGTATAACATAAAAGTATAGCATAGCTGCTTATTTATATCCTTTTTCCCGTTCCTTTTTTTATCGGCAAAAATCTGTATATTAATGGGAAAATATGCAACTCGAGTCACATGTGCGCCTCATTAAAAACCTCCATAAGCCTAACCGAGGAAAAGAGTACGACACATGGACTAAAAGGAAATAAACAACAACGGAACACAACGCCCCTCACAAAGGAAACAATCATACAGAGGCCTGAAATAAAGATGCCCGCGTCACCCCTTCCTTTGCTACCACATCCGCTAACCCATTCGCCTCACGTAAAATGTGGATAAAGCATACAGACCCCAAAGTGAGGCATGCTTGATCGATCAAACCAAAAATCTCCAACAAAAGCCAAGTTCTTCGTTCCAAATGCAACACCCAACCAAGAGCAATTTTGGAATCCGACTCCACCATGAGGGGACGAGATGCCCATTTAGAAGCTGCAAAGAAATTCAACGCAAAAGTGATTTCCTGCAACTCTGCTACATTGGAATCAAGGGCACCAAGTGAACCCGAGAAGAGAGCTAGAATTCGACCTTGTGCATCACGCAAAACACCCCTAAACCTGGAGGCTCCAAACTCACCCCCACACGACATGGCTAAGAAACTACAAACTCACTGAACGAGCTCGGGCAATCCCACCATAAAGACTCACTGATGGACAACCCCTCTTTTAACGACTTCACCCTGTAAAATGAGCGCAATTTAACCAAGAAGCAAATCTCCGAAGCCGGTAGAAGTTTACTGTTAAAAACACATTCATTCCATGCAAGCCATAGGGACCACAACAATGCTGCAATGCTCGACACCCACAGAAGCCTTAAAGTGCCCGTGAAAGAACAATGAAATCCCGAGATTAAAAATCAGAAAAAGTCCTTGGCATCGGCAAAGACACCCCCCACCAACGCCTAAACCAATCCCAAATTCCTTGGGCAAACGAGCATAGGAAAAACAAGTGATCAATCTCCTCCTCCTTCTCACGACACCAAGCACACAAACCTTGCTGCTCATCCAACACGATGCCACGAAGCTTCTAAAAATCAAAGGTTGGTAAACAACGCAGGCATGTGAACCACAAAAACGCCTAAACCTTCGGAGGTACGAGGACTTTCCACGCAAAACACTCACCGAAATCGCTCCCTCTCACCTTGTCCAACATAAGTAGACGTGATAGAGCCTTTACTGAAAAGGACCAGCGCGTATCAGGTGTCCAGACTAACATATCAACCGCACCACGCCGTAACCTCAAAGGTCCAAAGAGCGAGATGAGCTCCTAAAGTTGTCGAAGCTCAAATGAACGCAAGCCTCGACGAAAGAAACTCTCTCAGCGGTCATGCTGAAAGCTACCCCCATCGAAAAGGTCAGCGACCAAAGCCAAACGATTAACCACTATCGAAAATATATGTGGCAATATATCCTTCAATGGTTTCTCAACACACCATGCATCAAACAAAACTAAAACTCGCGAACCATCACAAACCTTCCAAACAATACTAGTCTCACCCTTGAACTTTTGCACACTATCCGAGCTCAGAGTTTTGACAATCTGTTTCCAAATATCTGACATCGAACCCCTGTAGGATGTGTTAAATCGCCACCACTGGGCTGCCTTGCCATATTTTGCCACGATGATGGCCCTCCACAAAGACGATTCATCCCTAGCATACTTCCAAGACCATTTTGCCAATAATGCTTTATTTCGAACCTCCAAATCCGCAACCCCCAACCCACCAAGATGACGTGGCCGACAAACCATACTCCAGCTTACTCGACATATTTTCCGTTCTAAACTCACCCCACCCCACAGAAAAGCACGCCTCACTTTATCTATTGCTGCGATAACACCCTTCGGCACCTAAAAAAACCCATATAATAAATTGGAAGTGACGAAAGAACAGAGTTTACCAGTGTGACGCAAGCAGCAAAAGATAAAGATGTCAGTTTCCAACCAGCGAGCTTTCGTCGAACCGAGGCTATAACTGGTTCCCATACAACAATGTTGCGAGGATTCACCCCCAACGACATCCCCAAATAAACAAAAGGAAATTCACTTTTCGACAACACAAGAGAGCCGCCATTGAATCAAACAGCCCCTCATCCACGCCAATAGTATAAAGAGTGGACTTGTTGAAGTTAATTTTCAAACCAGAACAAACGTGGAAGCAACATAGTAACCTGCGGATAGTCGTAGCGCTCTCAACGGAGGCTTCAAAGAATATAATGGTGTCGTCAGCAAATTGAAGATGCGATAGCGACACACCCAGAGCCAACGAAACCCCACGGATGAGCCCCAACTCCTCCGCTTGAACGAACATCCTATGTAGTGCTTCCGCCACAATAAGGAACAGTAAAGGCGACAGCGGGCAGCCTTGCTGCAGAGAACGCCCCATTCCTAATTCTTTATTAGTGCTACCGTTTAACAAAACTGACAACCTGACTATGCTGATACACTCAGTAATCAGACGACGCCAAGAATCACTGAACCCCATCGACCAAAAAATGTGCTCTAAAAATTCCCATCGAACGCAGTCGTAAGCTTTCGCGAAGTCAAATTTCAGGATACATCTGCCTAACGAACTCTGTCGCATGGAATGTATTGTCTCATTTGCCAATAGAATATCATCCACAATTTCACGCCCACGCACAAAATCCGATTGGTGATCACTAATTAGTCCTCCCAACACTGACTGCAGCATTCTAGCCAGAATTTTTGCAAGAATCTTATATATCGAATTAAGCAAGTTGATTGGTCGAAAATCACTCAAGGTGACCGGTGAATCAACCTTAGGCAAAAGCACAAGGATGTGTTGTTCGCACCCAAAGGTTACTTGTCAGATGCAAAAAAATCATCTAAAAACCACCCAACATCATCACAAACTACCTCCCAACACTTTTTAAAAAATTCCATATTGTAGTCGTCCGACCTCGGTGACTTCGAGCCCTCACACCCACGAACAACCGCCCACGCCTCATCGAGAGTGAAAGGCGCCACTAACCCCCTATTTTCAGCTTCACTCACTCTATTAAAATTCCCCTCAAAGCTTCAAACACAAGACCTTTCATCCGCGACAACCAACCAATAGAATGAGTGTAATAAAAAACGAGAAGCTTGTTGATAATTAAAAAGAATATTTATTTGGATCATTAGAAATTGGACCATCAATTCATCTAGTAAAATGATTCGTTCAGTTATTTTAAAATAGAATAAAAAATAGATTCTAATGTTATAAATTATATAAATTTAAAAAATGTTTCTTGATAAATTTTTATAATATTTAATTTAAATTAACCCGTCAAAAGATTTAAAACGATGACATTAACCAAAAGAAAAACTCTTATTTACATATAGCTTTTATCGTTCAAGAAATCAATTCTAACAAAAATGCTATAACTGGTTTGAATTTGAATCATGGTTCAACTCGTTTCATGAGTAAGCAAAAACTTATTATTAGGGACGGAGTAAATAATTAAGATAAATAAAGACAACGTACAATTAACCATTAAAAAAGGGGATATAGTTGAAATGAATTGAAAAAAAAAGAGGTAAAATAAGTAAATATCCCTTATATTTTTTAACTAAAAATCCATATGACTCCGTCATTGTTTATCATACAGTCCATGGGACGGAGGGATCAAGGGCATAAGTCTCTATTATGAAACTTAAATATCCGATAAATTTTGATTTAATAATAAATTGACCCTTGTTTAAAATTTAAATATCCGATAAATACTGATAAAATATTCCTGAAAATATAAAATATTCAAAATGTGCATGCATAATAAATCATAATAACCCCAAATAAAACACCCATAATCTAAAATTATATACAATCCAATAAAACATTTAATATAAATAAGTCCAAGTCTCATATTGATAATAATAAATAAATAAAGTTGGAAAACGAGGTCCTCCAACTGCCGTAGACTATACCTGAGTATCTGAAAGTAGAAACTAAGGGGGAGTCAGTGAAAACGCTCAGTGTGTCTCTACAGTGCAAACAAAACTAACAGAGTCATTATAACAATAGAGACAACCAAACATTATCATAATACAGTTTTTCCATCATGAATCAATTCAAACACATAAGCAAGTATGAATGAATATGCAACATAATATGACATGCACCCAAACTACATCACCATGCGAAGAGTAAGGTTCCCCAGAACCACTCTCTACCTCATCACCATCCGAAGTGGAATCCAGCCAGTAGGGTGAAACCACTGTTCCGAAGTAGACATCATCCCGACGAATGAAGCTACTGAACTTCCCCGTACAGAATCCCAACTAAAATGAGATGACATAAAATCTGAGCACTGAATCTGAATGCATTATTTATCCACAGAAACATATAATCATATAATACGATATACAATAATCCGAATCTGAATGTATAATCAAATATTGAAAAACATTACAGAATGTTGAACAAGTCTAACATCACAGATCAGTAGAATATAATCATCACACATCATCAGACCACTTCATGTATACAATTCAACAAATCATCACATTTACTTACAGAGCACTGTAAGCAAACTACACAGAAGAGAACACACCTCAAGTAGCTAACACTCAACATAGACGCTGACGTCTCCCACGCTCAGCTCTATCTCTAGTTTGGTCAGAGTCAGCTCCTATAACAATTAAATACACCATTAAGATGTCGAAAAACATGAAATAGCCCTTTTCGGAAAAAGTCAACGGTCAACACTGACGTCAGTCGACTCTTTATAAGACAGACCGGTTCGGTTATGTTAACCCGGTCCAGTCTTCTGGACCGGTTTAGACCAGTTCAACATAAAATCCCTAATTCGAAAATTAGGGCACAACATCCCCCAATTCCTCATCCCCGGTGACCTCTCGCGTCAAATTCCGACGAGTTTCTGAGGCTCAAATACACACACAACTTACACGAAGGAAAGGAACAATTGAGACCCAACCAATTTGCAAAAAAAACAAGACGACAACGGCGTGAGGGATTTCTGAAGCAACCGAAAAGCTTACCGATGAGTTTCGGGCAAAGGGCGGCCATAGAGGGTTAGTTGACGAGTGGGTTATGGTCGGACAATAAAGGGAAGATGAACGGTGGTGCCGGACCGTCAAACGGAAGGTGTTTGACCCTTGGCTGGACAAAAAATAGAGAAAGGGGGTTTCTTTTCTTTTGCTTGCACAAGATGTTGAAGGAGAGGGAAGAGAACGACCAAAACCAGAGAAAATGGTTGAAAGGTTTTATTTATACCTTAAGAAAAGGGTTAATTACAGAGCGTGCCATTATACTTTCTAGGGTTTATGAAACGACACTTAAGTTTTGCAATCGTTACAATGTGATCACTGGATTTCTTAAAATTCCCTATTTTATCATTGAAATTTAATTAAGTTTTCAATTGAAATTCCCAATTATTAGGGTTTTTAATTTAGGGCAAAATTGGGGTGTTACAACTCTCTCACCGTTAAAAAGAAATTACGGCCTCGAAATTTACGTGGAGCAAAAAGATGCGGATACTGAGCTCGAATTCTTGGGCTCCCACGTAGCCTCATCATGACAGGGACTACGCCACAGAACTTTGACCATCTTAATGGTCTTCCTTCTGAGAACCTTTTTATCCTGAGCAAGAATCTCAATAGGCTCCTCCTCAAAACGCAAATCAGGACGAACCTCAATATCCTCAACAGGGATGATATGTGACGGATCAGGATGATAACGTCTCAACACTGAAATACGGAAAACATCGTCAATACGCTGAAGCTCTGGTGGTAGCTCTAGCTGATAGGCAACTAGTCCATCTCGACGAATAATCCGATAAGGGCTAATGTAACGAGGACTCAGCTTGCCCTTTCGACCAAACCGAACACCTTCCTCCAAGGAGACACTTTCAAGAAAACCTCATCACCCTCCTCAACTCAAGATCACGACGTCTCAAATCAGCATAAGACTTCTATCTCTCAAAAGCAGCCTTAAGTCGATCCCGAATCAATCTGACAGTCTGCTCAGCCTCGTGCACAATCTTGATACTGGCCTGATAACTGTTATTATAAGAAAACTCTGCAAGCGGCAAGAAATCCTCCCAACTGCCACTGTAATCAAGAATACAACCTCTTAACATATCATCAAGAATCTGGATCACACGGTCAAACTGACCATCTGTTTGCAGATGATAGGATGTACTGAATTTCAATCAAGTACCCAAAGCAGAATGAAGAGACCCCCAGAATCATTTAGTGAACCTTGGATCTCTATCAGAAATAATACATAACGGTACAGTGTGAAGTCGAACGACCTAAAAATATAAAGCAGGGCTAACTTAGTCAAAGGATAGTTAACTTGGACATGAGAGAAATGTGTGGACTTCGTCAGACGATCAACAATAACCCAAATGGAATCCTTCTTCGACGGAGTCAAAGGAAGTCCACTAACAAAGTCCATAGTCACGCGCTCCTACTTCCACTGAGGAATCTCAATATAATGTAGAAACCCAGACGGACGTTGATGCTCTACTTTGACTTTCTGACAAGTCAGGCACCTCGATCTCATAGACTCGATCCCATAGTCATTAACAATCATATCGTTCTGTCTCAGATTCATGAAATCATCTCTGCACTTAGCTATATAATCAGCTCCGACATATCAATCACGAAAAGCCTGTCTGAAATTATCCCAAGTAACAGTACTAGCTGGAGTAACAAGCTCCTCAGCCTCCCACCAATTCTGGGCTTCACCTTGCAGTAGTGAAACGACAGCCCTGAGTTTCCGGTCAGTAGGATAATCCATCTCAACAAATAATAGCTGAAGCTTCTTCAGCGAGTACTCTGCATCTGCTGGGTCTGTACCCGTCTTTCCATCGAACATAGTCATCTCGGAAGCAAGAAACTTTGTGGATATGGGTCTCCGAACACTCTTAGACTGACGAAGGTATCTCAATAACTTTGTCTGAATAGTTACAACATATGTCCCCACTGTCTCACTATCCCCTGAATCACGATGACCACTACCCGGAGCAGGCTGAACATGTGGGTCTCCTCCACCGGTCTGCTAAGCTCCAGTCTACTGAGCTCGTATCTTCTGAGCTCCTGTCTGATCCACATGTTGTTTCTCCTCATTCACACCCTGGACCTTATCTTGATTTTGTATCGAACCCTCTAGAGGTGGAACGTCACTATCCGCAGTCACGGTACAATCTCGTCATCGGCTATGACCTCGACCGGACGCTACTCTAGAACTTCTCCGAGCTGACATAGTAGTATATCTACAAAAGACTGAATCCTAAGATTAGATTCGGTACTTGGAGACCTTATTCAGAATATGTATAAATATATTCATAATAGATCATAAATTTATCTAAAATTCTCGTTTTACCCCGAAAACATTTGAGAATGCATGTAAAAATTTATTTTCGATTTCAAATTGATATAAATCACTCAGGCCGAGTGTTAAACCTGACTCTGATACCACTAAATGTAACCCCCTAACCCAACCCTAAAGAACTGGGTCGAATATAAGGAGTCAACTCAAAGCTTCTCCCTCACAAAAGTAACCTGATTCAAAACTTAAATTCCAAAATAGATAATAATAAAATCGCATATTACATACTGATAAAATATTCCTGAAAATATTAAATATTCAGAATGTGCATGCATAATAAAACAGAATAACCCCAAATAAAAAATCCAAAATCTGAAATTATATACAATCTGATAAAACATATAGTATATAAAAGTCCAAGTCTCGTACTGATAATAATAAATAAATAAAGTAGGAAAATGAGGTCCTCCAAGTACCGTAGCCTAGACCTGAGTATCTGAAAGTAGAAACTAAGGAGGAGTCGGCAAAAACTCTAATTGTGTCTCTACAATGCAAATTGAACTAACATAGTCATTATAACAACAGAGACAACCAAACATTATTAGAATATAGTTTTTCCATCACGAATCAATTCAAACACATAAGAAAGTATGAATGAATATGCAACACAATATGAAATGCACCCAAACTACATCACCATCTGAAGAGTAAGGTTCCCCAGAACCACTCTCTATCTCATCACCATCCGAAGTGGAATCCAGCCCATAGGGAAAAACCACTGATCTGAAGTAAACATCATCCTGCAGGATGAAGCTACTGAACTTCCCCGTACAGAATCCCAACCAAAATGAGATGACATAAAATCCGAGCTATGAATCTAAATGCATTATTTATCAACAAAAATGCATAATCATATAATCCGATATATAATAATGTCGCACAAGACGTTGAAGGAGAGGAAAGAGAACGACCAAAACCAGAGAAAATGGTTGAAATATTCTATTTATACCCTAAGAAAAGGGTTAATTACAGAGCGTGCCATTATACTTTCTAGGGTTTATGAAACGACATTTAAGTTTTGCAATCGTTACAATTTTATCAGTGAAATTTCGAAAATTCCCAATTTAATCACTAAAATTTAATTAAGTTTTTAATTGAAATTCCCAATTATCAGGGTTTTTAATTTATGGAAAAATTGGGGTGTTACACAAACAGTGTGAAAGATTTACACAACTTTCCATATTTAAATAATGAAATTTTAATCTCTATATGTAAACTATAAAACTATAAATCGTAAATTCTAAACCCACAATTCATAACTTCTAAAATTAATAAATTTATATAAATTAAATTTTATTCCATTTGTGTATTAAAATATAAATTTTTTTTATAAATAGGAGCATTATAGGAAAGTGTGTTCAAAGAATTAGATACGAATTTGGATCCAAAAAGGATTCCAATCGTTAAATTCGTTAAAACTAAAAACTTTTGAGGTTGGCTTTTCATGTGATCTTCCCTTTGTCCAAATCTTCCCTTTTATTTTTTTCATTTATCACTTCAGGATGCACAAATTCTCTTTAAGTTGTATTTTTTATGCATAACATTAGAAAATGTTCTTAATATTTGACTGAAAAATTATTTTAATTTTTTAAGTACATTAATCTTTAATATTTTATCTTAAGTTAAAATAGTTAATCTTTGAATAAAAATTGTTAGTTAATTAACGACAAATTACATGACATGGTGTGGGAAATCTCCATGGCAATGCACATTGACATAACAATGACAAATAAACAAAGGTCCTGACTTGATATAATGACACAGAAGTAAAACTTAAAATTATATAAAATACAATTTAATTTTTTTTCTGATGATGTGTTATTATGTCTGTCATATCAAGTTGTTTATCATTAGTTGATTACAGTTTTCATTCACGAAATGACTATTTTGACTCAAAATAAAACATTGAGTGGTAAAATGTTTTCATTCACGGAATGGCATTTTTTATAATCATATTTGATCGGTTTGTCGATAAATTAATTTGAAGAAAATATTATAATAATTTATTAAGGAGGCGATACTTGTAATTTAAATTGATTTACTCGTAACATAAGAATTTGAATTCTATACATTATTTAATTTATCTAATATCTTCTTCCGCGAAAATAATTAATAGTTAGTCTTTTAAGTTATACATAAATAAATTTATTATATGCTCGAATTATTTTGAGTCTAACCAAAATTAATTGGTTTAGTTGCTAAGGATACTCAGTATGCTCCATCTTGTATAGGTTTGAATCTCGGAATCAGAATATAATATCTCTCTATTTAAACAAAAAATTTGATTAAATTGTAATACCCTAATTCAATTTACAATGTATAACATAAAAGTATAATATAGCTCCTTATCTATATCCTTTTTACCGTTCCTAATCGACCAATCGAATCAGTGTAATAAAAAGCAAGAAGCTTGTTGATAATTAAAAATAATATTTATTTGGACCATTAGAAATTGGACCATCAATTCATCTAGTAAAATAATTCGTTCGGTTATTTTAAAATAGAATAAAAAAATTAGATTCTAATGTTATAAATTATAAAAATTTAAAAATTGTTTTGTGATAAATTTTTATAATATTTAATTTAAATTAACCGGTCAAAAGATTTAAAATGATGACATTAACAAAAAAGAAAACTCTTATTTACATATAGCTTTTAATCGTTAAAGAACTCAATTTGAACAAAAATAGTATAACTGGTTTAAATTTGAATCATGGTTCAACCCGTTTCATGAGTAAGCAAAAACTTGTTATTAGGGACGGTGTAAATAATTAAGATAAATAGAGACAATGTACAATTATCCATTAAAAAGGGGATATCGTTCAAATGAATTGAAAAATAAGAGGTCAAATAAGTAAATATCCCTTATATTTTTTAGTAAAAATCCATATGACTCTATCATTATTTATCATACAATCCATGGGACGGAGGGATCATGGGCATAAGTCTCTATTATGAAACTTAAATATCCGATAAATTTTGATTTAATAATAATTTGACCCTTGTTTAAAATTTAAAGTTATTTAGTTATAAATAAACACTGACAAAATTAAAGAAGGGTAGATTCGTCCCCCAATAGTTTTATTCTAATAGCAATTTAGGTTCATGTAAAACTTTAAAAGCCCTTATAATTTTAAAATTTAGTAATTCGACCCTCTCACCGTTCGATCTTGAAATTGATTTCACATTCAATTTGATTATTTAACTTCTTTGTCCGATTCAATAATACTTAAACTCAACTTTTAGATAAAAACAAGTACAAAGACGTAATGTTTTGTTCAAATCATAAGTCAAATTTAAATGATAATCTAAATCAAAGAGTCAAGTTAATACAAAATTAAGGTACCAAAATATATATTAACCCAAATAAAAAGTTTGGGCTGATTTAAAAAGTCTTAAGGAATCAAGCCTTTGTTTTTTTATTCCGAGATTGAAATCAAACTTTAGACGCGACATAAACTATAACCAAAGAACTAAACATCTATTTCCATTAATTTCAATTGCCGTTTGGATTATTCTACTTGCCAGAATTTAATTACTATATTACACAATCATAGTATTGTTCTATAAATCGACTTTCAAAATTACGAGACGACGTCGTACTCTGTTTCCGACATGAAAGCTGCTGCAATAGCTGAAGTTGGCGAGTTAAGCATGTGCTCGAGGACTATGTTGTTGTCGTTTTCAGTTCTTTTGACGAATCGACCTTTGATTCTTGGCCTTGATTCGACGTAGGCCTTCCGAGAAGCACATCGGATTGTTTTCTCGAATTATCGGTTCTTCCTCTTCTCTTTGTACCTTAAAACTCGAGCCTCGCGGTCGGTTCTGTCGACTCGGGAAGCTTGGTTGGTGGTCGGAGTTGACGAGATGGGTACGTTTGGATCGGCCATGGTTTGAACTATTCCCACTTCAAGTAAAGAATATGAAACCTGAAAGTTGTATATAATTTGGTCAAATTGGGATTTTAGTACCTCTGTTATGATTACTTGTGAAATTAATTCTATACTTTAATTTGTATTAGTACATTTCAAAGAGAATGGAAGTAAAGAATTTAAGTCTCTACTAACTAGGGATGGGCATGACACGGAGATTCGACCGATCCAATTTTAAGAGTCGGTATTAAAATAAATAGTTTTAGGTTTTGTCTAGTTTAAATTTAGAGTAAAAATTTTTAATTTGACCCAATATGAGATAATTATGTAATTCACTCATATATTTAAGGATAAAATTACGAGTCAGGTTTTTTCGCGTCTACTCAACTCGAGTTTTGCTCACCCCTACTTATGTGCAAGTAAAAACTTTTCATGCAATCCTAATCATGCCCAAACATAAATATGTGATTATGAAATGATTAAAATACTAAAATTTCATACACAACATGAACAAAATATAAATATAATATGAAAGTGGCGGTAGAGTTAAGGGCTTTGTTTGCTAGCTTGAGTATCTCGGGAGATGGAGTTCTTGTGGCTGAATTGCTAGTGAAACCATCTCAGGTTCAGTTAATAAAGGATAACCAGTTGTTGGACGATTCGTTGGTGCCACATGTTCAGGATATTGCTGAGGGTAGATCATCGGATTTCTCTTTTAATGATGATGGAGTTTTATGTTTCGGAGGATGGGTAGTAGTGCCGAATGATGTAGACTTGAGGCGGACTATTCTGACCGAAGCTCATTGTAGTCCTTTTGCTATGCACCCTGGTAGTACAAAGATGTATCGTGATCTTCGTGATGAGTACTATTGGGTGGGGTTGAAGAAAGATATTCCGGAATATGTGAGTAAGTGTATGTTTTGTCAGCGGGTTAAAGTTGAGCATCAGTTTCCTTCAGGGTTGTTGCAACCGTTGAGGATTCCTAAATGGTAGTGGGAAAGAGTCACCATGGACTTTGTGTCTGGTTTACCTTTGTCGCCATCGAAGAAGAATTCAATGTGGGTGATTGTGGATCGCCTTACAAAGTGTGCGCATTTCTTACCTGTGCATACCACATATACCTTGGATAAGCTTGCAGAGTTGTACATTGCTGAAATTGTGCGTCTGCATGGGGTACCAAAATCTATAGTGTCGGATAGAGATCCGAGGTTCACATCGCGATTTTGGGAGTGTTTGCATCAAGCTTTGGGTACGCGGCTGAACTTTACCACTTCTTATCATCCACGGTCGGATGAACAGTCTGAGCGTGTTATCCAAGTGCTTGAGGATATGTTGAGGTGCTGTGTGATTGAGTTTCAAGGCTCTTGGGAGAAACATTTGCCTTTGGTGGAGTTTGCTTATAATAATAGCTACCAGGCAAGTATTCAAATTGCACCTTATGAAGCCTTGTATGGGAGGAAGTGCAGAACTCCTCCTTGTTGGGCTGAAACAGGTCAGAAATTTGTCTCGATGCTGGCTTTGTTGAAAGGAACCACCGAGAAGGTGAAGCTCATTTGTGAGCGGTTAAAGGCAGCTTTTGATCGACAGAAGTCTTACGTGGATTTGAAGCGTAAGGAGATTAAGTTTGCGGTGGGTGACAGTGTGTTCTTGAAGGTTTCACCTTAGAAGAAGGTGATGAGGTTGACTGGAAGGGTAAATTGAGCCCTATGTATATTGGACCATACGAGGTGATAGAACGTGTGGGTCTTGTTGCGTATAAGCTGAGGCTACAACAAGAGTTAGAGAAGATACATGATGAGTTTCATGTCTCCATGCTTCGGAGGTCTAGATCAGATCCTTCGCATGTTATGCATGTTGAGGAAGTTGAGTTGAATCCATATTAGACCTATGATGAGGAGCTGGTTGAGATTCTAGATTCGGACGTCAAAGTTCTTTGTGGTAAGACCATTGAATTGGTTAAGGTGTTGTGGAAGCATCGTGGTGTTGAGGAAGCCACGTGGGAAAGAAGAGATGATATGAACAAGCAGTTTCCTTACCTTTTTCCTCCAGGTAAATTTTGAGGAATAAATTTCTTAAGAGGGGGAGAGTTGTAAGACCCCAATTTTGGGCTTAGAAGTTTAGTGTCTAAACCAGACCGGTCTGAGAAATGGTTCGAATATACAAGGGAGTTTTAGGGAACACCTAGTTTGGGATGCTTTAAAAATATAGAAAAATATCTAAAAATCCTCATTTAATATATATAAGTGAATGGTGAAGGGAGTTTTAGGGAACAACTAGTTTGGGATGCTTTAAAAATATAGAAAAATATCTAAAAATCCTCATTTAATATATATAAGTGAATGGTGAAATCAATTTTACAAAATATGGTTTGGAATTACTACATTTCGATGTAGTGACCAAATCGCAGTTTTTACAAAGTTTAGTAGTGACTGTTTTGTAAAGGATTGACACTTTGAATCTTTAAGGAGCTAATTTACCAAAAATGTTTTCATTAGATTTTTCCTTAATTTGGGTGATTTAATTTAATAAAATAAAGGTGATAAACTACCTTTGACTTTCATAACCACTTTTCTCTAATTTTCTCTGATTTCATTTTCTCTCAAAATCCTATCAACCAAACACTTTTTCTCCATATAAATTCACTTTGACTTTTACTTCGTTTGATGATATTTCCATCACTCATTGATTCCTAATCAATCTTTCATCAAATCTGTTTGTTTTCTACATTGAATTATCATGAAAACTTGCCCAAATCAAGGAGAAATCATCGTTTAGAGGCAAGATTGTTCTTCTCCTCTAAATACTCAGTTATTTACTGAAATTCCCAAGTTGTCAACTCTTTATTAAAGGTTTATGAATGATTTTAATGTTGGAAACAAGGTTTTGGCTTAAAACTCAAGATTTTGGAAGAGATTTTGAAGATTTTCGTGGTAATTGATTGGGCTCTGTTTTGAGATGGTTTTCTAATGTATTTAGGATGTTAAATGATGTTAGGAATGAGGTTCTATCAATCCAATCCCGAATAGGTTGTTTTTCCTAAGTTTTTGCTTGTGAAAATGGTGGGTTTTTGGGGTGATATTGGTGTTCTGTTAAAGCTGGGGGTGTAAGGACGAGTTTAGGATTGTTTTTGATGTTAATTAATGTTTAGAAATGTTTAGAAGTGATGGATCTTGGATGGGTTATGTTTTGGAAGAGTTTGGAGATGATTTCGGTTGTGTTTGATAGCCGAAATGTTGGGTTTAGGTAGAGTAGCGAGTTTAGAAGTGTTGGCTGAAGATTTCAATGCATGATGATGCATTAATCCTCTGCTTTTATGTGTCTAAAACAGGGGAGAAATCTTCAGACACTTTTGGAGTTGATCCGAAAGCTTAATTGGCATTTCGGCGAGCAAGCGAAAAGAAATTGGTGAGTGCAATTGGGTTAGAAGTCCATGAGGACAAAAATAAAAGGTTTGGGGATTTAGGAGAGGTTTGAAACACCTTCCTAAATTTGGAAGTAAGTATGGTTTGAATTGCTCTCTTTAAAGCGGTGTTTGCCCCTAAAATGCTTTTACATGCTCATGGTTTGAGATTGATAAATTCCTACTGTTTTTGTGCATGATTCATGGCTTGAGATTATGCTTGTAGAGATGTCATGAGATGGCATGTTGCATTGAAGAGATTTGAGTTTTTTGTTTGAAGCAAAGTATGATTCATGTTCTGAAATGTGATGAGAAAACCTTTGAGTAATATTGCATGAAAAACAGTAGGTCTGGTGATGTTTTAACACATTATATTGGCATATATGTTGAGAAACTTACCGGATATAATTGATCGATCAATAGGATAAGAGTGCACTATAAACTAAAAATCCGTACGTGCTCTTTGGTTAAGCCAAAGGCAGATATTCCGATGATGGGCATTCCATCGGGTAGGACTTGGTGAAATACCCAAGCTTTGTGGCGATGCGAGATTACACCATGTGAGTACGGTGATGAGAGATTCCACCGGAAGCCATGTTGCTAGATAAGTGAGTACTGTGATGTTGGATTCCACCAGAAGAGTATAGTGTAGAAATGTGTCTGCATATCCGTGTATTAATGAGATGCTAAATGTAAATATAAATGATGAAATGGTTTTTGTTACACATGTACCTTTGATGAAATGTTTTATGCTATGAGTTATGCATATGAGATTTGTTTTATAAATGCTTTGATGATACAAGCATGTGTATGGCCTAGCCATTAGTTTTGCATTGGTAAATGCATGAGATAGAATTGAGGTACATGTAGTTTTAATGAGAAGTTGCTTTGAAAGGTTTTCAAGCATGTGTTAAAATGAGCATGTGGTTCAAAAGCTTTTGTGTAAAGATTTTCAAAGTGTGCATTATTGTGTTGGTTTCCTTTAGAGCATGCCTCACTAAGCATTTGTGCTTACGCTCTCTCTTTACCAATAATACAGATAATTGAGGTGTATTCGGGCATCAAGGAAGCTAAGTTCATCCAAGGAAGTCCAAGCTCATGTATGGTGAAGTTTTCATACACTTTAGTTTTGATAGATTGGCAATGGGAAACCAAGAATTGTATTTGGGAGATGTGTTAAACTCCCTAGGGTTGTGGCATGTTTGCTTTGGTTGGTTTGAATTGTAAATGGCCTTAATTGCTTGTTTTGAGGTTGGATTGCCTATTTGTTATTTTATATTAGGAAGCATGCCTCTAGACTAGTGAGATTTCATGTTTGATGCTATGAAGGTATTTAAGAGTTCTAGATATGTACCTTATATGTTTGCTGATTTGTTGGTATGATTAGAGAGTCTTTGGGATGTGTTTGAATGAGTTTATGAAGGAAAAACCAGCAATTGCTGCAGTTTCTGTGCAAACCGTATCGAAACACCCTGTAGTGTTTCGAAACGGGGGCCTGTAATGGCCTACGTGTTTCGAAACGTTGGAGGTTGTTTCGAAACGATTTGGCTACTGGAATGCCATGTTTCGGAACTGGTCTCGAAACACATCTGCGTACGGAAACGGTCAACGCCGTTTCGATCCAGTGTTTCGATACGGCAGGTGGGTGTTTCGAAACGGGTGACTGTTGGGCACATATTTGAATTGCTTTGATGTTTGCATGTTTTACATTTTAGTCCTAAATGTTGGGATTGCAATTGCTTGAGCTTGAGATGTCCAATTAAGTTTAAATTTGGCAGAGAAGCATGTAACATGACTAATTTCAAAATGGTAAACTTAAAATCAATGAAGACCTTCTAATTTACAAAAATTAAATTTTGGTCCCTAAACCCATGTAAAGTGCAATTGAGTCCCTATATTATATTTGTTTGCTATGCCTTTCTAAATTGTATCTCGTGAGTACTCACTTAGGGTTAACATGTATCTAGACAATATTAAAAAGGAAAAAAAGGGTCGTGAATCAAGGTTGACTTTGGTTTTCCCAGTGTAATCTTCGTAATTCGGTTCAATCGTCTATGTCGGGCTAAGGGGGTTACATTGTGTTTCAGAGATAAAGTTGTAGTGCCTGAAGATGTTGAGTTAAGACGTCTGATTCTAAGCAAAGCACATTCGAGTCCTTTTTCTATGCATCCGGGTAGTATTAAGATGTACCGTGATTTCAAGAATGATTATTTCTGGGTTGGTTTGAAGAAGGATGTAGCCGAGTGTGCGAGCCGTTGTATGGTTTGTCAGAGAGTGAAGGCAGAACATCAGGTTCCTTCAGGTTTGTTACAGCATTTGAAGATTCCGGAATAGAAATGGGAGAGGATCACCATGGACTTTGTGTCGGGGTTACCGTTGTCTCCTTCGAAGAGAAATTTTGTTTGGGTGATAGTTGATAGATTCACTAAGTGTGCTCACTTCTTAGCAATGAACACTACAGATTCTTTACACAAGTTGGCGAATTTGTACATTCGCGAGATTGTGAGACTTCATGGAGTTCCGAAGTCTATTGTATCAGACAGAGATCCGAGATTCACTTCGAGGTTCTGGAGTTGTTTGCATAGTGCCCTAGGTAGACGTTTGCATTTCAGTACTTCTTATCATCCGTAGTCAGATGGACAGCCAGAGCAAGTGATATAGATATTAGAGGATATGCTTACTTGTTGTGTGATTGACTTCCAGGTTTCTTGGGAGAAGCACTTGCCCTTTAGTTGAGTTTGCTTACAACAATAGTTACGAGGCTAGTATACAAATGGCTTCTTTTGAGGCTTTGTATGGTAGACGATGTACGACTCCGATTTGTTGGGCTGAAACGGGTCAGAGATTGTTACATATGCCGGATTTGCTTAAGGGGACTACTGACAAAGTGAAGTTGATTTGCGACCGTTTGAAAGTAGCTTCCGATCGTTTGAAATCTTATGCAGATTTGAAGAGAAAAGAGATTGAGTTCTTAGTGGGTGAGAAAGTGTTTCTGAAAGTATCTCCGTGGAAGAAGGTAATGCGATTTGACCGGAAAGGCAAGTTGAGTATGAGGTTTATTGGTCCGTATGAGATACTTGAGCGGATTGGTCATGTAGCTTACCATTTGAGATTGCCTTCTGAGTTAGAGAAGATCCATGATGTGTTTCATGTGTCGATGCTTAAGAGATATAGATCAGATCCATCTCATGTTATGCATGTTGAGGAGATAGAGTTGAATCCGAATTTGTCTTATAATGAAGAACCTGTTGAGATACTTGCTTCTGATAGCAAGGTGTTGCGTGGCAAGACCATAGAGTTGGTCAATGTGTTGTGGAGACATTGAGGTGTGGAAGAGGCCACGTGGGAGAGGAAAGCCGATATGGTTGAGTAGTTTCCGTACTTGTTTCCGTCATGTAATTTCGAGGACGAAATTCCTTAAGTGGGGGAGAGTTGTAACACCCGGGTTTGGGGGTTGGGTGAAAATAATATTTCGGGTTTCGGTTTTATAATTAAAATAATAAAATATTTTATGGGCTTCATGTTTGCAAAATAATTAAAGTCTATGTTGGGCCTATCTCCTAAGTCCAAATTCCATGGACTTTAGGAGATGGGAGTTTTTAGCCATTTCATTAATGGCATAATGGTAAATAGGATTTCTTTGATAAATTAAAGCAAAAACAAAAGAAGAAGACATGTGCTCATCTTCTTCCTCACTCTCATTTCAAACTCAACGACCTAAAGAGCTCTCTTCTCCATTTTTACTATTCCATTACATCTTTTACTCCTTGTTGGTGATTTTCCAAAAGGTAATTGCATTTTTTACTTGGCCTTATCTTCCTCTTCATTTTGATACCATTAGTTTTCATTAAAACCATGTATTTTATATTTTGGGTTTTCAAAGAATTTGTCAAAGATTGAAGTTTTATGAATTTCTAACAAATCTTTTGATTATTTATTGTTAGATAAGTTGTTTACAACCCATAAGGTCCAACATATGTGAATTTTAAAGAGTTTTACCGTGATTCTCGGATTTGGGTTTTAGAAGGGTTTTTGAAGAGATTAAAGGTTGGTTTTGGGGTTGTTCGATGTCGGAAATTAAGGGTTGTTGTTAGTGTAATAGTTAGGGGTTGTTTTGGAAGCATTTAAGTGTGTTAAAAAGGTTGAAATCATGAGTTTCGGACTGGGATTCATGGCTGCTCGGGTTTGAAGTTTTAGGGTTGTTCTTAGCTTGAAACTCTTGTGTTTTATGCTTGATTAGTGTTCCGGGTTTGCTACATTGATGTGTGATCTGATTTGAGGTTGTTTTGATTGTGTTGAGTTGATTAGAAGCAAGAAATTGTGTTGGTGAAGCATCGGGAACAAATCTGGAATCGTTGGAAACTTGATCGGCTAGTGTGGTTAGCTTGGAATAGTCGGTGAGTGGTTAAATGTTTTTAAATGGTTTTCGAGTATTGGTTCAAGCATGTGGACTAGGTCGGGCTTGGTAGACCAACCTAGAGTTGGGATTAGAGTGGTAGCCTAATCCCAAGCTTTAGATAAAGATTTGGTTGAACTCTAATTTTTTTCTATGCCTCATGTTAAATTTTGTTTATGGTGGATATGTATATTGTGTTATACATGTATGTTGAGGCATGGTTTTGATGCATTGTGATATGCATGTGGATTGTGCATGATGGTGATCATGGTGAGTACGTGCTAAGCACGAAAGTTGTTATGAAATGATGTTTTGAATTGTGTTTAGTATTGGCACTAGTATGCATGGGTACAACGATCGATAATTAGGATGTCTAGTGTGCACACGTGAGTAAAATGCGCACGTGGTCTTGGTGATGGTAGTCATCAAGATGGAGTACGGATTCGCCCGGAAAACCTTCTTATATATATGTTAGTCGGTGATGAGTGTAATCCCATCAACGGGGCGTGAGGACGAGTGGATAATCACTCAAGGTCACCGGTGAATCAACCTTAGGCAAAAGTACAAGGAATGTGTTGTTCGCACCCACAGGTAACTTGTCGGATGCAAAAAAAAAAATCATCTAAAAACCGCCCAACATCATCACAAACTACCTCCCAACACTTCTTTAAAAATTCCATATTGTAGCCGTCCGGCCCCGGTGACTTCGAGCCCTCACACCCACGAACAACCGCCCACGCCACATCGAGAGTGAAAGGCGCCACTAACCCCCTATTTTCAGCTTCACTCACCCTATTAAAATTCCCCTCAAAGCTCCAAACACAAGACCTTTCATTCGCGGCAGCCAACCAATAGAATCAGTGTAAAACAAAACGAGAAGCTTGTTGATAATTAAAAAGAATATTTATTTGTATCATTAGAAATTGGACCATTAATTCAACTACTAAAATGATTTGTTCGGTTATTTTAAAATAGAATAAAAAATAGATTCTAATGTTATAAATTATAAAAATTTAAAAAATGTTTCGTGATAAATTTTTATAATATTTAATTTAAAATAACCGGTCAAAAGATTTAAAACGATGACATTAACCAAAAGAAAAACTCTTATTTACATATAGCTTTTATCGTTCAAGAACTCAATTCTAACAAAAATAGTATAACTGGTTTGAATTTGAATCATGGTTCAACCCGTTTCATGAGTAAGCAAAAACTTATTATGAGAGACGGAGTAAATAATTAAGATAAATAAAGACAATGTACAATTAACCATTAAAAAATGGATATAGTTCAAATGAATTGAAAAATTAGAGGTCAAATAAGTAAATATCCCTTATATTTTTTAAGTAAAAATCTATATGACTCCGTCATTGTTTATCATACAGTCCGTGGGACGGAGGGATCAAGGGCATAAGTCTCTATTATGAAACTTAAATATTCGATAAATTTTGATTTAATAATAAATTGACCCTTGTTTAAAATTTAAAGTTATTTAGTTATAAATAATCACTGACAAAATTAAAGAAGTGTAGATTCGTGTCCCCAATAGTTTTATTCTAATAGCAATTTAGGTTCATGTAAAACTTTAAAAGCCCTTATAATTTTAAAATTTAGTAATTCGACCCTCTCAACGTTCGATCTTGAAATCGATTTCACATTCAATTTGATTCTTAAACTTATAATTTCAATGTTTTCTTCATGCTTTTCATTGTTGTTGAGTTGTGTAGAGCTCGATTCGTTCAACAGATTATGCTCACCAAGTAGTGGAGAGGTGGATATTTGGGTGGAAGGGTTAAGGAAGCTAAAATGAAGATTGACACAATGATTTATAGTGGTTCAACCTTCTAACCAAGGTCTACATCCACTACCTTAGCTTCCCACTAAGGATTTCTCAACCAATTCCACTAATTGATTCGTCCCCTTTTCTAGGATTAGGAGGAAACCCTTACAACCGATCAAGCTTCTACCCAAGCCTTGATCAAAACCCTCTTTACAAAGAGAAACAAGAAAGCAAACTTAAACCCTCTAATAGGTGTTTGTTTGCACAATGAAGCACTCACCCAAAACCTAAAATACTTGAGCAAATTTAACAATTTTGGCTCACTAGTGTTTGTCTATACAAGAATTGACAATTTAAGTGCTAAGACATTTTCTTGATCAATTGATGTTTGACAATATGAGCATTAGCCTTCTCTTGATGCTTGGAGGTCCCTTTTATACTCCCAATTGAGTTTGTAGCCGTTACTAGCCGTTGGGGATGAATTGGAGCCGTTGAGGACTTTATTTCCCTTCATTAATGCTGTTCTGCAGCTACCAGTATCGATACTCGTGGAACGGTATCGATACGACCTTCTTGAGGAAATAGCCGTTGGGCTTTTGCCAGCATAGGGTATCGATACACGTGGAACGGTATCGATACGGCTTGATATTTAAATGGTCGTTGGGAAATAGCCGTTGGGGTAGTTCAAATGGGATCGGTACGCTGACGTGGCGTATCGAAACGACCCCACTCCGTATCGATACGCTAAACCCTCGTATCGATACGGGTTTTGACAGTGGCCAAACTGGGCCAAAAAGGTATCGATACCGGTACAACCGTATCGATACTGGTGACGTGAAAACACAAGTTTGGCTGTTTAAAACATGAAAAATCTTTGCCAAAAACCTCTTAAAATACCTCAAACATAAATTCAAGTTGTTTGGACTTAAAACCAAGTTTTAAATTCTTTTCAACTTAGTCCAAAATATTTTTCAATTATTATATCAAAACATTAGTTCTACAATCTCCCCCTTTTGATATAATAAAACTAACTTGAAAAATTGTTTGGGATTCTCCCCCTTTAACTTTAAAAATGTGAATAAGAGATTTAAGATGTGAAATCAAATAAAGCTCCCCCTTATTCATTTGAAAATTCAATTTTTCAAATCATTTATCCCCCTTTTTGTTATATCAAAAAGAATTTAAGACATTAAGTTCATAATAACAATAGAGGTAAAAAGTTTTGACATAAATAAGAATTTGGTTTAAAATTTGCTCCCCCTTACTCAAAGCATCATCAAAAGAGTTAGTCCATCAAATATGATCATCTAGTTGAATAAACTAAAAATAAGACTAATAAAATCAAAAACAACTAGAAAATTTTACCAACACTTGAACCCAAGGGAGGATGTGAAGCCTTCCTTCTTCAAGTGTTCTTTCTTGTGTGTATGGAGCTCCCCCTCAATGTTTGACTTGTTGAACATCTCCATCACACCTACAATAAACAATCAAGTAATTTTTGGTATCCAAATTGCTTTGGATCCATAAACGTTAGTTGCACAAAATTTAGTCCCCTTAGGAATCCATTTTTCAATTTCATCCTTTTTAGTTGAAGTGGTTAGTCCTTTTGGGACCCAAACACTTCGAAAACATTTTCCATTCACAAATCTAGGGGCACTAGATTGTCTAACATAAAAATTTGATTTTCCAAAATTGTTTTTCTTTTCAAGCTCTTTGGAAATCAAATCTTTTTCTACTTGAACGTTTTGAAGCAATTTTTGTAAATCAAGACATTTTAGTTCAAATTCTTCAAGTTTTGCTTCAAGTTCAAGTTTGGTTTTAGAAAGCAAATCATTTTGAATTTTTAACTTTGAAATCAATTTATTGTTTTTCAAAATGTGGCTTTTAAAATCTAAAACCAATTCATCATAGGCATCTTGTAATTCATCAAAAGTGTAAGAACATGAAGTAGATGAATTAGAAGTTACCCTTGAATCTTCTTCGATGGCCATAAGGCAAAGGTTGGCTTGTTCATCGTCGGTGGAGTCCTCATCACTCCAAGTAGCCACATGTGCCTTCTTCTTATGGCTTGAAGTGCTTGCCCTGTCCTTTCTTTTAGGTTCTCGTTCAAGCTCTCTGAAAGCTTTCTTCATGAAAGGGGCACACTTCTTGAAGAGATGAACTATCTCTTCATCTTCATCCTCCTCTTCACTTGTGTAAACATGATGGCAAGTGGAGGATTTGAGAGCCATGGCACTTGCATTGATGCCAAGCCCTTTGATTTTCTTCTCTCCCATAGCTCTAATTTCTTCCCTCTTCTTCTCATCCTCTTTGTTCTTCTTCATGATTTGATGAGTAAGGAGTGACCCCATGAGTTCATCAAGCTTCAAAGTCTTCAAATTTTTGGCTTCGATGATGGCGGTCCTCTTTGAGTCCCGAGACTCGGGAAGTGAGTAGATGAGCTTTCGAACAAGCTTTTCTTCCGGGATGGCTTCTCCAAAACCTTTAAGACCGTTGGTGATGGTGGAGAACCTATCAAACATCTTCTCGATGTTCTTTTCCGGATCCATTTTGAAGTTCTCATACTCCAAGGTTAGGAGCCTAATCTTGGTCTCCTTGACTTCATTTGTCCCCTCGTATGTGACTTCAAGCTTGTCCCATACCTCCTTGGCACTCTCACAAGAAGACATCTTCTCATAGATGGATGGACCAAATGCACAAAACAAGATGTGCAAGGCTTTGCAATTTAGCTCCATCTTCTTGCGATCGTCGGCACTCCACTCCGCTTTATTTCTTTTAGGCACGAACGGGCCATCTTCAACTACATCCCATAGCTTGTAATCTTTTGATTTGATGAAGAACTTCATCTTTGTCTTCCAATGGGCATAGTGGTCTCCGTCAAAAAAAGGCGGTTTGTCGATGGATTGCGCCATTTGAGCCGGTTGATGAAATAGTGATCGAGCTTGCCGGATCTTCTCAATAGGATGTTAATCCTCACCGATTGAGCCAAGCTCTGATACCAATTGTTGAGTTGTGTGGAGCTCGATTCGTTCAACCGATTATGCTCACCAAGTAGTGGAGAGGTGGATATTTGGGTGGAAGGGTTAAGGAAGCTAAAATGAATATTGACACAATGATTTATAGTGGTTCAACCTTCTAACCAAGGTCTACATCCACTACCTTAGCTTCCCACTAAGGATTTCTCAACCAATTCCACTAATTGATTCGTCCCCTTTTCTAGGATTAGGAGGAAACCCTTACAACCGATCAAGCTTCTACCCAAGCCTTGATCAAAACCCTCTTTACAAAGAGAAACAAGAAAGCAAACTTAAACCCTCTAATAGGTGTTTGTTTGCACAATGAAGCACTCACCCAAAACCTAAAACACTTGAGCAAATTTAACAATTTTGGCTCACTAGTGTTTGTCTATACAAGAATTGACAATTTAAGTGCTAAGACATTTTCTTGATCAATTGATGTTTGACAATATGAGCATTAGCCTTCTCTTAATGCTTGGAGGTCCCTTTTATACTCCCAATTGAGTTTGTAGCCGTTACTAGCCGTTGGGGATGAATTGGAGCCGTTGAGGACTTTATTTCCCTTCATTAATGCTGTTCTGCAGCTACCAGTATCGATACTCGTGGAACGGTATCGATACGGCCTTCTTGAGGAAATAGCCGTTGGGCTTTTGCCAGCATAGGGTATCGATACACGTGGAACGGTATCGATACGGCTTGATATTTAAATGGCCGTTGGGAAATAGCCGTTGGGGTAGTTGAAATGGGATCGGTACGCTGACGTGGCGTATCGAAACGACCCCACTCCGTATCGATACGCTAAACCCTCATATCGATACGGGTTTTGACAGTGGCCAAACTGGGCCAAAAAGGTATCGATACCGGTACAACCGTATCGATACTGGTGACGTGAAAACACAAGTTTGGCTGTTTAAAACATGAAAAATCTTTGCCAAAAACCTTTTAAAATACCTCAAACATAAATTCAAGTTGTTTGGACTTAAAACCAAGTTTTAAATTCTTTTCAACTTAGTCCAAAACATTTTTCAATTATTATATCAAAACATTAGTTCTACAATTGCATGTTTTGTTTTTGATTTCGAGTTTTGCAAGTCGTTCACTTCATTCGTTTTCGGTTCCTGATCAAGAATTTGACTCTTTTCGTTATCGATATTCACTGCAATTGACAACAGTAGCGGCTGGTATATCTGCAACTGTTATGAAATCGACCAAAAGACAAGAAATACGTGAGATCGATCATGAATCCATGCAACTAAAAGGAGGTGGAAAACGTACATTGATAGATGAAGTCAAGAAAGCCATTAAAGCTAGCACGAAAAGGAATGTCGAAAATCCTTTGGAGTCAAAGAGAAAAAGTCCAGGTGGTCATGATCCTCTACATCGCTGATGATCTCACATCTTATAACAACAGTTGATCACAATAGAAAAAAACTTAGTTTGTATTAGATTAATGTATGCTGAAATTTATTAGTACTATGTATTAGACGTTGAACAATATATACATGTATACGTATGTATCTGATATGAATAAAACTTTTTATATAACATATTTCCTAAATTTTAGTTATAATATTCCATATTACACCGTTTGCACTAAAATTCCCTCTCTTTAAATTTCATACTCTCTCTTTTAGAAAGAAAATTTTGAAATTCGATATAATAAAATTTAAGGGCAGACACATAATTTTATTTCAATGGTGTAAATTTTGTATGAAATCCTCAACATTTACACTTGCAAGCTTATTACTCGCTAATCGAAATAATATGGGGAACACATTCTTCAAGGCATCATTAGTAATAAAAATCAGAAAAGAAGAAAATTGTTAGAAAATAAATAAAAAATATTAAAAAATATTATTTGTAACGGTTTTTTAATTTGATAACAAATTAAAAATTTAAAACTCAAAAGATATTAAAATAAAATTTAAGGCCTAATATGATGTAAAAAAGATAATATGAATATGAACACCAAACTTAAACAATTTTTACAAGAGTAATATTTTCTATACACAAACTGTAACCCCCTAAACTCGACCCGGAAGAATTGGGTCGAATATAAGCAGTCAACTCAAAGCTTGTCCCTCACACAAGTAACCTGATTCAAAACTTAAATTCCAAAATAGATAATAATAGTATCGCATATTACATACTGATAAAATATTCCTAAAAATATAAAATATTCAAAATGTGCATGCATAATAAAACATAATAACCCCAAATAAAACACCCATAATCTAAAATTATATACAATCCAATAAAACATTTAATATAAATAAGTCCAAGTCTCATACTGATAATAATAAATAAAGTTGGAAAACGAGGTCCTCCAAGTACCGTAGCCTAGACATGAGTATCTGAAAGTAGAAACTAAGGGGGAGTCAGCGAAAACGCTTAGTGTGTCTCTACAGTGCAAACAAACTAACAAAGTCATTATAACAACAGACACAACCAAACATTATCTTAATACAGTTTTTCCATCATGAATCAATTCAAACACAAAAGCAAGTATAAATGAATATGCAACACAATATGACATGCACCCAAACTACATCACCATCCGAAGAGTAAGGTTCCCCAAAACCACTCTCTACCTCATCACCATCCGAAGTGGAATCCAGCCCGTATGGTGAAACCACCGATCCGAAGTAGACATCATCCCGACGAATGAAGCTACTGAACTTCCCCGTACAGAATCCCAACCAAAATGAGATGACATAAAATCCGAGAACTGAATCTTAATGCATTATTTATCAACAGAAACACATAATCATATAATAAGATATACAGTAATCCGAATCTGAATGTATAAACAAATATTGCATAACATTATAGAATGTTGAACAAGTCATCCTTAGCAATAAAAATTTGGGGAACTCATTCTTCAAGGCATCCTTAGTAATAAAAATCAGAAAAGATGAAAATTGTTAGAAAATAAATAAAAAATATTATTTGTATCGGTTGTTTAATTTGATAACAAATTAAATTTTAAAACTCAAAAGAGATTAAAATAAAATTTAAGGCCTAATATGATGTAAAAAATATAATATGAATATGAACACCAAACTTAAACAATTTTTACAAGAGTAATATTTTCTATACACAAATTGTAACCCCTAAACCCGACCCGGAAGAATTGGGTCGAATATAAGGAGTCAACTCAAAGCTTGTCTCTCACACAAATAACCTGATTCAAAACTTAAATTCCAAAATAGATAATAATAGTATCGCATATTACATACTGATAAAATATTCCTGAAAATATAAAATATTCAAAATGTGCATGCATAATAAAACATAATAACCCCAAATAAAACACCCAGAATCTAAAATTATATACAATCCAATAAAACATTTAATATAAATAAGTCCAAGTCTCATTCTGATAATAATAAATAATTAAAGCTGGAAAACTAGGTCCTCCAAGTTCCGTAGCCTAGACCTGAGTATCTGAAAGTAGAAACTAAGGGGGAGTCGGCGAAAACGCTCAGTGTGTCTCTACAGTGCAAACAAAACTAACAATGTCATTATAACAACAGAGACAACCAAACATTATCATAATAACGTTTTTATATCATGAATCAATTCAAACACATAAGCAAGTAAGAATGAATATGCAACACAATATGACATGCACCCAAACTACATCACCATCCGAAGAGTAAGGTTCCCCAGAACCACTCTCTACCTCATCACCATCCGAAGTCGTATCCAGCCCGTAGAGTGAAACTACTGATCCGATGTAGACATCATCCCGATGAATGAAGCTACTGAACTTCCCCGTACAGAATCCCAACCAAAATGATATGACATAAAATTCGAGTACTGAATCTGAATGCATTATTTATCAACAGAAATGCATAATCATATAATACGATATACAATATTCCAAATCTGAATGTATAAACAAATATTGCATAACAATACAGAATGTTGAACAAGTCACACATCAGAGATCAATAGAATATAATCATCACACATAATCAGACCACATCATGTATACATTTAAGCAAATCATCACATTTACATACAGAGCACTGTAAGCAAACTACAAAGAAGAGAACACACCTCAAGTAGCTAACACTCAACATCGACGGTGACGTCTTCCACGCTCAGCTCTATCTCTAGTTCGGTCAGAGTCAGCTCCTATAACAATTAAATACACATCAAGATATTACTACTATGCCAAGACATTGATAATATAAATATCGAATGTATATTAATAATTAAACTCACGATGGATACCGATTGCTGAGCAACAGGAGGTCGTCCAAGTGGAGGAGAAGTAAGGATCTTAGTATCCGAGTCAATATCGTCTGCAAATACGAATATTACCAATTAATTTTTCCGATATTCAAATCTTTAAATACAAGTATAAATGAATAAAAGTGGTCAAAACGGTCTTTCGGGTTCGAATTTTGGAACACGGGCAACATAAAATCCCTAATTCGAAAATTAGGGCACAACATCCCCCTGATTCCTCACCGTTAGTGACCTCTCACGTAAAATTCTGACGAGTTTCTGAGGCTCACATACACACACAACTTACACGAGGGATAGGAACAATTGAGACCCAACCAATTTGCAAAAAAAAAAAAAAAACAAGACGACAGTGGCGTGAGGGATTTCTGAAACAACCGAAAGGCTTACCGATGAGTTTCAGGAAAAGGGCGGCCGAATAGAGTTAGTTGACGAGTGGGTTATGGTTGGACAATAAAGGGACGATGAACGGTGGTGCCGGACCGTAGAACAAAGGTGTTTGACCCTTAGCCGGACAAAAAACGGAGAAAGGGGGATTCTTTTCTTTTGCTCGCACAAGACGTTGAAGGAGAGGGAAGAGAACGGCCAAACGAGAGAAAATGGTTGAAAAGTTCTATTTATACCCTAAGAAAAGGGTTAATTAAAGAGCGTGCCATTATAGTTTCTAAGGTTTATGAAACGACACTTAAGTTTTGCAATCGTTACAATGTGATCACTGAAATTCTTAAAATCCCAAATTTAATCATTGAAATTAAATTAAGTTTTCAATTGAAATTCCCAATTATTAGGGTTTTTAATTTAGGGCAAAATTGGGGTTTTACAACTCTCTCACCGTTAAAAAGAAATTTCGGCCTCGAAATTGACCTAGAGCAAAAAGATGCGGATACTGAGCTCGGATGACAGTCTTGGGCTCCCATGTAGCCTCATCATGACTTCGACTACGCCACAGAACTTTGACCATCTTAATGGTCTTCCTTTTGAGAACCTTTTTATCCTGAGCAAGAATCTCAATAGGCTCCTCCTCAAAACGCAAATAAGGACGAACCTCAATATCCTCAACAGGCATGACATGTGACAGATCATCATGATAACGTCTCAACACTGAAATATGGAAAACATCTTGAATACGCTGAAGCTCTGGTGGTAGCTCTAGCTGATAGGCAACTGGTCCATCTCGACGAATAATTCGATAATGGATAATGTAACGAGGACTCAACTTGCCCTTTTGACCAAACGAAAGTACCTTCCTCCAAGGAGATACTTTCAAGAAAACCTCATCACCCACCTCAAACCCAAGATCACGACGTCTCAAATCAGCATAAGACTTATGTCTGTCAAAAGAAGCCTTAAGCCGATCGCGAATCAATTTGACAGTCTGCTCAGCCTCGTGCACAATCTTCGGTCCCAACAATCTGTGCTCATTCAACCCAGTCTAATAAATAGGTGAACGACACCTACACCCATACAGAGCCCCCATACGGTGCCATCTTGATACTGGCCTGGTAATTGTTATTATAAGAAAACTCTGCAAGCGGCAAGAAATCCTCCCAACTGCCTCTGAAATCAAGAATACAACCTCTCAACATATCCTCAAGAATCTGGATCACATGCTCAGACTGGCCATCTGTTTGCAGATGATCAGATGTACTGAATATCAATCGAGGACCCAAAGCAGAATGAAGAGACCCCTAGAATCATGCAGTGAACCTCGGATCTCTGTCGGAAATAATAGATAACGGTACCCCGTGAAGTCGAACGATCTAAAAAATATAAAGCCAGGCTAACTTACTCAAAGAATAGTTAACTCAGACAGGAACTAAATGTGTGGACATCGTCAGATGATCAACAATAACCTAGATGGAATCCTTCTTCGACGAAGTCAAAGGAAGTCCACTAACAAAGTCCATAGTCACGCGCTCCCACTTCCACAGAGGAATCTCAATATATTGTAGTAACCGAGACGGACGTTGATGCTCTGCTTTGACTTTCTGGCAAGTCAGGCACCTCAATACAAATCCGACGACGTCCCACTTGAGTCCTTTCCACCAGTACCTTTCACGAAGATTCTTTTACATCTTGTCACCACAAGGATGCATAGAATAAGGATTGTCATGGGCCTCACGGAGAATAACATGTTTTAACCCAGATTTCCTCGGAATACAATACCGGCCACAAAAACATTATACTCCATCCTGATCAATAGAGAAATCTAGAGATGTACCCTCACGCAACTCTCTAAAACAATGCATCAAAAACGGATCATTAGGCTGCTCAACTCGAATATCGGAAATCAATGTAGGAATAACCCGAAGTTCTGCCATCAGTCTGCCATCGTCGTACAAACTCATCCGAGCAAACAAAGCTCTTAGATCTGAAATGGCGTTACGACTCAATGCATTATCAACGACATTAGCTTTACCTGGATGATACTCAATCTCACAATCATAATCCTTGAAAAGCTCTAACCAGCGACACTGTCTCAGATAAAGCTCTTACTGAGTGAGGAGGTATTTCGGACTCTTATGATATGTATAGATATAACACTTCTCTCCGTAGAGATAGTGTCTCCAGATCTTAAGTGCAAAGATAACAACAACAAGCTCTAGATCATGGGTAGGATAGTTACACTCATGATGTTTTAACTATCGAGACGCATAAGCCACTACCTTCCCGTCCTACATCAAAACACACCCCAATTCGGTGTACGGAGCATCACTAAAAATTGTATAAGCCTCACCTGGCTCAGGTTGAATCAAAACTAGTGCTTCAGTCAACACAAACTTAAGCTTCTCGAAACTAGACTTCTGAGCCTCAGTCCAAACGAAGGGAACACCCTTCCTCAGAAGCTTGGTCAATGGAGCTGCAATAGAAGAGAAACCCTCAACGAATCTCTGATAATAACCAGCTAAATCCAAGAAGCTTCAAACCTCAGAAACATTCTTGGGCTGCTTCCAACTCATAATAGCCTCAACCTTCATCGGATCAACATGAATACCCTGAGAAGAAACTATATGACCTAGAAACATAAGCTCAGAAAGCCAGAACTCACACTTACTGAATTTGGCATATAGTTGTTTCTCTCGTAGAATCTATAATACAATCTGAAGATGTTCCTCATGCTCTTCCTCAGATCTAGAATATACCAATATATCATCAATAAATACCACAACAAACTGGTCAAGGTAGGGTTGAAACACCCTATTCATAATATCCATAAAAACGGCAGGAGCGTTAGTCAACCCAAAAGGCATCACAAGGAACTCATAATGGCCATATCGTGTCCGGAAAGCTATTTTCAACACATCAGAATCCTTAACCTTGAGTTGGTAATAACTAGATCTCAGGTCTATCTTAGAGAATACCGTAGCTCCACGGAATTGGTCAAACTGATAAATAATACGGGGAAGAGGATATTTGTTCTTGATCGTCAGCTTGTTCAGCTTCCGATAATCTATACAGAGTCGAAGTGTCCCATCCTACTTCTTAACAAACAGAACAAGAGCTCCCCAAAGAGAAACACTGGGTCGAATGAATCCTCGATCCAACAGTTCTTGCAACTGAATCTTCAACTCTTTAAATTCCTTCGGTGCCATATGAAGATTCCATAGACACAAGAGTTGTACCCAGATAAACCTCGATGCCAAACTCAACCTCATCCCGTTTCGGCAGCACCCCAGGTAATTCTTCCGGGAAAACGTCTAGAAAGTCTTTCACAACTCAAATCTTATCTAATTCGGGATCAGACTGTCTCGGATCAAGGATATTGGCAAGATAAGCGATAGACCCTTTCCTGATCATTTTCTCAGCTTTGAGAGCTGAGACGATGTTACATAGGAACCCTCTACGCTCACCAATCAGAATCACCTCACGATCATCAGGAGTTCTCAGCCTAACCCTTTTCTTTTCACAGTCTAAAGTAGCATGATGTGCAGACAACCAATCCATACCCAGAATAAGATCGAACTCTCCAAAGGGTAACTCCATCAAATTAGTTGAAAAGATCTCCTCTTGAATCTCGAGAGGACAATTCATGTATACTTTAGTAACCTCAACTTGATTACCCACCGGACTGTGTACAGTAACAACACTAACGGTATCCTCAACAGAAAACTCAAGACCCCCAGACACAGAACTTGCAACATATGAATTAGTCAAACCATTATCTAGAAGAGCAAAATATGGAATAGAATGGATAGAGAATGTACCGGCAATAACATTTGGTTCATCACGGTCCTCGTGCCCTCCTAGTAGAAAAACTAACCCCGGCTGTCTGGCCCCCGATCATACTAATCCTCCATTCGTAGCTGGTCTACCTCTACTAGCAGAGCCTGAAGTAACATATCTGACCTGACCTCTTCCCCTGGTGGGAGTCTGTACTGATGTCTGAGACTGATTAGTAGTAAAAGCTGAGGGAGGTGAAATCGGACAATCTCTAAAATGATGCTCGAATGAACCAAATATGAAACAAGCTCCAGTCTGCCTCCTACACTCGCTCGAATGCCACTTCTTGCAAAAAGGACACTATGGCACCCCTCGAGTACTAGTCGAACCACCCGCACTAACAGTCGGAATAGAAGAAGTCACTGTTCTGGCTCTCGAATAACTCTGATAGTATGTCTCATCTCTGGCCCTCTTCCTAGACTGATTTCCCTGACTATGCTGAACTGGCACTGACACTGGTCTCTTCATTCGATCAGATCCATGGAACTCAAGCTGTCTCAACTCGTCCTCATTACGCTCAGCTGTCCTAGCTCGTCAAGTTATATCATTGTATTCCTGGTCCATATGTAAAGCAACACTGGCCTTTATCGGAGGACACAATCCCTTCAGAATCCAACCACACTTGTCATTTTCTGTGGTCACTAACCCTGGGACGTACTAAATCAATCTCATAAACTCGATCTCATAGTCATTAACAATCATGTCGTTCTGTCTCAGATTCATGAAATCATCTCTGCACTTAGCTATATAATCAGCTCCGACATATCGATCACGGAAAGCTTGTCTGAAATTGTCCCAAGTAACAGTACTAGCTGGAGTAACAAGCTCCTCAGCCTCCCACCAATTCTGGGCTTCACCTTGTAGTAGTGAAACGGCAGCCCTAAGTTTCTGGTCGGTAGGATAATCCATCTCAACATATAATCGCTGAAGCTTCTTCAGCCAGTACTCTGCATCTGCTAGGTCTGTACCCGTCTTTCCATCGAACATAGTCATCTTGGATAGTTACAACATATGTGCCCACTATCTCACTATCCCTTGAATCACGATGACCACTACCCTGAGCAGGCTGAACATGTTGGTCTCCTCCACCTGTCTGCTGAGCTCCAGTCTACTGAGCTTCTGTCTGCTGAGCTCATGTCTGATCCACATGTTGTTCCTCCTCATTCGCACCCTGGACCTCATCTCTTATTTTGTATCGAACCCTCTAAAGGTGGAACGTCACTATCCGCAGTCACGGTACGACCTCGTCCTCGCCCACGACCTCGACCGGCCACTACTCTAGAACTTCTCCGAGGTGACATAGTAGTATATCTACAAAAGACAGAATCCTAAGATTAGATTCGGTACTTGGAGACCTTATTCAGAATATGTATAAATATATTCATAATAGATCAAAAATTTATCTGAAATTCCCGTTTTACCCCGAAAACATTTGAGAATGCATGCAAATTTTTTTTTTCCGATTTCAAATTGATTTAAATCACTCAGGCCGAGTGTTGAACCTGGCTCTGATACCACTAAATGTAACCCCCTAAACCCGACCCGGAAGAACTAGGTCGAATATAAGGAGTCAACTTAAAGCTTCTCCCTCACACAAGTAACCTGATTCAAAACATAAATTCGAAAATAGATAATAATAATATTGCATATTACATATTGATAAAATATTCCTGAAAATATTAAATATTCAAAATGTACATGCATGATAAAACAGAATAACCCCAAATAATACATCCATAATCTGAAATTATATACAATCTGATAAAACATATAATATATAAAAGTCCAAGTCTCATACTGATAATAATAAATAAATAAAGTTGGAAAATGAGGTCCTCCAAGTACCGTATCCTAGACCTAAGTATCCGAAAGTAGAAACTAAGGGGGAATCATCAAAAACGCTCAGTGTGTCTCTACAATGCAAATAAAACTAACAGAGTCATTATAACAACAAAGACAACCAAACATGCAACACAATATGGCATGCACCCAAATTACATCACCATCAGAGGAGTAAGGTTCCCAGAACCACTCTCTATCTCATCACCATCCGAAGTGGAATCCAGCCCGTAGGGCAAAACCATTGATCTGAAGTAAACATCATCCTGAAGGATGAAGCTACTAAACTTCCCCGTATAGAATCCCAACCAAAATGAGATGACATAAAATCCGAGCTCTGAATCTAAATGCATTATTTATCAACAGAAATGCATAATCATATAATCCGATATACAATAATCTGGATCTGAATGTATAATCAAATATTGCATAACATTACAGAATGTTGAACAAGTCAAACATCACAGATCAATAGAATATAATCATCGCACGTCATCAGACCACATCATGTATACATTTCAGCAAATCATCACATTTACATAAAGATCACTGTAAGCAAACTACACAGAAGAGAACACACCCCAAGTAGCTAACATTCAACGTCGACGGTGACGTCTCCCATGCCCAGCTCTATCTCTAGGTCGGTGAGAGTCAGCTCCTATAACAATTAAATACACCATCAAGATATTACTACTATGCCAAGACATTGATAATATAAATATCGAATGTATATTAATAATTAAACTCATGAGCGGATCCTGATGTCTGAGCAACAGGAAGTCGTCCAGGTGGAGGAAGAGGAAGGACCTCAGTATCCGAGTAAATGTCGTCTTCAAATACGAATAATACCAATTAATTTTTCCGATATTCAAATCTTTAAATACAAGTATAAATGAATAAAAGCAGTCAAAACGGTCTTTCGGGTTCGAATTTGGAAAAACGGGCAACGGAATCGGAATCAGGACGTCAAAAAACATAAATAGCCTTTTTCTAAAAAAGTCAACGGTCAATGCTGATGTCAGCCGACTATTTCTAAGATAGACTGGTTCGGTTCTATCAACCCGGTTCAGTTTTCTGGACCGGTTCAGACCGGTTCAACATAAAATCCCTAATTCGAAAATTAGGTCACAACATCCCCCCCGATTCCTCACCGCCAGTGACCTCTCACATCAAAATCCGACGAATTTCCGGGACCCACATACACACACAACTTACACGAGGGAAAGGAACAATTGAGACCCAACCAATTTGCAAAAAAAAAAAATACAAGACGACGGCAACGTGAGGGATTTCCGAAGCAACCGAAAAGCTTACCGATGAGTTTCGGGCAAAGGGCGGCCGACGAGGGTTAGTTGACGAGTGGGTTATGGTCGGACAACAAAGGGAAGATGAATAGTGCTGCCGGACCGTCGAACGAACAGTGTTTGACTCTTGGCCGGACGCAAAACAGAGAAAGGGGGTTTCTTTTCTTTTGCTCGCAGAAGACATTGAAGGAGAGGGAAGAGAACGACCAAAACCAATGAAAATGGTTGAAAGGTTCTATTTATACCCTAAGAAAAGGGTTAATTATAGAGCGTGCCATTATACTTTCTAGGGTTTATGAAACGACACTTAAGTTTTGCAATCGTTACAATTTTATTAGTGAAATTCCGAAAATTCCCAATTTAATCAATAAAATTTAATTTAGTTTTCAATTGAATTTCCCAATTATTAGGGTTTTTAATTTAGGGCAAAATTGGGGTATTACACAAACAGTGTGAAAGATTTACAAAACTTTCCATATTTAAATAATGAAATTTTAATCTCTATATGTAAACTATAAAACTATAAATCTTAAATTTTAAATTCTAAACCCACAATTCATAACTTCTAAAATTAATAATTTATATAAATTAAATTTTATTCCATTTGTGTATTAAAAAATATATTTTTTAAATAAGAGTATTATAGGAAAGTGTGTTCAAAGAATTAGATACGAATTTGGATCCAAAAAGGATTCCAATCGTTAAATTCGTTATAACTAAAAACTTTTGAGGTTGGCTTTTCATGTGATCTTCCTTTTATCCAAATCTTCCTTTTTATTTTTTTCATTTATCACTTCGGGATGCACAAATTCTCTTTAAGTTTTATTTTTTTATGCATAACGTTAGAAAATGTTCTTAATATTTGACTGAAAAATTATTTTAATTTTTTAAGTACATTAATCTTTAATATTTTATCTTAAGTTAAAATAGTTAATCTTTCAATAAAAATTGTTAGTTAATTAACGACAAATTACTTGACATGGTGTGGGAAATCTCCATGGCAATGCACACTGACATAACAATGAAAAATAAATAAAGGTCCTGACTTGACATAATGACACAGAAGTAAAACTAAAATTATATAAAATACAATTTAATTTTTTTCTGATGATGTGTTATTCTGTCAGTCATATCAAGTTGTTTATCGTTAGTTGAATACAGTTTTCATTCACGAAATGACCATTTTGACTCAAAATAAAACGTTGAGTGTTAAAATGTTTTCATTCACGGAATATTATAATAATTTTTTTTCTGATGATGTGTTATTTGATCTGTTTGTCGATAAATTAATTTGAACCAAATATTATAATAATTTATTAAGGAGGCGATACTTCTAATTTAATTTGTTTTTCTTGTAACATAAGAATTTGAATTCTATACAATATTTAAATTATCTAATATCTTCTTCCGCTAAAAAAATTAATAGTTAGTCTTTTAAGTTATACATAAATAAATTTATTATATGTTCGAATTATTTTGAGTCTAACCAAAATTAATTGGTTTAGTTGCTAAGGATACTCATTCTGGTCCATCTTGTATAGATTCGAATCTCGGAATGAGAATATAATATCTCTCTATTTAAACAAAAAAATTTGATTAAATTGTAATACCCTAATTCAATTTACAATGTATAACTTAAAAGTATAACATAGCTGCTTATCTATATCCTTTTTGCCGTTCCTAACCGACCAATCGAATCAGTGTAATAAAAAGCGAGAAGCTTGCTGATAATTAAAAAGAATATCTATTTAGGCCATTACAAATTGGACCATCAATTCATCTAGTAAAATAATTCGTTCGGTTATTTTAAAATAGAATAAAAAATTAGATTCTAATGTTATAAATTATATAAATTTAAAAATATTTTTGTGACAAATTTTTATAATATTTAATTTAAATTATCAGGTCAAAAGATTTAAAATGATGACATTAACAAAAAGAAAAATCTTATTTACATATAGCTTTTAATAGTTAAAGAACTCAATTCGAACAAAAATAGTATAACTGGTTTGAATTTGAATCACGGTTCAATCCGTTTCATGAGTAAGCAAAAACTTGTTATTAGGGACGGAGTAAATAATTAAGATAAATAGAGACAATGTAAAATTAACCATTAAAAGGGGGATATCGTTCAAATGAATTGAAAAATAAGAGGTCAAATAAGTAAATATCCCTTATATTTTTTTAGTAAAAATCCATATGACTCCGTCATTGTTTATCATACAATACATGGGACGGAGCGATCAAGGGCATAAGTCTCTATTATGAAACTTAAATATCCAATAAATTTTGATTCAATAATAATTTGACCCTTGATTAAAATTTAAAGTTATCTAGTTATAAATAAACACTGACAAAATTAAAGAAGGGTAGATTCGTCCCCCCAATAATTTTATTCTAATAGCAATTTAGGTTCATGTAAAACTTTAAAAGCCCTTATAATTTTAAAATTTAGTAATTCGACCCTCTCAACGTTCGATCTAGAAATCGATTTCACATTCAATTTGATTCTTAAACTTCTTTGTCGATTCAATAATGCATAAACTCAACTTTTAGATAAAAACAAGCACAAAAACGTGATGTTTTGTTCAAATCATAAGTCAAATTTAAATTATAATTTAAATCGAAGAGTCAAGTTAAGAAAAAATTAAGGTACCAAAATATATATTAACCCATATAAAAAGTTTGGGTCAATTTAAAAAGTCTTAAGGAATCAAGCCTTTGTTTTTTATTTCGAGATTGAAATCAAACTTTAGACGCGACATAAACTATAACAAAAGAACTAAACATCTATTTCCATTAATTTCAATTGTCGTTTGGATTATTCTACTTGCCAGAATTTAATTACTATATTACACAATCATAATATTCTTCTATAAGTCGACTTTCAAAACTACAAGACAACGTCGTACTCTGTTTCCGACATGAAAGCTGCTGCAAAAGCTGAAGTTGGAGAGTTAAGCATGTGGTCGAGGACTATGTTGTTGTTGTTTTCAGTTCTTTTGACGAATTGTTCTTTGATTCTTGGCCTTGATTCGGCGTAGGCCTTCCGAGAAGAACATCGGATTGTTTTCACGAATTATCAGTTCTTCCTCTTCTCTTTGCACCTTAAAACTCGAGCCTCGCGGTCGGTTTTGTCGACTTGGGAAGCTTGGTTGGTGGTTGGAGTTGACGAGATGGGTACGTTTGGATCGACCATGGTTGGAACTATTCCCACTTCAAGTGACGAATATGAAACCTGAAAGTTGTATATAATTTGGTCAAATTGGGATTTTAGTACCTCTGTTATGAATACTTTTGAAATTAATTTTATACTTTAACTTGTATCAGTACATTTCAAAGAGAATGGAAGTAAAGAATTTAAGTAGATGTATCATGATGATGGAGTTTTATGTTTCGGAGGACGAATAATAGTGCCGAATGATGTAGAGTTGATGCGTACTATTCTGACCGAAGCTCATTGTAGTCCTTTTGCTATGCACCCTGGTAGTACAAAGATGTATCATGATCTGTAGGATGAGTAAGTGTATGGTTTGTCAGCGGGTTAAAGCTGAGCATCAGTTTCGTTCAGGGCTGTTGCAACCGTTGAGGATACCCGATCGGAAGGGGGAAAGAGTCACCATGGACTTTGTGTCCGGTTTACCTTTGTCGCCATCGAAGAAGAATTCAGTTTGGGTGATTGTGGATCGCCTTACAAAGTGTGCGCATTTATTACCTATGCATACCACATATACCTTGGATAAGCTTGCAAAGTTGTACATTGCTGAAATTGCGCGTCTGCATGCAGTACCAAAATCTATAGTGTCGGATAGAGATACGTGGTTCACATCGCAATTTTGGGAGTGTTTGCATGAAGCTTTGGGTACGCGGCTGAACTTTAGTACTTCTTATGATCCACAGTCGGATGGACAGTCTGAGCGTGTTATCCAAGTTCTTGAGGATATGTTGAGGTGCTGTGTGATTGATTTTCAAGGCTCTTGGGAGAAGTATTTGCCTTTGGTGGAGTTTTCTTATAATAATAGCTACTGGGCACGTATTCAAATGGCACCTTGTGAAGCCTTGTGTGGGAGAAAGTGCAGAACTCCTCTTTGCTGGGATGAAACAGGTCAGAAATTAGTCTCGATGTCGACTTTGTTCAAAGGAACCACTGAGAAGGTGAAGCTCATTTGTGAGCGGTTAAAGGCAGCCTCTGATCGACAGAAGTCTTACGCGGATTTAAAGCGTAAGGAGATTGAGTTTGCGGTGGGTGACCGTGTGTTCTTGAAGGTTTCACCTTGGAAGAAGGTGATGAGGTTTGACCGGAAGGGTAGGTTGAGCCCTAGGTATATTGGACAATACGAGGTGATAGAACGTGTGGGTCATGTTGCGTATAAGCTGAGGCTACCGCAATAGTTAGAGAAGATACATGATGAGTTTAATGTCTCCATTCTTCGGAGGTATAGATCGGATCCTTCGCACGTTATGCATGTTGAGGAAGTTGAGTTGAATCCAGATTTGACCTATGATGAGGAGCCAATTGAGATTCTGGATTCGGACAGCAAAGTTCTTCGTGGTAAAACCATTGAATTGGTTAAGGTGTTGTGGAAGTATCATGGTGTTGAGGAAGCCACGTGGGAAAGAAGAGATGATATGAAGAAGCAGTTTCCTTACCTTTTTCCTCCAGGTAAATTTTGAGGACGAAATTTCTTAAGAGGGGGAGAGTTGTAACACCCCAATTTTGGGCTTAGAAGTTTAGGGTCTGAACCGGGCCGGTCTGAGAAATGGTTCGAATATAAAAAAGAGTTTTAGGGAACACCTAGTTCGGGATGCTTTAAAAATATAGAAAAATATCTAAAAATCCTCATTTAATATATATATATATAAGTGAATGGTGAAATCAATTTTACAAAATATGGTTTGGAAATACTACATTTCGATGTAGTGACCAAATCGCAGTTTTTACAAAGTTTAGAAGTGACTGTTTTGTAAAGGATTGAAACTTTGAATCTTTAAGGAGCTAATTTACCAAAAATGTTTTCATCAGATTTTTTCTTAATTTGGGTGATTTAATTAAATAAAATAAAGGTGATAAACTACCTTTGACTTTCATAACCACTTTTCTCTAATTTTCTCTCATTTCATTTTCTCTCAAAATCCTATCAGCCAAAAACTTTTTCTCCAGCAAAATTCACTTTGATTTTCACTTCATTTGATGAGATTTCCATCACTCATTGATTCCTAATCAATCTTTCATCAAATCTATTTGTTTTCTACATTGAATTTTCATGGAAACTTGCCCAAATCAAGGAGAAATCATCTTTTAGAGGTAAGATTATTCTTCTCCTCTAAATACTCAGTTCTTTACTGAAATTCTCAAGCTGTCAAACCTTTATTAAAGGTTTATGAATGGTTTTAATGTTGGAAACAAGATTTTGGCTTAAAACTCAAGATTTTGGAAGAGATCTTGAAGATTTTCGTGGTAATTTATTGGGCTCAGTTATGAGATGGTTTTCTAATGTATTTTGGATGTTAAATGGTGTTTGGAATAAGGTTTTATCAATCCAATCCCGAATAGGTTGTTTTTCCTAAGTTTTTGCTTGTGAAAATGGTGGGTTTTGGGGTGATATTGGTGTTCTGTTAAAGCTGGGAGTGTATGGACGAGTTTAGGATTGTTTTTTATGTTAATTAATGTTTATAAATGTTTAGAAGTGATGGATCTTGGCTGGGTTATGTTTTGGAAGAGTTTGGAGGTGATTTCGGTTGTGTTTGATAGCCAAAATGTTGGGTTTAGGTAAAGCAACGAGTTTAGGAGTATTGGCTGAAGATTTCAATGCATGATGATGCATTAATCCTCTACTCTTATGTGTCTAAAATAGGGGAGACATCTTCGGACACTTTTGGAGTTGATCCGGAAGCTTGATTGGCATTTCGGCGACCAAGCGAAAAGAATTTGGTGAGTGCGATTGGGTTAGAAGTCCATTAGGAAAAAAATACAAGGTTTGGGGATTTAGGAGAGGTTTGAAACACCTTCCTAAATCCGGAAGTAAGTATGGTTTGAATTGCTCTCTTTATAGTGGTGTTTGCCCCCTAAAATGCTTTTACATGCTCATGGTTTGAGATTGATAAATTCCTACTGTTTTTGTGCATGATTCATGGCTTGAGATTATGCTTGTAGAGATGTCATGAGATGACATGTTGCATTGAAGAGATTTGAGCTTTTTGTTTGAAGAAAAGTATGATTCATGTTCCGAAATGTGATGAGAAACTTACCAGATATAATTGATCGTTTAATAGGATGAGAGTGTGGTGATGTTTTAACACATTATATTGGCATAGATGTTGAGAAACTTACCAGATATAATTGATTGATCAATAGGATGAGAGTGCACTACAAACTAAAAATTCGTACGTGCTCTTTGGTTAAGCCAAAGGGAGATATTCCGACGATTGGCATTCCATCGGGTAGGACTTGGTGAAATACCCAATCTTTGTGGCGATGAGAGATTCCGCCATGTGAGTACGGTGATGAGAGATTCCACCGGTAGCCATGTTGCTAGACAAGTGAGTACGGTGATGCGAGATTCCACCGGAAGAGTCTAGTGTAGAAATGTGTCTGCATATCCGAGTATTGATGAGATGCTAAATGCCAATATAAATGATGAAATGGTTTTTGTTACACATGTACCTTTGATGAAATGATTTATGCTATGAGTTATGCATATGAGATTTGTTTTAGAAATGCTTTGATGATACAAGCATGTGTATGGCCTTGCCATGAATTTTGCATTGGTAAATGCATGAGATAGAATTGAGGTACATGTAGTTTCAATGAGAAGTTGCTTTGAAAGGTTTTCAAGCATGTGTTAAAATGAGCATGTGGTTCAAAAGCTTTTGTGTAAAGATTTTCAAAGTGTGCATTATTGTGTTGGTTTCCTTTAGAGCATGCCTCACTAAGCATTTGTGCTTACGCTCTCTCTTTACCAATAATGCAGATAATTGAGGTGTTTTCGGGCATCAAGGAAGCTAAGTTCATCCAAGGAAGTCCAAGCTCATGTATGGTGAAGTTTTCATACACTTTAGTTTTGATAGATTGGCAATTGGAAACCAAGAATTATATTTCAGAAATGTGTTAAACTCCCTAGGGTTGTGGCATGTTTGCTTTGGTTGGTTTGAAGCGCAAATGGCCTTAATTGCTTGTTTTGATTTAGGATTGCCTATTTGTGATTTGATATTAGGAAGCATGCCTCTAGACTAGTGAGATTCCATGTTTGATGATATGAATGTGTTTAAGAGTTCTACATATGTACCTTATATGTTTGTCGATTTGTTGGTATGATTAGAAAGTCTTTGGGATGTGTTTGAATGAGTTTATGAAGGAAAAACCAGCAATTGCTGCAGTTTCTGGGCAAACCGTATCGAAACACCCTCTAGTGTTTCGAAACGAGGGCCTGTAATGGCATTTGTGTTTCTAAACGTTGGATGTTCTTTCGAAACGATTTGGCTACTGGAATGCCATGTTTCGGAACTGGTCTCGAAACACACTCGTGTACCGAAATGGTTAATGCCGTTTTGATCCAGTGTTTCGATAAGGCAGGTGGGTGTTTCGAAACGGGTGACCGTTGGACATAGATTTGAATTGCTCTGATGTTTGCACTTTTTACACTTTAGTTCTAAATGTTGGGGTTGCAATTGCTTGAGCTTGAGATGTCCAATTAAGATGAAATTTGGCAGATAAGCATGTAACAAGACTAATTTCATAATGGTGAACTTAAAATCAATGAAGACCTTCTAATTTATAGAAATTACATTTTGGTCCCTAAACCCGTGTAAAGTGCAATTGAGTCCCTGTATGATATCTATTTGGTGTGCCTTTCTCAGTCATATCTTGTGAGTACTCACTTAGGGTTAACATGTATCTAGACAAGATTAAAAAGGAAAATAGGGTCGTGAATCAAGGTTGACTTTCGGGTTGACTTTGGTTTTCCCCGTGTAATCTTCGTAGTTTGGGTCAATCGTCTAGGCTGGGCTAAGGGGGTTACATTGTGTTTCAGAGATAAAGTTGTAGTACCTGAAGATGTTGAGTTGAGACGTCTGATTCTGAGCGAAGCACATTCGAGTCCTTTTTCTATGCATTCGAGTAGTACTAAGATGTACCGTGATTTGAAGAATGATTATTTATGGGTTGGTTTGAAGAAGGATGTAGCCGAGTATGTGAGCCGTTGTATGGTTTGTCAGAGAGTGAAGGCAGAACATCAGGTTCCTTCAGGTTTGTTACAGCCTTTGAAGATTCTAGAATGGAAATGGGAGAGGATCACTATGGACTTTGTGTCGGGGTTACTGTTGTCTCCTTCGAAGAATAATTTTGTTTGGGTGATAGATGATAGGTTCACTAAGTGTGCTCACTTCTTAGCAGTGAACACTATATATTCTTTAGACAAGTTGGCGAATTTGTACATTCGCGAGATTGTGAGACTTCATGGAGTTCCGAAGTCTATTGTATTAGACAGAGATCCGAGATTCACTTCGAGGTTCTGGAGTTGTTTTCATAGTGCCCTAGGTAGCCGTTTGCATTTCAGTACTTCTTATCATCCGCATTTAGATGGACAGTCAGAGCGAGTGATACAAATATTAGACGATATGCTTCGTTGTTGTGTGATTGACTTTCAGGGTTCTTGGGAGAAGAACTTGCCCTTTAGTTTAGTTTTCTTACAACAACATTTACCAGGCTAGTATACAAATGGCTTCTTATATGGCTTTGTGTGGTAGTCGATGTAGGACTTTGATCTGTTGGGCTGAAACGGGTCAGAGATTGTTACCTATGCCGAATTTGCTTATGGGGACTACCGACAAAGTGAAGTTGATTTGCAACCGTTTGAAAGCAGCTTCCGATCGTTTGAAATCTTATGCGGATTTGAACAGAAAAGAGATTGAGTTCTCAGTGGGTGAGAAAGTGTTTCTGAAAGTATCTCCTTGGAAGAAGGTAATTCGATTTGGCCGGAAAGGCATGTTGAGTCCGAGGTTTATTGGTCCGTATGAGATACTTGAGTGGATTGGGCCTGTAGCTTACCGTTTGAGATTGCCTTCTGAGTTAGAGAAGATCCATGATGTGTTTCATGTGTTGATGCTTAGGAGATATAGATCAGATCCATCTCATGTTATGCTTGTTTAGGAGATAGAGTTAAATCCGAATTTTTCATATAATGAAGAACCTGTCGAGATACTTGCTTCTGATAGCAAGGTGTTGCGTGGCAAGACCATAGAGTTGTTGAAGGTGTTGTGGAGACATAAAGGCGTGGAAGAGGCCACGTGGGAGAAGAAAGCTGATATGCTTGAGCAGTTTCCGTACTTGTTTCCGTCAAGTAATTTCGGGGACGAAATTCCTTAAGAGGGGGAAAGTTGTAACACCCGGGTTTGGGGGTCGGGTGAAAAAAATATTAAAATAATATTTCAAGTTTTGGGTTTATAATTAAAATAATAAAATATTTTATGGGCTTCGTGTTTGCAAAATAATTAAAGTCTATGTTGGGCCTATCTTCTAAGTACAAATTCCATGGACTTTAGGAAATGGGAGTTTTTAGCCATTTCATTAATGGCATAATGGTAAATAGGATTTCTTTGATAAATTAAAGCAAAAAGAAAAGAAGAAGACATGTGCTCATCTTCTTCCTCACCCTCATTTCAAACTCAACGACCAACAGAGCTCTCTTCTCCATTTTTACTATTCCATTACATCCTTTGCTCCTTGTTGGTGATTTACCAAGAGGTAATTGTATTTTTGACTTGGCCTTATCTTCCTCTTCATTTTGATACCATTAGTTTTCATTAAAACCATGTATTTTATATTTTGGGTTTTCAAAGAATTTGTCAAAGATTGAAGCTTTATGAATTTCTAACAAAGCTTTAGATTATTTATTGTTAGATAAGTTGTTTACAACCCCTAAGGTCCAACATATGTTAATTTTAAAGAGTTTTACAATGATTCTCGGATTTCGGGTTTAGAAGGGGTTTTGAAGTGTTTAAAGGTTGGTTTTGGGGTTGTTTGATGTCGGAAATTAAGGGATGTTGTTAGTGTAATAGTTAAGGGTTGTTTTGGAAGCATTTTAGTGTGTTAAAAAGGTTGAAATCATGAGTTTTGGACTGGGTTTCATGGCTGCTCGGGTTTGAAGTTTTGGGGTTGTTCTTAGCTTGAAACTCTTGTGTTTTATGCTTGATTAGTGTTCCGGGTTTGCTACATTGATGTGTAATCTGGTTTGAGGTTGTTTTGATTGTGTTGAGTTGATTAGAAGCAAGAAATTGTGTTGGTGAAGCATCGAGAATAAATCTGGAATCGTTGGAAGCTTGATCGGCTAGTGTTTTGAGCTTGGAATAGTCGGTGAGTGGTTAAATGTTTTTAAATGGTTTTCAAGTATTGATTCAAGCATGTGGACTAGGTCGGGCTTGGTAGACCTACCTAGAGTTGGGATTAGAGTGGTAGCTTAATCCCAAGCTTTTGTTAGAGACTTTGGTTGAACTCTAATTGTTGTCTATGCCTCATGTTTAATTGTGTTTATGGTGGATATGTATATTGTGTTATACATGTATGTTGAGGCATGGTTTTGATGCATTGTGATATGCATGTGGATTGTGCATGATGGTGATCATGGTGAGTACGTGCTAAGCACGGAAGTTGTTATGAAATGATGTTGTGAATTGTGTTTAGTATTGGCACTAGTATGCTTTGGTACAATGATTGATCAATAGGATGTTTAGTGTGCACACATGTGTCAAATGCGCGCGTGGTCTTGGTGATGGTAGTCCTTTAGATGGAGAACGGGTTCGCCCAAAAAACCTTCTTATATATATGTTAGTCGGTGATGAGTGTAATCCCATCGACGGGGCGTGAGGACGAGTGGAATACCCTCCGCCTGAACGGTTATGAGTGTAATCCCTCCGTAAGGTAATGCTTGTTGTTGGATGTGAGTTCCAACGGTTATCCGCGTATTCGAGTCATAGCTAGGTGCCAATATGATTTGACATGTTTTGCGAATATGGATTAATATATTTGTTTACATATGATGTGTATATGGACTTGTTGAGCACGGCATAATATTGAATATATGTTCATGCATCATGTGTATTTTGGCTCCTGTGGATCGAAGGTAAGAACATGCATTTTACATTGGTTGTGCTCGTGCTTGGACCCTGCATTGTCAAGGTTTTTTTAATGAGCTTACCCTCACTACGCTTTATGCTTACGCTCTCTTTTGTTCGACAATGCAGATCCGTAGTTCGTGGGTTGCTAGTGCAAGAAGGGGGCCTCTATATGTGCTTTGTGGTGCTATCTTAGCTTTCAAGTATGGACATTTAAGTTTTAAGGTGTAATATTCAAGAAATGGGATATGTATTTCTTGCTTTGAGCTTTGGAAGTATGTTGGTGTTGGTTTGTTTAGGAGCACGTTTATACTCCTTTATGATGTTGTTGGCCTTGTGCCTTTATGAATGCCTAAGTGTATGTTTGTTGAAGCATGAATCTTAAATGTTATGTATGAAGCATGTGTTGAATGATGTTGATTCCTTTAATGTATGGCTTCTTTATGTTTGGTGTGTTAAGCATGCTTGTAGATGTTTGGTTTGCCTTAGAGTTGTTGTATGTGTGTTGTGGGAGGTTTTAGTGGAGTTTTGGGACATCCTTGTGCCATAAACCAGCTAAAACCAATCTGCAGACAGAGTGCGTTTCGAAACGGTTGGTCCCGTCTTGGTACGGTCCCTTTGTTTTTGGCCAGGCGTTTCGGTACGCTAGGGGTCGTTTCGATACGATTTTGCTACTAGAAATATGAGAATTTGACGATAAAATGAAGTATCGAAATGAGATTTAGTGTTTCAGAACGGCCTTCGTATCGTTGACCACGAGAAGTTGACCGTTGAGGGTGTTTCGATAAGGGCCACCCCTGTTTCGAAACGGTCTCCTCGGTTTGACTTTGGCCAGTTGACCAAGTCAAGGCGTATCAGAACACCCTATTGGCGTTCCGATACGGCCTACTGTTTAAGTTTAAAATGGGTTGTTTTAATTGGACGGTTTGGTTGTTTACATCATTGTTTCTTCCAGTGTTGCTTTTCTCACATAGGACTTAATATTACATCTAGGCAAGATAATATAAATGAAAAAGTTTTCTCGGGTTGTTAACCGAAGTGGAGCCTTAACAGGTTTCGCCTCGGTTATCCCCGTGTAGCCCGCTCGGACCGGTCAAGCGTCCGGACCGAGACGAGGGGGTTACAAGCAAACGGGCATAGAAAAAATCCTCCTCCCTCTTACGATACCAAGCACACAAACCTTGCTGCTCATCCAACACGATGCCACAAAGCTTCAAAAAATTAAAGGTTGGTAAACGGCGCAGCCATGTGAACCACAAAAACGAATGAACCTCCAGAGGTACGAGGATTTTCCACGCAAAACACTTAACAAAAGTGCTCCCTCTCACCTTGTCCAACATAAGCAGACGTGATAGAGCCTTTACTGAAAATGTCCCGTGCGTATCAGGTGTCCAGCCTAACATATCAACTTCACCATGCCGTAACCTCACAGGTCCCAAGAGCGAGATGAGCTCCCAAAGTTGTCGAAGCTCAAAAAAACGCAAGCCTCGATGAAAGAAACTCTCCCAACACTAATGCTAAAAGCTACCCCCATCGGAAAGGTCAGCGACCAAAGCCAAACGATTCACCACTATCGAATATAACTGTGGGAATATATCCTTCAATGGTTTCTCAACACACCACGCATCATACCAAAATAAAACTCACGAACAATCACCAACCTTCCAAACAAAACTAGACTCACCCATGTACTTTTATACACTATCGGAGCTCACAGTTTTGACAATCTGCTTCCAAATAACTGACATCGAACCCCTGCAGGCAGAGTTAAATCACCACCACTGGGCTACATCTTCATATTTTGCCACGATGATGGCTCTCCACAAAGACGATTCATCCCTAGCATACTGCCAAGACCATTTTGCCAATTACGCTCTATTTCCAACCTCCAAATCCGCAACCCCCAACCCACCAAGATGACGTGGCCGACAAACCTTACTCCAGCTTACTCGACACATTTTCCGTTGTAAACTCACCCCACTCCATAGAAAAGCACGCATCACTTTATCTATTGATGCGATAACACCCTTCGGCACCCGAAACAAACTCATATAATAAACTGGAAGTGACGAATGAACATAGTTTACTAGTTTGACGCGAGCAGCAAAAGATAAAGATGTTCATTTCCAACCAGCGAGCTTTCGTCGAACCGAGGCTATAACTAGTTCCCATACAACAATGTTGTGAGGATTCACCCCCAACGGCAGCCCCAAATAAACAAAAGGCAATTCAACTTTCCGACAACACAAGACAACCGCCATTGAATCAAAAAGCCCCTCATCCACGCCAATAGTATAAAGAGGGGACTTATTGAAGTTAATTTTCAAACCAGAACAAACTTGAAAGCAACACAGTAACCTGCAGATAGTCGTAGCGCTCTCAACGGAGGCTTCAAAGAATAGAATGGTGTCGTTAGTAAATTGAAGATGCGATAGCAACACCCCCGGAGCCAACGAAACCCCATGGATGAGCCCCAACTCTTTCGCTTGAACGAGCATCCTATGCAGTGCTTCCGCCACAATAACGAACAACAAAGGCGACAACGGGTAGCCTTGCCGCAGACCACGCCCTATTCAAAATTCTTTAGTGGCGCTACTGTTTAACAAAACTAAAAACCTGTCTTTGCTGATACACACAGTAATCCAACGACGCCAAGAATCACTGAACCCTATCGACCATAAAATGTGCTCTAAAAATTCCCATCGAACGTAGTCGTAAGCTTTCGCGAAGTCCAATTTCAGGATACATTTTCCCAACGACCTCTGTCACATGGAATGTATTGTCTCATTTGCCAATAGAATACCATCCACAATTTGACGCCCACGCACAAAAGCCGATTGGTGATCATTCCCAACACCGACTGCAGCCTTCTAGCCAGAATTTTTGCAAGAATCTTATATATCGAATTAAGCAAGTTGATTGGTCGAAAATCACTCAAGGTGACCTGTGAATCAACATTAGGCAAAAGCACAAGGAATGTATTGTTCGCACCCACAGCTAACTTGTTGGATGCAAAATAATCATCTAAAAACCGCCCAACATCATCACAAACTACCTCCCAACGCTTCTTAAAAAATTCCATACTGTAACTGTCCGGCCCCGGTTACTTCGAACACTCACACCCACGAACAACCGCCCACGCCTCATCAAGAGTGAAAGGCGCCACTAATCCCCTATTTTCAGTTTCACTCACCCTATTAAAATTCCCCTCAAAGCTCCAAACACAAGACCTTTCAGCCGTGGCAACCGACCAATCGAATCAGCGTAATAAAAAACGAAAAGCTTGTTGACAATTAAAAAGAATATTTATTTGGATCATTAGAAATTGGACCATCAATTCATCTAGTAAAATGATTCGTTCGGTTATTTTAAAATAGAATAAAAAAATTAGATTCTAATTTTATAAATTATATAAATTTAAAAATTGTTTCGTGATAAATTTTTATAATGTTTAATTTAAATTAACCGGTCAAAAGATTTAAAACGATGACATTAAGCAAAAGAAAAAAATCTTATTTACATATAGCTTTTAATCGTTCAAGAACTCAATTCGAACAAAATTAGTATCACTGGTTTGAATTTGAATCATGGTTCAACCAGTTTCATGAGTAAGCAAAAACTTGTTATTAGGGACGGAGTAAATAATTAAGATAAATAGAGACAATGTACAATTAACCATTAAAAAAGGGATATAGTTCAAATGAATTGAAAAATAAGAGGTCAAATAAGTAAATATCCCTTATATTTTTTTAGTAAAAATCCATATGACTCTGTCATTGTTTATCATACAATCCATGGGACAGAGGGATCAAGGGCATAAGTCTCTATTATGAAAATTAAATATCCGATAAATTTTTATTTAATAATAATTTGACCCTTTTTTAAAATTTAAACTTATTTAGTTATAAATAAACACTGATAAAATTAAAGAAGGGTAGATTCGTGTCCCCAATAGTTTTATTCTAATAGCAATTTAAATTCATGTAAAACTTAAAAATGGGCATTTTAATTTTTATAAGGGCTTTATAAGGGCTGTAAAACGTAAAAAGCCCTTATAATTTTAAAATTTAGTCCTTTTTCAAGTCCATATTACTCAGTTCTCTCTCTTTGGCCGCTATCAAATTAGCATAGTACCACAACACCAATCAACAACGCGATTCACTGCCTCTGGTTTGCACTTGGAGACTACGAAACCTTGTGTATTAACGCTTGCACTCATCTTTTAAATGAGAAGTGAAAATGGATTGGATTTGATGTGTGCACACCATGTGTTTGTGAATATTTCTGAATAAAATTGTGTGCACAATTGAAGTTTCAAGTAAGAATTAGAGGCGTGCACGCAACCTTAATAGTGAGGAAAATTAGCTTGGGAAATCAGATTCAAAGAGTTTGGACGGTTTTTGTATAAAACTTACCGGGGCAACTACACTAGCAAGGCGTTTGGAAAGTTTTTGACAGACATGGAGTAGTTGTTGATTTATTTGTACCAAGAAAGAGAGCGAGAGATGGAACCAGATTCGGATTTGTACGTTTGGGGTCAAAGGAGGATGCGGATCGAATCATAGAGCGTTTTCATGGATTTCGCCTTTATGGATACAAATTAAAGGTAATGATGGCGCAAAGGGAGACTAGGGATACATTTTTGAGAAGAAAACATGATAACATTGATTCAAGGACGAACAAGGAGATCGAGAAACAGTGGGCTGATCATGATCGTACGAACAATTCCAAAAGGAATCTAGTGAGGCGGCGTAACAAGGATGGGGATGGTGATGATCAGATCATATTGAAAGAGCAGTCTAGAGTGGAAGAGAAACACAAATGCGTGGATGGGGTTGTTAATACCGATAAATGGGAAATTTTATAGAATTGCGCTTTGGATTTTTGCCGTTAACCCAGCCAAATAGCGTATCTTGCGAATGAGATTACAAAGGCGAAATTGACAGGTTTTACGTTGATGCGAGTTGCGGGCTCTCTTGTATTATTCATGTTTGAAGATAAAGAATCAAGGAAGAGAAATTTGGAGACTAGGCGTCTAGAAAATGGTTTGAAAATTTAATTGAATGGTCGCCTACATTCTTTTTACCGAATCAAAGGGTATGGCTTTCAGTAAGTGGAATTCCTATTCATGGATGGTCTGAAGAAACATTTCAAAATATTGCAGCGATTTGGGGCGAACTCGTACGGATTGACATTGAGACTTTGGCGCTTTTGACGTTTAAACATTGTCGATTTCAGATCGAAACCGACTAGATTTCACACATAGATGAAGTAATGTACTTGCGCATTAACGATAACGTCTTCACAATTCGCGTTACAGAAGATACATTGAGTACTAAGGATTTGAACATGGATATGTCCTACCCTGTTAAGGTGTCTATAAGTGGAAGGTCAGCAAATGATATAGTGGTACGTGATTCTGTCTCTTATTCGGCTATGGGATCGAGCCAAATTGATCATATGTGGTATGAGAACAAGAGGGAGGATTGGCGTGTCATGAGCACGAAAAGTTGGATGGCGGATGAAGATGTAAGCTTTGTCCATCGTGAAAGGGAAAGTCAGCGAATTCTGGATTATTTGCCGAGTGATGCTATGATGGATGTTTTTCCAAACAATGTAGGAGTACCGTGTGATGAACTAGTGTCCGACGAACTAGTAGCTGATGAATTGAGCCCACGTGTTGATGGGTCAATGATAGAAATTCCTAGGGCTAATAAGGCTCAAACAATTGAATACAATGGAAAGTTCAGAAATCGAACTAAGTTTTTTATCACCTGGTGAGCGAGATGAGGCTAAAGCGAAGCTGGTAAAAAAGGGCAGAGGTCGTCCTAAGAAAAACCAAAAACCATCAGAGGTAATTGCTAATGGCTCTTTGTCATATTCGAACTTCTATAACCGAAAACGGATTATTTTAAGAGAAGCGAAGGAAACATTGAAATTGGAAACGAACAAGAAATTGTAAAGGATATTGTGCGTATGATTGAAGCGCTAGAACGACAATAATTGAAAAGAGAGTTGAGTTTGTGGTCGTGGAATGTGAGTGGAATTGGTTCAGCGTTGAAGCGAAATTCGGTTCAACACTTTTTGAGACAACAAAGGTGTGCGATGGCCATTTTTATGTGACTAATTAAAGACATCAAGTGATGATATGGTGAATAAGATATGGTTTATGAATGATTTTGTTTATGCGTTTACGCCTTCTTCGAATGTTTTTGACATTCGAGAGAGGAGACGGATTTGCTCGGTTCTTGGATGTCTGTTTTTGTGGTATAGTAGGAGTATACATACTGTGTGCGGGAGGGGATCAAGCGAGTTTGTTAGGCGATATGTGATGTGGTAATCTACAACGAGGTATGGCAGAATTATTCATTGGTTGTGGTGCGTGATTTCCTTTGTGTCGATAGAGTGGCGTGGTGTGGTTTCTTAAAAGTGTGAGGATCAATAAGTATGGAAACACACAACATCAGACCATTTTTTTGTTGGTGCTTGACGACATCTTTTGGCCTGGAAATTGCATCTGAGGGGGATTATTGTTGAGCTTATGTATTCATGTTTTTATCGAGAAGCGAATTGCTTGGATGACTTTTTGGCGAGGGTGGGGTTGATCGAACATCTTGGTTTTGCATACTAGCGTGAAAGTTTTGTGTTTTGGTTTCTTTCGTTAGTTTTTTTGTGTTTGTTCGGTTGTTTTTAGCGTTTGTTCTTTATCTCATACTCCTCAGTACTCTTTTCCTCCATTTAGGTTTAGGGAGGTTTTTAATGAGGACATGGAGTGTGATGACACTGTATGATACTTATTAATAAAATCACACTCTTTTGCCGATAATTATTTTTTTTTAAATTTAGTAATTCGACCCTCTCAACGTTCGATCTTGAAATCAATTTCATATTGAATTTGATTCTTAAACTTCTTTGTCCGATTCAATAATACTTAAACTCAACTTTTAGATAAAACAAGTAAAAAAACGCGATGTTTTGTTCATATCATAAGTCAAATTTAAATGATAATTTAAATCGAACAGTCAAGTTAAGACAAAATTAAGGTATAAAAATATATATTAACCCAAATAAAAAGTTTGGGTCAGTTTAAAAAGTCTTAAGGAATCAAGCCTTTGTTTTTTTATTACGAGATTGAAATCAAACTTTAGACGCGGCATAAACTATAACCAAAGAACTAAACATCTATTTCCATTAATTTCAATTGCCGTTTGGATTATTCTACTTGCCATAATTTTATTACTATATTACACAATCATAGTATTATTCTATAAATCGACTTTCAAAACTACGAGACAACGTTGTACTTTGTTTCCGACATGAAAGCTGCTGCAAAAGCTGAAGTTGGCGAGTTAAGCATGTGGTCGAGGACTATGTCGTTGTCGGTTTTAGTTCTTTTGACGAATCGGCCTTCGATTCTTGGCCTTGATTCGGTGTAGGCCTTCCGGGAAGCGTATCAGATTGTTTTCTCAAATTTTCTGTTCCTCGTATTCTCTTTGTACCTTAAAACTCGGGCCTCGCGGTCGGTTCTGCCGACTTGGGAAGCTTGGTTGGTGGTCGGAGTTGACGAGATGGGTACGTTTGGATCGGCCATGATTACTTTTGAAATTTAATCATATACTTTAATTTGTATCAGTACATTTCAAAGAGAATGGAAGTAAAGAATTTAAGCCTCTACTAACTAGGGATGTGCATGACACGGAGATTCGACCGATCAAATTTTATGAGTCGGGATTTAAAAAAATAGATTTCGGTTGGGTCGGGTCGGGTCAGGTTTAAATTTAGAGTAAAAATATTTAATTTGACCCAACATGAGATAATTATGTAATTCACACATATATTTTGGGATAAAATTACGAGTCATTTTTTTCGCGTCGAGTCAACTCGAGTTTTGCTCACCCCTACTTATGGGCAAGTAAAAACTTTTCATGCAATCCTAATCATGCCCAAATATAAATATATGATTATGAAATGATTAAAATACTGAAATTTCATACACAACATGAACATAATATAAATATAATATGCAAGTTAATAAGTATGCAAATATATCAAATTTGATTATTAACGTATTTAAATTTATATAAATATAAAACATATTAAATATGTTTATGACATAAATATAGGAATCTAAACTGAATATAAGCAACAAGAATTCATCTCAATCCTAAAAGTTAAAATCCAATCAAATGGTACATATGAACAAACTTTGAATATTCTGGTAAAACAAAAGGTTGGTAATATCTATATATACCTATACATGCAACCCATTCTATGCAAACTATCAAGCCCTAATTTGAACTTTCAAATGGCTAATTTCAATATTTTCTTGATGCTTTCCTTGCATGTTTTGTTTTTGGTTTCGAGTTTTGCAACTCATTCACTTCATTCGTTTTCGGTTCCTGATCAAGCATTTGAAGATGAAACAAAAGTATGTCCGTCATTTTACGAATTCGACTCTTTTCGTTGTCGATATTCACCTCAATTGACAACAGTAGCGTCTGGTATATCTGAAACTGTTACGAAATCGACCAAAAGACAAGAAATACGTGAGATCGATCATGAATCCATGCAATTAAAAGGAGGTGGAAAACGTACATTGATAGATGAAGGCAAGAAAGCCATTAAAGCTAGCATGAAAAGGAATGTCGAAAATCCTTTGGAGTCAAAGAGAAAGAGTCCAGGTGGTCCTGATCCTATACATCACTGATGATCTCACATCTTATAACAACAGTTGATCACAATAGAAAAAAACGTAGTTTGTATTAGATGAATGTATGCTGAACTTTATTAGTACTACGTATTAGACATTGAACAATATATACATGTATATGTATGTATCTGATATGAATGAAACTTTTTATATAACATATTTCCTAAATTTTAGTTATAATATTCCATCTTACATCGTTTGCATCAAAATTTCCTCTCTTTAAATTTCATACTCTCTTTTAGAAATAAAATTTTTGTTGAGTTGTGTGGAGCTCGATTCGTTCAACCGATTATGCTCACCAAGTAGTGGAGAGGTGGATATTTGGGTGGAAGGGTTAAGGAAGCTAAAATGAAGATTGACACAATGATTTATAGTGGTTCAACCTTCTAACCAAGGTCTACATCCACTACCTTAGCTTAGTTCTACAATTTTGAAATTCGATTTAATAAAATTAGAAAATGTTCCTTTGGGTTGTATTTTTTATCCAAATCTTCCTATTTATTTTTTTCATTTATCACTTCGGGGTGCACAAATTCTCTTTAGGTTGTATTTTTTATGCATAAAGTTAGAAACTGTTCTTAATATTTGACTGAAAAATTATTTTAATTTTTTTAAGTACATTAAGCTTTAATATTTTATCTTAAGTTAAAATAGTTAGTTAAGTAACGACAATTTACTTGACATGGTGTGGGAAATCTTCATGACAATGCACACATACATAACAATGACAAATAAACAAAGGTGCTGACTTGACATAATGACACACAAGTAAAACTAAAATATATAAAATACAATTTAATTTTTTTCTGATGATGTGTTATTCTGTCAGTCATATCAAGTTGTTTATCGTTAGTTGATTACAGTTTTCATTCACAAAATGAACATTTTGACTCAAAATAAAACATTGAGTGTTAAAATGTTTCCATTCACGGAATGACATTTTTTATTATCATATTTGATCGGTTTGTCGACAAATTAATTTGAAGCAAATATTATAAAAATTTATTATAGAGGCGATACTTCTAATTTAATTTGTTTTACTCGTAACATAAGAATTTGAATACTATACATTATATAAATTATCTAATATCTTTTTCCGCTAAAATAATTAATAGTTGTCTTTTAAGTTATAGATAAATAAATTTATTATATGTTCGAATTATTTTGAGTCTAACAAAAATTAATTGGTTTAGTTGCTAAGGATACACATTCTGCTCCATCTTGTATAGGTTCGAATCTCGGAATAAGAATATAATATCTCTCTATTTAAACAAAAAAATTGATTAAATTTTAATACCCTAATTCTTTTTACAATGTATAACATAAAAGTATAACATAGCTGCTTATTTATATCCTTTTTGCCGTTTCTTTTTTTTTATCGGCAAAAATCTGTATATTAATGGGGAAATATACAACTCGAGTCACAGGTGCGCCTCATTAAAAATGTCCATAAGCCTAACCGAGGAAAAGAGTACGACACATGGACTAAAAGGAAATAAACAACAACGGAACACAACGCCCCTCACAAAGGAAACAATCATACAAAGGCCTAAAATAAAGATGCTCGCGTCATCCCTTCCTTTGCTAGCACATCCGCTAACCCATTCGCCTCACGGAAAATGTAGTTAAAGCATACGGACCCCAAAGTGAGGCATGCTTGATCGATCAAACCAAAAATCTCCCACAAAAGCCAAGGTCGTCGTTCCAAATGCAACACCCAACCAAGAGCAATTTTGGAATCCGACTCCACTACGAGGGGACAAGATGCCCATTTAGAAGCTGCCAAGAAATTCAACGCAAAAGCGATCGCCCGCAACTCTGCTACATTGGAATCAAGGGAACCAAGTGGACCCGAGGAGAGAGCTAGAATTTGACCTTGTGCATCACGCAAAACACCCCCAAAACCTGCAGGCCCTGGCTTACCACAAGCAGAACCATCAACCCAAAATTTTAGTGTGTCCCCAATTGGAGGCTCCCAACTCACCCGCACACGACATGGCTTAGAAACTACAAACTCACTGAACGAGCTCGGGCAATCCCACCATAAAGACTCACTGACGGACAACCCCTCTTTTAACGACTTCACCCATTAAAATGAGCACAATTTAACCAAGAAGCAAATCTCCGTAGCCGGTAAAAGTTTACCGTTAAAAACACATTCATTAATCGCAAGCCATAGGGACCACAACAATGCTGCAATACTCGACACCCACAGAAGCCTTAAAGTGCCCGTGAAAGAACAATGAAATCCCAGGATGAAAAAATCAGAAAAAGTCCTCGGCATCGACAAAGCCACCCCCCACCAACGCCTAAACCAATCCCAAATTCCTTGGGCAAACGAGCATATGAAAAACAAGTGATCAATCTCCTCCTCCCTCTCACGACACCAAGCACAAAAACCTTACTGCTCATCCAACACGATGCCACGAAAATTCTAAAAATCAAAGGTTGCTAAATAGCGCAGCCATGTGAACCACAAAAACGCCTGAACCTTTGGAGGTACAAGGACTTTCCACGCAAAACACTCACCGAAATGGTTCCCTCTCACCTTGTCCAATATAAGCAAACATGATAGAGCCTTTACAGAAAAGGTCCCGCGCGTATCAGGTGTCCAGACTAACATATCAACTGCACTATGCCGTAACCTCATAGGTCCAAAGAGCGAGATGAGCTCCCGAAGTTGTCGAAGCTCAAACGAACGCAAGCCTCGACGAAAGAAACTCTCCCAGCGGTCATGCTGAAAGCTACCCCCATCGAAAAGGTCAGCAAACAAAGCCAAACGATTCACCACAATCGAAAATAACTATGGGAATATATCCTTCAATGGTTTCTCAACACACCACACATCAAACCAAAATAAAACTCGCGAACCATCACCAACCTTCCAAACAAAACTAGTCCCACTCATGAAATTTTGCACACTATCCGAGCTCACAGTTTTGACAATCTGTTTCCAATTATCTGACATCGAACCCCTGTAGGCAGAGTTAAATCGCCACCACTGGGCTGCCTCGCCATATTTTTCCACGATGATGGCCCTCCACAAAGACGATTCATCCCTAGCATACCACCAAGACCATTTTGCCAATAATGCTTTATTTTAACCCTCCAAATCCGCAACCCCCAACCCACCAAGATGACGTGGCCGACAAACCATACTCCAGCTTACTCGACATATTTTCCCTTCTAAACCTACCCCACCCCACAGAAAAGCACGCCTCACTTTATCTATTGATGTGATAACACCCTTCGGCATCCGAAACAAACCCATATAATAAACGTGAAGTGTCGAAGGAACAGAGTTTACCAGTGTAACGCGAGCAGCAAAAGATAAAGATGTTCGTTTCCAACCAGCGAGATTTCGTCGAACCGAGGCTATAACTGGTCCCTACACAGCAATGTTGCGAGGATTCACCCCCAACGGCAGCCCCAAAAAACAAAAGGCAATTCACCTTTCCGACAACACAAGATAGACGCCATTGAATCAAACAGCCCCTCATCCATGCCAATAGCATAAAGAGAGGACTTGTTGAAGTTAATTTTCAAACCAGAACAAACTTGGAAGCAACACAGTAACGTGCGGATAGTCGTAGTGCTCTCAACGGAGGCTTCAAAGAACAGAATGGTGTCGTCGGCAAATTGAAGATGCGATAGCGACACCCCAAGAGCCAACGAAACCCCACAGATGAGTCACAACTCATCCCCTTGAACGAACATCCTATGTAGTGCTTCCGTCACAATAACGAACAACAAAGGCGACAACGGGCAGCCTTGCCACAGGCAACACCCCATTCCAAATTCTTTATTGGCGCTACCGCTTAACAAAACTAACAACCTGACTGTGCTGATACACTCAGTAATCAGACGACGCCAAGAATCACTGAACCCCGTTGACCATAAAATGTGCTCTAAAAATTCCCATCGAACGCAGTCGTAAGCTTTCGCGAAGTCAAATTTCAGGATACATCTGCCCAACGAACTCTGTCGCATGGAATGTATTGTCTCATTTTCTATTAGAATACCATCCACAATTTCACGCCCACGCGCAAAAGTCGATTGGTGATCACTAATTAGTCCTCCAAACACCAATTGCAGCCTTCTAGCCAGAATTTTTGCAAGAATCTTATATATCGAATTAAGCAAGCTGATTGGTCGAGAATCACTCAAGGTGACCGGTGAATCAACCTTAGGCAAAAGCACAAGGAATGTGTTGTTCGCACCCACAGGTAACTTGTCGGATGCAAAAAAATCATCTAAAAACCGCCCAACATCATCACAAACTACCTCTCAACACTTCTTAAAAAATTCCATATTGTAGCCGTCCGGCCCCGGTGACTTCGAGCCCTCACACCCACGAACAACCGCCCACGCCTCATCGAGAGGGAAAGGCGCCACTAACCCCCTATTTTCAGCTTCACTCACCCTATTAAAATTCCGCTCAAAGCTCTAAACACAAGACCTTTCATCCGCGGCAACCAACCAATAGAATCAGTGTAACAAAAAACAAGAAGCTTGTTGATAATTAAAAAATATTTATTTGGATCATTAGAAATTGGACCATCAATTCATCTAGTAAAATGATTCGTTCGGTTATTTTAAAATAGAATAAAAAATAGATTCTAATGTTATGAATTATATAAATTTTAAAAAATGTTTCGTGATAAATTTTTAAAATATTTAATTTAAATTAACCGGTCAAAAGATTTAAAACGATGACATTAACCAAAAGAAAAACTCTTATTTACATATAGCTTTTATCGTTCAAGAACTCAATTCTAACAAAAATAGTATAACTAGTTTGAATTTGAATCATGGTTCAACCCGTTTCATGAGTAAGCAAAAACTTATTATTAGGGACAGAGTAAATAATTAAGATAAATAAAGACAATGTACAATTAACCATTAAAAAAGGGGATATAGTTCAAATGAATTGAAAAATAAGAGGTCAAATAAGTAAATATCCCTTACATTTTTAAGTAAAAATCCATATGACTCCGTCATTGTTTATCATACAGTCCATGGGACGGAGGATCAAGGGCATAAGTCTCTATTATGAAACTTAAATATCCGATAAATTTTGATTTAATAATAAATTGACCCTTGATTTATGCTAATAGCAATTAAAGAAGTGTAGATTCGTGTCCCCAATAGTTTTATGCTAATAGCAATTAGGTTCATGTAAAACTTTAAAAGCCCTTATAATTTTAAAATTTAGTAATTCGACCCTATCAACGTTCGATCTTGAAATCGATTTCACATTCAATTTGATTCTTAAACTTATAATTTCAATGTTTTCTTCACGCTTTCATTGCATGTTTTGTTTTTAGTTTCGATTTTGCAAGTCGTTCACTTCATTCGTTTTCGGTTCTTGATCAAGAATTTGAAGTTGAAATGAAAGTACGTCTGTCATTTATCGAATTTGACTCTTTTCTTCGTCGACATTCACTACAATTGACAACAGTAGCGGCTGGTATATCTGCAACTGTTACGAAATCGACCAAAAGACAAGAAATACGTGAGACCGATCATGAATCCATGCAATTAAAAGGAGGTGGAAAACGTACATTGATAGATGAAGTCAAGAAAGCCATTAAAGCTAGAATGAAAGGGAATGTCGAAAATCCTTTGGAGTCAAAGAGAAAAAGTCCAGGTGGTCCTGATCCTCTACATCACTGATGATCTCACATCTTATAACAGTTGATGACAATAGAAAAAAACGTAGTTTGTATTAGATGAATGTATGCTGAACTTTATTAGTACTATGTATTAGACGTTGAACAATATATACATGTATACGTATGTATCTGATATGAATGAAACTTTGTATATAACATATTTCCTAAATTTTAGTTATAATATTCCATATTACACAGTTTGCACCAAAATTCCCTCTCTTTAAATTTCATTCTCTCTCTTTTAGAAAGAAAATTTTGAAATTCGATTATATAAAATTTAAGGACAGACACATAATTTATTTAAATGGTGTAAATTTCTTATGAAATCCTCAATATTTACACTTGCAAGCTTATTACTCGCTAATCTAAATAATTTGGGGAACACATTCTTCAAGGCATCCTTAGTAATAAAAACCAGAAAAGATGAAAATTGTTAGAAAATAAATAAAAAATATTAAAAAAATATAATTTGTATTGGTTGTTTAATTTGATAACAAATTCAAAATTCAAAATTCAAAAGAGATTAAAATAAAATTTAAGGCCTAATATGATGTAAAAAAGATAATTTGAATATGAAAACCAAACTTAAACAATTTTTACAAGAGTAATATTTTCTATACACAAACTGTAACCCCCTAAACCCGACCCGGAAGAATTGGGTCGAATATAAGAAGTCAACTCAAAGTTTGTCCCTCACACAAGTAACCTGATTCAAAACTTAAATTCCAAAATATATAATAATAGCATCGCATATTACATACTGATAAAATATTCCTGAAAATATAAAATATTCAAAATGTGCATGCATAATAAAACATAATAACCCCAAATAAAACACCCAGAATCTGAAATTATATACAATCCAATAAAACATTTAATATAAATAAGTCCAAGTCTCACACTAATAATAATAAATAAATAAAGCTGGAAAACGAGGTCCTCCAAGTACCGTAGCCTAGACCTGAGTATCTGAAAGTAGAAACTAAGGGGGAGTTAGCGAAAACGCTCAGTGTGTCTCTACAGTGCAAACAAAACTAACAGCGTCATTATAACAGTAGAGACAACCAAACATTTTCATAATATAGTTTTTCCATCATGAATCAATTCAAACACATAAGCAAGTATGAATGAATATGCAACACAATATGACATGCACCCAAACTACATCACCATCCGAAGAGTATGGTTCCCCAAAACCACTCTCTACCTCATCACCATCCGGAGTGGAATCCGGCCCGTAGGGTGAAACCACTGATCCAAAGTAGACATCATCCCGACAAATGAAGCTACTGAACTTCCCCGTACAGAATCACAACAAAAATGAGATGACATAAAATTCGAGCACTGAATGTGAATGCATAATTTATCAATAGAAATGCATAATCATATAATACGATCTACAATAATCTGAATCTGAATGTATAAACAAATATTGCATAACATTACAAAATGTTGAACAAGTCAAACATCACAGATCAATAAAATATAATCATCACACATCATCAGACCACATCATGTATTCATTTCAGCAAATCATCACATTTACATACAGAGCACTGTAAGCAAACTACACAGAAGAGAACATACCTCAAGTAGCTAACACTCAACATCGATGGTGATGTCTCCCACGCTCAGCTCTATCTGTAGTTCTGCCAGAGTCAGCACCCATAACAATTAAATACACCATCAAGATATTACTACTATGCGAAGACATTGATAATATAAATATCGAATGCATATTAATAATTAAACTCTCGACGGATCCCGATGGCTGAGCAACAGGAGGTCGTCCAGGTGGAGGAGGAGTAAGAATCTCAGTATTCGAGTCAATGTCGTCTAGAAATACGAATAATACCAATTAATTTTTCCGATATTCAAATATTTAAATACAAGTATAAGTGATTAAAAGCGGTCAAAACGGTCTTTTGGGTTCAAATTTGGGAAAACGGGCAACGGAATCGGAATCAAGATGTTGAAAAACATGAAATAGCCCTTTTCTGAAAAAGTCAACGATCAACGGTCAACGCTGACGTCAGCTGACTCTTTATAAGATAGACCGGTTCGGTTCTGTCAACCTGGTCCAGTCTTCTGGGCCGGTTCAGACCGGTTAAACATAAAATCCCTAATTCGAAAATTAGGGCACAACATCCCCTCGATTCCTCACAGCCGATGACCTCTCGCGTCAAATCCCAACGAGTTTCTGAGACTCACATACACACACAACTTACACGAGGGAAAGGAACAATTGAGACCCAACCAATTTGCAAAAAAAAAACAAGACGACATCAGCGTGAGGGATTTCCGAAGCAACCGAAAAGCTTACCGATGAGTTTCCGGCAAAGGGCGGCCAAAGAGGGTTAGTTGACGAGTAGGTTATGGTCGGAGAATAAAGGGAAGATGAACAGTGGTGCTGGACCGTCGAATGGAAGGTGTTTAACCCTTGGTCGGACGGAAAACAGAGAAAGGGGGTTTGTTTTTTTTTTGCTCGCACAAGATGTTGAAGGAGAGGGAAGAGAACGGCCAAAACCAGAGAAAATGGTTGAAAGGTTCTATTTATACCCTAAGAAAAGCGTTGATTATAGATCGTGCCATTATACTTTCTATGGTTTATGAAACGGCACTTAAGTTTTGCAATCGTTACAATGTGATCAATGAAATTCTTAAAATTCCCAATTTAATCATTGAAATTTAATTAAGTGTTCAATTCAAATTCCCAATTATTAGGGTTTTTAATTCAGGGAAAATTTGGGGTGTTACAACTCTCTCACCGTTAAAAAGACATTTCGGCCTCGAAATTTACCTGGAACAAAAAGATGCGGATACTGAGCTCAGATGACAGTCTTGGGCTCCCACGTAGCCTCATCATGACTACGACTACGCCACAGAACTTTGACCATCTTAATGGTCTTCCTTCTGAGAACCTTTTTATCCTGAGCAAGAATCTCAATAGGCTCCTCCTCAAAACGCAAATCAGGACGAACCTCAATATCCTCAACAGGCATGACATGTGACAGATCAGGATGATAACGTCTCAAAACTGAAATATGGAAAACATCGTGAATACGCTGAACTTCTGGTGGTAGCCCTAGCTGATAGGCAACGGGTCCATCTCGACGAATAATCCGATAAAGGGTAATGTAACGAGGACTCAGCTTGCCCTTTTGACCAAACTGAAGTTCCTTCCTCCAAAGAGATACTTTCAAGAAAACCTCATCTATCACCTCAAACTAAAGATCACGATGTCTCAAATCAACATAAGACTTCTGTCTGTCAAAAAGCAGCCTTAAGCCGATCCCGAATCAATTTGACAGTCTGCTCAGCCTCGTGCACAATCTTCGGTCCCAACAATCTGTTCTCATTCAACCCAGTCCAACCAATAGGTGAATGACACCTACGCCCATACAAAGCCTCCCACGGTGCCATCTTGATACTGGCATGATAACTGTTATTATAATAAAACTCTGCAAGCTGCAAGAAATCCTCCCAACTGCCTCTGAAATCAAGAATACAACCTCTCAACATATCCTCAAGAATCTGGATCACACGCTCAGACTGACCATCTGTTTGCAGATGATAAGATGTATTGAATTTCAACTGAGTACCCAAAGCAAAATGAAAAGACCCCCAGAATCATGTAGTAAACCTCATATCTCTGTCGGAAATAATAGATAACGGTACCCCGTGAAGTCAAACGATCTAAAAAATATAAAGCCGAGCTAACTTATTAAAGAATAGTTAACTCAGATAGGAATAAAATGTGTGGACTTCGTCAGACGATCAACAATAACCCAGATGGAATCCTTCTTCGACGGAGTCAAAGGAAGTCCACTAACAAAGTCCATAGTCACGCGCTCCCACTTCCACTGAGGAATCTCAATATGTTGTAGTAACCCAGACGGACATTGATGTTTTGCTTTGACTTTCTAACAAGTCAGGCACCTCGATGCAAATCCGACGACGTCCCACTTGAGACCTTTCCACCAGTACCTTTCACGATGATTCTTATACATCTTGTCACCACAAGGATGCATAGAATAAGGACTGTCATGGGCCTCACGGAGAATAACCTGTTTTAACCCAGATTTCCTCGGAATACAATACCTGCCACAGAAACATTATACTTCATCCTGATCAATAGAATAATCTGGAGACGTACCCTCACGCACCTCTCTGATACAATGCATCAAAAACGAATCACTAGGCTGCTCAGCTCGAATACAAGAAATCAATGTAGGAATAACCTGAATTTCTGTCGTCAGACTGCCATCGTCGTAGAAACTCATCTGAGCAAACAAAGCTCTCAGTTCTGAAATGGGGTTACGACTCAATGCATCAGCAACGACATTAGCTTTACCTGGATGATACTCAATCTCACAATCATAATCCTTGAGAAGCTCTAACCAGCGACGCTGTCTCAGATTAAGCTCTTTCAGAGTGAGGAGGTATTTCAGACTCTTATGGTATGTATAGATATAACGCTTCTCCCCGTAGAGATAGTGTCTCTAGATCTTAAGTGCAAAGATAACAACAACAAGCTCTAGATCATGGGTAGGATAGTTACACTTATGTTGTTTTAACTATCGAGACGCATAAGCCACTACCTTCCCGTCCTATATGAAAACAGACCCCAATACGGTGTACGAAGCATCACTAAAAACTGTATAAGCCTTACCTGGCTCAGGCTGAATCAAAACTATTGCTTCAGTCAACACAAACTTAAGCTTCTTGAAACTAGACTGCTGAGCCTCAGTCCAAACGAAGGGAACATCCTTCCTCAGAAGCTTAGTCAACGGAGCTGCAATAGAAGAGAAACCCTCAACGAATCTCCGATAATAACCACCTAAATCCAAGAAGCTTCGAACCACAGAAACATTCTTGGGCTGCTTCCAACTCATAATAGCCTCAACCTTCATCGGATCAACTTGAATACCCTGAGCAGAAACTATATGACCCAGAAACATAACCTGAGAAAGCCAGAACTCACACTTACTGAATTTGGCATATAGTTGTTTCTCTCGCAGAATCTGTAATACAATCCGAAGATGTTCCTCATGCTCTTCCTCAGATCTAGAATATACCAATATATCATCAATAAATACCAATATAACATTTGGTTCATCACGGTCCTCGTGCCTCCTGGTAGAATAAACTAACCCCGGGTGTCTGGCCCCCGATCCTGATGATCCTCCACTCTGAGCTGGTCTACCTCTACTAGCAGAGCCTGAAGTAACAGATCTGACCTGACCTCTTCCCCTGGCGAGAGTCTGTACTGATCTCTGAGACTGATTAGTAGTAAAAGCTGAGGGAGGTGAAATCAGACAATCTCTGAAACGATGCTCAAATGAACCAAATCTGAAACAAGCTCCAGTCTGCCTCCTACACTCGCCCGAATGCAACTTCTTGCAAAAAGGACACTATGGCACCCCTCGAGTACTAGTCGAACCACCAGCACTGATAGTCGGAATAGAAGAAGTCACTGGTCTAGCTCTCGTATAACTCTGATAGTATGTCTCATTTCCGGCCCTCTTCCTAGACTGATTTCCCTGACTATGCTCAACTGGTACTGACACTGGTCTCTTCATTCTATCAGATCCATGGAACTCAAGCTGTCTCAACTCGTCCTCATTACGCTCAGTTGTCCTAGCTTATCAAGTTATATCATTGTATTCCTGGTCCATATGTAAAGCAACAGCGGCCTTTATCGTATGACGCAATCCCTACAGAAACCAATCACACTTGTCTTTTTTTGTGGTCACTAACCCTGGGACGTACTGAATCAATCACATAAACTCGATCTCATAGTCATTAACAATCATGTTGTTATGTCGCAATCCCTGCACTTAGCTATATAATCAACTCCGACATATCGATCACGGAAAGCATGTCTGAAATTATCTCAAGTAACAATACTAGCTAGAGTAACAAGCTCCTCAGCCTCCAACCAATTCTGGGCTTCACCTTGCAGTAGTGAAACGACAGCCCTGAGTTTCCGGTCGGTAGGATAATCTATATCACCAAATAATCGATGAAGCTTCTTCAGCCAGTACTCTGCATCTGCTGGGTCTGTACCCGTCTTTCCATCGAACATAGTCATCTCGGCAGCAAGAAACTCTCTCTGAATAGTTACAACATATGTGCCCACTGTCTCACTATCCCCTGAATCACGATGACCACTACCTTAAGCAGGCTAAACATGTGGGTCTCCTCCACCGGTCTGCTGAGCTCTTGTCTACTAAGCTCATGTTTGCTGAGCTCCTGTCTGATCCACATGTTGTTCCTCCCCATTCGCACACTGGACCTCATCTTGATTTTGTATCGAACCCTCTAGAGGTGGAACATCACTATCCGTAGTCACGGTTCGACCTCGTCCTCGTCCTCGTCCACGGCCACGGCCACGACCTCGACCGACCGCTACTTTAGAACTTCTCCGAGGTGACATAGTAGTATATCTACAAAAGAAAGAATCCTAAGATTAGATTCGGTACTTGGAGACCTTATTCATAATATGTTTAAATATATTCATAATAGATCATAAATTTATCTGAAATTCCCGTTTTACCCCGAAAACATTTGAAAATGCATGCAAAATTTTATTTTCGATTTCAAATTGATTTAAATCACTAAGGCCGAGTGTTGAACCTGGCTCTGATACCACTAAATGTAACCCCCTAAACTCGATTCGGAACAACTGGATCGAATATAAGGAGTCAACTCAAAGCTTCTCCCTCACACAAGTAACCTGATTCAAAACTTAAATTCCAAAATAGATAATAATAATATCGCATATTACACACTGATAAAATATTCCTGAAAATATTAAATATTCAAAATGTGCATGCATAATAAAACAAAATAACCCCAAATAAAACATCCAAAATCTGAAATTATATACAATCTGATAAAACATATAATATATAAAAGTCCAAGTCTCATACTGATAATAATAAATAAATAAAGCTGGAAAACGAGGTCCTCCAAGTATCGTAGCCTAGACCTGAGTATCTGAAAGTAGAAACTAAGGGAGAGTCAGCAAAAACGCTCAGTGTGTCTCTACAATGCAAATAGAACTAATAGAGTAATTATAACAACAGAGACAACCAAACATTATTAGAATACAGTTTTTCCATCATGAATCAATTCAAACACATAAGCAAGTATGAATGAATATGCAACACAATATGACATGCACCCAAACTACATCACCATCCGAAGAGTAAAATTCCCATAACCACTCTCTATGTCATCACCATCCGAAGTGGAATCCATCCCGTAGGGCAAAACCACTGATCTGAAGGATGAAGCTACTAAACTTCCTCTTACAGAATCCCAACCAAAATGAGATGACATAAAATCCGAGCTATGAATCTAAATGCATTATTTATCAACAAAAATGCACAATGATATAATCCGATATACAATAATTTTAATCTGAATGTATAATCAAATATTGCATAACATTACAGAATGTTGAACAAGTCAAACATCACAGATCAATAGAATATAATCATCCCACATCATCAGACCACATCATGTATACATTTCAGCAAATCATCACATTTACATACAGATCACTGTAAGCAAACTACACAGAAGAGAATACACCTCAAGCAACTAACATTGAACGTCGACGGTGATGTGTCGCACGCTTAGCTCTATCTCTAGGTCGGTCAGAGTCAGCTCCTATAACAATTAAATACACCATCAAGATATTACAACTATGCCAAGACATTGATAATATAAATGTCGTCTGCAAATACGAATAATACCAATTAATTTTTCTGATATTTAAATCTTTAAATACAAGTATAAATGAATAAAAGCGGTCAATACGGTCTTTCTAGTTCGAATTTGGAAAAACGGGGAACGAAATCGGAATCAAAACGTCGAAAAACATAAAATAGCCCTTTTCTGAAAAAGTCAATGGTCAACGCTGACGTCAAACGACTATTTATAAGATAAATCGGTTCGGTTCTGTCAACCCGGTTCTATTTTCTAGACCGATTCAGACCGGTTCAACATAAAATCCCTAATTTGAAAATTAGGGCACAACATCCCCCCCAATTCCTCACACGTCAAAATCCGACAAATTTCCGAGACCCATATACACACACAACTTACACGAGGGAAAGGAACAATTGAGACCCAACCAATTTTCAAAAAAAAAAAAAGACAAGACGACAGCAGCGTGAGGGATTTCCGAAGCAACCGAAAAGCTTCTCGATGACTTTCCGGCAAAGGGCGGCCGACAAGGATTAGTTGACGAGTGGGTTATGGTCAGACAACAAAGGGAAGATGAACGGTGGTGCCGGACCGTCGAACGAACGATGTTTGACTTTTGGTCAGACGAAAAATAGAGAAAGGTGGTTTCTTTTCTTTTGCGCGCACAAGACGTTGAAGGAGAGGGAAGAGAACTGCCAAAACTAGAGAAAATGGTTGAAAGGTTCTATTTATACCCTATGAAAAGGGTTAATTACAGAGCCTGCCATTATACTTTCTAGGGTTTTAGAAACGAAACTTAAGTTTTGCAATCTTTACAATTTAATCAATGAAATTCCGAAAATTCCCAATTTAATCACTAAAATTTAATTAAGTTTTCAATTGAAATTCCCAATTATTAGGGTTTTTAATTTAGGGCAAAATTGGGGTGTTACACAAACAGTGTGAAAGATTTACACAACTTTCCATATTTAAATAATGAAATTTTAATCTCTATATGTAAACTATAAATCTATAAATCTTAAAATTTTAAATTCTAAACCCACAATTCATAACTTCTAAAATTAATAAATTTATATAAATTAAATTTTATTCCATTTCTGTATTAAAATATATTTTTTTATAAATATGAGCATTATAGGAAAGTGTGTTCAAAGAATTAGATACGAATTTGGATCCAAAAGGATTCCAATCGTTAAAACTAAAAACTTTTGAGGCTGGATTTTCATGTGATCTTCCTTTTATCCAAATCTTCCTTTTTATTTTTTTCATTTATCACTTCGGGATGCACAAATTCTCTTTAAGTTGTATTTTTTATGCATAACGTTAGAATATGTTCTTAATATTTTACTGAAAAAATATTTTAACTTTTTAAGTACATTAATCTTTAATATTTTATCTTAAGTTAAAATAGTTAATCTTTGAATAAAAATTGTTAGTTAATTAACGACAAATTACTTGACATGGTGTGGGAAATCTCCATGGCAATGCACACCGACATAACAATGACAAATAAACAAAGGTCCTGACTTGACATAATGACACACAAGTAAAACTAAAATTATATAAATACAATTTAATTTTTTTTTCTGATGATGTGTTATTCTGTAAGTCATATCAAGTTGTTTATCGTTAGTTGATTACAGTTTTCATTCACGAAATGACCATTTTGACTCAAAATAAAACGTTGAGTGTTAAAATGTTTTCATTCACGGAATGACATTTTTTATAATCATATTTGATCGGTTTGTCGATAAATTAATTTGAAGCAAATATTATAATAATTTATTAAGGAGGCGATACTTCTAATTTAATTTGTTTTACTTGTAACATAAGAATTTGAATTCTATACATTATTTAAATTATCTTATATCTTCTTCCACTAAAATAATTAATAGTTAGTCTTTTAAGTTATACATAAATAAATTTATTATATGTTCGAATTATTTTGATTCTAACCGAAAGTATTTGGTTTAGTTGTTAAGGATACTCATTCTGCTCCATCTTGTATAGGTTCTCAGAATGAGAATATAATATCTCTCTATTCAAACAATAAAATTTGATTAAATTGTAATACCCTAATTCAATTTACATTGTATAACATAAAAGCATAAGATAGCTGCTTATCTATATCCTTTTTGCCGTTCCGAACCGACCAATCGAATCAGTGTAATAAAAAGCGAGAAGCTTGTTGATAATTAAAAAGAATATTTATTTGGACCATCAATTCATCTAGTAAAATAATTTGTTCGGTTATTTTAAAATAGAATAAAAAATTAGATTCTAATGTTATAAATTATATAAATTTAAAAATTATTTTGTGATAAATTTTTATAATATTTAATTTAAATTAACCGGTCAAAAGATTTAAAATGATGACATTAACAAAAAAAAACTCTTATTTACATATAGCTTTTAATCGATAAAGAACTCAATTCGAACAAAAATAGTATAACTAGTTTGAATTTGAATCATGGTTCAACCCGTTTCATGAGTAAGCAAAAACTTGTTATTAGGGACGGAGTAAATAATTAAGATAAATAGAGACAATGTACAATTAACCATTAAAAAGGGGATATCATTCAAAGGAATTGAAAAATAAGAGGTCAAATAAGTAAATATCCCTTATATTTTTTTAGTAAAAATCCATATGGCTATGTCATTGTTTATCATACAATCCATGGGACGTAGGGATCATGGGCTTAAGTCTCTATTATGAAACTTACATATCCGATAAATTTTGATTTAATAATAATTTGACCCTTGTTTAAAATTTAAAGTTATTTAGTTATAAATAAACACTGACAAAATTAAAAAAGGGTAGATTTGTCCCCCCAATAGTTTTATTCTAATAGCAATTTAGGTTCATGTAAAACTTTAAAATCCCTTATAATTTTAAATTTTAGTAATTCGACCCTCTCAACGTTCGATCTTGAAATCGATTTCACATTCAATTTGATTCTTAAACTTCTTTGTCCGATTCAATAATACTTAAACTCAACTTTTAGATAAAAAAAGTACAAAAACGCGTTGTTTTGTTCAAATCATAAGTCAAATTTAAATGATAATTTAAATCGAAGAGTCAAGTTAAGACAAAATTAAGGTACCAAAATATATACTAACCCAAATAAAAAGTTTGGGTCAATTTAAAAAGTCTTAAGGAATCAACCCTTTGTTTTTTATTCTGAGATTGAAATCAAAACTTTAGACGCGACATAAACTATAACTAAAGAACTAAACATCTATTTCCATTAATTTCAATTGCCGTTTGGATTATTCTACTTGCCAGAATTTAATTAATATATTACACAATCATAGTATTATTCTATAAATCGACTTTCAAAACTACGAGACGACGTCGTACTCTGTTTCCGACATGAAAGCTGCTGCAAAAGCTGAAGTTGGCGAGTTAAGCATGTGGTCGAGGACTATGTCGTTGTCGTTTTCAGTTCTTTTGACGAATCGACCTTTGATTCGGCGTAGGCCATCCAGGAAGCACATCAGATTGTTTTCTCGAATTATCAGTTCTTCCTCTTCTCTTTGTACCTTAAAACTCGAGCCTCACGGTCGGTTCTGTCGACTTGGGAAGCTTGGTTGGTGGTCGGAGTTGACGAGATGGTACGTTTGGATCGGCCATGGTTGGAACTATTCCAACATCAAGTGACGAATATGAAACCTCAAAGTTGTATATAATTTGGTCAAATTGGGATTTTAGTACCTCTGTTATGATTACTTTTGAAATTTAATCCTATACTTTAATTTGTATTAGTACATTTCAAAGAGAATGGAAGTAAAGAATTTAAGCCTCTACTAACTAGAAATGGGCATGACACGGAGATTCGACCGATCCAATTTTAAGAGTTGGGATTTAAAAAAATAGATTTAGGTTGGGTCGGGTCGCGTCGGGTTTAAATTTAGAGTAAAAATATTTAATTTGACCCAACATGAGATAATTTTGTAATTCACTCATATATTTAGGGATAAAATTATGAGTCAGGTTTTTTCGCGTCGAGTCAACTCGAGTTTTGCTCACCCCTACTTATGGGCAAGTAAAAACTTTTCATGCAATCCTAATCATGCCCAAACATAAATATATGATTATGAAATGATTAAAATACTAAAATTTCATACACAATATGAACAAAATATAAATATAATACGAAAGTGGCGGTAGAGTTAAGGGTTGTGTTTGCTAGCTTGAGTATCTCGCGAGATGGAGGTCTTGTGGCTGAATTGCAGGTGAAACCATCTCTGGTTCAGTTACTAAAGGATAAGCAGTTGTTGGACGATTCCTTGGTGCCACATATTCAGGATATTGCTGAGGGTAGATCATCAGATTTCTGTTTTAATGATGATGGAGTTTTATGTTTCGGAGGACGGGTAGTAGTGTCGAATGATGTACAGTTGAGGCGTACTATTCTGACTGAAGCTCATTGTAGTCCTTTTTCTATGCACCCTGGTAGTACAAAGATGTATCGTGATATGAAGGATGGGTACTATTGGGTTGGGTTGAAGAAAGATATTGCGGAATATGTGAGTAAGTGTATGGTTTGTCAGCGGGTTAAAGCTGAGCATCAGTTTCCTTCAAGGTTGTTGCAACCGTTGAGGATTCTTGAATGGAAGTGGGAAAGAGTCACCATGGACTTTGTGTCCAGTTTACCTTTGTCGCCATCGAAGAAGAATTCAGTGTGGGTGATTGTGGATCGCCTTACAAAGTGTGCGCATTTCTTACCTTTGCATACCACGTATACCTTGGATAAGCTTGCAGAGTTGTACATTCCTGAAATTGTGTGTATGCATGGGGTACCAAAATCTATAGTGTTGAATAGAGATCCGAGGTTCACATCGTGATTTTGGGAATGTTTGCATCAAGCTTTGGGTACGCGGCTAAACTTTAGTACTTCTTATCATCCACAGTCGGATGGACAGTCTGAGCGTGTTATCCAAGTGCTTGAGGATATGTTGAGGTGCTGTGTGATTGAGTTTCAAGGCTCTTGGGAGAAACACTTGCCTTTGGTGGAGTTTTCTTATAATAATAGCTACCAGGCAAGTATTTAAATGGCACCTTATGAAGCCTTATATGGGAGGAAGTGCAGAACTCCTCTTTGCTGGGCTGAAACATGTCAGGAATTGGACTTGATGTCCGCTTTGTTGAAAGGAACCACCGAGAAGGTGAAGCTCATTTGTGAGCGGTTAAAGGCAGCTTCTGATCGACAGAAGTCTTACGCGGATTTGAAGCTTAAGGAGATTGAGTTTGTGGTGGGTGACCCTGTGTTCTTGAAGGTTTCACCTTGGAAGAAGGTGATGAGGTTTGACCAGAAGGGTAAGTTGAGCCCTAGGTATATTAGACCATACGAGGTGATAGAACGTGTGGGTCGTGTTGCGTATAAGCTGAAGCTACCGCAAGAGTTAGAGAAGATACATGATGAGTTTCATGTCTCCATGCTTCGGAGGTATAGATCGGATCATTCGCATGTTATGCATGTTGAGGAAGTTGTGTTGAATCCAGATTTGACCTATGATGAGGAGCCAATTGAGATTCTGGATTCGGACAGCAAAGTTCATCGTGGTAAGAGCATTGAATTGGTCAAGGTGTTGTGGAAGCATTGTGGTGTTGAGGAAGCCAAGTGGGAAAGAAGAGATGATATGAAGAAGCAGTTTCCTTACCTTTTTCCTCCAAGTAAATTTCGAGGACTAAATTTCTTAAGAGGGGGAGAGTTGTAACACCCCAATTTTGGGCTTAGAAGTTTAGGGTCTGAACCGGACCGATCTGAGAAATGATTCAAATATAAAAGGGAGTTTTAGGGAACACCTAGTTCGGGATGCTTTAAAAATATAGAAAAATATCCAAAAATCCTCATTTAATATATACAAGTGAATGGTGAAATCAATTTTACAAAATATGGTTAGGAAATACTACATTTCGATGTAGTGACCAAATCGCAGTTTTTACAAAGTTTAGTAGTGACTGTTTTGTAAAGGATTGAAACTTTGAATCTTTAAGGAGATAATTTACCAAAAATGTTTTCATAATATTTTTCCTTAATTTGGGTGATTTAATTAATGATTTAATTAAATAAAATAAAGGTGATAAACTACCTTTGACTTTCATAACCACTTTTCTCTAGTTTTATCTCATTTCATTTTCTCTCAAAATCCTATCAACCAAACACTTTTTCTCTAGAAAAATTCACTTTGATTTTCACTTCATTTGATGAGATTTCTACCACTCATTGATTCCTAATCAATCTTTCATCAAATCTATTTGTTTTCTACATTGAATTTTCATTGAAACTTGCCCAAATCAAGGAGAAATCATCTTTTAGAGGAAAGATTGTTCTTCTCCTCTAAATACTCGGTTCTTTACTGAAATTTCCAAGTTTTCAACCTTTTATTAAAGGTTTATGAATGGTTTTAATGTTGGAAACAAGATTTTGGCTTAAAACTTAAGATTTTGGAAGAGATCTTTAAGATTTTCGTGGTAATTCATTGGGCTCTATTTTGAGATGGTTTTCTAATGTATTTTGGATGTTAAATGATGTTAGGAATGAGGTTATATCAATCCAATCCCAAATATGTTGTTTTTCCTAAGTTTTTGCTTGTGAAAATGGTGGGTTTTGGGGTGATATTGGTGTTATGTTAAAGCTAGGGGCGTAAGGACGTGTTTAGGATTTTTTTATGTTAATTAATGTTTAGAAGTGATGGATCTTGGCTGGGTTATGTTTTGGAAGAGTTTTGAGGTGATTTCGGTTGTGTTTGATAGCCGATATGTTGGGTTTAGGTAGAGCAGCGAGTTTAGCAGTGTTGGCTAAAGATTTCAATGCATGATGATGCATTAATCATCTGCTTTTATGTGTCTGAAACAGGGGAGACATCTTCGAACACTTTTGGAGTTGAACCGGAAGCTTAATTGGCGTTTCAGCGAGCAAGAGAAAAGAAATTGGTGAGTGCGATTGAGTTAGAAGTCCATGAGGACAAAAATACAAAGTTTGGGGATTTAGGAGAGGTTTGAAACACCTTCCTAAATCCGGAAGTAAGTATGGTTTGAATTGCTCTCTTTAAAGTGGTGTTTGCCCCTTAAATGCTTTTACATGCTCATGGTTTGAGATTGATAAATTCCTACTGTTTTTGTGCATGATTCATGGCTTGAGATTATGCTTGTAGAGATGTCATGAGATGGCATGTTGCATTGAAGAGATTTGAGCTATTTGTTTGAAGAAAAGTATGATTCATGTTCTGAAATGTGATGAGAAAACCATTGAGTAATATTGCATGAAAAACAGTAGGTCTGGTGATGTCTTAACACATTATATTGGCATAGATGTTGAGAAACTTACTGGATATAATTGATCGATCAATAGGATAAGAGTGCACTATAAACTAAAAATTCGTATGTTGTCTTTGGTTAAGCCAAAGGGAGATATTCCAACGATGGGCATTCCATCGGGTAGGAGTTGGTGAAATTCCCAAGCTTTGTGGAGATGAGAGATTCTTCCATGTGAGTACGGTGATGAGAGATTCCACCGGAAGCCATGTTGCTAGACAAGTTAGTACGGTGATGCGAGATTCCACCGGAAGAGTCTAGTGTAGAAATGTGTCCGCATATCCGAGTACTAATGTAATGCTAAATGCCAATATATGTGATGAAATGGTTTTTGTTACACATGTACCTTTGACGAAATGATTTATGCTATGAGTTATGCATATGAGATTTGTTTTAGAAATGCTTTGATGATACAAGCATGTGTATGGCCTTGCCATGAGTTTTGCATTGTTAAATGCATGAGATAGAATTGAGGTACATGTACTTTCAATGAAAAGTTTCTTTGAAAGGTTTTCAAAAATGTGTTAAAATGAGCATGTGGTTCAAAAGCTTTTGTGTAAAGATTTTCAAAGTGTGCATTATTGTGTTGGTTTCCTTTAGAGCATGCCTTACTAAGCATTTGTGCTTACGTTCTCTGTTTACCAATAATGCGTATAATTGAGGTGTTTTCAGGCATCAAGGAAGCTAAGTTCATCCAATGAAGTCCAAGCTCATGTATGGTGAAGTTTTCATACACTTTAGTTTTGATAGATTTGCAATGGGAAACGAAGAATTGTATTTGGGAGATGTGTTAAACTCCCTAGGGTTGTGGCATGTTTGCTTTGGCTGGTTTGAATTGTAAATGGTCTTAATTGCTTGTTTTGAGGTTGGATTGCCTATTTGTGATTTGATATTAGGAAGCATGTCTCTAGACTAGTGAGATTTCATGTTTGATGATATGAATGTGTTTAAGAGTTCTAGATATGTACCTTATATGTTTGTTGATTTGTTGGTATGATTAGAGAGTCTTTGGGATGTGTTTGAATGAGTTTATGAAGGAAAAACCAACAATTGCTGCAGTTTCTGGGCAAACCGTATCGAAACACCCTCTAGTGTTTTGAAACGGGGGCCTATAATGGCCTTCGTGTTTTGAAACGTTGTAGGCTGTTTCGAAACGATTTGGCTATTGGAAGGCCATGTTTCGGAACTGGTCTCGAAACACACCCGCGTACCAAAACGGTCAACGTTGTTTCGATCCAGTGTTTCGATACGGCAGGTGGGTGTTTCGAAACGGGTGACCGTTGGACACAGAGTTGAATTGCTCTGATGTTTGCATGTTTTACACTTTAGTCCTAAATGTTGGGATTGCAATTGCTTGAGCTTGAGATGTCCAATTAAGATGAAATTTTGCAGAGACGCATGTAACATGACTAATTTCAAATTGGTAAACATAAAATCAATGAAGACCTTCTAATTTACAGAAATTACATTTTGGTCCCTAAACTCGTGTAAAATGCAATTGAGTCCCTATATGATATCCGTTTGTTGTGCCTTTCTCAATCGTATCTCGTGAGTACTAACTTAGGGTTAACATGTATCTAGACAAGATTAAAAGGGCAAAAAAGGGTCGTGAATCAAGGATGACTTTTGGGTTGACTTTTGTTTTCCCCGTGTAATCTTCGTAGTTTGGGTCAATCGTCTAGGCCGGGCTAAGGGGGTTACATTGTATTTCAGAGATAAAGTTTTAGTACCTGAAGATGTTGAGTTGAGACGTCTGATTCTGAGCGAAGCACATTCGAGTCCTTTTTCTATACATCCAGGTAGTACTAAGATGTACCGTGATTTGAAGAATGATTATTTCTAGGTTTGTTTGAAGAAGGATGTAGCCGAGTATGTGAGCCGTTGTATGGTTTGTCAAAGAGTAAAGGCAGAACATCGGGTTCTTTCAGGTTTGTTACAACCTTTGAAGATTTCGGAATGGAAATGGGAGAGGATCACTATGGACTTTGTGTCGGGGTTATCGTTGTCTCCTTCGAAGAAGAATTTTGTTTGGGTGATAGTTGATAGGTTCACTAAGTGTGCTCACTTCTTAGCAGTGAACACTACATATTCTTTAGACAAGTTGGCGAATTTGTACATTCGCGAGATTGTGAGACTTCGTGGAGTTCTGAAGTCTATTGAATCAGACAAAGATCCGAGATTCACTTCGAGGTTCTGGAGTTGTTTGCATAGTGCCCTAGGTACCCGTTTGCATTTCAGTACTTCTTATCATCCGCAGTCAGATGGACAGTCTTAGCGAGTGATATAGATATTAGAGGGTATGCTTCGTTGTTGTGTGATTGACTTCCAGGGTTCTTGAGAGAAGCACTTGCCCTTTAGTTGAGTTTGCTTACAACAACAGTTACAGGGCTAGTATACAAATGGCTTCTTATGAGGCTTTGTATGGTAGACGATGTAGGACTCCGATCTGTTGGGCTGAAACGGGTCAGAGATTGTTACCTATGCCGGATTTGCATAAGGGGACTACCGACAAAGTGAAGTTGATTTGCGACCGGTTGAAAGCGGCTTCTGATCGTTTGAAATCTTATGCAGATTTGAAGAGAAAAGAGATTGAGTTCTTAGTGGGTGAGAAAATGTTTCCTGAAAGTATCTCCGTGGAAGAAGGTAATGTGATTTGGCCAAAAAGGCAAGTTGAGTCCGAGGTTTATTGGTCCGTATGAGATACTTGAGCGGATTGGGCCTGTAGCTTACTGTTTGAAATTGCCTTCTGAGTTAGAGAAGATCCATAATGTGTTGCATGTGTCGATGCTTAGGAGATATAGATCAGATCCATCTCATGTTATGCATGTTGAGGAGATAGAGTTGAATCCAAATTTGTCTTATAATGAAGAACCTATTGAGATAATTGCTTCTGATAGCAAGGTGTTGCGTGGCAAGACCATATAGTTGGTCAAGGTGTTGTGGAGACATAGAGATGTGGAAGAGGCCACGTGGGAGAGGAAAGCTGATATGCTTGAGCAGTGTCAGTACTTGTTTCCGTCAGGTAATTTCGAAGACGAAATTTCGTAAGTGGGGGAGAGTTGTAACACTCGGGTTTGGGGGTCGGGTGAAAATCATATTAAAATAATATTTCGGGTTTCGGTTTTATAATTAAAATAATAAAATATTTTACGGACTTCGTGTTTGCATTATAATTAAAGTCTATGTCGGGCCTATCTTCTAAGTCCAGATTCCATGGACTTTAGGAGATGAGAGGTTTTAGCCATTTCATTAATGGCATAATGGTAAATAGGATTTCTTTGATAATTTAAAGCAAAACCAAAAGAAGAAGACATGTGCTCATCTTCTTCCTCACTCTCATTTCAAACTCAACGACGAAAAGAGCTCTCTTCTCCATTTTTACTATTCCATGACATCCTTTGATCCTTGGTGATTATCCAAAAGGTAATTGCATTTTTGACTTGGCCTTATCTTCCTCTTCATTTTGATACCATTAGTTTTCATTAAAATCATGTATTTTAAATTTTGGGTTTTCAAAGAATTTGTCAAAGATTGAAGCTTTATGAATTTCTAACAAAGCTTTTGATTATTTATTGTTAGATAAGTTGTTTACAACCCATAAGGTCCAACATATGTGAATTTTGAAGAGTTTAACAATGATTCTCGAATTTGGGTTTTAGAAGGGTTTAAAGGTTGGTTTTGGGGTTGTTTGATGTTGGAAATTAAGGGTTGTTGTTAGTGTAATAGTTAGGGGTTATTTTGGAAGCATTTAAGTGTGTTAAAAAGGTTTAAATCATGAGTTTTGGACTGGGTTTCATGGCTGCTCGGGTTTGAAGTTTTAGGGTTGTTCTTAGCTTGAAACTCTTGTGTTTTATGCTTAATTATTTTTCCGGGTTTGCTACATTGATGTGTGATCTGATTTGAGGTTGTTTTTATTGTGTTGAGTTGATTAGAAGCAAGAAATTGTGTTGGTGAAGCATCAGGAGCAAATCTGGAATCGTTGGAAGCTTGATCGGCTAGTGTGTTGAGCTTGGAATAGTCGGTGAGTGGTTAAATGTTTTTAAATGGTTTTCGAGTATTGGTTCAAGCATGTGTACTAGGTCAGGCTTGGTAGACCCACCTAGAATTGGGATTAGAGTGGTAGCCTAATCCCAAGCTTTAGTTAGAGACTTTGGTTGAACTTTAATTGTTGTCTATGCCTCATGCTTAATTGTGTTTATGGTGGATATGTATATTGTGTTATACGTGTATGTTGAGGCATGGTTTTGATGCATTGTGATATGCATGTGGATTGTGCTTGATGGTGATAATGGTGAGTACGTGCTAAGCACGTAATTGGTTATGAAATGATGTTGTGAATTGTGTTTAGTATTGGCACTAGTATGCTTGGGTACAATGATCGATCATTAGGATGTTTAGTGTGCACACGTGTGTCAAATGCGCTCGTGGTCTTGGTGATGGTAGTCATCAAGATGGAGTACGGGTTCGCCCGGAAAACCTTCTTATATATATGTTAGTCGGTGATGAGTGTAATCCCATCGACGGGGCGTGAGGAAGAGTGGAATCCCCTCCGCCTGACTGGTTATGAGTGTAATCCCATCGTAAGGTAATGGTTGTTGATGGATGTGAGTTCTAACGGTTATCCGTGTATTCGAGTCATAGCTAGGTGCCAATATGATTTGATATGTGTTGCGAATATGGATTAATATATGTGTTTACATTTGATGTGTATATGGACTTGTTGAGCATGGCATAATATTGAATATATGTTCATGCATCATGTGTATTTTGGCTCATGTGGATCGAAGGTAAGAACATGCATTTTACCTTGGTTGTGCTCGTGCTTGGACCCTGCATTGTCGAGGTTTGTTTTAATGAGCTTACCCTCACTAAGCTTTATGCTTACACTCTGTTTTGTTCGACAATGCAAATTTGTAGTTCGTGGGTTGCTAGTGCAAGAATGGGGCCTCCAAGTGTGCTTTGTGGTGCTATATTAGCTTTCAAGTATGGACATTTAAGTTTTAAGGTGTAATCGTCAAGCAATGGGATATGTATTTCTTGCTTTGAGCTTTTGAAGTATGTTGGTGTTGGTTTGTTTAGAAGTACGTTTAAAATCATTTATGATGTTGTTGGCCTTGTGCCTTTATGGATGCCTAAGTGTATGTTTGTTGAAGCATGAATCTCAAATGTTATGTATGAAGCATGTTTTGAATTATGTTAATTCCTTTAATGTATGGCTTCTTTATGTTTGGTGTGTTAAACATGCTTGTAGATGTTTGGTTTGCCTTAGAGTTGTTGTATGTGTGTTGTGGGAGGTTTTAGTGGAGTTTTGGGACAGCCTTGTGCCAAAAACCAGCTAAAACCAATCTCCAGATAGAGGGCGTTTCGAAACGGTTGGTCCCATCTCGGTACTGTCCCTTTGTTTTTGGCCAAGCGTTTTGGTACGCTAGGGGCCGTTTCGATACGATTTTGCTACTGGAAATATGAGAATTTGACGATAAAATGAAGTATCGAAATGGGCTTTAGTGTTTCGGAATGGCCTTCGTATTGTTGACCACGAGAAGTTGACCGTTGAGGGTGTTTCGATACGGGCCACCCCTGTTTCGAAACGGTCTCCTCGGTTTTACTTTGGCCAGTTGACCTAGTCAAGGCGTATCGAAACCCCCTATGGGCGTTCCGATACATCCTGCTGTTTAAGTTTAAAATGGGTTGTTTACCTCATTGTTTCTTCCTATGTTGTTTTTCTCACATAGGACTTAATATTACATCTAGGCAAGATAATATAAACGATCTCGGGTTGTTAACCGAAGTGGAGCCTTAACGGGTTTCGCCTCGGTTATCCTCGTGTAGCCCGCTAGGACCGGTCCAGCGTGCGGACCGGGACGAGGGGTTACAAGCAAACGGGCATAGAAAAAATCATCCTCCCTCTCACGACACCAAGCACACAAACCTTGCTGCTCATCCAACACGATGCCATGTGAACCACAAAAACACCTGAACCTTCAGAGGTACGAGAACTTTCCACGCAAAACACTCATCGAAATCACTCCCTCTCACCTTGTCCAGCATAAGCAGACGTTATAGAGCCTTTACTGAAAAGGTCCCGTGCGTATCAGGTGTCCAGACTAACATATCAACTGCACCATGCCGTAACCTCACAGGTCCCAAGAGCGAGATGAGCTCCCGAAGTTGTCGAAGCTCAAACGAACGCAAGCCTCGATGAAAGAAACTCTCCCAGCGGTCATGCTGAAAGCTACCCCCTTCGGAAAGGTCAGCAACCAAAGCCAAACGATTCACCACTATCGAAAATAACCGTGGGAATATATCCTTCAATGGATTCTCAAAACACGACGCATCATACCAAAATAAAACTCACAAACAATCACCAACCTTCCAAACAAAACTAGTCTCACCCATGAACTTTTGCACACTATCCGAGCTCACAGTTTTGACAATCTGCTTCCAAATAACTAACATCGAACCCCTGTAGGCAGAGTTAAATCGCCACCACTGGGCTGCATCGCCATATTTTTCCACGATGATGGCCCTCCACAAAGACGATTCATCCCTAGAATATTGCCAACACCATTTTGCAAATAACACTCTATTTCAAACCTCCAAATTCCCAACCCCCAACCCACCAAGATTACGTGGCCGACAAACCATACTCCATCTTACTCGACATATTTTCCGATGTAAACTCACCCCACTCCACAGAAAATCATGCCTCACTTTATCTATTGATGCGATAAAACCCTTCGGCACCCGAAACAAACCCATATAATAAACTAGAAGTGACGAATGAACAGTGTTTACCAGTGTGACGCGAGCAACAAAAGATAAAGATGTTCGTTTCCAACCATCGAGCTTTCGTCGAACCGAGGCTATAACTGGTTCCCATACAACAATGTTGTGAGGATTCACCCCCAACGGCAGCCCCAAATAAACAAAAGGCAATTCAACTTTCCGAAAACACAAGACAACAGCAATTGAAACAAACAGCCTCTCATCCACGCCAATAGTATAAAGAGAGGACTTATTGAAGTTAATTTTCAAACCAGAAAAAACTTGAAAGCAACACAGTAACCTGCGGATAGTCGTAGCGCTCTCAACGGAGGCTTCAAAGAATATAATGGTGTCGTCAGGAAATTGAAGATGTGATAGCGACACACCCGGAGCCAACGAAACCCCATGGATGAGCCCCAACTCTTCCGCTTGAACGGACATCTTATGCAGTGCTTCCGCCACAATAACAAACAACAAAGGCGATAACGGGCAACCTTGCCGCAGACCACGCCCCATTCAAAATTCTTTAGTGGCGCTACTGTTTTACAAAACTGAAAACTTGACTGTGTTGATACACTCAGTAATCCAACGACGCCAAGAATCACTGAACCCCATCGACCATTAAATGTGCTCTAAATATTCCTATCGAACGTGGTCCTAAGCTTTCGCGAAGTCCAATTTTAGGATATATCTGCCCAACGAACTCTGTCGCATGGAATGTATTGTATCATTTGCCAATAGAATACCATCCACAATTTGACGCTCACACACAAAAGCCGATTGGTGATCACTAATTAGTCCTCCCAACACCGACTGCAGCCTTCTAGCCAGAATTTTGGCAAGAATCTTACATATCGAATTAGGCAAGTTGATTGGTCGAAAATCACTCAAGTTGACCAGTGAATCAACCTTAGGCAAAAGCACATTGAATGTATTGTTCGCACCCACAGGTAACTTGTCGGATGCAAAATAATCATCTAAAAACCGCCCAACATCATCACAAACTACCTCCCAACACTTCATAAAAAATTCCATACTGTAGCCGTCCAGCCCCGTTGACTTCGAACACTCACACCCGCGAACAACCGCCCATGCCTCATCGAGAGTGAAACGTTCCACTAATCCCCTATTTTCAGCTTCACTCACCCTATTAAAATTCCCCTCAAAGCTCCAAACACAAGACCTTTCATCTGCGGCAACTGACCAATCGAATCAGTGTAATAAAAAACGAGAAGCTTGTTGATAATTAAAAAGAATATTTATTTGGATCATTAGAAATTGGACCATCAATATATCTAGTAAAATGATGTGTTCGGTTATTTTAAAATAGAATAAAAAAAAATTATATTCTAATGTTATAAATTACATAAATTTAAAAATTGTTTCGTGATAAATTTTTATAATATTTAATTTAAATTCCCCTCTAATGTTATAATATAGCTTTTAAACGTTCAAGAACTCAATTCGAACAAAAATAGTATAATTGATTTGAATTTGAATCATGGTTCAACCAGTTTCATGAGTAAGCAAAAACTTGTTAATAGGGACGAGTAAATATTTAAGATAAATAGAGACAATGTACAATTAACCGTTAAAAAGGGATATAGTTCAAATGAATTGAAATATAAGAGGTCAAATAAGTAAATATCCCTTATATTTTTTTTAGAAGAAATCCATATGACTCTGTTATTGTTTATCATACAATCCATGGGATGGAGGGATCAAGAGCATAAGTCTATTATGAAACTTAAATATCCGATAAATTTTTATTTAATAATAATTTGACCCTTGTTTAAAATTTAAAGTTATTTAGTTATAAATAAACACTGTCAAAATTAAAGAAGGGTAGATTTGTGTCCCCAATAGTTTTATTCTAATAGCAATTTAAGTTCATGTAAAACTTAAAAAGGGGCTTTTTAAGTTTTATAAGGGCTGTAAAACTTAAAAAGCCCTTATAATTTTAAAATTTAGTCCTTTTTCAAGTCCATATTACTCAGTTCTCTCTCTTTGGCCGCTATCAAATTAGCATAGTACCGCAACACCAATCAGCAACGCGATTCACTGCCTCCGGTTTGCACTTGGAGACTACGAAACCTTGTGTATTAACGATTGCACTCAACTTTTAAATGAGAAGTGAAAATGGATTGGATTTGATGTGTGCACACCATGTGTTTATGAATATTTCTGAGTAAAACTGTGTGCACAATTGAAGTTTCAAGTAAGAATTAGAGGCGTGCACGCAACCTTAATAGTGAGGAAAATGAGCTTGGGAAATCAGATTCAAAGAGTTTGGATGGTTTGCGTATCAAACTTACTGGGTCAAGTACACTGGAAAGGCAATTGGAAAGTTTTCGACAGACATGGAGTGGTTGTGGATGTGTTTGTACCAAGAAAGAGAGCGAGAGATGGAACCCGATTCAGATTTGTACATTTGGGGTCAAAGGAGGATGCAGATCGAATCATAGAGCGTTTTCATGGATTTCGGCTTTATGAATACAAATTAAAGGTAATGATGGCACAAAGGGAGACTAGGGATACATTTTGGAGAAGAAAACGTGATAACATTGATTCAAGGACGAACAAGGTGATCCAGAAACAGTGGGATGATCATGATCATACGAACAATTCCAAAAGGAATCTAGTGAGGCGGCGTAACAAGGATGAGGGCGGTGATGATCATATCACATTGAAAGAGCAATCTAGAGTGGAAGAGAAACACAAATGCGTGGATGGGGTTGTTAATACCGATAAATGGGAAATTGTATATAATTGCGCTTTGGGTTCTTGCCCTCAACCCAGCCAAATAGCGGATCTTGCAAATGAGATTACAAAGGCGAAATTGACAGGTTTTACGTTGATGCGAGTTGCGGGCTCTCTTGTATTATTCGTGTTTGAAGATAAAGAATCAAGGAAGTGAAATTTGGAGACTAGGCGTCTAGAAAATGGTTTGAAAATTTAATTGAATTGTCGCCTACATCATTTTTACCGAATCAAAGGGTATCGCTTTCAATAAGTGGAATTCCTATTCATGGATGGTCTGAAGAAACATTTCAAAGTATTGCAGCGATTTGAGGCGAACTCGTACGGATTGACATTGAGACTTTGGCGCCTTTGATGTTTGAACGATGTCGATTTCAGATCGAAACTGACTGGATTTCACACATAGATGAAGTAATGGACTTGCACATTAACGATTACGTCTTCACAATTCGCGTTACAGAAATTGAGGAAGAGATTGGCCCTAAGTGTGATTGTAGTTGTGAGGCGACGAACTGCTCGGAAGATTGAGTACTGAGGATTTGAACATGGAAATGTCCAGCCCTGTTAAGGTGTCTATAAGTGGGAGGTCAGCAAATGATACAGTGGTACCCGATTCTTTCTCTTATTCGTCTCTGGGATCGAGCCAAATTGATCGTATGTGGAATGAGAACAAGAGGGAGGATTGGCGTGTCATGCGCACGAAAAGTTGGATGGCGGATGAAGATGTAAGCTTTGTCCATGGTTAAAGGGAAAGTCAGCGAATTCTGGATGTTTTGCCGAGTGATGTTGTGATGGATGTTTTTCCAAACAATGTGGGAGTACCGTGTGATGAACTAGTTGCCGAAGAACTAGTAGCTGATGAATTGAGCCCACGTGTTGATGGGTCAAGGATAGAAATTCCTAGGGCTAATAAGGTTCAAACAATTGAATACAGTGGAGAGTTTAGAAGGTTACGACAGGTTTCAGAAATCGAAGTGAGTTTTTTATTGCCTGGTGAGCGAGGTGAGGCTAAACCGAAACTGGTCAAAAAGGGCAGAGGTTGTCCGAAGAAAAACCAAAAACCATCAGAGATAATTGCTAATGGCTCTTTGTCAGATTCGGACTTCAATAACCGAAAACAGATTATTTTAAGAGAAGCGGAGGAAACATTGAAATTGGGTAAACTGATTGGGGTGAAAACAATTGGAAACGAACAAGAAATTGTAAAGGATATCGTGCGTATGATCGAAGCGCAAGAACGACCATAATTGAAAAGAGCGTTGAGTTTGTGGTCGTGGAATGTGAGTGGGATTGGTTCAGTGTTGAAGCGTAATTCGGTTCAACACTTTTTGAGACAACAAAGGTGTGCGATGGTCCTTTTTTATGTGACTAAATTAAAGACATCAAGTGATGGTATGGTGAATAAGATATGGTTTACGAATGATTTTGTTTGTGTTTACGACTTCTTCGGATGTTTTTGACATTCGAGATAAGAGACGGATTTGCTCGGTTCTTGGATGTCTGTTTTTGTGGTATAGTAGAAGTATACATACCATGTGTGGGAGGGGATCAAGCGAGTTTGTTAGGCGATATGTGTTGTGGTATCTACAACGAGGTATGGTGGAATTCTTCATTGGATGTGGTGTGTGATTTCTTTTGAGTCGATAGAGTGGCGTGGTGTGGTTTGTTAAAGGTGTGAGGATCAATATGTAAAGAAACACACAACATCGGACCATTTTTTTGTTGGTGCTTGACGACATCTTTTGTCATGGAAATTGCATCTTTTGGCCGATTCAATAATACTTAAACTCAACTTTTAGATAAAAACAAGTACATAAACGCGATGTTTTGTTCAAATCAGAAGTCAAATTTAAATGATAATTTAAATCGAACAGTCAAGTTAAGACAAAAATTAAGATACCAAAATATATATAAACCTAAATAAAATGTTTGGGTCAATTTAAAAAGTTTTAAGGAATCAAGCCTTTGTTTTTTTATTCCGAGATTGAAACCAAACTTTAGACGCGACATAAACTATAACATAAGAACTAAACATCTATTTCCATTAATTTCAATTGTCGTTTGGATTATTCTACTTCCCAGAATTTTATTACTATATTACACAATCATAGTATTCTTCTATAAATCGACTTTCAAAACTACGAGACAACGTCGTACTCTGTTTCTGGCATCAAAGCTGCTACAAAAGCTGAAGTTGGCGAGTTAAGCATGTGGTCGAGGACTATGTCGTTGTCGGTTTTAGTTCTTTTGACGAATCGACCTTTGATTCTTGGCCTTGATTCGGTGTAGGCCTTCCGGGAAGCGTATCGGATTGTTTTCTCAAATTTTCGGTTCATCCTATTCTCTTTGTACCTTAAAACTCTTGCCTCGCAGTCGGTTTTGCCGACTTGGGAAGCTTGGTTGGTGGTCGGAGTTGACGATATGGGTACGTTTGGATCTGCCATGGTTGGAACTATTCCGACTTCAAGTGACGAATATGAAACCTAAAAGTTGTATATAATTTGGTCAAATTGTGATTTTAATACCTCTGTTATGATTACTTTTGAAATTTAATCCTATGCTTTAATTTTTATCAGTACATTTCAAAGAGAATGGAAGTAAAGAATTTAAGCCTATACTAACTAGTGATGTGCATGACACAGAGATTCGACCGATCAAATTTTATGAGTCGGGATTAAAAAAATAGATTTATGTTGGGTCGGGTCTGGTTTAAATTTAGAGTAAAAATATTTAATTTGACCCAACATGAGATAATTATGTAATTCACACATATATTTTGGGATAAAATTACGAGTCAGGTTTTTTCGCGTCGAGTCCACTCTAGTTTTGCTCACCCCTACTTATGGGCAAGTAAAAACTTTTTATGCAATCCTAATCATGCCCAAATATAAATATACGATTATGAAATGATTAAAATACTGAAATTTCATACACAACATGAACATAATATAAATATAATATGCAAGTTAATAAGTATGCAAATATATCAAATTTGATTATTAACCTATTTAAATTTATATAAATATAAAACATATTAAATATGATTATGACATAAATATAGGAATCTAAACTGAATATAAGCAACAAGAATTCATCTCAATCCTAAAAGTTAAAATCCAATCAAATGGTATCCATATGAACAAACTTTGAATATTCTGACAAAACAAAAGGTTGGTAATATCTATATATACATATACATGCAACCCATTCTATGCTAACTATCAAACCCTAATTTGAACTTTCAAATGGCTAATTTCAATTTTTTCTTGATGCTTTCCTGGCATGTTTTGTTTTTGGTTTCGAGTTTTGCAACTCATTCACTTCATTCGTTTTCGGTTGCTAATCAAGCATTTGAAGATGGAATAAAAGTACGTCCGTCATTTTACGAATTCAAATCTTTTCGTCGTCGATATGCACCTCAATTGTCAACAGTAGCGTCTGGTATATCTGCAACTGTTACGAAATCAACCAAAAGACAAGAAATACGTGAGACCGATCATGAATCCATGCAATTAAAAGGAGGTGGAAAACGTACATTGATAGATGAAGGCAAGAAAGCCATTAAAGCTAGCATGAAAAGGAATGTCGAAAATCCTTTGGAGTCAAAGAGAAAAAGTCCAGGTGGTCCTTATCCTATACATCACTGATGATCTCACATCTTATAACAACAGTTGATCACAATAGAAAAAAACGTAGTTTGTATTAGATGAATGTATGCTGAACTTTATTAGTACTACGTATTAGACATTGAACAATATATACATGTATACGTATGTATCTGATATGAATGAAACTTTTTATATAACATATTTCCTAAATTTTAGTTATAATATTCCATCTTACACCGTTTGCACCAAAATTCACTCTCTTTAAATTTCATACTCTCTTTTAGAAATAAAATTTTGAAATTCGATTTAATAAAATTTAAGGAAAGACATATAATTTTATTTCAATGGTGTAAATTTTGTATGAAATCCTCAACATTTACACTTGCAAGCTTATTGCTCGCTAATCGAAATAATTTGGGGGAACAAATTCTTCAAGGTATTCTTGGTAATAAAAATCAGAACATATGAAAATTGTTAGAAAATAAATAAAAAATATTAAAAAATATTATTTGTATCGGTTGTGTTGCGTGTAAAAGTGTATATCGCAATTGAGTGCAAATGTACACGTCGCAAGTAATAAAGTGATACTAGAGTATCAGATATCGTCTCCACAGGGACTGAGCTAACCCTTTCCTTCGCTATCTACACAAGGGGAAAAGAATAGATTAAGATATTGTCACGAAAATAATAAAGAATACTTGAAAATAAGATTAAGGTAATCAAGATACAGAGAATGGGCTGGTATTGAATTGCTCAGTAGTGTAGGTATTGTTAAGTTTAGGAAACTCTGTTCTGTCGATGTCCCCGTCGTGGCGGCAGTCTGTTGCTTGTCGCGGCAGCGAACACACAACTCCGTACTTCAAGTTTGGCAACAATCCCTGCTGTGCCTTGGCCTATCCCTAGGTCCAAGTCTGTCGATGAACATGTCTTTGATGATACCTCCCCGCGTGAATCGAAGAATGAACACCGATGTTGTTGAATTCTTCTTTAGCCACTTAACCTCGTCCTATCCCTAGGTCCGAGATAGTTCAACTATAAACTAGAGAACTCGCACTTATTCATTTCGTATACTTAACTCTCCTGATATTAAGTAAATAGATAGTCTCGCAATGCTCTCCCGATACTCTTGCAAGATGTTAATAACCAGAATAAGAGAACTTGATGTTTATTTTATTGAACTAAAAATTCCTAAAACAAAAGCAACCCTTGCAACTACTTTACAAATCAACCCGTGGCCGTAAGGGGAATTTAGAACATGATGAGAGAAGGAAAATGGTTAGGGTTTTGGGAAGAAGGCTAAGATAGGTGATCAGTTATGCCTCTTAGGTCAAAATATATGCCCTTATATAAGCTTTGGGCTCAAGTTATCTAAAATAGCAAGAATACAACTTTAAATGAAAGTATAATTCTAATAAAAACTAAATCTTCAAGGAATCTACTTTCCAGTTGTCATCTTCTTGCTTGGGATTTTCTCTCCTTGAACTTTGGGCTTGACATTCCTTTTGATATGGGGCTTGGAAAAATATGGGGTTTTCACACGACAGACGGGCTGAATTTTCTCTATCTGTAGAGGTCCACTTTGCTTCTTCTCCTCAAAACTGCTGTCGTCCTCTGTTGTCACAGCGGCAACCTTGGCAGCATCGTCCTCCTTGACTTCTTGTCCAGTTCCAGCTCTTCTGCTTAACTGCCCAGCGCCTGCCCTTTCCGTCTGCTACGGCAGCAACCTGCAAAAACATCCATTCTTAGTAGAAACTGTGCCTTTTAATATATTTGTGATGTTTTGCTGTAAACTAACCTAAATGCAATGAATAATGCTTGAATGCAGCAGAAATATGGGTTAAAAAGGGTGTAAATAATAGAACTTTTACTCACTCAACACACCCCAAACTCAAGTTTTTGCTTGCCCTTAAGCAACTAAGACCTAAAAGAAAAAAAGAAATATTTTTGTTTTGGCTTTCAAACAGTGAACTTTCCCTTGCCCGTCGTTCATTCCCTGTGACGGCAACAACCTTTCAGATGATCTAGGATCTGTCCAGAATCTCCCTATAGTCCTCGTGCAATGTGTGCATGATTGTGAACAGTTATATGCCAAGACTCTCTTAGTTTCACTAGAATATTTTAGCTCTTGACTCGAATTTTTATGCCAAAGTTTATATTTTGTGGGCACTTTTTCATGCTCCTTTGATTTTTTTGTTTTGACTCAAATTTTTTTATTTTTTTAAGCTTAAGTTTCACTAGAGCCAGTTTTGGGCACCTCTGGCTAACTTTATAGAGCCAGTTTCGGGCACCTGTAGGGCTGTTGAGTCTCTTTTGCTAAACTTCTTTCCTAGAGCCATTGTTAGGCACCTCTAGGGGCTATTCAAGTGCTAAGCTTCCTATTCTAGTTTGGCTAAAAGAAGTATAAGCAGTATAACAGTCACAATGGTGTTTTAAGTTTTCAGAACTATAGAAAGGGTCTAAACTTCTCCTAAAAACTATCCTAAAGTCACTGCCACGACAGAACTGTCACGACAGGTAAGTTCAGTTCACAGTTTTCAGCCAAAATTTTCATCTTTTTTTCATTTTTTTGACAAAATAAACTAAGTAAAGACACAATAAACTAAGATAAGAAACTTAAATTTAGTCGCTGTCTTCGCTGCTGCTACTGAGGCAGATCTGTCGACGGGCTCTGGCTTTCGGGGCAGGCTGGGGGACAGGTGAGGCGGATGTGTTCTTTGCTCCACAACCTGAACTTCCGAGTTGCTGCTGCTGCTTTCCCCGCTGCCGCTGTCACTACTACTGCTGGCCTTTGGCATGTTGTTCTTATCAGCCATCCGCTTCTGCCTCTTCACGGGGGAGAATTCCTTTGCCATATTTCTCTTTATAGATGGTTCAGTATCACTGGCCGCCCAAACTGAAGAGGAGGAGAATCCAGCAACAAAGGCATCTAGATCCTCTGATGCCATCGAACATTTTGTTTCTCGGGCAGATGGCTCGGCATGGGTTCTGCCTGCTGTTGTTGGGGCAGGCGATGGTGTGGAGGCAGCATACGGAGTTCGTGGGGTAGCAGCACGTGTAGGGGTATGGGTAGGGGTAGTGACAGTAAAGTAATGGGCAGGAAAAGTAGGGAAGGCAGCATCAGGAAAATTTAAAGAACTTTGTATAAATGTTACCGTGGAAGCAACAAAGTCCCTGATGAAAGTCATTAAGCCCAGATGTCGTTCCTCCAGTTTCTGAATGGCAGCTAATATCGGGGCAGAGGAGTCGGTTGTGGTAGCTGCTGCAGCAGGTTTGGTATGTTGCTGCTCTGTCGTATCAGCTGTGGCGGCAGCAGGGTCGAATGACGATAGAGGGGTTGCAACTGTCAGCTCCATAAGGCTGAGGATGTTCTTTTCCGTCCACCCTCTTCCTTCGACTATCATATCAGTGCGCACCTCGGGGACATTATGGCCGCGTCAGAGCGAAGTAATGAGGTATGGCAGGTAGAGGGGACCTGTTGGTCTATGAGCATACTCCAGAATACTTTCTCGAATAAAACTGCCCACATTAATGGGTCGTTCATGCAGAATAGAGTGTATCAATGCTAACCGTGGTTGGTCGACGGTGGTGTTGTGGGATGACGGCATGATCCTCTTCTTTATAAAGGCATTCCACAACTTTGCCTCCGGCAGCAACTAGGTCCTTCTCACAGTTCTTGGATTCTTTCTGCTGGTGTTCCATTGAGTCCCAGCACTAGTCAACTCTGCCATGACAGCGTCGTAGGCAGGAGTGTCTAAAGTATTCAGGAATTGATGGTGGGCGTCGTCATTAATACCGATGTAGAAGCCATAGAGAGTATTAATATATTATGCTGCAAATGGTACATTCTTCCCTCGAATGAACACTGTTGTCTCCGTTTTGCTGGTGATGGCAGCATAGAACTCTCGAACCAGTGTGACATTCATTTCCTCCGGCTGCTCCGCAAAGGTTTGCCATTATAATGCTCTAATCTTCCGGGCTATGAATGGTTTGAGGCCCAGATTTTCCTCCGTAGGTGCGTAGATGAAGCCTCGCTCCTCCCACATGTCTCTGCTAGCAAAGGAACGTGGGGGAGTTGCTGTCGGTGAGGAAGTGGAGGCAGCATTGTGTCGGGTTTTCCTAGAAGACATATTTGTGCAAGGGTTGTGAAAAATAAACAGAAAGCAAATGAAAAGTAAAGAGGGAGACTAAAGAGGGATCATATTTGTGCAAGGGTTGTGAAAAATAAACAGAAAGCAAATGAAAACTAAAGAGGGATCATTTCAAAAAAAAACTAAAGAGGGAGACGAAGTAAGAAAGGCAGAAGTGAGTGAAAATGAAAATGAAACGGGGTTATATAGAGAAAAATTTGCTGCCCGTTGAAGCTATAACGGCAGGCGTGAATAACGGGGCCAGCTGTTGTACCTTAGCGTGTCTGACACGTCTGACACACGTTTCCGCATCTGTTACGCGTCTGTGACGTGTTTCCACGTCTGTCGTGACACTGAGATGACAACTTGTATTATCTGCGTCTGTCGCGGCAGCTGCAACGACAAACTTCAATATTTGGGCTTTGTTGGGCTGGTGGATGGATGGTGGGCTGAGTTCACTTCTCCTGTTCTTCTTGACTCTTTGTTTCCTAAACACGATAAAAATAAGAAACATTATTCAAATAAAATAAAACATATTCCTAGTAAATATAAGTAATAATTAAAATTTAAAAATATAGAAAATAAAAATTACGTTAGACTAGGAATGCCAGGTGGGGCATCTCCTAAGGTAACCACTTCCTGTAATCCAGGGGCTTCAGTCCCTTGATAATGCTTGAGGCGCTGTCCGTTGACTTTGAATTAGTGCACGTCTTTTAATGATCGGATTATGATGGCACCATGGGGAAAAACCTGTACGACTTGGAATGGGCCAGACCATCTAGATTTTAGCTTTCCTGGGAAAAGTTTCAGTCTAGAATTGAACAACAATAGAAGATGCCCTGGAAAAAACTGTCGTGGCAGCAACTTCCTGTCATGCCACTGCCTAGTTTTCTCCTTGTAGATTCTTGCATTTTCATAGGCCATTGTCCGAATTTCTTCAATGTCATTCAGATATAACAGCCCTTTCTGTCCTGCCTTGTCCAAGTCCAAATTCACTGCCTTGATTGCCCAGTATGCTTTGTGCTCTATCTCGACAGGTAGATGACATGTTTTCCCATAAATCAATCGGTACAGAGACATGCCCAATGGAGTTTTAAAAGCTGTCCTATATGCCCATAACGCATCATTGAGGAGTAAAGACCAGTCTTTCCTAGTTGGCTTGAGCATCTTCTCAAGAATGTCCTTAACTTCCCTATTAGATATTTCAGTTTGTCCATTGGTTTGCGGGTGATATGTTGTCGCGATCCGATGCTTGACACCATATTTCTTCAAGGCAGCAGCAATAACCCTGTTGTCGAAATGTCTCCCTTCATCATTGATAATCGCCTTAGGAATGCAAAAGCTAGAAAAAATATTTTTGTGTAAAAACCTTTGAATTGTCTTGGCATCATTCTTTTGAGTGGTGATAGCTTCAACCCACTTAGAAACATAATCTACTGCCAGGAGGATGTATAGATTTCCACATGAAGATGGAAAAGGTCCCATGAAATCAATCCCCCAAACGTCGAAGATTTCGACTTCTAGAACGTTCTGCAGTGGCATCTCGTTTCTTCTTGAGATGTTTCCTGTCCTTTGGCACCTGTCACAGCTCTTGTAGAAGATTTGTGCATCTTCATACAGTGACGGCCAATAAAACCCTGACTGCAGCACCTTTACAGCAGTTTTGTTGCCTCCTAAGTGACCTCCATACTGTGAAGTATGGCAGTGATGAAGTATGTCTTCTTGCTCTTCCTGTGGTACACACCTCTTTATAACCTGATCTGCACAGATTTTGAAAAGAAGTGGTTCGTCCCAATAATAATGCTTAACATCATTTTGGAACCTCTTCCTGGCTTGATAATTAAGATCAGAATAAATTATTCCGCTAACTAAGAAATTAAAGAAATCAACATACTAGGGAGTTCATAAGACTTACCTGCCGCCATGGCTGTCGCGGCAGTGATTGCGGCAGCAAAGAGCTGCTCGTCTGGGAAGGTCTCCAGTATGTTTGTCTCATCTGTTGGTAGACTATGTCCCTTCTCCAACCTTGACAAGTGATCTGCCACCTGATTTTCTGTCCCTTTTTTGTCCTTGATTTCAAGGTCGAATACTTGCAATAGCAGGATCCACCGTATCAATCAAGGCTTTGCATCCTTTTTCGCAAACAGCTACTTCAAGGCAGAATGGTCTGTGTGCACTATTACCTTCGTTCCAAGTATGTAAGAACAAAACTTGTCAATGGAGAACACCACATCTAATAACTCCTTTTCTGTGGTGGTGTAGTTCCCTTGGGCGTCATTTAGTGTCTTGCTGGCATAATATATGACATGAAATAACTTGTCTCTCCGCTGCCCAAGTGCTGCCCCGAGAGCATAGTCACTAGCATCACACATAATCTCAAATGGCTGTGTCTAGTCTGATGGTTGTACTATTGGGGCTGTTACCAGTTTTTCCTTCAGAACCTTAAATGCTTCAGTACATTCATCATTAAAGTCAAAGGGTCGGTTCTGCTCTAGAAGATGACATAGTGGCTTTGTGATTTTTGAGAAATTTGCAATGAATCTCCGATAAAAACCAGCATGTCCCAAGAAACTTCTAATACCCTTGACTGTGGTCGACGGAGGTATCTTTTCGATCACTTCTATCTTGGCCCTGCCGACTTCTATCCCACGACAGCTAATCTTATGGCCAAGGACTATCCCTTCATCCACCATAAAGGGGCATTTTTCCCAATTTAAGACTAGATTTGCTTTTTCACATCTTTCAAGTACCTTTTGTAGATTTCCTAGGCAGCTCTCAAAATCGTCCCCAAACACTAAAAAATCATCCATAAAAATTTCAAAGAAGTCCTTCACCATATCGGAGAATATGGTCATCATGCACCTTTGGGAGGTGGCGGGTGCAGTGCATAATCCGAATGCCATCCTCCTAAAAGCATACGTTCCGTAGGGGCATGTGAAAGTCATCTTTTCTTGATCCTCCGATGCGATAGCTATTTGATTATAACTTGAATAACCATCAAGAAAAAATAGTAAGGCTTACCCACTAGTCTATCAAGCATTTGATCAATAAAGGGTAAAGGAAAGTAGTCCTTTCGGGTAGCCTTGTTAAGCTTCCGATAGTCCATACAAACCGTCCAACCGGTCACAGTCCTGGTTGGGATTAACTCATTGTTTTCGTTGGTCACCACGGTCATTCCTCCTTTCCTGGGGACGCATTGTACCGGGCTCACCCATTTGCTATCGGAGTCGTCGTAAATAATACCAGCATCTAACCATTTGATTATCTCTTTACGCACCACATCTTTCATCGTATGGTTTAGCCGCCTTTGAGCATCTATAGTCGACTTGTGATCTTCCTCTAAAAGGATTTTATGCATGCATAACGCCGGACTAATGCCTTGAATATCAGCTATCGTCCATCCAATTGCCTTTTTGTGCTACCGCAACATTCCTATTAGCTGTTGTTCCTGTTACTGCATCAACTTGGAAGAGATGATTACGGGCAATTATCATTTGAACCAAGAAAAGCATATTTTAGCTGCCCTGGCAAGGGCTTCAGTTGTAAAACAGGGGGCTCAACAGTAGATGGCTTTTGGATTGTATGGTTATCCGAAGTATAATTTAAGGGTTCGAATAACTTACCTGGACGATCACCTATCCAATTTAACTCCTCCTGATCTTCAGTATCAGATGTATCGGATTCAGAGGAGTTGATGTCGTCAGTGCTGTCGTGACAGTCCTGTAAGTGGCTGACGAGGCAGTGACCAATTTTGATGTCGTGACAGCCCGACCTGATGCAAGGTTGATCAAGGCTAACTTCAGTGATAACCTTGCATTCCTCGTCTGCATCAGCATGCTTCATAGCTTGGAGAACATTCAACTTAATCTCTTGGTCGTTCACTCTCATGGTGAGTTCTCCTTTTTCCACATCAATCAATGATCTTCCCGTGGCTAAGAAGGTCGCCCCAGGATGATTGGTGCGTTTTCATCTGTTTCACAATCTAAAACAAGAAAGTCAGCAGGAAAAAATAAATTTATCCACTCTTACAAAAATATCTTCGATTTTCCTTCCGGATGAACGTAAGAGCGGTCTGCCAGCTGCAAAAGTGCTTTCGTGGGCCGAGCTTTTCCAATACCCAATTTCTGAAAAACATATCTTGGCATTAAGTTAATACTAGCACCAAGATCACAAAGTGCTTTACCCACGTATTTATCTCCGATTACACAAGATATGATGAAGCTCCCCGGATCCTTCTTTTTCTGGGGTTGCTGCCGATGAAGTATGCTCATGCAGCCTTTTGTCATCTTCACCGTTTCAAATTCCCCAAGTTTAGATTTTTTTGACATAACATCCTTGAGAAACTTGGCGTAACCGGGCATCTCCCTAACGGCATCCAACAGCGGAATGCTAATGTGAACTTGCTTAAAAATATCATAAATCTTTTTGAGCTGAGATTCTTGCTTCGCTTGCTGTAACCGTTGAGGAAAAGGAGGTGGGGGACGATAATCAGCAATGCGTCATTCCCACTGCATACGAATCTGAGGAGGTTTGGGTTCATCATTTTTCTCCTCTGTCGCTTCTGTTGAGGTAACAGGTTTATCGGCAGCAGTATGTTTGTTACCTGTCGGGGCAGCTTCCTCGGCAAGTCGATCCAAGGCTGGTTTCCTTACTGAATCAGCTTCCTTTTCTGGCCCCGGTAATTTCTTCCCACTCCTATTAGTATTAGCTTTACACTGCTCATGTGTGGGCTGCCTAGCATTTTCAGTATTACTAGCGAATCCTCCAGTCTGCCTTGGATTGATATGCTGCGAAACTTGACCCATTTGTGTCTCTAAAGATTTAAGAGTAGCTTCATGATTTGTCATCCGCATCTCTGTTTTATCCATGAATTTCTCTATTTTTCTTGACAAATTGATTCATATTCTCAATATAAGTACCTGTCTGAGACATAAAATTGGCCAGGGTCTGTTCGAATATGTTGTTCGTGGCAGCTGGTGGCTGTTGTTGCTGCTGTTGCGGCTACAGTTGCTGTCGAGTCAACAATCTAGGTCCTCCCTGATTCTGATTACTGTGTGCTTGAGGATTCAGGGCATTATTAGGATTGCTCCAAGAAAACTTGGGATCCTTTCTCCAGTTTGGATTATAGTTGTTGGAGTTGTATTTCGGCTTACAGTTTCCAACATACTTTCCCTCTTCTAACTGTATAGGACACTGACCCGAACTATGATTTCCCTCACAGATTTCACAGTTTTTTCAATACTAGCATTGCCTCGTTCGGGTCTTTATCCAATAATAGTCCGTTTGCTGCTGAATCAATACGAATACGAGTTTGTAAGTTGGCAGCATTATAAAACTTAGTTACCTGATTCCAGACAGGGAATCCATGCATTGGGCAGTTCCGTAAAAGAGTGGTAAATCTGTCCCAGGCCTCGTGCATCGGCTCGTCATCTTCCTGTTGAAAAGTAGCAATTTCATTACGTAATCGCTCAGATAAATGTGAAGGATTAAAACGAGATAAAAATTCACGAGACAAGTCTGCCCAAGTTTTTGCTCTGTCCCTCAATGAATGAGGAAATAACTGAAGCCTCAGTATCTCCGGATTAACTCATGCAGTCTAAACGAACCACAGATCTCCTGGAACGTTTTGAGACGCTCCCTAACATCCTCGGTTGCAGCACCACTGAATTGACCGACATTGTTGATCATGCTAAACATAACAGGTTTAAGCTCGAAGTTGTCAACATCTATGTCCGGCAGCGTGGTTTCCAGTTCTGCATGATCTTTCAACATGTAGTCACGACAGGAGCGTCGTCTGGCAGCAGCAGTAGGGTCGACGACAGGCTGTCTACCCTCTCCATCTCCAACAGGTGTGTCGTTTCCTTGGTGGGCCATCGTCTCTAACTGTTCCTCAAGGTACTCGTTCCTTGCTAGAATGTGATGAAGTCGGTTCTTGAGATTGAATGAACGTTCGATTTTCGGATCTAATGGATACTCAGGATCTTTTCCTCGTCTCGATCTGCGCATAAACAAGAAACATTATGAAAAGCAAGAGTTGAATGCACCAAAGAAAAACAGAAAAATAAAATAAAAAAACAAAAACGAAAAGTGTAGTAAAAGAAAAGCTAGAGTTATGTTGCCAATCCCCGGCAACGGCGCCAAAAACTTGTTGCGTGTAAAAGTGTCTATCTCAATTGAGTGTAAGTGTACACGTCGCAAGTAATAAAGTGATACTAGAGTATCGGATATCGTCTCCACAAGGACAGGGCTAACCCTTTCCTTCGCTATCTGCACAAGGGGAAAAGAATAGATTAAGATATTGTCACGAAAATAATAAAGAATACTTGAAAATAAGATTAAAGAAATCAAGATAGAGAGAATGGGCTGGTATTGAATTGCTCAGTAGTGTAGGTATTGCTAAGTTTAGGAAACTCTGTTTTGTCGATGTCCCCGTCGCGGCAGCACCTGTCGAGGCGGCAGTCTGTTTCTTGTCGCGGCAACGAACACACAACTCCGTACTTCAAGTTTCGCAAGAATCCCTGCTGTGCCTTGGCCTATCCCTAGGTCCAAGTCTGTCGATGAACATGTCTTTGATGATACCTCCCGGCGTGAATCGAAGGATGAACACCGATGTTGTTGAATTCTTCTTTAGCCACTTAACCTCGTCCTATCCCTAGGTCCGAGATAGTTCAACTATAAACTAGAGAACTCGCACTTATTCCTTTCGTATACTTAACTCTCCCGATATTAAGTAAATAGATAATCTCGCAATGATCTCCCGATACTCTTGCAAGATGTTAATAACTAGAATAAGAGAACTTGAAGTTTATTTTATTGAACTGAAAATTCCTAAAACAAAAGCAACCCTTGCAACTACTTTACAAATCAACCCGTGGCCCTAAGGGGAATTTATAACATGATGAGAGAAGGAAAATGGCTAGGGTTTTGGAAAGAAGGCCAGAGATAGGTGATCGGTTATGCCTCCTAGGTCAAAATATATGCCCTTATATAAGCTTTGGGCTCAAGTTATCTAAAATAGCAAGAATACAACTTTAAATGAAAGTATAATTCTAATAAAGACTAAATCTTCAAGGAATCTACTTTCCAGCCGTCATCTTCTTGCTTGGGATTTTCTCTCCTTGAACTTTGGGCTTGACACTCCTTTTGATCTGGGGCTTGGAAAAATATGGGATTTTCACATGACAGACGGGCTGAATTTTCCCTATTTTTCGAGGTCCACTTTGCTTCTTCTCCTCAAATCTGATGTCGTCCTCTGATGTCACGGCGGCAACCTTGGCAGCATCATCCTCCTTGACTGCTTGTCCAGTTCCAGCTCTTCTGCTTCACTGCCCAGCGACTGCCCTTTCCGTCTGCTACGGCAGCAACCTGCAAAAACAACCATTCATAGTAGAAACTGTGCCTTTTAAGAAATTTGTGATGTTTTGTTGTAAACTAACCTAAATGCAATGAATAATGCTTGAATGCAACAAAAATATGGGTTAAAAAGGGTGTAAATAATAGAACTTTTACACACTCAATAGGTTGTTTAATTTGATAACAAATTATAAACTTAAAACTGAAAAGAGATTAAAATAAAATTTAAGGCCCAATATGACGTAAAAAAGATAATATGAATATGAACACCAAACTTAAACAAATTTTACAAGAGTAATATTTCTTATACACAAACAATGTGAAATATTTACACAACTTTTCATATTTAAATAATGAAATTTTAATCTCTATATGTAAACTATAAAACTATAAATCTTAAATTTTAAATTCTAAACCCACAATTCATAACTTCTAAAATTAATAAATTTATATAAATTAAATTTTATTCTATTTGTGTATTAAAATATTTTTTTATAAATTGGACCATTATAGGAAAGTGTGTTCAAAGAATTAGATACGAATTTGGATCCAAAAAGTATTCCAATCGTTAAATTTTTTAAAACTAAAAACTTTTAAGGTTGGCTTTTTATGTGATCTTCCTTTTATCCAAATCTTCCTTTTTATTTTTTTTCATTTATCACTTCGGGATGCACAAATTCTCTTTAGGTTGTATTTTTTATGCATAAAGTTAGAAAATGTTCTTAATATTTGACTGAAAATTTATTTTAATTTTTTTAGTACATTAAACTTTAATATTTTATCTTAAGTTAAAATAGTTAGTTAATTAACGACGAATTACTTGACATGGTGTGAGAAATCTCCATGAAAATGCACACTGACATAATAGTGACAAATAAACAAAGGTGCTGACTTGACATAATAACACACAAGTAAAACTAAAATTATATAAAATACAATTTATTTTTTTTCTGATGATGTGTTATTCTGTCAGTGATATCAAGTTGTTTATCGTTAGTTGATTACCGTTTTCATTCACAAAATGACCATTTTGACTCAAAATAAAACATTGAGTGTTAAAATGTTTTCATTCACGGAATGGCATTTTTTATAATCATATTTGATCGGTTTGTCGATAAATTAATTTGAAGAAAATATTATAAAAAATTATTACGGAGGCGATACTTCTAATTTAATTTGTTTTACTCGTAACATAAGAATTTGAATTCTATACATTATATAAATTATCTAATATCTTTTTCCGCTAAAAAAATTAATAGTTGTCTTTTAAGTTATACATAAATAAATTTATGATATGTTCGAATTATTTTGAGTCTAACCAAAATTAATTGGTTTAGTTGCTAAGGATACACATTTTGCTCCATCTTGTATAGGTTCGAATCTCGGAATGAGAATATAATATCTCTCTATTTAAACAAAAAAATTGATTAAATTTTAATACCCTAATTCAATTTACAATGTATAACATAAAAGTATAACATAGCTGCTTATTTATATCCTTTTTGTCGTTCCTTTTTTTCATCGGCAAAAATCTATATATTAATGGGAAAATATACAACTCGAGTCATATGAGCGCCTCATTAAAAACCTCCTTAAGCCTAACCGAGGAAAAGAGTACGACACATGGACTAAAAGGAAATAAAGAACAACGGAACACAACACCCCTCACAAAGGAAACAATCATACAGAGGCTTGAAATAAAGATGCCCGCGTCACCCCTTCCTTTGCTAGCACATCTGCTAACCCATTCGCCTAACGGAAAATGTGGTTAAAGCATACGGACCCCAAAGTGAGGCATGCTTGATCGATCAAACCAAAAATCTCCCACAAAAGCCAAGGTCGTCGTTCCAAATGCAACACCCAACCAAGAGCAATTTTGGAATCCGACTCCACCACGAGGGGACGAGATGCCCATTTAGAAGCTGCAAAGAAATTCAACGCAAAAGCGATTGCTCGCAACTCTGCTACATTGGAATTAAGGGAACCAAGGGGACCCGAGAAGAGAGATAGAATTTCAGTGTGTCCGCAATTGGAGGCTCCCAACTCACCCCTACACGACATGGCTTAGAAACTACAAACTCACTGAACGAGCTCGGGCAATCCCACCATAAAGACTCACTAACGGACAACCCCACTTTTAACGACACCACCCAATAAAATGAGTTCAATTTAACCAAAAAGAAAATCTATGAAGCCGATAGAAGTTTACCGTTAAAAACACATTCATTCTGCGCAAGCCATAGGGACCACATCAATGCTGCAATGCTCGACACCCACAGAAGCCTTAAAGTTCTCGTGAAAGAATAATGAAATCTCGGGATGAAAAAATCAGAAAAAGTCCTCGGCATCAGCAAAGACACCCCAACCATCGCCTAAACCAATCCCAAATTCAATGGGCAAACGAGTATAGGAAAAACAAGTGACCAATCTCCTCCTCCCTCTCACGACACCAAGCACACAAACCTTGCTGCTCATCCAACACGATGCCATGAAGCTTCTAAAAATCAAAGGTTGGTAAATAGTGCAGCCATGTGAACCACAAAAACGCCTGAACCTTCAGAGGTACGAGGACTTTCCACGCAAAACACTCACCGAAATCGCTCCCTCTCACCTTGTCCAACATAAGCAGACGTGATAGAGCCTTTACTAAAAAGGTCCCGTGCGTATCAGGTCTCCAGACTAACATATCAATTGCACCATGCCGTAACCTCACAGGTCCAAACAGCGAGATGAGCTCTCGAAGTTGTCGAATCTCAAACGAACGCAAGCCTCGACGAAAGAAACTCTCCCAACGGTCATGCTGAAAGCTACCCCCATCGAAAAGGTCAGCGACCAAAGCCAAACGATTCTTCAAGGCATCCTTAGTAATGAAAATTGTTAGAAAATAAATAAAAAATATTAAAAAAATATTATTTGTATCGATTGTTTAATTTGATAACAAATTAAAAATATAAAACTCAAAAGAGATTAAAATAAAATTTAAGGCCTAATATGATGTAAAAAAGATAATATGAATATGAACATCAAACTTAAACAATTTTACAAGAGTAATATTTTCTATACACAAATTGTAACCCCCTAAACCCGACCCGGAAGAATTGGGTTGAATATAAGGAGTCAACTCAAAGCTTGTCCCTCACACAAGTAACCTGATTCAAAAATTAAATTCCAAAATAGATAATAATAGTATCGCATATTACATACTGATAAAATATTCCTGAAAATATAAAATATTCAAAATGTGCATGCATAATAAAACATAATAACCCCAAATAAAACACCCAAAATATGAAATTATATACAATCCAATAAAACATTTAATATAAATAAGTCCAAGTCTCATACTGGTAATAATAAATAAAGAAAGCTGGAAAACGAGGTCCTCCAAGTACCGTAGCCTAGACTTGAGTATCTGAAAGTAGAAACTAAGGGGGATTCAGCGAAAACGCTCAGTGTGTCTCTACAGTGCAAACAAAACTAACAGAGTCATTATAACAATAGAGACAACCAAACATTATCATAATACAATTTTTCCATCATGAATCAATTCAAACACATAAGCAAGTATGAATGAATATGCAACACAATATGACATCCACCCAAACTACATCACCATCCGAAGAGTAAGTGTTGAGTGGATCGCAAGATCGATATAGACCAAAAGGGGGGTGAATTGGAAATTTAAAGGTTTTATGGTTGAAATTGCAAATTAAAAATGATAGACAAGGGATTTAGAGTGGTTCAAGTTCCAAATGAACTCTACATCCAATACCTTAGCTTCACTAAGGATTTGCAGCAATTCCACTAATTGTTCTTCCCCTTTTCTAGGACAAGGAGGCAACCCTTTACAATTTCGGTTGAATTTTCTACCCAAAATTCAACCCAATCCTCACACAAGTGAACAAAGAAATTTGATGGCTAATAAGGTATCTCTCAATACAAATGATAGCCCCAATTACAAGCACTCAACCCAATTGAACAAAATATGAATGAAGATTACAATTGGGGTTTCTAGACAAATAGGAATTTTGGCACAATTGCTTGGATTTGATGAATAGGTGTTTTCTTGAAGATCAATAGTTGTTGCTGTAGCTTTTGGATGTGTCTTTTATACCTCCTCATTGATTTCTAGCCGTTTGGGTGGTTGGGAACATAAATGGAGCCGTTGGAACCCTCTCTTACCACCATTAATGCACTTCTGCAGCTACCAGTATCGGTACGCGGGAAGGTGTATCAGTACCTGTCTCAGAAAAGAAAGAGTCGTTGTGTGTAATAAATAAGGGGTATCGATACGCACGTAAGCCTATCGGTACGGGGTATCGAAACGGCAAGGGCTATATCGATACTTTTTTCTGAACTTAGCTCACTGTCGATACCCGTATCGATACAGGGGTTTGGCGTATCGATACAGGTCAACGACCTTTTAAAGTTTGGTTACCAACCAACTGACACCAACGGTCATATTTTTAAACCGACTTAATATTTAAAAATTATAAAGCCCGTATCGATACGAGGGTTTGCCGTATCGGTACGCTATTCAAACTCTTTGAATTTTAACATAGGGGAGTATCGATACGAGGGTTTTTGGTATCGATACTGGTTCCGACAGTAACCAAGTTTGGCAAAATAGTATTGATACGTTTGGTGGTGTATCGATACTCCTGGACGATTTTCAATGGTTTTGCCTTGGAACACTTAGAAAATATTTTGAGTTTGAGTTTTATATTTCAGTTTTAAAGTGTTGGTGTTTTAAAACTTATTAAGGGACTTATAAAAAAAATTTAAGTTTTACAAATTGATCCTTAAAGATCTGTTTATATCAAAATCAAACATAGGTTTTACAATCTCCCCCTTTTTGATATAACAAAACCAAAACATAAAATTTTTGATATTTTGAAAAACCTTTACAAAGTTAACTCCCCCTTAATATAAGCTTGGTAACCTTTGAATTAAAATCAAAATATTTTGAAGTGTGAGCTAGTTTCTTCTCTCCCCCTTTTTGTTAGATCAAAAAATATTTGAGACAAATAAGTGCATAAATATATCAAAGGTATAATAAGCAACATAGATTTTATTCATCATAGCAACATACTTTAAATCCAAACAAAAGCAAAAGAGAAATCAAAGCATAGGTTTTAATCCTAAAACAACCTTAATCCTAAGAACATAAAGCATAGGTACATAAAATAGAAAATCCTAAATGATATGCATGACAAACAAGAAGAAACGTCTAAGCATCATCTTCTTCGTCTTCATCATCTTCATCATCATCTCCCATAGGCTCATTAGTGCGCATACTATTATGCCACTCATCATGGAAAGCGGCAATGGAAATATTCAAGGAATTGTGCCCGCTTTCAAGAGATGTGAGGTGATTCTCCATACCCGTCATCCTAGTATCAAAGGTAGTTTCCATTGAAGTAAGACGAGTATTCATGTCCGTGCGCAACCCGGTAAATTGCTCATTGAGATAGGTCATGAGAGCATCCATGTTGGGTTGTTGGACTTGAGCAGCTTGAGGAGCTTGAGGCGCTTGAGCTTCTTCGAAAGCGGCAGCGGCTTCCGGTGGTAACTCGGCAAGACGTACCCATTCACCATTAACATAAGAAAACTTTGCCCGAGCAAGATATCGCTCATCAATGGAATTGGTGAGAGGAGTTGGGTAGTCATAAGAGCAATCAATATCCTTTTTAATAAAGAAATAACTGAAAGTTGTACCGTATGTGAAGGAGGTGACGTGAGGAGTGTTACGATTTTGCACGAGGTAGACGATCTCCGCGAACATGAGTCGAGAAAGATTTGGGTTACGGATCCAAAAATCATCCACTTGACGGATGGTGGAATATTTTCCTCTGGAGGGACAGAACCACCAAGACACCATCAAATGTAAGATCCGGTTTTGAGCATTTAGGGCGGTGACGGATCCATGAAGAACATGCCCCAAAGCATGCTCATTGTCAAGGCCTTCATCCTCTAAATTGAAAACCTCACAAATGGATTGGACATCAATAATAGCAACAACTTCCCCATCACGACTAATACATTTGGCATTTGCATAGAAAATCAAAACCAAAAGACGATAGAAAACACCGGGAATAGAGATAAACTCTATGAAGTTCCATCGATGAAACAAAGAAAGATACTCAAACTTAAAACGCTCCGAATTGAGAAAAGGAACGGAGATTACCCTTTCGGCACAGATCTTGTAATTTTCATATTGACGAAAGTGAGTGAGACCCGAATTGCCATGAAAGCATTGCTCATAGATGATGGAGTAGTTTGGACGAGCAATTTCTCCAATGGTGGAAGATTCACCGGCTTGGGGAACCCTTGAACGCTTCCTCGAAGGTTCTTTCGGTGCCATGATCTAAAAGAGAGATTAAGCAAAAAGGATTTCTTCAATTTGAGTAAAAATCAAGAAAAAAATATTTGAGAAAAAATTCAAGAAAATTTTTTTTGAAGAAAAACAAGGTTTTTGATAAAAAGATGAAAGAAAATAGCAAAACAAAATAAAAAAATTGAAAAAAAGAGAGATTACCTTGATAGAAACTTGGAACATTGAAGAAAAACTAGCACAACGATGAGAGAGAGAGCACAAAGCATTGCTTGATTCAAAAACTCTTTTAGATTTGAGTTGAGGTGTGAAAAATATGAAGGAGGAAGTGCCTTTTTATAGGCAAAAACGGCTAGGGTTAATTAGGTTTTGAAGAGTTTGAATTATGGTAAAAGTTGAACTCATTAAAGGCTAATTTAATGCCATCAGCGCAGTCGAGTATCGTTATACCTGAGGGTGTATCGATACGGGGATAGAATTGTCTTTTCCGCAAAAAATGTCCGTTGGAAAGTCGTATCGAAACGGAGGGGTCCGTATGGAAACAACCAGTATCGATACGAGGTGAATCGTTTCGATGCCCGTGAAGCGAAGAGAATTCTAGGAAACGAAATGAAGAACAGGTATCGATACTCGTAGATCAGTATCGATATTGTATGCCCAGAAATGCATATTTGGTTCAAAGGACAACCAAAGGCTCGAACTTAACATCTCCTAAAGATATGCAAATGATGAATGAGCAGTTCTAAGCATATTTCAACAAAAGCATACTCCCCCTATGTAACACCCCGAAAACCGGTCTAGTCGGAATTAGATTCCGATGGCCAAATATTTTGTATCGATAAAATAATTTATTCGATCTTATTAAAATATTCGAGTAATTTATGGTTTATTATTATTAGATTATTCGGGTCTAGTAGAAATTAGATTCGAACCATATTTATTCGGTTTATTATTATTATTATTATTATTATTATCATTATTATTATTAAAAAAGGGGGAATTGCCGTGCATTTCCATAAAAATGAAGGAACTGCTATTCCACGCATGTACAAGGTAAGGCCACTCGGCCAATTCATGTTGAAAGTGTCATTTTATGCCACTACGTGGCGTGCACCAAGGGTTTTGAACCCAAAACGAGCCACGACATGCTATGGAAAGTTGAAGGAAATGCCACGTTAATGGCCATTTGGCCCTTCCCAATTGCATGTGGCAATAGCCACTTACGTGGATTTCTCCAAGAAAGGAGGGTGGCCACCAATAGCAACAAACGTGGCAATTGAAAAATGCAATTAAGGTTGAATCATCAACCTCCCATTCGTATATAAATAGGGACCGAGGGGGAGAGGAACCAATGGAGCAAATGAGCCATGGGAAAAATATATACACGGTCTAGTGTTTGTTTAGTAGTTCGAATCATTCAGTTTAGTAGTATCGAATTTCTGCCGACATCGGGGTAAGCTCAAATCCTTGGTTAGTCTAAGTTTCGGTATCAGGTTTAAATAATATTTTTATATTTATTCGATATTGTCTTGTAAGTCCTAACCGATTCCTATTTAATCTAGTTCAAGAAGTCGTGAAAGAACAACCGCCAACCAAGGGAAAAGGTGACATTATAAGGGAACCCTAATATCGAGGTGAGTGTAGTAGCGTCTCGGCTTAGGCAAGGGCCTACCCGAACATGTTGTTATTTTTGTTATTACTAACCCTTGAATTAGGGGTTTTCATCATTGATCACATGTTGGTAAGTGTATGGTAAGCATTTCATTGATTCCATGATTTTTAAGCATGTTAGTTATTGTTATGAAATTCATTGCAAGCATTTAATAAGTATGATATGAATAACTGAAATTGTTATTGTTACGATTTATGAAATATGAACCTTGGATTCAAAGTATTGGATACAATTGGCATGCCATAGAATTCATGAGCTCAGTGTACGGCTGGACTACGGTCCTAGGGCTACGACCTATATGATTTGGCGGGGCGAAGGGATGTACTGTGTTTGGTCTTTGGCGATGTCGGCGGGATGACCATTTATGTGTTGTCGAGGCGGTGGAATTCGTGTATCCATATACTATGAATCAATCCAATGGGAAATTATGAACTCAAGATATTGTTTGCCATGAACCATGATATTATTATATGCCTTGTAGTGAATATGAAATATGCCATGATATTGCATGATCAATGATGATACTTAGAAGCATGTTATAAGTCATGATATGTATATTTATAGTTATGTGACTACCTCACTAGGCAAAGTATGCCTAATGCATCTCATGCATCCATTTCAGGTTAAGCAAGTATTGGGATCGAGATCGGAGAAGTTGGTACATTGCACAAGTCACAACTAAGTACAAGTAAGGTGTTTTATCCTTCGAACTCCTAGTATGGTGGCAAGGTCTATGTATAAGTTTGATATGTCTATTTTGGTATGTCTATGTATAAGTGTTTATGAAGTAAAAGGTTGGATAGTGATTTTCGTGTAACATGTCATGACCTATAGTTCATGTTTAATGCTTAATGGTAAAACCATGTAAAAGGATTCAAATAGCTATAAAAGTTTGCAAGACAGTAGTTATACCCTTAGAAAGATGTTGGTAAAGTTTCATTGAAACTGGACTAAGTTTGCTAAGCTAAATTGATCAAAACCTAGGTAAAACATGTCTTTTCAGGTCCATCGTACCGAAACGGGTGATGACGTTTCGATACGGGTAAGTGTAATTTTGGTTCTAGAAAGGTTGGTGTACCGAAACGAATAAGGTCCGTTTCGATACATTTTTACCACTGGAGACCCTTGTTTCAATACTCGTTTCGAAACGGGTCAAAGACGAGTCAAGGTTAGTCAACTCGTACCTATGCGGGTCAAACCGTATCGATACAGTTATAAAGAGAAAGTAAATAAGTTGAACTTAGTCAAGTCGTATCGAAGCAGCTCCGGGCGTTTCGATACGGGGTTGATCTTCCTAAGGCTTTATTAGGAATAAAATTGATTAATACGTATATCCGGTAAGGTCCTATTCGAATAAAATATTGTTGAAGGCTTAAATGATAAGTGCAAGAGTTAGGTTTTAAATAAAAGTTTTAAGTATGAAGTTAAAAGATTTTATTGCATTGTTTTCGGTAACGCTTTCCGACCCGGTTCTCTACCAAGCCAGGAAGGGGGTGTTACACTCTAACTATAGGCATGGATGAAATTAGGAGTCTAAGCATACAAACATGGCATTTCACAAGATCAAGCATATTTAAGCACAAAAGAGGTCCAAAAAGGTCAAGAAAGGCTAGCTAGACCTAACTCTCTCCTGAGGGACCAAAAACGCTCTTTGTCTAAGGGTTTTGTAAATATGTCCGCTAATTGATTCAAGGTGTCTACATACTCTATAACCATATCTTCCTTAAGGACATGATCTCTAATGAAATGATGCCTTATTTCTATGTGTTTGGTTCTAGAGTTTTGGATGGGATTTTTTGTTAAACATATTGCACTAGTGTTGTCACATTTTAGGGTATAGTTTCAACTTTAATTCCATAATCTAAGAGTTGTTTCTTCATCCAAAGGACTTGAGCACAACAACTCCCTAAGGATATGTACTCGGCTTCGGTGGTAGATAAGGCTACACTATTTTGTTTCTTAGAGAACCAAGATATGAGCATACTACCTAAGAATTGACAAGTTCCCGAAGTACTTTTCCTATCGATTTTACAACCCCCATAATCCGCATCCGAGTAAGCATGAAGGTTGAAGGTAGAGTCTCTAGGATACCAAAGACCTAAACAAGGAGTATCCCTAAGGTATCTAAAGATTCTCTTAACGGCTATAAGGTGAAACTCTCTAGGACTAGCATGAAACCTAGAACACAAGCAAACACTAAACAAGATATCCGGTCTACTTGCGCTAAGGTAAAGCAAAGATCCAATCATAGAACGATAAAGCTTAGTGTCAACACACTTACCTCCTTCATCTTTGTCAAGCATTGTAGATGAGCTCATAGGAGTGGCTTGAGGCTTTGCATTCTCGAAGCCAAACTTCTTGAGCATATCCTTTATGTATTTTACTTGGTTGATGAAGGTGCCATCCTTCTTTTGCTTGATTTGGAGTCCCAAAAAGAATGAGAGCTCCCCCATCACGCTCATCTCAAATTCACCTAGCATTAACTTAGCAAACTCTTGACAATGACATTCATTAGTAGAACCAAAAATAATATCATCAACATAAATTTGAACTACTAAGATGTCATTTTTATACATTTTTATAAAAAGTGTAGTGTCCACCTTACCTTTTTCAAATCCTTTTCAATCAAAAAATTTGAAAGTCTTTCATACCAAGCTCTAGGAGCTTGTTTTAGACCATAAATAGCTTTGGTAAGTTTGAAAACATGATTTGGAAATTTTGAATCTTCAAAACCCGGTGGTTGTTCCACATACGCTTCTTCATTTATAAAACCATTTAAAAATGCGCTTTTAACATCCATTTGAAAAAGCTTGAAGTTATGATAACATGCATATGCAAGCAACATCCTAATGGCTTCCATCCTAGCTACGGGTGCATAGGTTTCATCAAAATCTATTCCCTCTTCTTGAGTGTAACCTTGTGCTACAAGTCTAGCTTTATTTCTCACAATGTTACCACTCTCATCTAGCTTGTTCCTAAAGACCCATTTATTTCCTATTGTAGATTGATTACTAGGCCTATCAACTAATGTCCAAACATTACTTCTCTCAAATTGATTTAACCTTTCTTGCATAGCCATAATCCAAAAGTCATCTGTCAATGCTTCTTTTATATTTTTAGGCTCTATGCATGAGATAAATGCAACATGGTTCATTAATCTAAGAGAAGAACGAGTGGTTACCCCCTTGGATGGATCACCCAAGATTTCACCATCTTTGACATAGTTCAACTCCCTTGGGTAGCTCACTTCCTTTTCCTCAATAGCCAAGTCCTTCAAGGCTTCAAGAGGTGGATCTTGTGTGTCCTCTTCTTTTGTTGGAATCTCATCCTCCTTTGAAGTTTGACCTCCATCAAAGGCATTTATGATTCCTACATCATCATCATCATCACAAGAATCCTTCCTAGGAAGGAGGTTATCATCGAATACAACATGAATAGATTCTTCTACTACTAAAGTTCTTTTGTTAAATACTCGATAGGCTTTAGAGGTTAAAGAGTAACCTATAAAAATAGCTTCATCACTCTTTGCATCAAATTTACCTAAGTTATCTTTTCCATTATTTAAAACAAAACACTTGCAACCAAAAGGGTGAAAATAGCTAATGTTAGGCTTTTTAGATTTTAAAATCTCATAAGGTGTTTTCTTTAAAATTGGCCTAATCATTACTCGATTTACAATATAGCAAGCGGTGTTTGTGGCTTCCGCCCAAAAATATTTAGGTAAATTGTTTTCACAAAGCATAGTTCTAGCCATTTCTTGCAAAGTTCTATTTTTCCTCTCAACTACCCCATTTTGTTGAGGAGTTCAAGGAGCCGAAAAATTATGGCTAATACCATTTTCATTTAAAAAATCTTCAAACCCTAAATTTTGAAACTCGGTTCCATGATCACTTCTAATATGTGAAATTCTAAGTTCAAGATCATTTTGGGTTAATTTTGAAAATGTAATGAATTTTTCCAAAGCCTCATCTTTAGTACTTAAAAAGAGAACCCAAGTAAATCTAGAAAAATCATCAACAAGTACAAAAGCATAAGACTTACCACCCAAGCTCATAGTCCTATGCGATGCCCTATGAGCATAATATTATTAGATTTAATGTCCACAATTTTACATCCATTTTATCAAATAAAACATTAAATCCTTTATCACACAATTGACTTATGCTGAATAAATTGTGTTTAAGACCATCGACATATAATACATTTTCAATGAGAATAGTAGAGTGATTACCTATGGAACCAATACATTTAATGTGGCATTTGGAGTTGTCACCAAATGTTACTACTCCTAGAAAGTATTCCTGAAAATATTAAATATTCAAAATATGCATGCATAATAAAACAGAATAACCCCAAATAAAACATCTAGAATCTCAAATTATATACAATATGATAAAACATATAATATATAAAAGTCCAAGTCTCATACTGATAATAATAAATAAATAAAGTTGGAAAATGAGGTCCTCCTAGTACCGTAGCCTAGACATGAGTATCTGAAAGTAGAAACTAAGGGGGAGTCAGCAAAAACGCTCAGTGTGTCTCTACAATGCAAATAGAACTAACAGAGTCATTATAACAACAGAGACAACCAAACATTATTCGAATACAGTTTTTCCATCATAAATCAATTCAAACACATAAGAAAATATGAATGAATATGCAACACAATATGACATGCACCCAAACTACATCACCATCCGAAGAGTAAGGTTCCCCAGAACCACTCGCTATCTCATCACCATCCGGAATGGAATGCCGCTCGTAGGGCAAAACCACTGATCTAAAGTAAACATCATCCAGAAGGATGAAGCTACTGAACTTCCATGTACAGAATCCCAACCAAACTGAGATGACATAAAATCCGAGCTCTGAATCTAAATGCATTATTTATCAATAGAGGATGAACGGTGGTGCCAGACCGTCGAACGAACGGTGTTTGACCCTTGGCCGGACGGAAAACAAAGAAAGGGGGTTTCTTTTCTTTTGCTTGCACAAGACGTTGAAGGAGAGGGAAGAGAACGGCCAAAACTAGAGAAAATGGTTGAAAGGTTCTATTTATACCCTAAGAAAAGGGTTAATTACAGAGCGTGCCATTATATTTTCTAGGGTTTATGAAACAACACTGAAGTTTTGCAATCGTTACAATTTTATCAGTGAAATTCCGAAAATTCCCAGTTTAGTCACTAAAATTTAATCATGTTTTCAATTGAAATTCCCAATTATTAGGGTTTTTAATTTAGGGAAAAATTGGGGTGTTACACAAACAGTGTGAAAGATTTACACAACATTCCATATTTAAATAATGAACTTTTAATCTCTATATGTAAAGTATAAAACTATAAATCTTAAATTTTAAATTCTAAACCATAATTCATAACTTCTAAAATTAATACATTTATATAAATTAAATTTTATTCCATTTGTGTATTAAAATATATTTTTTATTAATAGGAGCATTATAGGTAAGTGTGTTCAAAGAATTAGATACGAATTTGGATCCAAAAAGAATTCCAATAGTTAAATTCGTTAAAACTAAAAACTTTTGAGGTTGGCTTTTCATGTGATCTTCCTTTTATCCAAATCTTCCTTTTTATTTTTTTTTTCATTTATCACTTCGAGATGCACAAATTCTCTTTAAGTTGTATTTTTTATGCATAACGTTAGAAAATGTTCTTAATATTTGACTGAAAATTTTTATCTTAAGTTAAAATAGTTAATCTTTGTATAAAAATTGTTAGTTAATTAACGACAAATTACTTGACATGGTGTGGGAAATCTCCATGGCAATGCACACTGACATAATAATGACAAATAAACAAAGGTCCTGACTTGACATAATGACACACAAGTAAAACTAAAATTATATAAAAAACAATTTAATTTTTTTTCTGATGATATGTTATTCTGTCAGTCATATCGAGTTGTTTGTCGTTAGTTGATTACATTTTTCATTCACGAAATGACCATTTTGACTCAAAATAAAACGTTGAGTGTAAAAATGTTTTCATTCACGGAATGTCATTTTTTATAATCATATTTGATCGGTTTGTCGATAAATTAATTTGAAGGAAATATTATTATAATTTATTAAGGAGGTGATACTTCTAATTTAATTTGTTTTGCTCGTAACATAAGAATTTGAATTCTATACATTATTTAAATTATCTAATATCTTCTTCCGCTAAAATAATTAATAGTTAGTCTTTTAAGTTATACATAAGTAAATTTATTATATGTTCGAATTATGTTGAGTCTAACAAAAATTAATTGGTTTAGTTGCTAAGGATACTCATTCTACTCCATCTTGTATAGGTTTGAATCTCGGAATGAGAATATAATATCTCTCTATTTAAACAAAAAAATTGATTAAATTGTAATACCCTAATTCAATTTACAATGTATAACATAGATGCTTATCTATATCCATTTTGCCGTTCCTAACCGACCAATCGAATTAGTGTAATAAAAAGCGAGAAGCTTGTTGATAATTAAAAAGAATATTTATTTGGACCATTATAACTTTGACCATCAATTCATCTAGTAAAATAATTTGTTCGGTTATTTTAAAATAGAATAAAAAAATTAGATTCTAATGTTATAAATTATATAAATTTAAAATTTGTTTCGTGATAAATTTTTATAACATTTAATTTAAATTAACCGACCAAAAGAATTAAAACAATGACATTAACCAAAAGCAAAACTCTTATTTACATATAGCTTTTAATTGTTCAAGAACTCAATTCGAATAAAAATAGTATAGCTGGTTTGAATTTGAATCATGGTTCAACCATTTTCATGAGTAAGCAAAAACTTGTTATTGGGACGGAGTAAATAATTAAGATAAATAGAGACAATGTACAATTAACCATTAAAAAAGGGATATACTTCAAATGAATTGAAAAATAAGAGGTCAAATAAGTAAATATCCCTTATATTTTTTTAGTAAAAATCCACATGACTATGTCATTATTTATCATACAATCCATGAGACGGAGGGATCAAGGGCATAAGTCTCTATTATGAAACTTAAATATCCGATAAATTTTTATTTAATAATAATTTGACCCTTGTTTAAAATTTAAAGTTATTTAGTTATAAATAAACACTGGCAAAATTAAAGAAGGGTGGATTCGTGTCCCTAATAGTTTTATTCTAATAGCAATTTAAGTTCATGTAAAACTTAAAAAGCCCTTATAATTTTAAATTTTAGTCCTTTTTCAAGTCCATATTACTCAGTTGTCTCTCTTTGGCCGCTCTCAAATTAGCATAGTACCGCAACACCAATCAGCAACGTGATTCACTGCCTCTGGTTTGCACTTGGAGACTACGAAACCTTGTGTATTAACGCTTGCACTCATCTTTTAAATGAGAAGTGAATATGGATTGGATTTGATGTGTGCACACCATGTGTTTGTGAATATTTCTAAATAAAACTGTGTGCACAATTGAAGTTTCAAGTAAGAATTAGTGGCGTGCGCGCAACCTTAATAGTGAGGAAAATGAGCTTGGGAAATCAGATTCAAAGAGTTTGGGCGGTTTTTGTATAAAACTTACCGGGGCAACTACACTGGAAAGGCGTTTGGAAAGTTTTCGACAGACATGGAGTGGTTGTTGATGTGTTTGTACCAAGAAAGAGAGCGAGAGATGGAACCGGATTCAGATTTGTACGTTTGGGGTCAAAGGAGGATGCAGATCGAATCATAGAGCGTTTTCATGGATTTCGGCTTTATGGATACAAATTAAAGGTAATGATGGCGCAAAGGGAGACTAGGGATACATTTTGGAGAAGAAAACGTGATAACATTGATTCAAGGACGGACAAGGAGATCCAGAAACAATGGGATGATCATGATCATACGAACAATTCCAAAAGGAATCCAGTGAGGAGGTGTAACAAGGATGAGGACAGTGATGATCAAATCACATTGAAAGAGCAATCTAGAGTGGAAGAGAAACACAAATGCGTGGATGGGGTTGTTAATACCGATAAATGGTAAATTTTATAGAATAGCGCTTTGGGTTTTTGTCGTCAACCCAGCCAAACAGCGGATCTTGTAAATGAGATTACAAAGGCGAAATTGACAAGTTTTACGTTGATGCGAGTTGCGGGATCTCTTGTATTATTCATGCTTGAAGATAAAGAATCAAGGAAGAGAAATTTGGAGACTAGGCGTCTAGAAAATGGTTTGAAAATTTAATTGAATGGTCGCCTACATCCTTTTTACCGAATCAAAGGGTATGGCTTTCAGTAAGTGAAATTCCTATTCATGGATGGTCTGAAGAAACAATTCAAAATATTGCAGCGATTTGGGGCGAACTCGTACGGATTGACTTTGAGACTTTGGCGCCTTTGACGTTTGAACGATGTCGATTTCAGATCGAAACCGACTGGATTTCATACATAGATGAAGTAATGGACTTGCGCATTAACGATAACGTCTTCACAATTCCTGTTACAGAAACTAAGGAAGTGATTGGCCCTAAGTGTGATTGTAGTTGTGAGTCGGCGAACTGCTCGGAAGATACATTGAGTACTGAGGATTTGAACATGGATATGTCCAACCCTGTTAAGGTGTCTATAAGTGGGAGGTCAGCAAATGATACATTGATACCCGATTTTTTCTCTTATTGAGATCAGGGATCGAGCCAAATTGATCGTATGTAGAATGAGAACAAGAGGGAGGATTGGCGTGTCATGAGCACAGAAAGTTGGATGGCGGATGAAGATGTAAGCTTTGTCCATCGTGAAAGGGAAAGTCAGCGAATTCTGGATGTTTTGCCGAGTGATGCTGTGATGGATGTTTTTCCAAACAATATCGGAGTACCGTGTGATGAACTAGTGGCCGAAGAACTAGTAGTTGATGAATTGAGCCCACGTGTTGATGGGTCAAGGATAGAAATTCCTAAGGCTAATAAGGCTCAAACAATTGAATATAATGGAGAGTTTAGAAGGTTACGACAGGTTTTAGAAATCGAACTGAGTTTTCTATCGCCTGGTGAGCGAGGTGAGGCTAAAGCAAAGCTCATAAAAAACGGCAGAGGTCGTCCGAAGAAAAACCAAAAACCATCAGAGGTAATTGCTAATGGCTCTTTGTCAGATTCGAACTTCTATAACTGAAAACGGATTATTTTAAGAGAAGCGGAAGAAACATTGAAATTGGTTAAACTGATTGGGGTGAAAATAATTGTAAACGAACAAGAAATTGTAAAGGATATCGTGCGTATGATTGAAGCGCAGGAACAACAATAATTGAAAAGAGCGTTGAGTTTATGGTCGTAAAATGTGAGTGGGATTGGTTCAGCGTTGAAGCGTAAATCGGTTCAACACTTTTTGAGACAACAAAGGTGTGCGATGGTCATTTTTTATGTGACTAAATTAAAGACATCAAGTGATGGTATGGCTAATAAGATATGGTTTACGAATGATTTTGTTTGTGTTTACTCCTTCTTCGGATGTTTTTGACATTCGAGAGAGGAGACGGATTTGCTCGGTTCTTGGATGTCTATTTTTGTAGTATAGTAGAGTATACATACCGTGTGTGGGAGGGGATCAAGCGAGTTTGTTAGGCGATATGTGCTGTGGTAATCTACAAGGAGGTATGGCGAAATTATTCATTGGTTGGGGTGCGTGATTTCCTTTGTGTCGATAGATTGGCGTGGTGTGGTTTGTTAAAAGTGTGAGGATCGATAAGTATGGAAACACACAACATCAGACCATTTTTGTTGGTGCTTTACGACATCTTTTGGCTTGGAAATTGCATCTGAGGGGGATTATTGTGGAGCATATGTATTCATGTTTTTATCGAGAAGCTAATTGCTTGGATGACTTTTTGGCGAGGGGTGGTGTTGATCGAACATCTTGGTTTTGCATACTAGCGTGAATGTTTTGTGTTTTGGTTTCTTGCGTTAGTTTTTTCGTGTTTGTTCGGTTGTTTTTAGCGTTTGTTCTTTATCTCATACTCCTCGGTACTCTTTTCCTCCATTTAGGTGTAGGGAGGTTTTTAATGAGGCCATGGAGTGTGATGACACTGTATTATACTTATTAAAAATATCATACTCTTTTGCCGATCAAAATAAATTTAAGTTTAGTAATTCGAACCTCTCAACGTTAGATCTTGAAATCAATTTCATATTCAATTTGATTCTTAAACTTCTTTGTCCGATTCAATAATACTTAAACTCAACTTTTAGATAAAAACAAGTACAAAAACGTGATGTTTTGTTCAAATCAGAAGTCAAATTTAAATGATAATTTAAATCGAACAGTCAAGTTAAGACAAAATTAAGGTACCAAAATATATATTAACCCAAATAAAAAGTTTGGGTCAATTTAAAAAGTCTTAAGGAATCAAGCCTTTGTTTTTTTATTCCGAGATTGAAATCAAACTTTAGACGCGACATAAACTATAACCAAAGAACTAAACATCTCTTTCCATTAATTTCAATTGTCGTTTGGATTATTCTACTTGCCAGAATTTTATTACTATATTACACAATCATAGTATTCTTCTATAAATCGACTTTCAAAACTACGAGACAACGTTGTACTCTGTTTCCGACATGAAGCTGCTGCGAAAGCTGAAGTTAGCGAGTTAAGCATGTGGTCGAGGACTATGTCATTGTCGGTTTTAGTTCTTTTGATGAATCGGCCTTTGATTCTTAGCCTTGATTTGGTGTAGGCCTTCCGGGAAGCGTATCAGATTGTTTTCTCAAATTTTCGGTTCCTCCTATTCTCTTCGTACCTTAAAACTCGAGCCTCGCTGTCGGTGGTCGGAGTTGACGAGATGGGTACGTTTGGATCGGCCATGGTTGGAACTATTCCCACTTCAAGTGACGAATATGAAACCTGAAAGTTGTATATAATTTGGTCAAATTGTGATTTTAATACATCTGTTATGATTACTTTTGAAATTTAATCGTATACTTTAATTTGTATCAGTACATTTCAAAGAGAATGGAAGTAAAAAATTTAAGCCTCTACTAACTAGGGATGTGCAAGACACGGAGATTCGACCGATCAAATTTTATGAGTCGGGATTAAAAAAAAAAGATTTAGGTTTGGTCGGGTCGTGTTTAAATTTAGAGTAAAAATATCTAATTTGACCCAACATGAGATAATTATGTAATTCACACATATATTTTGGGATAAAATTAAGAGTCAGGTTTTTTCGCGTCGAGTCAACTCGAGTTTTGCTCACCCCTACTTATGGGCAAGTAAAAACTTTTCATGCAATCCTAATCATGCCCAAATATAAATATATGATTATGAAATGATTAAAATACTGAAATTTCATAGACAACAAGAATATAATATAAATATAATATGCAAGTTAATAAGTATGCAAATATATCAAATTTGATTATTAACATATTTAAATTTATATAAATATAAAACATATAAAATATGTTTATGACATAAATATAGGAATCTAAACTGAATATAAGCAACAAGAGTTCATCTCAATCCTAAAAGTTAAAATCCAATCAAATGGTATCCATATGAACAAACTTTGAGTATTCTGGCAAAACAAAAGGTTGGTAATATCTATATATGAACTTTCAAATCAAATGGTATACATGCAACCCATTCTATGAAAACTATCAAACCCTAATTTGAACTTTCAAATGGCTAATTTCAATGTTTTCTTGATGCTTTCCTTGCATGTTTTGTTTTTAGTTTCGAGTTTTGCAACTCATTCGTTTTTAGTTCCTGATAAAGCATTTGAAGATGAAATAAAAGTACGACCGTCATTTTACGAATTCGACTCTTCCCGTCTTCGATATTCACCTCAAATGACAACAGTAGCATCTGGTATATCTGCAACTGTTACGAAATTGACCAAAAGACAAGAAATACGTGAGACCGATCATGAATCCATGCAATTAAAAGGAGGTGGAAAACGTACATTGATAGATGAAGGCAAGAAAGCCATTAAAGCTAGCAAGAAAAGGAATGTCGAAAATCCTTTGGAGTCAAAGAGACAAAGTCCAGGTGGTCCTGATCCTATACATCACTGATTATCTCACATCTTATAATAATAGTTGATCACAATAGAAAAAAACGTAGTTTGTATTAGATGAATGTATGCTGAACTTTATTAGTACTACGTATTAGACATTAAACAATATATACATGTAAACGTATGTATCTAATATGAATGAAACTTTTTATATAATATATTTCCCAAATTTTAGTTATAATATTCCATCTTACATCATTTGCACCAAAATTCCCTCTCTTTAAATTTCATACTCTCTTTTAGAAATAAAATTTTGAAATTCGATTTAATAAAATTTAAGGACAGACACATAATTTTATGTCAATGGTGTAAATTTTGAATGAAATCCTCAACATTTACACTTGCAAGCTTATTACTCGCTAATCCAAATAATTTGGGGAACAAATTCTTCAAGGTATCCTGAGTAATAAAAATCAGAAAAGATGAAAATTGTTAGAAAATAAATAAAAAATATTATTTGTATCGGTTGTTTAATTTTTACAAGATAATATGAATATGAACACCAAACTTAAATAATTTTTACAAGAGTAATATTTTTTATACACAAACAATGTGAAAGATTTACACAACTTTTCATATTTAAATAAACAAAATTTTAATCTCTATATGTAAACTATAAAACTATAAATCATAAATTTTAAATTCTAAACCCACAATTCAAAACTTCTAAAATTAATAAATTTATATAAATTAAATTTTATTCCATTTGTGTATTAAAATATTTTTTTTATAAGTTGGAGCATTATAGGAAAGTGTGTTCAAAGAATTAGATACGAATTGGGATCCAAAAAGGATTCCAATCGTTAAATTCGTTAAAATTAAAAACTTTTAAGGTTGGATTTTGATGTTATCTTCCTTTTATCCAAATCTTCCTTTTTATTTTTTTTATTTATCACTTCGGGATGCACAAATTCTTTTTAGGTTGTATTTTTTATGCATAAAGTTAGAAAATGTTCTTAATATTTGACTGAAAAATTATTTTAATTTTTTTAAGTACATTAAGCTTTAATATTTTAGCTCAAGTTAAAATAGTTAGTTAATTAACGACAAATTACTTGACATGGTGTGGGAAATCTCCCTGACAATGCACACTGACATAACAGTGACAAATAAACAAAGGTGCTGACTTGACATAATGACACACAAGTAAAACTAAAATTATATAAAATACAATTTTTTTTGATGATGTGTCATTCTGTCAGTTATATCAAGTTGTTTATCGTTAGTTGATTACAGTTTTCATTCACAAAATTATCATTTTGACTCAAAATAAAATATTGAGTGTTAAAATGTTTTCATTCATTGAATGACATTTTTTATAATCATCTTTGATCGTTTTGTCGATAAATTAATTTGAAGCAAACATTATAAAAATTTATTATGGAGGCGATACTTCTAATTTAACTTGTTTTACTCGTAACATAAGAATTTGAATTTTATACATTATATAAATTATCTAATATCCTTTTCCGCTAAAATAATTAATAGTTGGCTTTTAAGTTATACATAAATAAATTTATTATATGTTCGAATTATTTTGAGTCTAACCAAAATTAATTGGTTTAGTTGCTAAGGATACACATTCTGCTGCATCTTGTATAGGTTCGAATCTCGGAATGAGAATATAATATCTCTCAATTTAAACAATAAAATGATTAAATTTTAATACCCTAATTCAATTTACAATGTATAACATAAAAGTATAACATAGCTGCTTATTTATATCCTTTTTGACGTACCTTTTTTTTATAGGCAAAAATCTATATATTAATGGGAAAATATACAACTCGAGTCACACGTGCGCCTCATTAAAAACCTCCCTAAGCCTAACCGAGGAAAAGAATACGACACATGGACTAAAAGGAAATAAACAACAACGGAACACAACGCCCCTCACAAAGGAAACAATCATACAGAGGCCTGAAATAAAGATGCACGTGTCACACCTTCCTTTGCTAGCACATCCGCTAACCCATTCGCCTCACGGAAAATGTGGTTAAAGCATAAGGACCCCAAAGTGAGGCATGCTTGATCGAACAAACCAAAAATCTCCCACAAAAGCCAAGGTTGTCGTTCCAAATGCAACACCCAACCAAGAGCAATTTTGGAAACCGACTCCACCATGAGGGGACGAGATGCCCATTTAGAAGCTGCAAAGAAATTCAACGCAAAAGTGATTGCCGCAACTCTGCTACATTGGAATCAAGGGAACCAAGTGCACTCGAGAAGAGAGCTAGAATTCGGCCGTGTGCATCACGCAAAACACCCCCACCCCACCCGAGAAGAGAGCTAGAATTCGACCTTGCTAAATTGCCAACAATTCTTTACTTCAAACCTCCAATTCCGCAACCCTCAACCCACCAAGATGACGTGGCCAACAAACCATACTCTAGCTTACTCAACATATTTTCCGTTGTAAACTCACACCACCCCATAGAAAAGCACGCCTCACTTTATCTATTGATGCGATAACACCCTTCGGTACCCGAAACAAACCCATATAATAAACTGGATGTGACAAAAGAACAGAGTTTACCAGTGTGACACGAGCAGCAAAAGATAAAGATGTCTGTTTCCAACCAGCGAGCTTTCGTCGAACCGAGGCTATAATTGGTTCCCATACAGCAATGTTGCGAGGATTCACCCCTAACGGCAGCCCCAAATAAACAAAAGGCAATTCACCTTTCCGACAACACATGACAGCTGCCATTGAATCAAACATCCCCTTATCCATGCCAATAGTATAAAGAGATGACTTGTTGAAGTTAGTTTTCAAACCAGAACAAACTTGGAAGCAACATAGTAACTTGCAGATAGTCGTAGCGCTCTCAACGTAGGCTTCAAAGAATAGAAGAGTGTCGTCATCAAATTGAAGATGCGATAGCGACACCCCCAGAGCCAACGAAACCCCATGGATGAGCCCCAACTCTTCCGCTTGAACGAACATCCTATGTAGTGCTTCCGCCACAATAACGAACAGCAAAGGCGACAGCGGGCAGCCTTCTCGCGGACAACGCCCCATTCCAAATTCTTTATTGGCGCTACAGTTTAACAAAACTGACAACCTAACTGTGCTGATACACTCAGTAATCAGACGACGCCAAGAATCATTGAACCCCATCGACCATAAAATGTGCTCTAAAAATTCCCATCGAACGCAGTCGTAAGCTTTCACGAAGTCAAATTTCAGGATACATCTGCCCAACGAACTCTGTCGCATGGAATGTATTGTCTCATTTGCCAATAGAATACCATCCACAATTTCACGCCCACGCACAAAAGCCGATTGGTGATCACTAATTAGTCCTCCCAACACCAACTGCAGCCTTCTAGCCAGAACTTTGGCAAGAATCTTATATATCGAATTAAGCAAGTTGATTGGTCGAAAATCACTCAAGGTGACCGGTGAATCAACCTTAGGCAAAAGCACAAGGAATATGTTGTTTGCACCCACAAGTAACTTGTCGGATGAAAAAAAATCATCTAAAAACCGCCCAACATCATCACAAACTACCTCCCAGCACTTCTTAAAAAATTCCATATTGTAGTTGTCCGGCCCCGGTGACTTCGAGCCCTCACACCCACGAACAACCGCCCACGCCTCATCGAGAGTGAAAGGCGCCACTAACCCCTTATTTTCAGCTTCACTCACCCTATTAAAATTCCCCTCAAAGCTCCAAACACAAGACCTTTCATCTGCGGCAACCAACCAATAGAATCAGTGTAATAAAAAACGAGAAGCTTGTTGATAATTAAAAAGAATATTTATTTGGATCATTAGAAATTGGACCATCAATTCATCTAGTAAAATGAATCGTTCGGTTATTTTAAAATAGAATAAAAAAATAGATTCTAATGTTATAAATTATATAAATTTTAAAAATGTTTCATGATAAATTTTTATAATATTTAATTTAAATTAACCAGTCAAAAGATTTAAAACGATGACATTAACCAAAAGAAAAACTCTTATTTGTTTATCATACAGTCCATGGGACGGAGGGATTCATGTAAAACTTTAAAAGCCCTTATAATTTAAAATTTAGTAATTCGACCCTATCAACGTTCGATCTTGAAATCGATTTCACATTCAATTTGATTCTTAAACTTCTAATTTCAATGTTTTCTTCATGCTTTCATTGCATTTTTTTGGTTTCGAGTTTTGCAAGTCGTTCACTTCATTCGTTTTCGGCTCCTGATCAAGAATTTGAAGATGAAATGAAAGTACGTCCGTCATTCTACGAATTTGACTCTTTTCGTCGTCGATATTCACTGCAATTGACAACAATAGCGGTTGGTATATCTGCAACTATTATGAAATCGACCAAAAGACAAGAAATACGTGAGACTGATCATGAATCAATGCAATGAAAAGGAGGTGGAAAACGTACATTGATAGATGAAGTCGAGAAAGCCATTAAAGCTAGCATGAAAGGGAATGTCGAAAAACCTTTGGAGTCAAAGAGAAAAAGTCCATGAGGTCCAGATCCTCTACATCACTGATGATCTCACATCTTATAACAACAGTTGATCACAATAGAAAAAAACGTAGTTTGTATTAGATGAATGTATGTTGAACTTTATTAGTACTATGTATTAGACGTTGAACAATATATACATGTATATGTATGTATCTGATATGAATGAAACATTTTATATAACATATTTCCTAAATTTTAGTTATAATATTCCATATTGCACCGTTTGCACCATAATTCCCTCTCTTTATATTTCATACTCTCTCTTTTAGAAAGAAAATTTTGAAATTCGATTTAATAAAATTTAAAGACATACACATAATTTTATTACAATGGTGTAAATTTTATATGAAATCCTCAACATTTACACTTGCAAGCTTATTACTCGCTAATCGAAATAATTTGGGGAACACATTCTTCAAGGCATCCTTAGTAATAAAATTCAGAAAAGATGAAAATGTTAGAAAATAAATAAAAAATATTAAAAATATATTATTTGTATCGGTTGTTTAATTTGATAAAAATTTAAAAATTTAAAACTCAAAAGAGATTAAAATAAAATTTAAGGCCTAATACGATGTAAAAAAGATAATATGAATATTAACACAAAACTTAAACAATTTTTACAAGAGTAATATTTTCTACACACAAACTGTAACCCCCTAAACCCGACCCGGAAGAACTGGGTCGAATATAAGGAGTCAACTCAAAGCTTCTCCCTCACACAAGTAACCTGATTCAAAACTTAAATTCCAAAATAGATAATAATAGTATCGCATATTATATACTGATAAAATATTCTTGAAAATATTAAATATTAAATATGTGCATGCATAATAAAACAGAATAACCCCAAATAAAACATCCAGAATCTAAAATTATATACAATCTGATAATACATATAATATATAAAAGTCCAAGTCTCATACTGATAATAATAAATAAATAAAGCTGGAAAATGAGGTCCCCCAAGTACCGTAGCCTAGACCTGAGTATCTGAAAGTAGAAACTAAGGGGGAGTCATCAAAAAACGCTCAGTGTGTCTATACAATGCAAATAGAACTAACAAAGTCATTATAACAGCAGAGACAAGCAAACATTATTGGAATACAATTTTTCCATCATGAATCAATTCAAACACATAAGCAAGTATGAATGAATATGCAACACAATATGACATGCACCAAAACTACATCACCATCCGAAGAGTAAGGTTCCCCAGAACCACTCTTTATCTAATCACCATCCGATGTGGAATCCAGCCCGTAGGGCAAAACCACTGATCTGAAGTAAACATCATCCTGAAGGATGAAGCTACTGAACTTCCCCGTACAGAATCCCAACAAAAATGAGATGACATAAAATCCGAGATCTGAATCTAAATGCATTATTTATCAATAGAAATGCATAATCATATAATTCGATATACAATAATTCGAATCTGAATGTATAATCAAATATTGCATAACATTACAAAATGTTGAACAAGTCAAACATCAGAGATCAATAGAATATAATCATCACACTTCATCACACCACATCATGTATACATTTCAGCAAATCATCACATTTACATACAGATCACTGTAAGCAAACTACATAGAAGAGAACACACCTCAAGTAGCTAACACTCAACGTCGACGGTGACGTCTCCCACGCTCAGCTCTATCTCTAGGTCGGTCAGAGTCAGCTCCTATAACAATTAAATACACCATCAAGATATTACCACTATGCCAAGACATTGATAATATAAATATCGAATGTTTATTAATAATTAAACTCATGAGCGGATCCCGATGTCTGGGCAACAGGAAGTCGTCCAGGTGGAGTAAGAGGAAGGATCTCAGTATCCGAGTCAATGTCGTCTGCAAATACGAATAATAGCAATTATTTTTTCCGATATTCAAATCTTTAAATACAAGTATAAATGAATAAAAGCGGTCAAAACGGTCTTTCGTGTTCGAATTTGGAAAAACGGGCAACATAATCGAAATCAGGACGTCAAAAAACATAAAATAGCCATTTTCTAAAAAAGTCAACGGTCAACGTTGACGCCAACCGACTATTTATAAGATAGACCTATTCGGTTCTGTCAACCCGGTTCCGTTTTTTGGACCGGTTCAGACCGGTTCAACATAAAATCCCTAATTCAAAAATTAGGGCACAACATCCCCCCGATTCCTCACCGCCAGTGACCTATCACATCAAAATCCGACGAATTTCCGAGACCCACATACACACACAACTTACACGCGGGAAAGGAACAATTGAGACCCAACAAATTTGCAAAAATAAACAAGACAACGGAAGCGTGAGGGATTTCTGAAGCAACCGAAAAGCTTACCGATGAGTTTTGGGCAAAGGGCGGCCGACGAGGGTTAGTTGACGAGTGGGTTATGGTCGGACAACAAAGGGAAGATGAATGATGGTGCCGGACCGTCGAACGAACGGTGTTTGACCCTTGGCCGGACGGAAAATAGAGAAAGGGGGTTTCTTTTCTTTTACTTGCACAAGACGTTGAAGGAGAGGGAAGAAAACGGCCAAAACCAGAGAAAATGGTTGAAAGGTTCTATTTATACCCTAAGAAAAGGGTTAATTACAGAGCGTGCCATTATACTTTCTAGGGTTTATGAAACGACACTTAAGTTTTGCAATCGTTACAATTTTATCAGTGAAATTTTGAATATTCCCAATTTATTCACTAAAACTTAATTAAGTTTTCAATTGAAATTCCCAATTATTAGGGTTTTCAATTTAGGGCAAAATTGGGGTGTTACACAAACAGTGTGAAAGATTTACACAACTTTCCATTATTAAATAATGAAGTTTTAATCTCTATATGTAAACTATAAAACTATAAATCTTAAATTTTAAATTCTAAACCCACAATTCATAACTTCTAAAATTAATAAATTTATATAAATTAAATTTTATTCCATTTGTGTATTAAAATATATTTTTTATAAATAGGAGCATTATAGGAAAGTGTGTTCAAAGAATTAGATATGAATTTGGATCCAAAAAGGATTCCAATCGTTAAATTCGTTAAAACTAAAAACTTTTGAGGTTGGCTTTTCATGTTATCTTCCTTTTATCCATATCTTCCTTTTTATTTTTTCATTTATCACTTCGGGATGCACAAATTCTCTTTAAGTTGTATTTTTTATGCATAACGTTAGAAAATGCTCTTAATATTTGACTGAAAAATTATTTTAATTTTTTAAGTACATTAATCTTTAATATTTTATCTTAAGTTAAAATAGTTAATCTTTGAATAAAAATTGTTAGTTAATTAACGGAAGATTACTTGACATGGTGTGGGAAATCTCCATGGCAATGCATACTAACATAACAATGACAAATAAACAAAGGTCATGACTTGACATAATGACACGCAAGTAAAACTAAAATTATATAAAATAAAATTTAATTTTTTTCTGATGATGTGTTATTCTGTCAGTCATATAAAGTTGTTTATCGTTAGTTGATTACAGTTTTCGTTCACGGAATGACCATTTTGACTCAAAATAAAACGTTGAGTGTTAAAATGTTTTCATTCACGGAATGACATTTTTTATAATCATGTTTGATCGGTTTGTCGTTATATTAATTTGAAGTAAATATTATAATAATTTATTAAGGAGGTGATACTTCTAATTTAATTTGTTTTATTCGTAACATAAGAATTTGAATTCTATACATTATTTAAATTATCTAATATCTTCTTCCGCTAAAATAATTAATAGTTAGTCTTTTAAGTTATACATAAATAAATTTATTATATGTTCGAATTATTTTGAGTCTAACCAAAATTAATTGGTTTAGTTGCTAAGGATACTCATTCTGCTCCATCTTGTATAGGTTCGAATCTCGGAATGAGAATATAATATCTCTCTATTTAAACAAAAAATTTGATCAAATTGTAATACCCTAATTCAATTTACAATATATAACATAAAAGTATAACATAGCTGCTTATCTATCCTTTTTGCCATTCCTAACCGACCAATTGAATCAGTGTAATAAAAAGCAAGAAGCTTGTTGATAATTAAAAAGAATATTTATTTGGACCATTAGAAATTGGACCATAAATTCATCTAGTAAAATAATTCGTTCGGTTATTTTAAAATAGAATAAAAATTAGATTCTAATGTTATAAATTATATAAATTTAAAAATTGTTTTGTGATAATTTTTTATAATATTTAATTTAAATTAACCAGTAAAAAGATTTAAAATGATGACATTAACAAAAAGAAAACTCTTATTTACATATAGCTTTTAATCGTTAAAGAACTCAATTCGAACAAAAATAGTATAACTGGTTTAAATTTGAATCATGGTTCAACCCGTTTCATGAGTAAGCAAAAACTTGTTATTAAGGATGGAGTAAATAATTAAGATAAATAGAGACAATGTACAATTAAACCCTTATATTATTTTAGTCAAAATCCATATGACTCCGTCATTGTTTATCAAACAATCCCTGGGACAGAGGGATCAAGGGCATAAGTCTCTATTATAAAACTTAAATATCCGATAAATTTTGATTTAATAATAATTTGACCCTTGTTTAAAATTTAAAGTTATTTAGTTATAAATAAACACTGACAAAATTAAAGAAGGGTAGATTCGTCCCCCAATAGTTTTATTCTAATAGCAATTTAGGTTCATGTAAAACTTTAAAAGCCCTTATAATTTTAAATTTTAGTCATTCGACCCTCTCAACGTTCGATCTTGAAATCGATTTCACATTCATTTGATTCTTAAACTTCTTTGTCCGATTCAATAATACTGAAACTCAACTTTTTGATAAAAACAAGTACAAAAACGCGATGTTTTGTTCAAATCATAAGTCAAATTTAAATGATAATTTAAATCGAAGAGTCAAGTTAAGACAAAATTAAGGTACCAAAATATATATTAACCCAAATAAAAAGTTTGGGTCAATTTAAAAAGTCTTAAGGAATCAAGCCCTTGTTTTTTTATTCCGAGATTGGAATCAAACTTTAGACGCGACATAATCTATAACCAAAGAACTAAACATCTATTTCCATTAATTTCAATTGCCGTTTGGATTATTCTAGTTGCCAGAATTTAATTACTATATTACACAATCATAGTATTATTCTATAAATCGACTTTCCAAACTACGAGACGACGTCGTACTCTGTTTCCGACATGAAAGCTGTTGCAAAAGCTGAAGTTGGTGAGTTTAGCATGTGGTCGAGGACTATGTCGTTGTCGTTTTCAGTTCTTTTGACGAATCGGCCTTTGATTCATGGCCTTGATTCGGCGTAGGCCTTCCGGGAAGCGCATCGGATTGTTTTCTCGAATTATCGGTTCTTCCTCTTCCCTTTGTACCTTAAAAATCCAGCCTCGCGGTCGGTTCTGTAGACTTGGGAAGCTTGGTTGGCGGTCGGAGTTGACGAGATGGGTACGTTTGGATCGGCCATGGTTGGAACTATTCCCACTTCAAGTGACGAATATGAAACCTGAAAGTTGTATATAATTTGGTCAAATTGGGATTTTAGTACCTCTGTTATGATTACTTTTGAAATTAATCCTATACTTTAATTGAAGTAAAGAATTTAAGCCTTTACTAACTAGGGATGGGCATGACACGGAGATTCGACCGATCTAATTTTAAGAGTTGGGATATAAAAAAAATAGATTTAGGTTGGGTTGGGTCGGGTCGGGTTTATATTTAGAGTAAAAATATTTAATTTGACCCAACATGAGATAATTATGTAATTCACTAATATATTTAGGGATAAAATTACGAGTCAGGTTTTTTCGCGTCGAGTCAACTCGAGTTTTGCTCACCCCTACTTATGGGCAAGTAAAAACTTTTCATGCAATCCTAATCATGCTCGAACATAAATATATGATTATGAAATGATTAAAATAATAAAATTTCATACACAACATGAACAAAATATAAATATAATATGAAAGTGGCGGTAGAGTTAAGGGTTGTGTTTGCTAGCTTGAGTATCTCGCGAGATGGAGGTCTTGTGGCTGAATTTCAAGTCAAACCATCTCTGGTTCAGTTAATAAAGGATAAGCAGTTGTTGGACGATTTCTTGGTGCCACATGTTCAGGATATTGCTGAGGGTAGATCATCGAATTTCTGTTTTAATGATGATAGAGTTATATTTTTCGGAGGATGGGTAGTAGTGCCGAATGATATAGAGTTGAGGCGTACTATTCTGACCGAAGCTCATTGTAGTCCTTTTGCTACGCACCCTTGTAGTACAAAGATGTATCGTGATATGAAGGATGAGTGCTATTTGGTGGGGTTGAAGAAAGATGTTGCGGAATATGTGAGTAAGTGTATGGTTTGTCAGCGGGTTAAAGCTGAGCATCAGTTTCCTTCAGGGTTGTTGCAACCGTTGAGGATTCCTGAATGGAAGTGGGAAAGAGTCACCATGGACTTTGTGTCCGGTTTACCTTTGTCGTCATCGAAGAAGAATTCAGTGTGGGTGATTGTGGATCGCCTTACAAAGTGTGTGCATTTCTTACCTGTGCATACCACGTATACCTTGGATAAGCTTGCAGAGTTGTACATTGCTGAAATTGTGCGTCTGCATGGGGTACCAAAATCTATAGTGTCGGATAGAGATCCGAGGTTCACATCGCGATTTTGGGAGTGTTTTAATCAAGCTTTGGGTACGCGGCTGTACTTTAGTACTTCTTATCATCCATAGTCGGATGGACAATCTGAGCGTGTTATCCAAGTGCTTGACGATATGTTGAGGTGTTGTGTGATTGAGTTTCAAGGTTCTTGGGAGAAGCATTTGCCTTCGGTGGAGTTTGCTTATAATAATAGCTACCGGGCAAGTATTCAAATGGCACCTTATGAAGCCTTGTATGGGAGGAAGTGAAGAACTCCTCTATGTTGGGCTGAAAAAGGTCAGAAATTGGTCTTGATGTCGGCTTTGTTGAAAAGAACCACCGAGGAGGTGAAGCTCATTTGTGAGAAGTTAAAGGCAGCTTCTTATCGATAGAAGTCTTACGCGGATTTGAAGCGTAAGGAGATTGAGTTTGTGGTGGGTGATCGTATGTTCTTGAAGGTTTCACAAGAGTTAGAGAAGATAGAACGTGTGGGTCCTCTTGCGTATAAGTTGAGGCTACCACAAGAGTTAGAGAAGATACATGATGAGTTTCATGTCTCCATGCTTCAGAGGTATAGATCGGATCCTTCGCATGTTATGCATGTTGAAGAAGTTGAGTTGAATCCAGATTTGACCTATGATGAGGAGCCGGTTGAGATTCTTGATTCGGACATCAAAGTTCTTCGTGGTAAGACCATTGAATTGGTTAAGGTGTTGTGGAAGCATCGTGGTGTTGAGGAAGCCACGTGGGAAAGAAGAGATGATATGAAGAAGTAGTTTCCTTACCTTTTTCCCCCAGGTAAATTTCGAGGACGAAATTTCTTAAGAGGGGGAGAGTTGTAGCACCCCAGTTTTGGGCTTAGAAGTTTAGGGTCTGAACCGGACCGGTCTGAGAAACGGTTCGAATATAAAAGGGAGTTTTAGGGAACACCTAGTTCAAGATGCTTTAAAAATATAGAAAAATATCTGAAAATCCTCATTTAATATATATAAGTGAATGGTGAAATCAATTTTACAAAATATGGTTTGGAAATACTACATTTCGATGTAGTGACCAAATAGCAGTTTTTACAAAATTTAGTAGTGGCTGTTTTCATCAGATTTTTACTTAATTTGGGTGATTTAATTAATGATTTAATTAAATAAAATAAAGGTGATAAACTACCTTTGACTTTCATAACCACTTTTCTCTAATTTTCTCTCATTTCATTTTCTCTCAAAATCCTATCAACTAAACACTTTTTCTCCAGCAAAATTCACTTTGATTTTCACTTCATTTGATGAGATTTCCATCACTCATTGATTCCTAATCAATCTTTCATCAAATCTATTTGTTTTCTACATCGAATTTTCATGGAAACTTGCCCAAATCAAGAAGAAATCATCTTTTAGAGGTAACATTGTTCCTCTCCTCTAAATACTCAGTTCTTTACTGAAATTCCCAAGTTGTCAACCCTTTATTAAAGGTTTATGAATGGTTTTAATGTTGGAAACAAGATTTTTCCTTAAAACTCAAGATTTTGGAAGATATCTTGAAGATTTTCGTGGTAATTGATTGGGCTCTGTTTTGAGATTGTTTTCTAATGTGTTTTGGATGTTAAATGATGTTAGGAATGAGGTTTTATCAATCCAATCCCGAATAGGTTGTTTTCCTTATGTTTTTGCTTGTGAAAATGGTGGGTTTTGTGGTGATATTGGTGTTCTGTTAAAGCTGGGGGTGTACAGACGAGTTTAGGATTGTTTTTTATGTTAATTAATGTTTAGAAATGTTTAGAAGTGATGGATCTTGGCTGGGTTATGTTTTGGAAAAGTTTGGAGGTGATTTCGGTTGTGTTAGATAACCTAAATGTTGGGTTTAGGTAGATCAGCGAGTTTAGGAGTGTTGGTTGAAGATTTCAATGCATGATGTTGCATTAATCCTCTGCTTTTACGTGTCTAAAACATGGGAGACATCTTTGGACACTTTTGGAGTTGACCCGGAAGCTTAATTGGCGTTTCGGCAAGCAAATGAAAAGAAATTGGTGAGTGCGATTGGGTTAGAAGTCCACGAGGACAAAAATACAAGGTTTGGGGATTTAGGAGAGATTTGACACACCTTCCTAAATCCGGAAGTAAGTATGGTTTGAATTGCTCTCTTTAAAGTGATGTTTGCCCCTAAAATGCTTTTACATGCTCATGGTTTGAGATTGATAAATTCCTACTGTTTTTGTACATGATTCATGGCTTGAGATTATGCTTGTAGAGATGTCATGAGATGGCATGTTGCATTGAAGAGATTTGAGCTTTTTGTTTGAAGCAAAGTATGATTCATGTTCTGAAATGTGATGAGAAAACCCTAAACTCTCTTTACCAATAATGTAGATAATTGAGGTGTTTTCGGGCATCTAGGAAGCTAATTTCATCCAAGGAAGTCTGAGCTCATGTATGGTGAAGTTTTCATACACTTTAGTTTTGATAGATTGGCAATGGGAAACCAAGAATTGTATTTGGGAGATATGTTAAACTCCCTAGGGTTGTGGCATGTTTGCTTTGGCTGGTTCGAATTGTAAATGGCCTTAATTGCTTGTTTTGAGGTTGGATTGCCTATTTATGATTTGATATTAGGAAGCATGCCTCTAGACTAGTGAGATTTCATGTTTGATGCTATGAATGTGTTTAAGAGTTCTAGATATGTACCTTATATGTTTTCTGATTTGTTGGTATGATTAGAGAGTCTTTGGGATGTGTTTCAATGAGTTTATGAAGGAAAAACCAGCAGTTGCTGCAGTTTCTGGGCAAACCGTATCGAAACACCCTCTAATGTTTCGAAACGGGGGCCCTGTAATGGCCTTCGTGTTTCGAAACGTTCGAGGCTATTTCGAAACGATTTGGCTACTGAAATGCCATGTTTCGGAACTGGTCTCGAAACACACCCGCGTACCAAAACGGTCAACACCGTTTCGATCCAGCGTTTCGATACGACATGTGGGTGTTTCGAAACGGGTGACCATTGGACACAGATTTGAATTGCTATGATGTTTGCATGTTTTACACTTTAGTCCTAAATGTTGGGATTGCAATTGCTTGAGCTTGAGATGTCCAACTAAGATGAAATTTGGTAGAGAAGCATGTAACATGACTAATTTCATAATGGTAAACTTAATATCAATGAAGACCTTCGAATTTACAGAAATTACATTTTGGTCCCTAAACCCGTGTAAAGTGCAATTGATTCCCTATATGATATCTGTTTGCTATGCCTTTCTCAATCGTATCTTGTGAGTACTCACTTAGGGTTAACATGTATCTAGACAATATTAAAAAGGAAAAAAAGGGTCGTGAATCAAGGTTGACTTTTTGGTTGACTTTGGTTTTCCCCGTGTAATCTTCGTAGTTTGGGTCAATCGTCTAGGCTGGGCTAAGGGGGTTACATTGTGTTTCAGAGATAAAGTTGTAGTACTTGAAGATGTTGAGTTGAGACATCTGATTCTGAGCGAAGCACATTCGAGTCCTTTTTCTATGCATCCGGGTAGTACTAAGATGTACCGTGATTTGAAGAATGATTATTTCTGGGTTGGTTTGAAGAAGGATGTAGCCGAGTATGTGAGTCGTTGTATGGTTTGTTAGAGAGTGAAGGCAAAACATCAGGTTCCTTCAGGTTTGTTACAGCCTTTGAAGATTCCGGAATTAAAATGGGAGAGGATCTCTATGGACTTTATGTCGGTGTTACCGTTGTCTCCTTCGAAGAAGAATTTTGTTTGGGTGATAGTTGATAGGTTCAATAGGTGTGCTCACTTCTTATCAGTGAACACTACAGATTCTTTAGACATGATAAAGGGGTACGTTGCTTCAGAAACAACGCTCCTTGTTCGTAAACGGATCTAGGATCGTAGCAAACATTTCTCTGCAATAAAACACAAGAATGGACGTTTTTAGATAGTTAAAATAAAAAAGAAACAAAAAAAAGGACAGAATCAAGGTGTAGGAATTTCTGGACAGATTTGGACTCGAACAAGATGAAGGCTTCAACGGGTTTTCATGGCTGTTACGGAGACCACAATATGGCAGAAACGTTGCTGGAAAATCAGGGAAAGTTTGGCAACGTTAAACTCGAAAGAACTCGAACAATCTGCTGAACGAACCCGAATCGAATCTGTCTAACGTCAAAGACGCAAAGCTCGAAAGAACCTGCACAATATACTGAGCAAACCCGAATCGAATATGCTTCACGTCGGAGGACTTGTACCCACTAGATAGCGATCTAGGAACCCGAAGTATCAAGTAAATTTGACAAATCAAAACAAAGTCTGAAATGTCAAAAGATAGTTCTAAAAAGAACCGAACAAGAGAAACTCTCTCAAAAATTTTATTTCCAAAAATATCTTCCTAAATTACATTGTTTAAACACATATATATAGGTACAAGGGCTGCCAAATTTGTTTAAGTTGTGTGGCTGATATTAAAAGGAGTTTAAAAATTGAATTTGAGTGAAAATAACTCCTTTTGGGCGGACTCAATTGGCAGACACAAGTTTAGGCGCCCAAAACACATGAAAATCACATTTAACATGTGATTTTTATGTTTGAAATTCAAACATAACCACTCGGGCTTATCCTTTCTTGCAAATGGCATATAATGAAGGAGAAAACGGGCTGATTCGGCTGCACATTCACACACATGTGTCATGCTGCCACGTTGGTGCTAGAGATGACTGGATGCCACCTTGGCTGCCACATGTGCACTAGCACACTCCCTGATATGCAAGACGCTTTTCAGCTACTTCTGGACTTGTCAGCTAAAGTTGAGCTAGTGGAGCTAAAGTTGAGCTGACTGGAAATGAGCTGAGCTGAAACGAACTAGCTGAAAGTGTGGTGAGCTGAAAATGAGCTGGTTGCACTCTCCTGAGCTAGATTTGAGCTGCATATGCTCACTTGAGCTGAAGTGGAGCTGCATATACTCACTTGAGCTAGTGTCCTCCTACGTACCTATGTCAAAAGGCAACAAACATCCATCAAAGCATTGTAAACTTAATGGAAACAATAATACAAATCGTAAACAAGTGCACAATTATTTATTAACACACAAACACACCATAAGTTATATCACACTTATTCAAAACACACCAAACATACTATATACATAGTAAACACACTGATATAAATAATATAAGTATAAGAAATGTTACACATCAGTATGTAACAAATGAAAAAGCAAACTTCCCTGAAAGTTTGAAGTTGCATCGTTGGGTGGCATAAACGTGCTCACATCATCCCCCCCTTCTTTAATGCGTTTTGTCCCCAAATCGACCCTCATTACAAAAGGGAACAATTTCGACTTTCGCTTGGCGGGGAACTTCCTCATCCTTCTTGCTCGGCACATATGCCATCCTCTTGAATCAATTTCTCTTAAAATGAATACAAATGGAAATGCCTTCTTTCTTGTACCAACAGTAGCAACCTTGGGAACTTCACATGGCATCACCTTATTAACCTGCAAGTTAGAAGAAGAAATAGAAGAAAATGACGAATCAGATAATACTTGTAAATTTGCTTTCTTCTTTTCGTATTCATTCTTCTCTTTGTTGGCCTTCCAAGCAGCAATACTCGCTTTCAAACGAACTTCGTCTTCATATACTTCACTTGGAGTCATAGATGCCAAAGTTACCTTTTTGCCTTCATGAGTAAAAGAGTATCGATTGGTGTAACAATCGTGCAAAACTCTCTTATCATACTGCCACGGTCTTCCTAACAACAAATGACAAGTATCCATAGAACAAACATCACAAGTTACCTCATCCTTGTATTTTCCAATGAAAAATGGTATAACAACTTGTTCGGTAACTTTGATTTCAACACCATCATTCAACCATTGTAACTTGTACGGATTGGGATGCGTGGTCGTCTTCAGTCCTAACTTGTCAACCATGAGAGTACTAGCAACGTTAGCACAACTACCACTATCAATAATCACAATACATACCTTGTCGTTCACGTTGCATCTCGTATGGAAGAGTTTGTTTCGTTCTGGTTCATCCTGTGATGGTTGATCATTCAAACTTCTCTTGTCAACAAGTGCTTCACCGATAGCCAATGTCTGCACATTGCCATCATTTATCTCTTCATGGATAGAATGGGAACCACCCCATCTAATATATCCAATTGAGAATGTATAGGTTTCAATGCATTAACAATCACTTGTTGCATCATCCGCTCTAAGGCTTGCATCTGGAGATTCAGTGGTTGTTCACCTAAATTATCATCAGAACCTTCCATGTTGAAAAACCAAAACAACAAACAAGAACACACAATATATATATATATATATATATATATATATATATATATATATATGTTAGTGAAATAAAATAAAAAATGGACCTCACTACACACTCAACAAAATCTCACAGATCGCTCCAAGGAAAGATCACTCAACAATTGCACTCAAACACTCGTGTTTCACTCGGGAGAATACTTGAATGGCTCTTTTTGTCTCCCCATCTGTTCTCACACGCTCAATTCCCTTTTACACTCGATCTCTCGCAATCAGTTCTTTAAGGAACTAACTCGATCTTTCGGACTTGTTAACTGTGTCAAACTTACAAGATAATATAATAGGTAAACAAACAAATGGTTAAAGGACAAATAGGGAATGTTAGGTGAAATAAAAAAAAAAGGCTGAAAAATAAAAAAAAAATAAGAAGGCTGGAAATTGGAGATGAAACAACATAAAATAAAGGCTGATAAAAATGAAGGAAAAAGAAACAACTTACTGCAAAAGAAATGCTTACAACGACCCTATCACCGAACAAACAAGAAGAAGTTGTTTCGGGTGATTTCGAAGCATTCCATAGCAAATTTGAACATCCTTCATCATTTTCACGAACCAACAACACATATGAACGTAAAAATACACCAAATATTCGAATATGATTTTTTTGAATTTTTTTGAATTTTTTTTGTGACTTTGACTTTTTTTTCTTTTTTTCAGAATTTCGATTTTTTTTTTACTTTTGTATTATTATTTTTTTATTTCTTGTAGTGCAGAAAGTACTATAATCCAACCTGGCTCTGATACCATATGATAAAGGGGTACGTTGCTTCAGAAACAACGCTCCTTGTTCGTAAACGGATCTAGGATCGTAGCAAACATTTCTCTGCAATAAAACACAAGAATTGACGTTTTTAGATAGTTAAAATAAAAAAGAAACAAAAAAAGAAACAAAAAAAGGAGAGAATCAAGGTGTAGGAATTTCTGGACAGATTTGGACTCGAAGAAGATGAAGGCTTCAACGGGCTTTCATGGCTGTTAGGGAGACCACAATATGGCATAAACGTTGCTGGAAAATCAGCAAAAGTTTGGCAACATTAAACTCGAAAGAACTCGAACAATCTGCTGAACGAACCTGAATCGAATTTGTCTAACGTCAAAGACAGAAAGCTCGAAAGAACCTGCACAATCTACTGAGCAAACCTGAATCGAATATGCTTCACGTCGGAGGACTTGGACCCACTAGATAGCGATCTAGGAACCCGAAGTATCAAGTAAATTTGACAAATCAAAACAAAGTCTGAAATGTCAAATGATAGTTCTAAAAAGAACCGAACAAGAGAAACTCTCTCAAAAACTTTATTTCCAAAAATATCATCCTAAATTACATTGTTTAAACACATATATATAGGTACAAGGGCTGCCAAATTCGTTTAAGTTGTGTGGCTGATATTAAAAGGAGTTTAAAAATTGAATTTGAGTGAAAATAACTCCTTTTGGGCGGACTCAATTGGCAGCCACAAGTTTAGGCGCCCAAAACACATGAAAATCACATTTAACATGTGATTTTTATGTTTGAAATTCAAACATAACCAATCGAGCTTATCCTTTCATGCAAATGGCATATAATGAAGGAGAAAACGGGCTGATTCGGCTGCACATTCACACACATGTGTCAAGCTGCCACGTGGGTGCTGGAGATGACCGGATGCCACCTAGGCTGCCACATGTGCACTAGCACACTCCCTGATATGCAAGATGCTTTTCAGCTACTTCTGGACTTGTCAGCTAAAGTTGAGCTGACTGGAAATGAGCTGAGCTGAAACGAACTAGCTGAAAGTGTGATGAGCTGAAAATGAGCTGGTTGCACTCTCCTGATTTAGATTTGAGCTGCATATGCTCACTTGAGCTGAAGTGGAGCTGCATATAGTCACTTGAGCTAGTGTCCTCCTACGTACCTATGTCAAAAGGCAACAAACTTCCATCAATGCATTGTAAACTTAATGGAAACAATAATACAAATCGTAAACAAGTGCACAATTATTTATTAACACACAAGCACACTATAAGTTATATCAAACTTATTCAAAACACACCAAACATACTATATACATAGTAAACACACTGATATATATAATATAAGTATAAGAAATGTTACACATCAGTATGTAACAAATGAAAAAGCAAACTTCCCTGAAAGTTTGAAGTTGCATCGTTGGGTGGCATAAACATGCTCACATCAAGACAAGTTGGCGAATTTGTACATTCGCGAGATTGTGAGATTTCATGGAGTTCCGTAGTCTATTGTATCAGACAAAGATCTGAGATTCATTTCGAGGTTCTGGAGTTGTTTGCATAGTGCCCTAGGTAGTCGTTTGCATTTCAGTACTTCTTATCATCCGCAGTTAGATGGACAGTCAGAGCGAGTGATACAAATATTAGAGGATATGCTTCATTGTTGTGTGATTGACTTCTAGGGTTCTTGGGAGAAGCACTTGCCTTTTAGTTGAGCTTGCTTACAACAACAGTTACCAGGCTAGTATACAAATGGCTTCTTATGAGGCTCTGTATGGTAGACGATGTAGGACTCTGATCTGTTGGGCTGAAACGAGTCAAAGATTGTTACATATGCCGAATTTGCTTAAGGGTACCACCGACAAAGTGAAGTTGATTTGCGACCATTTGAAAGCCACTCTCGACCGTTTGAAATCTTATGCAGATTTGAAGAGAAAAGAGATTGAGTTCTCAGTGGGTGAGAAAGTGTTTCTGAAAGTATCTCCGTGGAAGAAGGTAATGCGATTTGGCCGGAAAGGTAAGTTGAGTCCGAGGTTTATTGGTCCGTATGAGATACTTGAGCGGATTGGGCTTGTAGCTTACCGTTTGAGATTTCCTTCTGAGTTAGAGAAGAACCATGATGTGTTTCATGTGTCGATGCTTAGGAGATATATAACAGATCCATCTCATGTTATGCCTGTTAAGGAGATAGAGTTGAATCCGAATTTGTCTTATAATGAAGAACCTGTTGAGATACTTGCTTCTGATAGCAAGGTGTTGCGTGGCAAAACCATAGAGTTGGTCAAGGTGTTGTGGAGATATAAAGGTGTGGAAGAGGCCACTTGGGAGAGGAAAGTTGATATGCTTGAGCATTTTCCGTACTTGTGTCCGTCAGGTAATTTCAGGGATGAAATTCCTTAAGTGGGGGAGAGTTGTAACCCCCGGGTTTGGGGGCCGGGTGAAAATAATATTAAAATAATATTTCAGGTTTAAGTTTTATAATTAAAATAATAAAATATTTTGTGGGCTTCGTGTTTGAAAAATAATTAAAGTCTATGTTGGGCCTTTCTTCTAAGTCCAAATTCCATGGACTTTAGGAGACGAAAGTTTTTAGCCATTTCATTAATGGCATAATGGGAAATAGGATTTCTTTGATAAATTAAAGCAAAAACAAAAGAAGAAGACATGTGCTCATCTTCTTCCTCACTCTCATTTCAAACTCAACGACCAAAAGAGCTCTCTTCTCCATTTTTACTATTCCATTACATCCTTTGCTCCTTGTTGGTGATTTTCCAAAAGATAATTGCATTTTTGACTTGGCCTTATCTTCCTCTTCATTTTGATGCCATTAGTTTTCATTAAAACCATGTATTTTTATATTTTGGGTTTTCAAAGAATTTGTCAAAGATTGAAGCTTTATGAATTTCTAACAAAGCTTTTGATTATTTATTGTTAGGTAAGTTGTTTATAACCCATAAGGTCCAACATATGTGAATTTTAAAGAGTTTTACAATGATTCTCGGATTTGGGTTTTAGAAGCATTTAAGTGTGTTAAAAAGGTTGAAATCATTAGTTTTGGACTGGGTTTCATGGCTGCTCGGGTTTAAAGTTTTGGGGTTGTTCTTAGCTTGAATCTCTTGTGTTTTATGCTTGATTAGTGTTATGGGTTTGCTACATTGATGTGTGATCTGATTTGAGTTTGTTTTGATTGTGTTGAGTTGATTAGAAGCAAGAAATTGTGTTGGTGAAGCATCTAGAACAAATCTTGAATCGTTGGAAGCTTGATCAGCTAGTGTGTTGAGCTTGGAATAGTCGGTGAGTGGTTAAATGTTTTTAAATGGTTTTCGAGTATTGGTTCAAGCCTGTGGACTAGGTCGGGCTTGGTAGACCCACCTAGAGTTGGGATTAGAGTGGTAGCCTAATCCCAAGCTTTAGTTAGAGACTTTGGTTGAACTCTAATTGTTGTCTTTGCCTCATGTTTAATTGTGTTTATGGTGGATATGTATATTGTGTTATACATGTATGTTGAGGCATGGTTTTGATGCATTGTGATATGCATGTGGATTGTGCATGATGGTGATCATGGTGAGTACGTGCTAAGCACGGAAGTTGTTATGAAATGATGTTGTGAATTGTGTTTAGTATTGTAACTAGTATGCTTGGGTACAATGATCGATCATTAGGATGTTTAGTGTGCACACGTGAGTCAAATGCGCGCGTTGTCTTAGTGATGGTAGTTATCAAGATGGAGTACGGGTTCGCCCGGAAAACCTTCATATATATATATGTTAGTCGGTGTTGAGTGTAATCTCATCGACGGGTGTGAGGACGAGTGGAATCCCCTCCGCATGAACGGTTATGAGTGTAATCCCACCGTAAGGTAATGATTGTTGTTGGATGTGAGTTCCAACGGTTATCCGCGTATTCGAGTCATAGCTAGGTGCCAATATGATTTGAGATGTGTTGCGAATATGGATTAATATATGTGTTTAGATATGATGTGTATATGGACTTGTTGAGCATGGCATAATATTGAATATATGTTCATGCATCATGTGTATTTTGGCTCATGTGGATTGAAGGTAAGAACATGCATTTTACCTTGGTTGTGCTAGTACTTGGACCCTGCATTGTCGAGGTTTCTTTTAATGAGCTTACCCTCACTAAGCTTTATGCTTACACTCTCTTTTGTTCGACAATGTAGATCCATAGTTCATGGGTTGCTAGTGCAAGAAGGGGGCCTCCAAGTGTGCTTTGTGGTCCTATCTTAGCTTTCAAGTATAGACATTTAAGTTTTAAGGTGTAATAGTCAAGCAATGGGATATGTATTTCTTGCTTTGAGCTTTTGAAGTATGTTGGTGTTGGTTTGTTTAGGAGCACGTTTAGACTCCTTTATGATGTTGTTGGCCTTGTGCCTTTATGGATTCCTAAGTGTATGTTTGTTGAAGCATGAATCTTAAATTTTATGTATGAAGCATGTGTTGAATGATGTTAATTCCTTTAATGTATGGCTTCTTTATGTTTGGTGTGTTAAGCATGCTTGTAGATGTTTGGTTTGCCTTAGAGTTGTTGTATGTGTGTTGTGGGAGGTTTTAGTGGAGTTTTGGGAAAACCTTGTGCCATAAACCAGCTAAAACCAATCTGAAGATAGAGGGCGTTTCGAAACGGTTGGTCCCATCTCGGTACGGTCCCTTTGTTTTTGGTCAGGCGTTTCGGTACGCTAGGGGCCGTTTCGATACGATTTTGTTATTGGAAATTTGAGAATTTGACGATAAAATGAAGTATCGAAGCGAGCTTTAATGTTTCGGAACAACCTTCGTATCGTTGACCACAAGAAGTTGACCATTGAGGGTGTTTCGATACGGACCACCCCTGTTTCGAAACGGTCTCCTCGGTTTGACTTTGGCCAGTTGACCTAGTCAAGGCGTATCGAAACACCCTATGGGCGTTCCGATTCGGCCTGCTGTTTAAGTTTAAAATGGGATGTTTTAATTGGACGATTTGGTTGTATACCTCATTGTTTCTTCTACTGTTGCTTTTATCACATAGGACTTAATATTAGATCTAGGCAAGATAATATAAATGAAAAAGTTTTCTCGGGTTGTTAACCGAAGTGGAGCCTTAACGGGTTTCGCCTCGGTTATCCTCGTATAGCCCGCTCGGACCGGTCAAGCATCCGGAGTGGGACGAGGGGGTTACATGCAAACGGGCATAGAAAAATCCTCCTCCCTCTCACGACACCAAGCACACAAACCTTGCTGCTCATCCAACACGATGCCACAAAGCTTCATAAAATCAAAGGTTGGTAAACGGCGCAGCCATGTGAACCACAAAAACGCCTTAACCTTTGGAGGTACGAGGACTTTCCACGCAAAACACTCATCGAAATCGCTCCCTCTCACCTTGTCCAACATAAGCAGACGTGATAGAGCCTTTACTGAAAAGGTCCCGTGCGTATCAGGTGTCTAGACTAACATATCAACTGCACCATGTCGTAACCTCACAGGTCCCAAGAGCGAGATGAGCACCCGAAGTTGTCGAAGCTCAAACGAACGCAAGCCTCGATGAAAGAAACTCTCCAAGCGGTCATGCTGAAAGTTACCCCCATCGGAAAGGTCAGCGACCAAAGCCAAATGATTCACCACTATCGAAAATAACTATGGGGATATATCCTTCAATGGTTTCTCAACACACCACACATCATACCAAAATAAAACTCACGAACAATCACCAACCTTCCAAACAAAACTAGTCTCACCCATGAACTTTTGCACACTATCAGAGCTCAGAGTTTTGACAATCTGCTTCCAATAGGCAGAGTTAAATCGCCACCACTGGGCTGCATCGCCATATTTTTCCACGATGATGGCCCTCCACAAAGACGATTCATCCCTAGCATACTGCCAAGACCATTTTGCCAATAACGCTCTATTTCCAACCTCCAAATGCGCAACCCCCAACCCACCAAGATGACGTGGCTGACAAACCAAACTCTAGCTTACTCGACACATTTTCCGTTGTAAACTCACCCCACTCCACTAAAAAGCACGCTTCACTTTATCTTTTGATGCAATAACACCCTTCGGCACCGGAAACAAACCCATATAATAAACTAGAAGTGACGAATGAACAGAGTTTACCAATGTGACGCGAGCAACAAAAGATAAAGATGTTTGTTTCCAACCAGTGAGCTTTCGTCCAACAAAAAATAATTAAGATACATAGAGACAATGTACAATTAACCATTAAAAAAGAGATATAGTTCATATGAATTTAAAAATAAGAGGTCAAATAAGTAAATATCCCTTATATTTTTTAGTAAAAACCCATATGACTCTGTCATTGTTTATCATACAATCCATGGGACGGAGGGATCAAGGGCATAAGTCCCTATTATGAAACTTAAATATCCGATAAATTTTTATTTAATAATAATTTGACCATTGTTTAAAATTTAAAGTTATTTAGTTATAAATAAACACTGACAAAATTAAAGAAGGGTAGATTCGTGTCCCCAATAGTTTTATTCTAATAGTAATTTAAGTTCATGTAAAACTTAAAAAGGGGCTTTTTATGTTTTCTAAGGGCTTTATAAGGGTTGTAAAACTTAAAAAGCCCTTATAATTTTAAAATTTAGTCCCTTTTCAAGTCCATATTACTCAGTTCTCTCTCTTTGGCCGCTATCAAATTAGCATAGTACCGCAACACCAATCAGCAACGCGATTCACTGCCTCTGGTTTGCACTTGGAGACTACGAAACCTTGTGTATTAACACTTGCAATCATCTTTTAAATTAGAAGTGAAAATGGATTAGATTTGATGTGTGCACACCATGTGTTTGTGAATATTTTCTGAATAAAACTGTGTGCACAATTGAAGTTTCAAGTAAGAATTAGAGGCGTGCACGCAACCTTAATAGTGAGGAAAATGAGCTTGGGAAATCAGATTCAAAGAGTTTGGACGGTTTTGTATCAAACTTACCGGGGCAACTACACTGGCAAGGCGTTTGGAAAGTTTTCGACAGACATCGAGTGGTTGTGGATGTGTTTGTACCAAGAAAGAGAGTGAGAGATGGAACCAGATTCGGATTTGTACGTTTGGGGTCAAAGGAGGATGCAGATCGAATCATAGAGCGTTTTCATGGATTTCCGCTTTATTGATACAAATTAAAGGTAATGATGGCGCACAGGGAGACTATGGATACATTTTGAAGAAGAAAACGTGATAACATTGATTCAAGGATGAACAAGGAGATCCAGAAATAGTGGTATCATCATGATCATATGAACAATTCCAAAAGGAATCCAGTGAGGCGGCGTAACAAGGATGAGGACGGTGATGATCAGATCACATTGAAATAGAAATCTAGAGTGGAAGAGAAACACAAATGCGTGGATGGGGTTTTTAATAGCGATAAATGGGAAATTTTATAGAATTGCGCTTTGGATTTTTGTCGTCAACCCAGCCAAATAGCGGATCTTGCAAATGAGATTATAGAGGCGAAATTGACAGGTTTTACGTTGATGCGAGTTGCGGGCTCTCTTGTATTATTCATGTTTGAAGATAAAGAATCAAGGAAGAGAAATTAGAAGACTAGGCATCTAGAAAATGGGTTGAAAATTTAATTGAATGGTCGCCTACATCCTTTTTACCGAATCAAAGGGTATGGCTTTTAGTAAGTGGAATTCCTATTCATGGATGGTCTGAAGAAACATTTCAAAATATTGCAGCGATTTGGGGCAAACTCGTACGGATTGACATTGATGAAGTAATGGACTTGCGCATTAACGATAACGTCTTCACAATTCGTGTTACAGAAATTGAGGAAGCGATTGGCCCTAAGTGTGATTGTAGTTGTGAGGCGGCGAACTGCTCGGAAGATACATTGAAAACTGAGGATTTGAACATGGATATGTCCAGACCTGTTAAGGTGTCTATAAGTGGGAGGTCAGCAAATGATACAGTGGTACCCGATTCTTTCTCTTATTCGGCTCTAGGATCGAGTCAAATTGATCGTATGTGGAATGAGAACAAGAAGGAGGATTGGCGTGTCATGAGAAGAAAAAGTTGGATGGCAGATGAAGATGTAAGCTTTGTCCATTGTGATAGGGAAAGTCAGCGAATTCTGGATGTTTTTTCGAGTGATGATGTGATGGATGTTTTTCCAAACAATGTGGGAGTACCGTGTGATGAACTAGTTGCCGAAGAACTAGTAGCTGATGAATTGAGCCCACGTGTTGATGGGTCAAGGAAAGAAATTCCTAGGGCTAATAAAGCTCAAACAATTGAATACAATGGAGAGTTAGAAGGTTACGACAGGTTTCAGAAATCGAACTGAGTTTTTTTATCGCCTGGTGAGCGAGGTGAGGCTAAAGCAAAGCTGGAAAAAAAGGGCAGAGGTCGTCCGAAGAAAAACCAAAAACCATTAGAGGTAATTGCTAATGGCTCTTTGTCAGATTCAGACTTCTATAACTGATTGCGGTGAAAACAATTGGAAACGAACAAGAAATTGTAAAGGATATCGTGCGTATGATTGAAGCGCAAGAACGACAATAATTGAAAAGAGCGTTGAGTTTGTGGTCGTGAAATGTGTGTGGGATTGGTTCAGCGTTGAAGCGTAATTCGGTTCAACACTTTTTGAGACAACAAAGGTGTGCGATGGTCTTTTTTTATGTGACTAAATTAAAGACATCAAGTGATGGTATGGTGAATAAGATATGGTTTACGAATGATTTTGTTTATGTGTTTACGCCTTCTTCAGATGTTTTTGACATACGAGAGAGGAGACAAATTTGCTCGGTTCTTGGATGTTTGTTTTTGTGCTATAGTGGGAGTATACATACCGTGTGTGGGAGGGAATCAAGCAAGTTTGTTAGGCGATATGTGCTGTGGTAATCTACAACAAGGTATGGTGGAATTATTCATTGGCTGTGGTGCGTGATTTCCTTTGTGTCGATAAAGTGGCGTGGTGTGGTTTGTTAAAAGTGTGAGGATCAATTAGTATGGAAACGCACAACATCGGACCATTTTTTATTTGGTGCTTGACGACATCTTTTGGCCTGGAAATTGCATCTGAGGGGGATTATTGTTGAGCTTATGTATTCATGTTTTTATCGAGAAGCAAATTGCTTGGATGACTTTTTGGCAAGGGGTGGTCTTGATCGAACATCTTGGTTTTGCATACTAGCGTGAATGTTTTGTGTTTTGGTTTCTTGCGTTAGTTTCTTCGTGTTTGTTCGGTTGTTTTTAGCATTTGTTCTTTATCTCATACTCCTCGGTACTCTTTTCTTCCATTTAGGTGTAGGGAGGTTTTTAATGAGGCAATGGAGTGTGATGACACTGTACGATACTTATTAATAAAATCATACTCTTTTGCCGATAAAAAAATTTAAATTTAGTAATTCGACCCTCTCAACGTTCGATCTTGAAATCAATTTCATATTCAATTTGATTCTTAAACTTCTTTGTCCGATTCAATAATACTTAAACTCAACTTTTAGATAAAAACAAGTACAAAAACGCGATGTTTTGTTCAAATCAGAAGTCAAATTTAAATAATTATTTAAATCGAACAGTCAAGTTAAGACAAAATTAAGCTACCAAAATTAATATTAACCCGAATAAAAAGTTTGGGTCAATTTAAAAAGTCTTAAGGAATCAAGCCTTTGTTTTTTTATTCCGATATTGAAATCAAACTTTAGACGCGACATAAACTATAACCAAAGAGTTAAACATCTATTTCCATTAATTTCAATTGCCGTTTGGATTATTCTACTTGCCAGAATTTTATTACTATATTACACAATCATAGTATTCTTCTATAAATCGACTTTCAAAACTACGAGACAACGTCGTACTCTGTTTCCGACATGAAAGTTGCTGCAAAAGCTGAAGTTGGCGAGTTAAGCATGTGGTCGAGGACTATATCGTTGTCGGTTTTTGTTCTTTTGACGAATCGCCCTTTGATTCTTGGCCTTGATTCGGGGTAGGCCTTTTGGGAAGCGTATCAGATTGTTTTCTCAAATTTTCAGTTCCTCTAATTCTCTTTGTACCTTAAAACTGAGCCTCCCGATCCGTTCTGCCAACTTGGGAAGCTTGGTTGGTGGTCGGAGTTGACGAGATGGGTACGTTTGGATCGGCTATGGTTGGAACTATTCCCACTTCATGTGACGAATATGAAACCTGAAAGTTGTATATAATTTGGTCAAATTGTGATTTTAATACCTCTGTTATGATTACTTTTGAAATTTAATCCTATACGTAATTTGTATCAGTACATTTCAAAGAGAATGGAAGTAAAGAATTTAAGCCTCTACTAACTAGGGATGTGCATGACACGGAGATTCGACCGATAAAATTTTATGAGTCGGGATTTAAAAAAAATAGATTTAGGTTGGATCGGGTCGGGTTTAAATTTAGAGTAAAAATATTTAATTTGACCCAACATGAGATAATTATGTAATTCACACATATATTTTGGGATAAAATTACGAGTCAGATTTTTTCGCGTCGAGTCAACTCGAGTTTTGCTCACCCCTACTTATGGGCAAGTAAAAACTTTTCATGCAATCCTAATCATGCCCAAATATAAATATATGATTATGAAATGATTAAAATACTGAAATTTCATACACATAATATAATATATAATATGGAAGTTAATAAGTATGCAAATATATCAAATCTGATTATTAACGTATTTAAATTTATATAAATATCAAACATATTAAATATGATTATGACATAAATATAGGAATCTAAACTGAATATAAGCAACAAGAATTCATCTCAATCCTAAAAGTTAAAATCCAATCAAATGGTATCCATATGAACAAACATGCAACCAACTCTATGCAAACTATCAAACCCTAATTTGAACTTTCAAATGGCTAATTTCAATGTTTTCTTGATGCTTTCCTTGCATGTTTTGTTTTTCGTTTCGAGTTTTGCAACTCATTCACTTCATTCGTTTTCGGTTCATGATCAAGCATTTGAAGATGAAATAAAAGTACGTCAGTCATTTTACGAATTAGACTCTTTTCATCGTCGATATTCACCTCAATTGACAACAGTAGCGTCTACTATATCTGCAAATGTTACGAAATCGACCAAAAGACAAGAAATACGTGAGACCGATCATGAATCCATGCAATTAAAAGGAGGTGGAAACGTACATTGATAGATGAAGGCAAGAAAGCCATTAAAGCTAGCATGAAAAGGAATGTCGAAATTCCGTTGGAGTCAAAGAGAAACAGTCCATGTGGTCCTGATCCTATACATCACTGATGATCTCACATCTTATAACAACATTTGATCACAATTGAAAAAAACGTAGCTTGCATTAGATGAATGTATGCTAAACTTTATTAGTACTACGTATTAGACGTTGAACAATATATACATGTATGCCTATGTATCTAATATGAATGAAACTTTTTATATATCATATTTCCTAAATTTTAGTTATAATATTCCATCTTACACCGTTTGCACCAAAATTCCCTCTCTTTAAATTTCATACTCTCTTTTAGAAATAAAATTTTGAAATTGTATTTAATAAATTTTAAGGACAAACACATAATTTTATGTCAATGGTGTAAATTTTTTTAGAAAATAAATAAAAAATATTAAAAAAATATTATTTGTATCGGAATAATTTGGGGAACAAATTCTTCAAGGCATCCTTAGTAATAAAAATCAGAAAAGATGAAAATTGTTAGAAAATAAATAATTTTTTTAAAAAAATTATATTATATGTATCGGTTGTTTAATTTGATAACAAATTAAAAACTTAAAACTGAAAAGAGATTAAAATAAAATTTAAGGCCTAATATGTCGTAAAAAAGATAATATGAATATGAACACCAAACTTAAACAATTTTTACAAGATTTATACAAGATAATATGAATATGAATATGTCGTAAAATAAACTTAACACTGTGAAAGATTTACACAACTTTTCATATTTAAATAATGAAATTTTAATCTCTATATGTAAACTATAAAACTATAAATCTTAAATTTTAAATTCTAAACCCACAATTCATAACTTCTAAAATTAAAAAAATTATATAAATTAAATTTTATTCCATTTGTGTATTAAAATATTTTTTATAAATTGAAGCATTATAGGAAAGTGTGTTCAAAGAATTAGATACGAATTTGGATCCAAAAAGGATTCCAATCGTTAAATTCTTTAAAACTAAAAACTTTTAAGGTTGGCTTTTGATGTGATCTTCCTTTTATCCAAATCTTCGTTTTTATTTTTTTCATTTATCACTTCCAGATGCACAAATTCTCTTTAGGTTGTATTTTTTATGCATAAAGTTAGAAAATGTTCTTAATATTTGACTGAAAAATTATTTTAATTTTTTAAGTAAATTAAGCTTTAATATTTTATCTTAAGTCCAAATAGTTAGTTAACCATATCTTTTTGATCAACAATCTTATTAACGAAAACATCTCCCTTTCCTTGAACTGAAGTCGATTCAATTAATTCAGGTCTCCATGCCCATTTCAAAGAACTCGGTTCATCCTCGGCTTTATTTGATTTCTTGACCACCATCCAAGTTTGAGCGTAAACCTAACCGTTTTCAATTGTGTTAACACATATATATTTCACAATTTTGATAAGCTAAAACCCTAAATTGCACACCTTTGCAGTGTTGTATGCTTCTTCCCTACAATCTGGAAGATTACTATTAGACCACGTTGGAATAAAGTAGTTAATTCCTCCAAAGTTGACAGTAGCATCTGTTGTTGTGTTTGTATTACTCAAGAAACAACTTGATTGCAAGTAAGTGCCCACTACAACTTCTTACTAGAAAGTTCATAGAAATTAAAAAAAAAAGAAATCGAAAAAAATGGGTGAAGGTTTATCGTAGGGGAGACGGCAGCAACGGAGGGTGTGGACGTTGTTCGTATTGAATTTACCAGCACAATTACACTGGAAGGGCATCTGGCAAGTCTTTGATCGTCATGGTGTGGTGCTCGATGTTTTTATCCCTCTAAAGAAATTAAACAATGGACATCGATTTGGTTTCGTGCGAATGGGCTCGAAGGAAGATGCGGATCATGTAATTGAGCGTTTGGATGGGTTTCTTCTATATGGAGAGTGGATTAGAGTGATGTATGCGCAGCGAGATATACGAACGATTTATTGGAAGAAGGAAAAAAAATAATCGACGGGGTCAGGGTTCATATGGATCGCATGACAAATAGCAGGAAACACGATCAGGGGAGGAGGGAGGGAAGGTAAAAGTGGAAGTAAAGGAAAGGTCAATCGAAGGGGTGATTGATTCAAAAAAGCTGGGCATTTTGAGTACATGTGCTGTGGGTTTTTGTAGAAAATCCTACAACATTCGAGAGTTGGCGTTGGAATTCAAAACTGCAAAGTTAGAAGTTTTTTCGATTATGCGGGCGATGGGACCAATGGTGTCATTAATTTTTTGATTATGGGGAGACACGACGGAAATTGAAAGATGCAAAAGCATTTGACATTTGGCTGGAAAATGTGATGGATTGGACGTCGGCTTTGGGAATGCCCAATAGACGAGTGTGGATTTCGGCAAGTGGGATTCCGATTCATGCTTGGTCAGAAGGTACATGTAGAAATATTGCAGAACCATGGGGGACTTTCATCCAAATGAACGCGGAATCAGTGGCGTCGTCAACATTTGAAAGATGCTGATTTTTAATCAAAACAGATTGGATAGAACACATCGATGAAGTGATTACATTAACAGTAGGGGAAAATTCCTTCTGGGTACGAATTGTGGAGAATGAGGAATCCGTGGGGGTGAAATGCGAATGTTGCTGTGGGGTGGAGGAGGACAAGGATGAGGCAGAAATGTTGGATGAGGATGGGGAGGATGATTCATCGGACCATGGAATTTTGGTGGGTACATCGAACAAATCAGTGGAAACAATTGTGCCAGATGCGATCTCTATGGGTCTGATTATGGAACAAGAGAGGGCGGTGTCCCCTAAAGAGATAAGCTGGAAGGCGGATGAGGATATTAGCATTGTATCCACCTGTGGAAGATCGACTCGGGATGATCGAGCTGAATTATCGGAACGAAGTTCTGGATAAGGATGGGGGAAACGATTCGGATAGGAAGTTGGATGTGGTTCAATTCGAGGAGGAGTCTAGATGGATAAGTGATGGTACCCGATCGGAAAGGCAATGTGTGGGTTAGGCGATCGTAGTTGAAACAAATGGTGAATTAAAACGAGTGCGACATTTATCGGAGATTATCATGAATGATGTCTCTCTGGCGCTAAACCATGGGGCTGAGCAGAAATTGATTAAGAGTATAAGGGGTCGTCTGAGAAAAAAATCAAATAGATCAAACGATATAGCAAACGAGTCTATTTCGGATACGGATTTTGAGAATCGGAAGAGGGCAATACTAAAGAAGGCACATGAGACTTTGAATTTAGGAAAATACGTGGGTGCGGAGGTAATTGGAAATGAAGAAGATGTTGTTCTGGACATTGCGCGAATGATTTTTTCGAGGGAGGGGCAACAATAGCAACCCTCGATGCGGATGTTGTCGTGGAACATGAGGGGTTTGGGAGGGGCATCGAAGAGGCGAGCGGTGCATAATTTAGTGCGACAACAACAGTGTGAAGTGCTGTTATTACATGAGACAAAAATGGAAGAGGTTACTAGTGACTTGGTTGGGCGTTTATGGAATTCGGATGCGTATGAATTTGCTTTCGCGCTGTCATCGGGATGATCAAGCGGAATTGTTGTAATTTGGGATACGAATAAATTCAAGGCGACAACAGTGCAACGGGGTGAAAGATTTGTGAAATTAATAGGCACATGGCTGTTGGAGGGATGGCATTGTGGGATAATGAGTGTATATGCACCATGCGTGGTGAGTGAACAAGAGGAGTTGTGGCGTTTGTTAACCAAGTAGATGACCGACTGTAGTGTATCATGGTGTGTGGGAGGGGATTTCAACATGATTTTAGATCCGAGGGAGGGACGGGGAGGTGAGGTAATGACGCGAGGTATGGTATCGTTTGCGGATTTTGTGAAGACAAATGCATTAATTGATATGCCAATGCAAGCGAAGTCTTTCACATGGTTTGGGTCGGGCAAGAGATGAAGTCGTCTAGACCTTTTTTTATTGGCGTCACAATGGTTTGAAACTTTTGCTAATTTGGCGATGTTGGCTTTACCGCGAGGATTATCAGACCACTCACCTATTTCATTGGTGAGTGATCCGATGGATAGTGGCCCGCGACCATTCCGTTTTGTGAACGCATGGCTGCATTCCAAGAATTCTTCTAAATTAATGGGGCAGGAGTGGTAGCGTATGACAGCAACTGAAACGGACTGAGGAGAAATTGGTATGCTGGGAAAATAGCGTGGTTTAAAGAAATTTCTCAAGCAATGGAACAAGACTCCATTAGGTGAATTGGGCACTCGCATAAAGGAAATTACTAATCAATTGGAGGTAATTGATGGAAGGGTGGCGGATGGGTTAGCGACATGGGATGAAATAAATGAGAGACGTCAGTTAACTTATGAGTTGTGGCAGCGATCTAAGTTCAGAGAATCAATTTGGCGACAAAAGTCGCGAATGACATGGTTGAAAGAAGGTGACCACAACACAACGTTTTTTCATAAAGCGGCTCGGATAAGAGCAGTGAGGAATGTGATTCGTGGGGTTGAGGATCGTGGGAGGTGGACAACGGAGCCGGTCCAATTGAAACCCTACTTTTTTAGTGCTTTTCGACAACACGTTGCTCGGATTCAAGTAGCAGGTACATTTGATGATGTAGTCCATTTTAATTGCTTATGTGAATTTGAGGCGACAAGCTTGGAAGTGGATTTACGGAAGGAGTGGTTAAGGAGGTGATTTGGATGAGTGACGGAGCTAAAGCGCCAGGTCCGGACGGCTTCACATTCGATTTTTATAGAAAGGGATGGTCCTTTCTCAAACATGACGTGCTCAAGTTCATTTACCATTTTGAGACATCGAGTACTTTACCGAAGGGTGTGAACTCTACTTTTGTGGTTTTAATTCCGAAGAAGGCTGATCCAAGAGTGGTAGGGGACTATCGACCAATTTGTTTGCTCAATTCTTTGTACAAAATCTTGGCCAAATGTATGGCGAAACGATTACAAAGTGTGCTGCCGAAATTAATTAGCGATGTACAATCAGCTTTTGTCCGTGGGAGACAAATATTATATGGAATTTTGCTTGCGAATGAAAGAATACACTCGCTACAGAGGAAGCAATTCGGCGAGGGGGTTTAATCTTAAAACTGGACTTTACCAAAGCCTATGATTGCATCAAGTGGGATTGCCTTGAACTAGTAATGAAGCGAATGGGATTTGGGGTAGTTTGGTGTTCTTGGGTTCGTGAATGTATTAGTAGAGCGAGGTTGTCCGTGTTTGTCAATGGGTCGCCGATGAAGGAATTTGTGATGCAACGTGGGTTGAGGAAGGGGGATCCATTGTCGCCTTTGCTTTTTGTGAAAGTGGCTGAAATGCTGCACCAGTTTTTGGGGAATGCCAAGGACTTGGACGTGATTCGGGGGGGGTGTGAAGGTGGCGAATGGGTGTGAGGTGTCGCACTTGCAATTCGCGGACGATATGGTGTTGTTTTTTCAAGCAGAGGTAAGTGTGGCTTAGAACTTGAAACGTATTCTGACATGCTTCGAATATGCATCTGGGCTGGAAATTAATTATGCAAAATCAAAATTATATGGGGTAGGTGTGGAGGAGAATACATTCCGTAATGTTGCTAGTATCCTAGGTTGTGATTGTGCCGAACTGCCAATAACTTACTTGGGACTGCCGTTGGGTGTGAATCCGAGGAGTCTACAGATGTGGGAACCATTAATTCAACGGTTCCGGAAGTGTCTCACGGGTTGGAAACGTGATGCATTGTCACTGGCGGATAGATTATTGTTGCTTAATTCAGTCTTGTCGGCGTTGCTATTGTATTAAATGGGATTGTTCTTAGTGTCGCGAAGTGTAATTACAAAGATTGATAGGATTAGACGCCGATTTCTTTAGGGAGGCTCGGATACAAAATTAAAGATGAGCAGGGTGAATTGGTCTATCGCGTGTCGGCCTATGCGTTTTGGGGGGCTGGGCGTGGTGGATTTACGTGCGCGGAACTTAGCACTATTAGCTAAATGGCGATGGAGGTATGCCATGTCGGAGGATTCCTTGTGGCGACAAATTATTGAGGCTAAATATAGTTGTAATGCAGCACGTTGAAACCAAACTCAGTAGGTGTGAGGCATATGTCGAGGGTATGGAAACAAATTATTGAAGTACGAGACGAGGTGGATGTGGGGCGTTTTATGGGTCCATCGCAGTTTCAGTAGAAACTAGGGGCAGGGGACCAAATTTTATTTTGGCAAGATGTATGGTGTGCCGAGGATACATTGGAGAGGATGTTTCCGCGATTGTTTCGATTGGCGATTGACAAAAGAGCGATGGTAAGAGACTATGCGATTGAGGGGAGCTTGGATCATGATGATTGGTCTACTTTTTTTGGTAGAAGTTTGAGGTCGTTTGTGGTGGTGCAAGTATCCGAATTGAGGAAGTGCGTGTGGGGATACATTATTTGTACTGAGTTTGTCGATCGATTAATTTGGATGCCATCACATACATGGGAGTTTTCGGTTGCTATTTTGTATAGGTTGATGCAGTCGTTTGGTCTTAAGGCGAGGGCGGAGTTAGCTGGGATGTGGAAGTTGCCTATACAGCCAAAGGTGCAATACTTCATGTGGTTTGCTAAGGTGGATCGGCTGCCGACTATGGCAATGTTGCAAACGCGTGGTGTGCCGTTAGGGGAGAGTGCAATGTATTGCTGCTGGTGTCGAGCAGAAGTGGGAACATTAGATCATGTTTTGTTTAGATGCCCGATCACGTGGGATGTGTGGCAGCAATTTTTCCAATGGTGGCAAGTGGTGTTCGTGCAGCCGCGAGATTTGGGGGGACTATTAGAGCAGTGTTTTGATTGCATTTTCAAAGGTTGTTTCCGTGATTGGTGGTTGTCTTCTTGCGCGGCAGTGGCATGGTCCTTATGGTTGGTAAGGAATGCATGCATTTTTAATGGTAAAAGGATGGAACCGGGGACAATAGTTTTTTTGGTGAAGCTACGCTCATTGTTTTGGGTGAGATTGGGTCTTCAACCGGGGGCAATAATAGAGTCGGCATGGTTGGACAGCCCATGAAATTGTGAAGTTCGGCCACATGTTGTTGCGACTCGAATGCATGTGTGTTGGGAATTGCCGCCAGAGGGGACATTGAAATTTAATGTTGATGGAGCAGCGAGGGGTAAACCGGGTAAGGCTGGGTGTGGTGGTGTTTTGCGTAATGCGTCGGGACAAATTCTGGCGTTATTTTCAGGACTGATTGGTATCGCGGATTCGAATGAGGTGAAGGTACAAGCGATTTGTTTTGCGTTAGAGTTGATGGTTAGTTCGGAGAGATTGTCTTCTCCATTGGTGGTTGAGTTGGATTCGACGACGGCGATTGCATGGGTGCTTCACAATGAAAAGAGACCGTGGAAGTATTGGCGTTGGATGAGGCGAATCGATGAAGCGTGTGCCGCGTTAGGAGATGTTTGTTTTCACCATGTCTATCGGGAGGCGAATAAACTTGCAGATGTGCTTGCGAAGAGTGGAGTTTATCGCACGGGCTGGTTTCAACGGGTGGGATGAATTGTAATCGTGTGATATCCTTGGGTTCATGTATATTTTGTCTTGATATCGTGTTGGTTGCCTAGTTTGGGACATTACCCTGAGTACTCTTTTCCTATATAGGTTTAGAGAGGTTTTTAACGAGGCTTGGGGGAATGTTGGCTATGTATGAGACATTCTTTAACAAATCATACATGTTTGCCGAGCAAAAAAAAATTAACGACAAATTACTTGACATGGTGTGGGAAATCTCCATGACAATGCACACTGACATAACAGTGACAAATAAACAAAGGTGCTGACTTGATATAATGCAACACAAGTAAAACTAAAATTATATAAAATACAATTTAATTTTTTTTTTCTGATGATGTGTTATTATGTCAGTCATATCAAGTTGTTTATCGTTAGTTGATTACAGTTTTCATTCACAAAATGACCATTTTGACTCAAAATAAAACATTGAGTGTTAAAATGTTTTCATTCACATAATGGAATTTTTTATAATCATATTTGATCGGTTTGTCGATAAATTAATTTGAAGCAAATATTATAAAAATTTATTATGGAGGTGATACTTCTAATTTAATTTGTTTTACTCGTAACATAAGAATTTGAATTCTATACATTATATAAATTATCTAATATCTTTTTCCGCTAAAATAATTAATAATTGTCTTTTAAGTTATACATAAATAAATTTATTATATGTTTGAATTATTTTGAGTCTAACCAAAATTAATTGGTTTAGTTGCTAAGGATACACATTCTACTCCATCTTTTATAGGTTCGAATCTCGGAATGAGAATATAATATATCTCTATTTAAACAAAAAAATTGATTAAATTTTAATACCCTAATTCAATTTACAATGTATAACATAAAAGTATAACATAGCTGCTTATTTATATCCTTTTTGTCATTCCTTTTTTTATCGGCAAAAATCTGTATATTAATGGGAAAATATACAACTCGAGTCACACGTGAGCCTCATTAAAAACCTCCCTAAGCCTAACCGAGGAAAAGAGTACGACACATGGACTAAAAGGAAATAAACAACAATGGAACACAACGCCCCTCACAAAGGAAACAATCATACAGAGGCCTGAAAAAAAGGTGCCCGCGTCACCCCTTCCATTGCTAGCACATTTGCTAACCCATTCGCCTCACGGAAAATGTGGTTAAAGCATACGAACCACAAAGTGAGGCATGCTTGATCGATCAAACCAAAAATCTCCCACAAAAGCCAAGGTCGTCGTTCCAAATGCAACACCCAACCAAGAGCAATTTTGGAATCCGACTCCACCACGAGGGGACGAGATGCCCATTTAGAAGCTGCAAAGAAATTCAACGCAAAAGCGATTGTCCGCAACTCTGCTACATTGGAATAAAGGGAACCAAGTGGACCTGAGAAGAGAGCTAGAATTCGATCCTTTGCATCACGCAAAACACCCCAAAACCTACATGCCCTGGCTTACCACGAGCAGATCCATGAACCAAAAATTTCAGTGTGTCCCCAATTGGAGGCTCCCAACTCACCCCCACACGACATGGTTTAGAAACTACAAACTCACTAAACGAGCTCGAGCAATCCAACCATAAAGACTCACTGACGGACAACCCCTCTTTTAACGACATCACCCAGTAAAATGAGCGCAATTTAACCAAGAAGCAAATCTCCAAAGTCGGTAGAAGTTTACCGTTAAAAACGCATTCATTACGCGCAAGCCATAGGGACCACATCAATGCTGCAATGCTTGACACCAACAGAAGCCTTAAAGTGCTCGTGAAAGAACAATGAAATCGTGGGATGAAAACATCAGAAAAAGTCCTCGGCATCGGCAAACAGACCCCCCACCAACACCTAAACCAATACCATATTCCTTGGGAAAACGAGCATACGAAAAACAAGTGATCAATCTCCTCCTCCCTCTCACGTCACCAAGCACACAAACCTTGCTGCTCTTCCAACACGATGCCACAAAGCTTCTAAAAATCAAAGTTTGGTAAACAGCGCAACCATGTGATCCACAAAAATGCCTGAACCTTCGGAGGTACGAGGACTTTCCACGCAAAACACTCACCGAAATCGCTCCCTCTCACCTTGTCCAACATAAGCAGACGTGATAGAGCCTTTACTGAAAAAGTCCAGCGCGTATCAAGTGTCCAGACTAACATATTAACTGCACCATGCCGTAACCTCAGAGGTCCAAAGAGGGAGATGAGCTCCCGAAGTTGTCGAAGCTCAAACGAACGCAAGCCTCGACGAAAGAAACTCTCCCAGCGGTCATGCTGAAAGCTACCCCCATCGAAAAGTTCAGCGACCAAAGCCAAACGATTCACCACTATCAAAAATAACTGTGGGAATATATCCTTCAATGGTTTCTCAACACACCACGCATCAAACCAAAATAAAACTCGTGAACCATCACCAACCTTCCAAACAAAACTAGTCTCACCCATTAACTTTTGCACACTATCCGAGCTCATAGTTTTGACAATCTGTTTCCAAATATCTGACATCGAACCCCTGTAGGCAGAGTTAAATCGCCACCACTGGGCTGCCTCGCCATATTTTGCCACGATGATGGCCCTCCACAAAGATGATTCATCCCTAGCATACCGCCAAGACCATTTTGCCAATAATGCTTTATTTCTAACCTCCAGAATTTTTCCACGATGATGGCCGTCCAGAATCTTGGCAAGAATCTTATATATCGAATTAAGCAAGCGATTGGTCGAAATTCACTCAAGGTGACCGATGAATCAACCTTAGGCAAAAGCACAAGGAATGTGTTGTTCGTACCCACAAGTAACTTGTCGGATGCAAAAAAATTCATCTAAAAATCGCCCAACAACATCATAAACTACCTCCCAAAACTTCTTAAAAAATTCAACATTGTAGCCGTCCGGCCCCGGTGACTTCGAGCCCTCACACTCACGAACAACCGCCCATGCCTCATCGAGAGTGAAGGGCGCCACTAACCCCCTATTTTCAGCTCCACTCACCCTATTAAAATTCCCCTCAAAGCTCCAAGCACAAGACCTTTCAACCGCGACAACCAACCAATAGAATCAGTGTAATAAAAAAACGATGAGCTTGTTGATAATTAAAAAGAATATTTATTTGGATCATTAGAAATTTGACCATCAATTCATCTAGTAAAATGATTCGTTCGGTTATTTTAAAATAGAATAAAAAATAGATTCTAATGTTATAAATTATATAAATTTAAAAAAATGTTTCGTGATAAATTTTTATAAAATTTAATTTAAATTAACCGGTCAAAAGATTTAAATGATGACATTAACCAAAAGAAAAACTCTTATTTACATATAGCTTTTATCGTTCAAGAACTCAATTCTAACAAAAATAGTATAACTGGTTTGAATTTGAATCATGGTTCAACTCGTTTAATGAGTAAGCAAAAACTTATGATTAGGGACGGAGTAAATAATTAAGTTAAATAAAGACAATGTACAATTAAATATTAAAAAAAGGGATATAGTTCAAATGAATTGAAAAATAAGAGGTCAAATAAGTAAATATCCCTTATATTTTTTAAGTAAAAATCCATATGACTCAGTCATTGTTTATCATACAGTCCATGGGACGGAGGGATCAAGGACATAAGTCTCTATTATGAAACTTAAATATCCGATAAATTTTGATTTAATAATAAATTGACCCTTGTTTAAAATTTAAAGTTATTTAGTTATAAATAAACACTGACAAAATTAATGAAGGGTAGATTCGTGTCCCCAATAGTTTTATTCTAATAGCAATTTATGTTCATGTAAAACTTTAAAAGCCCTTATAATTTTAAATTTTAGTAATTCGACCCTCTCAACGTTCGATCTTGAAATCGATTTCACATTCAATTTGATTCTTAAACTTCTAATTTCAATGTTTTCTTCATGCTTTCATTGCATGTTTTGTTTTTGGTTTTGAGTTTTGCAACTTGTTCACTTCACTTGTTTTCGGCTCCTGATCAAGAATTTGATGATGATATGAAAGTACGTTCGTCATTTTACAAATCTAACTCTTTTCGTCGTCGATATTCACTGCAATTGACAACAGTAGCGGCTAGTATATCTGCAACTGTTATGAAATCGACCAAAAAAAAAAGAAATACGTGAGACCGATCATGAATCCATGCAATTAAAAGGAGGTGGAAAACGTACATTGATAGATGAAGTCAAGAAAGCCATTAAAGCTAGCATGAAAGGGAATGTCGAAAATCCTTTGGAGTCAAAGAGGAAAAGTCCAGGTGGTCCTGATCCTCTACATCACTGATGATCTCACATCTTATAACAACAGTTGATCACAATAGAAAAAAACGTAGTTTGTATTAGATGAATGGATGCTGAACTTTATTAGTACTATGTATTAGATGTTGAACAATATATACATGTATAGGTATGTATCTGATATGAATGAAACTTTTTATATCACATATTTCCTAAAATTTAGTTATAATATTCCATATTACATCGTTTGAACCAAAATTCCCTCTCTTTAAATTTCATACTCTCACTTTTAGAAAGATAATTTTGAAATTCGATTTAATAAAATTTAAGGAAAGACACATAATTTTATTTCAATGGTGTAAATTTTGTATGAAATCCTCAACATTTACACTTGCATGCTTATTACTCGCTAATCGAAATAATTTGGGGAACACATTCTTCAAGGCGTCCTTAGTAATAAAAATCAGAAAATATGAAAAATGTTAGAAAATAAATAAAAATATTAAAAAATATTATTTGTATCAGTTGTTTAATTTGATAACAAATTAAAAATTTAAAACTCAAAAGAGATTAAAATAAAATTTAAGGCCTAATATGATGTAAAAAAGATAATATGAATATGAACACCAAACTTAAACAATTTTTACAAGATTAATATTATCTATACACAAACTCTAACCCCCTAAACCCGACCCGGAAGAATTGGGTAATATAAGGAGTCAAGTCAAAGCTTGTCCCTCACACAAGTAACCCGATTCAAAAACTTAAATTCCAAAATAGATAATAATAGTATCGCATATTACATACTGATAAAATATTCCTAAAAATATAAAATATTCAAAATGTGCATGCATAATAAAACATAATAACCCCAAATAAAACACCCAGAATCTGAAATTATATACAATCCAATAAAACATTTAATATAAATAAGTCAAAGTCTCATACTGATAATAATAAATAAATAAAGCTGGAAAACGAGGTCCTCCAAGTACCGTAGCCTAGACCTGAGTATCTGAAAGTAGAAACTAAGGGGGAGTCAGCGAAAACGCTCAGCGTGTCTCTATAGTGCAAACAAAACTAACAAAGTCATTATAACAACAGAGACAACCAAACATTATCATAGTACAGTTTTTGCATTATGAATCAATTCAAACACATAAGCAAGTATGAATGAATATGCAACACAATATGACATGCACCAAAACTACATCACCATCCGAAGAGTAAGGTTCCCTAGAACCACTCTCTACCTCATCACCATACGAAGTGGAATCCAGCCCGTAGGGTGAAACCACTGATCTGATGTAGACATCATCCCGACGAATGAAGCTACTGAACTTCCCCGTACAGAATCCCAACCAAAATGAGATGACATAAAATCCGAGCACTAAATCTGAATGCATTATTTATCAACAGAAACGCATAATCATATAATACGATATACAATAATCCGAATCTGAATGTATAAACAAATATTGCATAACATTATAGAATGTTGAACAAGTCAAACATCACATATCAATAGAATATAATCATCACACATCATCAGACCACATCATGTATACATTTCAGCAAATCATCACATTTACATACAGAGCACTGTAAGCAAACTACACAGAAAAGAACACACCTCAAGTAGCTAACACTCAACATTGACGGTGACGTCTCCCACGCTCAGCTACATCTCTAGTTTGGTCAGAGTCAGCTCCTATAATAATTAAATACACCATCAAGATATTACTACTATGCCAAGACATTGATAATATAAATATCGAATGTATATTAACACAATTAAACTCACGACAGATCCCGATGATTGAGCAACAGGAGGTCATCCGGGTGGAGGAGGAGTAAGGATCTCAGTATCCGAGTCAATGTCGTCTGCAAATACGAATAATACCAATTAATTTTTCCGATATTCAAATCTTTAAATACAAGTATAAATGAATAAAAGCGGTCAAAACGGTCTTTCGGGTTCGAATTTGGGAAAACAAGCAACGGATTTGGAATCAGGATGTCGAAAAACATGAAATAGCCCTTTTCTGAAAAACTCAACGGTCAACGCTGATGTCAGCCGACTCTTTATAAGACAGACCGGTTCGGTTCTGTCAACCCGGTCCAGTCTTCTGGACCGGTTTAGACCGGTTCAACATAAAATCCCTAATTCGAAAATTTGGGCACAACATCCCCCCGGTTTAGACCGGCGGTGACCTCTTCAGTCAAATTCCGACGAGTTTCTGAGACTCACATACACACACAACTTACACGATGGAAAGGAACAATTGAGACCCAACAAATTTGCAAAATAAAAACAAGACGACAGTGGCGTGAGGGATTTCCGAAGTAACCGAAAAGCTTACCGATGAGTTTTGGAAAAAGGGCGGTCGAAGAGGGTTAGTTGACGAGTGGGTTATGGTCGTACATTATAGAGAAGATGAACGATAGTTCTGGACTGTCGTACGGAAGGAGTTTGACCCTTGGCCGGATGGAAAACGGAGAAAGGGGGTTTCTTTTCTTTTGCTCGCACAAGACGTTGAAGGAGAGGGAAGAGAACGACCAAAACCAGAGAAAATGGTTGAAAGGTTCTATTTATACCCTAAGAAAAAGATTAATTACTGAGCGTGCCATTATACTTTCTAGGGTTTATGAAACGACACTTAAGTTTTTCAATCGTTACAATGTGATCACTGGAAATCTTAAAATTCCCAATTTAATCATTGAAATTTAATTATGTTTTCAATTGAAATTCACAATTATTAGGGTTTTTAATTTAGGGCAAAATTGGGGTGTTACAACTCTCTCACCGTTAAAAAGAAATTTCGGCCTCGAAATTTACCTGGAGCAAAAAGATGCGGATACTAAGCTCGGATGACAGTCTTGGGCTCCCACGTAGCCTCATCATGACTACGACTACGCCACAGAACTTTGATCATCTTAATGGTCTTCCTTCTGAGAACCTTTTTATCTTGAGCAAGAATCTCAATAGGCTCCTCTTCAAAACGCAAATCAGGACGAACCTCAATATCCTCAACAGCCATGATATGTGACGGATTAGGATGATAACATCTCAACACTGAAATATGGAAAACATCATGAATACGCTGAAGCTCTGGTGGTGGCTCTAGCTGATAGGCAACTGGTCCATCTTGACGAATTATTTGATAAGGGCTAATGTAACGAGGACTCAGCTTTCCCTTTCCACCAAACCGAAGTACCTTCCCCCAAGGAGATACTTTCAAGAAAACCTCATCACCCACCTCAAACTCAAGATCACGACATCTCTAATCAGCATAAGACTTTTGTCTGTCAAAAGCAGCCTTAAGCCGATCCCGAATCAATCTGATAGTCTGCTCAGCCTCGTGCACCATCTTCGGTCCCACCAATCTGTGCTCATTCAACCCAGTCCAACCATTAGGTGAACGACACCTACGCCCATATAGAGCCTCATACGGTGCCATCTTGATACTGGCCTGATAACTGTTATTATAAGAAAACTCTGGAAGCGGCAAGAAATCCTCCCAACTGCCTCTCAACATATCCTCAAGAATCTGGATGACACGCTCAGACTGACCATCTGTTTGCAGATGATAAGATGTACTGAATTTCAACCGAATACCCAAAGCAGAATGAAAAGACCCCTAGAATCATGCAGTGAACCTCATATCTCTATCGGAAATAATAGATAACGATACCCCGTGAAGTCGAACGATCTAAAAAATATAAAGTCGGGCTAACTTACTCAAAGAATAGTTAACTCAGACAGGAATGAAATGTGTGGACTTCGTTAGACGATCAACAATAACCCAAATGGAATCCTTCTTTGACGTAGTCAAAGGAAGTCCATTTACAAAGTCCATAGTCACGCGCTCCCACTTCCACTAAAGAATCTCAATATGTTGTAGTAACCCAGACGGACGTTGATGCTCTGCTTTTGACTTTCTGACAAGTCAGGCACCTCGATACAAATCCGACGACGTCCCACTTGACACCTTTCCACCAGTAATTTTCATGAAGATTCTTATACATCTTGTCACCACAAGGATGCATAGAATAAGGAATGTCATGGGCCTCACGGAGAATAACCTGTTTTAACCCAGATTTCCTCAGAATACAATACCGGCCACATAAACATTATACTTCATCCGGATCACTAGGCTGCTCAGCTCGAATATCAGAAATCAATGTAGGAATAACCCGAAGTTCTGCCATCAAACTACCATCGTCGTACAAACTAATCCAACCAAACAAAGCTCTAAGATCTGAAAGGCGTTACGACTCAATGCATCAGCAAGGACATTAGCTTTACCTGGATGATACTCAATCTCACAATCATAATCCTTGAGAAGCTCTAACCAGCGACGCTGTCTCAGATTAAGCTCTTTCTGAGTGAGGAGGTATTTCAGACTCTTATGGTCTGTATAGATATAACGCTTCTCCCCGTAGAGATTGTGTCTCCAGATCTTAAGTGCAAAGATAACAACAACAAGCTCTAGATCATGGGTAGAATAGTTAAACTCATGTTGTTTTAACTATCGTGATGGATAAGCCACTACCTTCCCATCCTACATCAAAACACACCCCAATCCGGTGTACGAAGCATCACTAAAAACTTTATAAGCCTTACCTGGCTCAGGCTGAATCAAAACTAGTGCTTCAGTCAACACAAACTTAAGCTTCTCGAAACTAGACTGCTGAGCCTCAGTCCAAACGAAGGGAACATCCTTCCTCTGAAGCTTAGTCAACGGGGCTGCAATAGAAGAGAACCCCTCAATGAATCTCCGATAATAACCAGCTAAATCCAAGAAGCTTCGAACCTCAGAAACATTCTTGGGCTGCTTCCAACTCATAATAGCCTCAACCTTCATCGGATCAACTTGAATACCCTGAGCAGAAACTATATGACACAGAAACATAACCTCAGAAAGCCAGAACTCACACTTACTGAATTTGGCATATAGTTGTTTCTCTCGCAGAATCTGTAATACAATCCGAAGATGTTCCTCATGCTCTTCCTCAGATCTAGAATATACCAATATATCATTAATAAATACCACAACAAACTGGTCAAGATAGGGTTGAAACACCCTATTCATCATATCCATAAAAGCGGCAAGAGCGTTAGTCAACCCAAAAGGCATCACAAGGAACTCATAATGGCCATATCGTGTCCGGAAAGCTATTTTGAACACATCAGAATCCTTAACCTTTAGTTGGTAATAACCAAATCTCAGGTCTATCTTAGAGAATACCGTAGCTCCCCGGAACTTGTCAAACAGATCATCAGTACGGGGAAGAGGATATTTGTTCTTGATCGTCAGCTTGTTCAACTTCCGATAATCAATATAGAGTCGAAGTGTCCCATCGTTCTTCTTAACAAACAGAACAGGAGCTCCCTAAGGAGAAACACTGGGTCGAATGAAACCTCGATCCAACAGTTCTTGCAACTGAATCTTCAACTCTTTAAATTCCTTTGGTGCCATCCAATAAGGTTTCATAGACACAAGAGTTGTACCCAGATAAACCTCGATGCCAAACTCAACCTTATCTCGTTTCGGCGGTACCCCAGGTAATTCGGAATCAGACTGTCTCAGATCAAGGATATTGACAAGATAAGCGATAGACCCTTTCCTGATCATTTTCTCAGCATTGAGAGCTGAGACGATGTTACATAGGAACCCTTTGCGCTCACCAATCAGAATCACCTCATGATCATCAGGAGTTCTCAATGTAGCCCTTTTCCTTTCACAGTCTAAAGTAACATGATGCGTAGACAACCAATCCATACCCAGAATAAGATCGAACTCCCCAAAGGGTAACTCCATCAAATCAGTTGAAAAGATCTCCCCTTCAATCTCGAGAGGACAATTCATGTATACTTTAGTAACCTCAACTGGATTACCCACCAGACTGTGTACAATAACAGCACTAACGGTATCCTCAATAGAAATCTCAAGACCCCAGACACAGAACTTGCAACATATGAATGAGTCAAACCATTATCTAGCATAGCAAAATATGGAATAGAATTGATAGAGAATGTACCGGTAATAACATTTTGTTCATCACGGTCCTCATGCCTCCTAGTAGAATAAACTAACCTCGTCTGTCTGGCCCCCGATCATGCTGATCCACCACTCGGAGCTGGTCTACCTCTACTAGCTGAGCCTGAAGTAACAGATCTGACATGACCTCTTCCCCTGGCGGGAGTCTCTACTGATGTTTGAGACTTATTAGTAGTAAAAGCTGAGGGAGGTGAAATCGGACAATCTCTGAAACGATGCTCGAATGAACCAAATCTGAAACGAGCTCCAGTCTGCCTCCTACCCTCGCCCGAATGCAACTTCTTGCAAAAAGGACATTGCGGCACCCCTTGAGTACTAGTCGAACCACCAACACTGACAGTCAGAATAGAAGAAGTCACTGGTCTAGCTCTCGAATAACTCTGATAGTATGTCTCCTCTCTGGCCCTCTTCCTAGACTGCTTTCCCTGACTATGCTGAACTAGCATTGACACTGGTTTCTTCATTCTATCACATCCATGGAACTCAAGCTTTCTCAACTCGTCGTCATTACACTTAGATGTCCTAGCTCGTCAAGTTATATCATTGTGTTCCTGGTCCATATGTAAAGCAACACTAGCCTTTATCGTAGGACGCAATCCTTTCATAAAACAATCACACTTGTCTTTTTCTGTGGTCAATAACCCTAGACGTACTGAATCAATCTCATAAACTCGATCTCATAGTCATTAACAATCATTTCGTTCTGTCTCAGATTCATGAAATCATCTCTGCACTTAGCTATATAATCAGCTCCGACATATCGATCACGGAAAGCTTGTCTGAAATTATCCCAAGTAACAGTACTAGCTGGAGTAACAAGCTCCTCAGCCTCCCACCAATTTTGGGCTTCACCTTGCAGTAGTGAAACGATAGCCGTGAGTTTCCGGTCAGTAGGATAATCCATCTCAACAAATAATCACTGAAGCTTCTTCAGCCAGTACTCTGCATCTGCTGGGTCTGTACCCGTCTTTCCATCGAACATAGTCATCTCGGCAGTAAGAAACTCTGTGGATATGGGTCTTTGAACACTCTAGATTGACGAAGGTATCTTTATAACTCTCTCTGAATAGTTACAACATATGTGCCCATTGTCTCACTATCCCCTGAATCACGATGACCACTACCCTGAGCAGGCTGAACATGTGGGTCTCCTCCACCGGTTTGCTGAGCTCCTGTCTGATCCACATGTTGTTCCTCCTCATTCACACCTTGGACCTCATCTTGATTTTGTATCGAACCCTCTAGAGGTGGAACGTCACTATCTGCAGTCACGGTATGACCTTCGTTCTCGGCCACGGCCTCGACCATGACCTCGACCGGCCGCTACTCTAGAACTTCTCTGAGGTGACATAGTAGTATATCTACAAAAGACAGAATCCTAAGATTAGATTCTGTACTTAGAGACCTTATACAGAATATGTATAAATATATTCGTAATAGATCATAAATTTATCTGAAATTCCCGTTTTACCCCGAAAACATTTGAGAATGCATGAAAAAAATTTATTTTTGATTTCAAATTGATTTAAATCACTATGGCCGAGTGTTGAACCTGGCTCTGATACCACTAAATCTAACCCCCTAAACCTGACCTGGAAGAAGTAGGTCAAATATAAGGAGTCAACTCAAAGCTTCTCCCTCACACAAGTAACCTGATCCAAAACTTAAATTCCAAAATAGATAATAATAATAATATCGCATATTATATACTGATAAAATATTCTTGAAAATATTAAATATTCAAAATGTGCATGCATAATAAAATAGAATAACCCCAAATAAAACATCCAGAATCTAAAATTATATACAATCTGATAAAAACATATAATATATAAAAGTCCATGTCTCATACTGATAATAATAAATAAATAAAGCTGGAAAATGAGGTCCTCCAAGTACCGTAACCTAGACTTGAGTATCTGAAAGTAGAAACTAAGGGGGAGTCAGCAAAAACGCTCAGTGTGTCTCTACAATGCAAATAGAACTAACAGAGTCATTATAACAACAGAGACAACCAAACATTATTAGAATATAGTTTTTCTATCATGAATAAATTCAAACACATAAGCAAGAATGAATGAATATGCAACACAATATGACATGCACCCAAACTACATCACCACCCGAAGAGTAAGGTTCCCTAGAACCACTCTCTATCTCATCACCATCTGAAGGGGAATCCAGCCTGTAGGGCAAAACCACTGATCTTAAGTAAACATCATCCTGAAGGATGAAGCTACTGAACTTCCCTGCACATAATCCCAACAAAAATGAGATGTCATAAAATTCGAGCTCTGAATCTAAATGCATTATTTATCAACAGAAATGCATAATCATATAATCCGATATACAATAATCTGAATCTGAATGTATAATCAAATATTGCATAACATTACAAAATGTTAAACAAGTCCAACATCACAGATCAATAGAATATAATCATCACACATCATCAGACCACATCATGTATATATTTCAGCAAATCATCACATTTACATATAGATCACTGTAAGCAAACTACAAAGAAGAGAACACACCTCAAGTAGCTAACACTCAACGTCGACAGTGACGTCTCCCACGCTCAGCTCTATCTCTAGGTCGGTCAGAGTCAGCTCCTATAACAATTAAATACACCATCAAGATATTACTATTATGCCAAGACACTGATAATATACATATTGAATGTATATTAATAATTAAACTCATGAGCGGATCCTGATGTCTGAGCAACAGGAAGTCGTCCAGGTGGAGGATGAGGAAGGATCTCAGTATCCGAGTCAATGTCGTTTGCAAATACGAATAATACCAATTAATTTTTCCGATATTCAAATCTTTAAATACAAGTATAAATGAATAAAAGCGGTCAAAATGGTCTTTCGGGTTCGAATTTTGAAAAACGGAAAACAGAATCGGAATCATGACGTCAAAAAACATAAAGGGAAGATAGACCGGTTCGGTTCTGTCAACCCGTTTTAGTTCTTTGGACCGGTTTAGACCGGTTCAACATAAAATCCCTAATTCGAAAATTAGGGCACAACATCCCCCCAGATTCCTCACCGCCAGTGACCTCTCACATCAAAATCCAACGAATTTCCGAGACCCACATACACATACAACTTAGAGGATAGAAAGGAACAATTGAGACCCAACCAATTTGCAAATAAAACAAGATGACGGCAGCGTGAGGGATTTCTGAAGCAACCGAAAAGCTTACCGATGAATTTTGGGCAAAGGGCAGCCGAGGAGGGTTAGTTGACGAGTGGGTTATGGTCAGACAACAAAGGGAAGATGAACGGTGGTGCCGAACCGTCGAACGAACGGTGTTTGACCCTTGTCAGGACGGAAAACATAGAAAGGGGGTTAATTAAAGAGCGTGCCATTATACTTTCTAGGGTGCCATTATACCCTAAGAAAATTGGGGTGTTACACAAACAGTGTGAGATTTACACAACTTTCCATATTTAAATAATGAAATTTTAATCTCTATATGCAAACTATAAAAATACAAATCTTAAATTTTAAATTCTAAACCTACAATTCATAACTTCTAAAATTAATAAATTGATATAAATTAAATTTTATTTCGTTTGTGTATTAAAATCTATTTTTTATAAATAGGAGCATTATAGGAAAGTGTGTTCAAAGAATTAGATGCGAATTTGGATCCAAAAAGGATTCCAATCGTTAAATTCGTTAAAACTAAAAACTTTAGAGGTTTTGTTTTCATGTTATCTTCCTTTTATCCAAATCTTCCTTTTTATTTTAATTTTTTAAGTACATTAATCTTTAATATTTTATCTTAAGTTAAAATAGTTAATCTCTAAATAAAAATTGTTAGTTAATTAACGCCAAATTACTTGACATGCTGTGGGAAATCTCCATGGCAATGCACACTGACATAACAATGTCAAATAAACAAAGGTCCTGACTTGACATAATGACACACAAGTAAAACTAAAATTATATAAAATAAATTTTTTTTTCATATGATGTGTTATTCTGTCAGTCATATCAAGTTGTTTATCGTTAGTTGATTACAGTTTTCATTCACGAAATGACCATTTTGACTCAAAATAAAACGTTGAGTGTTAAAATGTTTTCATTCACGGAATGGCACTTTTTATAATCATATTTGATCAGTTTGTCGATAAATTAATTTGAAGCAAATATTATAATAATTTATTAAGGAGGCGATACTTCTAATTTAATTTGTTTTACTCGTAACATAAGAATTTGAATTCTATACATTATTTAAATTATCTAATATCTTCTTCCGCTAAAATAATTAATAGTTAGTCTTTTAAGTTATACATAAATAAATTTATTATATGTTCGAATTATTTTGAGTCTAACCAAAATTAATTGGTTTAGTTGCTAAGGATACTCATTCTGCTCCATCTTGTATAGGTTCGAATCTCGGAATGAGAATATAATATCTCTCTAGTTAAACAAAAAATTTGATTAAATTGTAATACCCTAATTCAATTTACAATGTATAACATAGCTGCTTATTTGTATCCTTTTTGCCGTTTCTAACCGACCAATCGAATTAGTGTAATAAAAAGCGAGAAGCTTGTTGATAATTAAAAAGAATATTTATTTGGACCATTAGAAATTGGACCATCAATTCATCTAGTAAAATAATTCGTTCGGTTATTTTAAAATATAATAAATAAATTAGATTCTAATGTTATAAATTATACAAATTTAAAAATTGTTTTGTGATAAATTTTTATAATATTTAATTTAAATTAACCAGTCAAAAGATTTAAAATGATGACATTAACAAAAAGAAAACTCTTATTTACATATAGCTTTTAATCATTAAAGAACTCAATTCGAACAAAAATAGTATAACTGGTTTGAATTTGAATCATGGTTCAACCTGTTTCATGAGTAAGAAAAAACTTGTTATTAGGGACGGAGTAAATAATTAAGATAAATAGAGACAATGTACAATTAACCATTAAAAAGGGGTTATCGTTCAAATGAATTGAAAAATAAGAGGTCAAATAAGTAAATATCCCTTATATTTTTTAGTAAAAATCCATATGACTCCGTCATTGTTTATCATACAATCAATTGGACGGAGGGATCAAGGGCATAAGTCTCTATTATGAAACATAAATATCTGATAAATTTTTATTTAATAATAATTTGACCCTTGTTTAAAATTTAAGTTATTTAGTTATAAATAAACACTAACAAAATTAAAGAAGGGTAGATTCGTCCCCCTAATAGTTGAAGCATCGTGGTGTTGAGGAAGCCACGTGGGAAAGAAGAGATGATATAATGAAGCAGTTTCCTTATCTTTTTCCTCCAGGTAAATTTCGAGGACGAAATTTCTTAAGAGAGGGAGAGTTGTAACACCCCAATTTTGGGCTTAGAAGTTTAGGGTCTAAACCGGACTGGTCTGAGAAACGGTTCAAATATAAAAGGGAGTTTTAGGGAACACCTAGTTCGGGATGCTTTAAAAATATAGAAAAATATCTAAAAATCCTCATTTAATATATATAAGTGAATGGTGAAATCAATTTTACAAAATATAGTTTTGAAATACTACATTTCGATGTAGTGACCGAATCACAATTTTTACAAAGTTTAGTAGTGACTATTTTGTAAAAGATTGAAACTTTGAATCTTTAAGGAGCTAATTTACCAAAAATGTTTTCAATAGATTTTTCCTTAATTTGGGTGATTTAATTAATGATTTAATTAAATAAAATAAAAGTGATAAACTACCTTTGACTTTCATAACAACTTTTCTCTAATTTTCTCTCATTTCATTTTCTCTCAAAATCTTATCAACCAAACACTTTTTCTCAAAAAAAATTCACTTTGATTTTCACTTCATTTGATGAGATTTCCATCACTCATTGATTCCTAATCAATCTTTCATCAAATCTATTTGTTTTCTACATTGAATTTTCATGGAAACGTGCCCAAATCAAGGAGAAATCATCTTTTAGAGGTAAGATTGTTCTTCTACTCTAAATACTCAGTTCTTTACTGAAATTCCCAATTTTTCAACTCTTTACTAAAGGTTTATGAATGGTTTTAATGTTGGTAACAAGATTTTGGCTTAAAACACAAGATTTTGGAAGAGATCTTGAAGATTTTCTTGGTAATTGATTCGGCTCCATTTTGAGATGGTTTTCTAATGTATTTTTGATGTTAAATGATGTTAGGAATGAGGTTTTATCAATCCAATCCCGAATAGGTTGTTTTCCTAAGTTTTTCCTTGTGAAAATGGTGGGTTTTGGGGTGATATTGGTGTTCTGTTAAAGCTGGGGGTGTAAGGACGAGTTTAGGATTGTTTTTTATGTTAATTAATGTTTAGAAATATTTAGAAGTGATGGATCTTGGCTGGGTTATGTTTTGGAAGAGTTTGGAGGTGATTTCAGTTGTGTTTGATAGCCGAAATGTTGGGTTTAGGTAGAGCAGCGAGTTTAGGAGTGTTGGCTGAAGATTTCAATGCATGATGATGCATTAATCCTCTGCTTTTATGTGTCTAAAACAGGGGAGACATCTTCGGACACTTTTGGAGTTGATCTGGAAGGTTAATTGGCGTTTCGGCGACCAAGCGAAAAGAAATTGGTGAGTGCGATTGGGTTAGAAGTCCATGAAGACAAAAATGAAAGTTTGGGGATTTAGGAGAGGTTTGAAACACCTTCCTAAATCCGGAAGTAAGTATGATTTGAATTGCTCTCTCTAAAGTGGTGTTTTCCCCTAAAATGATTTTACATGCTCATGGTTTGAGATTGATAAATTCCTACTGTTTTTGTGCATGATTCATGGCTTGAGATTATGCTTGTTGAGATGTCATGAGATGGCATGTTGCATTGAAGAGATTTGAGCTTTTTGTTTGAAGCAAAGTATGATTCATGTTTTGAAATGTGATGAGAAAACCTTTGAGTAATATTGCATGAAAACAGTAGGTGTGGTGATTTTTTAAATCATTATATTGGCATAGATGTTGAGAAACTTACCGGATATAATTGATCGATCAATAGGATGAGAGTGCACTATAAACTAAAAATTCGTACGTCCTCTTTGGTTAAGCCAAAGGGAGATATTCCGACGATGGGCATTCCATCTGGTAGGACTTGGTGAAATACCCAAGCTTTGTGGCGATGAGAGATTCCTCCATGTGACTACGGTGATGAGAGATTCCACCGGAAGCCATGTTGCTAGACAAGTGAGTACGGTGATGCGAGATTCGACCAGAAGAGTCTAGTGTAGAAATGTGTCCGCATATCCGAGTATTAATGAGATGCTAAATGCAAATATAAATGATGAAATGGTTTTTGTTACACATGTAACTTTGATGAAATGATTTATGCTATGAGTTATGCATATGAGATTTGTTTTAGAAAAGCTCTATTGATACAAGCATGTGTATGGCCTTGCCATGAGTTTTGCATTGGTAAATGCATGAGATAGAATTGAGGTACATGTAGTTTCAACGAGAAGTTTCTTTGAAATGTTTTCAAGCATGTGTGAAAATGAGCATGTGGTTCAAAAGCTTTTGTATAAATATTTTCAAAGTGTGTATTATTGTGTTGGTTTCCTTTAGAGTGTGGCTCACTAAGCATTTGTGCTTACGCTCTCTCTTTACCAATAATACAGATAATTAAGGTGTTTTGGGGCATCAAGGAAGCTAAGTTCATCCAAGGAAGTCCAAGCTCATGTATGGTGAAGTTTTCATACACTTTAGTTTTGATAGATTGGCAATGGGAAACCAATAATTGTATTTGGGAGATGTGTTAAACTCCCTTGGGTTGTGGCATGTTTGCTTTGGCTGGTTTGAATTGTAAATGGCCTTAATTGCTTGTTTTGAGGATGGATTTCCTATTTGTGGTTTGATATTAGGAAGCATGCCTCTAGACTAGTGAGATTTCATGTTTGATGCTATGAATGTGTTTAAGAGTTCTAGATATGTACCTTATATGTTTGTTGATTTGTTGGTATGATTAGAGAGTCTTTGGGATTTGTTTGAATGATTTTATAATGGAAAAACCATCCATTGCTGTAGTTTCTGGGCAAACCATATCGAAACACCCTCTAGTGTTTCGAAACGGGGGCCTATAATGGCCTTCGTGTTTCGAAACGTTGGAGGTTGTTTCGAAACGATTTGGCTACTAGAATGCCATGTTTCGGAACTGGTCTCGAAACACACCCGCGTACCGAAACAGTCAACGTCGGTTTGATCCGGTGTTTCGATACGGCAGGTGGGTGTTTCGAAACGGGTGACTGTTGGACACAGATTTGAATTGCTCTGATGTTTGCATGTTTTACACTTTAGTCCTAAATGTTGGAATTGCAATTGCTTGAGCTTGAGATGTCCAATTAAGATGAAATTTGGCTGAGAAGCATGTAACATGACTATTTTCATAATCGTAAACTTAAAATCAATGAAGACCTTCTAATTTATAGAAATTACATTTTGGTCCCTAAACTCGTGTAAAGTGGAATTGAGTCCCTATATGATATCCGTTTGCTGTGCCTTTCTCAATCGTAGCTCGTGAGTACTCACTTAGGGTTAATATGTATCTAGACAAGATTAAAAATGAAAAAAGGGACATGAATCAAGGTTAACTTTCGGGTTGACTTTGGTTTTTAACGTGTAATCTTCATAGTTCGGGTCAATCGTCTAGGCCAGGCTAAGGGGGTTCCATTGTGTTTCAGAGATAAAGTTGTAGTACCTGAAGATGTTGAGTTGAGACGTCTGATTTTGAGCGAAGCACATTCGAGTCCTTTTTCTATGCATCCAGGTCGTACTAAGATGTACCGTGATTTGAAGAATGATTATTTCTGGGTTGGTTTGAAGAAGGATGTAGCCGAGTATGTGAGCCGTTTTATGGTTTGTCAGAGAGTGAAGGCAGAACATCAGGTTCCTTCAAGTTTGTTACAACCTTTGAAGATTCCGGAATGTAAATGGGAGAGGATAACTATGGACTTTGTGTCGGGGTTACCGTTGTCTCCTTCGAAGAAGAATTTTGTTTGGGTGATAGTTGATAGGTTCACTAAGTGTGCTCACTTCTTAGCAGTGAACACTAAAGATTCTTTAGACAAATTGGCGAATTTGTACATTCGCGAGATTGTGAGACTTCATGGAGTTCTGAAGTCTATCGTATTAGACATAGATACGAGATTCACTTCGAGGTTCTGGAGTTGTTTGCATAGTGCCCTAGGTAGCCGTTTGCATTTCAGTACTTCTTATCATCCGCAGTCAGATGGACAGTCAGAGCGAGTGATACATATATTGGAGGATATGCTTCGTTGTTGTGTGATTGACTTCCAGGGTTCTTGGGAGAAACACTTGCCCTTTAGTTGAGTTTGCTTACAACAACAATTTCAAGGCTAGTATACAAATGGCTTCTTATGAGGCTTTGTATGGTAGACGATGTAGGACTCCGATCTGTTGGGCTGAAACGGGTCAGAGATTGTTACCTATGCCGGATTTGCTTAAGGGGACTACCGACAAAGTGAAGTTGATTTGCGACCGTTTGAAAGCAGCTTCCGATCGTTTGAAATCTTATGCAGATTTGAAGAGAAAAGAGATTGAGTTCTCAGTGGGTGAGAAAGTGTTTCTGAAAGTATCTCCATGGAAGAACATAATGCGATTTGGCCGGAAAGGCAAGTTGAGTCTGAGGTTTATTGGTCCGTTTGAGATATTTGAGCGGATTCGGCCTGTAGCTTACCGTTTAAGATTGCCTTCTGAGTTAGAGAAGATCCATGATGTGTTTCATGTGTCGATTCTTAGGAGATATATATCAGATCCATCTCATGTTATGCCTGTTGAGGAGATAGAGTTGAATCTGAATTTGTCTTATAATGAAGAACCTGTTGAGATACTTGCTTCTGATAGCAAGGTGTTGCGTGGCAAGACCATAGAGTTGGTCAAGGTGTTGTGGAGACATAGAGGTGTGGAAGAGGCCACGTGGGAGAAGAAAGTTGATATGCTTGAGCAGTTTCTGTACTTGTTTCCGTCAGGTAATTTCAGGGACGAAATTCCTTATGTAGGGGAGAGTTGTAACACCCAGGTTTGGGGGTCGGGTGAAAATAATATTAAAATAATATTTCGGGTTTTGGTTTTATAATTAAAATAATAAAACATTTTAGCCTATCTTCTAAGTCCAAATTCCATGGACTTTAGGAGATGGGAGTTTTTAGCCATTTCATTAATGGCATAATGGTAAATAGGATTTCTTTGATAAATTAAAGCAAAAACAAAAGAAGAAGACATGTGCTCATCTTCTTCCTCACTCTCATTTCAAACTCAACGACAAAAAGAGTTCTCTTCTCCAATTTTACTATTCCATTACATCCTTTGCTCCTTGTTGGTGATTTTCCAAAAGGTAATTGCATTTTTGACTTGGCTTTCTCTTCCTCTTCATTTTGATACCATTAGTTTTCATTAAAACCATGTATTTTTATATTTTGCGGTTTCAAAGAATTTCTCAAAGATTGAAGCTTTATGAATTTCTAACAAAGCTTTTGATTATTTATTGTTAGGTAAGTTGTTTACAACCCATAAGGTCCAACATATGTGAATTTTAAAGAGTTTTACAATGATTCTCGGATTTAGGTTTTAGAAGGGTTTAAAGGTTGGTTTTGGGGTTGTTTGATGTTGGAAATTAAGGGTTGTTGTTAGTGTAATAGTTAAGGGTTGTTTTGGAAGCATTTAAGTGTGTTAAAAAGGTTGAAATCATGAGTTTTGGACTAGGTTTCATGGCTGCTCGGGTTTGAAGTTTTGGGGTTGTTCTTAGCTTGAAACTCTTGTGTTTTATGCTTGATTAGTGTTCCGGGTTTGCTACATTGACGTGTGATCTGATTTGAGGTTGTTTTGATTGTGTTGAGTTGATTAGAAGCAAGAAATTGTGTTGGTGTAGCATCGGGAACAAATCTGGAATCGTTGGAAGTTTGATCGGCTAGTGTGTTGAGCTTGGAATAGTCGGTGAGTGGTTAAATATTTTTAAATGATTTTCGAGTATTGGTTCAAACATGCGGACTAGGTCGGGCTTGGTAGACCCACCTAGAGTTGGGATTAGAGTGGTAGCCTGATCCCAAGCTTTAGTTAGAGACTTTGGTTTAACTCTAATTGTTGTCTATGCCTCATGTTTAATTGTGTTTATGGTGGATATGTATATTGTGTTATACATGTATGTTGAGGCATGGTTTTGATGCATTGTGATATGCATGTGGATTGTGCATGATGGTGATCATAGTGAGTACATGCTAAGCACGGAGGTTGTTTTGAAATGATGTTGTGAATTGTGTTTAGTATTGGCACTAGTATGCTTGGGTACAATGATCGATCATTAGGATGTTTAGTGTGCACACATGTGTCAAATTCTCGCGTGGTCTTGGTGATGGTAGTCATCATGATGGAGTACGAGTTCGCCCGAAAAACCTTCTTATATATATGTTAGTCGGTGAGTTTAATCCCATCGACGGGGTGTGAGGACGAGTGGAATCCCCTCCGCCTGAACGGTTGTGAGTGTAATCCCACCGTAATGTAATGGTTGTTGTTGGATGTGAGTTCCAACGGTTATCCGCGTATTCGAGTCATAGCTAGGTGCCAATATGATTTGAGATGTGTTGCGAATATGGACTAATATATGTGTTTACATATGATGTGTATATGGACTTGTTGAGCATGGCATAATATTGAATATATGTTCATGCATCATGTGTATTTTGGCTCATGTGGATCGAAGGTAAGAACATGCATTTTACATTGGTTGTGCTCGTGCTTGGACCCTGTATTGTCGAGGTTTGTTTTAATGAGCTTACCCTCACTAAGCTTTATGCTTACGCTCTCTTTTGTTGACAATGCAGATCCGTAGTTCGTGTGTTGCTAGTGCAAAAAGGGGGGCTTCCAAGTGTACTTTGTGGTGCTATCTTAGCTTTCAAGTATGGACATTTAAGTTTTAAGGTGTAATAGTCAAGCAATGGGATATGTATTTCTTGCTTTGAGCTTTTGAAGTATGTTGGTGTTGGTTTGTTTAGGAGCACGTTTAGACTCCTTTATGATGTTGTTGGCCTTGTGCCTTTATGGATGCCTAAGTGTATGTTTGTTGAAGCATGAATCTTAAATGTTATGTATGAAGCATGTGTTGAATGATGTTGATTCCTTTAATGTACGACTTCTTTATGTTTGGTGTGTTAAGCATGCTTGTAGATGTTTGGTTTGCCTTAGAGTTGTTGTATGTGTGTTGTGGGAGGTTTTAGTGGAGTTTTGGGACAACCTTGTGCCATAAACCAGCTAAAACCAATCTGCAGATAGAGGGCGTTTCGAAACGGTTGGTCCCGTCTCGGTACGGTCCCTTTGTTTTTGGCCAGGCGTTTCGGTACGCTAGGAGCCGTTTCAATACGATTTTGCTACTGGAAATCTGAGAATTTGACGATAAAATGAAGTATCGAAACGGGCTTTAGTGTTTCGGAATGGCCTTCGTATCGTTGACCACGAGAAGTTGACCGTTGAGGGTGTTTCGATACGGGCCACCCATGTTTCGAAACGGTCTCCTCGGTTTGACTTTGGCCAGTTGACCTAGTCAAGGCGTATCGAAACACCCTCTGGGCGTTCTGATACGTCCTGCTGTTTAAGTTTAAAATGGGCTTTTTTAATTGGACGGTTTGGTTGTTTACCTCATTGTTTCTCCCGCTGTATCTTTTCTCATATAGGACTTAATATTACATCTAGGAAAGATAATATAAATGAAAAAGTATTCTCGGGTTGTTAACCGAAGTAGAGCCTTAACGGGTTTTGCCTCGGTTATCCCCGTGTAGCCCACTCGAACCGGTCCAGCGTCCGGACCGGGACGAGGGGGTTACAGGAAAAGGGGCATAGAAAAAATCATCCTCCCTCTCACGACACCAAGCATACAAACCTTGCTGCTCATCCAACATGATGCCACGAAGCTTCAAAAAATCAAAGGTTTGTAAACGAACACAAGCCTCGATGAAAGGCTCTACTTTCCACGCACCTTGCTGCTAAAAAAAGTTTCAACATGATACACAAACCTTCGGAGGTACGAGGACTTTCCACGCAAAACACTCATTGAAATCGCTCCCTCTCACCTTGTCCAACATAAGCAGACGTGATGGAGACTTTACTAAAGAGGTCACTTGCGTATCAGGTGTCGAGACTAACATATCAACTGCACCATACCGTAACCTCACATGTCCCAAGAGCGAAATGAGCTCCCGAAGTTATCGAAGCGAAAACGAACACAAGCCTCGATGAAAGAAACTCTCCCAGCGGTTGTGCTAAAAGCTACCCCCATCAGAAAGGTCAGCGACCAAAGCCAAATGATTCACCACTATCGAAAATAACCGTGGGAATATATCCTTAAATGGTTTCTCAACACACCACGCATCATACCAAAATAAAACTCACGAACAATAACCAACCTTCCAAACAAAACTAGTCTCACCCATGAAATTTTGCATACTATCCGAGCTCACAGTTTTGACAATCTTCTTCCAAATAATTGACATCGAACCCCTGTAGGCAGAGTTAAATCGCCACCACTGGGCTGCATCGCCATATTTTGCTACGTTATCTATTGCTGCGTTAACACCCTTCGGCACCCGAAACAAACCCATATAATAAAGCTGGAAGTGACGAAAGAATAGAGTTTACCAGTGTGATGCGAGCAGCAAAAGGTAAAGATTTCTGTTTCCAACCAGCGAGCTTTTGTCGAACCGAGGCTATAACTGGTTCCCATACAACAATGTTGCGAGGATTCACCCCCAACGGCAGCCCCAAATAAACAAAAGGCAATTCACTTTCCGACAACACAAGACAGCCGCCATTGAATCAAACAGCCCCTCATCCACGCCAATAGTATCGTCAGCAAATTTAAGATGCGATAGCGACACCCCCAAAGCCAACGAAACCCCACGGATGAGCCCCAACTCCTCCGCTTGAACGAACATCCTATGTAGTGCTTCCGCCACAATAACGAACAACAAATATGATAGTGGGCAGCCTTGCCGCAAACAACGCCCCATTACAAATTCTTTATTGGCGCTACCGTTTAACAAAACTGACAACCTGATTGTGCTGATACACTCAGTAATCAGACGTCGCCAAGAATCATTGAACCCCATCGACCATAAAATGTGCTCTAAAAATTCCCATCGAATGCAGTCGTAAGCTTTCACAAGTCAAATTTCAGGATACACCTGCCCAACGATCTCTGTCGTATGGAATGTATTGTCTCATTTGTCAATAGAATACCATCCACAATTTCACACCCACGCACAAAAGCCGATTGGTGATCACTAATTAGTCCTCCCAACACCGACTGCAGCCTTCTAGCCAAAATTTTGGCATGAATCTTTTATATCGAATTAAGAAAACTTATTGGTCGAAAATCACTCAAGGTTACCGATGAATCAACCTTAGGCAAAAGCACATGGAATGTGTTGTTCGCACCCACAGGTAACTTGTCGGATGCAAAAAAAATAATTTAAAAACCACCCATCATCATCACAAACTACCTCCCAACACTTCTTAAAAAATTCCATATTGTAGTCGTCCGACCCCGGTGACTTCGAGCCCTCACACCCACGAACAACCGCCCACGCCTCATCGAAAGTGAAAGGCGCCACTAAACCTCTATTCTCAGCTTCACTCACCCTATTAAGATTCCCCTCAAAGCTCCAAACACAAGACCTTTAATCTGCGACAACCAACCAATAGAATAAGTGTAATAAAAAACGAGAAGCTTGTTGATAATTAAAAAGAATATTTATTTGGATCATTAGAAATTGGACCATCAATTCATCTAGTAAAATGATTCGTTCGGTTATTTAAAAATAGAATAAAAAATAGATTCTAATGTTATAAATTATATAAATTTAAAAAAAGTTTCGTGATAAATTTTTATAATATTTAATTTAAATTAACCGATCAAAAGATTTAAAACGATGACATTAACCAAAAGAAAAACTCTTATTTACATATAGCTTTTATCGTTCAAGAACTCAATTCTAACAAAAATAGTATAACTGGTTTGAATTTGAATCATGGTTCAACCCGTTTCATGAGTAAGCAAAAACTTATTATTAGGGACGGAGTAAATAATTAAGATAAATAAAGGAAATATACAATTAACCATTAAAAGGGGATATAGTTCAAATGAATTGAAAAATAAGTGGTCAAATAAGTAAATATCCCTTATTTTTTTTAAGTAAAAATCCATATGACTCCGTCATTGTTTATCATACAGTCCATGGGACGGAGGGATCAAGGGCATAAGTCTCTATTATGAAACTTAAATATCCGATAAATTTTGATTTAATAATAAATTGACCCTTGTTTAAAATTTAAAGTTATTTCGTTATAAATAAATACTGACAAAATTAAAGAAGGGTAGATTCGTTTCCCCAATAGTTTTATTCTAATAGCAATTTAGGTTCATGTAAAACTTTAAAAGCCCTTATAATTTTAAAATTTAGCAATTCGACCCTCTCAACGTTCGATCTTGAAATCGATTTCACATTCAATTTGATTCTTAAACTTCTAATTTCAATGTTTTCTTCATGCTTTCATTGCATGTTTTGTTTTTGGTTTCGAGTTTTCCAAGTCGTTCACTTCATTCGTTTTCGGCTCCTGATCAAGAATTTGAAGATGAAATGAAAGTACGTCCGTCATTTTACGAATTTGACTCTTTTCGTCGTCGATATTCACTGCAATTGACAACAGGAGCGGCTGGTATATCTACAACTATTATGAAATCGACCAAAAGACAAGAAATACGTGAGACCGATCATGAATCCATGCAATTAAAAGGTGGTTGAAAACGTATATTGATAGATGAAGTCAAGAAAGCCATTAAAGCTAGCATGAAATGGAATGTCGAAAATCCTTTGGAGTCAAAGGGAAAAAGTCCAGGTGGTCCTGATCCTCTACATCACTGATGATCTCACATCTTATAACAACAGTTGATCACAATAGAAAAAAAAAACGTAGTTTGTATTAGATGAATCTATGTTGAACTTTATTAGTACTATGTATTAGACGTTGTACAATATATACATGTATACATATGTATCTGATATGAATGAAACTTTTTACATAACATATTTCCTAAATTTTACTTATAATATTCCATATTACACCGTTTGCACCAAAATTCCCTCTCTTTAAATTTCATACTCTCTCTTTTAGAAAGAAAATTTTGAAATTCGATTTTATAAGATTTAAGGACAAACACATAATTTAAGGCCTAATATGATGTAAAAAAGATAATATGAATATGAACACCAAACTTAAACAATTTTTACAAGAGTAATATTTTCTATACACAAACTGTAACCCCCTAAACCTGACCCGGAAGAATTGGGTCGAATATAAGGAGTCAACTCAAAGCTTGTCCCTCACACAAGTAACCTGATTCAAAACATAAATTCCAAAATAGATAATAATAGTATCGCATATTACATACTAATAAAATATTCCTGAAAATATAAAATATTCAAAATATGCATGCATAATAAAACATAATAACCCCAAATAAAACACCCAGAATCTAAAATTATAGACAATGCAATAAAACATTTAATATAAATAAGTCCAAGACTCATGCTGATAATAATAAATAAATAAAGTTGGAAAACGAGGTCCTCCAAGTACCGTAGCCTAGACCTGAGTATCTGAAATTAGAAACTAAGGGGGAGTCAGCGAAAACGCTCAGTGTGTCTCTACAATGCAAACAAAACTAACAGAGTCATTATAACAATAGAGACAACAAAACATTATCATAATAAAGTTTTTCCGTCATGAATCCATTCAAACACATAAGCAAGTATGAATGAATATGCAACACAATATGACATGCACCCAAACTACATCACCATCTGAAGAGTAAGGTTCCCCAGAACCACTCTCTACCTCATCACCATCCGAAGTGGAATCCAGCCCGTAGGGTCAAACCAATGATCCGAAGCAGACATCATCCCGACGAATGAAGCTACTGAACTTCCTCGTACAGAATCCCAACCAAAATGAGATGACATAAAATCCGAGCACTGAATCTGAATGCATTATTTATCAACAGAAACGCATAATCATATAATAGATACACAATAATCCGAATCTAAATGTATAAACAAATATTGCATAACATTACAAAATGTTGAACAAGTCAAACATCACAGATCAATAGAATATAATCATCATATTTACATACAGAGCACTCTAAGCAAACTACACAGAAGAGAACACACCTCGAGTAGCTAACACGTGACATCGACGATGACGTCTCCCACACTCAACTCTATCTTTAGTTCGGTCAGAGTCAACTCCTATAACAATTAAATACACCATCAAGATATGACTACTATGCCAAGACATTGATAATATAAATATCGAATGTATATTAATAATTAAACTCACGACGGATCCCGATGGCTAAGCAATAGAAGGTCGTCTAGGTGGAGGAGGAGTAAGGATCTCAGTATCCGAGTCAATGTCGTCTGCAAATACGAATAATACCAATTAACTTTTCCGATATTCAAATCTCTAAATACAAGTATAAGTGAATAAAAGATGTCAAAACGGTATTTTGGGTTCGTATTTGAGAAAACGGGCAACGGAATCGGAATCAGGATGTCGAAAAACATGAAATAGCCCTTTTCTGAAAAAGTCAACGCTGACGTCAGCCGACTCTTTATAAAACAGACCGGTTCGGTTCTGTCAACATGGTCTAGTCTTCTGGACCGGTTCAGACCGGTTCAACATAAAATCCCTAATTCGAAAATTAGGGCACGATATCCCCCCGATTCCTCACCGCCGGTGATCTCTCGCGTCAAATTCCAATGAGTATCTGACACTCACATACACACACAACATACACGAGGGAAAGGAACAATTGAGACCCAACCAATTTGCAAAAAAAAAAACAAGATGGCAGCGGCGTGAGGGATTTCTGAAGCAACCGAAAAGCTTATCGATGAGTTTCGGGCAAAGGGCGGCCGAAGAGGGTTAGTTGACGAGTGGGTTATGGTCGAACAATCAAGGGAAGATGAACGGTGGTGCCGGACCGTCAAACGGAAGGTGTTTGACCCATGGTCGGACGGAAAACGGAGAAAAGGGGTTTATTTTCTTTTTCTTGCACAAGATGTTGAAGTAGAGGGATGAGAACGGCCAAAACCAGAGAAAATGGTTGAAAGGTTCTATTTATACCCTAAGAAAAGAGTTAATTACAGAGCGTGCCATTATACTTTCTATGGTTTATGAAACGACATTTAAGTTTTGAAATCATTACAATGTGATCACTGAAATTTAGGCTTTTTAATTTAGGGCAAAATTGGGGTGTTACAACTCTCTCACCGCTAAAAAGAAATTTCGGCCTCAAAATTTACCTGGAACAAAACTTTGACCATCTCAATGGTCTTCCTTCTGAGAACCATTTTATCCTGAGAAAGAATCTCAATAGGCTCCTCCTCAAAACGCAATTCAGGACGAACCTGAATATCCTCAACATGCATGATATGTGACGGATCAGGGTGATAACGTCTCCACACTGAAATATGGAAAACATCATGTTGAGTGGATCAAAAGATCGATATAAACCAAGAGGGGGTGAATTGGATTTTTAAAGATTGTGTGGTGGAAATTGCAAATTAAAAAGATTGACAAGGGATTTTAGAGTGGTTCAATTTCCAAATGAACTCTACATCAACTACCTTAGCTTCACTAAGGATTTGAACAAATTCCACTAATTGCTCTTCCCCTTTTCTAGGCTAAGGAAGCAACCCTTACAATTTCAGTTAAATTTTCTACCCAAAATTTAACCCAATTCTCACAACAAGATAACAAAGAATTTGATGGCTAATAGAGTATCTCTCAATACAAATTGTAGCCCAATTACAAGCACTCAACCCAATTGAACAAAATAAGAATGAAAATTACAATTGGGGTTTCTAGACAATATGAGATTTTTGCACAATTGCTTGGATTTGATGAATAGATGCTTTCTTGAAGATCAATAGCTGTTGTTGATGCTTTTTGATGTCTCATTTATACCTCCCCATTGATTTCTAGCCGTTTGGGTGGTTGGGAACATAAATGGAGCCGCTGGAACCCTCTCTTACCACCATAAATCCACTTCTGCAGCTATGCGTATCGGTACGCGGGGAGGTGTATCGATACCTGTCTCAGAAAAGAAAGAGCAGTTGTGTGCAATAAATAAGGGGTCTCGATACGCGCGAAAGCGTATCGGTACGGGGTATCGAAACGGTAAAGGCCGTATCGATACCTTTTTCTCAAATAAACTCACTGTCAATTTTCGTATCGGTACGAGGGTTTTCCGTATCGATACCGGTCAACGAACATTTAAAATTTGGTTACCAACCAACTGACACCAACGGTCATAATTTTTAAACCGACTTATATTTAAAAAATTATTAAGGTCGTATCGATACGAGGATTTGCCGTATCGGTACGTCATTCAAACTCTTTAGACTTTAACACAGGGAAGTATCGATACGAGGGTTTGCCGTATCGATACGTGTTCCGACAGTAGCCAACTTTGGTAAAAAGGTATCGATACGCTTGGGAGTGTATCGATACACCTGAACGTTTTTCAATAGTTTGGCCTTGGAACACTTAGAAAATATTTAGAGTTTAAGTTTTTCAAATCAGTTTTAAAGAGTTGGTGATTTAAAACTTTTTAAGGGACTTACAAAAACAATTTTAAGTTTTTCAAATTGATCCTTAAAGATCTAATTATATCAAAATCAAACATAGGTTTTACAATCTCCCCCTATTTGATATAACAAAACTAAAACATAAAATTTTTGACATTTTGAAAAACTTTGCAAAGTTAACTCCCCCTTAATATAAGCTTGGTAACCTTTGAGTTAAAATCAAAATATTTGAAGTGTTGAGCTAGTTAGTTTCTCTCCCCTTTTTGTTAGATCAAAAATATTGAGACAATTAAGTGCATAAACATAGGCAAAGGTAAAAATAAGCAACACTTATATTATTCATCATAGCATCAATCCTTAAAATTCAAACAAAAGCAGAAAATCAAAGCATAGGTTTAATAATAAACTTAGTCCTAAGAACATAAAGCAAAGGTGCATAAAATAGAAAATTCTAAATGATATGCATGAGATGCAAGAAGAAACGTCTAGGCATCGTCTTCGTCGTCCTCATCATCTTCATCGTCAACTCCCATAGGCTCATTATCCAGCATGCTATTGCGCCACTCATCATGGCAAGCGGAGATGGAAATATTAAAGGAATGGTGACCGCTTTCAAGGGATGTGAGGCGATTCTCCATACCCGTCATCCTTGTATCAAAAGTTGTTTCAAGGGAAGTAAGACGAGTGTTCATGTCCGTGCCCAACCCGGTAAATTGACCATTGAGGTAAGTCATGAGAGCATCCATGGAGGGTTGTGGGGCTTGAGGAGCTTGAGGCTCTTCAAATACGGCAGCGGCCTCTGGTGGTAGCTCGGCAAGACGTACCCATTCACCATTAAAGTAGGAGAACTTTGCCCGTGCAAGAGATCGCTGATCAATGGGATCAGTGAGGGGAGTTGGGTAGTCAAAAGAGCAATCAATATCCTTTTTAATAACGAAATAACTCAAAGTCGTACCATATGTAAAGGAGGTGACGAGAGCTGTGTGACGATTTTGCACAAGGTAGACGATCTCCGCGAACATGAGTCGAGCAAGATTTGGGCGCTTTCTCTCACGGAAGCAACGGATCCAAAAATCATCCACTTGACAGATGGTGGAATATTTTCCTCCGGAGGGACGAAACCACCAAGACACCATCAAATGTAAGATACGGTCTTGAGCATTTAGGGCGGTGACGGATCCACTAAGAACATGCCCCAAAGCATGCTCATCATCAATGCCTTCATCCTCTAATTTGAAAACCTCACAAATGGATTTGACATCAAGGATGATTTTCTTCCCCATGAGATAATAGCTAATGGCAACAACTTCCCCATTACGAGTAATACATTTGGCATTAGTGTAGAAAATAAAAACCAAAAGACGATAATAAAAACCGAGAATAGATATGAAATCCATGAAGTTCCAACGACGAAACAAAGGAAGATATTCAAACTTAAAACGCTTGGAGTCGAGAAAAGGAACGAATATTACCCTTTCGGCATGAATCTTATAATTCTCGAATTGACGAAAATAAGTTAGACCCGTGGGACTTTCAAAGGATTGCTCATAGATGGTAGTGTAGTTCGGACGAGCAATCGCTCCAAGGGTGGATGATTCACCGTTTTGAGAAACCCTTGTACGCTTCCTCGATGGTTCCTTTGGTGCCATGATCTAAAAGAGAAATTAAGCAAAAGGATTTCTTCAATTTTGAGTAAAAACCAAGGTAAAAAAAATTAAGTAAAATTTGAAGAAAAATTTTGAAAATCAAAAGTTTTGAAACAAAGATGAAACAAAACAACAAAACAAAACAAAAAAAAATGAAAAAGAAAAAGAAAGAAAAGATTACCTTGATAGAAACTGGAGAGATTGAAGAAAATTCTAGCACAATTGTGATGAGAGAGAGCTCAAAGCTTTGCTTGATTCAAAAACTCTTTTAGATTTGAGTTGAGGTGTGAAAAATATGAAGGAGGAATAGCCTTTTTATAGGCAAAAACGGCTAGGGTTTTTAGGTTTTGAAGAGTTTTAATTTAGGTAAAAGTTGAGCACATTAAAAGCCAAATTTAAAGTTGTCTGCGCAGTAGAGTATCAATACGCTTGAGGGTGTATCGATACGGGGTTAGAATCCTCATTTCCGCAAAAATGCCCGTTGGAGAGTCGTATCGAAACGGATGAGGTCCGTATCGAAACGACCCGTATCGATACGAGTTTAATCGTATCGATGCCCGTGTAAGCGAAATAAATTCTGGGAAACTGAATGAAGAACATATATCGATACGCGTAGATCCCTATCGATACCGTATGCCCACAAATGCATATTTGGTTCCAAGAACAACCATAGGCTCGAATTTAACATCTTCTAAAAGTATGCAAATGATGAATGAGCAGTTCTAAGCATATTTTAATAGAAACATACTCCCCTAACTATTGGCATGGATGAAATTAGGAGTCTAAACACATAAACATGTCATTTCACAAGATCAAGCAAAATTAAGGACAAAATAGGTCCTAAAAGGTCAAGATAGGCTAGCTAGACCTAACTCTCTCCTAAGGGACCAAAAACGCTCTTTGTCTAAAGGTTTTGTAAATATGTCCGCTAATTGATTTAAGGTGTCTACATACTCTATAACCACATCTTCCTTAAGGACATGATCTCTAATGAAATGATGCCTCATTTCTATGTGTTTGGTTCTAGAGTGTTGGATGGGATTTTTTGTTAGGCATATTGCACCAGTGTTGTCACATTTTAGGGGTATGGTTTCAACTTTAATTCCATAATCTAAGAGTTATTGCTTCATCCAACGGACTTGAGCAGAACAACTCCCTAAGGATATGTACTCGGCTTCAGTGGTAGATAAGGCTACACTATTTTGTTTCTTAGAGAACCAAGATATGAGCATACTACCTAGGAATTGACAAGTTCCCGAAGTACTTTTTCTATCGATTTTGCAACGCCCATAATCCGCATCCGAAAAAGCATGAAGGTTGAAGGTAGAGTCTCTAGGGTACCAAAGACCTAAACAAGGAGTATCTCTAAGGTGCCTAAAGATTCTCTTAACGGCTATAAGGTGAGACTCTCTAGGACTAGCTTGAAACCTAGCACACAAGCAAACACTAAACAAGATATCCGGTCTACTTGCGGTAAGGTAAAGCAATGATCCAATTATAGAACAATAAAGCTTAGAGTCAACACACTTACCTCCTTCATCTTTGTCAAGCTTTGTAGATGAGCTCATAGGTGTGGCTTGAGGCTTTGCATTCTCCAAGCCAAACTTCTTGAGCATATCCTTTTTGTATTTTGCTTGGTTGATGAAGGTGCCATCCTTCTTTTGCTTGATTTGGAGTCCCAAAAAGAATGAGAGCTCCCCCATCATGCTCATCTCAAATTCACCTTGCATTAACTTAGCAAACTCTTGACAATGACATTCATTAGTAGAACCAAAAATAATATCATCAACATAAATTTGAACTACTAAGATGTCATTTTTATACATTTTTATAAAAAGTGTAGTGTCCACCTTACCTTTTTCAATTAAAAAGTTTGAAAGTCTTTCATACCAAGCTCTAGGAGCTTGTTTTAAACCATAAAGAGCTTTGGTGAGTTTGAAAACATGATTTGGAAATATTGAGTCTTCAAAACCCGGTGGTTGTTCCACATACACTTCTTCATTTATAAAACCATTTAAAAATGCACTTTTAACATCCATTTGAAAAATCTTGAAATTATGATAACATGAATATGCAAGCAACATCCTAACGACTTCCATTCTAGCTACGGGTGCATAGGTTTCATAAAAATCTATTCCCTCTTCTTGAGTGTAACCTTGTGCTACTAGTCTAGCTTTATTTCTTACAATGTTACCACTCTCATCTAGCTTGTTCCTAAAGACCTATTTAGTTCCTATTGTAGATTGATTACTAAGTCTATCAACTAATGTCCAAACGATACTTCTCTCAAATTGATTTAACTCTTCTTGCATAGCCATAATCCAAAAGTCATCTTTCAATGCTTCTTTAATATTCTTAGGCTATATGCATGAGATAAATGCAACATGATTCATTAATCTAAGAGAAGATCGAGTGGTTACCCCTTTGGATGGATCACCCAAGATTTCACCATCTTTGACATAGTTCAACTCCCTTGGGTAGCTCACTTCCTTTGCCTCAAGATCCAAGTCCTTCAAGGTTTCAAGAGGTGGATCTTGTGTGTCCTCTTCTTTTGTTGGAATCTCATCCTCCTTTCAAGTTTGTCCTCCATCAAAGGCATTTATGATTCCTACATCATCATCATCACAAGAATCCTTTCTAGGAAGGAGGTTATAATCAAATACAACATGAATAGATTCTTCTACTACTAAAGTTATTTTGTTATATACTCGATAGGCTTTAAAGGTTAAAGAGTAACCTATGAAAATAGCTTCATCACTTTTTGCATCAAATTTACCTAAGTTGTCTTTTCCATTATTTAAAACAAAACACTTGCAACCAAAAGGGTGAAAATAGCTAATGTTAGGCTTTTTAGATTTTAAAATCTTATAAGGTGTTTTCTTTAAAATTGGCCTAATCATTACTCGATTTACAATATAGCAACTGGTGTTTGTGGCTTCCGCCAAAAAATAATTAGGTAAATTGTTTTCACAAAGCATAGTTCTAGCCATTTCTTGCAAAGTTCTATTTTTCCTCTCTACTAACCCATTTTGTTGAGGAGTTCGAGGAGCCAAAAAATTATGGCTAATCCCTTTTTCATTCAAAAATTCTTCAAACCCTAAATTTTGAAACACGGTTCCATGATCACTTCTAATATGTGAAATTTTAAGTTCAAGATCATTTTGGGTTAGTTTTGAAAATGTGATGATTTTTTTCAAAGCCTCATCTTCAGTACTTAAAAATAGAACCCATGTAAATCTAGAAAAATCATCAACAAGTACAAAAACATAAGACTTACCACCCAATCTCATAGTCTTAATTGGCCCAAATAAATCCAAATAGATAAGTTGTAAACATCTACTAGTAGAAACATCATTAATGGATTTAAAGGAAGATTTATGTTGTTTACCCTTAGAGCATGCATCACAAATTTTATCATTTGAAAATTTTATTTTGGGTAAACCTCTAACTAGATTAAGGGAGACTAGTTTTTCTAAAACACTTATGCTAGCATGTCCTAGTTTCCTATGCCACAACCATTCATTTTGTGCAACTAAGCATGCATGAGATGTATGAATGTCATATGGATGCACCATGTATATGTTCCCTATGCGATGACCTATGAGCATAATATTATTAGATTTAATGTCTACAATTTTGCATCCATTTTTATCAAATAAAACATTAAATCCTTTATCACACAATTGACTTATGCTCAATAAATTGTGTTTAAGACCATCGACATACAAGACATTTTCAATGAGAATAGTAGAGTGATTACCTATGGAGCCAATACCTTTAATGTGGCCTTTGGAGTTGTCAGCAAACGTCACTCCTCCTCCACTTTTTGGCTTTAGATCCATGAATCTACTCTTGTCTCCGGTCATATGCCTTGAACATCCACTATCAAGGTACCATGAGTTTTGACTTTGTGCTTTGGCTTTGTAGCAATGCTCCCCCTACAAACAAAGATATTAAGCTTTTGTTTTTGGTACCCAAATCATTTTGGGTCCATGAGTGTTAGCTCCCAAAACCTTGGTTCCCTTAGGAATTCAAGATGACATAGCAATAATATTATTAGATTTTACAAGTTCCTTAGGAACTCATACACTTCTAATTCTTTTAGCTCTACTATGTCTAGGATAGCTACCTTGTTTGTAGTAGTTAGTCTTTTTCTTAGGTTGGTGTGTTCTTGAGGATTCACCTATTTCATGCTTGACACTACCAACATTTTTTAAAGACTTTTTGAGCTCATTTAGCTCAATCAACACCTTTTGGTGTTCACTATTACATTGAGACAAAAGATTATTAAGATCAACATTTTCATCTTGAAAGAATTTTAGTTCATCTTTTAACCCTAATATCTTTTTCTCAAATTTTGAATTATCTTGAGTGAGTGAGTCATTTTTCTCATTTAGTTCCAAAATAATCTTTTTGTTCCTAATGACCGACTCTTTATATTTCTCAACTAATTCATCATAGACCTCTTGTAACTCATCATATGCATCATTCAATTCTTCATATGTAAAATCTAAATTAGACCTCTTCATATGTAAAATCCAATATAATCTTCCTCAAGTGCCATGAGGCAAAGGTTAGCCACTTCTTGTTCGTCATCCTTCGATGACTCCTCATCACTCCAAGTAGCAGGCTTGGCTTTGAGCTTCTTCTTCTTCTCAAAGCCCTTCTTCTTGAGTTGAGGGCACTCCGAACGTATGTGGCCGGGTTGTTTGCACTCAAATCAAATGATAGGATTCCTTCATTCTTCTTTGTTCTTGCTTTTGAAGTCCATCTTTCTTTGCATTTTTCTTCCCCGGTTGGACCTCATAAAATGTGAGAATCGTTTGGCTATCATAGCCAATTCTTCTAGTTCATCCTCCTCACTAGAACATCTCTCTTCATGCTGTGAACCTTTGAGAGCTATTCCCATCTTCTTCTTCTTCTCAACCTCAAGCTTCTCTACCCTTTTCTCTTCTTTCTTCTTCTCTCCTTCCCTTTCTTGCTTCATTATCTCATGAGTAAGGAGAGAACCCACAAGCTCATCAAGCTTTAAAGTTTTCAAATTCTTAGCTTCAATGATAGCGGTTCTCTTCCCATCCCAAGACTCGGAAAGTGAATAGAGTAGCTTCCGGACAAGCTTGTCTTCCGGTATGATTTCTCTAAAACCCTTTAGCCCATTGACAATAGTGGAGAAACGATCAAACATCTTAGACACCGTCTCATCGGGCTCCATCTTGAAATTTTCATAACTAAGATTGAGAATTTCAATCTTAGTTTCTTTAACATCGGGCTCCATTAAAGAAGGGAGGCTTTGTAGTAGATTGAGACTCGTACATGCCCGAACCAGAGGTTGAAGCCATCTCTTGATATTTGATTATCACACTCTTCCAAGGAACTCCTCTAGTGGTTGTTAATCCTCAAAGAGGTAGGCTCTGATACCAATTGTTGAGTGGATCGAAAGATCGATATAAACCAAGAGGGGGTCAATTGGATTTTTAAAGATTGTGTGGTGGAAATTGAAAATTAAAAAGATTGACAAGGGATTTTAGAGTGGTTCAAGTTCCAAATGAACTCTACATCCACTACCTTAGCTTCACTAAGGATTTGCAACAATTCCACTAATTGCTCTTCCCCTTTTCTAGGCTAAGGAGACAACCCTTACAGTTTCGGTTAAATTTTCTACCCAAAATTTAACCCAATCCTCACAACAAGATAACAAAGAATTTGATGGCTAATAGAGTATCTCTCAATACAAATTGTAGTCCAATTACAAGCACTCAACCCAAATGAACAAGATAAGAATGGAAATTACAATTGGGGTTTATAGACAATATGAGATTTTTGCACAATTGCTTGGATTTGATGAATAGATGTTTTCTTGAAGATCAATAGGTTTTGATGATGCTTTTTGATGTCTCTTTTATACCTCGTCATTGATTTCTAGTTGTTTGGGTGGTTGAGAACATAAATGGAGCCGTTGGAACCCTCTCTTACCACCATAAATGCACTTCTGCAGCTATGCGTATCGGTACGCGGGGAGGTGCATCGATATCTGTCTCAGAAAAGAAAGAGTCGTTTTGTGCAATAAATAAGGGGTATCAATACGCGCGTAAGCGTATCGGTACGGGGTATCGAAACGGTAAAGGACGTATCGATACCTTTTTCTCAACTAAACTCACTGTCAATTTCCGTATCGGTACGAGGGTTTTGCGTATCGATACGGGTCAACGAACATTTAAAATTTGGTTACCAACCAACTGAGACCAACGATCATAATTTTTAAACCGACTTATATTTAAAAAATTATTAAGGCCGTATCGATACGAGGGTTTGCCGTATCGGTACGCCATTCAAACTCTTTAGACTTTAACACAGGGACGTATCGATACGAGGATTTGCCGTATCGATATGTGTTTCGATACGCTTGGGAGTGTATCGATACACCTAAACGTTTTTCAATAGTTTGGCCTTGGAACACTTAGAAAATATTTAGAGTTTGAGTTTTTCAAATCAGTTTTAAAGAGTTGATGATTTAAAACTTATTAAGGGACTTACAAAAACAATTTTAAATTTTTCAAATTAATCCTTAAAGATATAATTATATCAAAATCAAACATAGGTTTTACACATCGTGAATACGTTGAAGCTCTGGTGGTAGCTCTAGATGATAGGCAACTGGTCCATCTCGACGAATAATCCGATAAGGGCTAATGTAACGAGGACTCAGCTTGCCCTTTCAACCAAACCGAAGAACCTTTATCCAAGGAGATACTTTCAAGAAAACCTCATCACCCACCTCAAACTCAAGATCACGACGTCTCAAATCGGCATAAGACTTCTGTCTGTGAAAAGCAGCCTTAAGTCGATCCCGAATCAATCTGACAGTCTGCTCAGCCTCGTGCACAATCTTCTGTCCCAACAATCTGTGCTCATTGAACCAAGTCCAACCAATAGGTGAACGACACCTACACCTATATAGAGCCTCATACGTTGCCATCTTGATACGGGCTTGATAAATGTTATTATAAGAAAACTCTGCAAACGGAAAGAAATCCTCTAAACTCGCTCTAAAATAAAGAATACAACCTCTCAACATATCCTCAAGAATCTGGATCACACGCTCAGACTGACCATCTATTTGCAGATGATAAGATGTACTGAATTTCAACCGAGTACGCAAAGAAGAATGAAGAGACCCCCAGAATCATGCTGTGAACCTTGGATCTCTGTCAAAAATAATAGATAACGGTACCCCATGAAGTCGAACGATCTAAAAAATATAAAGCCGGGCTAACTTACTCAAAGAATAGTTAACTCAGACAGGAATGAAATGTGTGGACTTCGTCAGACAATTAACAATAACCCAGATGGAATCCTTCTTCGTAGGAGTCAAAGGAAGTCCACTAAAAAAGTCCATAGTCACGTGCTCCCACTTCCACTGAAGAATTTCAATATGTTGTAGTAACCCAAACGGACGTTGATGCTCTGCTTTGACTTTCTGACAAGTCAGGCACCTCGATACAAATCCGACGATGTCCCACTTGAGACCTTTCCACCAGTACCTTTCACGAAGATTCTTATACATCTTGTCACCACAAGGAAGCATAGAATAAGCACTGTCATGTACCTCACAAAGAATAACCTGGTTTAACCCAGATTTCCTCGGAATACAATATCGGCCAATAAACATTATACTTCATCCTGATCAATAGAGAACTCTAGAGATGTACCCTCACGCACCTCTCTGATACAATACATCAAAAACAGATCACTAGGCTGCTCAGCTCGAATATATGAAATCAATGTAGGAATAACCCGAAGTTCTTCCACCAGACTGCCATCGTCGTACAAACTCATCCGAGCAAACAAACCTCTCAGATTTGAAATGGCGTTACAACTCAATGCATCAGCAACGACATTAGCTTTACCTGGATGATACTCAATTTCACAATCATATTCCTTGAGAAGCTCTAACCAGCGACACTATCTCAGATTAAGCTCTTTCTGAGTGAGGAGGTATTTCAGAGTCTTATGGTCTGTATAGATATGACGCTTCTCCCCGTAGAGATAGTGTCTCCAGATCTTAAGTGCAAAGATAACAACAACAAGCTCTAGATCATTGGTAGGATAGTTACACTCATGTTGTTTTAACTATCGAGACGCATAAGCCACTACCTTCCCGTCCTACATCAAAACACACCCCAATCAGGTGTACGAAGCATCACTAAAAACTGTATAAGCCTTACCTGGCTCAGGCTGAATCAAAACTAGTGCTTTAGTCAACACAAACTTAAGCTTCTCGAAACTAGACTGCTGAGCCTCAGTCCAAACGAAGGGAACATCCTTCCTCAGAAGCTTAGTCAACGGATCTGCAATAGAAGAGAAACCCTCAACGAATCTCCGATAATAACCAGCTAAATCCAAGAAGCTTCGAACCTCAGAAACATTCTTGGGCTGCTTCCAACTCATAATATCCTCAACCTTCATCGGATCAACTTGAATACCCTGAGCAGAAACTATATGACCTAGAAACATAACCTCAGAAAGCCAGAACTCACACTTACTGAATTTGGGATATAGTTGTTTCTCTCGCAGAATCTGTAATACAATCTGAAGATGTTCCTCATGCCCTTCCTCAGATCTAGAATATACCAATATATCATCAATAAATACCACAACAAACTGGTCAAGATAGGGTTGAAACAACCTATTTATCATATACATAAAAGCGGCAGGAGCGTTAGTCAACCCAAAAGGCATCACAAGGAACTCATAATGGCCATATCGTGTCCGGAAAGCTATTTTGAACACATCAGAATCCTTAACCTTGAGTTTATAATAGTTACAACATATGTGCCCATTGTCTCACTATCTCCTGAATCATGATGACCACTACCCAAAGCAGGCTGAACATATGGGTCTCCTCCACCTTTATGCTGAGCTCCAGTCTACTGAGCTCATGTCTGATGAGCTCCTATCTGATCCATATGTTGTTCCTCCTCATTCGCACCATGGACCTCATCTTGATTTTGTATCGAACTCTCTAAAGGTGGAACGTCACTATCCGCAGTCATGGTACGACCTCGTCCTCGGCCACGACCTCGACCGGCTGCTACTCTAGAACTTCTCCGAGGTGACATAGTAGTATATCTACAAAAGACAGAATCCTAAGATTAGATTCGGTACTTGGAGACCTTATTCAGAATATGTATAAATATATTCATAATAGATCATAAATTTATCTAAAATTCCCGTTTTACCCCGAAAATATTTGAGAATGCATACAAAAATTTATTTTCGATTTCAAATTGATTTAAATCACTCAGGCCGAGTGTTCAACCTGGCTTTGATACCACTAAATGTAACCCCCTAAACCCGACCTGGAAGAACTGGGTCAAATATAAGGAGTCAACTCAAAGCTTCTCCCTCACACAAGTAACGTGATTCAAAACTTAAATTCCAAAATAAATAATAATAATATCGCATATTACATACTGATAAAATATTCCTGAAAATATAAAATATTCAAAAGGTGCATGCATAATAAAACATACTAACCCCACAGAATCTGAAATTACATACAATGTGATAAAATATATAATATATAAAAGTTCAAGTCTCATACTGATAATAATAAATAAATAAAGCTGGAAAATGAGGTCCTCCAAGTGCCGTAGCCTAGACCTAAGTATCTAAAAGTAGAAACTAAGGGGGAGTCAGCAAAAACGCTCAGTGTGTCTCTACAATGCAAATAGAACTAACAGAGTCATTATAACAACAAAGACAGCCAAACATTATTAGAATACAGTTTTTCCATCATGAATCAATTCAAACACATAAGCATGTATGAATGAATATGCAACACAATATGACATGCACCCAAACTACATCACCATCCAAAGAGTAAGGTTCCCAGAACCACTCTCTATCTCATCACCATCCGAAGTGGAATCCAGCCGGTAGGGCAAAACCACTGATCTGAAGTAAACATCATCCTGAAGGATGAAGCTACTGAACTTCCCCGTACAGAATCCAAACCAAAATGAGATGACATAAAATTCGAGCTCTGAATCTAAATGCATTATTTATCAACATAAATGCATAACCATATAATCCGATATACAATAATCTGAATCGGAATGTATAATCAAATATTGTATAACATTACAGAATGTTGAACAACTCAAACATCACAAATCAATAGAATATAATCATCACACATAATCAGACCGCATCATGTATACATTTTAGCAAATCATCACATTTACATACTGATCAATGTAAGAAAACTACACAGAAGAGAACACACCTCAAGTAGCTAACACTCAACGTCGATGGTGACGTCTCCCACGCTCAGCTCTATCTCTAGGTCGGTAAGAGTCAGCTCCTATAACAATTAAATACACCATCAAGATATTACTACTATGCCAAGACACTGATATTATAAATATCGAATGTATATTAATAATGAAACTCATGAGTGGATCCCGATGTTTGAGCAACAGGAAGTCATCCTGGTGGAGGAAGAGGAAGGATCTCAATATCCGAGTCAATGTCGTCCGCAAATACGAATAATACAAATTAATTTTTCCGATATTCAAATCTTTAAATACAAGTATAAATGAATAAAAGCGGTCAAAACGGTCTTTCGGGTTCGAATTTGGAAAAACGGGCAACGGAATCGGAATCAGCCGACTATTTATAAGATAGATCGGTTCGGTTCTGTCAATGGTCAACGCTGACATCAGCCGACTATTTATAAGATAGATCGGTTTGGTTCTGTCAACCCGGTTCTGTTTTCTGGATCAGTTCAGACCGGTTCAACTTAAAATCCCTAATTAGAAAATTAGGGCACAACATCCCCTCTCGATTCCTCACCGCCAGTGACCTCTCACGTCAAAATCCGACGAATTTCTGAGACCCATATTCACACACAACTTACACTAGGGAAAGGAACAATTGACACCCAACTAATTTGCAAAAAAAAAACAAGACGACGGCAGCGTGAGGGATTTCCGAAGCAATCGAAAAGCTTACCGATGAGTTTCGGGCAAAGGGCGGCTGGCGAGGGTTAGTTGACGAGTGGGTTATGGTCGGACAACAAAGGGAAGATGAACGGTGGTGCCGGACCATCGAATGAACGGTGTTTGACCCTTGGCCGGACGGAAAAAAGAGAAAGGGGGTTTCTTTTCTTTCTCTCGCACAAGACGTTGAAGGAGAGGGAAGAGAACGGCCAAAACCAAAGAAAATGGTTGAAAGGTTCTATTTATACCCTAGGAAAAGGGTTAATTACAGAGCGTGCCATTATACTTTCTAGGGTTTATGAAACGACACTTAAGCTTAGCAATCGTTACAATTTTATCAGTGAAATTCCGAAAATTCACAATTTAACCACTAAATTTTAATTAATTTTTCAATTGAAATTCCCAATTATTAGGGTTTTTAATTTAGGGCAATATTGGGGTGTTACACAAACTGTGTGAAAGATTTACACAACTTTCCATATTTAAATAATGAAATTTTAATCTCTATGTGTAAACTATAAAACTATAAATCTTAAATTTTAAATTCTAAACCCACAATTTATAACTTCTAAAATTAATAAATTTATATAAATTAAATTTTATTCCATTTGTGTATTAAAATATATTTTTTTATATATAGGAGCATTATAGGAAATTGTGTTCAAAGAATTAGATACGAATTTGGATCCAAAAAGGATTCCAATCGTTAAATTCGTTAAAACTAATTACTTTTTAGGTTGGCTTTTCATGTGATCTTCCTTTTATCCAAATCTTCCTTTTTTATTTTTTTTCATTTATCACTTCGAGATGCACAAATTCCCTTTAAGTTGTATTTTTTATGCATAACGTTAGAAAATGTTCTTAATATTTGACTGAAAAATTATTTTAATTTTTTAAGTACATTAATCTTTAATATTTTATCTTAAGTTAAAATAGTTAATCTTTGAATAAAAATTGTTTGTTAATTAACAACAAATTACTTGACATGGTGTGGGAAATCTCCATGGCAATGCACACCGACATAACAATGACAAATAAACAAAGGTCATGACTTGACATAATGACACACAAGTAAAACTAAAATTATATAAAATATAATTTAATTTTTTTCTGATGATGTTTTATTCTGTCAGTCATATCAAGTTGTTTATCGTTACTTGATTACAGTTTTCATTCACGAAATGACCATTTTGACTCAAAATAAAACGTTGAGTGTTAAAATGTTTTCATTCACGGAATGGCATTTTTATAATCATATTTGATCGGTTTGTCAAGAAATTGATTTGATGCAAATATTATAATAATTTATTAAGGAGGCGATACTTCTAATTTAATTTGTTTTACTCGTAACATAAGAATTTGAATTCTATACATTATTTATATTATCCAATATCTTCTTCCGCTAAAATAATTAATAGTTAGTCTTTTAAGTTATACATAAATAATTTTATTATATGTTCAAATTATTTTGAGTCTAACCAAAATTAATTGGTTTAGTTGCTAAGGATACTCATTCTGCTCCATCTTGTATAGGTTCGAATATCGGAATGAGAATATAATATCTCTCTATTTAAACAAAAAATTTGATTAAATTGTAATACCCTAATTCAATTTACAATGTATAACATAAATGTATAACGTAGCTGCTTATCTATATCATTTTTGCCGTTCCTAACCGACCAATCGAATAAGTGTAATAAAAAGCGAGAAGCTTGTTGATAATTAAAAAGAATATTTATTTGGACCATTAGAAATTGGACCATCAATTCATCTAGTAAAATAATTCGTTCGGTTATTTTAAAATAGAATAAAAAATAGATTCTAATGTTATAAATTATAAAATTTAAAAATTGTTTTGTGATAAATTTTTTATAATATTTAATTTAAATTAACCGGTCAAAAGATTTAAAATGATGACATTAACAAAAAGAAAACTCTTATTTACATATAGCTTTTAAGCGTTAAAGAACTCAATTCGAACAAAAATAGTATAACTGGTTTGAATTTGAATCATGGTTCAACCCGTTTCATGATTAAGCAAAAACTTGTTATTAGGGACGTAGTAAATAATTAAGATAAATAGAGACATGTTATGCATGCTTCGGAGGTATAGATCGGATCCTTCGCATGTTATGCATGTTGAGGAAGTTGAGTTGAATCCAGATTTGACTTATGATGAGGAGCCGGTTGAGATTCTGGATTCAGACAGCAAAGTTCTTCGTGGTAAGACCATTGAATTGGTTAAGGTGTTGTGGAAGCATCATGGTGTTGAGGAAGCCACGTGGGAAAGAATAGATGATATGAAGAAGCAATTTCCTTACCTTTTTCCTCCAGGTAAATTTCTAGGACGAAATTTCTTAAGAGGGGAGAGTTGTAACACCCCAATTTTGGGCTTAGAAGTTTAGGGTCTGAACTGGACCGGTCTGAGAAACGGTTTGAGTATAAAAGGGAGTTTTAGGGAACACCTGGTTCGGGATGCTTTAAAAATATAGAAAAATATCTAAAAATCCTCATTTAATATATATATAAGTGAATGGTGAAATCAATTTTACAAAATATGGTTTGGAAATACTACATTTCGATGTAGTGACCAAATCGCAGTTTTTACAAAGTTTAGTAGTGACTGTTTTGGAAAGGATTGAAACATTGAATCTTGAAGGAGCTAATTTACCAAAAATGTTTTCATCAGTTTTTTCCTTAATTTGGGTGATTTGATTAATGATTTAAATAAATAAAATAAAGGTGATAAACTACCTTTGACTTTCATAACCACTTTTCTCTCATTTCATTTTCTCTCAAAATCCTATCAACCAAACATTTTTTCTCCAACAAAATTCACTTTGATTTTCACTTCATTTGATGAGATTTCCATCACTCATTGATTCCTAATCAATCTTTCATCAAATCTATTTGTTTTCTATATTGAATTTTCATGGAAACATGCCCAAATCAAGGAGAAATCATCTTTTAGAGGTAAGAGTGTTCTTGTCCTCTAAATACTCAGTTCTTTACTGAAATTCCCAAGTTGTCAACCCTTTATTAAAAGTTTATGAATGGTTTTAATGTTGGAAACAAGATATTGACTTAAAAATCTAGATTTTGGAAAAGATCTTGAAGATTTTCATGGTAATTGATTGGGCTCTGTTTTGAGATGGTTTTCTAATGTATTTTGGATGTTAAATGATGTTAGGAATGAGGTTTTATCAATCCAATCTCTAATAGGTTGTTTTTCCTAAGTTTTTGCTTGTGAAAATGGTGGGTTTTGGGGTGATATTTGTGTTCTGTTAAAGTTGGGGGTGTAAGGACGAGTTTAGGATTGTTTTTGATGTTAATTAATGTTTAGAAGTGATGGATCTTGGATGGGTTATGTTTTGGAAGAGTTTGGAGGTGATTTCGGTTATGTTTGATAGCCGAAATGTTGGGTTTAGGTAGAGCAGCGAGTTTAGGAGTGTTGGCTGAAGATTTCAATGCATGATGATGCATTAATCCTCTGCTTTTATGTGTCTAAAACAGGGGAGACATCTTCAGAGACTTTTGGAGTTGATCTGGAAGCTTAATTGGCGTTTCGGCGAGCAAGCGAGAATAAATTGGTGAGTGCGATTGGGTTAGAAGTGCATGAGGACAAAAATAAAAGGTTTGGGGATTTATGAGAGGTTTGAAACACATTCCTAAATCCGGAAGTAAGTATGGTTTGAATTTCTCTCTTTAAAGTGGTGTTTGCCCCTAAAATGCTTTTACATGTTCATGGTTTGAGATTGATAAATTCATATTGTTTTTGTGCATGATTCATTGCTTGAGTTTATGCTTGTAGAGATGTCATGAGATGACATGTTGCATTGAAGAGATTTGAGCTTTTTGTTTGAAGCAAAGTATGATTCATGTTCTGAAATGTGATGAGAAAACCTTTGAGTAATATTGCATGAAAAACAGTAGGTGTGGTGATGTTTTAACACATTATATTGGCATAGATGTTGAGAAACTTACTGGATATAATTGATCGATCAATAGGATGAGAGTGCACTATAAACTAAAAATCCGTACGTGCTCTTTGGGTAAGCCAAAGGGAGATATTCTGACGATGGGCATTCCATCGGGTAGGACTTGGTGAAATACCCAAGCTTTGTGGCGATGAGACATTCCGCCATGTGAGTACAGTGATGAGAGATTCCACCAGAAGCCATGTTGCTAGACAAGTGCGTTCGGTGATGCGAGATTCCACCGGAAAAGTCTAGTGTAGAAATGTGTCCACATATCCGAGTATTAATGAGATGCTAAATGCCAATATAAATGATGAAATGGTTTTTGTTACACATATACCTTTGATGAAATGATTTATGATATGAGTTATGCATATGAGATTTGTTTTAGAAATGCTTTGATGATACAAGCATGTGTATGGCCTTGCCATGAGTTATGCATTGGTAAATGCATGTGATAGAATTGAAGTACATGTAGTTTCAATGAGAAGTTGCTTTGAAAGTTTTCAAGCATGTGTTAAAATGAGCATGTAGTTCAAAAGATTTTGTGTAAAGATTTTCAAAGTGTGCATTATTGTGTTTGATGATATGAATGTGTTTAAGAGTTCTAGATATGTACCATATATGTTTGTTGATTTGTTGGTATGATTAGAGAGTCTTTGGGATGTGTTTGAATGAGTTTATGAAGGAAAAACCAGCAATTGCTGCAGTTTCTGGGCAAACCGTATCGAAACACCCTCTAGTGTTTCGAAACGGGGGCCTTTAATGGCCTTCGTGTTTCGAAACATTGGAGGCTGTTTCGAAACGATTTGGCTACTGGAATGCCATGTTTCGGAACTGGTCTCAAAACACACCCGCGTACCGAAACAGTCAACGCCATTTCGATCCAGCGTTTCGATACGACAGGTGCGTGTTTCGAAACGGGTGACCGTTGGACATAGATTTGAATTGCTCTGATGTTTGCATGTTTTACACTTTAGTCCTAATTGTTGGGATTGCAATTGCTTGAGCTTCAGATGTCCAATTAATATGAAATTTGGAAGAGAAGCATGTAACATGACTAATTTCCTAATGGTAAACTTAAAATCAATGAAGACCTTCTAATTTACAGAAACTACATTTTGGTCCCTAAACCCGTGTAAAGTGCAATAGAGTCCCTATATGATATCCGTTTGCTGTGCCTTTCTCAATCGTATCTCGTGAGTACTCACTTAGGGATAACATGTATCTAGACAATATTAAAAAGGGAAAAAGGTCGTGAATAAAGGTTGACTTTGGTTTTCACCGTGTAATCTTCGTAGCTCGGGTCAATCGTCTAGGCCGGGCTAAGGGGGTTACATTGTGTTTCTGAGATAAAGTTGTAGTACCTGAAGATGTTGATTTGAGACGCCTGATTCTGAGCGAAGCACATTCGAGTCCTTTTTCTATGCATCCGGGTAGTACTAAGATGTACCGTGATTTGAAGAATGATTATATCTGGGTTGGTTTGAAGAATGGTGTAGTCGAGTATGTGAGCTGTTGTATGGTTTGTCAGAGAGTGAAGGCAGAACATCAGGTTCCTTCAGGTTTGTTACAACCTTTGAAGATTCCTGAATGGAAATGGGAGAGGATCACTATGGACTTTGTGTCGGGGTTACCGTTGTCTCCTTCGAAGAAGAATTTTGTTTGGGTGATAGATGATAGGTTCACTAAGTGTGCTCACTTCTTAGCAGTGAACACTACATATTCTTTAGACAAGTTGGCAAATTTGTATATTCGTGAGATTGTAGGACTTCATGGAGTTTTGAAGTCTATTGTATCAGACAGAGATCCGAGATTCGCATCGAGGTTCTGGAGTTGTTTGTATAGTGCCCTAGGTAGCCGTTTCCATTTCAGTACTTCTTATCATCCGCAATCAGATGGACAGTCAGAGCGAGTGATACAGATATTAGAGGATATGTTTCGTTGTTGTGTGAATGGCTTCTAGGGTTCTTGGGAGAAGCACTTGCCCTTTAGTTGAGTTTTCTTACAACAATAGTTACTAGGCTAGTATACAAATGGCTTCTTATGAGGCTTTGTATGGTAGACGATGTAGGACTCCGATCTGTTGGGCTGAAACGGGTCAGAGATTGTTACTTATGCCGAATTTGCTTAAGGGGAGTACCGACAAAGTGAAGTTGATTTGCAACCGTTTGAAAGCAGCTTCCGATAGTTTGAAATCTTATGTAGATTTGAAGAGAAAAGAGATTGAGTTCTCAGTGGGTGAGGAAGTGTTTCTGAAAGTATCTCCGTGGAATAAGGTAATGCGATTTGGCCGAAAAGGCAAGTTGAGTCCGAGGTTTATTGGTCTGTATGATTTACTTGAGCGGATTGGGCCTTTAGCTTACCGTTTGAGATTGCCTTCTGAGTTAGAGAAGATCCATGATGTGTTTCATGTGTCGATGCTTAGGAGATATAGATCAGATACAACTCATGTTATGCATGTTGAGGAGATAGAGTTGAATCCGAATTTGTCTTATAATAAAGAACCTGTTGAGATACTTGCTTCTGATAGCAAGGTGTTGCGTGGCATGACCATAGAGTTGGTCAAGGTGTTGTGGAGACATAAAGGTGTGGAAGAGGCCACGTGGGAGAGGAAAGCTGATATGCTTGAGCAGTTTTCGTACTTGTTTCTGTCAGGTAATTTCAGGGACGAAATTCCTTAGGTGGGGGAGAGTTGTAACACCAGGGTTTGGGAGTCGAGTGAAAATAATATTAATATAATATTTTGGGTTTCGGTTTTATAATTAAAATAATAAAATATTTTATGGGCTTCGTGTTTGCAAAATAATTAAAGTATATGTTGGGCCAATCTTCTAAGTCCAAATTCCATGGACTTTATGAGATGGGAGTTTTTATCCATTTCGTAATGGCATAATGGTAAATATGGTTTCTTTGAAAAATTAAAGCAAAAACAAAAGAAGAAGACATGTGCTCATCTTCTTCCTCACTGTCATTTCAAACTCAACGACCAAAAGAGCTCTCTTCTCCATTTTTACCATTCCATTACATCCTTTGCTCCTTGTTGGTGATTTTCCAAAAGGTAATTGCATTTTTTACTTGGCCTTATCTTCCTCTTCATTTTGATACCATTAGTTTTCATTAAAACCATGTATTTTATACTTTCGGTTTTCAAAGAATTTGTCAAAGATTGAAGCTTTATGAATTTCTAACAAAGCTTTTGATTATTTATTGTTAGATAAGTTGTTTACAACCCATAAGGTCCAACATATGTGACTTTTAAGGAGTTTTACAATGGTTCTCGGATTTGGGTTTTAGAAGGGGTTTTTGAAGAGTTTAAAGGTTGGTTTTGGGGTTGTTTGACGTTGGAAATTAAGGGTTGTTGTTAGTGTAATAGTTAGGGGTTGTTTTGGAAGCATTTAAGTATGTTAAAATGGTTGAAATCATGAGTTTTGGACTGGGTTTCATGGCAGATCGGGTTTGAAGTTTTGGGGTTGTTCTTAGCATGAAACTCTTGTGTTTTATGCTTGATTAGTGTTCTGGGTTTGCTACATTGATGAGTGATCCGATTTGAGGTTGGTTTGATTGTGTTGAGTTGATTAGAAGCAAGAAATTGTGTTAGTGAAGCATCAGGAACAAATCTGAAATCATTGGAAGCTTGATCGGCTAGTGTGTTGAGCTTGAAATAGTTGGTGAGTGGTTAAATGTTTTTAAATGGTTTTCGAGTATTGGTTCAAGCATGTGGACTAGGTCAGGCTTGGTAGACCCACCTAGAGTTGGGATTAGAGTGGTAGCCTAATCCCAAGCTTTAGTTAGAGACTTTGGTTGAACTCTAATTGTTTTCTATGCCTCATGTTTAATTGTGTTTATGGTGGATATGTATATTGTGTTATACATGTATGTTGAGGCATGGTTTTGATGCATTGTGATATGCATGTGGATTGTGCATGAGGGTGATCATGGTTAGTACGTGCTAAGCACGGAAGTTGTTATGAAATGTTGTGAATTGTGTTTAGTATTGGCACTAGTATTCTTGGGTACAATGATCGATCATTAGGATGTTTAGTGTGCACACGTGAGTCAAATGCGCGCGTGGTCTTGGTGATGGTAGTCATCAAGATGGAGTACGGGTTCGCCCGGAAAACCTTCTTATATATATGTTAGTCGGTGATGAGTGTAATCCCATCAACGGGGCGTGAGGACGAGTGGAATCCCCTCCGCCTGAACGGTTATGAGTGTAATCCCACTGTAAGGTAATGGTTGTTGTTGGATGTGAGTTTCAACGGTTATTCGCGTATTCGAGTCATAGCTAGGTGCCAATATGATTTGAGATGTGTTGCGAATATGGATTAATATATGTGTTTACATATGATGTGTATATGGACTTGTTGATCATGACATAATATTGAATATATGTTCATGCATCATGTGTATTTTGGCTAATGTGGATCGAAGGTAAGAACATGCATTTTACCTTGGTTGTGCTCGTGCTTGGACCCTGCATTGTCGAGGTTTGTTTTAATGAACTTACCCTCCCTAAGCTTTATGCTTACACTCTCTTTTGTTCGACAATGCAGATCCGTAGTTCGTGGGTTGCTAGTGCAAGAATGGGGGGCTCCAAGTGTGCTTTGTGGTGCTATCTTAGCTTTCAAGTATGGACAATTAAGTTTTAAGGTGTAATAGTCAAGCAATGGGATAAGTATTTCTTGCTTTGAGCTTTTGAAGTATGTTGGTGTTGGTTTGTTTAGGGGCACGTTTAGACTCTTTTATGATGTTGTTGGCCTTGTGCCTTTATGGATGCCTAAGTGTATGTTTGTTGAAGCATGAATCTTAAATGTTATGTATGAAGCATGTGTTGAATGATGTTGTTTCCTTTCTTGTATGGATTCTTTATGTTTGGTGTGTTAAGCATGCTTGTAGATGTTTGGTTTGCCTTAAAGTTGTTGTATGAGTGTTGTGGGAGGTTTTAGTGGAGTTTTGGGACAACCTTGTGCCATAAACCAGCTAAAACCAATCTGCAGATAGAGGGCGTTTGGAAACGGTTGGTCCCGTCTTGGTACGGTCCCTTTGTTTTTGGCCAGGCATTTTGGTACAATATGAGCCGTTTCGATACGATTTTGCTACTGGAAATCTGAGAATTTGACAATAAAATGAAGTATCGAAACGGGCTTTAGTGTTTCGAAATGGCCTTCGTATCGTTGACCTCGAGAAGTTGACCATTGAGGGTGTTTCGATACGGGCCACCCGTGTTTCGAAACGGTCTCCTCGGTTTGACTTTGGCCAGTTGATCTAGTGAAGGCGTATCGAAACACCCTATGGGCGTTCCGATATGGCATGTTGTTTATGTTTAAAATGGGCTGTTTTAATTGGACGGTTTGGTTGTTTACCTCATTGTTTCTTCCGATGTTGCTTTTCTCACATAGGACTTAATATTACATCTAGGCAAGATAATATAAACGAAAAAGTTTTCTCGGTTGTTAACCGAAGTGGAGCCTTAATGGGTTTCGCTTGGTTATCCCCGTGTAGCCCGCTCAGACCGGTCAAGCGTCCGGACCGGGACGAGGGGGTTACAGGCAAACGAGCATAGAAAAAATTCTCCTCTCTCTCACGACACCAAGCACACAAACCTTGCTGCTCATCCAACACGATGCCACGAAGCTTCAAAAAATCAAAGGTTGGTAAACGGCACAGCCATGTGAACCACAAAAACGCCTGAACCTTCGGAGGTACGAGGAATTTCCACGCAAAACACTCATCGAAATCGCTCCCTCTCACCTTGTTCAACATAAGCAGATGTGATAGAGCCTTTACTGAAAAGGTCCCGTGCGTATCAGGTGTCCAGGCTAACATATCAACTGCACCATGACGTAACCTCACAGGTCCCAAGAGCGAGATGAGCTACCCCCATCGGGAAGGTCAGCGACCAAAGCCAAACGATTCACCACTATCGAAAATACCCGTGGGAATATATCCTTTAATGTATTCTCAACACACCACGCATCATACCAAAATAAAACTCACGAACAATCACCAACCTTCCAAACAAAACTAGTCTCACCCATGAACTTTTGCACACTATCCGAGCTCATAGTTTTCACAATTTGCTTCCAAATAACTGACCTCGAACCCCTGTAGGCAGAGTTAAATCGCCACCACTGGGCTGCATCGCCATATTTTGCCACGATGATGGCCCTCCACAAAGACGATTCATCCCTAGCATACTGCCAAGACCATTTTTTCAATAACGCTCTATTTCCAACCTCCAAATCTGCAACCCCCAACCCACGAAGATGACGTGGCTGACAAACCATACTCCAGCTTACTCGACACATTTTCCGTTGTAAACTCACCCCACTCCACAGAAAAGCACGCCTCACTTTATCTATTGATGCGATAACACCCTTCGGCACCCGAAACAAACCCATATAATAAACTGGAAGTGACGAATGAACAATGTTTACCAGTGTGACGCGAGCAGCAAAAGATAAAGATGTTCGTTTCCAACCAGCGAGCTTTCGTCGAACCGAGGCTATAACTGGTTCCCATACAACAATGTTGTGAGGATTCACCCCCAACGGCAGCCCCAAATAAACAAAAGGCAATTCAACTTTCCGACAACACAAGACAGTCGCCATTGAATCAAACAACCCCTCATCCACGCCAATAGTATAAAGAGAGGACTTATTGAAGTTAATTTTCAAACCAGAACAAACTTGAAAGCAACACAGTAACATGCGAATAGTCGTAGCGCTCTCAACGGAGGCTTCAAAGAATGGAATGGTGTCGTCAACAAATTGAAGATGCGATAGCGACACCCCCGGAGCCAAGGAAATCCCACGGACGAGCCCCAACTCCCCCGCTTGAACGAACATCCTATGCAGTGCTTCCACCACAATAACGAACAACAAAGGCGACAACGGGCAACCTTGCCGCAGACCACGCCCCATTCCAAATTCTTTAGTGGCGCTACTATTTAACAAAACTGACAAGCTGACTGTGCTGATACACTCAGTAATCCAACGATGCCAAGAATCACTAAACCCCATCGACCATAAAATGTGCTCTAAAAATTCCCATCGAAAGTAGTCGTAAGCTTTCGCGAAGTCCAATTTCAGGATACATCTGCCCAACAAACTAAAATTTAAGCCCTAATATGATGTAAAAAAGATAATATGAATATGAACACCAAATTTAAACAATTTTTTCAAGAGAAATATTTTCTATACACAAACTGTAACACCTAAACCCGACCCGGAAGAATTGGGTCGAATATAAGGAGTCAACACAAAGCTTGTCCCTCACACAAGTAACCTGTTTCAAAACTTAAATTCCAAAATAGATAATAATAGTATCGCACATTACATACTGATAAAATATTTCTGAAAATATAAAATATTCAAAATGTGCATGCATAATAAAACATAATAACCCCAAATAAAACACCCAGAATCTGAAATTATATACAATCAAATAAAACATTTAATATAAATAAGTCCAAGTCTCATATACTGATAATAATAAATAAATAAAGCTGGAAAACGAGGTCCTCCAAGTACCGTAGCCTAGACCTGAGTATCTGAAAGTAGAAACTAATGGGGAGTCAGCGAAAACGCTCAGTGTGTCTCTACAGTGCAAACAAAACTAATAGAGTCATTATAACAACAAAGACAACCAAACATTATCATAATATAGTTTTTCCATCATGAATCAATTCAAACACATAAGCAAGTATGAATGAATATGCAACACAAAATGACATGCACCCAAACTACATCACCATCCGAAGAGTAAGGTTCGCTAGAACCACTCTCTACCTCATCACCATTCGAAGTGGAATCCAGCCCGTATGGTGAAACCATTGATCCGTAGTAGACATCATCCCCACGAATGAAACTACTGAACTTCCTCGTACAGAATCCCAACGAAAATGAGATGACATAAAATTCGAGCACTAAATCTGAATGCATTATTTATCAACAGAAACGCATAATCATATAATACGATATACAATAATCCGAATCTGAATGTATAAACAAATATTGCATAACATTACAAAATGTTGAACAAGTCATCCTTAGTAATAAAATTTTGGGGAACTCATTTTTCAAGGCATCCTTAGTAATAAAAATCAGAAAAGATGAAAATAGTTAGAAATAAATAAAAAATATTAAAAAATATTATTTGTATTGGTTGTTTAATTTTATAACAAATTAAAAATTTAAAACGCAAAAGAGATTAAAATAAAAGTTAAAGCCTAATATGATGTTAAAAAGATAATATAAATATGAACACCAAACTTAAACAATTTTTACAAGAGTAATATTTTCTATACACAAACTGTAACCCCCTAAACCCGACCCGGAAGAATTGGGTCGAATATAAGGAGTCAACTCAAAGCTTGTCCCTCACACAAATAACCTGATTCAAAACTTAAATTCCAAAATAGATAATAATAGTATCGCATATTACATACTGATAAAATATTCCTGAAAATATAAAATATTCAAAATGTGCATGCATAATAAAACATAATAACCCCAAATAAAACACCCAGAATCTATATTATATATCCAATCCAATAAAACATTTAATATAAATAAGTCCAAGTCTCATACTGATAATAATAAATAAATAAAGCTGGAAAACGAGGTCCTCCAAGTACCGTAGCCTAGACTGAGTATCTGAAAGTAGAAACTAAGGGGGAGTCAGCGAAAACGCTCAGTTTGTCTCTATAGTGCAAACAAAACTAACAGAGTCGTTATAACAATAGAGACAACCAAACATTATCATAATACAATTTTTCCATCATGAATCAATTCAAACACACAAGCAAGTATGAATGAATATGCAACACAATATGACATGCACCCAAACTACATCACCATCCGAGGAGTAAGGTTACCCAGAACCACTGTCTACCTCATCACCATCCGAAGTGGAATCCAGCCCGTAGGGTGAAACCACTGATCTGAAGTAGACATCATCCCGACGAATGAAGCTACTCAACTTCCCCGTACAGAATCCCAACAAAAATGAGATGACATAAAATCCGAGCACTGAATATGAATGCATTATTTATTAACAGAAACGCATAATCATATAATACGATATACAATAATGTGAATCTGAATGTATAAACAAATATTGCATAACATTACAGAATGTTGAAAAAGTCAAATATCACAGATCAATAGAATATAATCATCACACATCATCAGACCACATCATGTATACATTTCAGCAAATCATCACATTTACATACAAAGCACTGTAAGCATACTACACAGAAGAGAACAAACCTTAAGTAGCTAACACTCAACAATTAAATACACCATCAAGATATTACTACTATGCCAAGACATTGATAATATAAATATCGAATGTATATTAATAACTAAACTCACGACGGATCCTGATGGTTGAGCAACAAGAGGTCGTCCAGGTTGAGGAGGAGTAGGGATCTCAGTATCCGAGTCAATGTCGTCTATAAATACGAATAATACCAATTAATTTTTCTGATATTCAAATCTTTAAATACAAATATAAATGAATAAAAGCGGTCAAAACGGTCTTTCGGGTTCAAATTTGGGAAAACGGGCAACGTAATCGGAATCAGGATGTTGAAAAACATGAAATAGCCCTTTTCTGAAAAAGTCTACGGTCAACGCTGACGTCAGCCGACTCTTTATAAGACAAATCGGTTCGGTTCTGTCTACCCGGTCTAGTCTTCTGGACCAATTCAGACCGGTTCAACATAAAATCCCTAATTCAAAAATTAGGGCATAATATCCCCGCAATTCCTCACCGTCGGTGACCTCTCGCGTAAAATTTCGACGAGTTTCTGAGACTCACATACACACACAACTTACACGAGGGAAAGGAACAATTGAGACCCAACCAATTTGCAAAAAAAAAAAAAAACAAGACGACATCGGCGTGAGGGATTTCCGAAGTAACGGAAAAACTTACCGATGAGTTTCGGGCAAAGTGCGGACGAAGAGGGTTAGTTGACGAGTGGGTTATGATCGGACAATAAAGGGAAGATGAATGGTGGTGTCGAACCGTCGAACGGAAGGTGTTTATGAAAACGGAGATAGGGGGTTTCTTTTCTTTTTCTCGCACAAGACGTTGAAGAAGAGGGAAGAGAACTGCAAAAACTAGAGAAAATGGTTGAAAGGTTCTATTTATACCCTAAGAAAAGGGTTAATTACATAGCGTTCCATTATACATTCTAGGGTTTATGAAACGGCACTTAAGTTTTGCAATCGTTACAATGTGATCACTTAAATTCTTAAAATTCCCAATTTAATCATTGAAATTTAATGAAGTTTTTAATTGAAATTCCCAATTTTTAGGGTTTTTAATTTAGGGCAAAATTGGGGTGTTACAACTCTCTCACCGTTAAAAAGAAATTTCGCCCTCGAAATTTACATGGAGCAAAAAGATGCGGATACTGACCTCGGATGATAGTCTTGGGCTCCCACGTATCCTCATCATGACTACGACTATTCCACAGAACTTTGACCATCTCAATGGTCTTCCTTCTGAGAACCTTTTTATCTTGAGCAAGAATCTCAATAGGCTGTTGAGTGTGTAAAAGTTCTATTATTTACACCCTTTTTAACCCATATTTCTGCTGCATTCAAGCATCATTACATTACATTTAGGTCAGTTTACAGCAAAACATCACAAATATACTAAAGGCACGGATTCTACTAAAAGATGGCTTATTTTGCAGGTAGCTGCCATAGTTGACAAAGAAGGCAGGCGCTGGACAGAGAAGCAGAAGAGCTGAACTGGACAAGCAGACGAGGAGGACGAAGCTACCATGGACCTATCGTGACAGCAAGGTGACAGCAGCCTTATGAAGAGGAAAAGTAAAATGGACCTCGATAGATAGAGAAAAATCTACTCGTCTGTCGTGTGAAAGCCAAATATTTTTCCAAGCCCCGGATCAAAGGATATGTCAAGCCAAAGCTCAAGGAGAGTAATTCCCATGAAACAAGGAGGCGGCTGAAAAGTAGGAATCCTTAGAGAGTAAGCATTTATTAGAATCTTACTTTTCATTAAAGTTGTAATCCTTGTTAACTTAGAATACTTGAGCCCAAAGCTTATATAAGGGCATAGATTTAACTTAGGAGGCATCCAATACCCCATAACCGATAACCTAAACCCCTCTGCCGTTTACCCGTCGCCGACATGTTCTAAATTCCCCCTAGGGCCAAGGGTTGTTTTGTAAAGTAGTTGCAAGGGTTTTTTTGTTTTAAGATTTTCCAAGTTCAATAAAATAAACTTCAAGTTCTCTTATTTTGGTTTTAATATCTTGCAAGAGCATCGGGAGAGCATTGTGAGGTTATCTATTTACTTAGCATCGGGAGAGTTAAGTATACAAAAGAGATAAGATCAAGTTCTCTAGTTTATAGTTGAACTATCTCGTACCTAGGGATAGGGCGAGGTTAAGTGGCTAAGGAAGAATTCATACACATCGGTGTTCATCCTTCGATTCACGCCGGGAGGTATCATCAAGACGTGATCATCGACAGACTTGGACCTAGGGATAGGCCAAGGCAGATCTGGGATTCTTGCCAAACTTGAAGTACGGAGTTGGTGTGTTTGCTGCCGCGACAGCCAACGGACAGCCGCCGCGACAGGTGCTGCCGCGACGGGCACGACGACAGAACTGGAGTTCCTAAGCAATCCAATACCTGCACTACTAGGCAATTCAATACCAGCCCATTCTCTCTATCTTGATATTCCAACTCTTTTATTTACGTTTTTCTTCAATATTCTCGTGACAACTTTCTAAACTATTTTCTTTACTTCGTTCAGTGAAATAAGGCGACGCTATTAGCCCAATCCCTATGGAGACGATATCCGATACTTCGTATCACTTTACTACTTGCGTCGTGTACACTTGCACTACCATTGCGATAGACTATTCTACACGCAACAAGTTTTTGGCGCCGTTGTCAGGGATTGGCAACATAACTACATCTTTCTTTTATTGCACTTTTCGTTTTTATTTTTATTTTTGTTTTCGTTTTAATTTTTATTTTTCTTTAATTTTTCTTTTGTGCTTTCAACTCTCGCTTTTCACGAGGTCTTCTTGTTTATGCGCAGATCTAAAAGAGGTGAAGATCCTGAATATCCATTAGATCCAGAAATCGAACGTTCCTTCAGTCTCAAGAAACAACTTCGCCGACTTTTAGACAGAAACGAATACCTCGAGGAACAGCTAGAGAAGATGGTCCATAACCAACCTCCCGGCGGTCGCATACCACCCCTTGGCGATAACAACCCGCCTGTCGGTGACCCGCCCGCAGTAGATGGACGACGATCATGTCGTGACTACATGCTGAACGATCATGTAGAGCTGGAGACCACGCTGCCGGATATTGATGTTGACAACTTCGAACTTAAACCTGTCATGTTTAGTATGATCAACAATGCCGGGCAGTTTAGTGGTGCTGTGACAGAAGATGCTAGGGAGCATCTCAAGACGTTCCAGGAGATCTGTGGTTCGTTTAGACTACCAGGAGTTAGTCCGGAGATACTGAGGCTTCGGTTATTCCCTCATTCATTGAGGGACAGAGCTAAAACTTGGTGGAATAAACTTACATCGGGTTCAATCGTAACTTGGGCAGATTTATCTCGTGAATTCTTATCTCGTTTTAATCCTTCGCATTTATCTGAGCGATTACGTAATGAAATTGCTACTTTCAACAGGAAGACGACGAGCCGATGCACGAGGCCTGGGACAGATTTACTACTCTTCTACGGAACTGCCCAATGCATGGATTCCCCGTCTGGAATCAGGTAACTAAGTTCTATAATGCTGCTAACTTACAAACTCGCATTCGAATTGATTCTGCAGCAAATGGACTATTATTGGATAAAGATCCAGACGAGGCATTACAAGTTTTGAAAAATCTCGCTAAGAATGAGGAGCAGTTTCCGACAGCAAGAAGAGGGGGTAAACGGGTGCTTGCTGTCAAGGACTATGAGGCCGACAACACTATGAAATCACAGGTAGCATTCCTTACTAAAGCAATGAAAAGGTTATTGAATGAAGATGAATTACAAGGATTTGCTGTCGAGGAGGTTTGTACGATCTGTGAGGGAAATCATAGTCGAGATGAGGGCCCAATACAAATAGAAGAGGGAAAATATGTTGGAAATTACAAGCCGAACTATAATTCCAACAATTACAATCCTAATTGGAGGAAGGATCCCAAATTTTCCTGGAGTAATTCTAACAACGCCCTGAATCCGCAAGCACATAATCAGAATCAGGGAGGACCTAGATTGCTGACGCGACAACAACTGTCGCCGCAACTGCTGCAACACCTGCTGCCGCAGCAGCAACAGCAGCCACCACCTGCCACGATCAGTATATTGGAACAAACTCTGGCCACATTTATGTCTCAGACCGGTACGTATATGGAGAATATGAATCAATTTGTCAAGAAAACGGAAACCTTTATGGATAAAACCGAGATGAGGATGACAAATCATGAAGCTACCTTGAAATCTCTAGAGATACAAATGGGTCAGGTTTCTCAACATATTAAGCCGAGGCAGAATGGAGGATTCCCTAGCAATAGTGAAAATGCTAGACCACCACCACATGAGCAATGTAAGGCAATTACTACTATGAGTGGGAAGAAATTACCAGGGCCGGAAAAAAAAGCTGAAACAGAAAAGGAACCTGCCTTGGATAAACCTCCCTATGAAGCTGCCCCGACAGGTGACAAACAGACTGCTGCCGAAGAGCCTGTCACAACAGTAGAAGCGACAGAGGAGAAAAACGATGATTACCGCCCTCAGATTCGCATGCAGTGGGAAGGGCGTATTGCTGATTATCGTCCTCTACCACCTTTTCCCCAACGGATACAACAAGCTAAGCATGAATCTCAACTTAAAAAGATTTATGATATTTTTAAGCAGGTTCATATTAATATTCCGTTGTTAGATGCTGTTAGGGAGATGCCCGGTTATGCTAAATTTCTCAAGAATGTTATGTCGAAAAAATCTAAACTTGGGGAATTTGAAACGGTAAAGATGACAGAAGGTTGCATGAGTATTCTTCATTGGCAGCCACCCCAGAAAAAGAAGGATCCGGGGAGTTTAATCATACCTTGCGTAATCGGAAATAAATTTGTGGGTAAGGCACTTTGTGATCTTGGTGCTAGTGTTAATTTAATGCCCAAGTCTGTTTTTCAGAAATTAGGCATTGGAAAGGCGCAGCCCACGACAGTGACCCTGCAGCTGGCCGACCGCTCTTACGTTCATCCAGAAGGAAAAATTGAAGATATTCTGGTAAGAGTGGATATGTAACGCCCCGGTTTTGGGCTTAGGAGTTTTAGGTTCGGACCGGTTCGGTCGGAGTGCGGTTCGAATATATAAAAGTGAATTTAGGAAAGCCTAGTTCGGGTTGCATTAAAAATATGGAAAAATGTCTTAAAATCCTCTTTTATTATATATAAGAGTATGGTGAAATCAATTTTACAAAATGAGGTTTGGAAGTGTGACATTTTGGTTAGTGACCAAAATGTAATTTTTGAAAACTGTGAGACTGTTTTAAAAAGGATTGAAACTTTGAATCTTTAAGGAGCTATTTACCCAATGGGAGTTTCTCCAGATTTTTCTAAAGTATTAAATGATTAATTAATGGTTTTTAAATAAAAGAAAAGTGGAGGGAAGATATTTTGGCATTTGCTAACTAACTTTCCAAATTTCCATTTTCATTTTCTCTCATCTTTTCTCTCAAACCAAACACCTTTTCTCCAGAGCTTTTCTTTCTAATTTTGTCACCTAAATAACTCATTTCAATCCTCTTTTGATCTTCAATCATCTCTTCAACAAAACCTTTGTATTTGCTAAATGGATTTTCAAGAATTTGGTTCCAAAAAGGGAGAAAACTCAAGTTTGGAGGTAAGAACGTCCTTCTCCTCTAAACTCTCAGTTCTTTACTGAAATTCCTAAGTTCTCAATCCTTAATTTGTGTTTTATAAAAGGTTTTAAGGTTGTGTTCTTGATCTTGGCTTATAAATGCAAGATTTGGTTGATTTTTGGTTAAAATTCGTATGATCTGTTTAAGCAGTGATTTGAGGTTTCTTTTTGATGTTAAATGAATGTTAAATTGATGAGAAGTTGAGGTTTAATTAATGCAATCCCGGATAGGTTGAACTTCCTAAGTTTAGCTTGAGTTCTTGGTTGTTTTTGGAGTGATCATGATGATCTGTTATAGCTGGAGGTATAAGGATGATGTTAGATCCTTTTTGGATGTTAATTGATGTGTAAAGGTGATTAGATTTGATGGATCATAGCTGGGTTGTGTTGTGGAGTTGTTTGGATGCATTTTTGGTTGGGTTTGATGGCCGAAAATGGAGTGTGGATGAGAGCAGCGAGTTTAGGTGCTTTCATTGAAGTTATTAATGCATGGTGATGCATTAATCCTCTGCTTTGATGTGTTTAAAACAAGGGAGTCATCTTTGGATCCTAGTGGTAGTGATCCGGAAGTTTGATTGGTGTTTCGGCAAGTGGAGAAACGGAATCAGTGAGTGGATTTTGGTTTTCAGCTTTGAAACCAGTGTTTTGAATGTTTGGGAGCTTAGTTTAAGTCTAAGCAACTTAGCTAAGCTCAAGAGTAAGTTTTCAGAAAAACTCTCTTGGTGATGAACCATGGATTGGTTGTATGCAATGTGGTTTGTTTGCATGTTTTGAAAGCATATTTAGCATGTTTATTTGCTGAGATTATAAGCCATGTGTTGAAGGATGCTCAAGGTAAGAGATCCTTGTTTTTGAACATTGTTATAATGTGGTTTGATGCTAAAAGATGCATGATGTTTATGGCTTTGTTAAATGATTTAAAACAGTGGAATATTGTGGTTGATGACGCATATTGGCAAGTGATGGTTAAGGTCACAAAGGTGGTTAAAAGTCCTTGTGTGAGCCTTGTTTATTTAAGAACAACATGGTGGTTAAAAGTCCATGGTTGGTTGAGCCTTGTTTATTTAAGAACAACATGGTGGTTAAAAGTCCATGGTTGGTTCTTGGTTAAGATCACCAAGGTGGTTAAAATTCCTTGTGTGAGGCTTGTTTATTTAAGAACAACATGGTGTTTAAAAGTCCATGGTTGGTTCTTGGTTAAGGTTACAAAGGTGGTTAAAATTCCTTGTGTAAGCCTTGTTTACTTAAGAACTCCAAGGTGTTTAAAAGTCCTTGGGGGATTCTTGTTAAGGACACAAAGGTGTTTAAAAGTCCTTGTGTGGTCCTTGTCATGGTGTTTAAAAGTCCATGGATGATGTTAAGGACACAATGGTGTTTAAAAGTCCATGTGTGGTCCTTGGAAATTGTAAGATCACAATGGTGTTTAAAAGTCCATGTGTGGATCTTATGTTGATGTATCACTTGTTGCCAATATGACATGATATGAACTTGAAGCATGAATTACTTGTTTTAAATGCTTTAGTGCATGTGCAAATGATGATTGATTTAAGGTTTATAAAAGTGTTTTATAAATGCATTATTGTGTGGTTTTAAATGAGCATTCCTCACTAAGCTATTTGCTTACGCTCTCTCTCTTCTTAAACCAATAATGCAGAGCATTAAAGTGCATTGAGGGCAGCAAGGAGGGCAAGAATCCAAGTGGTGAACTAAGCTCAAGTATGGTGAAGGTTTCTTAAACACTATTAGCTTCTGGCATTTGGCAATGGGGAACCTATGTTGTTGTTTTGGGAGATGTTTTGGACTCCCTAAGTTGGATTTATGTTGTTAATAATGTTTGAGCTTGTAATTGGCCTTTGTGATGTGGTTTTGGTATATTGAAGCTTGAATGGTTTTCTAAGTAGGATGCATGCCTATAGAATTGGGGATTTTCATAATTGATGCCATGTTGATGTTTGGTTGATGCAATTATGTTCATTGTATGTTGAATGACTTGCTGGTAAAATTTGGTGGCTTTTAGATCATGTTTGATGGGTCAATTGTGTGTTAAACCAGCAATTTTTCTGCAATCTGGGAAACCTGTTTCGGAACAGGTGCTACCGTATCGGAACGGGGGCCTGAAATGGCCTGGGCGTTCCGAAACGGAAGGAACTGTTCCGGAACGGTTTGGCCTCTGCCAGGCCCTGTTTCGGTACCAGTTTCGGAACGGTCCCGCGTTTCGGAACGGGTCTTCCCTGTTCCGAAACACTCGACCGTTGGGCACTGAAATTGTTGGTTATATGTTTTGAAATGTTGCATTTTAGTCCTAAACCTTGTTATTGCAATTAAATGAGTTTAAGATGTCCGTTTGAGCTGAAATTTGGCAGAGAAGCATGAAATATGATTAATTATATATTGGTAACTTTAAATTGGGTTAAGTCCTTATAATTTTCAGAATTTACAATTTGGTCCCTAAAGTCTTAATTTGTGCAATTGGGTCCCTGAGTGTACTCTGATGGTTATGATCTTTGCGTATGCTGATTGTATGATCTTATCTAGGGATAATGTGCATCTAGGCAAGAGTAAAAAAAAAGGGTCGTTAATCATGGTTGACTTTCAGGTTGACTTTGGTTTTCCCCGTGTAAACTTCTTAATTCGGTTCATCCGTCTGGGCCGGGTTAAGGGGGTTACATTTGGTGGTATCAGAGCTGAGTTCTCGAGTAATTGGGAATGATTATGTGCATGATTAAAGTATGTATGCTTGTTGAGTGAAAGCATGTTGAGTGAATTGTAAATGTGTTGCAATTGAGGTGTATGCTATGGTGAAGCATGTTGTGGGTACCCATTGCCAAATCAAAGCTAATGTAATGATGTTGTTTTTAAGTGAAAATGAGCTTGAGTACTTGGATTGCTTACCTTGCTGAGCCTGACTTTATTTATTTGCATTGTGATTGCATTGTTAGAGTATGGCACCTCGTAGAGAGTTGAGGAGTAATGTGCGAGCTACGGCTCAAAATGAGAATGAGAATGAAGAGAATGTTGAAAGTGCGGTGGATTTACCTCCTCCACCTGGTGGTGGTGATGCTGGGGGTGAAGGAGCTGGAGCTGCAGCTGGTGCTGGGGTCGTTGGACCTGAGGCTGGTCAGGGGCAAGCTGTTCCTGACATGACGGTGTTGATTCAAGCTATTGCTGGAGCTTTTCAAGCAGCGGTAGCTGGAGCTCAAGGAGCTGGGCATGAGGGAGATGCTGGAGTTAGACTACCCTTGGAACGTTTCCGCAGTCTATGAGGGACTGAGTTCAGGGGTTTGTCAGCTGAAGGTTCGGAGTCTTGGTTAGAGGGTACCAAGAGAATCTTGGGTCAGATGAGTTGCACTGATGTGCAGAAGCTGGCTGTGTAGTATCCTTGCTACAAGATGATGCATATACGTGGTGGACAACCACTATCGCTGGGATGGCGGAAGCTGGCGTAACTTGGACGTTCTTTCAGAACGCGTTCAAGAGAAGGTATCTAGGTGTGACGTACCTAGATGAAAAGAAGAGGGAGTTCATGTCTCTTACCAAAGGGAGCATGTCTGTGGCTGAGTATGAGGTCCAGTTTGTTCGACTCAGTCAGTACGCACCTGAGCTTGTTCCGGATGAGCGGGAGAGGTGTGAAAGGTTCCGTTATGGTTTAGTGACGGATGTTAAGATGTATGTGCTGGCTACCGAGTATGATGATTTTGATGTGCTGGTGGGCCGAGCAAAGGATGTAACGCCCCGGTTTTGGGCTCAGAAGTTTTGGGCATTGACCGGTTCGGTCAAAGTGCTGATCGAATATATAAGAGTGAATTTAGGAAAGCCTAGTTCGGGTTGCATTAAAAATATGGAAAAATGTTCTAAAATCATCTTTTATTATATAAAAGTGAACTGTGAAATCAATTTTGGAAAATGAGGTTCGGAAGGTTAACATTTTGGCTAGTGACCAACAAGTAATTTTTGAAAGTTGCGGGACAGTTTTATAAAGGATTGAAACTTTGAATCTTTAAGGAGCTATTATTCCAAAAAGGATTTCTCCAGATATTTCTAAGATATTTTAAGGCTTTATTCTGATTTTTAAAGATTATGAAATGTGGAGGGAAATCATTTTCACCATTTCTTAACTAATTTTCTATTTCTCTCAATTTTCCTTTTCTCTCATTTTCTCTCAACCCAAACACAATTCTCCAGATTTTCTTCTCTGATTTTGGCATCTAAATCTCTCATTTCAACTCTCTTTTGATTCCTAATCATCTCATCAACAAAACCTCTCAATTAGCAAGTTGTTTCGTCAAGCATTTTGGCTCTAAAAAGGAGAAATTCAAGTTTGGAGGTAAGAACGTCCTTCTCCTCTAAACTATCAGTTCTTTACTGAAATTCCTAAGTTCTCAATCCTTGATTTGTGTTTTGTTAATGGCTTTTCAATTGAAATCTTGATTTTTGGCTTAAAATGCAAGATTTGGTGATTTTGGTGAAATTTTCGTGTGATCTGTTTGGGCAGTGTTTTGAAGTGTCAAAATGATGTTAAATGAATGCTAAATTGATTTGAAGTTGAGGTTTAATCAATGCAATCCCGGATAGGTTGAATTTCCTAAGTTTGGCTTGAGTTTTTAGTTGTTTTTGGAGTGTTTTTGGTGATCTGTTATACCTGGAGGTATAAGGATGTGTTTGTGATCATTTTGGATGTTAATTGATGTTTAAAAATGGTTAGAAGTGATGGATCTTGGCTGGGTTAAGTTTTGGAAGTGTTTGGAGGTGATTTCGGTTGTGTTTGGTAGCCAAATTGTTGGATTTGGGATGAGCAGCGAGTTGAGTCTTGTTGCTGGTGTTCTTAATGCATAATGATGCATTAATTCTCTGTTGTTGTGTGCTTGAAACAGGGGAGTTTGATCCGTGAGCTTTGAAGGTGTTGCGGAAGGTTTTCGGATGCTTGGAAGGCTTGTCGGCTAGCCTTGTTTTGAGTATCGGTGAGTGAAGTTGGGTTTTCAGCTTTTAAACCAAGGTTTGAAGGTTTTGGGAGCTTAGTTTAAGTCTAAACAACTTTGCTAAGCTCAAGAGTAAGTGATTGGATTTTCGCTCTTGAATTGTGTTGTGTTTGGTTTTAAAAGCTATTGTGGTTGATGATTGAGATGCATATGTTTTGCATGGTTTAAATCTGTTTTGAAAGCATATATTAAGCATGGTTTAATGCTGGTTTTGAAAGCCAATTGTGAAGGATGCTCAAGGTAAGGGATCCTTGGTTTTGTATATGGTAATTGTGATTTTGATGCATAGTGTTGCATGTTGATCAATGGCTTTGTATGATGTTTTAAAACAGTGAATTGATGATGTAAATGTTACTTTTTGCATATTGGTTATGCATGAGAATCATTTGGCTAATGAGGTATTGGTTTTGCATATTGGTTATGCATGTGAATCATTGGACTATTGTAGTGATGGTTTGCATTATGATTATGCATGTGAAACGTTTGATTAATATGGTAAGATGGTTATGTTGGCAAGTGATGAAAGTGGTTCTTGGTTCGTTGATCGGATATAGTTAGCCGGCTATAGGATTGGGTGCACCGTGAATTAAGTCGCCTTGGAGGTGGAGTGGTCAAGTGTGGACCGGAAAGCTCCCTTCAAGTATCCTAACGAGATGGTTAAGTTCATAATGGAGGTGTTGCCCATTCGAGGACCTTGGTTGAGCAAAGGTTATATGGTGTTTAAAAGTCCATATGTGAGAACCTTGTGCTTGTTAAGATCACAATGGCGGTGTAAGACCATGTGTGGATCTTGTGTGGGGTGTCCCGGATCTCGTTAGTGATTTATACAACTACCAATCGGTTATGCAAAGGTTGTATGGTGTTTAAAAGTCCATACAAGGAAACCTTGTGCATGTTGAGGTTGTATGGTGTTTAAAAGTCCATGCATGGGAACCTCGGGAAAAGCTAAGGTTGTATGGTGTTTAAAAGTCCATACATGGGAACCTTAGGCTTGTAAGGCCAAATGGTGTTTAAAAGTCCATTTGGGAGGCCTTGGATTGGTAGGGTGTATGGAGCGTAGGGACAACGCTCGGAATCCGCGTATCCAATCGGGTTGTTGAGTTGAAAAGTGGATGTGGTTGATCACTTGGAGGCCAATGTAATGTTCTTGATCATAAAGAAGCATGAGATGCTTGAAAAGATGCATGGTTGCATGAAAAGTGTATGATGCTAGTGAATGCATGTTTACTTGTTAAGTTGAACAAGAGTTGATTATCATTTGGTAAATGATGCTTGTGTGCATGAGATCTCTTTAATGCATTGTAGTCTTGTTAAGACTTGTTTTAAAAAGGGCATGTGATGATGATGATGTGATTTATAAGTTGCCTTTGTTTAATGCATGAATTAGATTGCTTGAATAATGGTTTAAAAGGGGTTTCTTGCTTGAAATGAGGTTCAAGGTTATGAATGGGTAATATGAAATGGAAGTGTTTTCCAAGGTTTTAATTTAGCTTTGCACAGGGTGTTTATGCATGGAATGGCTAAATGGATGTTTATGTAATTTATGCTTTGAAAAGGTTTTCTTAGCTTGCTAAGCTAAGGTTTGGTTTCATGTATGTGCAATGCATGGTTTAAGCATGATGTTGAAAAGTAGTTTTCAAACATGGTTTTGAATTGTCAAATCAGGTTTATTTTGAAAGTGTTTTGTAACCCGCTGCATTGATGGTGTTTTGGTTTTGAGCATTCCTCACTAAGCATTATGTGCTTACGCTCCTTTTTGCCCATCAATGCAGATTCTTGAAGTTTGGCTATAATGAGATTGCTTTGGAAGGTTTGTGCTTAAATAGTTGCTTGTGTAGCAAGCATGCCTATAGAATTGGGGCTTTTTGCATATGAAGTTAATTTGTTAATTTGATGATGCTTGCAAGTCATATATATGTTGAATTGCATGTTGGTAAAGTTTGGTGGCAATTGGAGCATGTTTGAGTGATTAATTGCATGTTTTGGAATGCCTTTTTGCTGCAATCTGTGCAGGTGTTTCGGAACAGTGTGCACCGTTTCGGAACGGGTGCCTTGCATGAACCCAGGCGTCCGAAACGGTATGCACCGTTTCGAAACGGTTTGGTCACTGCCAGACCCCCGTTGCGAAACGCGTTGCGGAATGGCCCCGAGTTTGAAACGGGCTCTGCCTGTTTCGGAACGGGTGACCGTTGGGGGCTGACATGGGCGGTTAAATGTTTCAAAATGTTTGCATTTTGGTCCTAAAACTTGTTTGTGCAATTGTATGAGTTCGGGATGTCCGTTTGTGCTGAAATTTGGCAGAAAAGCATGAAACCTGATTAATTTTAAGTTGGTAACTTAAAATTTGGTTAAGTCCTAAAATTTTTCAGAATTTACAAATTGGTCCCTAAAGTTGTAAATTGTTCAATTGGGTCCCTGTTTGATCTCTGATGTTTGTGAACTTTGGGTATGCTGTTTGCATGATCACATCTAAGGTTAATGTGCATCTAGACAAGATTAAAAAGAAAAAAAGGGTCGTTAATCAAGGTTGACTTTCGGGTTGACTTTGGTTTTCCCCGTGTGACTTTCTTAATTCGGGTCAACCGTCCGGGCCGGGTTAAGGGGGTTACATTTGGTGGTATCAGAGCTGAGTTGCGAATGCTTGGGGAAAACGGTAAGTTGTTGTGATGTGTGTTTGATGTTTACCTTGATGTGTGGTTGAAGGTTGGTTGAAACACGTGTTACTGAGTTTGCTGTTGATGTTTCTGAGCATGTTGCTGATGTATGCAAGCATGTTTTATGGTTATGAATCTTGGTTGAGTTTATGTGGATATGTGCTGATGTTGTGAGCTGATGTTATGCATGATGAATGTGTTATGAGCATGTTATGTTGATAATATGCTGATGCAAATGGATGCTGCTTGATGTAAGCATGACCAAAGTATGTTGTTTGATATGCTTGATGTTGTGATATCCATGTTGTGTTGACTGTTATGTCATGTAAAGGGGGAGGATTCGGGATACCCATTGCCTTATTAATGTAGCTATTGTGTTATTTGGAGTTGGAGTTTAAATCCTTGCTTAATGCTGGTCTAACTGGTTTGTTTTTTTGTTGCGATTGTTTGTTATTGTTAGTGGCATGGCAAAGTCGATGGAAGAATGGCAGTTGGGTAAGGTGGTTGCTGCCTTGGGGCAGGTTGTTAAGGCTTGGAATTCACCTTTCCGTAGAGGTGTTTTGTTTCAGTCTTCTGTGCCTGGAGTTGGGGTGGTAAGGCAAGGGAAAGAAGTTGGTTCTGTGATGAAGAGTTCATCATCTGTTGTTCAGGAGGTGTTGGGAACATTTCAGGCTGAGGTAAAGGTAAAGTCAGTGGATGAGCTGGCTGTGGGATGTGTGGGTTTGCCGAAGCAGCGTTTGCTTGATTTGGGTGCTGTGGAATATCATGGTTCGACACCTGAGACATTTGAGGCCTGGTTGGCCAATGTGGTTCTGATCTTGGATCAGGAGGGCTGTGATTATGCCTGTAAGCTGGGGAGTGTTGTTTCTCTGATGTTGGAGGATGCTTGTGTCTGGTGGACATCTGTGGCGGTGACGTCACATATTCCTGATATTGATTGGGATTTCTTTGTATCTGCTTTTTATGAAAGGTATCTTGGAAGGGAATTTCCAAGGATTGAGCAAGGTGAAGGTAGTGCTGTCGTGGAGGAAGTGTTGCTTGAGCAAGGAGTGGAGGTTCAGCCACCGGTGTGTGACCGTTGTGAAAGGCGCCATGTTGGAAGATGTTGGGGCGCGGGTGCTTGCTGGAATTGTGGTTCCAAAGTGCATGTTAAGCGTGATTGTCCTCTTGAGGTGAAGTCAGCTTTGGTGTTAGCCAAAGGGTCTTTGAAAGGTCGTGGGCACGGCCGAGGCAAGGTTCAGAGGTGGCAAAAAGAGCATAAGGTTGTGAAGGGTTTGGGAAAAGAGAACTGCTGGAAATGTGGGTCTGCTGGACACATGAGACGTGATTGTTTGGGGTTGGCTCGGAACAGTCAAGGTTCCTTACCGCAAGGAGTTGGTGTTGACCCTGGTATGTTAGCTGGTGCTGCAGTTGTGCCGCAGGAGGTTGAAGGTTCCGCAAGGAAGAGAGCTCGTCTGATGAATCTTCAGGGAGGTGTTGTGTTTTCAGGTAACCTTGTTACGTAATCTTTGCTCTAGTTACCTTAGTTTGGTTTCTGTTGGTTTTTCCTTGCGTGATAAGTTAGTCTTGTTGCTAGCATGTTGGGGTAATGGTAGTTTTTTGGGAACATCTTTGGTGTGAAGAAGGTTTAGTGAGTATCTTGTGGTTAGTGGTTGTTGGTATGATGGAGTTAGATAAGCTAGAAGTGAGGTAGGAGGTTGTTCTTAGACGGATGTGAGGATGTTATTGGAAGGTGTGAACTGGCATTCATGCACAGTTAAAATCATTGTTATATGCTATATTATATATGTTGGTTCATGCATACATGTGGCATGACATTAGAGGTTTTGCATACATGTACATCAGGCATTGATAGGGCATGTAGGTGATCATGCATACGATGTTCACACTCGCTAATAACTAACCGAATCTGTTAGTGTGGTGGTTGGTTAGGATGATGGGTTTTTAGAGGTTGTTTTGGTGCTGGGTGAGAGTTAGTGGTGGTGGAGTATATTAAGATGGTTGCTAGTGATAGTGAGAGTGGTATGGCCTGCTGGTAGAAGGATAGTGTTTGTTGCTTAAAGAGTTTAGTGGTTTGTGTAGCTAAAAGGAAGTGGTAGTTCCTTGGTGCTAGTGATGTTGCAGTTTTGTGGTTGTGTTCCCAAGTGCTGAGGTAGCTTAGCTTTTAAGTTGTTGCGAAAAGGTTGTGTTGGTAAGTGCTGGTTCTTAGCAACCTTTGAGGAGTTCAGAAGCTGTTATGTGTGTTTTGGATAAGCGATGTTCTGGTAATGCAAGTGTTATGGTTGAAGTTGAAGTGAAAGGGCTATGAAGGATCGAAGGTTTTTGTTGGTCGTTTGGGTTCTTGTGAGAAGTGGTTGGCTGGTTGTGGTTAAGGAAGTTCCGTTTGAAGTCAGCTGGTGGTGTGTGGAGCGACTGACAGATTCAAGTTGGGGTTATGTTGTAATTCTTGGAATTTGGGTGAGTAGTCTTGGTGAGCTGTTATGGTAATGTTAGCGGTAGATGTGAAGGATTATCAGCATTCGTTGAGGAGTTTGGGTAAGTAGTTGATGCTTAAAGATTTTTGCTTGTTGGGAAAATCCTTGGAAGAGGTTTGGGAGTTGCAAGAGTATTAGAAGCAGAAAGGTTTGCATAGTGGCTATTTTGGATTGGTTGGTGTCACTGTGTAAACAAGTCTTGGAAGTTGTGTGTTACAGTGTGTGTGCTGTAAGAGCTGAAGTTCTTCAGGTTGATGTTTGGGCTGTGTACGGTCCGGTTATGTGAAAGGTTAAGTTGTGGCTATCTTGTGTGTTCTGGATTTTGTGAACAGTATGTGGTGGTGTTGGGTTCGGTGGAGTTTTGTATGGGAAGTGTTCAATGTTGGTTGAGGCTTTTGTGTTGCCTTGTGTGTGATCTGAGAAGGTTGTGGTTCTCTTTTCGCCGGTTGAAATTTCGGGGACGAAATTTCCTAAGGGGGGGGGAGAGTTGTAACGCCCCGGTTTTGGGCTCAAAAGTTTTGGGCGTTGACCGGTTCGGTCAAAGTGCTGATCGAATATATAAGAGTGAATTTAGGAAAGCCTAGTTCGGGTTGCATTAAAAATATGGAAAAATGTTCTAAAATCATCTTTTATTATATAAAAGTGAACTGTGAAATCAATTTTGGAAAATGAGGTTCGGAAGGTTGACATTTTGGCTAGTGACCAAAATGTAATTTTTGAAAGTTGCGGGACAGTTTTATAAAGGATTGAAACTTTGAATCTTTAAGGAGCTATTATTCCAAAAAGGATTTCTCCAGATTTTTCTAAGATATTTTAAGGCTTTATTCTAATTTTTAAAGATTATGAAATGTGGAGGGAAATCATTTTCACCATTTCTTAACTAATTTTCTATTTCTCTCAATTTTCCTTTTCTCTCATTTTCTCTCAACCCAAACACAATTCTCCAGATTTTCTTCTCTGATTTTGGCATCTAAATCTCTCATTTCAACTCTCTTTTGATTCCTAATCATCTCATCAACAAAACCTCTCAATTTGCAAGTTGTTTCATCAAGCATTTTGGCTCTAAAAAGGAGAAATTCAAGTTTGGAGGTAAGAACGTCCTTCTCCTCTAAACTATCAGTTCTTTACTGAAATTCCTAAGTTCTCAATCCTTGATTTGTGTTTTGTTAATGGCTTTTCAATTGAAATCTTGATTTTTGGCTTAAAATGCAAGATTTGGTGATTTTGGTGAAATTTTCGTGTGATCTGTTTGGGCAGTGTTTTGAAGTGTCAAAATGATGTTAAATGAATGCTAAATTGATTAGAAGTTGAGGTTTAATCAATGCAATCCCGGATAGGTTGAATTTCCTAAGTTTGGCTTGAGTTTTTGGTTGTTTTTGGAGTGTTTTTGGTGATCTGTTATACCTGGAGGTATAAGGATGTGTTTGTGATCATTTTGGATGTTAATTGATGTTTAAAAGTGGTTAGAAGTGATGGATCTTGGCTGGGTTAAGTTTTGGAAGTGTTTGGAGGTGATTTCGGTTGTTTTTGGTAGCCAAATTGTTGGATTTGGGATGAGCAGCGAGTTGAGTCTTGTTGCTGGTGTTCTTAATGCATAATGATGCATTAATTCTCTGTTGTTGTGTGCTTGAAACAGGGGAGTTTGATACGTGAGCTTTGAAGGTGTTGCGGAAGGTTCTCGGATGCTTGGAAGGCTTGTCGGCTAGCCTTGTTTTGAGTATCGGTGAGTGAAGTTGGGTTTTCAGCTTTTAAACCAAGGTTTGAAGGTTTTGGGAGCTTAGTTTAAGTCTAAACAACTTTGCTAAGCTCAAGAGTAAGTGATTGGATTTTCGCTCTTTAATTGTGTTGTGTTTGGTTTTAAAAGCTATTGTGGTTGATGATTGAGATGCATATGTTTTGCATGGTTTAAATCTGTTTTGAAAGCATATATTAAGCATGGTTTAATGCTGGTTTTGAAAGCCAATTGTGAAGGATGCTCAAGGTAAGGGATCCTTGGTTTTGTATATGGTAATTGTGATTTTGATGCATAGTGTTGCATGTTGATCAATGGCTTTGTATGATGTTTTAAAACAGTGAATTGATGATGTAAATGTTACTTTTTGCATATTGGTTATGCATGAGAATCATTTGGCTAATGAGGTATTGGTTTTGCATATTGGTTATGCATGTGAATCATTGGACTATTGTAGTGATGGTTTGCATTATGATTATGCATGTGAAACGTTTGATTAATATGGTAAGATGGTTATGTTGGCAAGTGATGAAAGTGGTTCTTGGTTCGTTGATCGGATATAGTTAGCCGGCTATAGGATTGGGTGCACTGTGAATTAAGTCGCTTTGGAGGTGGAGTGGTCAAGTGTGGACCGGAAAGCTCCCTTCAAGTATCCTAACGGGATGGTTAAGGTCATAATGGAGGTGTTGCCCATTCGAGGACCTTGGTTGAGCAAAGGTTATATGGTGTTTAAAAGTCCATATGTGAGAACCTTGTGCTTGTTAAGATCACAATGGCGGTGTAAGACCATGTGTGGATCTTGTGTGGGGTGTCCCGGATCTCGTTAGTGATTTATACAACTACCAACCGGTTATGCAAAGGTTGTATGGTGTTTAAAAGTCCATACAAGGAAACCTTGTGCATGTTGAGGTTGTATGGTGTTTAAAAGTCCATGCATGGGAACCTCGGGAAAAGCTAAGGTTGTATGGTGTTTAAAAGTCCATACATGGGAACCTTAGGCTTGTAAGGTCAAATGGTGTTTAAAAGTCCATTTGGGAGGCCTTGGATTGGTAGGGTGTATGGAGCGTAGGGACAACGCTCGGAATCCGCGTATCCGATCGGGTTGTTGAGTTGAAAAGTGGATGTGGTTGATCACTTGGAGGCCAATGTAATGTTCTTGATCATAAAGAAGCTTGAGATGCTTGAAAAGATGCATGGTTGCATGAAAAGTGTATGATGCTAGTGAATCCATGTTTACTTGTTAAGTTGAACAAGAGTTGATTATCATTTGGTAAATGATGCTTGTGTGCATGAGATCTCTTTAATGCATTGTAGTCTTGTTAAGACTTGTTTTAAAAAGGGCATGTGATGATGATGATGTGATTTATAAGTTGCCTTTGTTTAATGCATGAATTAGATTGCTTGAATAATGGTTTAAAAGGGGTTTCTTGCTTGAAATGAGGTTCAAGGTTATGAATGGGTAATATGAAATGGAAGTGTTTTCCAAGGTTTTAATTTAGCTTTGCACAGGGTGTTTATGCATGGAATGGCTAAATGGATGTTTATGTAATTTATGCTTTGAAAAGGTTTTCTTAGCTTGCTAAGCTAAGGTTTGGTTTCATGTATGTGCAATGCATGGTTTAAGCATGATGTTGAAAAGTAGTTTTCAAACATGATTTTGAATTGTCAAATCGGGTTTATTTTGAAAGTGTTTTGTAACCCGCTGCATTGATGGTGTTTTGGTTTTGAGCATTCCTCACTAAGCATTATGTGCTTACGCTCCTTTTTGCCCATCAATGCAGATTCTTGAAGTTTGGACAGCAAGGAGCAAGGGATTCAAGGTGGTAGAATCTCTCGGATTGATGTTTTTGTATTCGTATATGTTCGGACAAGTATGTTTTAATGTTGTTGCTGTTGCTGAATCATGAATTGGCTATAATGAGATTGCTTTGGAAGGTTTGTGCTTAAATAGTTGCTTGTGTAGGAAGAATGCCTATAGAATTGGGGCTTTTTGCATATGAAGTTAATTTGTTAATTTGATGATGCTTGCAAGTCATATATATGTTGAATTGCATGTTGGTAAAGTTTGGTGGCAATTGGAGCATGTTTGAGTGATTAATTGCATGTTTTGGAATGCCTTTTTGCTGCAATCTGTGCAGGTGTTTCGGAACAGTGTGCACCGTTTCGGAACGGGTGCCTTGCATGAACCCAGGCGTCCGAAACGGTATGCACCGTTTCGAAACGGTTTGGTCACTGCCAGACCCCCGTTGCGGAACGCGTTGCGGAATGGCCCCGAGTTTCGAAACGGGCTCTGCCTGTTTTGGAACGGGTGACCGTTGGGGGCTGACATGGGCGGTTAAATGTTTCAAAATGTTTGCATTTTGGTCCTAAAACTTGTGTGTGCAATTGTATGAGTTCGGGATGTCCGTTTGAGCTGAAATTTGGCAGAGAAGCATCAAACCTGATTAATTTTAAGTTGGTAACTTAAAATTTGGTTAAGTCCTAAAAGTTTTCAGAATTTACAAATTGGTCCCTAAAGTTGTAAATTGTTCAATTGGGTCCCTATTTGATCTCTGATGTTTGTGAACTTTGGGTATGTTGTTTGCATGATCACATCTAAGGTTAATGTGCATCTAGACAAGATTAAAAAGAAAAAAAAAAGGGTCGTTAATCAAGGTTGACTTTCGGGTTGACTTTGGTTTTCCCCGTGTGACTTTCTTAATTCGGGTCAACCGTCCGGGCCGGGTTAAGGGGGTTACAAAGGACATAGAGATGAACTTGGGTTTATCTGCTAGAAGTGCTGGGTCAAGTGCTGGTAAGCGAGCAGCTGAATATAGTTCCGGTGGTGGACGGAACAAGAGGGGACGCGATCAGAAGTATCAGTCCTCAGCTAAGCGAGGTGGTGGTGCGCCTGATCGGGGAGGCAACGCTAGAGTTGATCCGAGTGCATGTTGGATATGTGGTTCGCGTAGCCATATGAAGCGTGATTGTCCTCGTGCTGGGAGGGACGTGCAAGCTCCTGTTGTGGCAGCTGGTAATGCGTGCTGGAACTGTGGATCTACGGATCACATGAGGAGAGAGTGTCCTATGTTGGCTGGTGGCCAAGTGCGTGCTCCTGTTGTTGCTGCACCACTGAGAGGTCGTGGGCGCGGCCGTGGTAACTTCCAGCGAAGAGAGGAAGGTGGTCGGGGTGTGGCTCATGTTGTGGCTATTCAGCCTGAGGGTGGCGGCCAAGCCAGGGTGTATGCTCAGCGGGAGGGAAGGAATGACGCGGATGTGATCGCAGGTACTTTTACTTTGCAATCATTGTCATTACTTTCCTTGATTGATTCTGGATCTACGCACTCATACATATTGCGTGAGCATGCTGAATTGCTTGGTTTGCCTGTTGAGTCTTTGGATGTTGGTGTGCGCGTCACTAGTTCATTTGGTGAGACTGGTGTGACTCGAAAGCTTTATAGAAGATGTCATTTGGTTGTTCAAGATCATGTTTTTCATGTTGACCTTATGGAGTTGCCTTTTTATGGTTTTGATGTAATCCTTGGTATGGATTGGCTTGCTGAGCATCGTGCTGTTGTGGATTGTGAGAATAAGCGAGTTTCATTGAAGCTTGCGGATGATTATGAGGTCGTTGTGGTTGGTGAGAATGTGAAGTTTCTTGCCAATGTGGTGTCTACGTTGGAGGCGAGCCGGATGCTGAGGCAAGGTTGTGAAGCTTATCTAGCTTTTGTGATGAATCCTAGCTCTAAGGAGTTGCGTGTGCAAGATATCAGGATTGTGTGAGAGTTTCCTGGTGTGTTTCCTGAGGAGTTGCCTGGGTTACCTCCTAATCGCGAGGTGGAGTTTGGGATTGAGCTGTATGAGAATACAACTCCTGTGTCCATTACCCCTTATAGAATGGCACCCAAAGAGTTGAAGGAGCTGAAGACGCAGTTGCAAGAGTTGCTTGATCGTGGGTTCATTCGGCCGAGAGTGTCACCTTGGGGTGCACCGGTCTTGTTTGTGAAGAAGAATGATGGCACTATGAGAATATGCATTGATTATCATCAGCTGAACAAGTTGCCTATCAAGAATCGGTATCCTTTGCCGAGAATTGATGATCTCTTTGATCAATTTCGGGGAGCAGCTGTGTTCTCTAAGATTGACTTGAGGTCAGCGTATTACCAGTTGAAGGTAAAAGATGTGGATGTGCCTAAGACAACTTTCAGGACAAGGTATGGGCATTATGAGTTCCTTGTGATGCCGTTTGGTTTGACAAATGCTCCTGCAGCTTTCATGGACATGATGAATCGTGTGTTTCATGAATACCTGGATAAGTTTGTAGTGGTGTTCATTGATGATATCCTCGTGTACTCGCGTACTGAGGAGGAGCATGAAGAGCATTTGAGGATTATGTTGCAAGCTTTGTTGGAGAATCAGCTTTATGCCAAGCTGAGCAAGTGTGAGTTTTGGTTAAGTGAAGTGATGTTTCTTGGGCATGTGGTTTCTGTTGAAGGGATTCGCATTGATCCTCAGAAGATTGAGGCGGTGATGAATTGGAAGGTTCCTAAGTCTGTTCATGAGGTTCGTAGTTTCCTTGGTTTGGCAGGATACTACCGGAGGTTTGTGGATGGGTTTTCTAAGATTGCTGCACCATTGACCAAGTTGTTACAGAAGGATGTTAAGTATGAATGGACGGAAGCGAGACAACAGGCTTTTGAGAAGCTTAAGGCAGCATTGACGCAAGCTCTTATCTTGGTTCAACCTGATTCAGGGAAAGAGTTTGTGGTGTATAGCGATGCGTCCTATGTTGGTTTGGGATGTGTGTTGATGCAAGAGGGTAAGGTGGTGGCTTATGCATCGCGACAGTTGAAAGTGCATGAGCGCAATTATCCTACGCATGACATTGAGTTGGCTGCGGTGGTTTTTGCTTTGAAGATCTGGAGACATTACCTGTATGGTGAGAAGTGTACTGTGTACACGGATCACAAGAGTTTGAAGTATCTGATGTCTTAGAAGGAGTTGAATCTTAGGCAGCGACGTTGGGTGGAGTTGCTCAAGGATTATGATTTGACGATTGAGTATCACCCTGGAAAAGCTAATGTTGTGGCGGATGCCTTGAGTAGGAAGGTAGCTGTTGAGCTGAGGGCGATGTTTGCCAGTTTGAGTATTTCACGGGATGGTGGTCTTGTGGCTGAGTTGCAAGTGAAACCATCTTTGGTTCATTTGATCGAAGAAAAGTAGTTGTTGGATGATTCCTTGGTGCCTCATGTTCAGGATATCGCGGAGGATAGGCCTTCGGATTTCTGCTTTAAAGATGATGGAGTGTTGTGTTTTGGGAGTTGGATAGTAGTGCCCAATGATGCGGATTTGAGGCGTGCTATTCTGACAGAAGGTCATAGTAGTCCTTTTTCTATGCACCCTGGTAGTACTAAGATGTATCGTGATCTTCGTGATGAGTAATATTGGGTGGGTTTGAAGAAGGATGTTGCTGAGTTTGTCAGCAAGTGCATGGTGTGTCAGCGAGTTAAGACTGAGCATCAGGTTCCTTCAGGGTTGTTGCAACCGTTGAGAATCCCTGAATGGAAGTGGGAAAGGATTACCATGGATTTTGTATCTGGTTTACCCTTGTCACCATCGAAGAAGAATTCAGTGTGTGTGATTGTGGATCGCCTGACGAAGTGTGCGCATTTCTTGCCTGTGCATACTACGTATTCTTTGGATAAGCTTGCGGAGCTGTACATTGCTGAGATTGTGCGGTTGCATGGTGTGCCAAAGTCGATTGTGTCGGATAGGGATCCGAGGTTTACATCGCGTTTTTGGCAGTGTTTGCATCGAGCTTTGGGTACACGGTTGAATTTCAGTACATCTTATCATCCTCAGTCGGATGGACAGTCCGAGCGTGTTATCCAGATTTTGGAGGATATGTTGAGGTGCTGTGTGATTGAGTTCCAGGGCTCTTGGGAGAAACATTTGCCTTTGGTGGAGTTTGCTTATAACAATAGTTATCAAGCAAGTATTCAAATGGCACCTTATGAAGCTTTGTACGGGAGGAAGTGTAGGACTCCTCTTTGTTGGGCTGAAACGGGTCAGAAGTTGGTTTCGATGCCAGCTTTGTTGAAAGGAACCACCGAGAAGGTGAAGCTCATTTGTGAGCGCTTGAAGGCAGCTTCTGATCAGCAAAAGTCTTACGCGGATTTTAAGCGTAAGGAGATTTAGTATGCGGTGGGTGACCGTGTGTTTTTGAAGGTTTCGCCTTGGAAAAAGGTGATGAGGTTTGGCCGTAAGGGTAAGTTGAGCCCTAGGTACATTGGACCATATGAGGTGGTTGAGCGTGTGGGTCCTGTTGCGTACAAGGTGAGGTTACCTCAAGAGTTGGAGAAGATTCATGATGTGTTTCATGTTTCTATGCTTCGGAAGTATAGATCGGATCCTTCGCATGTGATGCCTGTGGAAGAAGTGGAATTGAATCCGGATTTGACCTATGATGAGGAAGCGGTGAAGATTCTGGATTCGGATAGCAAGGTTCTTCGTGGCAAGACCATTGAGTTGGTAAAGGTGTTGTGGAAGCATCGTGGTGTTGAGGAAGCCACGTGGGAACGGAAGGATGACATGCTGAAGCAGTTTCCGTATCTCTTTCCTTCAGGTAAATTTCGATTACGAAATTTCTTAAGGGGGGAGAGTTGTAACGCCCCGGTTTTGGGCTTAGGAGTTTTGGGTTCGGACCGGTTCGGTCGGAGTGCGGTTCGAATATATAAAAGTGAATTTAGGAAAGCCTAGTTCAGGTTGCATTAAAAATATGGAAAAATGTCTTAAAATCCTCTTTTATTATATATAAGAGTATGGTGAAATCAATTTTACAAAAGGAGGTTTGGAAGTGTGACATTTTGGTTAGTGACCAAAATGTAATTTTTGAAAACTGTGAGACTGTTTTAAAAAGGATTGAAACTTTGAATCTTTAAGGAGCTATTTCCCAATGGGAGTTTCTCCAGATTTTTCTAAAGTATTAAATGATTAATTAATGGTTTTTAAATAAAAGAAAAGTGGAGGGAAGATATTTTGGCATTTGCTAACTAACTTTCCAAATTTCCATTTTCATTTTCTCTCATCTTTTCTCTCAAACCAAACACCTTTTCTCCAGAGCTTTTCTTTCTGATTTTGTCACCTAAATAACTCATTTCAATCCTCTTTTGATCTTCAATCATCTCTTCAACAAAACCTTTGTATTTGCTGAATGGATTTTCAAGAATTTGGTTCCAAAAAGGGAGAAAACTCAAGTTTGGAGGTAAGAACGTCCTTCTCCTCTAAACTCTCAGTTCTTTACTGAAATTCCTAAGTTCTCAATCCTTAATTTGTGTTTTATAAAAGGTTTTAAGGTTGTGTTCTTGATCTTGGCTTATAAATGCAAGATTTGGTTGATTTTTGGTTAAAATTCGTATGATCTGTTTAAGCAGTGATTTGAGGTTTCTTTTTGATGTTAAATGAATGTTAAATTGATGAGAAGTTGAGGTTTAATTAATGCAATCCCGGATAGGTTGAACTTCCTAAGTTTAGCTTGAGTTCTTGGTTGTTTTTGGAGTGATCATGATGATCTGTTATAGCTGGAGGTATAAGGATGATGTTAGATCCTTTTTGGATGTTAATTGATGTGTAAAGGTGATTAGATTTGATGGATCATAGCTGGGTTGTGTTGTGGAGTTGTTTGGATGCATTTTCGGTTGGGTTTGGTGGCCGAAAATGGAGTGTGGATGAGAGCAGCGAGTTTAGGTGCTTTCATTGAAGTTATTAATGCATGGTGATGCATTAATCCTCTGCTTTGATGTGTTTAAAACAAGGGAGTCATCTTTGGATCCTAGTGGTAGTGATCCGGAAGTTTGATTGGTGTTTCGGCAAGTGGAGAAACGGAATCAGTGAGTGGATTTTGGTTTTCAGCTTTGAAACCAGTGTTTTGAATGTTTGGGAGCTTAGTTTAAGTCTAAGCAACTTAGCTAAGCTCAAGAGTAAGTTTTCGGAAAAACTCTCTTGGTGATGAACCATGGAGTGGTTGTATGCAATGTGGTTTGTTTGCATGTTTTAAATCATGTTTTGAAAGCATATTTAGCATGTTTATTTGCTGAGATTATAAGCCATGTGTTGAAGGATGCTCAAGGTAAGAGATCCTTGTTTTTGAACATTGTTATAATGTGGTTTGATGCTAAAAGATGCATGATGTTTATGGCTTTGTTAAATGATTTAAAACAGTGGAATATTGTGGTTGATGACGCATATTGGCAAGTGATGGTTAAGGTCACAAAGGTGGTTAAAAGTCCTTGTGTGAGCCTTGTTTATTTAAGAACAACATGGTGGTTAAAAGTCCATGGTTGGTTGAGCCTTGTTTATTTAAGAACAACATGGTGGTTAAAAGTCCATGGTTGGTTCTTGGTTAAGATCACCAAGGTGGTTAAAATTCCTTGTGTGAGGCTTGTTTATTTAAGAACAACATGGTGTTTAAAAGTCCATGGTTGGTTCTTGGTTAAGGTTACAAAGGTGGTTAAAATTCCTTGTGTAAGCCTTGTTTACTTAAGAACTCCAAGGTGTTTAAAAGTCCTTGGGGGATTCTTGTTAAGGACACAAAGGTGTTTAAAAGTCCTTGTGTGGTCCTTGTCATGGTGTTTAAAAGTCCATGGATGATGTTAAGGACACAATGGTGTTTAAAAGTCCATGTGTGGTCCTTGGAAATTGTAAGATCACAATGGTGTTTAAAAGTCCATGTGTGGATCTTATGTTGATGTATCACTTGTTGCCAATATGACATGATATGAACTTGAAGCATGAATTACTTGTTTTAAATGCTTTAGTGCATGTGCAAATGATGATTGATTTAAGGTTTATAAAAGTGTTTTATAAATGCATTATTGTGTGGTTTTAAATGAGCATTCCTCACTAAGCTATTTGCTTACGCTCTCTCTCTTCTTAAACCAATAATGCAGAGCATTAAAGTGCATTGAGGGCAGCAAGGAGGGCAAGAATCCAAGTGGTGAACTAAGCTCAAGTATGGTGAAGGTTTCTTAAACACTATTAGCTTCTGGCATTTGGCAATGGGGAACCTATGTTGTTGTTTTGGGAGATGTTTTGGACTCCCTAAGTTGGATTTATGTTGTTAATAATGTTTGAGCTTGTAATTGGCCTTTGTGATGTGGTTTTGGTATATTGAAGCTTGAATGGTTTTCTAAGTAGGATGCATGCCTATAGAATTGGGGATTTTCATAATTGATGCCATGTTGATGTTTGGTTGATGCAATTATGTTCATTGTATGTTGAATGACTTGCTGGTAAAATTTGGTGGCTTTTAGAGCATGATTGATGGGTCAATTGTGTGTTAAACCATCAATTTTTCTGCAATCTAGGCAACCTGTTTCGGAACAGGTGCTACCGTATCGGAACGGGGGCCTGAAATGGCCTGGGCGTTCCGAAACGGAAGGAACTGTTCCGGAACGGTTTGGCCTCTGCCAGGTCCTGTTTCGGTACCAGTTTCGGAACGGTCCCGTGTTTCGGCACTGAAATTGTTGGTTATATGTTTTGAAATGTTGCATTTTAGTCCTAAACCTTGTTATTGCAATTAAATGAGTTTGAGATGTCCGTTTGAGCTGAAATTCGGCAGAGAAGCATGAAATATGATTAATTATATATTGGTAACTTTAAATTGGGTTAAGTCCTTATAATTTTCAGAATTTACAATTTGGTCCCTAAAGTCTTAATTTGTGCAATTGGGTCCCTGAGTGTACTCTGATGGTTATGATCTTTGCGTATGCTGATTGTATGATCTTATCTAGGGATAATGTGCATCTAAGCAAGAGTAAAAAAAAGGGGGTCGTTAATCAAGGTTGACTTTCGGGTTGACTTTGGTTTTCCCCGTGTAAACTTCTTAATTCGGTTCATCCGTCTGGGCCGGGTTAAGGGGGTTACAGGATAAGCTTATTTTTCCTGCTGACTTTCTTATCTTAGACTGTGAGGCAAACGAAAACGCACCAGTCATCCTTGGGCGACCCTTCTTAGCCACGGGAAGATCATTGATTGATGTGGAGAAAGGAGAACTCACCATGCGCGTGAACGATCAAGAGATTAAGTTGAATGTTCTCCAAGCAATGAAACATGTTGATGTAGACGAGGAATGCAAGGCTATCACTGATGTTACCCTTGATCAACCCTGCATCAGGTCGGGCTGTCACGATATTAAATTTTGACACTGCTGCGGCAGCCACCTGGAGGACTGTCACGACAGCAACGACGACAGCACCGACGACAGCAACTCCTCTGAATCCAATACATCTGATACTGAAGATCAGAAGGAGGTAAACTGGTTAGGCAATCGTCCAGGTAAGTTATTCGAACCTTTGAATTATACTTCGGATAACCATGTAATCCAAAAGCCATCTATTGTTGAACCACCTGCCTTAGAACTGAATCCCTTGCCAGGGCAGTTGAAATATGCTTATCTTGGTTCCAATGACACACTGCCCGTAATCATCTCTGCTAAGCTGCCGCAGGAACAGGAACGACAGCTAATCGGCATGCTAAGGCAGCACAAAAAGGTGATTGGATGGACGATAGCAGACATTCAAGGCATTAGTCCGGCGTTATGCATGCACAAAATCCTCCTAGAGGAAGATCATAAGCCGACTATTGATGCCCAAAGGCGGTTAAACCATGCGATGAAAGAGGTAGTGCGTAAAGAGATAATTAAATGGTTAGATGCTGGTATTATTTACGCCATCTCCGACATCAAATGGGTGAGCACGGTGCAATGTGTTCCAAAGAAAGGACGAATGACCGTGGTAACCAACGAGAACAATGAGTTAATCCCAACCAGGACTGTGACCGGTTGGAGGGTTTGTATGGACTATCGGAAGCTTAACAAAGCTACCCGAAAGGACCACTTTCCTTTACCCTTTATTGATCAAATGCTTGATAGATTAGCGGGTAAACCTTACTATTGTTTTCTTGATGGTTATTCAGGTTACAACCAAATTGCTATCGCACCAGAGGATCAAGAAAAGACGACTTTTACATGCCCCTACAGAACATACGCGTTTAGGAGGATGCCGTTTGGACTCTGTAATGCACCTGCCACCTTCCAAAGGTGCATGATGGCCATATTCTCCGACATGGTAGAGGACTTCCTTGAGATTTTCATGGATGATTTTTCCGTCTTTGGAGACGATTTTGAGAGCTGCCTCGACAATCTTCAAAAGGTACTTGAAAGATGTGAAAAAGCTAATCTTGTTCTAAATTGGGAAAAATGCCACTTTATGGTGGACGAAGGGATAGTCCTTGGCCATAAGATTAGCTGCCGTGGGATAGAAGTCGACAGGGCTAAGATTGAAGTAATTGAGAAGCTGCCGCCTCCAACCACAGTCAAGGGCATAAGAAGTTTTTTAGGGCATGCTGGTTTTTATCGGAGATTTATCGCGAATTTCTCGAAAATCACGAAGCCCCTATGTCATCTCTTAGAGCAGAACCGACCCTTTGACTTTAATGAAGAATGTACTAAAGCATTCAAGATTTTGAAGGAAAAACTAGTGACAGCCCCCATAGTACAGCCACCAGACTAGACACAGCCATTTGAGATTATGTGTGATGCTAGTGACCATGTTGTGGGGGCAGCACTTGGGCAGCGCAGAGATAAGCTGTTTCATGTCATATACTATGCCAGCAAAACATTAAATGATGCCCAAGTGAACTACACAACCACAGAAAAGGAGCTGTTAGCTGTGGTGTTCTCCATCGACAAGTTTCGTTCTTACATACTTGGGACGAAAGTAATAATACACACCGACCATTCTGCCCTAAAGTATTTGTTCGCAAAGAAGGATGCAAAACCTAGATTGATACGATGGATCTTGCTATTACAAGAATTCGACCTTGAGATCAAGGACAAAAAGGGGACAAAAAATCAGGTGGCAGACCACTTGTCAAGGTTGGAGAAGGGACAGAGTCTACCAATCGACGAGACAAACATACTGGAGACCTTCCCAGATGAGCAGCTCTTTGCTGCCGCAATCGCTGTCGCGACAGCCATGGCGGCAGGTAAGTCTTCTGAACTCTCTTGGTATGCTGATTTCGTTAATTTTATAGTTAGCGGAATACTTCCTTCTGATCTTAATTATCAAGCCAGGAAGAGGTTTCAAAATGATGTTAAACATTATTATTGGGACGAACCTCTTCTTTTCAAAATGTGCGCAGATCAGGTTATAAGGAGGTGTGTACCACAAGAAGAACAAGAAGACATTCTCCATCACTGTCATGCTTCACAATATGGAGGTCACTTAGGAGGCAATAAAACTGTTGCCAAGGTGCTGCAGTCGGGGTTCTACTGGCCGACACTATGTAAGGATACACAGGACTTTTACAAGCACTGTGACAGATGCCAGCGGACAGGTAACATCTTGAGGAGAAACGAGATGCCACTACAGAACATTCTAGAAGTCGAGATCTTCGACGTTTGGGGGATTGATTTTATGGGACCTTTTCCATCTTCATGTGGAAATTTGTACATCCTCCTAGCAGTAGATTACGTCTCCAAGTGGGTTGAAGCCATCGCCACTCAAAAAAATGATGCCAAGACGGTCCAAAAGTTTTTGCACAAAAACATTTTTTCTAGATTCGGCATCCCTAAGGAGATCATCAGTGATGAGGGGAGACATTTTGATAATAGGGTAATTGCTGCCGCCTTGAAGAAATATGGTGTCAAGCACAGGATCGCGACAGCATACCACCCACAGACCAATGGACAGGCTGAGATATCCAATAGGGAAGTGAAGAACATTCTTGAAAAGATGGTTAAGCCAACTAGGAAAAATTGGTCTTTACTTCTGAATGATGCATTATGGGCATATAAGACAGCTTTTAAAACTCCATTAGGCATGTCTCCATACCGTTTGATTTATGGAAAAACATGTCACTTGCCTGTCGAGATCGAGCACAAAGCATATTGGGCAATCAAGGCAGTGAATATGGACTTGGACAAGGCAGGCCAGAAAAGGCTATTAGATCTGAACGAGATTGAGGAATTACGGACAATGGCCTACGACAATGCAAGGATTTACAAGGAAAAGACTAAAAAGTGGCATGACAAAAAGTTGCTGCCACGACAGTTCTGCCCAGGGCAGCTTGTGTTGTTGTTTAATTCTAGGTTGAAACTTTTCCAAGGGAAGTTAAAATCTAGATGGTCTGGCCCGTTCCAAGTGGTACATGTTTTTCCCCATGGTGCCATCACTATACGATCATTAAAAGACGGACACCAATTCAAAGTCAATGGACAACGCCTTAAGCACTATCAGGGGACTGAAGCCCCAAGAATACAGGAAGTGGTTACTTTAGGAGATGCCCCACAAGGCATCCCTAATTTAACCTAAATTTTATTTTTATTTTATTTTTATTATCTATTATTTATTAGGAAATTAGGTTTATTTTATTCGAATAATGTTTTTATATTTTTTCTGTTTTTAGGAAATAAAGGAGTCAAGAAGAAAAGGAGAAGTGACCCAATCCCCACCCCTATCCACACACCCACACCACCTGCTTCCCCACATTCCCCCTCTACTGCTTCCACCCCATCACCTGCCCCGACGGCAGTAGGCAGTCCAACGGCCGAAACCTCTGCCAGAGGAACAAAGAGACCTGCCTCCGATCACAGCCCTCTGATAAGGAGGAATTTGGAGAGAGAGTTTACGCCTGTCAAGAGGCAGAAGCACGTGGCAGACAGGAGGCTGATGCCCAAGGCTAGCACCACCACCACCAGCACCTGGGACAATGACAGCAGTTCCGACGTCCAGCTCGTGGAGCAAACTGCCCCTGAACCTGCCCAGCCTCCTCCACAGCCCAGACGCCGCCGTCAGATCCGTGTCAGCAGCAGCAGCGAGGACAGCGATTGAAAATTTAAGTCTTTTATTTCCTTTTATTGCTGTCTGCTTATATCTTTTGTGATGTACTTCATGTTTTTGTTTTTTTTTTCTGTCATTTGGCATTGAGGGCAATGCAAACCTCGAGTTTGAGGGTGGCAACCCTCCATCATTAATGGAGTCTTAAGTACATCTTTTTATTAATTGTTGTGTCTTCTTTTTAAATTAGTTCTCTTAAAAAAATCAGAAAATATAAAATGTTGGCTTAAAACTGTGAAGTTAACATACCTGTCATGACAGCTCTGTCGTGGCAGCATCTTTAGGACAGTTTAAGGAGAAGTTTAGAGCCTTTCTATAGTTCTGAAAAATTTAAACACCTTTGTGACTGTTATATTACTTAGATTTCTTTTAGCCAAACTAGAATAGGATGCTTAGTACTTGAATAGCCCCTAGAGGTGCCTAACAATGGCTCTAGGAAAGAAGTTTAGCAAAAGAAAATTCAAAAACCTAGAGGTGCCCGAAACTGGCTCTAGGAAGCTAACTAGAGGTGCCCAAAACTGGCTCTAGAAAAATTTAGCTTGAAAAGAGAAGAAAAAGAAGCATGAAAATGTGTCTTCAAGAAAATAAACTTTGGCATAAAAATTCGAGTTAAAAAGTTGAATATTCTAGAGAAACTAAGAGAGTCTTAGCATATAATTGTTCACAAGCATGCACACACTGCACGAGAGCTATAGGGAGATTCCGGACAGATCCTAACCTTTCCGACAGGTTGCTGCCGCCATAGAGATTGAGCGACGGGTAAGGGACAGTTCACTGTTTGAAGGCCAACACAATAATATTCATTTTTCTTTTAGGTTTAATTGCTTGAGGGAAAGCAAAAACTTGAGTTTGGGGGTGTGTTGAGTGTGTAAAAGTTCTATTATTTACACCCTTTTTAACCCAGATTTCTGCTGCATTCAAGCATCATTACATTGCATTTAGGTCAGTTTACAGCAAAACATCACAAATATACTAAAGGCACGGATTCTACTAAAAGATGGCTTATTTTGCAGGTAGCTGCCATAGTTGACAAAGAAGGCAGGCGCTGGACAGAGAAGCAGAAGAGCTGAACTGGACAAGCAGACGAGGAGGACGAAGCTGCCATGGACCTGTCGTGACAGCAAGGTGACAGCAGCCTTATGAAGAGGAAAAGTAAAATGGACCTCGATAGATAGAGAAAAATCTGCTCGTCTGTCGTGTGAAAGCCAAATATTTTTCCAAGCCCCGGATTAAAGGATATGTCAAGCCAAAGCTCAAGGAGAGGAATTCCCATGAAACAAGGAAGCGGCTGAAAAGTAGGAATCCTTAGAGATTAAGCATTTATTAGAATCTTACTTTTCATTAAAGTTGTAATCCTTGTTAACTTAGAATACTTGAGCCCAATGCTTATATAAGGGCATAAATTTAACCTAGGAGGCATCCAATACCCCATAACCGATAACCTAAACCCCTCTGCCGTTTACCCGTCGCCGACATGTTCTAAATTCCCCCTAGGGCCGCGGGTTGTTTTGTAAAGTAGTTGCAAGGGTTGTTTTGTTTTAAGATTTTCCAAGTTCAATAAAATAAACTTCAAGTTCTCTTATTTTGGTTTTAATATCTTGCAAGAGCATCGGGAGAGCATTGTGAGGTTATCTATTTACTTAGCATCGGGAGAGTTAAGTATACGAAAGAGATAAGAGCAAGTTCTCTAGTTTATAGTTGAACTATCTCGTACCTAGGGTGTAACCCCCTTAACCCGGCCTAGACGGTGGACCCGAATTAAGAAAGTCACACGGGGAAAACCAAAGTCAACCCGAAAGTCAACCTTGATTAACGACCCTTTTTTTCCTTTTTAAACTTGTCCAGATGCACATTAACCCTAGTTATGATCATTCAACATCATTCTCAAAGATCATAAACATCAGAGATCAAACAGGGACCCAATTGAACAAATTACAACTTTAGGGACCAAATTGTAAATTCTGTAAATTACAAGGCCTTAACCCAAAATGAAGTTACCATCTTGAAATTAATCAGATTTCATGCTTCTCTGCCAAATTTCAGCTCAAACGGACATACCAAGCTCATACAATTGCACAAACAAGATTCAGGACCAAAATGCAAACAATCCAAAACATTTAACTGCCAATGTCAGTCCCCAACGGTCGACCGTTCCGAAACAGGCAGAGCCTGTTTCGAAACGCGGGGCCGTTCCGCAACGCGTACCGAAACAGGGGCTGGCAGAGGGCTTCCCGTTTCGAAACAGTGCCTACCGTTTCGGACGCCTGGGTTGATTCAAGGCACCCGTTCCGAAACGGTACACTCTGTTCCGAAACGCCCTGCACAGAATGCAGAAAAAGACTTCCTCAAACATGCAATCGAACATCCAAACATGCTCCAAAAGCTACCAAACTTTACCATCAACTCATACAACATATAAGAGTCATATTGGCATCAACCAATCAACAAAATATCAACATATACGAAAAGCCCCAATTCTAATGGCATGCTTCCTACACAAGCAAACCATTCAAGCATAAAACTTCCAAAACAAGCATATAATGGCCAATTACAAAATCCAGCAATCTCATCAACATTCAACATACTTAGGGAGTCCAAAACCTCTCCCAAAACATTCACAAAGGTCCCCCATTGCCAAATGCCCAAAAGCTAAAGTGTGTTTAAAGAAAACCTTCCCATACTTGAGCTTAAGTTCTCACTTGGTTGCTTGCCTTCCTTGCTGTCCTCAAAGCTCCTTAATGTTCTACATTATTGGTTTAAGAAAACGAAGAGAGCGTAAGCAATAGCTTAGTGAGGAATGCTCATTAAAACCATTCAATAATGCATTTATAAATCACTTTATAAATCATGCATCAAATCATACTTTACTCATGCTCAAAAGAAATTTAAACAAGCAATACATGCTTCCACATCATTACATATCATATTGGCCACAAGTGATAAGTTTCATCTTTTTAAAAACAACATGTTCAACATAAGACTCACACATGGACTTTTAAACACCATTGTGATCTTATAGTTTCCAAGAACACACAAGGACTTTTAACCATCTTTGTGTTATTCCCAAGGACTTTTAAACACCTTGGCCCATGGACTTTTAAACACCATGGCAAGGACCACACAAGGACTTTTTAACCACCTTTGTGTCCTTATCAAGAATCATCCAAGGACTTTTAACCACCTTGATGTTCTTAAGTAACAAGGCTCACTCAAGGACTTTTAACCACCTTAGTGACCTTAACAAGAATCAACATGGACTTTTAACCACCATGAAGTTCTTAGAATCCACAAGGCTCACTCAAGGACTTTTAACCACCTTAGTGACCTTAACCTTTTCAAAGCATCACTTGCCAATATACATCATTTTCATCAATTAATCCACTATTTTAAAGCATTAAACCAAGCCATATTCACCATGCATTTTAAAGCATCAAACCACATTTAAACAAGGTTCAAAAACAAGAAACTCTTACCTTGAGCTTCCTTCAACATATGGCTTACAAAATCAGCAATTACCATGCTAAAACATGCTTCCAAAACAGAATTTAAATCATGCAATAAACCGCATTACATCACAACACTTGGATCACCAAGACATTGGTTTCAAAGCGGAAAACCCATTTTCACTCACCGATTCCACTTCGCCTCTTGCCGAAGCACCAATTCAAGCTTCCGGATCACCAACACTTGGATCCAAAGATGACTCCCCCGTTTTAAACACATCAAAGCAGAGGATTAATGCATCATCATGCATTAATAGCTTCAATGAAAGCACCTAAACTCGCTGCTCTCTTCCACACTCCATTTTCGGCCACCAAACACAACTGAAAATGCATCCAAACCACTTCTCAACAAAGCCCAGCCACAAACCATCAAAACCTAACATCCTTTAACATCATTTAACATCTAAAAAGAACCTAATAACATCCTTATACCTCCAGCAACATCAGATCCACAAGATCACACCAAAAACAACCTAGAACCATAAGCTAAACTTAGGAAACTCAACCTATCCGGGACTGCATTAATCAAAACTCAATTCCTTATCAAATTAACATTCATTTATCATCAAATTAACACCTCAATTCACTGATTTAACAGATCAAACGAAAATCTAACAAAAATCACCAAATCTTGCATTTTAAGCCAAGATCTATTTACACAACTTAAAAACCTTTTATAAAACATCAATTAAGGATTGAGAACTTAAGAATTTCAGTAAAGAACTGATAGTTTAGAGGAGAAGGACGTTCTTACCTCCAAACTTGAGTTTTCTCCCTTTTTGGAACCAAAATCTTGAAAATCCAAATAGCAAATTGAGAGGTTTTGTTGTAGAGATGATTAGCAATCAAAATAGACTTCAAAAGATAGATTTAGGTGACAAAATCTGAAGAGAAACTCTGGAAGAAATATGTTTGGCTTGAGAGAAAATGAGAGAAAATAGAATTGAGAGAAAAGTTAGTTAAAACCAAAAATATCTTCCCTCCACTTTTTAATCAATTTAAAAACCTTTAATTAATCATATATATTTCAGAAAAATCTGGAGAAACTCCCTTTTGGGTAAATAGCTCCTTAAAGATTCAAAGTTTCAATCCTTTCTAAAACAGTCACGCAACTTCCAAAAATTACATTTTGGTCACTAACCAAAATGTCACCCTTCCAAACCTCATTTTGCAAAATTGATTTCACAGTTCACTTATATATATTAAAAGATGATTTTAGAAAAAATTTCCATATTTTTAATGCAACCCGAACTAGGCTTTCCTAATTTCACCTTTTTAGATTCGAAATGCACTTTGACCGAACCGGTCAACGCCCAAACTTCTAAGCCCAAAACCGGGGCGTTACAACTCTCCCCCCTTAAGAAATTTCGTCCTCGAAATTTACCTGAAGGAAAGAGATAATGAAACTGCTTCAGCATGTCTTCCTTCCGCTCCCACGTGGCTTCCTCAACACCACGATGCTTCCACAGCACCTTCACCAACTCAATGGTCTTGCCACGAAGAACCTTACTATCCAAATCCAGAACCTTCACCGGTTCCTCATCATAGGTCAAATCCGGATTCAATTCCACTTCCTCCACAGGCATCACATGCGAAGGATCAGATCTATACTTCCGGAGCATAGAAACATGGAACACATCATGAATCTTCTTCAACTCTTGAGGTAACCTCAACCGATAAGCAACAGGACCCACACGCTCAACCACCTCATATGGTCCAATGTACCTAGGGCTCAACTTATCCTTCCGGCCAAACCTCATCACCTTCTTCCAAGGCGAAACCTTCAAGAACACACGGTCACCCACCGGATGCTCTACCTCCTTATGCTTCAAATCCGCGTAAGACTTTTGCCGATCAGAGGCTGCCTTCAAACGCTCGCAAATGAGTTTCACCTTCTCGGTGGTCCCTTTCAACAAAGCCGGCATCGAAACCAACTTTTGACCAGTTTCAGCCCAACAAAGAGGAGTCCTAAACTTCCTCCCATACAAAGCCTCATAAGGTGCCATCTGTATACTTGCCTGATAACTATTGTTATAAGCAAATTCCACCAAAGGCAAATGCTTCTCCCAAGAACCTTGGAACTCAATCACGCAACACCTCAACATATCCTCCAAAATCTGGATAACTCGCTCAGACTGACCATCCGACTGAGGATGATAGGATGTACTGAAATTCAACCTCGTACCCAAAGCTTGATGCAAACACTGCCAGAAACGCGATGTGAACCTCGGATCCCTATCTGACACAATCGACTTAGGCACACCATGCAGCTGCACAATCTCAGCAATGTACAGCTCCGCAAGCTTATCCAAAGAAAACGTAGTATGCACAGGCAAGAAATGCGCACACTTCGTCAGGCGATCCACAATCACCCAAACCGAATTCTTCTTCGATGGCGACAAAGGTAAACCTGATACAAAATCCATGGTAACCCTCTCCCACTTCCATTCAAGGATTCTCAACGGTTGCAACAAACCTGATGGAACATGATGCTCAGCCTTAACCCGCTGACACACCATACACTTGCTCACAAACTCAGCAACATCCTTTTTCAAACCCACCCAATAGTACTCATCACGAAGATCACGATACATCTTAGTACTACCAGGGTGCATAGCAAAAGGACTACTATGACCTTTAGTCAGAATAGTACGCCTCAACTCAGCATCATTAGGCACTACTATTCGACTCCCAAAACACAACACACCATCATCATTAAAACAGAAATCTGAAGGTCTACCCTCCGCGATATCCTGAACATGAGACACCAAGGAATCATCCAGCAACTGCTTTTCCTTGATCAACTGAACCATAGATGGTTTCACTTGCAACTCAGCTACAAGACCACCATCACGCGATATACTCAAGCTGGCAAACATAGCTCTTAGCTCAACAGCTTCCTTGCTACTCAAGGCATCCGCAACCACATTAGCTTTTCCCGGATGGTACTCAATCGTCAGATCATAATCCTTGAGCAACTCCAACCAACGCCGCTGCCTAAGATTCAACTCCTTCTGGGACATCAAATACCTCAAACTGTTGTGATCCGTGTACATAGTACACTTCTCACCATAGAGATAATGTCTCCAGATCTTCAGAGCAAAAACCACTGCAGCCAACTCAATATCATGTGTAGGATAATTGCGCTCATGCACTTTCAACTGCCGCGATGCATAAGCCACAACCTTACCCTCTTGCATCAACACACATCCTAAACCAACATAGGACGCATCACTGTAGACCACAAACTCTTTCCCTGATTCAGGCTGAACCAAGATAGGAGCTTGCGTCAAAGCCGCCTTCAGCTTCTCAAAAGCCTGCTGTCTAGCTTCCGTCCACTCATACTTAACATCCTTTTACAACAACTTCGTCAAAGAAGCAGCAATCTTAGAAAAACCATCCACAAACCTCTGGTAGTAACCTGCCAAACCAAGGAAACTACGGACCTCATGAACAGACTTAGGAACCTTCCAATTCATCACCGCCTCAATCTTCAGAGGATCAACACGAATCCCCCCAGCAGAAACTACATGCCCAAGAAACACCACTTCCTTAAGCCAGAACTCACACTTGCTCAGCTTAGCATAAAGCTGATTCTCCAACAAAGCTAGCAAAACAATCCTCAAATGCTCTTCATGCTCCTCCTCAGTATGCGAGTACACGAGGATATCATCAATGAACACCACAACGAACTTGTCCAGGTATTCATGAAACACACGATTCATCATGTCCATGAAAGCAGCAGGGGCATTTGTCAAACCAAACGGCATCACAAGAAACTCATAATGCCCATACCTTGTCCTGAAAGCTGTCTTAGGCACATCGACATCCTTCACCTTCAACTGGTAATACCCTGACCTCAAGTCAATCTTAGAGAACACAGCTGCTCCCCGAAATTGATCAAAGAGATCATCAATCCTCGGCAAAGGATACTGATTCTTGATAGTCAACTTGTTCAGCTGACGGTAATCAATGCACATCCTCATAGTGCCATCCTTCTTCTTCACAAATAAGACCGGTGCACCCCAAGGTGACACACTTGGCCGAATGAAACCACGATCAAGCAGCTCTTGCAACTGCGTCTTCAGCTCCTTCAGCTCCTTAGGTGCCATTCTATAGGGAGTAATGGACACAGGAGTTGTATTCTCATACAGCTCAATTCCAAACTCCACCTCGCGATTAGGAGGTAAACCAGGCAACTCCTCAGGAAACACTCCAGGAAACTCCTTCACAACCCTGATATCTTGCACCCTCAACTCCTTAGAGCTAGGATTCATCACAAAAGCTAGATAAGCTTCACAACCTTGCCTCAGCATCCTGCTCGTCTCCAAGGTAGACACCACATTGGCAAGAAACTTCACATTCTCACCAACCACAACAACATCATAATCATCCGCAAGCTTCAGCGAAACTCGCTTATTTTCACAATCCACAACAGCACGATGCTCAGCAAGCCAATCCATACCAAGGATTACATCAAAACCATAGAAAGGCAACTCCATAAGATCAACATGAAAAACATGTTCTTGAACAACCAAAGGACACCTTCTATAAAGCTTTCGAGTCACAACAGTCTCACCAAAAGAACTAGTGACACGAACACCAACATCCAAAGACTCAACAGGCAAACCAAGCAATTCAGCATGCTCACGCAAAATGTATGAATGCGTAGATCCAGAATCTATCAAGGAAAGTAATGACAAGGATTGCAAAGTAAAGGTACCTGCAATCACATCCGCGTCATTCCTCCCTTCACGCTGAACATACACCCTCGCTTGACCCCCACCTTCAGGCTGAATAGCCACAACATGGGCCACTCCACGACCACCTTCCTCCCTCCGCTGGAAATTACCACGGCCGCGCCCACGACCTCTCTGCGGTGCAGCAACAACAGGAGCACGCACTTGGTCACCAGCCAACATAGGACAATCTCGCCTCAAATGGTCTGCGGATCCACAATTCCAACACCCATTTCCAGCTACCGCAACAGGAGCTTGCACCTCCCTCACAGCACGAGGACAGTCACGCTTCATGTGACCACGTGAACCACAGATCCAACAAGCACTCGGATCAGCTCTAGCATTGCCTCCCCTAGCAGGTGCACCACCACCTCTCTTAGCTGAGGACTGATACTTCTGATCACGTCCTCTCTTGTTCCGTCCACCACCGGAACTAAACTCAACAGCTCGCTTACCAGCACTTGCTCCAGCACCTCTAGCAGATAAACCCAAGTTCATCTCAATATCCTTAGCTCGGCCCACCAACACATCAAAATCATCATACTCAGTGGCCAGCACATACATTTTCACATCCGTCACTAAACCATAACGGAATCTTTCGGACCTTGCCCGCTCATCAGGTACCAGCTCCGGTGCATACTGACTGAGTCTAACAAACTGCACCTCATACTCAGCCACAGTCATGCTCCCTTGGGTAAGAGACATGAACTCACGCTTCTTTTCATCAAGATATCTTACACCAAGATACCTTCTCTTGATCACATTCTGAAAGAATGTCCAAGTTATGTCAGCTTCAGCCATCCCAGCTATTGTGGTCGTCCACCACGTATAGGCATCATCCTGAAGCAAGGATACTACACAACCCAGCTTTTGCACATCCGTGCAACTCATCTGACCCAAGATCCTCTTGGTACTCTCTAACAAAGCTTCAGAACCCTCAGCAGACATACCCCTGAACTCAGTCCCACCAAGACTGCGCAAACGCTCCAAAGGTAGTCTAACTCCAGCATCTCCCTGATTCCCAGCTCCTTGAGCTCCAGCTACTGCCGCTCTAAAAGCACCAGCAATAGATTGCACCAACATCGTCATATCGGGCATAGCCTGTCCCTGACCAACCTCAGGTCCAGCAGCTCCAGCACCAGCTGCCGCTTCAGCTCTTTCACCCCAGCACCACCACCACCAGGCGGAGGAGGAGGTAACACCGCACTACCCGTGTTTTCCTCATTCTCGTTCTCATTAGGAGCCGTAGCTCGCACATTACCTCTCAACTCTCTACGTGGTGCCATACTTTAACCATGCAATCACAATGCAAATAAACAAAGTCAGGCCCAGCAAGGTAAGCAATCCAAGTACTCAAGCTCAATTTCATTCAAAATCAACATCATTACTTAGCTTTGATTTGGCAATGGGTACCCACAACATGCTACATCACAGCATACAACTCAATTGCATCAAAATCACAAGCCATTAAACATGCTTTCAATCAACCAAGCATACATAGCATACATACTTCAAACATGCACACAAACATTCCCAATTACTTGAGAACTCGGCTCTGATACCACCAAATGTAACCCCCTTAACCCGGCCTAGACGGTTGACCCGAATTAAGAAAGTCACACGGGGAAAACCAAAGTCAACCCGAAAGTCAACCTTGATTAACGACCTTTTTTTTTCTTTTTAAACTTGTCTAGATGCACATTAACCCTAGTTATGATCATTCAACATCATTCTCAAAGATCATAAACATCAGAGATCAAACAGGGACCCAATTGAACAAATTACAACTTTAGGGACCAAATTGTAAATTCTGTAAATTACAAGGCCTTAACCCAAAATGAAGTTACCATCTTGAAATTAATCAGATTTCATGCTTCTCTGCCAAATTTCAGCTCAAACGGACATACCAAGCTCATACAATTGCACAAACAAGATTCAGGACCAAAATGCAAACAATCCAAAACATTTAACTGCCAATGTCAGTCACCAACGGTCGACCGTTCCGAAACAGGCAGAGCCTGTTTCGAAACGCGGGGCCGTTCCGCAACGCGTACCGAAACAGGGGCTGGCAGAGGGCTTCCCGTTTCGAAACAGTGCCTACCGTTTCGGACGCCTGGGTTGATTCAAGGCACCCGTTCCGAAACGGTACACTCTGTTCCGAAACGCCCTGCACAGAATGCAGAAAAAGACTTCCCCAAACATGCAATCGAACATCCAAACATGCTCCAAAATCTACCAAACTTTACCAGCAACTCATACAACATATAAGAGTCATATTGGCATCAACCAATCAACAAAATATCAACATATACGAAAAGCCCCAATTCTAATGGCATGCTTCCTACACAAGCAAACCATTCAAGCATAAAACTTCCAAAACAAGCATATAATGGCCAATTACAAAATCCAGCAATCTCATCAACATTCAACATACTTAGGGAGTCCAAAACCTCTTCCCAAAACATTCACAAAGGTCCCCCATTGCCAAATGCCCAAAAGCTAAAGTGTGTTTAAAGAAAACCTTCCCATACTTGAGCTTAACTTCTCACTTGGTTGCTTGCCTTCCTTGTTGTCCTCAAAGCTCCTTAATGTTCTGCATTATTGGTTTAAGAAAACGAAGAGAGCGTAAGCAATAGCTTAGTGAGGAATGCTCATTAAAACCATTCAATAATGCATTTATAAATCACTTTATAAATCATGCATCAAATCATACTTTACTCATGCTCAAAAGCAATTTAAACAAGCAATACATGCTTCCACATCATTACATATCATATTGGCCACAAGTGATAAGTTTCATCTTTTTAAAAACAACATGTTCAACATAAGACTCACACATGGACTTTTAAACACCATTGTGATCTTATAGTTTCCAAGAACACACAAGGACTAAATGTAACCCCCTTAACCCGGCCTAGACGGTTGACCCGAATTAAGAAAGTCACACGGGGAAAACCAAAGTCAACCCGAAAGTCAACCTTGATTAACGACCCTTTTTTTTCTTTTTAAACTTGTCTAGATGCACATTAACCCTAGTTATGATCATTCAACATCATTCTCAAAGATCATAAACATCAGAGATCAAACAGGGACTCAATTGAACAAATTACAACTTTAGGGACCAAATTGTAAATTCTGTAAATTACAAGGCCTTAACCCAAAATGAAGTTACCATCTTGAAATTAATCAGATTTCATGCTTCTCTGCCAAATTGTAAATTCTGTAAATTACAAGGCCTTAACCCAAAATGAAGTTACCATCTTGAAATTAATCAGATTTCATGCTTCTCTGCCAAATTTTAGCTCAAACGGACATACCAAGCTCATACAATTGCACAAACAAGATTCAGGACCAAAATGCAAACAATCCAAAACATTTAACTGCCAATGTCAGTCCCCAACGGTCGACCGTTCCGAAACAGGCAGAGCCTGTTTCGAAACGCGGGGCCGTTCCACAACGCGTACCGAAACAAGGGCTGGCAGAGGGCTTCCCGTTTCGAAACAGTGCCTACCGTTTCGGACGCCTGGGTTGATTCAAGGCACCCGTTCCGAAACGGTACACTCTGTTCCGAAACGCCCTGCACAGAATGCAGAAAAAGACTTCCTCAAACATGCAATCGAACATCCAATCATGCTCCAAAAGCTACCAAACTTTACCAGCAACTCATACAACATATAAGAGTCATATTGGCATCAACCAATCAACAAAATATCAACATATACGAAAAGCCCCAATTCTAATGGCATGCTTCCTACACAAGCAAACCATTCAAGCATAAAACTTCCAAAACAAGCATATAATGGCCAATTACAAAATCCAGCAATCTCATCAACATTCAACATACTTAGGGAGTCCAAAACCTCTCCCAAAACATTCACAAAGGTCCCCCATTGCCAAATGCCCAAAAGCTAAAGTGTGTTTAAAGAAAACCTTCCCATACTTGAGCTTAACTTCTCACTTGGTTGCTTGCCTTCCTTGCTGTCCTCAAAGCTCCTTAATGTTCTGCATTATTGGTTTAAGAAAACGAAGAGAGTGTAAGCAATAGCTTAGTGAGGAATGCTCATTAAAACAATTCAATAATGCATTTAGAAATCACTTTATAAATCATGCATCAAATCATACTTTACTCATACTCAAAAGCAATTTAAACAAGCAATACATGCTTCCACATCATTACATATCATATTGGCCACAAGTGATAAGTTTCATCTTTTTAAAAACAACATGTTCAACATAAGACTCACACATGGACTTTTAAACACCATTGTGATCTTATAGTTTCCAAGAACACACAAGGACTTTTAACCACCTTTGTGTTCTTCCCAAAGACTTTTAAACACCTTGGCCCCAAGGACTTTTAAACACCTTGGCCCATGGACTTTTAAACACCATGGCAAGGACCACATAAGGACTTTTAACCACCTTTGTGTCCTTATCAAGAATCATCCAAGGACTTTTAACCACCTTGATGTTCTTAAGTAACAAGGCTCACTCAAGGACTTTTAACCACCTTAGTGACTTTAACAAGAATCAACATGGACTTTTAACCACCATGAAGTTCTTAGAATCCATAAGGCTCACTCAAGGACTTTTAACCACCTTAGTGACCTTAACCTTTTCAAAGCATCACCTGCCAATATACATCATTTTCATCAATTAATCCACTGTTTTAAAGCATTAAACCAAGCCATATTCACCATGCATTTTAAAGCATCAAACCACATTTAAACAAGGTTCAAAAACAAGAAACTCTTACCTTGAGCTTCCTTCAACATATGGCTTACAAAATCAGCAATTACCATGCTAAAACATGCTTCCAAAACAGAATTTAAATCATGCAATAAACCACATTGCATCATAACAAACCATGGCCACCACTTAGAGAGTTTTTCCGAAAACTTACACTTGAGCTTAGCAAAGTTGTTTAGACTTAAACTAAGCTCCCAAGACATTGGTTTCAAAGCTGAAAACCCATTTTCACTCACCGATTCCACTTCGCCTCTTGCCGAAGCACCAATTCAAGCTTCCGGATCACCAACACTTGGATCCAAAGATGACTCCCCTGTTTTAAACACATCAAAGCAGAGGATTAATGCATCATCATGCATTAATAGCTTCAATGAAAGCACCTAAACTCGCTGCTCTCTTCCACACTCCATTTTTGGCCACCAAACACAACTGAAAATGCATCCAAACCACTTCTCAACAAAGCCCAGCCACAAACCATCAAAACCTAACATCCTTTAACATCATTTAACATCTAAAAAGAACCTAATAACATCCTTATACCTCCAGCAACATCAGATCCACAAGATCACACCAAAAACAACCTAGAACCATAAGCTAAACTTAGGAAACTCAACCTATCCGGGATTGCATTAATCAAAACTCAATTCCTTATCAAATTAACATTCATTTATCATCAAATTAACACCTCAATTCACTGATTTAACAGATCAAACGAAAATCTAACAAAAATCACCAAATCTTGCATTTTAAGCCAAGATCCATTTACACAACTTAAAAACCTTTCATAAAACATCAATTAAGGATTGAGAACTTAGGAATTTCAGTAAAGAACTGATAGTTTAGAGGAGAAGGACGTTCTTACCTCCAAACTTGAGTTTTCTCCCTTTTTGGAACCAAAATCTTTAAAATCCAAATAGCAAATTGAGAGGTTTTGTTGTAGAGATGATTAGCAATCAAAAGAGACTTGAAAAGATAGATTTAGGTGACAAAATCTGAAGAGAAACTCTGGAAGAAATATGTTTGGCTTGAGAGAAAATGAGAGAAAATACAATTGAGAGAAAAGTTAGTTAAAACCAAAAATATCTTCCCTCCACTTTTTAATCCATTTAAAAACCTTTAATTAATCATATATATTTCAGAAAAATCTGGAGAAACTCCCTTTTGGGTAAATAGCTCCTTAAAGATTCAAAGTTTCAATCCTTTCTAAAACAGTCACGCAACTTCCAAAAATTACATTTTGGTCACTAACCAAAATGTCACCCTTCCAAACCTCATTTTGCAAAATTGATTTCACAGTTCACTTATATATATTAAAAGATGATTTTAGAACATTTTTCCATATTTTTAATGCAACCCGAACTAGGCTTTCCTAATTTCACCTTTTTAGATTCGAACAGCACTTTGACCGAACCGGTCAACGCCCAAACTTCTAAGCCCAAAACCGGGGCGTTACATAGGGATAGGGCGAGGTTAAGTTGCTAAGGAAGAATTCATACACATCGGTGTTCATCCTTCGATTCACGCCGGGAGGTATCATCAAGACGTGATCATCGACAGACTTGGACCTAGGGATAGGCCAAGGCAGATCTGGGATTCTTGCCAAACTTGAAGTACGGAGTTGGTGTGTTTGCTGCCGCGACAGCCAACGGACAGCTGCCGTGACGGGCACGACGACAGAACTGGAGTTCCTAAGCAATCCAATACATGCACTACTGAGCAATTCAATACCAGCCCATTCTCTCTATCTTGATATTCCAACTCTTTTATTTACGTTTTTCTTCAATATTCTCGTGACAACTTTCTGAACTATTTTCTTTACTTCGTGCAGTGAAATAAGGCGAAGCTATTAGCCCAATCCCTGTGGAGACGATATCCGATACTTCGTATCACTTTACTACTTGCGTCGTGTACACTTGCACTACCATTGCGATAGACTATTCTACACGCAACATAGGCTCCTCCTCAAAATGCAAATCAGGACGAACCTCAATATCCTGAACAGGCAGGACATGTGACGAATCAGGATGATAACGTCTCAACACTGAAATATGGAAAACATTGTGAATACGCTGAAGCTCTGGTGGTAGCTCTAGCTGATAGGCAACTGGTCCATCTCGACAAATAATCCGATAAGGGCTAATGTAACGAGGACTCAGCTTGCCCTTTCGACCAAACCGAAGTACCTTCCTCCAAGGAGATACTTTCCAGAAAACCTCATCACCCACCTCAAGCTCAAGATCACGACGTCTCAAATCAGCATAAGACTTACGTCTATTAAAAGCAGCCTTAAGCCGAACCTGAATCAATTTGACAGTCTGCTCAGCCTCGTGCACAATCTTCGGTCCCAACAATCTGTGCTCATTCAACCCAGTCCAACCAATAGGTGAATGACACCTACGACCATACAGAGCCTCATACAGTGTCATCTTGATATTGGCCTGATAATTGTTATTAAAAGAAAACTTTGCAAGCGGCAAGAAATCCTCCCAACTGCCTCTGAAATCAAGAATACAACCTCTCAACATATCCTCAAGAATCTGGATCACACGCTCAGACTGACCATCTGTTTGCAGATCATAAGATGTACTGAATTTCAACCGAGTACCCAAAGCAGAATGAAGAGACCCCCAGAATCATGCAGTGAACCTCCGATCTCTGTCGGAAATAATAGATAACGGCACCCCGTGAAGTCGAACGATCTAAAAAATATAAAGCCGGACTAACTTACTCAAAAAACAGTTAACTGAGACAGTAATGAAATGTGTGGACTTCGCCAGATGATCAATAATAACCAAGATGAAATCCTTCTTCGACGGAGTCAAAGGAAGTCCACTAACAAAGTCCACGCGCTCCCACTTCCACTGAGGAATCTCAATATGTTGTAGTAACCCAGACGGACGTTGATGCTCTGCTTTGACTTTATGACAAGTCAGGCACCTCGATACAAATCCGACGCCGTTCCACTTGAGACCTTTCCACCAGTACCTTTCACGAAGATTCTTTTACATCTTGTCACCACAAGGATGAATAGAATATGGACCGTCATGGGACTCACGGAGAATAACCTGTTTTAACCCAGATTTCCTCGAAATACAATATTGGCCACAGAAACATTATACTCCATCCTGATCAATAGAGAAATCTAGAGATGTACCCTCACACACCTCTCTGATACAATGCATCAAAAACAGATCACTAGACTGCTCAACTAGAATATCAGAAATCAATGTAGGAATAACCCGAAGTTCTGCCATCAGACCACCATCGTCGTACAAACTCATCCGAGAAAACAAAGCTCTCATATCTGAAATGGTGTTACGACTCAATGCATCAGCAATGACATTAGCTTTACCTAGATGATACTCAATCTCACAATCATAATCCTTGAGAAGCTCTAACCAGCGACGCTGTCTCAGATTAAGCTCTTTCTGAGTGAGGAGTTATTTTAGACTCTTATGGTCTGTATAGATATAACGCTTCTCCCCGTAGAGTAAGTGTCTCCAGATCTTAAGTGCAAAGATAACAACAACACGCTCTAGATCATGGGTAGGATAGTTACACTCATGATGTTTTAACTATCGAGACGCATAAGCAACTACCTTCCCGTCCTACATCAAAACACACCCCAATCCGGTGTACGAAGCATCACTAAAAACTATATAAGCCTTACCTGGCTCAGACTGAATCAAAACTAGTGCTTCAGTCAACACAAACTTAAGCTTCTCGAAACTAGACTGCTGAGCCTCAGTCCAAACGAAGGGAACATCCTTTCTCAGATGCTTAGTCAACAGAGCTGTAATAGAAGAGAAATCCTCAAAGAATCACCGATAATAACCAGCTAAATCCAAGAAGCTTCGAACCTTAGAAACATTCTTGGGCTGCTTCCAACTCATAATAGCCTCAACCTTCATCGGATCAACTTGAATACCTTGAGCAGAAACTATATGACCCAAAAACATAACCTCAGAAAGCCATAACTCACACTTACTGAATTTGGCATATAGTTGTTTCTCTCGCAGAATCTGTAATACAATCCGAAGATGTTCCTCATGCTCTTCCTCAGATCTAGAATATACCAATATATCATCAATAAATACAACAACAAATTGATCAAGAGAGGGTTGACACACCATATTGATCATATCCATAAAAGCGGTAGGAGCGTTAGTCAACCCAAAAGGCATCAGAAGGAACTCATAATGGCCATATCCTGTCCGAAAAGCTATTTTGAACACATCAGAATCCTTAACCTTGAGTTGGTAATAATCAGATCTCATGTCTATCTTAGAGAATACCATAGCTCCCCGGAACTGGTCAAACAAAACATCAATACGGGAAAGAGGATATTTGTTCTTGATCGTCAGCTTGTTCAGCTTCCGATAATCAATACAGAGTCGAAGTGTCCCATCCTTCTTCTTAACAAACAAAACAAGAGCTCCCGAAAGAGAAACACTAGGTCGAATGAAACCTTGATCTAACAGTTCTTGCAACTAAATCTTCAAGTCTTTAAATTCCTTCGGTGCCATCTGATAAGGTTCCATAGACACAAGAGCTGTACCCAGATAAACCTCGATGCCAAACTCAACCTCATCCCGTTTCGGCGGTACCCCAGGTAATTCTTCCGGGAAAACGTCTGGAAAGTCTTTAACAACTCAAATTTTATCTAATTCGGAATCAGACTGTTTCGGATCAAGGATATTGGCAAGATAAGCGATAGACCCTTTCCTGATCATTTTCTCAACTTTGAGAGCTGAGACGATGTTACATAGGAACCCTTTTCTTTTCACAGTCTAAAGTAACATGATGTGCAGACAACCAATCCATACCCAGAATAAGATCGAACTCTCCAAAGGGTAACTCCATCAAATCAGTTGAAAAGATCCCCCCTTGAATCCCGAGAGGATAATTCTTGTAAACTGGATTAGTCAAACAGCACTAACGGACTGTGTATAGTAACAACACTATCGGTATCCTCAATAGAAATCTCAAGATCCTCAGACACAGAACTTGCAACATATGAATTAGTCAAACCATTATCTAGCAGAGCAAAATATGGAATAGAATTGATAGAGAATGTACCGGCAATAACATTTGGTTCATCACGGTTCTCGTGCCTCCTAGTAGAAGAAACTAACCCCGGCTGTCTGGCCCCCGACCATGCTGATCTTCCACTCGGAGCTGGTCTACCTCTACTAGCAGAGCCTGAAGTAACAGATCTGACCTGACCTCTTCCCCTGGCGGGAGTCTGTACTGATGTCTGAGACTTATTAGTAGTAAAAGCTGAGGGAGGTGAAATCGAACAATCTCTGAAACGATGCTCGAATGATCCAAATCTGAAACAAGCTCTAGTCTGCCTCTTACACTTGCTCGAATGCCACTTCTTGCAAAAAGGACACTGCGGCACCCCTCGAGTACTAGTCGAACCACCAGCACTGACAGTCAGAATAGATGAAGTCAATGGTCTAGCTCTCAAATAACTCTGATAGTATGTCTCATCTCTGGCCCTCTTCCTAGACTGATTTCCCTGACTATGCTAAACTGGCACTGACACTGGTCTCTTCATTCTATCAGATCCATGGAACTCAAGTTGTCTCAACTCGTCGTCATTACGCTCAGCTGTCCTAGCTCGTCAAGTTATATCATTGTATTCCTGGTCCATATGTAAAGAAACACTGGTCTTTATCGTAGGACGCAATCCCTTCATAAACCAATCTCATAAACTCGATCTCATAGTCATTAACAATCATGTCGTTCCATCTCAGATTCATGAAATCATCTCTACACTTAGCTATATAATCAGCTACGACATATCGATCACGAAAAGCTTGTCTGAAATTATCCCAAGTAACAGTACTAGTTGGAGTAACAAGCTCCTCAGCCTCCCACCATTTCTGGGCTTCACCTTGCAGTAGTGAAACGGCAGCCCTGAGTTTCCGGTCGGTAGGATAATCCATCTCAACAAATAATCGCTGAAGCTTCTTCAGCCAGTACTCTGCATCTACTGGGTCTGTACCCGTCTTTCCATCGAACATAGTCATCTCGGCAGCAAGAAACTCTGTGGATAAGGGTCTCCGAACACTCTTAGACTGACGAAGGTATCTTTTTAACTCTCTCTGAATAGTTACAACATATGTGCCCACTGTCTCACTATCCCCTGAATGACGATGACCACTACACTGAACAGGCTGAACATGTGGGTCTCCTCCACCGGTCTGCTGAGCTCCAGTCTACTGAGCTCTTGTCTGCTGAGCTCCTGTCTGACCACATGTTGTTCCTCCTCATTCGCACCCTGGACCTTATCTTAATTTTGTATCGAACCCTCTAGAGGTGGAACGTCACTATCCGCAGTCATGGTACGACATCGTCCTCGGCCATGGCCTCAGCCACGACCTCGACCGACCGCTACTCTAGAACTTCTCCGGGTGACATAGTAGTATATCTACAAAAGAAAGAATCCTAAGATTAGATTTGGTACTTGGAGACCTTATTCAGAATATGTATAAATATATTCATAATAGATCATAAATTTATCTGAAATTCCCATTTTACCCCGAAAACATTTGAGAATGCATGCAAAAATTTATTTTGGATTTCAAATTGATTTAAATCACTCAGGCCGAGTGTTGAACCTGGCTCTGATACCACTAAATGTAACCCCTTAAACCTGACCCGGAAGAACTGGGTAGAATATAAGGAGTCAACTCAAAGCTTTTCCCTCACAGAAGTAACCTGATTCAAAACTTAAATTCCAAAATAGATAATAATAATATAGCATATTACATACTAATCAAATATTCCTGAAAATATTAAATATTCAAAATGTGCATGCATAATAAAACAGAATAACCCCAAATAAAACATCCATAATCTGAAATTATATACAATATGATAAAACATATAATATATAAAAGTCCAAGTCTCATACTGATAATAATAAATAAATAAAGCTGGAAAATGAGGTCATCCAAGTACAGTAGCCTAGACCTGAGTATCTGAAAGTAGAAACTAAGGGGGAGTCAGCAAAAACGCTCAGTGTCTCTACAATGCAAATAGAACTAACAGAGTCATTATAACAACAGAGACAATCAAACATTATTCGAATACAATTTTTCCATCAAGAATCAATTCAAACACATAAGCAAGTATGAATGAATATGCAACACAATATGACATGCACCCAAACTACATCACCATCCGAAGAGTAAGGTTCCCCAAAACCACTCTCTATCTCATCACCATCCAGAGTGGAATGCAGCCCGTAGGGCAAAACCACTGATCTGAAGTGAACATCATCCTGAAGGATGAAGCTACTGAACTTACTCGTACAGAAGCCCAACCAAAATGAGATGACATAAAATCCGAGCTCTGAATCTAAATGCATTATTTATCAACAGAAGATGAACGGTGGTGCCGAACCGTCGAACGAACGGTGTTTGACCCTTGTCCTGACGAAAAATAGAGAAAGTGGGTTTCTTTTCTTTTGCTTGCACAAGACGTTGAATGAGAGGGAAGAGAACGGCCAAAACCAGAGAAAATGGTTGAAAGGTTCTATTTATACCCTAAGAAAAGGGTTAATTACAGAGCGTGCCATTATACTTTCTAGGGTTTATGAAACGACACTGAAGTTTTGCAATCGTTACAATTTTATTAGTGAAATTCTGAAAATTTACACTTTAATCACTAAAATTTAATTAAGTTTTCAATTGAAATTCCCAATTATTAGGGTTTTTAATTTAGGGCAAATTTGGGGTGTTACACAAACAGTGTGAAAGATTTACACAACTTTCCATATTTAAATAATGAAATTTTAATCTCTCTTGAAAAGTATAAAACTATAAATCTTAAATTTTAAATTCTAAACCCACAATTCATAACTTCTAAAATTAATACATTTATATAAATTAAATTTTATTCCATCTGTGTATTAAAATATATATTTTTTATAAATAGGAGCATTATAGGAAAGTGTGTTCAAAGAATTAGATACGAATTTGGATCCAAAAAGGATTCTAATTGTTAAATTCTAATTGTCAAATCTTCCTTTTTATTTTTTTTTTCATTTATCACTTCAGGATGCACAAATTCTCTTTAAGTTGTATTTTTTATGCATAACGTTAGAAAATGTTCTTAATATTTGACTGAAATTCTTTATCTTAAGTTAAAATAGTTAATCTTTGAATAAAAATTGTTAGTTAATTAACGACAAATTACTTGACATGGTGTGGGAAATCTCCATGGCAATGCACAATGACATAACAATGACAAATAAACAAAGGTCCTGACTTGGCATATTGACACACAAATAAAACTAAAATTATATAAAATACAATTTAATTTTTTTCCTCATGTTGTGTTATTCTGTCAGTCATATCAAGTTGTTTGTCGTTAGTTGGTTACAATTTTTATTCACGAAATGACCATTTTGACTCAAAATAAAACGTTGAGTGTTAAAATGTTTTCATTCACGAAATGACATTTTTTATAATCATATTTGATCGGTTTGTCGATAAATTAATTTGAAGCAAAAATTAAATAATTTATTAAGGAGGCGATACTTCTAATTTAATTTGTTTTACTCGTAATATAAGAATTTGAATTCTATACATTATTTAAATTATCTAATATCTTCCTTCGCTAAAATAATTAATAGTTAGTCTTTTAAGTTATACATAAAAAAATTTATTATATGTTCGAATTATTTTGAGTCCAACCAAAATTAATTGGTTTAGTTGCTAAGGATACTCATTTTGCTCCATCTTGTATAGGTTCGAATCTCGGAATGAGAATATAATATCTCTCTATTTAAACAAAAAAATTGATTAAATTGTAATACCCTAATTCAATTTACAATGTATAACATAGCTTCTTATCTATATCCTTTTTGCCGTTCCTAACCGACCAATCGAATAAGTGTAATAAAAAGCGAGAAACTTGTTGATAATTAAAAAGAATATTTATTTGGACCATTAGAAATTGGACCATCAATTCATCTAGTAAAATAATTCGTTCGGTTATTTTAAAATAGAATAAAAAAAATTAGATTCTAATGTTATAAATTATATAAATTTAAAAATTGTTTTTTGATAAATTTTTATAACATTTAATTTAAATTAACCGGTCAAAAGATTTAAAATGATGACATTAACAAAAAGAAAACTCTTATTTACATATAGCTTTTAATCGTTAAAGAACTCAATTGGAACAAAAATATTATAACTAGTTTGAATTTGAATCATGGTTCAACCCTTTTCATGAGTAAGCAAAAACTTGTTATTAAGGACGTAGTAAATAATTAAGATAAATAGTGACAATGTACAGTTAACCATTAAAAAAGGGATATCGTTCAAATGAATTGAAAAACAAGAGGGCAAATAAGTAAATATCCCTTATATTTTTTTAGTAAAAATCCATATGACTCTGTCATTGTTTATCATACAATCCATGGGACGGAGGGATCAAGGGCACAACTCTCTATTATGAAACTTAAATATACGATAAATTTTGATTTAATAATAATTTGACCCTTGTTTAAAATTTAAAGTTATTTAGTTATAAATAAACACTGACAAAATTAAAGAAGGGTAGATTCTTTCCCCCAATAGTTTTATTCTAATAGCAATTTAGGTTCATGTAAAACTTTAAAAGCCCTTATAATTTTAAAATTTAGTAATTCGACCCTCTCAACGTTCGATCTTGAAATCGATTTCACATTCAATTTGATTCTTAAACTTCTTTGTCCGATTCAATAATACTTAAACTCAACTTTTAGATAAAAACAAGTACAAAAACGCGATGTTTTGTCCAAATCATAAGTCAAATTTAAATGATAATTTAAATTGAAGAGTCAAGTTAAGACAAAATTAAGGTGCCAAAATACATATTAACCCAAATAAAAAGTTTGGGTCAATTTAAAAAGTCTTAAGGAATCAAGACTCTGTTTTTTATTCCGAGATTGAAATCAAACTTTAGACGCGACATAAACTATAACCAAAGAACTAAACATCTATTTCCATTAATTTCAATTGCCGTTTGGATTATTCTACTTCTCAGAATTTAAATACTATATTACACAATCATAGTATTCTTCTATAAATCGACTTTCAAAACTACGAGACGACGTCGTACTATGTTTCCTACATGAAAGCTGCTGCAAAAGTTGAAGTTGGCGAGTTAAGCATGTGGTCGAGGACCATGTCACTGTCGTTTTCAGTTCTTTTGACGAATCAGCCTTTGATTCTTGGCCTTGATTCGGCATAGGCCTTCCGGGAAGCGCATCAGATTGTTTTCTCGAATTATCGTTTCTTCCTCTTCTCTTTGTACCTTAAAACTCGAGCCTCACGGTCGGTTCTGTCGACTTGGGAAGCTTGGTTGGTGGTCCGAGTTGACGAGATGGGTACGTTTGGATCGGCCATGGTTGGAACTATTCCCACTTCAAGTGACGAATATGAAACCTGAAAGTTGTAAATAATTTGGTCAAATTGGGATTTTAGTACCTCTATCATGATTACTTTTCAAATTAATCCTATACTTTAATTTGTATCAGTACATTTCAAAGAGAATGGAAGTAAAGAATTTAAGCCTCTACTAACTAGGGATGGGCATGACACGGAGATTCGACTGATCCAATTTTAGGAGTCGGGATTTAAATAAATAGATTTAGGTTGGGTCTGGTTTAAATTTAGAGTAAAAATATTTAAATTGACCCAACATGAGATAATTATGTACTTCACTCATATATTTAGGGATAAAATTACGAGTCAGGTCTTTTCGCGTCGAGTTAACTCGAGTTTTGCTCACCCCTACTTATGGGCAAGTAAAAACTTTTCATGCAATCCTAATAATGCCCAAACATAAATATATGATTATGAAATGATTAAAATACTAAAATTTCATACACAACATGAACAAAATATAAATATAATATGAAAGTGGCGATAGAGTTAAGAGATGTGTTTGCTAGCTTGAGTATCTCGTGAGATGGAGGTCTTGTGGCTGAATTGCAAGTGAAACCATCTCTCGTTCAGTTAATAAAGGATAGGCAGTTGTTGGACGATTCCTTGGTGCCACATGTTCAGGATACTGCTGAGGGTAGATCATCGGATTTCTGTTTTAATGATGATGGAGTTTTATGTTTCAGAGGACGGGTAGTAGTGTAGAATGATGTAGAGTTGAGGCATACTATTCTGACCAAAGCTCATTGTAGTCCTTTTCTATGCACCCTGGTAGTACAAAGATGTATCGTAATCTGAAGGATGAGTACTATTGGGTGGGGTTGAAGAAAGATGTTGCGGAATATGTGAGTAAGTGTATGGTTTGTCAGCGGGTTAAAGCTGAGCATCAGTTTCCTTCAGGGTTGTTGCAACCGTTGAGGATTCCTGAATGGAAGTGGGAAAGAGTCACCATGGACTTTGTGTCCGGTTTACCTTTGTTGCCATCGAATAAGAATTCAATGTGGGTGATTATGGATCGCCTTACAAAGTGTGCGTATTTCTTACCTATGCATACCACGTATACCTTGGATAAGCTTGCAGAGTTGTACATTGCTGAAATTGTGCGTCTGCATGGGATACCAAAATCTATAGTGTCGGATAGAGATCCGAGGTTCATATCGCGATTTTGGGAGTGTTTGCATCAAACTTTGGGTACGCGGCTGAACTTTAGTACTTCTTATCATCCACAGTCGGATGGACAGTCTGAGCGTGTTATCCAAGTGCTTGAAGATATGTTGAGGTGTTGTGTGATTGAGTTTCAAGGCTCTTAGGAGAAGCATTTTTCTTTGGTGGAGTTTGCTTATAATAATAGCTACCAGGCAAGTATTCAAATGGAACCTTATAAAGCCTTGTATAGGAGGAAGTGCAGAACTCCTCTTTGCTGGGCTGAAACATGTCAGAAATTGGTCACGATGCCGGCTTTGTTGAAAGGAACCACCAAGAAGGTGAAGCTCATTTGTGAGCGGTTAAAGGCAGCTTCTGATCGACAGAAGTCTTACGCGGATTTGAAGCGTAAGGAGATTGAGTTTGCGGTGGGTGACCGTGTGTTCTTGAAGGTTTCACCTTGGAAGAAGGTGATGAGGTTTGACCGGAAGGGTAAGTTGAGCCCTAGGTATATTAGACCATACGAGGTGATAGAACGTGTGGGTCCTGTTGCGTATAAGTTGAGGCTACCGCACGAGTTAGAGAAGATACATGATGAGTTTCATGTCTCCATGCTTCAGAGGTATAGATCAGATCCTTCCCATGTTATGCATGTTGAAGAAGTTGAGTTGAATCCAAATTTCACCTATGATGTGGAGCCGGTTGAGATTCTGGATTTGGACATCAAAGTTCTTCGTGGTAAGACCGTTGAATTGGTTAAGCTGTTGTGGAAGCATCGTGGTGTTGAGGAAGCCACGTGGGAAAGAAGAGATGATATGAAGAAGCAGTTTCCTTACCTTTTTCCTTCAGGTAAATTTCGAGGACGAAATTTCTTAAGAGGGGGAGTGTTGTAACACCCTAATTTTGGGCTTAGAAGTTTAGGGTCTGAACTGGACCGGTCTGAGAAACGGTTCGAATATAAAAGGGGGTTTTAAGGAACACCAAGTTCGGGATGCTTTAAAAATATAGAAAAATATCTAAATATCGTCATTTAATATATATAAGTGAATGGTGAAATCAATTTTACAAAATATGGTTTGGAAATACTACATTTCGATGTAGTGACCAAATCGCAGTTTTTACAAAGTTTAGTAGTGACTGTTTTGTAAAGGATTGAAACTTTGAATCTTTAAGGAGCTAATTTACCAAAAATGTTTTCATCAAATTTTTACTTAATTTGGGTGATTTAATTAATGATTTAATTAAATAAAATAAAGGTGATAAACTACCTTTGACTTTCATAACCATTTTTCTCTAATTTTCTCTCATTTCATTTTCTATCAAAATCCTATCAACCAAACACTTTTTCTCCAGCAAAATTCACTTTGATTTTCACTTCATTTGATGAGATTTCCATCACTCATTGATTCCTAATCAATCTTTCATCAAATCCATTTGTTTTCTACATTGAATTTTCATGGAAACTTGCCCAAATCAAGGAGAAATCATCTTTTAGAGGTAACATTGTTCTTCTCCTCTAAATACTCAGTTCTTTACTGAAATTACCAAGTTGCCAACCCTTTATTAAAGGTTAATGAATGGTTTTAATGTTGGAAACAAGATTTTGACTTAAAACTCAAGATTTTGGAAGAGATCTTGAAGATTTTCGTGGTAATTGATTGGGATCTATTTTGAGATGGTTTTCGAATGTATTTTGGATGTTAAATGATGTTAGGAATGAGGTTTTATCAATCCAATCCCGAATAGGTTGTTTTTCCTATGTTTTTGCTTGTGAAAATGGTGGGTTTTGGGGTGATATTGGTGTTCTGTTAAAGCTGGGGGTGTACGGACGAGTTTAGGATTGTTTTTGATGTTAATTAATGTTTAGAAATGTTTAGAAGTGATGAATCTTGGTTGGGTTATGTTTTGGAAGAGATTGGAGGTGATTTCGGTTGTGTTTGATAGCCGAAATGTTGGGTTTAGGAAGAGCAGCGAGTTTAGGAGTGTTGGTTGAAGATTTCAATGCATGATGATGCATTAATCCTCTGCTTTTATGTGTCTAAAACAGGGGAGACATCTTCGAACACTTTTGGAGTTGACCCGGAAGCTTAATTGGCGTTTCGGCGAGCAAGCGAAAAGAAATTGGTGAGTGCGATTGGTTTAGAAGTCCATGAGGACAAAAATACAAGGTTTGGGAATTTAGAAGAGTTTTGAAACACCTTCCTAAATCCGGAAGTAGGTATGGTTTGAATTTCTCTCTTTAATGCGGTGTTTTCCCCTAAAATGCTTTTACATGCTCATGGTTTGAGATTGATAAATTCCTACTGTTTTTGTGCATGATTCATGGCTTGAGATTATTCTTGTAGAGATGTCATGAGATGGCATGTTGCATTGAAGAGATTTGAGCTTTTTGTTTGAAGCAAAGTATGATTAATGTTCTGAAATGTGATGAGAAAACCTTTGAGTAATATTGCAAGAAAAACAGTAGGTGTGGTGATGTTTTAACACTTTATATTCGCATAGATGTTGAGAAACTTACCGGATATAATTGAATGATCAATAGGATGAGAGTGCACTATAAACTAAAAATTCGTACGTGCTCTTTGGTTGAGCAAAAGGGAGATATTCTGACGATGGGCATTCCATCGAGTAGGACTTGGTGAAATACCCAAGCTTTTTTGGCGATGAGCGATTCCGCCATGTGAGTACGGTGATGAGAGATTCCACCGGAAGCCATGTTGCTAGACAAGTGAGTACGGTGATGCGAGATTCCACCGAAAGAGTCTAGTGTAGAAATGTGTTCGCATATCCGAGTATTAATGAAATTCTAAATGCCAATATAAATGATGAAATGGTTTTTGTTACACATGTACCTTTGATGAAATGATTTATGCTATGAGTTATGCATATGAGATTTGTTTTAGAAATGCTTTGATGATACAAGCATGTGTATGGCCTTGCCATGAGTTTTGCATTGGTAAATGCATGAGATAGAATTGAGGTACATGTAGTTTCAATGAGAAGTTGCTTTCAATGGTTTTCAAGCATGTGTTAAAATGAGCATGCGGTTCAAAAGCTTTTGTGTAAAGATTTTCAGAGTGTGCATTATTGTGTTGGTTTCCTTTAGAGCATGCCTCACTAAGCATTTGTGCTTACGATCTCTCTTTACCAATAATGCAGATAATTGAGGTGTTTTCGGGCATCAAGGAAGCTAATTTCATCCAAGAAAGTCCAAGCTCATGTATGGTGAAGTTTTCATACACTTTAGTTTTGATAGATTGGCAATGGGAAACCAAGAATTGTATTTGGGAGATGTGTTAAACTCCATAGGGTTGTGGCATGTTTGCTTTGGCTGGTTTGAATTTTAAATGGCCTTAATTGCTTGTTTTGAGGTTGGATTGCTTATTTGTGATTTGATATTAGGAAGAATGCCTCTAGACTAGTGAGATTTCATGTTTGATGCTATGAATGTGTTTAAGAGTTCTAGATATGTACCTTATATGTTTGCTGATTTGTTGGTATGATTAGAGAGTCTTTGGGATGTGTTTGAATTAGTTTATGAAGGAAAAACCAGCAATTGCTGCAGTTTCTGGGCAAACCGTATCGAAACACCCTCTAGTGTTTCGAAACGGGGGCCTGTAAAGGCCTTCGTGTTTCGAAACGTTGGAGGCTGTTTCGAAACGATTTGGCTACTGGAATGCCATGTTTCAGGACTGGTCTCGAAACACACCTGCGTACCGAAATGGTCAACGCCATTTCGATCCAGCGTTTCGATACGGCAGGTGGGTGTTTCGAAATGGGTGACAGTTGGACACAGATTTGAATTGCTCTGATGTTTGCATGTTTTACACTTTAGTCCTAAATGTTGGGATTGCAATTGGTTGAGCTTAAGATGTCCAATTAAGATGAAATTTGGCAGTGAAGCATGTAACATGACTAATTTCATAATGGTAAACTTAAAATCAATGAAGACCTTCTAATTTATAGAAATTACATTTTGGTTCCTAAACCCGTGTAAAGTGCAATTTTTGGGTTGGTTTGAAGAAGGATGTAGCCGAGTATGTGAGCCGTTGTATGGTTTGTCAGAGAGTGAAGGCAAAACATCATGTTCCTTCAGGTTTGTTACAGCCTTTGAAGATTCCGGAATGGAAATGAGAGAGGATCACTATGGACTTTTTGTCGGGGTTACCGTTGTCTCCTTCGAAGAAGAATTTTGTTTGGGTGATAGTTGATAGGTTCACTAAGTGTGCTCACTTCTTAGCAGTGAACACTACAGATTCTTTAGACAAGTTGGCGAATTTGTACATTCGCGAGATTGTGAGATTTCATGGAGTTCTGTAGTCTATTGTATCAGACAGAGATCCGAGATTCATTTCGAGGTTCTGGAGTTGTTTGCATAGTGCCCTAAGTAGTCGTTTGCATTTCAGTACTTCTTATCATCAACAGTCATATGGACAGTCATAGCGAGTGATACAAATATTAGAGGATATGCTTCCTTGTTGTGTGATTGACTTCTAGGGTTCTTGGGAGAAGCACTTGCCCTTTAGTTGAGTTTGCTTACAACAACAGTTTCCAAGCTAGTATACAAATGGCTTCTTATGAGGCTTTGTATGGTAGACGATGTAGGACTCCGATCTGTTGGGCTGAAACGAGTCAGAACTTGTTACCTATGCCGGATTTGCTTTAGGGGACTACCGACAAAGTGAAGTTGATTTGTGACCGTTTGAAAGCAGCTTCCGACCGTTTGAAATCTTATGCAGATTTGAAGAGAAAAGATATTGAGTTTCCAGTGGGTGAGAACATGTTTTTGAAAGTATCTCCGTGGAAGAAGGTAATGCGATTTGGCCGGAAAGGTAAGTTGAGTCCGAGGTTTATTGGTCCGTATGAGATACTTGAGCGGATTGGGCTTGTAGCTTATCGTTTGAGATTTCCTTCTGAGTTAGAGAAGAACCATGATGTGTTTCATGTGTCGATACTTAGGAGATATAGATCAGATTCATCTCATGTTATGCCTGTTGAGGAGATAGAGTTGAATCCGAATTTGTCTTATAATGAAGAACCTGTTGAGATACCTGCTTCTGATAGCAAGATGTTGCGTGGCAAGACCATAGAGTTGGTCAAGGTGTTGTGGAGAAATAGAGGTGTGGAAGAGGCCACTTGGGAGAGGAAAGCTGATATGCTTGAGTAGTTTCCGTACTTGTTTCCGTTAGGTAATTTCAGGGACAAAATTCCTTAAGTGGGAGAGAGTTGTAACACCCGGGTTGGGGGTCGGGTGAAAATAATATTAAAATAATATTTCGGGTTTCGGTTTTATAATTAAAATAATAAAATATTTTATGGGCTTCGTGTTTGAAAAATAATTAAAGTCTATTGTGGCCAATCTTCTAAGTCCAAATTCCATGGACTTTAGGAGATGGGAGTTTTTAGCCATTTCATGAATGGCATAATGGTAAATAGGATTTCTTTGATAAATTAAAGCAAAAACAAAAGAAGAAGACATGTGCTCATCTTCTTCCTCACTCTTATTTCAGACTCAACGACCAAAAGAGCTCTCTTCTCCATTTTTACTATTCCATTACATCCTTTGCTCCTTGTTGGTGATTTTCAAAAAGGTAATTGCATTTTTGACTTGGCCTTATCTTCCTCTTCATTTTGATACCATTAGTTTTCATTAAAACCATGTATTTTTATATTTTGGGTTTTAAAAGAATTTTGTCAAAGATTGAAGCTTTATGAATTTCTAACAAAGCTTTTGATTATTTATTGTTAGATAAGTTGTTTACAACCCATAAGGTCCAACATATGTGAATTTTAAAGAGTTTTACAATGATTCTCGGATTTGGGTTTTAAAAGGGTTTTTGAAGGGTTTAAAGGTTGGTATTGGGGTTGTTTGATGTTGGAAATTGAGGGTTGGTGTTAGTGTAATAGTTACAGGTTGTTTTGGAAGCATTTAAGTGTGTTAAAAAGGTTTAAATCATGAGTTTTGGACTGGGTTTCAGGACGGCTCGGGTTTGAAGTTCGTGGTTGTTCTTAGCTTGAAACTCTTGTGTTCTATGCTTGATTAGTGTTCCGGGTTTGCTACATTGATGTGTGATCTGATTTGAGGTTGTTTTGATTGTGTTGAGTTGATTAGAAGCAAGAAATTGTGTTGGTGAAGCATCGGGAACAAATATGGAATCGTTGGAAGCTTGATAGGCTAGTGTGTTGAGCTTGGAATAGTCGGTGAGTGGTTAAATGTTTTTAAATGGTTTTCGAGAATTGTTCAAGCATGTGGACTAGGTCGGGCTTGGTAGACCCACCTAGAGTTGGGATTAGAGTGGTAGCCTAATCTCAAGCTTTAGTTAGAGACTTTGGTTGAACTCTAATTGTTGTCTATGCCTCATGTTTAATTGTGTTTATCTTGGATATGTATATTGTGTTATACATGTATGTTGAGGCATGGTTTTGATGCATTGAGATATGCATGTGGATTGTGCATGATGGTGATCATGGTGAGTACGTGCTAAGCACGGAAGTTGTTATGAAATGATGTTGGGAATTGTGTTTAGTATTGTCACTAGTATGCTTGGGTACAATGATCGATCATTAGGATGTTTAGTGTGCACACGTGAGTCAAATGTGCGCGTGGTCTTGGTGATGGTAGTCATCAAGATGGAGTACGGGTTCGCCCGGAAAACCTTCTTATATATATGTTAGTCGGTGATGAGTGTAATCCCATCGACGGGGCATGAGGACGAGTGGAATCCCCTCCGCCTGAAAGGTTATGAGTGTAATCCCACCGTAAGGTAATGGTTGTTGTTGGATGTGAGTTCCAACGGTTATCCGCGTATTCGAGTCATAGCTAGGTGCTAATATGATTTGAGATCTGTTGCGAATATGGATTAATATATGTGTTTACATATGATGTGTATATGGACTTGTTGAGCATGGCATAATATTGAATATATGTTCATGCATCATGTGTATCTTGGCTCATGTGGATCGAAGGTAAGAACATGCATTTTACCTTCGTTGTGCTCGTGCTTGGACCCATCATTGTCGAGGTTTGTTTTAATGAGCTTACCCTCACTAAGATTTATGCTTACGCTCTCTTTTGTTCGACAATGCAGATCCGTAGTTCATGGGTTGCTAGTGCAAGAAGGGGGCCTCCAAGTGTGCTTTGTGGTCCTATCTTAGCTTTCAAGTATGGACATTTAAGTTTTAAGGTGTAATAGTCAAGCAATGGGATATGTATTTCTTTCTTTGAGCTTTTGAAGTATGTTGGTGTTGGTTTGTTTAGGAGCATGTTTAGATTCCTTTATGATGTTGTTGGCCTTGTGCCTTTATGGATGCCTGAGTGTATGTTTGTTGAAGCATGAATCTTAAATGTTATGTATGAAGCATGTGTTGAATGATGTTGATTCCTTTAATGTATGGCTTCTTTATGTTTGGTGTGTTAAGCATGCTTGTAGATGTTTGGTTTTCCTTAGAGTTGTTGTATGTGTGTTGTGGGAGGTTTTAGTGGAGTTTTGGGACAGCCTTGTGCCATAAACCAGCTAAAACCAATCTGCAGATAGAGGGCGTTTCGAAATGGTCGGTCCCGTCTCGGTACGGTCCCCTTGTTTTTGGCCAGGTGTTTTGGTACGCTAGCGGCCGTTTCGATACGATTTTGCTACTAGAAATCTGAGAATTTGACGATAAAATGAAGTATCGAAACGGGCTTTAGTGTTTCGGAATAGCCCTCGTATCGTTGACCACGAGAAGTTGATCGTTGAGGGTGTTTCGATACGGGCCACCCCTGTTTCGAAACGGTCACCTCGGTTTGACTTTGGCCAGTTGACGTAGTCAAGGCGTATCGAAAGACCCTATGGGTGTTCCGATACGGCCTGCTGTTTAAGTTTAAAATGGGATGTTTTTATTGGACGGTTTGGTTGTATACCTCATTGTTTCTTCTACTGTTGCTTTTCTCACATAGGACTTAATATTAGATCTAGGCAAGATAATATAAATGCAAAAGTTTTCTCGGGTTGTTAACCGAAGTGGAGCCTTAACGGGTTTCGCCTCGGTTATCCCCATGTAGCCCGCTCGGGCTGGTCAAGCGTCCGGACCGGGACGAGGGGGTTACAGGAAAATGAGCATAGAAAAAATGCTCCTCCCTCTCACGACACCAAGCACACAAACCTTGTTGCTCATCCAACACGATGCCACGAAGCTTCATAAAATCAGAGGTTGGTAAACGTCGCAGCCATGTGAACCACAAAAACGCCTGAACCTTCGGAGGTACGAGGACTTTCCACGCAAAACACTCATCGAAATCGTGACCTCTCACCTTGTCCAACATAAACAGACGTGATAGAGCCTTTACTGAAATGGTCTCGTGCGTATCAGGTGTCCAGACTAACATATCAACTGCACCATGCTGTAACCTCACAGGTCCCAAGAGCGAGATGAGCTCCCGAAATTGTCGAAGCTCAAACGAACGCAAGCCTCGATGAAAGAAACTCTCCCAGCGGTCATGCTGAAAGCTACCCCCACCGGAAAGGTCAGCGACCAAAGCCAAACGATTCAACACTATCGAAAATAACCGTGGGAATATATCCTTCAATGGTTTCTCAACACACCACGCATCATACCAAAATAAAACTCACGAACAATCACCAACCTTTCAAACAAAACTAGTCTCACCCATTAACTTTTGCACACTATCCGAGCTCACAGTTTTGTCAATCTGCTTCCAAATAATTGACATCGAACCCCTGTAGGCAGAGTTAAATCGCCACCACTAGGTTGCATCGCCATATCTTGCCACGATGATGGCCCTCCACAAAGACGATTCATCCCTAGCATACTGCCAAGACCATCTTGCCAATAACGCTCTATTTCCAACCTCCAAATTCGCAACCCCAAACCCATCAAGATGACGTGGCCGACAAACCATACTCCAGCTTACTCGACACATTTTCCGTTGTAAACTCACCCCACTCCACAGAAAAGCACGCCTCACTTTATCTATTGATGCGATAACACCCTTCGGCACCCGAAACAAACCCATATAATAAACTAGTAGTGACGAATGAACATAGTTTACCAGTGTGGCGCGAGCAACAAAAGATAAAGATGTTTGTTTCCAACCAGCGAGCTTTCGTCGAACTAAGGCTATAACTGGTTCCCATACAACAATGTTGTGACGATTCACCCCCAACGGCAGCCCCAAATAAACAAAAGGCAATTCAACTTTCCGACAACACAAGACAGCCGCCATTGAATCAAACATTCCCTCATCCACGCCAATAGTATAAAGGGAGGATTTATTGAAGTTAATTTTCAAACCAGAACAAACTTGAAAGCAACACAGTAACCTGTGGATAGTCGTAGCGCTCTCAACGGAGGCTTCAAAGAATAGAATGGTGTCGTCAGTAAATTGAAGATGCAATAGCGACACCCCCGGAGCCAACGAAACCCCATGGACGAGCCCCAACTCTTCCGCTTGAACGAACATCATATGCAGTGCTTCCGCCACAATAACGAACAACAAAGGCGACAACGGGCAGCCTTGTCGTAGACCACGCCCCATTCCAAATTCTTTAGTGGCGCAAGTGTTTAACAAAACAGACAACCTGACTGTGTTGATACACTCAGTAATCCAACGACGCCAAGAATCACTGAACCCCATCGACCATAAAATGTGCTCTGAAAATTCCCATCGAACGTAGTCGTAAGCTTTCTCGAAGTCAAATTTCAGGATACATCTGCCCAATGAACTCTGTCGCATGGAATGTATTGTCTCATTTGCCAATGGAATAACATCCACAATTTCACGCCCACGCACAAAAGCCGATTGGTGATCACTAATTAGTCCTCCCAACACCGACTGCAGCCTTCTAGCCAAAATTTTGGCAAGAATCTTATATATCAAATTAAGCAAGTTGATTGGTTGAAAATCACTCAAGGTGACCGGTGAATCAACCTTAGGCAGAAGCACAAGGAATGTATTGTTCGCACCCACAAGTAACTTGTCGAATGCATAATAATCATCTAAAAACCGCCCAACATCATCACAAACTACCTCCCAACACTTCTTAAAAAATTCCATATTGTAGCCGTCCGACCCCGGTGACTTCGAACACTCACACCAACGAAAAACCGCCCACGCCTCATCGAGAGTGAAAGGCGCCACTAATCCCCTATTTTCAGCTTCACTCACCCTATTAAAATTCCCCTCAAAGCTCCAAACACAAGACCTTTCATCTGCGACAACCGACCAATCGAATCAGTGTAATAAAAAACGAGAATCTTGTTGATAATTAAAAAGAATATTTATTTGGATCCTTAGAAATTGGACCATCAATTCATCTAGTAAAATGATTCGTTCGGTTATTTAAAAATAGAATAAAAAAATTAGATTCTAATGTTATAAATTATATAAATTTAAAAATTGTTTCGTGATACATTTGTATAATATTTAATTTAAATTAACCGGTCAAAAGATTTAAAACGATGACATTAACCAAAAGAAAAACTCTTATTTTCATATAGCTTTTAATCGTTCAAGAACTCAATTCGAACAAAAATAGTATAACTGGTTTGAATTTGAATCATGGTTCAACCAGTTTCATGAGTAAGCAAAAACATGTCATTAGGGACGGAGTAAATAATTAAGATAAATAGAGACAATGTACAATTAACCATTAAAAAGGGATATAGTTCAAATGAATTGAAAAATAAGAGGTCAAATAAGTAAATATCCCTTATATTTTTTAGTAAAAATCCATAATACTTTGTCATTGTTTATCATACAATCCATGGGACAGAGGGATCAATGGCATAAGTCTCTATTATGAAACTTAAATATCCGATAAATTTTTATTTAATAATAATTTGACCATTGTTTAAAATTTAAAATTATTTAGTTATAAATAAACACTGACAAAATTATAAAAGGGTAGATTTGTGTCCCCAATAGTTTTATTCTAATAGCAATTTAAGTTCATGTAAAACTTAAAAAGGGAATTTTTAAGTTTTATAAGGGCTTTATAAGGGCTGTAAAACTTAAAAAGCCCTTATAATTTTAAATTTTAGTCCTTCTTCAAGTTTATATTACTCAGTTCTCTCTCTTTGGCCGCTATCAAATTAGCATAGTACCGCAACACCAATCAGCAACACGATTCACTCTCTCTAGTTTGCACTTGGAGACTACAAAACCTTGTGTATTAACGCTTGCAATCATCTTTTAAATGAGATGTTAAAATGGATTGGATTTGATGTGTGCACACCATTTGTTTGTGAATATTTCTGAATAAAACTGCATGCACAATTGAAGTTTCAAGTAAGATTTAGAGGCGTGCACACAACCTTAATAGTGATGAAAATGAGCTTGGGAAATCACATTCAAAGAGTTTGGACGGTTTTTGTATCAAACTTACCGGGGCAACTACACTGGCAAGGCGTTTGGAAAGTTTTCGACAGACATGGAGTGGTTGTGGATGTGTTTGTACCATGAAAGAGAGTGAGAGATGGAACCAGATTCAGATTTGTACGTTTGGGGTCAAAGGAGGATGCATATCGAATCATAGATCGTTTTCATGGATTTCGGCTTTGTGGATACAAATTAAAGGTAATAATGGCGCAAAGGGAGACTAAGGATACATTTTGGAGAAGAAAACGTGATAACATTGATTCAAGGATGAACAAGGAGATTCAAAAATAGTGGGATGATCATGATCATACGAAAAATTCCAAAAGGAATGCAGTGAGGCGGCGTAACAAGGATGAGGAAGGTGATGATCAGATCACATTGAAAGAGCAATCTAGAGTGGAAGAGGAACACAAATGCGTGGATGGGGTTGTTAATACCGATAAATGGGAAATTTTATATAATTGCGCTTTGGATTTTTGTCGTCAACCCAGCCAAATAGCGGATCTTGCAAATGAGATTACAGAGGCGAAATTGACAGGTTTTACGTTGATGCGAGTTGCGGGCTCTCTTGTATTAATCATTTTTGAAGATAAAGAATCAAGGAAGAGAAATTTGGAGACTAGGCGTCTAGAAAATTGTTTGAAAATTTAATTGAATGGTCGCCTACATCGTTTTTACCGAATCAAAAGGTATGGCTTTCAGTAAGTGGAATTCCTATTCATGGATGGTCTGAAGAAACATTTCAAAATATTGCAGCGATTTGGGGCGAACTCGTACTGGATTTCACACATAGATGAAGTAATGGACTTGCGCATTAACGATAACGTCTTCACAATTCGCGTTACAGAAATTGAGGAAGCGATTAGACCTAAGTGTGATTGTAGTTGTGAGGCGGGGGACTGCTCGGACGATACATTGAGTACTGAGCATTTGAACATGGATATGTCCAGCCCTGTTAAGGTGTCTATAAGTGGGAGGTCAGCAAATGATACAGTGGTACCCGATTCTTTCTCTTATTTGGCTCTGGGATCAAGCCAAATTGATCGTATGTGGAATGAGAACAAGAAGGAGGATTGGCGTGTCATGAGCACGAAAAGTTGGATGGCGGATGAAGATGTAAGTTTTGTCCATTGTGAAAGGGAAAGTCAGCGAATTCTGGATGTTTTGCCGAGTGATGTTGTGATGGATGTTTTTCCAAACAATGTAAGAGTACTGTGTGATGAACTAGTTGCCGAAGAACTAGTAGGTGATGAATTGAGCCCACGGGTTGATGGTATGGTAAATAAGATATGGTTTACGAATGATTTTGTTTATGTGTTTACGCATTCTTCGGATGTTTTTGACATTCGCCAGAGGAGATAGATTTGCTCGGTTCTTGGATGTTTGTTTTTGTGGTAGAGTAGGAGTATAGATACTGTGTGTGGGAGGGAATCAAGCGAGTTTGTTAGGCGATATGTGTTGTGGTAATCTACAACGAGGTATGGTGGAATTATTCATTGGCTGTGGTGCGTGATTTCCTTTGTGTCGATAGAGTGGCGTGGTATGGTTTGTTAAAAGTGTGAGGATCGATTAGTATGGAAACACAAAACATCGGACCATTTTTTGTTGGTGTTGGACGACATCTTTTGGCCTAGAAATCGCATCTGAGGGGGATTATTGTTGAGCTTATGTATTCATGTATTTATCGAGAAGCGAATTGCTTGGATGACTTTTTGGCGATGGGTGGTGTTGATCGAACATCTTGGTTTTGCATACTAGCGTGAATGTTTTGTGTTTTGGTTTCTTGCGTTAGTTTTTTTGTGTTTGTTCGGTTGTTTTTAGCGTTTGTTCTTTATCTCATACTCCTTGGTACACTTTTCTTCCATTTAGGAGTATGGAGGTTTTTATTGAGGCCATGGAGTGTGATGACATTGTATGATACTTATTAATAAAATCATACTCTTTTGCCGATAAAAAAAATTAAATTTAGTAATTCGACCCTCTCAACGTTCGATCTTGAAATCAATTTCATATTCAATTTTATTTTTAAACTTCTTTGTCCATTCAATAATACTTAAACTCAACTTTTAGATAAAAACAAGTACAAAAACGTGATGTTTTGTTCAAATCAGAAGTCAAATTTAAATGATAATTTAAATCGAACAGTCAAGTTAAGACAAAATTAAGGTACCAAAATATATATTAACCCAAATAAAAAGTTTGGGTCAATTTAAAAAGTCTTAAGGAATCAAGCCTTTATTTTTTATTCTGAGATTGAAATCAAACTTTAGACGCGACATAAACTATATCTAAAGAACTAAACATCTATTTCCATTAATTTCAATTGCCGTTTGGATTATTCTACTTGCCAGAATTTTATTACAATATTACACAATCATAGTATTCTTCTATAAATCGACTTTCAAAACTACGAGACAACGTCATACTCTGTTTCCGACATGAAAGCTGTTGCAAAAGCTGAAGTTGGCGAGTTAAGCATGTGGTCGATGACTATGTCGTTGTCGGTTTTAGTTCTTTTGACGAATCGGCCTTTGATTCTTGGCCTTGATTCGGTGTAGGCCTTCCGGGAAACGTATCGGATTGTTTTCTAAAATTTTTGATTCCTCCTATTCTTTTTGTACCTTAAAACTCGAGCCTCACGGTCGGTTCTGCCGACTTGGGAAGCTTGGTTGGTGGTCAGAGTTGACGAGATGGGTACGTTTGGATCGGCCATGGTTGGAACTATTCCCACTTCAAGTGACGAATATGAAACCTGAAAGTTGTATATAATTTGGTCAAATTGTGATTTTAATACCTCTGTTATGATTACTTTTAAAATTTAATCCTATATGTTAATTTGTTAGTTAATTAACGACAAATTACTTGACATGGTGTGGGAAATCTCCATGACAATGCACACTGACATAACAGTGAAAAATAAACAAAGGTGCTGACTTGACATAATGACACACAAGTAAAACTAAAATTATATAAAATACAATTTAATTTTTTTTCTGATGATGTGTTATTTTGTCAGTCATATCAAGTTGTTTATCGTTAGTTGATTACAGTTTTCATACACAAAATGCCCATTTTGACTCAAAATAAAACATTGAGTGTTAAAATGTTGTCATTCACGGAATGGCAATTTTTATAATCATATTTGATCGATTTGTCGATAAATTAACTTGAAGCAAATATTATAAAAATTTATTATGGAGGCGATACTTCTAATTTAATTTGTTTTACTCGTAACATAAGAATTTGAATTCTATATATTATATAAATTATCTATTATCTTTTTCCGCTAAAATAATTAATAGTTGTCTTTTAAGTTATACATAAATAAATTTATTATATGTTCGAATTATTTTGAGTCTAACCAAAATTAATTGGTTTAGTTGCTATATACACATTCTGCTCCATCTTGTATAGGTTCGAATCTCGGAATGAGAATATAATATCTCTCTATTTAAACAAAAAATTGATTAAATTTTAATACCCTAATTCAATTTACAATGTATAACAAAAAAGTATAACATAGCTGCTTATTTATATCCTTTTTGCCGTTCCTTTTTTTATCGGCAAAAATCTTTATATTAATGGGAAAATATACAACTCGAGTCACATGTGCGCCTCATTAAAAACCTCCCTAAGCCTAACCGAGGAAAAGAGAACGACACATGGAATAAAAGGAAATAAACAACAACGGAACACAACGCCCCTCACAAAGGAAACAATAATACATTGGCCTGAAATAAAGATGCCCGCGTCACCCCTTCCTTTGCTAGCACATTCGCTAACCCATTTGCCTCACAGAAAATGTGGTTAAAGCATACGAACCCCAAAGTGAGGCATGCTTGATTGATCAAACCAAAAATCTCCCACAAAAGCCAAGGTCGTCGTTCCAAATGCAACACCAACAATTGGCAATTTTGGAATATGACTCCACCACGAGGGGACGAGATGCCCATTTAGAAGCTGCAAAGAAATTCAACGCAAAAGAGATTGTCCACAACTCTGCTACATTGGAATCAAGGGAACCAAGTGGACCTGAGAAGAGAGCTAGAATTCGACCCTGTGCATCACGCAAAACACCCACAAAACCTACAGGCCCTGGCTTACCACGAGCAGAACCATCAACCGAAAATTTCAGTGTGTCCCCAATTGGAGGCTCCCAACTCACCCCCACACAACATGGCTTAGTAACTACAAACTCACTGAACGAGCTCGGACAATCCCACCATAAAGACTCAGTGACAGACAACCCCTCTTTTAACGACTTCACCCAGTAAAATGAGCGCAATTTAACCAAGAAGAAAATCTTCGAAGCCTGTAGAAGTTTACCATTAAAAACGCATTCATTCCGCGCAAGCCATATGGACCACAACAAGGCTGCAATGCTCGACACCCACAGAAGCCTTAAAGTGCCCGTGAAAGAACAATGAAATCCCGAGATGAAAAAATCAGAAAAAGGTCCTCGGCATCGGCAAAGACACCCCCACCAACACCTAAACCAATCCCAAATTCCTTGGGCAAACGAGCATAGGAAAAACAAGTGATCAATCTCCTCCTCCCCCTCACGACACCAAGCCAACAAACCTTGTTGCTCATCCAACACGATGCCACGAAGCTTCTAAAAATCAAAGTTTGGTAAACAACGCAGCCAGGTGAACTACAAAAACGCCTGAACCTTCGGAGGTACGAGGACTTTCCACGTAAAACACTCACCAAAATCGCTCCCTCACACCTTGTCCAACATAAGCAGACGTGATAGAGCCTTTACTGAAAAAGTCCACCGCGTATCAAGTGTCCAGACTAACATATCAAGTGCACCATGCCGTAACCTCACAGGTCCCAAGAGCTAGATGAGCTCCCGAAGTTGTCGAAGCTCAAACGAACGCAAGCCTCCACGAAAGTAACTCTCCCAGCGGTCATGCTGAAAGCTACCCCCATCAAAAAGCTCAACGACCAAAGCCAAACGATTCACCACTATCGAAAATAACTGTGGGAATATATCCTTCAATGGTTTCTCAACAAACCACCCATCAAACCAAAATAAAACTCGGGAACCATCACCAACCTTCCGAACAAAACTAGTCTCACCCATGAGCTTTTGCACACTATCCGAGCTCACTGTTTTGACAATCTGTTTCCAAATATCTGACATCGAACCCCTGTAGGCAGAGTTAAATCGCCACCACTGGGCCGCCTCGCCATATTTTGCCACGATGATGGCCCTCCACAAAGATGATTCATCCCTAGCTTTATTTCGAACCTCCAAATCCGCAACCCCCAACCCACCAAGATGACGTGGCCGACAAACCATACTCCAGCTTACTCGACATATTTTCCGTTGTAAACTCACCCAACCCCACAGAAAAGCACGCCTCACTTTATCTATTGCTGCAATAACACCCTTCGGCACCCGAAACAAACCCATATAATAAGAAACCCATTCCAAATTCTTTATTGGCGCTACCGTTTAAAAAAACTGACAACTTGAATGTGCCGATACACTCAGTAATCAGACGACACCAAGAATCACTGAACCCCATCGACCATAAAATGTGCTCTAAAAATTCCCATCGAACGCAGTCATAAGCTTTCGTGAAGTCAAATTTCAGGATACATCTGCCCAACGAACTATGTCGCATGTAATGTATTGTCTCATTTGCCAATAGAATAACATCCACAATTTCACGCCCATGCACAAAAGCCGATTGGTGATCACTAATTAGTCCTCCCAACACCGTCTACAGCCTTCTAGCCAGAATTTTGGCAAGAATCTTATATATCGAATTAAGCAAGCTGATTGGTCGAAAATCACTCAAGGTGACCGGTGAATCAACCTTAGGCAAAAGCACAAGGAATGTGTTGTTCGTACCCACATGTAACTTGTCGGATGCAAAAAATTCATCTAAAAATCGCCCAACATCATCACAAACTACCTCCTAACACTTCTTAAAAAATTCCAAATTGAAGTCGTCCGGCCCCGGTGACTTCGAGCCATCACACCCACGAACAACCGCCACGCCTCATCGAGAGTGAAAGGCGCCACTAGCCCCCTATTTTCAGCTTCACTCACCCTATTAAAATTCCCCTCAAAGCTCCAAACACAAGACCTTTCATCCGCGACAACTAACCAATAGAATCAGTGTAATAAAAAATGAGAAGCTTGTTGATAATTAAAAAGAATATTTATTTGGATCATTAGAAATTGGACCATCAATTCATCTAGTAAAATGATTCATTCGGTTATTTTAAAATAGAATAAAAAATAGATTCTAACGTTATAAATTATATAAATTTAAAAAATGTTTCGTGATAAATTTTTATAATATTTAATTTAAATTAACCGGTCAAAAGATTTAAAATGATGACATTAACCAAAAGAAAAACTCTTATTTACAAATAGCGTCTATCGTTCAAGAACTCAATTATAACAAAAATAGTATAACTGGTTTGAATTTGAATCATGGTTCAACACGTTTCATGAGTAAGCAAAAACTTATGATTAGGGACGGAGTAAATAATTAAGATCACAAAATGGATTGAAAAATAAGAGGTCAAATAAATAAATATCCCTTATATTTTTTAAGTAAAAATCCATATGACTCCGTCATTGTTTATCATATAGTCCATGGGACGGAGGGATCAAGGGCATAATCTCTATTATGAAACTTAAATATCCCATAAATTTTGATTTAATAATAAATTGACCCTTGTTTAAAATTTGAAGTTATTTAGTTATAAATAAACACTGAAAAAATTAAAGAAGGGTAGATTCATGTCCCCAATAGTTTTATTCTAATAGCAATTTAGGTTCATGTAAAACTTTAAAAGCCCTTATAATTTTAAAATTTAGTAATTCGACCCTCTCAACGTTTGATCTTGAAATCGATTTCACATTCAATTTGATTCTTAAACTTCTAATTTCAATGTTTTCTTCATGCTTTCATGGCATGTTTTGTTTTTGGTTTCGAGTTTTGCAAGTCGTTCACTTCATTTGTTTTCGGCTCCTGATCAAGAATTTGAAGATGAAATGAAAGTACGTCCGTCATTTTACGAATTTGACTCTGTTCGTCGTCGATATTGACTGCAATTGACAACAGTAGCGGCTGGTATATCTGCAACTGTTATGAAATCGACCAAAGGACAAGAAATACATGAGACCGATCATGAGTCCATGCAATTAAAAGGAGGTGGAAAACATACATTGATAGATGAAGTCAAGAAAGCCATTAAAGCTAGCATAAAAGGGAATGTCGAAAATCCTTTGGAGACAAAGAGAAAAAGTCCAGGTGGTCCTGATCCTCTACATCACTGATGATCTCACATCTTATAACAACAGTTGATCAAAATAGAAAAAAAACGTAGTTTGTATTAGATGAATGTATGTTGAACTTTATTAGTACTATGTATTAGACATTGAACAATATATACATGTATACATATGTATCTGATATGAATGAAACTTTTTAGATAACATATTTCCTAAATTTTAGTTATAATATTCCATATTACATCGTTTGCACCAAAATTCCCTCTCTTTAGATTTCATACTCTCTCTTTTAGAAAGAACATTTTGAAATTCGATTTAATAAAAGTTATGGTCAGACACATAATTTTATTTCAATGGTGTAAATTTTGTATGAAATCCTCAACATTTACACTTGCAAGGTTATTACTCGCTAATCGAAATAATTTGGGGAACACATTCTTCAAGGCATCCTTTGTAATAAAAATCAGAAAAGATGAAAATTTTTAGAAAATAAATAAAAAAATATTAAAAAAATATTATTTGTATCGGTTGTTTAATTTGATAACAAATTAAAATTTAAAACTCAAAAGAGATTAAAATAAAATTTAAAGCCTAATATGATGTAAAAAAGATAATATGAATATGAACACCAAACTTAAACAATTTTTACAAGAGTAATATTATCTATACACAAACTGTAACCCCCTAAACCCGACCCGGAAGAATTGGGTCGAATATAAGGAGTCAACTCAAAGCTTGTCCCTCGCACAAGTAACCTGATTCAAAACTTAAATTCCAAAATAGATAATAATAGTATCGCATATTACATACTGATAAAATATTCCTGAAAATATAAAATATTCAAAATGTGCATGCATAATAAAACATAATAACCCCAAATAAAACACTCAGAATCTGAAATTATATACAATCCAATAAAACATTTAATAAATAAGTCCAAGTCTAATAATGATAATAATAAATAAATAAAGTTGGAAAACGAAGTCCTCCAAGTACCGTAGCCTAGACCTGAGTATCTGAAAGTAGAAACTAAGGGGGAGTCAACGAAAATGCTCAGTGTGTCTCTACAGTGCAAACAAAACTAACAGATTCATTATAACAACAGAGACAACCAAACATTATCATAAGACAGTTTTTCCATCATGAATCAATTCAAACACATAAGCAAGTATGAATGAATATGCAACACAATATGACATACACCCAAACTACATCACCATCCGAAGAGTAAGGTTCCCAGAACCACTCTCTACCTCATGACGATCCGAAGTGGAATCCAGCCCGTAGGGTGAAACCACTGATCTGAAGTAGACATCATCCCGACGAATGAAGCTACTGAACTTCCCCGTACAGAATCCCAACAAAAATGAGATGACATAAAATTCGAGCACTGAATCTGAATGCATTATTTATCAACAGAAATGCATAATCATATAGTACGATATACAATAATCTGAATCTGAATGTATAAACAAATATTGCATAACATTACAGAATGATGAACAAGTCATTCTTAGTAATAAAAATTTGGGGAACTCATTCTTCAAGGCATCCTTAGTAATAAAAATAAAAAAAAGATGAAAATTGTTAGAAAATAAATAAAAAATATTAAAAAATATTATTTGTATCAGCTGGTTAATTTGATAACAAATTAAAAAATTTAAAACTCAAAAGAGATTAAAATAAAATTTAAGTCCTAATATGATGCAAAAAAGATAATATGAATATGAACATTAAACTTAAACAATTTTTACAAGAGTAATATTTTCTATACACAAATTGTAACCCCCTAAACTCGACCCGGAAGAATTGGGTCAAATATAAGGAGTCAACTCAAAGATTGTCCCTCACGCAAGTAACCTGATTCAAAACTTAAATTCCAAAATAGATAATATTACTATCGCATATTACATACTGATAAAATATTCCTAAAAATATAAAATATTCAAAATGTGCATGCATAATAAAACATAATAACCCCAAATAAAACACCCAGAATCTGAAATTATATACAATCAAATAAAACATTTAATATAAATAAGTCCAAGTCTCATACTGATAATAAATAAATAAATAAATAAAGCTGGAAAACGAGGTCCTCCAAGTACCGTAGCCTAGACCTGAGTATATGAAAGTAGAAACTAAGGGGGAGTCAGCGAAAACGCTCAGTGTGTCTCTACAGTGCAAACAAAACTAACAGTCATTATAACAACAGAGACAACCAAACATTATCATAATACAGTTTTTCCATCATGAATCAATTCAAACACATAAGCAAGTATGAATGAATATGCAACACAATATGACATGCACCCAAACTACATCACCATCCAAAGAGTAAGGTTCCCCAGAACCACTCTCTACCTCATCACCATCCGAAGTGGAATCCAGCCTGTAGGGTGAAACCACTGATCCAAAGTAGACATCATCCCGATGAATGAAGCTACTGAACTTCCCCGTACAGAACCCCAACCAAAATGAGATGACATAAAATCCGAGCACTGAATCTGAATGCATTGTTTATCAACAGAAACGCATAATCATATAATACGATATACAATAATCTGAATCTGAATGTATAAACAAATATTGCATACCATTACAGAATGTTGAACAAGTCAAACATCAAAGATCAATAGAATATAATCATCACACATCATCAGACCACATCATGTATACATTTGAGCAAATCATCACATTTACATACAGAGCATTGTAAGCAAACTACACAGAAGAGAACACACCTCAAGTAGCTAACACTCAACATCGCCGGTGACGTCTGCCACACTCAGCTCTATCTGTAGTTCGGTCAGAGTCAGCTCCTATAACAATTAAATACACCATCAAGATATTACTACTATGCCAAGACATTGATAATATAAATATCGAATGTATATTAACAATTAAACTCACGTCAGATCCCGTTGACTGAGCAACAGGAGGTCGTCCAGGTGGAGGAGGAGTAAGGATCTCAGTATCCGAGTCAATGTCGTCTGCAAATACGAATAATACCAATTAATTTTTCCGATATTCAAATCTTTAAATACAAATATAAATGAATAAAAGCGGTAAAACGGACTGTCGGGTTCGAATTTGGGAAAACGCGCAACAGAATCAGAATCAGGATGTTGAAAAACATGAAATAGCCTTTTTCTGAAAAAGTCAGCAGTCAACGCTGACGTCAGCCGACTCTTTATAAGACAGACCGGTTCGGTTATGTCAACCCGGTCCTGTCTTCTGGACTAGTTCAGACTAGTTCAACATAAAATCCCTAATTCGAAAATTAGGGCACAACATCCCCCCGATTCCTCACCGTCGGTGACCTCTCGCGTCAAATTTCGACAAGTTTCTAAGACCCACATACACACACAACTTACACGAGGGAAACGAATAATTGAGACCCAACCAATTTGCAAAAAAAAAACAAGACGACAACGGCGTGAGGGATTTCCGAAGCAACCGAAAAGCTTACCGATGAGTTTCGGGAAAAGGGCGGCCGAAGAGGGTTAGTTGACGAGTAGGTTATGGTCGGACAATAAAGGGAAGATGAACGTTGGTGCCGAATCGTCGAACAGAAGGTGTTTGACCCTTGGCCGGACGGAAAAGTAGAAAGGGGGTTTCTTTTCTTTTGCTCGCACAAGACGTTGAAGGAGAGGGAAGAGAACGACCAAAACAAGAGAAAATGGTTGAAAGGTTCTATTTATACCCTAAGAAAAGGGTTAATTACAGATCGTGTCATTATACTTTCTAGGGTTTATGAAACGACACTTAAGCTTTGCAATCGTTACAATGTGATCACTGAAATTCTTAAAATTCCCAATTTAATCATTGAAATTTAATTAAGTTTTCAATTGAAATTCCCAATTATTAGGGTTTTTAATTTAGGGCAAAATTGGGGTGTTACAACTCTCTCACCGTTAAAAAGAAATTTTGGCCTCGAAATTTACCTGGAGCAAAAAGATGCGGATACTGAGCTCGGATGACAGTCTTGGGCTACCACGTAGCCTCATCATGACTACGACTACGCCACAGAAATTTGACCATCTTAATGGTGTTCCTTCTCAGAACCTTTTTATCCTAAGCAAGAATCTCAATAGGCTCCTCCTCAAAACGCAAATCAGGACGAACCTCAATATCCTCAACATGCATGACATGTGACAGATTAGGATGATAACGTCTCAACACTGAATTATGGAAAACATCGTGAATACGCTGAAGCTCTGGTGGTGGCTCTAGCTGATAGGCAACTAGTCCATCTCGATGAATAATCTGATAAGGGCTAATGTAACGAGGACTCAGCTTGCCCTTTCGACCAAACCGAAGTACCTTCCCCCAAGGAGATACTTTCAAGAAAACCTCATCACCCACCTCAAACTCAAGATCACGACGTCTCAAATAGGTGAACGACACCTCAAACTCAAGATCACCCACCTCAAAAGCAGCCTTAAGCTGATCCTGAATCAATCTGACAGTCTGCTCAGCCTCGTGCAACACCTTCGGTCCCAACAATATGTGCTCATTCAACCCTGTCCAACCAATAGGTGAACGACACCTACGCCCATACAGAGCCTTATACGGTGCCATCTTGATACTGGCATGATAACTGTTATTATAAGAAAACTCTGCAAGCGGCAAGAAATCCTCCCAACTGCCTCTGAAATCAAGAATACAACCTCTCAACATATCCTCAAGAATCTGGATCACACGCTCAGACTGACCATCTGTTTGCAGATGATAAGATGTACTGAATTTCAATCGAGTACCCAAAGCAGAATGAAGAGACCCCTAGAATCATGCAGTGAACCTTGGATCTCTATCAGAAATAATAGATAATGGTACCCCGTGAAGTCGAACGATCTAAAAAATATAAAGCCAGGCTAACTTACTCAAAGAATAGTTAACTCAGACATGAATGAAATATGTGGACTTCGTCAGACGATCAACAATAACCCAGATGGAATCCTTCTTCGACAGAGTCAAAGGAAGTCCACTAACAAAGTCTATAGTCACGCGCTCCCACTTCCACTGAAGAATCTCAATATGTTGTAGTAACCTAGACGGACGTTGATGCTCTACTTTTGACTTTCTGACAAGTAAAGCACCTCGATACAAATCCGACGACGTCCCACTTGAGACCTTTCAACCAGTACCTTTCACGAAGATTCTTATACATCTTGTCACCACAAGGATGCAAAGAATAAGGAATGTCATAGGCCTCACGGATAATAACCTGTTCTAACCCAAATTTCCTCTGAATACTATACCGGCCACAAAAACATTATACTCCATCCTATTCAATAGAGAAATCTAGAGATGTACCCTCACGCACCTCTCTGATACAATGCATCAAAAATGGATCACTAGGCTATTCAACTCAAATATCAGAAATCAATGTAGGAATAACCCGAAGTTCTGCCATCAGACTGCCATCGTCGTACAAACTCATCCGAGCAAACAAAGCTCTCAGATTTGAATTGGGACTACGACTCAATGCATCAGCAACGACTTTAGTTTTACCTGGATGATACTCAATCTCACAATCATAATCCTTGAGCAGCTCTAACCAGCGACGTTGTCTCAGATTAAGCTCTTTCTGAGTGAGGATGTATTTCAGACTCTTATGGTCTGTATAGATATAACGCTTCTACTAGTAGAGATAGTGTCTTCGAATCTTAAGTGCAAAGATAAAAACAACAAGCTCTGGATCATGGATAGGATAGTTACACTCATGTTGTTTTAACTATCGAGACACATAAGCCACTACCTTCTCGTCCTACATGAAAACACACCCCAATCCGGTGTACGAAGCATCACTAAAAACTGTATAAGCCTTACCTGGCTCAGACTGAATCAAAACTAGTGCTTCAGTCAACACAAACTTAAGCTTCTCGAAACTAGACTGTTGAGCCTCAGTCAAAACGAAGGGAACATCCTTCCTCAGAAGCTTAGTCAACGGAGCTGGAATAGAAGAGAAACCCTCAACAAATCTCCAATAATAACCAACTAAATCCAAGAAGCTTTGAACCTCAGAAACATTCTTGGGCTGCTTCCAACTCATAATAGCGTCAACCTTCATCGGATCAACTTGAATACCCTGAGCAGAAACTATATGACCCAGAAACATAACCTCAGAAAGCCAGAACTCACACTTACTAAATTTGGCATATAGTTGTTTCTCCGCATAATCTATAATACAATCTGAAGATGTTCCTCATGCTCTTCCTCAGATCTAGAATATACCAATATATCATCAATAAATACCACAACAAACTGGTCATGATAGGGTTGAAACACCCTATTGATCATATCCATAAAAGCGGCAGGAGCGTTAGTCAACCCAAAAGGCATCACAAGGAACTCATAATGGCCATATCGTGTTCGGAAAACAATTTTGAACACATCAGAATCCTTAACCTTGAGTTGGTAATAACCAAATCTCAGGTCTATCTTAGAGAATATCGTAGCTCCCCGGAACTTGTAAAACAGATCATCAGTACGGGGAAGAGGATATTTGTTCTTGATCGTCAGCTTTTTCAACTTCCGATAATCAATACAAAGTCGAAGTGTCCCATCCTTCTTCTTAACAAACAGAACAAGAGCTCCCCAAGGAGAAACACTGGGTTGAATGAAACCTCGATCCAACAGTTCTTGCAACTGAATCTTCAACTCTTTACATTCCTTCGGTGCCATCCAATAAGGTTCCATAGACACAAGAGCCGTACCCAGATAAACCTCGATGCCAAACTCAACCTCATCCCGTTTTGGCGGTACCTCAGGTAATTTTTCCGGGAAAATGTTTGGAAAGTCTTTCACAACTCAAATATTATCTAATTCAGAATCAGACTGTCTCGGATCAAGGATATTTGCAAGATAAGTGATAGACCCTTTCCTGATCATTTATTCAGCTTTGAGAGTTGAGATGATGTTACATAGGAACCCTCTGTGCTCACCAATCAGAATCACCTAACGATCATCAGGAGTTCTCAGTGTAGCCCTTTTCTTTTCACAGTCTAAATTAACATGATGTGCAGACAACCAATCCAAACCTAGAATAAGATCGAACTCTCCAAAGGGTTACTCCATCAAATCAGTTGAAAAGATTACCCACCGGACTGTGTACAATAACAACACTAATGGTATCCTCAACAGAAATCTCAAGACCCCCAAACACAGAACTTGCAACATATGAATGAGTCAAACCATTATCTAGCAGAGCAAAATATGGAATAGAATGGATAGAGAATGTACCGACAAAAACATTTGGTTCATCACGGTCCTCCTGCCTCCTAGTAGAATAAACTAACCTCGGTTGTCTGGCCCTCAATCCTGCTGATCCTTCACTCGGAGCTGGTCTACCTCTACTAGCAGAGCCTGAAGTAACATATCTGACCTGACCTCTTCCCTTGGCGGGAGTCTGTATTGATGTCTTAGACTGATTAGTAGTAAAAGATTAGGGAGGTAAAATCGGACAATCTCTTAAACGATGCTCGAATGAACCAAATCTGAAACAAGCTCCAGTCTGCCTCCTACACTCGCCCGAATGCCACTTCTTGCAAAAAGGACATTGTGGCACCCCTCGAGTACTAGTCGAACCACCAGAACTAACAATCGGAATAGAAGAAGTCACTGATCTAGCTCTCGAATAACTCTGATAGTATGTCTCATCTCCGGCCCTCTTTCTAGACTGATTTCCCTGACTATGCTGAACTGGCACTGTCATTGGTTTCTTCATTCTATTAGATCCATGGAACTCAAGCTGTCTCAACTCGTCCTTATTACGCTTAGCTGTCCGAGCTTGTCAAGTTATATCATGTATTCCTGGTCCATATGTAAAGCAACACTGGCCTTTATCGTAGGACGTAATCCTTTCATAAACCAATCACACTTGTCTTTTTCTGTGGTCAATAACACTGGGACGTACTGAATCAATCTCATAAACTAGATCTCATAGTCATTAACAATCATGTCGTTCTGTCTCAGATTCATGAAATCATCTCTACACTTAGCTATATAATCAGCTCTGACATATCGATCACGAAAAACTTGTCTGAAATTATCCCAAGTAACAGTACTAGCTGGAGTAACAAGCTCCTCAGCCACCCACCAATTTTGGGCTTCACCTTGCAGTAGTGAAACGGCAGCCCTGAGTTTTCGGTCGGTAGGATAATCCATCTCAACAAATAATCGTTGAAGCTTCTTCAGCCAGTACTCTGCATCTGTTGGGTCTGTACCCATCTTTCCATCGAACATAGTCATCTCGGCAGCAAGAAACTCTGTGGATATGGGTCTTCGAACACTCTCAGACTGACGAAGGTATCTCTATAACTCTCTCTGAATAGTTAGAACATATGTGCCCACTGTCTCACTATCCCCTGAATCACGATGACCACTACCCTGAGCAGGCTAAACATGTGGGTCTCCTCCACCGTTTTGCTGAGCTCCAGTCTACTGAGCTCCTGTCTGTTGAGCTCCTGTATGATCCACATGTTGTTCCTCCTCATTCGCACCATGGACCTCATCTTGATTTTGTATCGAACCCTCTAGAGGTGGAATGTCACTATCTGCAGTAACAGTACGACCTCGTCCTCGTCCACGACCACAGCCATGACCTCGACCGGCCGCTACTCTAGAACTTTTCCTAGGTGACATAGTAGTATAACTACAAAAGAAAGAATCCTAAGATTAGATTCGGTACTTAGAGACCTTATTCAGAATATGTATACATATATTCATAATAGATCATAAATTTATCTGAAATTCCCGTTTTACCCTAAAAACATTTGAGAATGCATGCAAAAATTTATTTTCGATTTCAAATTGATTTAAATCACTCAGGCCGAGTGTTGAACCTGGCTCTGATACCACTAAATGTAACCCCCTAACCCGACCCGGAAGAACTGGGTCGAATATAAGGAGTCAACTCAAAGCTTCTCCCTCACACAAGTAACCAGATCCAAAACATAAATTCCAAAATAGATAATAATAATATCGCATATTACATACTGATAAAATATTTCTGAAAATATAAAATATTCAAAATGTGCATGCATAATAAAACAGAATAACCCCAAATAAAATATCCAGAATCTGAAATTATATACAATCTGATAAAACATATAATATATAAAAATCCATGTCGCATACTGGTAAAACGGGCAACGGAATCGGAATCAGGACGTCGAAAAACATAAAATAGCCCTTTTCTGAAAAAGTCAACGGTCAACGCTGACGTCAGCCGACTATTTATAAGATAGATCGGTTTGGTTCCGTCAACCTGGTTCAGTTTTCTGGACCAGTTCAGACCGGTTCAACATAAAATCCCTAATTCGAAAATTAGGGCACAACACCCCCCCCCCCCGATTCCTCACCGCCAGTGAACTCTCACATCAAAATCCGACGAATTTTCGAGACCCACATACACACACAACTTACACGAGTGAATGGAACAATTGAGACCCAACCAATTTGCAAAAAAAAAAATAAGACGACGGCAGCGTGAGGGATTTCCGAAGCAACCGAAAAGCTTACCGATGAGTTTCGGGCAAAGGGCGGCCGATGAGGGTTAGTTGACGAGTGGGTTATGGTCAGACAACAAACGGAAGATGAACGATGGTGTCGGACCGTCGAACGAATGGTGTTTGACCCTTGGCCAAACAGAAAATACAGAAAGGGGGTTTCTTTTCTTTTGCTCGCACAACACGTTGAAGGAGAGGGAAGAGAATGGCCAAAACCAGAGAAAATGGTTGAAAGGTTCTATTTATACCCCAAGAAAACGGTTAATTACAGAGCGTGCCATTATACTTTCTAGGGTTTATGAAACGACACTTAAGTTTTGCAATCGTTACAATTTTATCAGTGAAATTCCGAAAATTCCCAATTTAATCACTAAAATTTAATTAAGTTTTCAATTGAAATTCCTAATTATTAGGGTTTTTTATTTAGGGCAAAATTGGGGTGTTACACAAATAGTGTGAAAGATTTACACAACTTTCCATATTTAAATAATGAAATTTTAATCTCTATATGTAAACTATAAAACTATAAATCTTAAATTTTAAATTCTAAACCCACAATTCATAACTTCTAAAATTAATAAATTTATATAAATTAAATTTTATTCCATTTGTGTATTAAAATATATTTTTTTATAAATAGAAGCATTATAGGAAAGTGTGTTCAAAGAATTAGATACGAATTTAGATCCAAAAAGGATTCCAATCGCTAAATTAGTTAAAACTAAAAACTTTTGAGGTTGGCTTTTCATGTGATCTTCCTTTTATCCAAATCTTCCTTTTTATTTTTTTCATTTATCACTTCGGGATGCACAAATTCTCTTTAAGTTGTATTTTTTATGCATAACGTTAGAAAATGTTCTTAATATTTGACTGAAAATTATTTTAATTTTTAAGTACATTAATCTTTAATATTTTATCTTAAGTTAAAATAGTTAATCTCTGAATAAAAATTGATAGTTAATTAACGACAAATTACTTGACATGGTGTGGGAAATCTCCATGGCAATGCACACTGACATAACAATGACAAATAAACAAAGGTCCTGAATTGACATAATGACACACAAGTAAAACTAAAATTATATAAAATACAATTTAATTTTTTCTGATGACGTGTTATTCTGTCAGTCATATCAAGTTGTTTATCGTTAGTTGATTACAATTTTCATTCACGAAATGACCATTTTGACTCAAAATAAAACGTTGAGTGTTAAAAAGTTTTCATTCACGGAATGGCACTTTTTATAATCATATTTGATCGGTTTGTCGATAAATTAATTTGAAGCAAATATTATAATAATTTATTAAGGAGGCGATACTTCTAATTTAATTTGTTTTACTCGTAACATAAGAATTTGAATTCTATACATTATTTAAATTATCTAATATCTTCTTCCGCTAAAATAATTAATAGTTAGTCTTTTAAGTTATACATAAATAAATTTATTATATGTTCGAATTATTTTGAGTTTAACCAAAATTAATTGGTTTAGTTGCTAAGGATACTCATTCTGCTCCATCTTGTATAGGTTCGAATCTCGGAATGAGAATATAATATCTCTCTATTTAAACCATAAATTTGATTAAATTGTAATACCCTAATTCAATTTACAATATATAACATAAAAGTATAACATAGCTGCTTATCTATATCCTTTTTGCCGTTCCTAACCGACCAATCGAATTAGTGTAATAAAAAGCGAGAAGCTTATTGATAATTAAAAAGAATATTTATTTGGACCAATAGAAATTGGACCATCAATTCATCCAGTAAAATAATTCGTTCGGTTATTTTAAAATAGAATAAAAAAATTAGATTCGAATGTTATAAATTATATAAATTTAAAAAATGTTTTGTGATAAATTTTTATAATATTTAATTTAAATTAACCTGTCAAAAGATTTAAAATGATGACACTAACAAAAAGAAAACTCTTTTTTACATATAGCTTTTAATCGTTAAAGAACTCAATTCGAACAAAAATAATATAACTGGTTTGAATTTGAATCATGGTTTAACCCGTTTCATGAGTAAGCAAAAACTTGTTATTAGGGACAGAGTATATAATTAAGATAAATAGAGACAATGTACAATTAACCATTAAAAAGGGGATATCGTTCAAATGAATTGAAAAATAAGAGGTCAAATAAGTAAATATCCCTTATATTTTTTAGTAAAAATCCATATGACTCCGTCATTGTTTATCATACAATCCATGGGACGGAGGGATCGAGGGCATAAGTCTCTATTATGAAACTTAAATAACTCGATAAATTTTTATTTAATAATAATTTGACCCTTGTTTAAAATTTAAATTTATTTAGTTTATAAATAAACACTGACAAAATTAAAGAAGGGTAGATTCGTCCCCCCAATAGTGGAAGCATCGTGGTGTTGAGGAAGCCACGTGGGAAAGAAGAGATGTTTTGAAGAAGCAGTTTCCTTACCTTTTTCCTCCAGGTAAATTTTGAGGACGAAATTTTTTAAGAGAGGGAGAGTTGTAACACCCCAATTTTGGGCTTAGAAGTACAGGGTCTGAACCGGACCGGTCTGAGAAACGGTTCGAATATAAAAGGGAGTAATAGGGAACACCTAGTTTGGGATGCTTTAAAAATTTAGAAAAATATCTAAAAATCCTCATTTAATATATATAAGTGAATGGTGAAATCAATTTTACAAAATATTGTATGGAAATACTACATTTCGATGTAGTGACCAAATCGCAGTTTTTACAAAGTTTAGTAGTGACTGTTTTGTAAAGGATTGAAACTTTAAATCTTTAAGGAGCTAATTTTACAAAAATGTTTTCAACAGATTTTTACTTAATTTGGGTGATTTAATTAATGATTTAATTAAATAAAATAAATGTGATAAACTACCTTTGACTTTCATAACCACTTTTCTCTAATTTTCTCTCATTTCATTTTCTCTCAAAATCCTATCAACCAAACACTTTTTCTCCAGCAAAATTCACTTTGATTTTCTCTTCATTTGACTAGATTTCCATCACTCATTGATTCTTAATCAATCTTTCATCAAATCTATTTGTTTTCTACATTGAAATTTCATGGAAACTTGCCCAAATCAAGGAGAAATCATCTTTTAGAGGTAAGATTGTTCTTCTCCTCTAAATACTCAGTTCTTTACTGAAATTCCCAAGTTGTCAACCATTTATTAAAGGTTTATGAATGGTTTTAATGTTGGAAACAAGATTTTGGCTTAAAACTCAAAATTTTGGAAGAGATCTTGAAGATTTTTGTGGTAATTGATTGGGATCTGTTTTGAGATGGTTTTCTAATGTATTTTGGATGTTAAATGATGTTAGGAATGAGGTTTTATCAATCCAATCCTGAATAGGTTGTTTTTCCTAACTTTTTGCTTGTGAAAATGGTGGGTTTTGGGGTGATATTGGTGTTCTGTTAAAGCTGGGGGTGTAAGGACGAGTTTAGGATTGTTTTTGATGTTAATTAATGTTTAGAAATGTTTAGAAGTGATGGATCTTGGCTGGGTTATGTTTTGGAAGAGTTTGGAGGTGATTTCAGTTGTGTTTGATAGCGGAAATGTTGGGTTTAGGTAGAGCAGCGAGTTTAAGAGTGTTGGCTAAAGATTTCAATGCATGATGGTGCATTAATCCTCTGCTTTTAAGTGTCTAAAACAGGGGAGACATCTTCGGACACTTTTGGAGTTGATCCGGAAGCTTAATTGGCGTTTCGGCGAGCAAGCGAAAAGAAATTGGTGAGTGCGATTGGGTTAGAAGTCCATGAGGACAAAAATAAAAGATTTGGGGATTTAGGAGAGGTTTGAAGCACCTTCCTAAATCCGGAAGTAAGTATGGTTTGAATTGCTCTCTTTAAAGTAGTGTTTGACCCTAAAATGCTTTTACATGCTCATGGTTTGAGATTGATAAATTCCTACTGTTTTTGTGCATGATTCATGGCTAGAGATTATGCTTGTGGAGATGTCATGAGATGGCATGTTGCATTGATGTGATTTGAGCTTTTTGTTTGAAGCAAAGTATGATTCATGTTCTTAAATGTGATGAGAAAACCTTTGACTAATATTGCGTGAAAAACAGTAGGTGTGGTTATGTTTTAACACATTATATTGGCATAGATGTTGAGAAACTTACCGGATATAATTGCTCAATCAATAGGATGAGAGTGCACTATAAACTAAAAATTCGTACGTGCTCTTTGGTTAAGCCAAAGGGAGATATTCCGATGATGGGCATTCTATCGGGTAGGACTTGGTGAAATACCCAAGCTTTGTGGTGATTTGAGATTCCTCCATGTGAGTACGGTGATGAGAGAATCCACCGGAAGCCATGTTGCTAGACAAGTGAGTACGGTGATGCGAGATTCCACCGGAAGAGTCTAGTGTAGAAATGTGTCCGCATATCCGAGTATTAATGAGATGCTAAATGCCAATATAAATGATGAAATGGTTTTTGTTACACATGTACCTTTGATGAAATGATTTATGCTATGAGTTATGCATGTGAGATTTGTTTTAGAAATGCTTTGATGATACAAGCATGTGTATGGCCTTGCCATGAGTTTTGCATTGGTAAATGCATGAGATAGAATTGAGGTACATGTAGTTTCAATGAGAAGTTTCTTTGAAATGTTTTCAAGCATGTGTTAAAATGAGCATGTGGTTCAAAAGATTTTGTGTAAAGATTTTCAAAGTGTGCATTATTGTGTTGGTTTCCTTTAGAGCGTGCCTCACTAAGCATTTGTGCTTACGCTCTCTCTTTACCAATAATGTAGATAATTGAGGTGTTTTCGGGCATCAAGGAAGCTAAGTTCATCCAAGGAAGTCCAAGCTCATGTATGGTGAAGTTTTCATACACTTTAGTTTTGATAGATTGGCAATGGGAAACAAAGAATTGGATTTGGGAAATGTTTTAATCTCCTTTGGGTTGTGGCATGTTTGCTTTGGCTGGTTTGAATTGTAAATGGCCTTAATTGCTTGTTTTGAGGTTGGATTGCCTATTTGTGATTGGATATTAGGAAGCATGCCTCTAGACTAGTGAGATTTCATGTTTGATGCTATGAATGTGTTTAAGAGTTCTAGATATGTACCTTATATGTTTGCTGATTTGTTGGTATGATTAGAGAGTCTTTGGGATGTGTTTGAATGAGTTTATGAAGAAAAAAACAGCAATTGCTGCAGTTTCTGGGCAAACCGTATCGAAATACCCTCTAGTGTTTCGAAACGGGGGCCTGTAATGGCCTTCGTGTTTCGAAACGTTGGAGGCTGTTTCGAAATGATTTGGCTACTAGAATGCCATGTTTTCAGAACTGGTCTCGAAACACACCCACGTACGGAAAAAGTCAACACCGTTTCAATCCAGCGTTTCGATACGGCTGGTGGGTGTTTCGAAACGGGTGACCGTTGGGCACAGATTTGAATTGCTCTGATGTTTGCATGTTTTACACTTTAGTCCTAAATGTTGGGATTGCAATTTCTTGAGCTTGAGATTTCCAATTAAGATGAAATTTGGCAGAGAAGCATGTAACATAACTAATTTCATAATCGTAAACTTAAAATCAATGAAGACTTTCTAATTTACAGAAATTACATTTTGGTCCCTAAACTCGTGTAAAGTGCAATTGAGTCCCTATATGATATCTGTTTGCTGTGCCTTTCTCAATCGTATATCGTGAGTACTCACTTAGGGTTAACATGTATCTTGACAAGATTAAAAAGGAAAAAAAGGGTCGTAAATCAAGGTTGACTTTCAGGTTGCCTTTGGTTTTCCCCGTGTAATCTTCGTAGTTCGGGTCAATCGTCTAGGCCGGGCTAAGGGGGTTACATTGTGTTTCAGAGATAAAGTTGTAGTACTTGAAGATGTTGAGTTGAGACGTCTAATTCTGAGCGAAGCACATTCGAGTCCTTTTTCTATGCATTCCGGTAGTACTAAGATGTACCGTGATTTGAAGAATGATTATTTCTGGGTTGGTTTCAAGAAGGATGTAGCCGACTATGCGAGCAATTGTATGGATTGTCAGAGAGTGTAGGCATAACATCAGGTTCCTTCAGGTTTGTTACAGCCTTTGAAGATTCCAAAATGGAAATGGGAGAGGATCACTATGGACTTTGTGGTAATTGATTGGGCTCTGTTTTAAGATGGTTTTCTAATGTATTTTGGGTGTGAAATGATGTAAGGAATGAGGTTTTATCAATCCAATCCCGAATAGGTTGTTTTTCCTAAGTTTTAGCTTGTGAAAATGGTGGGTTTGCGGTGATATTGGTGTTCTGTTAAAGCTGTGGGTGTAAGGACGAGTTTAGGATTGTTTTTTATGTTAATTAATGTTTAGAAATGTTTAGAAGTGATGGATCTTGGTTGGGTTATGTTTTGGAAGAGTTTGGAGGAGATTTCGGTTGTGTTTGATAGCCGAAATGTTGGGTTTAGGTAGAGCATCGAGTTTATGAGTGTTGGATGAAGATTTCAATGCATGATGATGCATTAATCCTCTGCTTTTATGTGTCTAAAACATGGGAGACATCTTCAGACACTTTTGGAGTTGATCCGGAAGCTTAATTGGTGTTTCGGCGAGCAAGCGAAAAGAAATTGGTGAGTGCGATTGGGTTAGAAGTCCATGAGGACAAAAATAAAAGGTTTGGGGATTTAGGAGAGGTTTGAAACACCTTCCTAAATCCGGAAGTAACTACGGATTGAATTGCTCTCTTTAAAGTGATGTTTGCCCCTAAAATGCTTTTACATACTCATGGTTTGAGATTGATAAATTCCTATTGTTTTTGTGCATGATTCATGGCTTGAGATTATGCTTGTAGAGATGTCATGAGATGTCATGTTGCATTGAAGAGATTTGTGCTTTTTGTTTGAAGCAAAGTATGATTCATGTTATGAAATGTGATGAGAAAACCTTTGAGTAATATTGCATGAAAAATAGTAGGCGTGGTGATGTTTTAACACATTATATCGGCATAGATGTTGAGAAACTTACCAGATATAATTGATCGATCAATAGGGTGAGAGTGCACTATAAACTAAAAATTCGTACGTGCTCTTGGGTTAAGCCAAAGGGAGATATTCCGACGATGGGCATTCCATCGGGTAGGACTTAGTGAAATACCCAAGCTTTGTGGCGATGAGAGATACCACCGGAAGCCATGTTGCTAGACAAGTGAGTACGGTGATGCGAGATTCCACCAGAAGAGTCTAGTGTAGAAATGTGTCCGCATATCCGAGTATTAATGAGATGCTAAATGCCAATATAAATTATGAAATGGTTTTTGTTACACATGTACCTTTGATGAAATGATTTATGCTATGAGTTATGCATATGAGATTTGTTTTAGAAATGCTTTGATGATACAAGCATGTGTATGGCCTTGCCATGAGTTTTGCATTGGTAAATGCATGAGATAGAATTGAGGTACATGTAGTTTCAATGAGAAGTTTCTTTGAAATGTTTTCAAGCATGTGTTAAAATGAGCATGTTGTTCAAAAGCTTTTGTGTAAAGATTTTCAAAGTCTGCATTATTGTGTTGGTTTCCTTTAGAGCATGCCTCATTAAGCATTTGTGCTTACGCTCTCTCTTTACCAATAATGCAGATAATTGAGGTGTTTTCGAGCATCAAGGAAGCTAAGTTCATCCAAGGAAGTCCAAGCTCGTGTATGGTGAAGTTTTCATACACTTTAGTTTTGATAGATTGGCAATGGGAAACCAAGAATTGTATTTGGGAGATGTGTTAAACTCCCTTGGGTTGTGGCATGTTTGCTTTGGCTGGTTTGAATTGTAAATGGCCTTAATTTCTTGTTTTGAGGTTGGGTTGCCTATTTGTGATTTGATATTAGGAAGCATGCCTCTAGACTATTGAGATTTCATGTTTGATGCTATGAATGTGTTTAAGAGTTCTAGATATGTACCTTATATGTTTGTTGATTTGTTGGTATGAGTAGAGAGTCTTTGGGATGTGATTGAATGAGTTTATAAAGGAAAAACCAGCAATTGCTGCAGTTTCTGGGCAAACCGTATCGAAACACCCTCTAGTGTTTCGAAACGGGGGCTTGTAATGGCCTTCGTGTTTCGAAACGTTGGAGGCTGTTTTGAAATGATTTGGCTACTGCAATGCCATGTTTCGGAACTGGTCTCGAAACACACCCGTGTATCGAAACAATCAACGTCGTTTCAATCCAGCGTTTCAATACAGCAGTTGGGTGTTTTTAAACGGGTGACCGTTGGACACAGAATTGAATTGCTCTGATGTTTGTATGTTTTACACTTTAGTCCTAAATGTTGGGATTGCAATTGCTTGAGCTTGAGATGTCCAATTAAGATGAAATTTGGAAGAAAATCATGTAACATGACTATTTTCATAATCATAAACTTAAAATCAATGAAGACCTTCTAATTTACAAAAATTACATTTTGGTCCCTAAACCCATGTAAAGTGCAATTGAGTCCCTATATGATATCCGTTTGTTGTGCCTTTCTCAATCGTATCTCGTGAGTACTCACTTAGGGTTAACATGTATCTAGACAAGATTAAAAAGGAAAAAAGGGTCGTGAATCAAGGTTGACTTTCGGGTTGACTTTGGTTTTCCCCGTGTAATCTTCGTAGTTCGGGTTAATCGTCTAGGCCGGGCTAAGAGGGTTACATTATGTTTCAGAGATAAAGTTGTAGTACCTGAAGATTTGAGTTAAGACGTCTGATTCTGAGTGAAGCACATTCGAGTCCTTTTTCTATGCATCTGTGTAGTACTAAGATGTACCGTGATTTGTAGAATGATTATTTCTTGGTTGGTTTGAAGAAGGATGTAGCCGAGTATGTGAGCCGTTGTATGGTTTGTCAGAGAGTGAAGGCAGAATATCAGGTTCCTTCAGGTTTGTTACAGCCTTTGAAGATTCCGGAATGGAAATGGGAGAGGATCACTATGGACTTTGTGTCGGGGTTACCGTTGTCTCCTTCGAAGAAGAATTTTGTTTGGGTGATAGTTGATAGGTTCACTATGTGTGCTCACTTCTTAGCAATGAACACTACAGATTCTTTAGACAAGTTGGCGAATTTGTACATTCGCTAGATTGTGAGACTTCATGGAGTTTCGAAGTCTATTGTATCAGACATAGATACGAGATTCACTTCGAGGTTCTAGAGTTGTTTGCATAGTGCCCTAGGTAGCCGTTTGCATTTCAGTACTTCTTATAATCCGCAGACATATGGACAGTCAGAGCGAGTGATATGGATATTAGAGGATATGCTTCGTTGTTGTGTGATTGACTTCCAGGGTTCTTGGGAGAAGCATTTGCCCTTTATTTGAGTTTGCTTACAACAACAGTTACAAGGCTAATATACAAATGGCTTCTTATGAGGATTTGTATGGTAGACGATGTAGGACACGGATCTATTGGGCTGAAATGGGTCAGAGATTGTTACCTATGCCGGATTTGCTTAAGGGGACTATCGACAATGTGAAGTTGATTTGCGACCGTTTGAAAGCAGCTTCCGATCGTTTGAAATCTTATGCAGATTTGAAGAGAAAAGAGATTGAGTTCTCAGTGGGTGAGAAAGTGTTTCTAAAAGTATCTTCGTGGAAGAAGGTAATGCGATTTGGCCGGAAAGGCAAGTTGAGTCCGAGGTTTATTGGTCCGTTTGAGATACTTGAGCGAATTGGGCCTGTAGCTTACCGTTTGAGATTGCCTTCTGAGTTAGAGAAGATCCATGATGTGTTTCATGTGTCGATTCTTAGGAGATATAGATCAGATTCATCTCATGTTATGCCTGTTGAGGAGATAGAGTTGAATCCGAATTTGTCTTATAAAGATTAACCTATTGAGATACTTGCTTCTGATAGCAAGGTGTTGCGTGGCAAGACCATAGAGTTGGTCAAGGTGTTGTGGAGACATAGAGGTGTGGAAGAGGCCACGTGGGAGAGGAAAGCTGATATGCTTGAGCAGTTTCCGTACTTGTTTCCGTCGGGTAATTTTAGGGATGAAATTTCTTAAGTGGGGGAGAGTTGTAACACCCGGGTTTGGGGGTCGGGTGAATATAATATTAAAATAATATTTCGAGTTTTTGTTTTATAATTAAAATAATAAAATATTTTATGGGCTTTGTGTTTGCAAAATAATTAAAGTCTCTGTTGGGCCTATCTTCTAAGTCCAAATTCCGTGGACTTTAGGAGATGGGAGTTTTTCGCCATTTCATTAATTGCATAATGGTAAAGAGGATTTCTTTGATAAATTAAAGCAAAAACAAAAGAAGAAGACATGTGCCCATCTTCTTCCTCACTCTCATTTCATACTCAACGACCAAAAGAGCTCTCTTCTCCATTTTTACTATTTCATTACATCCTTTGCTCCTTGTTGGTGATTGTCCAAAAGGTAATTGCATTTTTGACTTGGCCTTATCTTCCTCTTCATTTTTATACCATTAATTTTCATTAAAACCATGTATTTTTATATTTTGGGTTTTCAAAGAATTTGTCAAAGATTGAAGCTTTATGAATTTCTAACAAAGCTTTTGATTATTTATTGTTAGATAAGTTGTTTACAACCCATAAGGTCCAACATATGTGAATTTTAAAGAGTTTTACAATGATTCTCGGATTTGGGTTTTAGAAGGGTTTTTGAAGGGTTTAAAGCTTGGTTTTGGGTTGTTTGATGTTGAAAATTAAGGGTTGTTGTTAGTGTAATAGTTAGGTGTTGTTTTCGAAGCATTTAAGTGTGTTAAAAAGGTTGAACTCATGAGTTTTGGACTGAATTTCATGGCTGCTCGGGTTTGAAGTTTTGGGGTTGTTCTTAGCTTGAAACTCTTGTGTTTTATGCTTGTTTTGTGTTCCGGGTTTGCTACATTGATGTGTGATCTGATTTGAGGTTGTTTTGATTGTGTTGAGTTGATTAGAAGCAAGAAATTGTGTTTGTGAAGCATCGAGAACAAATCTGGAATCGTTGGAAGCTTGACCGGCTAGTGTGTTGAGCTTGGAATAGTCGGTGAGTGGTTAAATGTTTTTAAATTGTTTTCGAGTATTGGTTCTAGCATGTGGACTAGGTCGGGCTTGGTAGACCCACCTAGAGTTGGGATTATAGTGGTAGCCTAATCCCAAGCTTTAGTTAGAGACTTTGGTTGATCTCTAATTGTTGTCTATGCCTCATGTTTAATTGTGTTTATGGTGGATATGTATATTGTGTTATACATGTATGTTGACGCATGGTTTTGATGCATTGTGATATGCATGTGAATTGTGCATGATGGTGATCATGGTGAGTACGTGCTAAGCACGGAAGTTGTTATGAAATGATGTTGTGAATTGTGTTTAGTATTGGCACTAGTATGCTTGGGTACAATGATCGATCATTAGGATGTTTAGTGTGCACACATGAGTCAAATGCGCGCGTGGTCTTGGTGATGGTAGTCATCATGATGGAGTACGGGTTCGCCCAGAATACCTTCATATATATATGTTAGTCGGTGATGAGTGTAATCCCATCGACGGGGCGTGAGGACGAGTGGAATCCCCTCCACCTGAACGATTATGAGTGTAATCCCACCGTAATGTAATGGTTGTTGTTGGATGTGAGTTCCAATGGTTATCCGCGTATTCGATTCATAGCTAGGTGCAAATATGATTTAAGATGTGCTGCGAATATGGATTAATATATGTGTTTACATATGATGTGTATATGGACTTGTTGAGCATGACATAATATTGAATATATGTTCATGCATCATGTGTATTTTGGCTCATGTGGATCGAAGGTAAGAACATGCATTTTACATTGGTTGTGCTCGTGCTTGGACCCTGTATTGTCGAGGTTTGTTTTAATGAGCTTATCCTCACTAAGCTTTATGCTTACTCTCTCTTTTGTTCGACAATGCAGATCCGTAGTTCGTGGGTTGCTAGTGCAAGAAGGGGGCCTCCAAGTGTGCTTTGTGGTGCTATCTTAGCTTTCAAGTATGGACATTTAAGTTTTAAGGTGTAATAGTCAAGCAATGGGATATGTATTTCTTGCTTTGAGCTTTTGAAGTATGTTGGTGTTGGTTTGTTTAGGAGCACGTTTAGACTCATTTATGATGTTGTTGAACTTGTGCCTTTGTGGATGCCTAAGTGTATGTTTGTTGAAGCATGAATCTTAAATGTTATGTATGAAGCATGTGTTGAATGATGTTGATTCCTTTAATGTATGGCTTCTTTATGTTTGTTGTGTTAAGCATGCTTGTAGATGCTTGGTTTGCCTTAGAGTTGTTGTATGTGTGTTGTGGGAGGTTTTAGTGGAGTTTTGGGACAACCTTGAGCCATAAACGAGCTAAAACCAATCTGCAGATAGAGGGCGTTTCGAAACGGTTGGTCCCGTCTCGGTACGGTCCCTTTGTTTTTGGCCAGGCGTTTCGGTACGCTATGTGCTGTTTCGATACGATTTTGCTACTGGAAATCTGAGAATTTGACGATAAAATGAAGTATCGAAACGAGCTTTAGTGTTTTGGAATGGCCTTCGTATCGTTGACCACGAAAAGTTGACCCTATGGGCGTTCCGATACGGCCTGCTGTTTAAGTTTAAAATGGGTTGTTTTAATTGGACGGTTTTGTTGTTTACCTCATTGTTTCTCCCGTTGTTGCTTTTCTCACATAGGACTTAATATTACATCTAGGGAAGATAATATAAATGAAAAAGTTTTCTCGGGTTGTTAACCGAAGTAGAGCCTTAACGGGTTTCGCCTCGGTTATCCCCGTGTAGCCCGCTTGGACCGGTAAAGCGTCCGGACCGGGACGAGGGGGTTACAGGCAAACGGGCATAGAAAAATCCTCCCCCCTCTCACAACACCAAGCACACAAACCTTGCTGCTCATCCAACATGATGCCACGAAGCTTCAAAAAATCAAAGGTTGCTAAACGTCGCAGCCATGTGAACCACAAAAACGCCTGAACCTTCGAAGGTACGAGGACTTTCCACGCAAAACACTCATTGAAATCGCTCCCTCTCACCTTGTCCAACATACGCAGACCCGATAGAGCCTTCACTAAAAAGGTCCCGTGCGTATCAGGTGTCTAGACTAACATATCAACTGCTCCATGCCGTAACCTCACATGTCCCAAGAGCGAGATGAGCTCCCGAAGTTGTCGAAGCTCAAACGAACGCAAGCCTCGATGAAAGAAACTCTCCAAGCGGTTATGCTGAAAGCTACCACCATCAAAAAGGCCAGCGACCAAAGCCAAACGATTCACCACTATCGAAAATAACCGTGGGAATGTATCCTTCAACGGTTTCTCAACACACCACACATCATACCAAAATAAAACTCACGAACAATCACCAACCTTCCAAACAAAACTAGTCTCACCCATGAACTTTTGCACACTATCCGAGCTTAAAGTTTTGACAATCTGCTTCCAAATAACTAACATCGAACCCCTGTAGGCAGAGTTAAATCGCCACCACTGGGCTGCATCGCCATATTTTGCCACGATGATGGCCCTCCACAAAGACGATTTATTTCCAATAACGCTTTATTTCCAACCTCCAAATCCGCAACCCCCAACCCACCAAAATGACGTGGCTGACAAACCATACTCCAGCTTACTCGACACATTTTCCGTTGTAAACTCACCCCACTCCACATAAAAGCACGCCTCACTTTATCTATTGATGCGATAACACCCTTCGGCACCCGAAACAAACCCTTATAATAAACAGGAAGTGACGAATGAACAGAGTTTACCAGTGTGACGCGATCAGCAAAAGATAAAGATATCCGTTTCCAACCAGCGAGCTTTCATCGAACCAAGGCTATAACTGGTTCCCATACAACAATGTTGTGAGGATTTACCCCCAACGGCAGCCCAAAATAAACAAAAGGCAATTCAATCTTCCGACAACACAAGACAACCGCCATTGAATCAAACAGCCCCTCATCCGCGCCAATAGTATAAAGAGAGGACTTATTGAAGTTAATTTTCAAACCATAACAAACTTGAAAGCAACACAGTAACCCGCGGATAGTCGTAGCGCTCTCAACGGAGGCTTCAAAGAATAGAATGGTGTCGTCAGTAAATTGAGGATGCGATAGCGACACCGCCAAGCCAACGAAACCCCATGTATGAGCCCGAACTCTTCCGCTTGAACGAACATCCTATGCAGTGCTTCCGCCACAATAACGAACAACAAAGGCGACAATGGGCAGCCTTGCCGCAGACCACACCCCATTCCAAATTCTTTAGTGGCGCAAATGTTTAACAAAACTGAAAACCCGGTTGTGCTTATACACTCAGTAATCCAACGACGCCAAGAATTACTGAACCGCATCGAACATAAAATGTGCTCTAAAAATTCCCATTGAACGTAGTCGTAAGCTTTCGCGAAGACCAATTTCAGGATACATCTGCCCAACGAACTCTGTTGCATGGAATGTATTGTCTCATTTGCCAAAAGAATATCATCCACAATTTGACACCCACGCACAAAAGCCGATTGGTGATCACTAATTAGTCCTCCCAACACCAACTGCAGCCTTCTAGCCAGAATTTTGGCAAGAATCTTATACATCGAATTAAGCAAGTTGATTGGTCGAAAATCACTCAAGAGGACCTGTGAATCAACCTTAGGCAAAAGAACAAGGAATGTATTGTTCGCACCCACAGGTAACTTGTCGGATGCAAAATAATAATCTAAAAACCGCCCAACATCATAACAAACTACCTACCAACACTTCTTAAAAAATTCCATATTGTAGCCGTCCGGCCCCGGTGACTTCGAACACTCACACCCACGAAAAACCGCCCACGCATCATCGAGAGTGAAAGGCGCCACTAATCCCCTATTTTCAGCTTCACTAACCCTATTAAAATTCCCCTCAAAGCTCCAAACACAAGACCTTTCATCCGCAGAAACCGACCAATCGAATCAGTGTAATAAAAAACGAGAAGCTTGTTGACAATTAAAAAGAATATTTTTTTGGATCATTAGAAATTGGACCATCAATTGATCTAGTAAAATGATTCGTTCGGTTATTTTAATATAGAATCAAAAAAATTAGATTCTAATGCTATAAATTATATAAATTTAAAAATTGTTTCGTGATAATTTTTTATAATATTTAATTTAAATTAACCGGTCAAAAGATTTAAAATGATGACATTAACCAAAAGAAAAACTCTTATTTACATATAGCTTTTAATCGTTCAAGAACTCAATTCGAACAAAAATAGTATAACTGGTTTGAATTTGAATCATGGTTCAACCAGTTTCATGAGTAAGCAAAAACTTGTTATTAGGGACGGAGTAAATAATTAAGATAAATAGAGACAATGTACAATTAACCATTAAAAAAAGGATATAGTTCAAATGAATTGAAAAATAAGAGGTCAAATAAGTAAATATCCCTTATATTTTTTGTAGTAAAAATCCATATGACTCTGTTATTGTTTATCATACAATTTAATAATAATTTGACCCTAGTTTAAAATTTAAAGTTATTTAGTTATAAATAAACACTGACAAAATTAAAGAAGGCCGGTAGATTCGTGTCCCCAATAGTTTTATTCTAATAGAAATTTAAGTTCAACTAAAACTTAAAAAAGGGATTTTTAAGTTTTATAAGGGCTTTATAAGGGTTTTAAAACTTAAAAAGCCCTTATATTTTAAAATTTTAGTCCTTTTTCAAGTCCATATTACCCAATTCTCTCTTTTTGGCCGCTATCAAATTATCATAGTACCGCAACACCAATCAGCAACGCGATTCACTGCCTCTGGTTTGCACTTGGAGACTACGAAACCTTGTGTATTAACGCTTGCAATCATCTTTTAAATGAGAAGTGAAAATGGATTGGATTTGATGTGTGCACACCATGTGTTTGTGAATATTTCTTAATAAAACTGTGTGCACAATTGAAGTTTCAAGTAAGAATTAGAGGCGTGCACGCAACCTTAATAGTGAGGAAAATGAGCTTGGGAAATCAGATTCAAAGAGTTTGGACGGTTTTTGTATCAAACTTACCGGGGCAACTACACTGGCAAGGCGTTTGGAAAGTTTTCGACAGACATGGAGTGGTTGTGGATGTGTTTGTACCAAGAAAGAGAGCGAGAGATGGAACCGGATTCAAAATTGTACGTTTGGGGTCAAAGTAGGATACGGATCGAATCATTGAGCGTTTTCACGGATTTCGGCTTTATGGATACAAATTAAAGGTAATGATGGCGCAAAGGGAGACTAGGGATACATTTTGGAGAAGAAAACATGATAACATTGATTCAAGGACGAACAAGGAGATCCAGAAACAGTGGGATGATCATGATCATACGAACAATTCCAAAAGGAATCTAGTGAGGCGGCGTAACAAGGATGAGGACGGTGATGATCAGATCACATTGAAAGAGTAATCTAGAGTGGAAGAGAAACACAAATGCGTGGATGGGGTTTTTAATATCGATAAATGGGAAATTTTATAGAATTGCACTTTGGGTTTGTAGAACTAGTGTTTTGATATAATAATTGAAAAATGTTTTGGACTAATTTGAAAAGAATTTAAAACTTGGTTTTAAGTCCAAACAACTTGAAATTATGTTTGAGATATTTTAGAGGGTTTTTGGCAATGTTTTTACTATTTTTAAAGAGCCAAACTTGACTTCTCAAGCTACACGTATCGATACGGTTGTACCCGTACCGATACCTTTTTACCCAAGTTTGGTCACTACCAAAACCCGTATCGAAACAGGCTTGGCCGTTTCGATATGGATCGGGATCATTTCAATACGCTTGGTAAGAGTACCGATCCTTTTTCAACCACCCCAACGGCTATTTTCCCAGCGGTCATTTAAATGTGAAACTGTACCGATACGCCCTCAAGCGTATCGATACGCCCAGGCTGGCAAGAGCCCAACAACTAGTTTCTCATGAAGGCCGTACCGAAACGGGTCCAAGCGTATCGATACAGATAGCTGCAGAACAGCATTAATGAAGGGAAATAAAGTCCTCAACGGCTCCAAATCATCCCCAACGCCTAGAAACGACTATAAACTCATCAAGGAGTATAAAAGGGACCTCCAAGCATCTTGTAATGGTTAATGCTTCAATTGTTACAACATTATGATGTCAAAATTTGTCTAGAGCATTAATTGTTCATTTCTTGCTTAGACAACACTTGTGAGCTTACATTGTTAAATTTGCTCAAGTGTTTAGGTTTTGGGTGAGAGCTTAGAATTGAAAACAAACACCTTTTAGAGGGATTTCTAGTTTGCTAAGTCTTTCTTTGTAAAGAGAGTGTTCTTTCAAGCTTTGAGGGTTGTAACGGTTTCCTCCTAATCCGAGAAAAGGGGACGAAATTGTTAGTGAATTTGTTTGGAAATCCTTAGTGGGGAGCTAAGTAGTGGATGTAGACCTTGGATAGAAGGTTGAACCACTATAAATCCTTGTGTCAAATTGCCTAATTTTCACTCCCACTAAAACTCCCAATTATCCATCTTCTCCACACTTGGTGAGCCACATCGTTTGAACGAATCAAGCTCCTCACAACTCAACAAGGTTTTTGCCGTCAACCCAGCCAAATAGCGAATCTTGCAAATGAGATTACAAAGGCGAAATTGACAGGTTTTACGTTGATGCGAGTTGCGGGCTCTCTTGTATTATTCATGTATGAAGATAAAGAATCAAGGAAGAGAAATTTGGAGACTAGGCGTCTAGAAAATGGTTTGAAAATTTAATTGAATGGTCGCCTACATCCTTTTTACCGAATTAAAAGGTATGGCTTTCAGTAAGTTGAATTCCTATTCATGGATGGTCTGAAGAAACATTTCAAAATATTGCAGCGATTTGGGGCGAACTCGTATGGATTGACATTGAGACTTTGGCGCCTTTGACGTTTGAATGATATTGATTTCAGATCGAAACCGACTGGATTTCACGCATAGATGAAGTAATAGACTTGCGCATTAACGATAAGGTCTTCACAATTTGCGTTACAGAAATTGAGGAAGCGATTGGCCCTAAGTGTGATTGTAGTTGTGAGGTGGCGAACTGCTCGGAAGATACATTGAGTACTGAGGATTTGAACATGGATATGTCCAGCCCTGTTAAGGTGTCTATAAGTGGGAGGTCAGCAAATGATACAGTGGTACCCGATACTTTCTCTTATTCGGCTCTGGGATCGAGCGAAATTGATCGTATGTGGGATGAGAACAAGAGGGAGGATTGGCGTGTCATGAGCACGTACATTTGGATAGCGGATGAAGATGTAAGCTTTGTCCATCGTGAAAGGGAAAGTCAGCAAATTCTGGATGTTTTTCCGAGTGATGCTGTGATGGATGTTTTTCCAAACAATGTGAGAGTACCGTGTGATGAACTAGTTGCCGAAGAACTAGTAGCTGATGAATTGAGCCCACGTGTTGATGGGTCAAGGGTAGAAATTTCTAGGGCTAATAAGGCTCAAACAATTGAATACAATGGAGAGTTTAGAAGGTTACGACAGGTTTCAGAAATGGAACTGAGTTTTTTATCGCCTCGTGAGCGAGGTGAGGCTAAAGCGAAGCTGGTAAAAAAGGGCAGAGGTCGTCCGAAGAAAAACCAAAAACCATCAGAGGTAATTTCTAATGCCTTTTTGTCAGATTCGGACTTCAATAAACGAAAACGGATTATTTTAAGAGAAGCGGAGGAAACATTGAAATTGTGTAAACTGATTGGGGTGAAAACAATTGGAAACGAACAAGAAATTGTAAAGGATATCGTGCGTATGATTGAAGCGCAAGAACGACAATAATTGAAAAGAGCGTTGAGTTTGTGGTCGTGGAATGTGAGTAGGATTGGTTCAGCGTTGAAGCGTAATTCGGTTCAACACTTTTTGAGACAACAAAGGTGTGCGATGATCATTTTTTATGTGACTAAATTAAAGACATCAAGTGATGGTATGGTGAATAAGATATGGTTTACTAATGATTTTGTTCAAGTGTTTACACCTTCTTCGGATGTTTTTGACATCCGAGAGAGGAGACGGATTTGCTCAGTTCTTGGATGTCTGTTTTTGTGGTATAGTAGGAGTATACATACCGTGTGTGGGAGGGGATCAAGCGAGTTTGTTAGGCGATATGTGATGTGGTAATATACAAGGAGGCATGGTAGAATTATTCATTGGCTGTGGTGCGTGATTTCCTTTGTGTCGATAGAGTGGCATGGTGTGGTTTGTTAAAACTGTGAGGATCGATTAGTATAGAAACACACAACATCGGACCATTTTTTTGTTGGTGCTTGACGACATCTTTTGGCCTGGAAATTGCATCTAAGGGGGATTATTGTTGAGCTTATGTATTCATGTTTTTATCGAGAATCAAATTGCTTGGATGACTTTTTGGCGAGGGGTGGTGTTGATCGAACATCTTGGTTTTGCATACTAGCGTGAATGTTTTGTGTTTTGGTTTCTTGCGTTAGTTTTTTCGTGTTTGTTCGGTTGTTTTTAGCGTTTGTTCTTTATCTCATACTCCTCGGTACTCTTTTCCTCCATTTAGGTGTAGGGAGGTTTTTAATGAGGCCATGGAGTGTGATGACACTGTATGATACTGATTAATAAAATCATACTCTTTTGTCGATCAAAAAAAATTAATTTAGTAATTTGACCCTCTCAATGTTCGATCGTGAAATCAATTTCATATTCAATTTGATTCTTAAACTTCTTTGTCCGATTCAATAATTCTTAAACTCAACTTTTAGATAAAAACAAGTACAAAAACGTGATGTTTTGTTCAAATCAGAAGTCAAATTTAGATAATAATTTAAATCGAACAGTCATGTTAAGAGAAAATTAAGGTACCAAAATATATATTAACCCAAATAAAAAGTTTGGGTCAATTTAAAAAGTCTTAAGGAATCAAGCCTTTGTTTTTTTTTTATTCCGAGATTGAAATCAAACATTAGACGCGACATAAACTATACCATAAGAACTAAAAATCTATTTTCATTAATTTCAATTGTCATTTAGATTATTCTACTTGCCAGAATTTTATTTCTATATTACACAATCATAGTATTCTTCTATAAATCGACTTTCAAAACTACGAGACAACGTCGTACTCTGTTTCTGACATGAAAGCTGCTGCAAAAGTGGAAGTTGGCTAGTTCAGCATGTGGTCGAGGACTATGTCATTGTCGAGTTTAGTTCTTTTGACGAATCAGCCTTTGATTCTTGGCCTTGATTCGGTGTAGGCCTTCTGGATGCGTATCAGATTGTTTTCTCAAATTTTCGGTTCCTCCTATTCTCTTTGTACCTTAAAACTCGAGTCTCGCGGTCGGTTCTGCCGACTTGGGAAGCTTGGTTGGTGGTCGGAGTTGACGAGATGGGTACGTTTGGATCGGCCATGGTTGGAACTATTCCCAATTCAAGTGATGAATATGAAACCTGAAAGTTGTATATAATTTGGTCAGATTGTGATTTTAATACCTCTGTTATAATTACTTTTGAAATTTAATCCTACACTTTAATTTGTATCAGTACATTTCAAAGAGAATGGAAGTAAAGAATTTAAGCCTCTACTAACTAGTGATGTGAATGACACGGAGATTCGACCGATCAAATTTTATGAGTCGGGATTTAAAAAAGTAGATTTAGGTTGGGTTGGGTAGGATTTAAATTTAGATTAAAAATATTTAATTTGACCTAACATGAGATAATTATGTAATTCACACATATATTTTGGGATAAAATTACGAGCCAAGTTTTTTCGCGTCGAGTCAACTCGAGTTTTGCTCACCCCTACTTATGGGCAAGTAAAAACTTTTCATACAATCCTAATCATGCCCAAATATAAATATATGATTATAAAATGATTAAAATACTGAAATTTCATACACAACATCAACATGATATAAATATAATATGCAAGTTAATAAGTATGCAAATATATAAAATTTTATTATAAACGTATTTAAATTTATGTAAATATAAAACATATTAAATATGATTATGACATAAATATAGGAATCTAAACTGAATATAAGCAACAAGAATTCATCTCAATCCTAAAAGTTAAAATCCAATCAAATGGTATCCATATGAACAAACTTTGAATATTCTGGCAAAACAAAAGGTTGGTAATATCTATATATACATATACATGCAACCCATTCTATGCAAACTATCAAACCCTAATTTGAACTTTCAAATGGCTAATTTCAATGTTTTCTTGAAGCTTTCCTTGCATGTTTTGTTTTTGGTTTCGAGTTTTGCAACTCATTCACTTCATTCGTTTTCGGTTCCTGAACAAGCATTTGAAGATGAAATAAAAGTACGTCCGTCATTTTACGAATTCGACTCTTTTCGTCGTCGATATTCACCTCAATTGACAACAATAGTGTCTGGTATATCTGCAACTGTTACGAAATCGACCAAAAGACAAGAAATATGTGAGACCGATCATGAATCCATGCAATTAAAAGGAGGTGGAAAACGTACATTGATAGATGAAGGCAAGAAAGCCATTAAAGCTAGCATGAAAAGGAATGTCGAAAATCCTTTGGAGTCAAAGAGAAAAAGTACAGGTGGTCCTGATCCTATACATCACTGATGATCTCACATCTTATAACAACAGTTGATCACAATAGAAATAAACGTAGTTTGTATTAGATGAATGTATGCTGAACTTTATTAGTACTACGGATTAGACATTGAACAATATATACATGTATACGTATGTATCTGATATGAATGAAACATTTTATATAACATATTTCCTAAATTTTAGCTATAATATTCCATCTTACACCGTTTGCACCAAAATACCCTCTCTTTAAATTTCACACTCTCTTTTAGAAATAAAATTTTGAAATTCGATTTAATAAAATTTAAGGAGAGACACATAATTTTATGTCAATGGTGTAAATTTTGTATGAAATCCTCAACATTTAAACTTGCAAGTTTATTACTCGCTAATCGAAATAATTTGGGGAACAAATTCTTCAAGGTATCCTTATAAAAATTACAAAAGATGAAAATTGTTAGAAAATAAATAAAAAATATTAAAAAAATATTATTTGTATCGGTTGTTTAATTTGATAACAAATTAAAAACTTAAAACTAAAAAGAGATTAAAATAAAATTTAAGGCCTAATATAACGTAAAAAAGATAATATGAATATGAATACCAAACTTAAACAAATGTTACAAGAGTAATATTTTTTATACACAAACAGTGTGAAAGATTTACACAACTTTTCATATTTAAATAATGAAATTTTAATATCTATATGTAAACTATAAAACTATAAATTTTAAATTTTAAATTCTAAACCCACAATTCATAACGTCTAAAATTAATAAATTTATATAAATTAAATTTTATTCCATTTGGGTATTAAAATATTTTTTTATAAATTGGAGCATTATAGGAAAGTGTGTTCAAAGAATTAGATACGAATTTGGATCCAAAAAGGATTCCAATCGTTAAATTCGTTAAAACAAAAAACTTTTAAGGTTGGCTTTTGATGTGATCGTCCTTTTATCCAAATCTTCTTTTTTATTTTTTTCATTTATCACTTCGGGATGCACAGTTTCTCTTTAGGTTGTATTTTTTATGCATAAAGCTAGAAAATGTTCTTAATATTTGAGTGAAAAATTATTTTAATTTTTTTATGCATTAAGCATTTTTTCTAATCATATTTGATCGTTTTGTCGATAAATTAATTTGAAGCAAATATTATAAAAATTTATTATGGAGGTGATACTTCTAATTTAATTTGTTTTACTCGTAACATAAGAATTTGAATTCTATACATTATATAAATTATCTAACATCCTTTTCCGCTAAAATAATTAATAGTTGTCTTTTACGTTATACATAAATAAATTTATTATATGTTTGAATTATTTTGAGTCTAACCAAAATCAATTGGTTTAGTTGCTAAGGATACACATTCTGCTCCATCTTGTATAGGTTTGAATCTCGGAATGAGAATATAATATCTCTCTATTTAAACAAAAAAAATTGATTCAATTTTAATACCCTAATTCAATTTACAATGTATAACATAAAAGTATAACATACCTCCTTAAGCCTAACCGAGGAAAAGAGTACGACACATGGACTAAAAGGAAATAAACAACAACGGAACACAATGCCCCTCACAAAGGAAACAATTATACAGAGGCCTGAAATAAAGATGCCCGCGTCACCCCTTCCTTTGCAAGCACATCCGCTAACCCATTCGCCTCACGGAAAATGTGGTTAAAGCATACGGACCCCAAAGTGAGGCATGCTTGATCGATCAAACCAAAAATCTTGCACAAAAGCCAAGGTCGTTGTTCCAATTGCAACACCCAACCAAGAGCAATTTTGGAATACGACTCAACCACGAGGGGACGAGATGCCCATTTAGAAGCTGTAAAGAAATTCAACGCAAAAGCTATTACCCGCAATTCTGCTAAATTGGAATCAAGGGAACCAAGTGGACTCGAGAATAGAGCTAGAATTCGACCCTGTGCATCACACAAAACACCCCCAAAACCTGCAGGCCCTGGCTTACCACGAGCAGAACCATCAACCGAAAATTTCAGTGTGTCCCCAATTGGAGCCTCCAAACTCACCCCCACACGACATGGCTTAGAAACTACAAACTCACTGAAGGAGCTCGGGCAATCCCACCATAAAGACTCAGTGACAGACAACCCCTCTTTTAACGACTTCACCCAGTAAAATGAGCGCAATTTAACCAAGAAGCAAATCTCCGAAGCCGGTAGAAGTTTACTGTTAAAAACACATTCATTCCGCACAAGCCATAGGGACCACAACAATGCTACAATGCTCGACACCCACAAAAGCCTTAAAGTGCCCGTGAAAGAACAATGAAATCCTGGGATGAAAAAATCAAAAAAAGTCCTCGGCATCGGCAAAGACACCCCCACCAACGCCTAAACCAATCCCAAATTCCTTGGGCAAACGAACATAGGAAAAACAAGTGATCAATCTCCTTCTCCCTCTCACGACACCAAACACACAAACCTTGCTGCTCATCCAACACGATGCCACGAAGCTTCTAAAAATCAAAGGTTGGTAAACAGCGCAGCCATGTGAACCACAAAAACGCCTAAACCTTCGGAGGTACGAGGACTTTCCATGCAAAACATTCACTGAAATCACTCCCTCTCTCCTTGTCCAACATAAGTAGACGTGATAGAGCTTTTACTGAAAAGGTCCAGCGCGTATCAGGTGTCCAGACTAACATATCAATTGCACCATGTCATAACCTCACAGGTCCAAAGAGCGAGATGAGCTCTCAAATTTGTCGAAGCTCAAACGAACGCAAGCGTCGACGAAAGAAACTCTCCCAATGGTCATGCTGAAAGCTACCCCATCGAAAAGTTCAGCGACCAAAGCCAAACGATTCACCACTACCGAAAATAACTGTGGGAATATATCCTTCAATGGTTTCTCAACACACAACGCATCAAACCAAAATAAAATACGCGAACCATCACCAACCTTCCAAACAAAACTAGTCTCACCCATGAACTTTTGCATACTATCCGAGCTCAAAGTTTTGACAATCTATTTCCAAATATCTGACATCGAACCCCTGTAGGCAGAGTTAAATCGCCACCACTGGGCTGTCTCGTCATATTTTGCCACGATGATGGCCCTCCACGAAGACGATTCATCCCTAGCATACCGCCAAGACCATTTTTCCAATAATGCTTTTTTTCGAACCTCCAAATCCGCAACCCCCAACCCACCAAGATGATGTGGCCGACAAACCATACTCCAGCTTACTCGACATATTTTCCGTTGTAAACTCACCCCATCCCACAGAAAAACACGCCTCACTTTATCCATTGCTGCGATAACACCCTTCGGCACCCGAAACAAACCCATATAATAAACTGGAAGTGACGAAAGAACAGAGTTTACCAATATGAAGCGAGCAGCAAAAGATAAAGATGTCCGTTTCCAACCAGCGAGCTTTTATCGAACCGAGGCTATAACTGGTTCCCATACAACAATGTTGTGAGGATTCACCCCCAACGTCAGCCCCAAATAAGCAAAAGGCAATTCATTTTCCGACAACACAAGACAGCCGCCATTGAATCAAACAGCCCCTCAGCCACGCCAATAGTATAAAAAGTGGACTTGTTGAAGTTAATTTTCAAACCAGAGCAAACTTGGAAGCAACAGAGTAACCTGTGGATAGTCGTAGCGCTCTCAACGGAGGCTTCAAAGAATAGAATGGTATCATCAGCAAATTGAAGATGCGATAGTGACACCCCCAGAGCCAACGAAACCCCACGGATGAGCCCCAACTCCTCCGATTGAACGAACATCCTATGGAGTGCTTCCGCCACAATAACGAACAGCAAAGGCTACAGTGGGCAGCTTTGCCGCAGACAATGCCCCATTCCAAATTCTTTATTGGCCCTGCCGTTTAACAAAACTGACAACCTGATTGTGCTGATACACTCAGTAATCAGACGACGCCAAGAATCGCTGAACCCCATCGACCATAAAATGTGCTCTAAAAATTCCCATCGAACGAAGTCGTAAGCTTTCGCGAAGTCAAATTTCAGGATACGTCTGCCCAACAAACTCTGTCGCATGGAATGTATTGTCTCATTTGCTAATAGAATACCATCCACAATTTCACGCTCATGCACAATAGCCGATTGGTGATCATTAATTAGTCCTCCCAACACCGACTGCAGCCTTCTAGCAAGAATTTTGGCAAGAATCTTATATATCGAATTAAGCAAATTGATTGGTCTAAAATAACTTAAGGTGACCGGTGAATCAACCTTAGGCAAAAGCACAAGGAATGTGTTGTTCGCACCCACATGTAACTTGTCGGATGCAAAAAAAAAATCATCTAAAAACCGCCCAACATCATCACAAACTACCTCCCAACACTTCTTAAAAAATTCCATATTGTAGTCGTCCGACCCCGGTGACTTCGAGCCCTCACACCCACGAACAACCGCCCACGCCTCATCGAGAGTGAAAGGCGCCACTAACCCCCTATTTTCAGCTTCACTCACCCTATTAAAATTCCCCTCAAAGCTCCAAACACAAGACCTTTCATCCGCGGCAACCAACCAACAGAATCAGTGTAATAAAAAACGAGAAGCTTGTTGATAATTAAAAAGAATATTTATTTTGATCATTAGAAATTGGACCATCAATTCATTTAGTAAAATGATTCGTTCGGTTATTTTAAAATAGAATAAAAATAGATTCTAATGTTATAAATTATATAAATTTAAAAAATGTTTCGTGATAAATTTTTATAATATTTAATTTAAATTAACCGGTCAAAAGATTTAAAACAATGACATTAGCCAAAAGAAAAACTCTTATTTACATATAGCTTTTATCGTTCAAGAACTCAATTCTAACAAAAAAAGTATAACTGGTTTTAATTTGAATCATGGTTCAACTCGTTTCATGAGTAAGCAAAAACTTATTATTAGGGACGGAGTAAATAATTAAGATAAATAAAGACAATGTACAATTAACCATTAAAAATGGGATATAGTTCAAATGAATTGAAAAATAAGAGGTCAAATAAGTAAATATCCCTTATATTTTTTAAGTAAAAATCCATATGACTCCATCATTGTTTATCATACAGTCCATGGGATGGAGGGATCAAGGGCATAAGTCTCTATTATGAAACTTAAATATCCGATAAATTTTGATTTAATAATAAATTGACCCTTGTTTAAAATTTAAAGTTATTTACTTATAAATAAACACTGACAAAATTAAAGAAGGGTAGATTCGTGTCCCCAATAGTTTTATTCTAATAGCAATTTAGGTTCATGTAAAACTTTAAAAGCCCTTATAATTTTAAATTTTAGTAATTCGACCCTCTCAACGTTCGATCTTGAAATCGATTTCACATTCAATTTGATTCTTAAACTTCTAATTTCAATGTTTTCTTCATGCTTTCATTGCATGTTTTGTTTTTGGTTTCGAGTTTTGCAAGTCGTTGAGTTCATTCGTTTTCGGCTCCTGATCAAGAATTTGAATCTTTTCGTTGTTGATATTCACTGCAATTAACAACACTAGCGGCTGGTATATCTGCAATTGTTATGAAATCGACCAAAAGACAAGAAATACGTGAGACCGATCATGAATCCATGCAATTAAAAGGAGGTGGAAAACGTACAATGATAGATAAAGTCAAGAACGCCATTAAAGCTAGCATGAAAGGGAATGTCGAAAATCCTTTGGAGTCAAAGAGAAAAAGTCCAGGTGGTCCTGATCCTCTACATCACTGATGATCTCACATCTTATAACAACAATTGATCACAATAGAAAAAAACGTAGTTTGTATTAGATGAATGTATGCTGAACTTTATTAGTACTATGTATTAGACGTTGAACAATATATACATGTATACATATGTATCTCATATGAATGAAACTTTTTATATAACATATTTCCTAAATTTTAGTTATAATATTCCATATTACACCGTTTAATAAAATTTCATACTCTCTCTTTTAGAAAGAAATTTTTGAAATCGATTTAATAAAATTTAAAGACAGACACATAATTTTATTTCAATGGTGTAAATTTTTTATGAAATCCTAAACATTTACAATTGCAAGCTTATTACTCGCTAATCGAAATAATTTGGGGAACACATTCTTCAAGGCAACCTTAGTAATAAAAATAAAAAAAGATGAAAATTGTTAAAAAATAAATAAAAAATATTAAAAAAATATTATTTGTATCGGTTGTTTAATTTGATAATAAATTAAAATTTTAAAACTCAAAAGAGATTAAAATAAAATTTAAGGCCTAATATGATGTAAAAAAGATCATATGAATATGAACACCAAACTTAAACAATTTTTACAAGAGTAATATTTTCTATACACAAACTGTAACCCCCTAAACCCGACCAAGAAGAATTAGGTCGAATATAAGGAGTCAACTCAAAGCTTGTCCCTCACACAAGTAACCTGATTCAAAACTTAAATTCCAAAATAGATAATAATAGTATCGCATATTACATACTGATAAAATATTCCTGAAAATATAAAATATTCAAAATGTGTAAGCATAATAAAACATAATAACCCCAAATAAAACACCCAGAATATGAAATTATATATACAATCAATAAAACATTTAACGGCGGGAGAGCATCACGACAGTGTTGGACCCTGTTCGTCGGAAACCTATCGGCATAGCTACATTGGAAAGGGGTTTGGCAAGTATTTGATAGACATGGGGTGGTGGTGATGTGTTTGTGCCGACGAAGAGGGCTAGGGATGGGTCTAGGTTTGGTTTCGTTCGAATGAAGACAAAGGTTGAGGCGGATCGCGTGATAGAGAGATTCAATGGGTTTCGCTTGTATGGATCAAAATTGACAGTATAATTGGCGCAACGCGATACGAGAGATGCGTTTTGGCACCGTCGACAAGGATTATCTAGGGCTGATGAGGGTGAATCGACGAGGGATAAAAAGGAACATAAGGCAACGACAAGTGGTAATATAAAGGGGGATCAAACGGCGACAACAAAAGAGTATCGTAGGGTTGAGGGTGTAATTGATGCGAACAAAATGACTATACTAAAGAATTGTGCAGTGGGATTCTGTCGACAACTGCGATCAATAATGGAACTAGCATCGGACTTGCGAACAACCAAGAGGGAGTTCTCATTAATGCGTGTTGCGGGATCATTCGTGCTTTTAATGTTTCCCAATGGGGAAACAAGGGATGAGTGCATTAAATCTGGGTGTTTTACACCATGGTTAGAAAATGTTTCCGAATGGTCGCCAGAGTGTGTGATTCCAAATAGATGAGTATGGGTGTCGATGTGTGGATTGCCGATACATGCCTGGTCCGAGGGCACATTTCGAAACATCGCAGCGCTATGGGGTGAGTTGATTTGTGTAGACGATAAGACTGAAGCACCTGCATCGTTTGAGAACGCGCTATTCCTTATCGAAACAGACTGGTTCTTTCCGATAGAGGAAACAATTGATGTCGATGTTGGCGACAAGCAATATCGAATTCGGGTACATGAAGTCTCTGGCCTCAATTTGATGGATCGGAATGGGGATGAAGAGGGGAGTGTTGAAAATTCGGAGGAGGAGGAACATACGATGGAAATGGAAGAGCATGGTGCGACAAGGGTGCCAACAGCATCAAAGGAAGGTTGTGATGACGAGGAGGAGACAGTGGTCCCAAACTCGGTCAGTATGCCTTCACCGAAGAGTTGGATGATCAATAAATTATGGGACGACAACAAAAGGCGAGATGATCGGGTAATTGAATCAAATCCGAGTGAAGAAGTAAACTCGGGACGGGCAAAGTCGGGTATGTCGGATGAGGAGGTGGGCATCGTCGAAAGGGAGATAGTAGAATACCGTAGCATGGACATTAGTGAATGTGAATTACCCGACGGCAGTGGTGACAAGGGATTGGACAAGGACAGTAGCGAGGGTGAATTACCCGACGACAGTGGAAACAAGGGTTTGGACAGTGAGACGAATGCGATGCAACATGAGAAAACCGTTGAAACTGGGCCTATTTTTGATTCGTCTAGGGCTGGGATTGCCGCATTAATAGAGTATAAAGGAAGACAACGACGAGTATGACATCTCTCGGAGATTTTACAATCGTCGGGGCAGGAAGCTAACGCGGAGGAAAAAGGCGTGGCAGTGGAGAAGAGGGGAAGAGGCCATCCACGGAAAAATCCAAAACCAGCATCGACAGAATTGGCGAACGGGTCTCTATCGGATTCGGATTTCATACAACGTAAACAAAGTATTCTTAGGGAGGCACAGGAAATGTAGGAGTTGGGAAAATTGCTGGGTGCAGACACAATTGGGAACGAAGAGAACATCATCAAAGACATTGCTCGCCTTATTGAGGCGAGAGAGCCGATCCAATTGTAAACGAACTATGCGGATGTTGTCGTTGAATGTGCGGGGTTTGGGTACAGCAGCGAAGAGGAGAGGGGTATGTAATCTAATACGGAAATATCGGGGGGAATGTGTGATTATTGTGGAGACGAAGATGGAAACTGTCACAGAATTGATGTTGAGGAGTATTTGGGTATCGAATAATTTTGACTTTGTTTTTTCGCCATCGATAGGGCGATCGGGGGGGATTTTAATGTGCTGGGAGACATATAGATTTAAAGTTGATCGGAAGGTTGTGAGGGAGCGCTTCGTGGCGATTGAGGGTTGTTGGACAAACGATAATTGGAAATGTGGGATGGTAGGTGTATATGCACCATGTGATGCAACGCAACAAGGATTACTTTCGATCGAAATTGAGATGGAGATACTGTCCCGCGACATCCCGTGGTGTCTATTTGGAGACATTAATCCGGTAACGACGATAACGGAGCGCCAAGGCTGTATATCGACGGATAGAGGTATGGAAATTTTTGTGAATTTCATTCAAGATAATGGTTTATGCGATTTACCTTTGGATGGCTTATCATACACGTGGTTTGGTCCGGATAGTAAATGTAGCAAAATTGATAGATGTTTGGTTTCACTGCATTCGGTGGATAAATTTAGCAATTTGAGTTTATCATCTTTACCGAGGGGATTATCGGATCACACGACGTTATTACTTGTGAGTGATATGTTGGATTGGGGACCGAAGCCGTTTAAATTTCTTAACGTTTGGATAGAGGATATGGGATGTTTAAGTGACTTGGAAGTAAAATAGGAGAGGTTGTCGAACATGCTGGATGGTGGGGATGTGGTTTCAAAATTACGTGGTATGAAAATCTTTTTACGGGATTGGAACAAGAGGGTGTTTGGTAATATAGACCATCGTATTGAGGCCTCGACCAATGCTATTAACTTAATTGATGGGATGATAAGTACAAATGCAGTTTCGGATTCTCAATTGAAGCAACGTCGAATTTACCAACAGGATTTGTGGTCTCTAGCACGGATGTGTGAGTCGGTATGGAGACAAAAAGAAAGGGTGCGATGGCTGCGAGAGGGGGATGAGAATACGACATATTTTCATCGCTCCGCCAAATTGAGAGCGCTAAGAAATGGCATTACGGGTCTGCTCATCAATGGCGTATGGGAAACAAATTCGGAGCGCCTTCGACACATGGTTTATGAAGAGTTTTCCGTAGAAGTTTTCTATGGGGTGGCACGGAGGAGAAGCGTAAGATGAGCAGGGTTAGCTGGAAGGTGGTGTGTCGGCCGTGACAATTTGGCGGTTTGGGAGTGGTAGACTTGAATAAGAGAAATTTGGCTCTCTTGTCAAAATGGTTGTGGCGATTTACGTTGGATGATGGATCGTTGTGGAAGGAAATTTTTATTGCGAAATATGGGGCAGATGTATTACATAGGAGGATGACGTTAGGCCAAAAGCGAGCTATGTCGACTGTATGGCGGCAAATTGTGGAGATACAACATGAGGTTAGTCTAAATCGTTTTATGGGGCTGCCTAATTTCTTATGGTTGATTGGAAATGGGAAGAAGGTTCTTTTTTGGCGCGATAGATGGTGTTTGGAGGTACCGTTATGTGAGGTATTTCCACGCCTATATCGGATTGCGGTGAATAAATGGGCGTTGGTTTATGATTACTCACATGACCACTCACTGGGGCATGCGAATTGGGATGGTTTTTTTTCACGACAGTTGCGCGCGTTTAAAGCGGCAGAACTGTGTGAGTTGCAAAGTGTGGTGGGAGCGCTGCAACTTGTTGAGGGGGTGGTGGACAAATGGGTTTGGAAACACACTCCGAGTGGATTGGTTGCGTGTGGGATTCTAGTCGACTGCCGGGGGAGAAGTATGTGTGGACTGGCACTTGTGCAGGGGGGTCGACTGTAAGGCCCCTGCGCCTGGGAGTGGGGTGGTGCAGCCGGTGGGGGTGCGTGGGAGTGAAGTAGGGTGCGGGTGCTGTAATAGGGAGGGTAGGTGTGTTGTTTGATTTGTCTTTTATTTTCGAGGGAGGGGTGAACATTAACTGTTTTCGAGTTTGTTTTCGTGTTCAGCTTGGGTACTCTTTTCCTCCATTTAGGCGTAGGGATGTTTTTAATGAGGCCTGAGTTTGGACATTTTTGTATGATTTTTTCTTCAATAAAATCATACGATTGAGCAAAAAAAAGTCCAAGTCTCATACTGATAATAATAAATAAATAAAGCTGGAAAACGAGGTCCTCCAAGTAACGTAGCCTAGACCTGAGTATCTGAAAGTAGAAACTAAGGGGGAGTCAGCGAAAACGCTCAGTGTGTCTCTACAGTGCAAACAAAACTGACAGAGTCATTATAACAACAAAGACAACCAAACATTATCATAATACAGTTTTTCCATCATGAATCAATTCAAACATATAAGCAAGTATGAATGAATATGCAACACAATATGACATGCACCCAAACTACATCACCATCCAAAGAGTAAGGTTCCCCAGAACCACTCTCTACCTCATCACCATCCGAAGTGGAATCCAGCCCGTAGGGTGAAACCACTGATCTGAAGTGGACATCATCCCGACGGATGAAGCTACTGAACTTCCTCGTACGGAATCCCAACCAAAATGAGATGACATAAAATCCGAACAATGAATCTGAATGCATTTTTTATCAACAGAAACGCATAATCATATAATACTATATACAATAATCCGAATGTGAATGTATAAACAAATATTGCATAACATTACAGAATGTTGAACAATTCATCCTTAGTAATAAAAATTTGGGGAACACATTCTTCAAGGGATCCTTAGTAATAAAAATCAGAAAAGATGAAAATTGTTAGAAAATAAATAAAAAATATTAAAAAGTATTATTTGTATCGGTTGTTTAATTTGATAACAATTTAAAAATTTAAAACTCAAAAGAGATTAAAATAAAATTTAAGGCATAATATGATGTAAAAAAGATAATATGAATATGAACACCAAACTTAAACAATTTTAACAAGAGTAATATTTTCTATACACAAACTGTAACCCCCTAAACCCTACCTGGAAGAATTGGGTCGAATATAAGGAGTCAACTCAAAGCTTGTCCCTCACACAAGTAACCTGATTCAAAACTTAAAATTCCAAAATAGATAATAATAGTATCGCATATTACATACTGATAAAATATTCTTGAAAATATAAAATATTCAAAATGTGCATGCATAATAAAACATAATAACCCCAAATAAAACACCCATAATCTAAAATTATATACAATCCAATAAAACATTTAATATAAATAAGTCCAAGTCTCATACTGATAATAATAAATAAATAAAGTTGGAAAACGAGGTCCTCCAAGTACCGTAGCCTAGACCTGAGTATCTGAAAGTAGAAACTAAGGGGGAGTCAGCGAAAACGCTCAGTGTGTCTCTACAGTGCAAACAAAACTAACAAAGTCATTATAACAACAGAGACAACCAAACATTATCATAATACAATTTTTCCATCATGAATCAATTCAAACACATAAGCAAGTATGAATGAATATGCAACACAATATGACATGCAGTCAAACTACATCACCATCCGAAGAGTAAGGTTCCCCAGAACCACTCTCAACCTCATACCATCCGAAGTGGAATCCAGCCCGTAGGGTGAAACCACTGATCGGAAGTAGACATCATCCCGATGAATGAAGCTACTGAACTTCCCCGTACGAAATCCCAACCAAATGAGATGACATAAAATTCGAACACTAAATCTGAATGCATTATTTATCAACAGAAATGCATAATCATGTAATATGATATACAGTAATCTGAATCTAAATGTATAATCAAATATTTCATAACATTACAAAATGTTGAACAAGTCAAACATCACAGATCAATAGAATATAATCACCACACATCATCAGACCACATCATGTATACATTTCAGCAAATCATCACATTTACATACAGAGCACTGTATGAAAACTACACAAAAGAGAACACACCTAAAGTAGCTAACACGCAACATCGACGGTGACGTCTCCCACGCTCAGCTCTATCTCTAGTTCGGTTAGAGTCAGCTCCTATAACAATTAAATACAACATCATGATATTACTACTATGCCAAGACATTGATAATATAAATATCGAATGTATATTAATAATTTAACTCACGACGGATCCCGATGGCTGAGCAACAGGAGGTCATCCAGGTGGAGGAGGAGTAAGGATCTCAGTATCCGAGTCAATGTCGTCTGCAAATACGAATAATACCAATTAATTTTTTTGATATTCAAATCTTTAAAGACAAGTATAAATGAATAAAAGCGGTCAAAACGGTCTTTCAGTTTTGAATTTGGGAAAATGGGCAACGGAATCGGAATCAGGATGTCGAAAAACATGAAATAGCCCTTTTTTGAAAAATTCAACAGTCAACGTCAATGATGACGTCAGCCGACTCTTTATAAGACCGACCGATTTGGTTCTGTCAACCCGGTGACCTCTCGCGTCAAATTCCGACGAGTTTCTGAGACTCACATACACACACAACTTACACGAGGGAAAGGAACAATTGAGACCCAACAAATTTGCAAAAAAAAAACAAGACAACAGCGGCGTGAGGGATTTCTGAAGCAACCAAAAAGCTTACCGATGAGTTTCGGGCAAAGGGCGGCTGATGAGGGTTAGTTGACGAGTGGGTTATGGTCGAACAATAAAGGGAAGATAAACGGTGGTGCCAGACCGTCGAACGGAAGCTATTTGACCCTTGGCCGGACGGAAAACGGAGAAAGGGGGTTTCATTTGTTTTGCTCGCACAAGACGTTGAAGGAGAGGGAAGAGAACGGCTAAAACCAGAGAAAATGGTTGAAAGGTTCTATTTATACCCTAAGAAAACGGTTCATTGCACAGCGTGCCATTATACTTTATAGGGTTTATGAAACGTCACTTAAGTTTTGCAATCGTTACAATGTGATCACTGAAATTCTTAAAATTCACAATTTAATCATTGAAATTTAATTAAGTTTTCAATTGAAATTCCCAATTATTAGGGTTTTTAATTTAGGGCAAAATTGAGGTGTTACAACTCTCTCACCGTTAAAATGAAATTTCGGCCTCGAATATTACCTGGAGCTAAAAGATACAGATACTAAGCTCGGATGACAGTCTTGGGCTCCCACGTAGCCTCATCATGACTACGACTACGCCACAGAACTTTGACCATATTAATGGTCTTCCTTCTGAGAACCTTTTTATCCTGAGCAAGAATGCCAATAGGCTACTCCTCAAAACGCAAATAAGGACGAACCTCAATATCCTCAACAGGCATGACATGTGACGGATCAGGATGATAACGTCTCAACACTGAAATATGGAAAACATCGTGAATACGCTGATGCTCTGGTGGTAGCTCTAGCTAATACCCTAAACCCTTTCGACCAAACCGAAGTACCTTCCTCCAAGGAGATACTTTCAAGAAAACTTCATCACCCACATCAAACTCAAGATCACGACGTCTCAAATCATCATAAGAATTATGTCTATCAAAAGCATCCTTAAGCCGATCCCGAATCAATCTGACAGTCTGCTCCACCTCGTGCACAATCTTGGGTCCCAACAATCTGTGCTCATTCAACCCAGTCCAACCAATAGGTGAACGACACCTACGCCCATACAGAGCCTCATATGGTGCCATCTTGATACTTGCCTGATAACTGTTATTATAAGAAAACTCTGCAAGTGTAACCCCCTTAGCCCGGCCTAGACAGTTGACCCGAACTACGAAGATTACACGGGGAAAACCAAAGTCAACTCGAAAGTCAACCTTGATTAGCGACCCTTTTTTTCTTTTGAATCTTGTCTAGATGAACGTTAACCCTAAGTGAACACCCGAAAAACATATATGTGTAAAGCACAACAATCGGATTACAAAAAGGGACTCAATTGCACAATATACAACTATTAGGGACCAAAATGTAAATTCTGTAAGTTTGAAGGTCATAATTGATTTTAAAGTTACCAATATGAAATTAGTCATATTACAAGCTTCCCTGCCAAATTTCACCTTAATTTGACATCTCGAACTCATACAATTGCAAATACAACTTTCGGGACTAAAACGTAAAGCTTGCAAACTTCAACACCATACAAATCAGTGCCCAACGATCACCTGTTTTGAAACGGCATTGACCGTTCCGACACGGGTTGCTTCCGAGACTTTTTCCGAAACAGGGCATTCCAGTAGCCAAAACGTTTCGGAACAGCCTCTAGTCGTTTCGAAACACAAAGGCCATTACATGTCCAAGTTTCGAAACGCCGGTGAGTGTTCCGATACGGTTTGCCCAGAAGCTGTAGATTTTGCTGGTTTTTCATACATAAATCAACTCAAACACAGCCTAATGACTTCCTAGTCGTACCAACAAGTCATCATACATATATAGAGCATGATCGTAACTCCTAAACACGTTCATAACATCAAACATGAAATTTCACATGTCTATATGCATGCTTCCTATTATCCAAAACCAAGCAATCAACCAATCTCCAAAACAAGCATTAGAAAGCCATTTACAAATTCAAACCATCAAAAACTACATGCCACAACCTAGGGAGTTCAACACATCTCCCAAAACACATCTTTGGTTCCCATTGCCAAATTACCAAAACTAATAGTGTATGACAACATCACAATACATGAGCTTGGTTTCCCTTAGACACTCTAGCTTCCTTGTTGCCCTTATACACTTCAATTATCTGCATTATTGGTACAAGAGAGAGAGCGTAAGCACAATTTCTTAGTGAGGCATGCTATAAAGAAACAACACAATACTGCATTTTTGAAAACACTTTCAACAAGGCTCTTTAAACACATGCACGTCACTTTTCATGCAACCTTGCAAACTTTACAAGCATCTCATGCTTCATTATAATCAACACATCATATTGGCTTTCAAGTGATAATTCATAACCATTTACAATACAAAACACCATCGGATACGCGGATTACAAGCATTGTCCCACACGTTTCATACACACTATCGAACAACACAAGGTGGAGTTTATCGGTACAATCACAATCCCTCGACACCCGTGATGGAGTTTAACGGCACAATCTCAACCCATCAACATCACTCATCGGTAGTTGTATAATTCCACTAACGAGAGCAAGGGACACACAACACAAGATCCACACACGGACTTTTAACCACCGTTGTGATCTTACCTCACTCGTTAGGGTACTTGGATGGAGTTTATGGTACAATCACAACCCCTCAACATCCAAGGCGACTTTATTCACGGTGCACCCAATCCTATAGCCGGCTAACTATATCCGATTCAAGTACTTTAAAACCAATTCATCACTTGCCAATATACACCAAATACAATCATCAATTCACAGTTTTAAAGCATTAATCAAAGCCATTGAACATCATGCGTCTCCATGCATCATTACCAAAATATAACATGTCAAACCAAGGATCTCTTACCTTGAGCATTCTTCAACACATGGCTTTCAAAACCAGCATTAATCATGCTAAAACATGATTTCAAAACATAATTTAAACATGCAATTTATAACTAATGCATCAATCCACTTCATAGCACATCCGTGGGAGTTTTTCTGAAAACTTACTCTTGAGCTTAGCTAGGTTGTTTAGACTTAATCTAAGCTCCCAAAACCTTCAAATAATTGTTTCAAAGCTGGAAACCCAGCTCCACTCACCAATTACGTTTCGCTTGCCTGCCGAAACGCCAATCAAGCCTCCGGATCAACTCCAAAAGTGTCTGAAGATGTCTCCCCTGTTTTAAACACATCAAAGCAGAGGGTTGATTCATCATTATGCATTGAAATCTTCAGCCAACACACCTAAACTCGCTGCTCTACCCAAAACCAACATTTCGGCTACCAAACACAACCGAAAACACCTCCAAACTCTTCCAAAACTTAACCCAGCAAAGATCCATCACTTCTAACCATTTCTAAACATCAAATAACATAAAAAAATAAACCTAAACTCATCCTTATACCACAAGCTATAATAGAACATCAAAAACACCTTAAAAACCACCATTTTTTTGAGCAAAAACTTAGGAAACACAACCTATTCGGGATTTCATTGATAAAACCTCATTTCTAACAACACTTAATATCCAAAACACATTAAATAACCACCTCAAAACAGAGTCCAATCATTTTCAACGAAATTCTTCAAGATTTCCTCCAAATCTTGAGTTTTAAGCCAAATTCAAGTTTCTAACATTAAAACCATTTATAAAACTTAAATTAAGGATTGAAAACTTGTGAATTTCAGTAAAGAACTGAGTATTTAGAGGAGAAGAACAATCTTACCTCTAAATGGTGATTTCTCCTTGATTTGAGCCAATTTCCTTGAAAATTCAATGAGGAAATCAAAAGGATTTGATACAAGATTGATTAGGAATTAATTGATGATAGAAATCTCATCAATTGAAGTGAAGATCAATGCAAAAGTTGCTAGAGAAAAAGTGTTTGGATGATGGGATTTTGAGAGAAAAAGGAATCAGAGAAATTTAGGAAAAAGTAGTTATGAAATTCCAAAAAGTAGTTTCCGTTTTCTTTTAATTAATTAAAACATTAATTAAATCACCCAAATTAAGGAAAAATCTGGGGAAAACATTTTTGGGTAAATTAGCTCCTTAAAGATTCAAAGTTTCAATCCTTACAAAACAGTCCCCACTAACCTTTTCAATAATTGCATTTTAGTCACTACACCGAAATGTAGTATTTCCAAACCTTATTTTGAAAAATTGATTTCACCACCCTCTTATATATATTAAAAGAGGATTTTTATATATGTTTCTATATTTTCAAAACATCCCGAACTAGGCTTTCCCTAAAACCTCCTTTTACATTCGAACCGAAAATCAGACTGGTCTAGTTCACACCCTAAACTTCTAAGCCCAAAATTGGGGTGTTACAGTAAACGGCAAGAAATCCTCCCAACTGCCTCTGAAATCATGAATTCAACCTCTCAACATATCCTCAAGAATATGTACTGAATTTCAATCGAGTACCCAAAGCAGAATGAAGAGACCCAGAATCATTCAGTGAAGCTCGGATCTCTGTCGGAAATAATAGATAATGGTACCCCGTGAAGTCGAACGACCTAAGAAATATATAGTCGGGCTAACTTACTCCAAGAATAGTTAACTCAGACAGGAATGAAATGTGTGGACTTCGTTAGACGATCAGCAATAACCGAGATGGAATCTTTCTTCGACGTAGTCAAAGGAAGTCCACTAACAAAGTCCATAGCCACGCGCTCCCACTTCCACTGAGGAATCTCAATATAATGTAGAAACCCAAACGAACGTTGATGCTCTGCTTTGATTTTCTGACAAGTCAGGCACCTCGATCTCATAGATTCGATCTCATAGTCTATAAGAATCATGTCGTTTTGTCTTAGATTCATGAAATCATCTCTGCACTTAGCTATATAATCAGCTCCGACATATCGATCACGGAAAGACTGTATAAAATTATCCCAAGTAACAGTACTAGTTGGAGTAACAAGCTCCTCAGTCTCCCACCAATTCTGGGCTTCACCTTGCAGTAGTGAAACAACAGCCCTGGGTTTCCGGTCATTAAGATAATCCATCTCCACAAATAATTGCTGAAGCTTCTTCAGCCAGTACTCTGCATCTGCTGGGTCTGTACTTGTCTTTCCATCGAACATAGTCATCTCGGCAGCAAAAAACTCGGTGGATATGGGTCTCCGAACACTCTCAGACTGACGAAGGTATCTCAAAAACTCTCTCTGAATAGTTACAACATATGTGCCCACTGTCTCACTATCCCCTGAATCACGATGACCACTACCCTGAGCAGGCTAAACATGTGAATCTCCTCCACCGATCTGCTGAGCTCCAGTCTACTGAGCTCATGTCTGCTGAGCTCCTGTCTGATCCACATGTTGTTCCTCCTCATTCGCACCATGGACCTCATCTTGATTTTGTATCGAACCCTCTAGAGGTTGAACGTCACTATCCACAGTCACGGTACGACCTCGTCCTCGGCTACGGCCTCGGCCACGACCTCGACCGGCCGCTACTCTAGAACTTCTCCGAGGTGACATAGTAGAATATCTACAAAAGACAGAATCCTAAGATTAGATTCGGTACTTGGAGACCTTATTCAGAATATGTATAAATATATTCATAATAGATCATAAATTTAGCTGAAATTCCCGTTTTACCCCGAAAACATTTGAGAATGCATGTAAAAATTATTTTCGATTTCAAATTGATTTAAATCACTCAAGCCGAGTGTTGAAACTGGCTCTGATGCCACTAAATGTAACCCATTAAACCCGACCCGGAATAACTGGGTTGAATATAAGGAGTCAACTCAAAGCTTCTCCCTCACACAACTAACCTGATTCAAAACTTAAATTCCAGAATAGATAATAATAATATCGCATATTACATACTGATAAAATATTCATGAAAATATTAAATATTCAGAATGTGCATGCATAATAAAACAGAATAACCCCAAATAAAACATCCAGAATCTGAAATTATATACAATCTGATAAAACATATAATATATAAAAGTCCAAGTCTCATACTGATAATAATAAATAAATAAAGCTGGGAAATGAGGTCCTCCAAGTACCGTAGCCTAAACCTGAGTATCTGAAAGTAGAAACTAAGGTGGAGTCAGCAAAAACGCTCAGTGTGTCTCTACAATGCAAATAGAACTAAAAGAGTCATTATAACAACAGAGACAACCAAACATTATTAGAATACAGTTTTTCCTTCATGAATCAATTCAAACACATAAGCAAGTATGAATGAATATGTAACACAATATGACATGCACCCAAACTACATCACTATCCGAAGAGTAAGGTTCCCCAGAACCACTCTCTATCTCATCACCATCCGAAGTGGAATCCAGCCCGTAGGGCAAAACCACTAATCTGAAGTAAACATCATCCTGAAGGATAAAGTTGTAACGCCCCGGTTTTGGGCTCAGAAGTTTTGGGCGTTGACCGGTTCGGTCAAAGTGCTGATCAAATATATAAGAGTGAATTTAGGAAAGCCTAGTTCGGGTTGCATTAAAAATATGGAAAAATGTTCTAAAATCATATTTTAATATAGAAAGGTGAACTGTGAAATCAATTTTGGAAAATGAGGTTCGGAAGGTTGACATTTTGGCTAGTGACCAAAATGTAATTTTTGAAAGTTGCGGGACAGTTTTATAAAGGATTGAAACTTTGAATCTTTAAGGAGCTATTATTCCAAAAAGGATTTCTCAAGATTTTTCTAAGATATTTTAAGGTTTTTTCTGATTTTTAAAGATTATGAAATGTGGAGGGAAATCATTTTCACCATTTCTTAACTAACTTTCTATTTCCTCTCAATTTTCCTTTTCTCTCATTTTCTCTCCAGCCAAACACATTTCTCCAGATTTCCTTCTCTGATTTTGGCATCTAAATCACATATTTCAACTCTCTTTTGATTCCTAATCATCTCATCTACAAAACCTCTCAAATTGCAAGTTGTTTCATCAAGCATTTTGGCTCTAAAAAGGAGAAATTCAAGTTTGGAGGTAAGAACGTCCTTCTCCTCTAAACTATCAGTTCTTTACTGAAATTCCTAAGTTCTCAATCCTTGATTTGTGATTTGTTAATGGCTTTTCAATTGAAATCTTGATTTTTGGCTTAAAATGCAAGATTTGGTGATTTTGGTGAAATTTTCGTGTGATCTGTTTGGGCAGTGTTTTGAAGTGTCAAAATGATGTTAAATGAATGCTAAATTGATTAGAAGTTGAGGTTTAATAAATGCAATCCCGGATAGGTTGAATTTCCTAAGTTTGGCTTGAGTTTTTGGTTGTTTTTGGAGTGTTTTTGGTGATCTGTTATACCTGGAGGTATAAGGATGTGTTTGTGATCATTTTGGATGTTAATTGATGTTTAAAAATGGTTAGAAGTGATGGATCTTGGCTGGGTTAAGTTTTGGAAGTGTTTGGAGGTGATTTTGGTTGTGTTTGGTAGCCAAATTGTTGGATTTGGGATGAACAGCGAGTTGAGTCTTGTTGCTGGTGTTCTTAATGCATAATGATGCATTAATCCTCTGTTGTTGTGTGCTTGAAACAGGGGAGTTTGATCCGTGAGCTTTGGAGGTGTTGCGGAAGGTTTTCGGATGCTTGGAAGGCTTGTCGGCTAGCCTTGTTTTGAGTATCGGTGAGTGAAGTTGGGTTTTCAGCTTTTAAACCAAGGTTTGAAGGTTTTGGGAGCTTAGTTTAAGTCTAAATAACTTTGCTAAGCTCAAGAGTAAGTGATTGGGTTTTCGCTCTTGAATTGTGTTGTGTTTGGTTTTAAAAGCTATTGTGGTTGATGATTGAGATGCATATGTTTTGCATGGTTTAAATCTGTTTTGAAAGCATACTTTAAGCATGGTTTAATGCTGGTTTTGGAAGCCATTTGTGAAGGATTCTCAAGGTAAGAGATCCTTGGTTTTATACATGGTAATTGTGATTTTGATGCATGATGTTGCATGTTGATCTATGGCTTTGTATGATGCTTTAAAACAGTGGATTGATGATGGTAAATGTTACTTTTTGCATATTGGTTATGCATGTGAATCATTGGGTTTATGAGGTAATGGTTTTGCATATTGGTTATGCATGTGAATCTTTGGACTATTGTGATGATGGTTTTTGCATTGTGATTATGCATATGAATCAGAGGAATAACATGGTAAGATGGTAATATTGGCAAGTGATGAAAGTGGTTCTTGGTTCGTTGATCGGATATAGTTAGCCGGCTATAGGATTGGGTGCACCGTGAATTAAGTCGCCTTGGAGGAGGAGTGGTCAAGAGTGGACCGGAAAGCTCCCTTCAAGTATCCTAACGAGATGTTTAAGGTCATAATGGAGGTGTTGCCCATTCGAGGACCTTGGTTGAGCAAAGGTTATATGGTGTTTAAAAGTCCATATGTGAGAACCTTGTGCTTGTTAAGATCACAATGGCGGTGTAAGACCATGTGTGGATCTTGTGTGGGGTGTCCCGGATCTCGTTAGTGATTTATACAACTACCAATCGGTTATGCAAAGGTTGTATGGTGTTTAAAAGTCCATACAAGGAGACCTTGTGCATGTTGAGGTTGTATGGTGTTTAAAAGTCCATGCATGGGAACCTCGGGAAAAGCTAAGGTTGTATGGTGTTTAAAAGTCCATACATGGGAACTTTAGGCTTGTAAGGTCAAATGGTGTTTAAAAGTCCATTTGGGAGGCCTTGGATTGGTAGGGTGTATGGAGCGTAGGGACAACGCTCGGAATCCGCGTATCCGATCGGGTTGTTGAGTTGAAAAGTGGATGTGGTTGATCACTTGGAGGCCAATGTAACGTTCTTGATCATAAAGAAGCATGAGATGCTTGAAAAGATGCATGGTTGCATGAAAAGTGTTTAATGCTAGTGAATGCATGTTTACTTGTTATGTTGAACAAGTGTTGATTATCATTTGATAAATGATGCATGTGTGCATGAAATCTCCTTAATGCATTGGAGTCTAGTTAAGACTTGTTTTAAAAGGCATGTGATAATAATGATGTTGTGGCTCATGAGTTGCCTATGGTTAATGCATGTGTTGGATTGCTTGGATAATGGTTTAAAAGGGGTTTTCTTGCTTGAAGTAATGTTCAAGGTTATGAATGAGTAATTTGAAATGGAAGTGTTTTCCAAGGTTTTTAATTTAGCTTTGCATATGGTGTTTATGCATGAAATGTTTAAATGGATGTTCTTGCAAATTGTACATTGAGATGGTTTTCTTAGTTTGCTAAGCTAAGGTTTGGTTTCATGTAAGTGCAAAGCATGGTTTAAGCATGATGTTGAAAAGGAGTTTTCAAACATGGTTTTGGTTTGATAAATCGGGTTATTTTAAAGTGTTTTGTAACCCGCTGCATTGATGGTGTTTTGGTTTTGAGCATTCCTCACTAAGCATTATGTGCTTACGCTCCTTTTTGTCCATCAATGCAGATTCTTGAAGCTTGGACAGCAAAGAGCAAGGGATTCAAGGTGGACTCCAATTGAGATGTATGTCTCGATGAATAGCTATAGTTAATAAGGGCAATGGGGGTAGAATCTCTCGTATTGATGTTTTTGTATTCGTGTATGTTCGGACAAGTATGTTTTAATGTTGTTGATGTTGCTGAATCATGAATTGGCTATAATGAGATTGCTTTGGAAAGTTTGTGGTTAAGTGGTTGCTTGTGTAGGAAGCATGCCTATAGAATTGGGGCTTTTTGCATATGATGTTGTTCGGATGATTTGTTGATGCTTGCAAGTTATACTTATGTTGAATTGCATGCTGGTAAAGTTTGGTGGCAATTGGAGCATGTTTGAATGATTAATTGCATGTTTTGGAATGCCTTTTTGCTGCAATCTGTGCAGGCGTTTCGGAACAGTGTGCACCGTTTCGGAACGGGTGCGTTGCATGAACCCAGGCGTCCGAAACGGTATGCACCGTTTCGAAACGGTTTGGTCTCTGCCAAGGCCATGTTTCGGAACGGGGTCGATCGGTTTCGGAACGGCCCGTGTTTCAGAACGGGGTCGATCGGTTTCGGAACGGCCGACCGTTAGGGGCTGACATTGGCAGTTATATGTTTTGAATTGTTTGCATTTTGGTCCTAAAACTTGTTTGTGCAATTGTATGAGTTTGGGATGTCCGTCTGAGCTGAATTTTGGCAGAGAAGCATGAAACCTGATTAATTTTAAGTTGGTAACTTAAAATTTGGTTAAGTCCTTAAAGTTTTCAGAATTTACAATTTGGTCCCTAAAGTTGTAAATTGTTTCAATTGGGTCCCTGCTTGATCTTTGATGTTTGTGATCTTTGTGTATGATGTTTGTGTGATCACATCTAAGGTTAATGTGTATCTAGACAAGAGTAAAAGGAAAAAAAAGGGTCGTTAATCAAGGTTGACTTTCAGGTTGACTTTGGTTTTCCCCGTGTGACTTTCTTAATTCGGGTCAACCGTCTGGGCCAGGTTAAGGGGGTTACATTTGGTGGTATCAGAGCTGTGTTACGAATGCTTGGGGAAAACGGTAAGTTGTTGTGATGTGTGCTTGTTGTTTACCTTGATGTGTGGTTGAATGTTGGTTGAAACACGTGTTTCTGAGCAATTGATGGTGTTTCTGAGTATGTTATGTTGCTTTTATGCTGATGCAAATGGATGCTGTTTGATGTAAGCATGATCAAAGTATGTTGTTTGATATGCTTGATATTGTGATATCCATGTTGTATTGACTGTTATGTCATGTAAAGGGGGAGGATTCGGGATACCCATTGCCTTATTAATATAGCTATTGTGTTATTTGGAGTTGGAGTGAATCCTTGCTTTAATGCTGGTCTAACTGGTTTGTTTGCTTGTTGTGATTGTTTGTTTGTGTTGTTAGTTGTATGGCAAAGATGATGGAAGAATGGCAGTTGGGTAAGATGGTTGCTGCCTTGGGGCAGGTTGTTAAGGCTTGGAATTCACCCTTTTGTAGAGGTGTTTTGTCTCAGTCCTCTGTGCCTGGAGTTAGGGTGGTAAGGCAGGGGAAAGAAGTTGGTTCTGTGATGAAGAGTTCATCATCTGTTGTTCAAGAGGTGTTGGGAACATCTCAGGCTGAGGTAAAGGTAAAGTTAGTGGATGAGCTGGCTGTGGGATGTGTGAGTTTGCCGAAGCAGCATTTGCTTGATTTGGGTGCTTTGGAATATCATGGTTCGACACCTGAGGCATTTGAGGCCTGGTTGGCCAGTGTGATTTTGATCTTGGATCAGGAAGGCTGTGATTATGCATGTAAGCTGGAGGGTGTTGTTTCTCTGATGCTAGAGGATGCGTGTGTCTGGTGGACATCCGTGGCGGAGGCGTCACATATTCCTGATATTGATTGGGATTTCTTTGTAACTGCTTTTTGTGAAAGGTATCTTGGAAGGGAATTTCCAAGGTTTGAACAAGGTGAAGATAGTGCTGTTGTGGAGAAAGTGTTGCTTGAGCAAGGGGTGGAAGCTCAGCCACCGGTGTGTGACCGTTGTGAAAGGCACCATGTTGGAGGTTGTTGGGGCATGGGTGTTTGCTGGAATTGTGGTTCCAAAATGCATGTTAAGCGTGATTGTCCCCTTGGAGTGAAGTCAGCTTTGGTGTTAGCTAATGGGTCTCTGAAAGGTCGTGGGCACGGCCGAGGCAAGGTTCGGAGGTGGCAAAAAGAGAAGAAGGTTGTGAAGAGTTTGGGAAAAGAGAATTGCTGGAAATGTGGGTCTGCTGATCACATGAGACGTGATTGTTTGATGTTGGCTCGGAATAGCCAAGGTTCCTTACCGCAAGGAGTTGATGTTGACCCTGGTGTGTTAGCTGGTGCTGCAGTTGTGCCGCAGGAGGATGATGGTTCCGCAAGGAAGAGAGCTCGTCTGATGAAGCTTCAGGGAGGTGTTGTGTTTTCAGGTAACCTTGTTAAGTAATCTTTGTTCTAGTTACCTTAGTTTGGTTTCTGTTGGTTTTTCCTTGCGTGGTAAGTTAGTCTTGTTGCTAGCATGTTGGGGTAATGGTAGTTGTTTGGGAACATCTTTGGTGTGAAGAGGGTTTAGTGAGTATCTTGTGGTTAGTGGTTGTTGGTATGATGGAGTTAGATAAGTTAGGAGTGAGTTAGGAGGTTGTTCTTAGACGGATTTGAGGATGTTATTGGAGGGTGTGAACTGGCATGCATGCACAGTTAAAATCACTGTTATATGCTATATTATATATGTTGGTCCATGCATACATGTGGCATGACATTAGAGGTTTTGCATACATGTACATCAGGCATTGATAGGGCATGTAGGTGATCATGCATACGATGTTCACACTCGCTAATAACTAATCGAATCTGTTAGTATGGTGGTTGGTTTGGATGATGGGTTTTTAGAGGTTGTTTTGGTGCTGAGTAAAAGTTAGAGTAATATTAAGCTAGTTGCTAGCAATGGTGAGAGTGGTATAGCCTGTGATGGAAGGATAGTGTATGTTGCTTAAGGGGTTTAGTGGTTTGGTAGTGAAGGGTACCGGTTGAGGTTAGTATCGGTTGAGTGGTTTGTATAGCTAAAAGGAAGTGGTAGATCCTTGGTGCTGGTGGTGTTGCAGTTTTGTGGTTGTGTTTCCGAGTGCTGAGGTAGCTTAGCTTTTAAGTTGTTGTGAAAGGGTTGAGATGGTAGGTGCTAGTTCTTAGTAACCTTTGAGGAGTTGAAGAGTTGTTATGTGTGTTTTAGTTAAGAGATGTTCTGGTATTGCAAGTGTTATGGTTGAAGTTTGAAGTGAAAGGGCTATGAAAGATCGAAGGCTTTTGTTGGTTGTTTGGGTTCTTGTGAGAAATGGTTGGCTGATTGTGGTTAAGGAAGTTCCGTTTGAAGTCAGCTGGTGTTGTGTGGAATGGCTGGCGGAATCAAGTTGGGGTTGTAGTGTAATTCTTGGAATCTGGGTGAGTAATCCTGGTAAGCTGTTATGGTGATGTTGGCGGTAGGTGTGAAGGATTATCAGCGTTCGTTGAGGAGTTTGGGTAAGCAGTTGATGCTTAAAGATTTCTGCTTGTTGGGAAAATCCTTGGAAGAGGTTTGGGAGTTTGCAAGAGTTTTAGAAGCAGAAAGGTTTGCATAGTGGTTGTTTTGGATTGGTTGTTGTCACTGTGTAAACAGGTCTTGGAAGTTGTGTGTTACAGTGATGTGTGCTGTAAGAGCTGAAGTTCTTCAGGTTGATGTTGGGGCTGTGTACAGTCCGGTTAAGTGAAAGGTTAAGTTGTGGCTATCTTTGAGTGTTCTGGATTTTGTGAACAGTGTGTGGAGGTGCTAAGTTTGGTGGAGGTTTTGTGTGGAGAGTAGTCAGTGTTGGTTGAGGCTGTTGTATTGCCTTGTGTGTTACTTTGAGAAGGTTGTGGTTCTCTTTTCGCCGGTTGAAATTTCGAGGACGAAATTTCCTAAGGGGGGGAGAGTTGTAACGCCCCGGTTTTGGGCTCAGGAGTTTTGGGCGTTGACCGGTTCGGTCAAAGTGCTGATCGAATATATAAGAGTGAATTTAGGAAAGCCTAGTTCGGGTTGCATTAAAAATATGGAAAATGTTCTAAACTCATATTTTAATATAGAAAGGTGAACTGTGAAATCAATTTTGGAAAATGAGGTTCGGAAGGTTGACATTTTGGCTAGTGACCAAAATATAATTTTTGAAAGTTGCGGGACAGTTTTATAAAGGATTGAAACTTTGAATCTTTAAGGATGTATTATTCCAAAAAGGATTTCTCCAGATTTTTCTAAGATATTTTAAGGTTTTTCTGATTTTTAAAGATTATGAAATGTGGAGGGAAATCATTTTCACCATTTCTTAACTAACTTTCTATTTCCTCTCAATTTTCCTTTTCTCTCATTTTCTCTCCACCCAAACACATTTCTCCAGATTTCCTTCTCTGATTTTGGCATCTAAATCACACATTTCAACTCTCTTTTGATTCCTAATCATCTCATCTACAAAACCTCTCAAATTGCAAGTTGTTTCATCAAGCATTTTGGCTCTAAAAAGGAGAAATTCAAGTTTGGAGGTAAGAACGTCCTTCTCCTCTAAACTATCAGTTCTTTACTGAAATTCCTAAGTTCTCAATCCTTGATTTGTGATTTGTTAATGGCTTTTCAATTGAAATCTTGATTTTTGGCTTAAAATGCAAGATTTGGTGATTTTGGTGAAATTTTCGTGTGATCTGTTTGGGCAGTGTTTTGAAGTGTCAAAATGATGTTAAATGAATGCTAAATTGATTAGAAGTTGAGGTTTAATAAATGCAATCCCGGATAGGTTGAATTTCCTAAATTGATTGGGTTTTCGCTCTTGAATTGTGTTGTGTTTGGTTTTAAAAGCTATTGTGGTTGATGATTGAGATGCATATGTTTTGCATGGTTTAAATCTGTTTTGAAAGCATACTTTAAGCATGGTTTAATGCTGGTTTTGGAAGCCATTTGTGAAGGATGCTCAAGGTAAGAGATCCTTGGTTTTATACATGGTAATTGTGATTTTGATGCATGATGTTGCATGTTGATCTATGGCTTTGTATGATGCTTTAAAACAGTGGATTGATGATGGTAAATGTTACTTTTTGCATATTGGTTATGCATGTGAATCATTGGGTTTATGAGGTAATGGTTTTGCATATTGGTTATGCATGTGAATCTTTGGACTATTGTGATGATGGTTTTTGCATTGTGATTATGCATATGAATCAGAGGAATAACATGGTAAGATGGTTATATTGGCAAGTGATGAAAGTGGTTCTTGGTTCGTTGATCGGATATAGTTAGCCGGCTATAGGATTGGGTGCACCGTGAATTAAGTCGCCTTGGAGGAGGAGTGGTCAAGAGTGGACCGGAAAGCTCCCTTCAAGTATCCTAACGAGATGTTTAAGGTCATAATGGAGGTGTTGCCCATTCGAGGACCTTGGTTGAGCAAAGGTTATATGGTGTTTAAAAGTCCATATGTGAGAACCTTGTGCTTGTTAAGATCACAATGGCGGTGTAAGACCATGTGTGGATCTTGTGTGAGGTGTCCCGGATCTCGTTAGTGATTTATACAACTACCAATCGGTTATGCAAAGGTTGTATGGTGTTTAAAAGTCCATACAAGGAGACCTTGTGCATGTTGAGGTTGTATGGTGTTTAAAAGTCCATGCATGGGAACCTCGGGAAAAGCTAAGGTTGTATGGTGTTTAAAAGTCCATACATGGGAACTTTAGGCTTGTAAGGTCAAATGGTGTTTAAAAGTCCATTTGGGAGGCCTTGGATTGGTAGGGTGTATGGAGCGTAGGGACAACGCTCGGAATCCGCGTATCCGATCGGGTTGTTGAGTTGAAAAGTGGATGTGGTTGATCACTTGGAGGCCAATGTAACGTTCTTGATCATAAAGAAGCATGAGATGCTTGAAAAGATGCATGGTTGCATGAAAAGTGTTTAATGCTAGTGAATGCATGTTTACTTGTTATGTTGAACAAGTGTTGATTATCATTTGATAAATGATGCATGTGTGCATGAAATCTCCTTAATGCATTGGAGTCTAGTTAAGACTTGTTTTAAAAGGCATGTGATAATAATGATGTTGTGGCTCATGAGTTGCCTATGGTTAATGCATGTGTTGGATTGCTTGGATAATGGTTTAAAAGGGGTTTTCTTGCTTGAAGTAATGTTCAAGGTTATGAATGAGTAATTTGAAATGGAAGTGTTTTCCAAGGTTTTTAATTTAGCTTTGCATATGGTGTTTATGCATGAAATGTTTAAATGGATGTTCTTGCAAATTGTACATTGAGATGGTTTTCTTAGTTTGCTAAGCTAAGGTTTGGTTTCATGTAAGTGCAAAGCATGGTTTAAGCATGATGTTGAAAAGGAGTTTTCAAACATGGTTTTGGTTTGATAAATCGGGTTATTTTAAAGTGTTTTGTAACCCGCTGCATTGATGGTGTTTTGGTTTTGAGCATTCCTCACTAAGCATTATGTGCTTACGCTCCTTTTTGTCCATCAATGCAGATTCTTGAAGCTTGGACAGCAAAGAGCAAGGGATTCAAGGTGGACTCCAATTGAGATGTATGTCTCGATGAATAGCTATAGTTAATAAGGGCAATGGGGGTAGAATCTCTCGTATTGATGTTTTTGTATTCGTGTATGTTCGGACAAGTATGTTTTAATGTTGTTGATGTTGCTGAATCATGAATTGGCTATAATGAGATTGCTTTGGAAAGTTTGTGCTTAAGTGGTTGCTTGTGTAGGAAGCATGCCTATAGAATTGGGGCTTTTTGCATATGATGTTGTTCGGATGATTTGTTGATGCTTGCAAGTTATACTTATGTTGAATTGCATGCTGGTAAAGTTTGGTGGCAATTGGAGCATGTTTGAATGATTAATTGCATGTTTTGGAATGCCTTTTTGCTGCAATCTGTGCAGGCGTTTCGGAACAGTGTGCACCGTTTCGGAACGGGTGCGTTGCATGAACCCAGGCGTCCGAAACGGTATGCACCGTTTCGAAACGGTTTGGTCTCTGCCAAGGCCATGTTTCGGAACGGGGTCGATCGGTTTCGGAACGGCCCGTGTTTCAGAACGGGGTCGATCGGTTTCGGAACGGCCGACCGTTAGGGGCTGACATTGGCAGTTATATGTTTTGAATTGTTTGCATTTTGGTCCTAAAACTTGTTTGTGCAATTGTATGAGTTTGGGATGTCCGTCTGAGCTGAATTTTGGCAGAGAAGCATGAAACCTGATTAATTTTAAGTTGGTAACTTAAAATTTGGTTAAGTCCTTAAAGTTTTCAGAATTTACAATTTGGTCCCTAAAGTTGTAAATTGTTTCAATTGGGTCCCTGCTTGATCTTTGATGTTTGTGATCTTTGTGTATGATGTTTGTGTGATCACATCTAAGGTTAATGTGTATCTAGACAAGAGTAAAAGGAAAAAAAAAAGGGTCGTTAATCAAGGTTGACTTTCGGGTTGACTTTGGTTTTCCCCGTGTGACTTTCTTAATTCGGGTCAACCATCTGGGCCGGGTTAAGGGGGTTACAAAAGTTACTGAACTTCCCCGTACAGAATCCCAACCAAAATGAGATGACATAAAATCCGAGCTCTAAATCTAAATGCATTATTTATCAACAGAAATGCATAATCATATAATCTGATATACAATAATGTCGCACAAGACGTTGAAGGAGAGGGAAGAGAACGACGAAAACCAGAGAAAATGGTTGAAAGGTTCTATTTATAGCCTAAGAAAAGGGTTAATTACAGAGCGTGCCATTATACTTTATAGGGTTTATGAAACGACACTTAAGTTTTGCAATCGTTACAATTTTATCAGTGAAATTCTGAAAATTCCCAATTTAATCACTAAAATTTAATTAAGTTTTCAATTGAAATTCCCAATTATTAGGGTTTTTAATTTAGGGCAAAATTGGGGTGTTACACAAACAGTGTGAAAGATTTACACAACTTTCCATATTTAAATAATGAAATTTTAATATGTATATGTAAACTATAAAACTATAAATCATAAATTTTAAATTCTAAACCCACAATTCATAACTTCTGAAATTAATAAATTTATATAAATTAAATTTTATTCCATTTGTGTATTAAAATATATTTTTTTATAAATAGGAGCATTATAGGAAAGTGTGTTCAAAGAATTAAATACGAATTTGGATCCAAAAAGGATTCCAATCGTTAAATTTGTTAAAACTAAAAACTTTTGAGGTTGTCTTTTCATGTGATCTTCCTTTTATCCAAATCGTCCTTTTTATTTTTTATGCATAACGTTAGAAAATGTTTTAAATATTTGACTGAAAAATTATTTTAATTTTTTAAGTACATTAATCTTTAATATTTTATCTTAAGTTAAAATAGTTAATCTTTGAATAAAAATTGTTAGTTAATTAACGACAAATTACTTGACATGGTGTGGGAAATCTCCATGGCAATGCACACTGACATAACAATGACAAATAAACAAAGGTCCTGACTTGACATAATGACACACAAGTAAAACTAAAATTATATAAAATGCAATTTAATTTTTTTTTCTTATGATGTGTTTTTCTGTCAGTCATATCCAGTTATTTATCGTTAGTTGATTATAGTTTTCATTCACAAAATGACCATTTTGACTCAAAATAAAACGTTGAGTGTTAAAATGTTTTCATTCACGAAATGACATTTTTTATAATCATATTTGATCTATTTGTCGATAAATTAATTTCAAGCAAATATTATAATAATTTATTAAGGAGGCGATACTTTTAATTTAATTTGTTTTACTCGTAACATAAGAATTTGAATTCTAAACATTATTTAAATTATCTAATATCTTCTTCCGCTAAAATAATTAATAGTTAGTCTTTTAAGTTATAGATAAATAAATTTATTATATGTTCGAATTATTTTGAGTCTAACCAAAATTAATTGGTTTAGTTGCTAAGGATACTCATTCTGCTCCATCTTGTATAGGTTCAAATATGAGAATGAGAATATAATATCTCTCTATTTAAACAAAAAATTTGATTAAATTGTAATACCCTAATTCAATTTACAATGTATAACATAAAAGTATAACATAGCTGCTTATCTATATCCTTTTTGCCGTTCCTAACCGACCAATCGAATCAGTGTAATAAAAAGCGAGAAGCTTGTTCATAATTAAAAAGAATATTTATTTGGACCATTAGAAATTGGACCATCAATTCATCTAGTAAAATAATTCGTTCGGTTATTTTAAAATAGAATAAAAAATTAGATTCTAATGTTATAAATTAAATAAATTATATAAATTATTTAATTTAAATTAACCGGTCAAAAGATTTAAAATGATGACATTAACAAAAAGAAAACTCTTATTTACATATAGCTTTTAATCGTTAAAGAAATCAATTTGAACAAAAATAGTATAACTAGTTTGAATTTGAATCATGGTTCAACCCGTTTCATGAGTTAGCAAAAATTTGTTATTAGGGACGGAGTAAATAATTAGGGTAAATAAAGACAATGTACAATTAACCATTGAAAAGGGGATATCGTTCAAATGAATTGAAAAATAAGAGGTCAATTAACCTTTGTTTTTTTATTACGAGATTGAAATCAAACTTTAGACGCGACATAAACTATAACCAAAGAACTAAACATCTATTTCCATTAATTTCAATTGCCGGTTGGATTATTCTACTTGCCAGAATTTAATTATTATATTACACAATCATAGTATTCTTCTATAAATCGACTTTCAAAACTACGAGACGGCGTCGTAGTCTATTTCCGACATGAAAGCTGCTACAAAAGCTGAAGTTGGCGAGTGAAGCATGTGGTCGAGGACTATGTCGTTGTCGTTTTCAGTTCTTTTGACGAATCGGCCTTTGTTTTTTGGCCTTGATTCGGCGTAGGCCTTTCGGGAAGCGCATCAGATTGTTTTTTCGAATTATCGGTTCTTCCTCTTCTCTTTGTACCTTAAAACTCGAGCCCCGCGATCGGTTCTGTCGACTTGGGAAGCTTAGTTGGTGGTCGGAGTTGACGAGATGGGTACGTTTGGATCGGCCATGGTTGGAACTATTCCCACTTCAAGTGACGAATATGAAACCTGAAAGTTGTATATAATTTGGTCAAATTGGGATTTTAGTACCTCTGTTATGATTTCTTTTGAAATTAATCCTATACTTTAATTTGTATCAGTACATTTTAAAGAGAATGGAAGTAAAGAATTTAAGCCTCTACTAACTAGGGATGGGCATGACACGGAGATTCGACCGATCCAATTTTAAGAGTAGGGATTAAAATAAATAGATTTAGGTTGGGTCTAGTTTAAATTTAGAGTAAAAATATTTAATTTGACCCAACATGAGATAATTATGTAATTCACTCATATATTTAGGGATAAAATTACGAGTCAGGTTTTTTCGCGTCGAGTCAACTCGAGTTTTGCTCACCCCTACTTATGTGCAAGAAAAAAACTTCTCATGCAATCCTAATCATGCCCAAACATAAATATATGATTATGAAATGATTAAAATACTAAAATTTCATACACAACATGAACAAAATATAAATATAATATGAAACTGGCGCTAGAGTTAAGGGTTGTGTTTGCTAGCTTGAGTATCTCGCGAGATGGAGGTCTTGTGGCTGAATTGCAAGTGAAATCATCTCTGGTTCAGTTAATAAAGGATAAGCAGTTGTTGGACGATTCCTTGGTGCCACATGTTCACGATATTGCTGAGGGTAGATCATCGGATTTCTGTTTTAATAATGATGGAGTTTTATGTTTCGGAGGACGAGTAGTAGTGCCGAATGATGTAGAGTTGAGGCGTACTATTCTGACCGAAGCTCATTGTGGTCCTTTTGCTATGCACCCTAGTATTACAAAGATGTATCGTGATCTGAAGGATGAGTACTATTGGGTGGGGTTGAAGAAAGATGTTGCGGAATATATGAGTAAGTATATGGATTGTCAGCGGGTTAAAGCTGAGCATCAGTTTCCTTCAGGGTTGTTGCAACCGTTGAGGATTCCTGAATGGATGTGGGTTAGAGTCACCATGGACTTTGTGTCTGGTTTACCTTTGTCGCCATCGAAGAAGAATTCAATGTGGGTGATTGTGGATCGCCTTACAAAGTGTGCGCATTTCTTACCAGTGCATATCACGTATACCTTGGATAAGATTGCAGAGTTGTACATTGCTGAAATTGTGCGTCTGCATGGGGTACCAAAATCTATAGTGTCGGATAGAGATCCGAGGTTCACATCGCAATTTTGGGAGTGTTTGCATCAAGCTTTGGGAACGCGGCTGAACTTTAGTACTTCTTATCATCCATAGTCGGATGGAGAGTTTGAGCGTGTTATCCAAGTGCTTGAGGATATGTTGAGGTGCTGTGTGATTGAGTTTCAAGGCTCTTGGGAGAAGAATTTGCCTTTGGTGGAGTTTGCTTACAATAATAGCTACCAGGCAAGTATTCAAATGGCACCTTATGAAGCCTTGTATGGGAGGAAGTGCAGAACTCCTCTTTGCTGGGCTGAAACTGGTCAAAAATTGGTCTCGATGCCGACTTTGTTGAAAGGAACCACCAAGAAGGTGAAGCTCATTTGTGAGCGGTTAAAGGCAGCTTCTGATCGACAGAAGTCTTACGAGGATTTGAAGCGTAAGGAGATTGAGTTTGCGGTGGGTGGCAGTGTGTTCTTGAAGGTTTCACCTTGGAAGAAGGTGATGAGGTTTGACCGGAAGGGTAAGTTGAGCCCTAGGTATATTGGACCATACGTGGTGATAGAACGTGTGGGTCCTGTTGCATATAAGCTGAGGCTACCGCAAGAGTTAGAGAAGTTACATGATGAGTTTCATGTCTCCATGCTTAAGAGGTATAGATCGGATCCTTCGCATGTTATGCTTGTTGAGGAAGTTGAGTTGAATCCAGATTAGACCTATGATGAGGAGCCGATTGAGATTCTGGATTCGGACAGCAAAGTTTTTCGTGGTAAGACCATTGAATTGGTTAATGTGTTGTGAAAGCATCGTGGTGTTGAAGAAGCCACGTGGGAAAGAAGAGATGATATGAAGAAGCATTTTCCTTACCTTTTTCCTCCAGGTAAATTTTGAAGAAGAAATTTCTTAAGAGAGGGAGAGTTGTAACACCCCAATTTTGGGCTTAGAAGTTTAGTGTCTGAACCAGACCGGTCTGAGAAATGGTTCGAATATAAAAGGGAGTTTTAGGGAACACCTAGTTCGAGATGCTTTAAAAATATAGAAAAATATCTAAAAATCCTCATTTAATATATATAAGTGAATGGTGAAATCAATTTTACAAAATATAGTTTGGAAATACTACATTTCGATGTAGTGAACAAATTGCAGTTTTTACAAAGTTTAGTAGTGACTGTTTTGTGAAGTATTGAAACTTTGAATCTTTAAGGAGCTAATTTACCAAAAATGTTTTCATCAGATTTTTCCTTAATTTGGGTGATTTTATTAATGATTTAATTAAATAAAATAAAGGTGATAAACTACCTTGGACTTTCATAACCAGTTTTCTCTAATTTTCTCTTATATCATTTTCTCTCAAAATCCTATCAACCAAAAAAATTTTCTCCAGCAAAATTCACTTTGATTTTCCCTTCATTTGATGAGATTTCCATCACTCATTGATTCCTAATCAACTTTCATCAAATCTATTTGTTTTCTACATTGAATTTTCATGGAAACTTGCCCAAATCAAGGAGAAATCATCGTTTAGAGGTAAGATTGTTCTTCTCCTCTAAATACTGAGTTCTTTACTGAAATTCCCAAGTTGTCAACTCTTTATTAAAGGTTTATGAATCTTTTTAATGTTGGAAACAAGATTTTGGCTTAAAACTCATGATTTTGGAAGACATCTTGAAGATTTTCGTGGTAATTGATTGGGCTCTGTTTTGAGATGGTTTTCTAATGTATTTAGGATGCTAAATAATGCTAGGAATGAGGTTCTGGGGTGATATTGGTGTTCTATTAAAGCTGGGGGTGTAAGGACAAGTTTAGGATTGTTTTTGATGTTAATTAATATATAGAAGTGATGGATCTTGTCTGGGTTATGTTTTGGAAGAGTCTGGAGGTGATTTCCGTTGTGTTTGATAGCCGAAATGTTGGGTTTAGGTAGAGCAGCGAGTTTAGGAGTGTTGGCTGAAGATTTCAATGCATGATGATGCATTAATCCTCTGTTTTTATGTGTCTAAAATTGGGGAGACATCTTCGGACACTTTTGGAGTTGATCCGGAAGCTTAATTGGCGTTTGGACGAGCAAGCAAAAAGAAATTGGTGAGTGTGATTGGGTTACAAGTCCATGAGGACAAAAATAAAAGGTTTGGGGATTTAGGAGAGGTTTGAAACACCTTCCTAAATCCGGAAGTAAGTATGATTTGAATTGCTCTCTTTAAAGTGTGCATTATTGTGTTGGTTTCCTTTAGAGCATGCCTCACTAAGAAATTGTGCTTACACTCTTTCTTTACCAATAATGCAGATAATTGAGGTGTTTTCGGGCATCAAGGAAGCTAAGTTCATCCAAGGAAGTCCAAGCTCATGTATGGTGAAGTTTTCATACACTTTAGTTTTGATAGATTGGCAATGGGAAACCAAGAATTGTATTTGGGAGATGTGTTAAACTCCCTAAGGTTGTGGCATGTTTACTTTGGATGGTTTGAATTGTAAATGGCCTTAATTGCTTGTTTTGAGGTTGGATTGCCTATTTGTGATTTGATATTAGGAAGCATGCCTCTAGACTAGTGAGATTTCATGTTGGATGCTATGAATGTGTTTAAGAGTTCTAGATATGTACCTTATATGTTTGCTGATTTGTTGGTATGATTAGAGAGTCTTTGGGATGTGTTTGAATGAGTTTATGAAGGAAAAACCAGCAATTGCTGCAGTTTCTGGGCAAACCGTATCGAAACACCCTCTAGTGTTTCGAAACGGGGGCCTGTAATGGCCTTCGAGTTTCGAAACGTTGGAGGTTGTTTTGAAATGATTTAGCTACTAGAATGCCATGTTTCGGAACTGGTCTCGAAACACACCGGCGTACCGAAACAGTCAACATCGTTTCGATCCAACGTTTCGATACGGTAGGTGGGTGTTTCGAAACAGGTGACCGTTGGACACAGATTTGAATTGCTCTGATGTTTGCATGTTTTACACTTTAGTCCTAAATGTTGGGATTGCAATTGCTTGAGCTTAAGATGTCCAATTAAGATGAAATTTGGCAGTGAAGCATGTAACATGACTAATTTCATAATGGTAAACTTAAAATCAATGAAGACCTTCTAATTTATAGAAATTACATTTTGGTTCCTAAACCCGTGTAAAGTGCAATTTAGTCCCTATATGATATCCGTTTGTTTTACCTTTCTCAATCGTATCTCGTGAGTACTCTCTTAGGGTTAACATGTATCTAGACAATATTAAAAAGGAAAAAAGGGTCGTGAATCAAGGTTGACTTTTGGTTTGACTTTGGATTTCCCCGTGTAATCTTCGTAGTTCGGGTCAATCGTCTAGGCCAGGCTAAGGGGTTACATTGTGTTTCAGAGATAAAGTTGTAGTGGCTGAAGATGTTTAGTTGAGACGTGTCATTCTGAGCGAAGCACATTCGAGTCCTTATTTTATGCATCCGGGTAGTACTAAGATGTACTGTGATTTGAAGAATGATTATTTATGGGTTGGTCTGAAGAAGGATGTAGCCGAGTATGTGAGCCGTTGTATGGTTTGTCAGAGAGTGAAGGCAGAACATCAGGTTCCTTTAGGTTTGTTACAGCCTTTGAAGATTCTGGAATATAAATGGGAGAGGATCACTATTGACATTGTGTCGGGGTTAGCGTTGTCTCCTTCGAAGAAGAATTTTGTTTGGGTGATAGTTGATAGATTCACTAAGTGTGCTCACTTCTTAGCAGTGAACACTACAGATTCTTTAGACAAGTTGGTGAATTTGTAGATTCGCGAGATTGTGAGACTTCATGGAGTTCCGAAGTCTATTGTATCTGATAGAGATCCGAGATTCACTTCGATGTTCTGGAGTTGTTTGCATAGTGCCCTAGGTAGCCGTTTGCATTTCAGTACTTCTTATCATCCATAGTTAGATGAACAATCAGAGCGAGTGATACAGATATTAGAGGATATGCTTCGTTGTTGTGTAATTGACTTCCAGGGTTCTTGGGAGAAGCACTTGCCCCTTAGTTGAGTTTGCTTATAATAACAGTTACCATGATAGTATACAAGTGGCTTCTTATGAGGCTCTGTATGGTAGACGATGTAGGACTCCGATCTGTTGGGCTGAGACGGGTCAGAGATTGTTACCTATGCCGGATTTGCTTAAGGGGACTACCGACAAAGTGAAGTTGATTTGCGACCGTTTGAAAGCAGCTTCCGATCGTTTGAAATCTTATGCAGATTTGATGAGAAAAGAGATTGAGTTCTCAATAGGTGAGAAAGTGTTTCTGAAAGTATCTCCGTGGATGAAGGTAATGCGATTTTGCCGGAAAGGCAAGTTGAGTCCGAGGTTTATTGGTCCGTATGAGATACTTTAGCGGATTGGGCCTGTAGCTTACCGTTTCATGTGTTTATGCTTAGGAGATATAGATCAGATCCATCTCATGTTATGCATGTTGAGGAGATATAGTTGAATCCTAATTTGTCTTATAATTATGTAATTCACTCATATATTTAGGGATAAAATTACGAGTCAGGTTTTTTCGCGTCGAGTCAACTCGAGTTTTGCTCACCCCTACTTATGGGGAAGTAAAAACTTTTCATGCAATCCTAATCATGCCCAAATATAAATATATGATTATGAAATGATTAAAATACTGAAATTTAATACACAACATGAACGTAATATAAATATAAGGCTAAATGGGTACTTTTGCCCCCAAGTTCGACCCAAATATGCAATGTCGCCCCTCACCGAAAAACGCACTCAATGTGCCCCTTATGTTTGAAAAATCGATCAATTCCGACCCTTTACTAACGTTGATTAACGTTCCCGTCAATTCCTGGGTGACGAGCCGTTAACTCCTACACGGTCAGCTATCCTTGCCAGCTGGCTTGCCGTGTCACGCGCTGACGTGGATAAAAAGGTTACGTGGCAAATTTTTTTAAAATAATAAAAATATTATATTATTATATAATATTAATATTTTCTTTATATATATCCCCGCTTCACACCCTTCGTTTCTTTATCATATCAGAATTTCAGAAAATATTCCATAATTTTCATTTCCGCATCCCCAAATCCCAGTCAATTCTTAACACAGTGAACCCTAATTTCTCACCATGGATTTCTTCAAATCAGTTTTCGCCGATGACCCAGATCCTCCTAAACCCCAACTCCAACCTGAATTCGATACCCCCAGAGCCGAATACTCCACACTTGATTCCTCCCACAAACTGTCCGATTCCGACCCTGATCCTACCGGCTGGTGCTTCGGCGGGCTGTTCAAAACGATAGCAACCAGATCCGAATCCGTAATCGAAACCTACCGCCACGATCTCGAAGAATTCGGGGTGGGTCTTAAAAAAGAAATCAAGGTAGCTCAGGGCTCATTAGGGAACGTAGAACAAGTCATTGATGAGTTTGGGAACACAGTGATAAAGGGTACGACCGAGATCATCAATCAAGGCAAGGAGGCAATACTAGCAGCAAATAATGAACCCTAAACCCTAAACGATTGATTAATTTGAAGGGAAAAAAAAGAAAATGAATCAAACATTACCTAGCAATATGAAACAGCAATGGAAGAAGAACTTGAAGACGCGAAAATAGGTTTAGGGTTCATATATATAAAGAAAATATTAATATTATATAATAATATAATATTTTTATTATTTAAAAAAAATTGCCACGTAAGCTTTTTTTCCACGTCAGCGCGTGACACGGCAAGCCAGCTGGTAAGGATAGCTGACCGTGCAGGAGTTAACGGCCCGTCACCCATGAATTGACGGGAACATTAGTCAACGTTAGTCAAGGGTCGGAATTGATCGATTTTTTAAACATAAGGGGCACATTGAGTGCGTTTTTCGGCGAGGGGCGACATTGCATATTTGGGTCGAACTTGGGGGCAAAAGTACCCCTTTAGCCTAAATATAATATGCAAGTTAATAAGTATGCAAATATATCAAATTTGATTATTAACGTATTAAAATTTATATAAATATAAAACATATTAAATATGTTTATGACATAAATATAGGAATCTAAACTGAATATAAGCAACAATAATTCATCTTAATCCTAAAAGTTAAAATCCAATCAAATGGAATCCATATGAACAAACTTTGAATATTCTGGCAAAACAAAAGGTTGGTAATATCTATATATACCTATACATGCAACCCATTCTATGCAAACTATCAAACCATAATTTGAACTTTCAAATGGCTAATTTCAATGCTTTCTTGATGCTTTCCTTGCATGTTTTGTTTTTGGTTTCGAGTTTTGCAACTCATTCACTTCATTCGTTTTCGGTTCCTGATAAAGAATTTGAAGATGAAATAAAAGTACGACCGTCATTTTACGAATTCGACTCTTCTCGTCGTCGATATTCGCCTCAAATGACAACACTAGCGTCTGGTATATCTGCAACTGTTACGAAATTGACCAAAAGACAAGAAATATGTGAGACCGATCATGAATCCATGCGATTAAAAGGAGGTGGAAAACGTACATTGATAGATGAAGGCAAGAAAGCCATTAAAGCTAGCAAGAAAAGGAATGTCGAAAATCCTTTGGAGTCAATGAGAAAAAGTCCAGGTGGTCCTGATCCTATACATCACTGATAATCTCACATCTTATAACAACAGTTCATCACAATAGAAAAAAACGTAGTTTGTATTACATGAATGTATGCTGAACTTTATTAGTACTACGTATTAGACATTGAACAATATATACATGTATACGTATGTATCTAATATGAATGAAACTTTTTATATAATATATTTCCTAAATTTTAGTTATAATATTCCATCTTACATCGTTTGCACCAAAATTCCATCTCTTTAAATTTCATATTCTCTTTTCGAAATAAACTTTTGAAATTCGATTTAATAAAATTTAAGGACAGACACATTCTTCAAGGTATCATTAGTAATAAAAATCAGAAAAGATGAAAATTGTTAGAAAATAAATAAAAAATATTAAAAAAATATAATTTGTATCGGTTGTTTAATTTGATAACAAAATAAAAACTTAAAACTTAAAAGAGATTAAAATAAAATTTAAGGCATAATATGACGTAAAAAAGATAATATTAATATGAACACCAAACTTAAACAATTTTTACAAAAGTAATATTTTTTATACACAAATAGTGTGAAAGATTTACACAACTTTTCATATTTAAATAATGAAATTTTAATCTCTATATGTAAACTATAAAACTATAAATTTTAAATTTTAAATTCTAAACCCACAATTCATAACATCTAAATTTAATAAATTTATATAAATTAAATTTTACTCCATTTGGGTATTAAAATATATTTTTAATAAATTGGAGCATTATAGGAAAGTGTGTTCAAAGAATTAGATACGAATTTGGATCCAAAAAGGATTCCAATCGTTAAATTCGTTAAAACAAAAAACTTTTAAGGTTGGCTTTTGATGTGATCTTCCTTTTATCCAAATCTTCCTATTTATTGTTTTTCATTTATCACATCGGGATGCACAAATTCTCTTTAGGTTGTATTTTTTATGCATAAAGTTAGAAAATGTTCTTAATATTTGACTGAAAAATTATTTTAATTTTTTTAAGTACATTAAGCATTAATATTTTATCTTAAGTTAAAATAGTTAGTTAATTAACGACAAATTACTTGACATGGTGTGGGAAATCTCCATGACAATGCACACTGACATAACAATGACAAATAAACAAAGGTGCTGACTTGACATAATGACTCACAAGTAAAACTAAAATTATATAAAATACAATTTAAATTTTTTTTTTCGATGATGTGTTATTCTGTCAGTCATATCAAGTTGTTTATCGTTAGTTGATTACACTTTTCATTCACAAAATGACCATTTTGACTCAAAATAAAACATTGAGTGTTAAAATGTTTTCATTCACGGAATGGCTTTTTTATAATCATATTTGATCGGTTTTTCGATAAATTAATTTGAAGCAAATATTATAAAAATTTATTATGGAGGTGATACTTCTAATTTAATTTGTTTTACTCGTAACATAAGAATTTGAATTCTATACATTATATAAATTATCTAATATCTTTTTCCGCTAAAATAATCAATAGTTGGCTTTTAAGTTATACATAAATAAATTTATTATATGTCGAATTATTTTGAGTCTAACCAAAATTAATTGGTTTAGATGCTAAGGATACACATTCTGCTCTATCTTGTATATGTTCGAATATCGGAATGAGAATATAATATCTCTCTATTTAAACAAAAAAATTGATTAAATTTTAATACCTTAATTCATTTTACAATGTATAACATAAAAGTATAACATAGTTGCTTATTTATATCCTTTTTGCCATTCCTTTTTTTTTATTGGCAAAATCTGTATATTAATGGGAAAATATACAACTCGAGTCACACGTGCGCCTCATTAAAAACCTCCCTAAGTCTAACCGCGGGAAAGAGTAAGACACATGGACTAAAAGGAAATAAACAACAACGGAACACAACGCCCCCCACAAAGGAAACAATTATACAGTGGCCTGAAATAAAGATGTCCGCGTCACCCCTTCATTTGCTAGCACATCCGCTAACCCATTCGCCTCACGGAAAATGTGGTTAAAGCATACGTACCCCAAAGTAAGGCATGCTTGATCGATCAAACCAAAAATCTCCCGCAAAAGCCAAGGTCGTCATTCTAAATGCAACACTGTAAAACCTATGTTTGATTTTGATATAATTAAATCCTTAAGGAACATTTTGTAAAACTTAAAATTATTTTTTAAGTCCCTTAATAAGTTTTTAAAACACCAACACTTTGAAACTGATTTATAAAACTCAAACTCAAAATATTTTCTACGTGTTCCAAGACAAAACCATTGAAAATCGTCCAGGCATATCGATACAGCACCAAGCGTATCGATACCATTTTACCAAACTTGGTTACTGTCGCAACTAGTATCGATACCCCAAACCCTCGTATTGATACTGCCCTGTGTTAAAATTCAAAGAGTTTGAATGTCGTACCGATACGGCTAACCCTCGTATCGATACGGGCTTTATAATTTTTAAATATAAGTCGGTTTAAAAAATATGACCGTTGGTGTCAGTTGGTTGGTAACCAAACTTTAAAAGGTCGTTGACCCGTATCGATACACCAAACCCTCGTACCGATACGGTTGTGGATAGTGAGCTAAGTTCAGAAAATAGTATCAATACGGCCCTTGCCGTTTCGATACCCCGTACCGATACGCTTACGTGCGTATCGATACCCCTTATTAAATGCACACAACGACTCTTTCTTTTCTGAGACAGGTACCGATACCCCTTCCCGCGTACCGATGCCAGTAGCTACAGAAGTGCATTAATGGTGGTAAGAGAGGGTTCCAACGGCTCCATTTATGTTCCCAACCACCCAAACGGCTAGAAATCAATGAGGAGGTATAAAAGACACATCCAAAAGCTACAACAACAACTATTGATTTTCAAGAAAACAATTATTCATCAAATCCAAGCAATTGTGCCAAATTTCATATTTGTCTAGAAATCCCAATTTGTAATCTTCATTCATACTTTGTCAAATTGGGTTGAGTGCTTGTATTGGGGCTATCATTTGTAATGAGAGATACTTTATTAGCCTTCAAATTTTCTTGTTCACTTGTGTGAGGATTGGGTTGATTTTTGGGTAGAAAAATCAACCGAAATTGTAAAGGGTTGCCTCCTTGTCCTAGAAAAGGGGAAGAGCAATTTAGTGGAATTGTTGCAATTCCTTAGTGAAGCTAAGGTAGTGGATGTAGAGTTCATTTGGAACTTGAACCACTCTAAATCTCCTTTCCATCAATTTTTAATTTGCAAATTTCCACCACAAACCTTTAAATTTCCAATTCACCCCCCTCTTGGTCAATTTCGATCTTGCGATCCACTCAACAATTGGTATAAGAGCTTAACTCTTTGAGGATTAACAACCACAAGAGGAGATCCTTGGAATAGTGTGATCATCAACATATCAAGAGATGGCTTCAACCTCCGGTTCCGGCATGTATGAGTCACAATCGACCACAAAGCCTCCTTTCATCAATGGTGACAACTATTCTTTTTGGAAGAATAAAATGCGTCTATTCATCAAGTCTAGTGACTATCTTGTGTGGGATGTCATTGAGGATGGGCCATACATTCCATTGAAGCAAGACGGTGAAGGCAAGATGGTGTTGAAGAAGAAAGCCGAAATGAGTGAAGAGGAGACAAAAAAGATTCAAGTCAATGATAAAGCTCTCCACATGCTATTTTGTGCTTTCGGTCCGGACATCTACTCAAAGGTCTCATCAATTGAAAGTGCCAAGGAAGTGTGGGACACTCTTGAGACCACCTATGAAGGCACCAATGATGTTAAAGAAACTAAGATTGGAATTCTCAATCTTAGTTATGAAAATTTCAAGATGGACCCCGATGAGACGGTGTCAAAGATGTTTGATAGATTCTCCATGATTGTCAATGGTCTAAAGGGCTTTGGAGAGATCATACCGGAAGACAAGCTTGTCCGGAAGCTACTCTATTCACTTCCCGAGTCTTGGGATGGGAAGAGAACCGCTATCATCGAAGCAAAGAACTTGAAGACATTAAAGCTTGATGAGCTTGTGGGTTCTCTCCTTACTCATGAGATCATGAAGCAAGGAAGGGAAGATGAGAAAAAGAAAGAAGAGAAAAGAGTAGAGAAGCTTGAAGTTGAAAAAAAGAAGAAGATGTGAATAGCTCTCAAGGCTAAAGCTTCACAACATGATGAGAGCTCATCTTGTGAGGAGGATGAACTTGAAGAATTGGCTATGATAGCCAAACGATTCTCACGCTTTATGAGGTCCAACCGGGGAAGAAAAATCCAAAGGAAGATGGACATCAAAAGCAAGAACAAGGAAGATGGAAAGGATCCAATCATTTGCTTTGAGTGCAAACAACCTGGCCACATACGTTCGGAGTGCCCTCAACTCAAGAAGAAGGGCTTTGACAAGAGGAAAAAGCTCAAAGCCAAACTTGCTACTTGGAGTGATGAGGAGTCACCGGAGGATGACGAACAAGAAGTGGCTAACCTTTGTCTCATGGAACTTGAGGAAGATTCCTCCATGGTAACCTCTAACTCATCTACTTTAGATTTTTCATATGAAGAATTAAATGATGCATATGATGAGTTACAAGAGGTATATGATGAATTAGTTGAGAAGTATAAGGAGTCGGTCATTAGGAATAAATAGATTATTCAAGAACTAAATGAGAAAAATGACTCACTTACTCAAGCTAATTCTAAATTTGAGAAAAAGATTTTAGGGTTAAAAGATGAACTTAAATTTTTTCAAAATGAAAATGTTGATCTTAATAATCTTTTGTCTCAATGTAATTGTGAACACCAAAAGGTGTTGGGTGAGCTAAATGAGCTCAAGAAGTCTTTAAAAAATGTTGGTAGTGCTAAGCATGAAGTAGGAGAATCATCTAGAACACATCAACCTAAGAAAAAGACTAACTACTACAAACAAGGTAGCTATCCTAGACATAGTAGAACTAAAAGAATTAGAAGTGTATGGGTTCCTAAGGAACTTGTTAAATCTAATAATATTATTGCTATGTCATCTTAGATTCCTAAGGGAACCAAGGTTTTGGGAGCTAACACTCATGGACCCAAAATGATTTGGGTACCAAAAACCAAAGTTTAATATCTTTGTTTGTAGGGGGAGCATTGCTACAAGGCCAAGGCACAAAGTCAAAACTCATGGTACCTTGATAGTGGATGCTCGAGGCACATGACCGGAGACAAGAGTCGATTCATGGATCTAAAGCCAAAAAGTGGAGGAGTAGTAACATTTGGTGACAACTCCAAAGGCCACATTAAAGGTATTGGCTCCATAGGTAATCACTCTACTATTCTCATTGAAAATGTCTTATATGTCGATGGTCTTAAACATAATTTATTGAGCATAAGTCAATTGTGTGATAAAGGATTTAATGTTTTATTTGATAAAAATGGATGCAAAATTGTAAACATTAAATCTAATAATATTATGCTCATAGGTCATCGCATAGGAAACATATACATGGTGCATTTAGATGACATACATACATCTCATGCATGCTTAGTTGCTCAAAATGAAAATGATGCATGGTTGTGGCATAGGAAGCTAGGACATGCTAGCATAAGTGTTTTAGAAAAACTAGTCTCTCTAAATCTAGTTAGAGGTTTACCCAAAATAAAGTTCTCAAATGATAAAATTTGTGATGCATGCTCAAAGGGTAAACAACATAGGTCTTCCTTTAAATCCATTAATGATGTTTCTACTAGTAGATGCTTACAATTAATTCACATGGATTTATTTGGGCCAATTAGGACTATGAGCTTGGGTGGTAAGTCTTATGCTTTTGTGCTTGTTGATGATTTTTCTAGATTTACTTGGGTTCTCTTTTTAAGTACTAAAGATGAGGCTTTGGAAAAATTCATCACATTTTCAAAACTAACCCAAAATGATCTTGAACTTAGAATTTCACATATTAGAAGTGATCATGGAATCGAGTTTCAAAATTTAGGGTTTGAAGATTTTTTAAATGAAAATGGTATTAGCCATTATTTTTCGGCTCCTCGAACTCCTCAACAAAATGGGGTAGTTGAGAGGAAAAATAGAACTTTACAAGAAATGGCTAGAACTATGCTTTGTGAAAACAATTTACCTAAATATTTTTGGGCGGAAGCCACAAACACCGCTTGTTATATTGTAAATCGAGTAATGATTAGGCCAATTTTAAAGAAAACACCTTATGAGATTTTAAAATCTAAAAAGCCTAACATTAGCTATTTCCACCCTTTTGGGTGCAAGTGTTTTGTTTTAAATAATGGAAAACACAACTTAGGTAAATTTGATGCAAAAAGTGATGAAGCCATTTTTATAGGTTACTCTCTAACCTCTAAAGCCTATCGAGTATTTAACAAAAGAACTTTAGTAGTAGAAGAATCTATTCATGTTGTATTCGATGATAACCTCCTTCCTAGGAAGGATTCTTGTGATGATGATGATGTAGGGATCATAAATGCCTTTGATGGAGGTCAAACTTTAAAGGAGGATGAGATTCCAACAAAGGAAGAGGAATCACAAGATCCACCTCTTGAAGCCTTGAAGGACTTGGCCATTGAGGAAAAGGAAGTGAGCTACCCAAGGGAGTTGAAGTATGTCAAAGATGGTGAAATCTTGGGTGATCCATCCAAGGGGGTAACCACTCGTTCTTCTCTTAGATTAGTGAACCATGTTGCATTTATCTAAAGCATAGAGCCTAAAAATATAAAAGAAGCATTGAAAGATGACTTTTGGATTATGGCTATGCAAGAAGAGTTAAATAAATTTGAGAGAAGTAATGTATGGACATTAGTTGATAGGCCTAGTAATCAATCTAGAATAGGAACTAAATGGGTCTTTAGGAACAAACTAGATGAGAGTGGTAACATTGTGAGAAATAAAGCTAGACTTGTAGCACAAGGTTACACTCAAGAAGAGGGAATAGATTTTGATGAAACCTATGCACCCGTAGCTAGAATGGAAGCCATTAGGATGTTGCTTGCATATGCATGTTATCATAATTTCAAGCTTTTTCAAATGGATGTTAAAAGCGCATTTTTAAATGGTTTTATAAATGAAGAAGTGTATGTGGAACAACCACCGGGTTTTGAAAATTCAAAATTTCCAAATCATGTTTTTAAACTTATCTAAGCTCTTTATGGTTTAAAACAAGCTCCTAGAGCTTGGTATGAAAGGCTTTCAAATTTTTTGATTGAAAAAGGATTTGAAAAAGGTAAGGTGGACACTACACTCTTTATAAAAATGTATAAAAATGACATCTTAGTAGTTCAAATTTATGTTGATGATATTATTTTTGGTTCTACTAATGAATGTCATTGTCAAGATTTTGCTAAGTTAATGCAAGGTGAATTTGAGATGAGCATGATGGGAGAGCTCTCATTCTTTTTGGGACTCCAAATAAAGCAAAAGAAGGATGGCACCTTCATCAACCAAGAAAAATACATAAAGGATATGCTCAAGAAGTTTGGCTTGGAGAATGCAAAGCCTCAAGCCACTCCTATGTGCTCATCTACAAAGCTTGACAAAGATGAAGGAGGTAAGTGTGTTGACTCTAAACTTTATCATTCTATGATTGGATCTTTGCTTTACCTTACCGCAAGTAGACCGAATATCTTGTTTAGTGTTTGCTTGTGTGCTAGAATTCAAGCTAGTCCTAGAGAGTCTCACCTTATAGCCGTTAAGAGAATCTTTAGATACCTTAGAGACACTCCTTGTTTAGGCCTTTGGTATCCTAGAGACTCTATCTTCAACCTTCATGCTTACTCGGATGCGGATTATGGGGGTTTCAAAATTGATAGGAAAAGTACTTCGGGAACTTGTCAATTCTTAGGTAGTATGCTCATATCTTGGTTCTCTAAGAAACAAAATAGTGTAGCCTTATCTACCACCGAAGCCGAGTACATATCCTTAGGGAGTTGTTGTGCTCAAGTCCTTTGGATGAAGCAACAACTCTTAGATTATGGAATTAAAGTTAAAACCATACCCCTAAAATGTGACAACACTAGTGCTATTTGTTTAACAAAAAATCCCATCCAACACTCTAGAACCAAACATATAGAAATAAGGCATCATTTCATTAGAGATCATGTCCTTAAGGAAGATGTGGTTATAGAGTATGTAGACACCTTGAATCAATTAGCGGATATATATACAAAACCCTTAGACAAAGAGCGTTTTTGGTCCCTTAGGAGAGAGTTACGTCTAGCTAGCCTATCTTGACCTTTTAGGACCCCTTTTGTGCTTAAATATGCTTGATCTTGTGAAATGCCATGTTTGTATGCTTGGACTCCCAATTTCTTCCATGCCTATAGTTAGGGGGAGTATGATTCTGTTAAAATATGCTTAGAACTGCTCATACATCATTTGCATACTCAAAGGAGAGATTAGGTTCGAGCCTTTGGTTGTTCTTTGAACCAAATATGCATTTTTGGGCATACCGTATTGATACTATTATACGCGTATCGATACCTGTTCTTCATTTCGTTTCCCAGATTTCTCCTCGCTTCACGCGTATCGATACGATTCATACAGTATCGATACGGGTCATTTCGATACGGACCCCTCCGTTTCGATACGACTGTTCCAACGGGCATATTTGCAAAAAGACATCTATATCCCCGTATCGATACCCCAACGGGCGTATCGATACTCGACTGCGCTGATGACTTTAATTAGCTTTTAATGAGTTCAACTTTTACCCAAATTCAAACTTTTCAAAACCTAATTAACCCTAGCCGTTTTTGCCTATAAAAAGGCACTTCCTCCTTCATATTTTTCACATCTCAACTCAAACCTAAAAGAGTTTTTGAATCAAGCAAGGCTTCGTGCTCCCTTTCTCATATTTGTGCTAGTTTTCTTCAAATCTTCAAGTTTCTATCAAGGTAATCTCCTTCTTTCTCTTTTTCAATTTTTTTCCTGTTTTAATTTTTTTTACAAATTTTGTTTTTCTTCAAACTTTTTCTTGACATTCTCTTTTAAAATTTTCTTTTAAAATTTTTTTACCTTGATTTTCACTCAAATTGAAGAAACTCCCTTGCTTATTTTCTCTTTTAGATCATGGCACCAAAAGAATCTTCGAGGAAGCGACCAAGGGCTAATCAAGCCGGTGAATCCTTCAACCTTGGAGCGGTTGCTCGTCCTAACTACTCGACCATCTATGAGCAATCCTTTGAAGGCAATTCGGGTCTCAATCACTTTCGCCAATATGAGAATTACAAGATCCATGCCGAAAGGGTAATATCCATCCCTTTTCTCAATTCGGAGCGTTTCAAGTTTGAATACCTCCCCTTGCTTCATCGTTGGAATTTCATGAATTTTCTCTCTATTCCCGGTTTTTACTATCGTCTCTTGGTTTTGATTTTCTATGCTAATGCAAGATGTATAGGTCGTAATGGGGAAGTTGTTGCAATTAGCTCTTATCTTATAGGAAAGAAAATAATCCTTGATTTCGAGTCTATTTGTGAGGTTTTTAAGTTGGATGATGAAGGCCTCGATGATGAGCATGGTAGGGGGCATGTTCTTAGTGGATCCGTCACCGCCCTTAATGCTCACGACTTGATTCTACATTTGATGGTGTCGTGGTGGTTTCGTCCTTCCGGAGGAAAATATTCCACCATCCGTCAAGTGGATGATTTTTGGATTCGGTGCTTCCGTGAAGCCAAGCGACCAAATCTAGCTCGACTCATGTTCGCGGAGATCGTCTACCTCGTTCAAAATCGTAACACTCCTCATGTCACCTCCTTCACATACGGTACGGCTTTGAGCTATTTCTTTGTTAAAAAGGAAATTGATTGCTCCTATGACATTCCAACTCCTCTCACCGATCCCATTAATGAGCGATCTCTTGCTCGGGCAAAATTCTCTTATGTTAATGGTGAATGGATACGTCTTGCCGAGTTACCACCGGAAGTCGCCGCAATGCATGAAGAGGCTCAAGCTCCTCAAGCTCCTCAAGTCCAACAACCCAATATGGATGCTCTCATGACCTATCTCAATGAGCAATTCACCGGGTTGCGCACGGACATGAATACTCGTCTCACTTCCATGGAAACTTCTTTTGACACTAGGATGACGGGTATGGAGAATCGCCTTCAATCTCTTGAAAGTGGGCACAATTCCTTGAATATTTCCATTGCCGCTTTCCATGATGAATGGCGTAATAGTATGCGCACTAATGAGCCTTTGGGAGATGATGATGAAGAGGATGAAGACGAAGAAGACGATTCTTAGACGTTTTCTCTTGTTTGTCATGCATATCATTTAGGATTTTCTATTTTATGCACCTATGCTTTATGTTTTTAGGATTAAGTTTGTTTTAGGATTAAAACCTATGCTTTGATTTCTATTTTGCCTTTGTTTGGATTTTAAGTATGTTGCTTTGATGAATAATATCTATGTTGCTTATTATACCTTTGATTTCTTTATGCACTTATTTGTCTCAAAGATTTTTTTTGATCTAACAAAAAGGGGGAGAAGAAACTAGCTCACGCTTTAAAATATTTTGATTTTAATTCAAAGGTTACCAAGCTTATATTAAGGGGGAGTTATTATAAAGGTTTTTCAAAAATTTTAAGTTTTAGTTTTGTTATATCAAAAAGGGGGAGATTGTAAAACCTATGTTTGATTTTGATATAATTAAATCCTTAAGGAACATTTTGTAAAACTTAAAATTATTTTTTAAGTCCCTTAATAAGTTTTTAAAACACCAACACTTTGAAACTGATTTATAAAACTCAAACTCAAAATATTTTATAAGTGTTCCAAGAAAAAAACCATTGAAAATCGTCCAGGCGTATCGATACAGCACCAAGCGTATCGATACCATTTTACCAAACTTGGTTACTGTCGGAACCAGTATCGATACCCCAAACCCTCGTATCGATACTGCCCTGTGTTAAAATTCAAAGAGTTTGAATGTCGTACCGATACAGCTAACCCTCGTATCGATACGGGCTTTATAAATTTTAAATATAAGTCGGTTTAAAAAATATGACCGTTGGTGTCAGTTGGTTGGTAACAAAACTTTAAAAGTTCGTTGACCCGTATCGGTACGCCAAACTCTCGTACTGATACGGTTGTGGACAGTGAGCTAAGTTCAGAAAATAGTATCGATACGGCCCTTGCCGTTTCGATACCCCGTACCGATACGCTTACGTGCGTATCGATACCCCTTATTAAATGCATACAACGACTATTTCTTTTCTGAGACAGGTACCGATACCCCTTCCCGCGTACCGATACCGGTAGCTGCAGAAGTGCATTAATGGTGGTAAGAGAGGGTTCCAACGGCTCCATTTATGTTCCCAACCACCCAAACGGCTAGAAATCAATGAGGAGGTATAAAAGACACATCCAAAAGCTACAGCAACAACAATTGATCTTCAAGAAAACAATTATTCATCAAATCCAAGCAATTGTGCCAAATTTCATATTTGTCTAGAAATCCCAATTTGTAATCTTCATTCATACTTTGTCAAATTGGGTTGAGTGCTTGTATTAGGGCTATCATTTGTATTGAGAGATACCTTATTAGCCTTCAAATTTTCTTGTTCACTTGTGTGAGGATTGGGTTGATTTTTGGGTAGAAAAATCAACCGAAATTGTAAAGGGTTGCCTCATTGTCCTAGAAAAGGGGAAGATCAATTTAGTGGAATTGTTGCAAATCCTTAGTGAAGCTAAGGTAGTGGATGTAGAGTTCATTTGGAACTTGAACCACTCTAAATCTCTTGTCCATCAATTTTTAATTTGCAAATTTCCACCACAAACCTTTAAATTTCCAATTCACCCCCCCTCTTGGTCAATTTCGATCTTGCGATCCACTCAACAAACACCCAACCAGGAGCAATTTAGGAATCTGACTACACCACGAGGGGACGAGATGCCCATTTAGAAGCTGCAAAGAAATTCAACGCAAAAGCGATTGCCCACAACTCTGCTACATTGGAATCAAGGGAACCAAGTGGACCCGAGAAGAGAGCTAGAATTCTACCCTGTGCATCACGCAAAACACCCCCAAAACCTGCAAGCCCTGGCTTACCACGAGCAGAACCTGTAAGACCCCAAAAATAACCCCAATTCCGAAACCCTAGTTTTGAAATCCCTAGATTCAAAATCCTAACATTTGGCGATTTTGTTTCAGAAACCCTAATTCGATTTTGTGGACTTAATTGGAAATAAATCATATTTGAGTGACTGAATGATAGAAATTGAAACTTTGGTGACTGTTCTGTGATGCGAGTAAAAGTCAAGACCCTTGTTTCGTGATTAACCCACTCGTCAGGGTAAATGTTAAATTCCTAAATGTCTTTTCAGCTTCAAATTTAGAATCTGGTCAACCGCTCTCCCTCTCCCCTAACCCTTAAGGTCTGGCGAAGCTCCGATCAGCCACCATCTGTCGTCCGTTTCACGTTTTGTCACCACCGTTCGGATCCCTTTCCTCTCGCGAACCAACCCCGGTCCTCGTTGCTCCTTCATCGGCCTCCATTTGCGAGTAAACGATGAGAAACTCTTCGATTTCGCTTGGGTGCCGACCTTCACCATCGCGTGCTCCTCCGCCATTCGCACCACCACCGTGACCACCGCCGTCGTGCGTTTAAACCCCGACCTTTGGCTTTCCCTCGTTGACCGTTGTTTGTGAGCAACGGTTGTGAACCTGTTCGAATCTTCCGTTGCACCATCATGCTTTGTCGCACCTCCTCCGTGAATCGTCTATTGTTTGCGATAAGGCAAAGGGAAACGACTCGTTTTTCTTGCTCAGTTCGTCCTCACGTTGTTGTTCACCGCTCTGATCGTGTGTGGGTAAGCCTTGAACGTATGGTTTTGGTTATGTTTTGGTGATTTTGAGTTGAAGGTTATATTTCTGTTAAATCCTTGCGTTTTCCTTGCTGTCAGTTTCGTGCTGCCGTTGTTCGTTCATCGGTCGTTGCCGTTCGTGGAGTTAGCCGCCGCCGGTGAAGACTCTTGAAACCCTAGTTTCAGATTAAGGTGAAAATGTTTGGAAGTTGGGCTATGTGTTATTGTTGTGTTGTGTGTTGTGTATGGATTGGACCCATGTGCATCGGGCCATCAGTTTTGGCTAAGGATTGATGAGATCTTTTAATTTATGGATTGGGTATGTTTAGGAGCCAAGTTTTGAACCAATGAGGCCCATATGTGTTATGAAGCAAGTGAGGAGCCTGAATCTTTGTGAGCCCGTATGTTTTTGAGACCCCAACATGCTTCAGTGGTCTGACCCCTGTTTTAAACCCAGAACAAGTGGGTGGTTCAAATTGAACCGTTTTAGTGGACCAATTTATGAACTAGATTGAACCATGGGAGTTTGGACTTGTTGACCGAACCAGATCGGTTTGAGGGCCGAACCATTTGACCATTGAGTTGACAGTTTGGATTTGTTGACCTCTTTGATCAGTAAAGTCAACTTTTGACTTTGACAAAACTGTTTGACCGTTGACTAAAGTTAATCTTAGACCATGACATCAGCACTGACCAGTTTCACCGAGTTGTCTTTGACCCGTTTGACCAGTTGACTTTGACTTTGACCAAAGTTAACTTTTTGGAAAACATTCACCTTGACCTTTGTCGACGTCCTGAATCCGAATCTTCTGTCCGTTTTGTCAAATTCAAATCCGGGAGCTTCATTTTACTAATTACAATTAAATGTATATAGTAATTTCAGATAAATTGAATATTGGATTGACCCGAGTTATTCTCATGTTTAGGTGCCGACCTTGAGACCGTTGGGTTACCTCCAGTTATGCAGATCGACCGTCCACGTTCTTCGAGTTTTTCACGTGAGTATATCTTTAGTTTAGTTATTAGTGTTTTAGTCGGTGGCTTAGTGTTAGTAATAAATACTAATATAGTATTCATACCTCGTAGGTCATGTTTTAGTTAGATCTGAGCGTGAGATGCGTTTTTCTCGGCTTTAGTGCTACTATTGCTAAGGTGTGTCTCTTCCTGGTTTATAAACTTGTGTGTTTGTTTCTGTGCCATAAATTTTATGCGCTTTTCTGGTATTAATATAAGTAAATGTTTTGTACATTTTGTGTGCATACTCCGTTGTGATTGGGTGAATGTTTTCAGACATCATGCATAACATGTCATACTGTGATTTAAGTGAAATATCAGATTTACGGAATCGTAAAACATCAGATTTATAGTATTGTGCAACTTGAATTTTCATAATTCATGTTTCGGATGAGACTCGGATTTTAAAATTTGCATCATGTCATTGTGGGTATATGGTTTGAGATTTGTTCGGGGAAGTTCAGTGGTTTCACCCTTCAGGCTGAATTCCGCTTCGGATCAGTGGTTCCACCCTTCTAGCTGAGTTCCACTTTGGATGGTGACGATGGAGAAAGTAGGTTCTGGGGAACCTTACTTATCGGTGTATCGGAGATGGGTACTATGATTCATGTGCATCAGACATCATATCATCATGATTCAGTTTTGTTGTGTTTTTAGAAAAGTGTTTATCAAAAAATAAAATACTTTTTTTGTTTTGTTTTGTTTTCGGTTGCACTTTAGAGACACACTAAGCTCTTTAGCTTGCACCCATTAGTTTTATTTTTCAGATATCTTAGAGTTTTTAGGCGATCGGTACTTGGAGCATCTCTTATTTATACAGATAAACAATTATTCAGTACGAACCTTTCTGTTACCTCAGAATTATTGTTTCAATATTGTTTGGGATATTTGTGTAATATGGACATTGGAACTGTTTTAATTTGTGTTTTATTAAAGGCATGCATCTATGAAGTTACTTTTGGATTTTAATTAATTATCGGAACATCGTTTAAAAGATTGGGTTTTATTTTAATCGGAGTATTTGTTGAGTTTTACTTATTTAATTGATTCTTTTGAATTACAAAATATTTTAACCTAAATTGTTTCTGGAGGGACAAGTTTCCAATAGCTACTTCCTAGATTTAGCCCATTCCTTCTGGGCCGAGTTTAGGGGGTTACAGAACCATCAACCGAAAATTTCAGTGTGTCCCCAATTGGAGGCTCCCAACTCACCCGCACACGACATGGCTTAGAAACTACAAACTCATTGAACGAGCTCGGGCAATCCCACCATAAAGACTCACTGACGGACAACCCATCTTTTAACGACTTCACCCAGTAAAATGAGCGCAATTTAACCAAGAAGCAAATCTCTGAAGCCGGTAGAAGTTTACCGTTAAAAACACATTCATTCCGCACAAGCCATAGGGACCACAACAATGCTACAATGCTCGACACCCACAGAAGCCTTAAAGTGCCCGTGAAAGAACAATGAAATCCCAGGATGAAAAAATCAGAAAAAGTCCTCGGCATCGACAAAGACACCCCCCGCCAACACCTAAACCAATCCCAAATTCCTTGGGCAAACGAACATAGGAAAAACAAGTGATCAATCTCCTCCTCCCTCTCACGACACCAAGCACACAAACCTTGCTGCTCATCCAACACAATGCCACGAAAATTATAAAAATTAAAGGTTGGTAAATAGCGCAGGCATGTGAACCACAAAAACGCCTGAACCTTTGGAGGTACGAGGACTTTCCACGCAAAACACTCACCGAAATCGCTCCCTCTCACCTTGTCCAACATAAGCAAACGTGATAGAGCCTTAACTGAAAAGGTCTCGCGCGTATCAGGTGTCTAGACTAACATATCAACTGCACCATGCCGTAACCTCACAGGTCCAAAGAGCGAGATGAGCTCCCGAAGTTGTCGAAGCTCAAACGAACGCAAGCCCCGACGAAAAAAACTCTCCCAGCGGTCATGCTGAAAGCTACCCCCATCGAAAAGGTCAGCGACCAAAGCTAAACGATTCACCACAATCGAAAATAACTGTGGGAATATATCCTTCAATGGTTTCTCAACACACGACGCATCAAACCAAAATAAAACTCGCGAACCATCACCAACCTTCCAAACAAAACTAGTCTCACCCATGAACTTTTGCACACTATCCGAGCTCACAGTTTTGACAATCTGTTTCCAAATATCTGACATTGAACCCCTGTAGGCAGAGTTAAATCGCCACTACTGGGATGCCTAGCCATATTTTGCCACGATGATGGCCCTCCACAAAGACGATTCATCCCTAGCATACCGCCAAGACCATTTTGCCAATAATGCTTTATTTCGAACCTCCAAATCCGCAACCCCCAACCCACCAAGATGACGTGGCCGACAAACCATACTCCAGCTTACTCGACATATTTTCCCTTGTAAACTAACCCACCCCACAGAAAAGGACGCCTCACTTAATCTAATGATGTGATAACACCCTTCGGCATCTGAAACAAACCCATATAATAAACTGGAAGTGACGAAAGAACAGAGTTTACCAGTTTGATGCGAGCAACAAAAGATAAAGATGTTCGTTTCCATCCAGCGAGCTTTCTTCGAGCCGAGGCTATAACTGGTTCCCATACATCAATGTTGCGAGGATTCACCCCCGACGACAGCCCCAAAAAAAGAAAAGGCAATTCACCTTTCCGACAACACAAGACAACCACCATTGAATCAAACAACCACTCATCCATGCCAATAGTATAAAGAGAGGACTTGTTGAAGTTAATTTTCAAACCAGAACAAAACTGGAAGAAACACAGTAACATGCGGATAGTCGTAGCGCTCTCAATGGAGGCTTCAAAGAATAGAATGGTGTCGTCAGCAAATTGAAGATGCGATATCAACACCCCCAGAGCTAACGAAACCCCACGGATGAGCCCCAACTCCTCCGCTTGAACGAACATCCTATATAGTGCTTCCGCCACAATAACGAACAGCAAAGGCGACAGCGGGCAGCCTTGCCGCAGACAACGCCCCATTCCAAATTCTTTATTGGCGCTACCGTTTAACAAAACTGACAACCTGACTGTGCTGATACACTCAGTAATCAGACGATGCCATGAATCACTGAACCCCATCGACCATAAAATGTGCTCTAAAAACTCCCATCAAACGCAGTCGTAAGCTTTCGCGAAGACAAATTTCAGGATACATCTGCCAAACGAACTCTGTCGCATGGAATGTATTATGTCATTTTCCAATAGAATACCATCCACAATTTCACGCCCACGCACAAAAGCCGACTGATGATCACTAATTAGTCCTCCCAACACCGATTGCAGCCTTCTAGCTAGAATTTTTGCAAGAATCTTATATATCGAATTAAGCAAGCTGATTGGTCGAAAATCACTCAAGGTGACCGGTGAATCAACCTTAGGCAAAAGCACAAGGAATGTGTTGTTCGCACCCACAAGTAACTTGTCGGATGCAAAAAAAAATCATCTAAAAACCGCCCAACATCATCACAAACTACCTCCCAACACTTCTTAAAAAATTCCATATTGTAGCCGTCCGAACCCCGTGACTTCGAGCCCTCACAGCCACGAACAACCGCCCACGCCTCATCGAGAGTGAAAGGCGCCACTAACCCCCTATTTTCAGCTTCACTCACCCTATTAAAATTCCCCTCAAAGCTCCAAACACAAGACCTTTCATCTGCGGCAACAAACCAATAGAATCAGTGTAATAAAAAACAAGAAGCTTGTTGATAATTAAAAAGAATATTTATTTGCATCATTAGAAATTGGACCATCAATTCATCTAGTAAAATGATTCGTTCGGTTATTTTAAAATAGAATAAAAAAAGTATATTCCAATGTTATAAATTATATAAATTTAAAAAATGTTTCGTGATAAATTTTGTAATATTTAATTTAAATTAACTGGTCAAAAGATTTAAAACGATGACATTAACCAAAAGAAAAACTCTTATTTACATATAGATTTTATCGTTCAAGAACTCAATTCTAACAAAAATGATATATCTAGTTTGATTTTGAATCATGGTTCAACCCGTTTCATGAGTAAGCAAAAACTTATTATTAGGGACGAAGTAAATAATTAAGATAAATAAAGACAATGTACAATTAACCATTAAAAAAGGGGATGTAGTTCAAATGAATCGAAAAAATAAGAGGTCAAATAAGTAAATATCCCTTATATTTTTTCAAGTAAAAATCCATATGACTCCGTCATCGTTTATCATACAGTCCATGGGACGGAGGGATCAAGGGCATAAGTGTAACGCCCCGGTTTTGGGCTCAGAAGTTTTGGGCTGTGTACAGTCCGGGTATGTGAAAGGTTAAGTTGTGGCTATCTTTGAGTGTTCTGGATTTTGTGAACAGTGTGTGGAGGTGCTAAGTTTGGTGGAGGTTTTGTGTGGATAGTAATCAAGTGGTAGTTGAGGCTGTTGTGTTGCCTTGTGTGTTGGTTTGAGAAGGTTGTTTTCTCTTTTTGCCGGTTGAAATTTCGAGGACGAAATTTCCTAAGGGGGGGAGAGTTGTAACGCCCCGGTTTTGGGCTCAGAAGTTTTGGGCGTTGACCGGTTCGGTCAAAGTGCTGATCGAATATATAAGGGTGAATTTAGGAAAGCCTAGTTCGGGTTGCATTAAAAATATGGAAAAATGTTCTAAAATCATCTTTTAATATATTTAAGTGAACTGTGAAATCAATTTTGGAAAATGAGGTTCGGAAGGTTGACATTTTGGCTAGTGACCAAAATGTAATTTTTGAATGTTGCGTGACAGTTTTATAAAGGATTGAAACTTTGAATCTTTAAGGAGCTATTATTCCAAAAAGAGTTTCTCCAGATTTTTCTAAGATATTTTAAGGCTTTATTCTGATTTTAAAGTTTATGAAATGTGGAGCGAAATCATTTTACCATTTTATAACTAACTTTTCTATTTTCTCTCAATTTTCCTTTTCTCTCATTTTCTCTCAACCCAAACACATTTCTCCAGATTTTCTTCTCTGATTTTGTCATCTAAATCACTCATTTCAACTCTCTTTTGATTCCTAATCATCTCATCAACAAAACCTCTCAATTTGCAAGTTGTTTCATCAAGCTTTTTGGCTCTAAAAAGGAGAAACTCAAGTTTGGAGGTAAGAACGTCCTTCTCCTCTAAACTATCAGTTCTTTACTGAAATTCCTAAGTTCTCAATCCTTGATTTGTGATTTGTTAAAGGCTTTTCAATTGAATCTTGATTTTTGGCTTAAAATGCAAGATTTGGTGATTTTGATGGAATTTTCGTGTGATCTGTTTGGGCATTGTTTTGAAGTGTCAAAATGATGTTAAATGAATGCTAAATTGATTAGAAGTTGAGGTTTAATTAATGCAATCCCGGATAGGTTGAATTTCCTAAGTTTGGCTTGAGTTTTTGGTTGTTTTTGGAGTGTTTTTGATGATCTGTTATACCTAGAGGTATAAGGACGTGTTTGTGATCATTTTGGATGTTAATTGATGTTTAAAAATGGTTGGAAGTGATGGATCTTGGCTGGGTTAAGTTTTGGAAGTGTTTGGAGGTGATTTCGGTTGTGTTTGGTAGCCAAATTGTTGGATTTGGGATGAGCAGCGAGTTGAGTCTTGTTGCTGGTGTTCTTAATGCATAATGATGCATTAATCCTCTGTTGTTGTGTGCTTGAAACAGGGGAGTTTGATCCGTGAGCTTTGAAGGTGTTGCGGAAGGTTTTCGGATGCTTGGAAGGCTTGTTGGCTAGCCTTGTTTTGTGTATCGGTGAGTGAAGTTGGGTTTTCAGCTTTTAAACCAAGGTTTGAAGGTTTTGGGAGCTTAGTGTAAGTCTAAACAACTTTGCTAAGCTCAAGAGTAAGTGAATGGATTTTCGCTCTTGAATTGTGTTGTGAAATTGGCTTTTAAGCAATTGTGGTTGATGATTGAAATGCATGTGTTTTGCATGGTTTAAATCTTTTTTGAAAGCATATTTTAGCATGGTTTAATGCTGGTTTTGAAAGCCATTTGAGAAGGATGCTCAAGGTAAGAGATCCTTGGTTTTGTACATGGAAATTGTGGTTTTGATGCATAGTGTTCCATGTTGATTAATGGCTTTTGTGTGATGCTTAAAAACAGTGGATTATTGTTGTTAATGATGTACATTGGTAAGTGATGCTTAAGGTTACAAAGGTGGTTGAAAGTCCTTGTGTAAGCCTTGTTTATTTAAGAACAACATGGTGTTTGTAAGTCCATGGTTGGCTATTGGTTAAGATAAATGATGGTTTTTGCATTATGATTATGCATGTGAATCATTGGATTATCATGGTAAGATGGTTATATTGGCAAGTGATGAAAGTGGTTCTTGGTTCGTTGATCGGATATAGTTAGCCGGCTATAGGATTGGGTGCACCGTGAATTAAGTCGCCTTGGAGGTGGAGTGGTCAAGAGTGGACCGGTAAACTCCCTTCAAGTATCCTAACGAGATGGTTAAGGTCATAATGGAGGTTGATGCCCATTCGAGGACCTTGGTTGAGCAAAGGTTATATGGTGTTTAAAAGTCCATATATGGGAACCTTGTGCTTGTTAAGATCACAATGGCAGTGTAAGTCCATGTGTGGATCTTGTGTGGGGTGTCCCGGATCTCGTTAGTGATGTTATACAACTACCAATCGGTTATGCAAAGGTTGTATGGTGTTTAAAAGTCCATACATGGGAACCTTGTGCATGTTGAGGTTGTATGGTGTTTAAAAGTCCATGCATGGGAACCTCGGGAAAAGCTAAGGTTGTATGGTGTTTAAAAGTCCATACATGGGAACCTTAGGCTTGTAAGGTCAAATGGTGTTTAAAAGTCCATTTGGGAGACCTTGGATTGGTAGGGTGTATGGAGCGTAGGGACAACGCTCGGGATCCGCGTATCCGATCGGGTGTTGAGTTGAAAAGTGGATGTGGTTGATCACTTGGAAGCCAATGTAATGTTCTTGATCATAAAGAAGCATGAGATGCTAGAAAAGATGCATGGTTGCATGGAAATTGTTTAATGCTTGTGAATGCATGTTTACTTGTTATATTGAACAAGTGTTGATTATCATTTGGTAAATAATGCATGTGTGCATGAAATCTCTTTAATGCGTTGGAGTCTTGTTAAGACTTGTTTTAAAAGGCATGTGATAATGATGTTGTGGTTCATGAGTTGCCTTTGGTTAATGCATGTGTTGGATTGATTGAGTAAACGATTTTAAAGGGTTTCTTGCTTGAATGGTTTTTAAGTATAAGAAAGGGATGTTGTGAAATGGAGGTGTTTTTCCAAGGTTTTGAATTTGGCTTTGCATATGGTGTTTATGCATGGAATGGTTAAATGGATGATTTTGCAAGTTGTACTTTGAAATGGTTTTTCTTAGCTTGCTAAGCTAAGGGTTGGTTTTCATGTATGTGCAATGCATGGTTTTAAGCATGTTGATGAAAAGGAGTTTTCAAACTTTGCTTGGTAAACAAATCGGGTTTGTTTTTAAAGTGATTTTATGACCCGTTGCATTGATGGTGTTTTGGTTTTGAGCATTCCTCACTAAGCATTATGTGCTTACGCTCCTTTTTGTCCATCAATGCAGATTCTTGAAGTTTGGACAGCAAGGAGCAAGGGATTCAAGGTGGACTCCAATTGAGATGTATGTCTCGGTGAATAGCTATAGTTAATAAAGGTAATGGGGGTAGAATCTCTCGGGTTAATGTGTATGAGTTTGTTTATGTTTGGACAAGGATGTTTTTATGTTGATGATCTTGTTGGAACATGTATTGGCTTTAATGAGATTGTTTTGGAAAGGTTGTGCTTAAATGGTTGCTTGTGTAGGAAGCATGCCTTTAGATTTGGGGCTTTTCATACATGATGTTATTTTGATGAATTGTTGATGCAAGTATGTCTCATTTATGTTGAGTTGCATGTTGGTAAAGTTTGGTGGCTTTTGGAGCATGTTTGAATGATCAATTGCATGTTTAATTTTGCATTTTGCTGCAATCTGTGCAGGGCGTTTCGGAACTGTGCACACCGTTTCGGAACGGGTGCCTTGCATGAACCCAGGCGTCCGAAACGGTAGGCACCGTTTCGAAACGGTTTGGCTACTGCCAGTCCCCCGTTGCGGTACGTGTTGAGGAACGGCCCGCGTTTCGAAACGGGCTCTGCCTGTTTCGGAACGGGTGACCGTTGGGGGCTGACATTGGCAGTTAAATGTTTTGAAAACTTTGCATTTTGGTCCTGAAACTTGTTTGTGCAATTGTATGAGTTTGGGATGTCCGTTTGAGCTGAAATTTGGCAGAGAAGCATGAAACCTGATTAATTTTAAGTTGGTAACTTAAAATCCGGTTAAGTCTTTAAAGTTTTCAGAATTTACAATTTGGTCCCTAAAGTTGTAAATTGTTCAATTAAGTCCCTGTTTGATCTCTGATGGTTGTGATCTTTGAGCATGTTGTTTGTGTGATCACATCTAAGGTTAATGTGCATCTAGACAAGATTAAAAAGAAAAAAAAAGGGTCGTTAATCAAGGTTGACTTTCGGGTTGACTTTGGTTTTCCCCGTGTGACTTCCTTAATTCGGTCAACCGTCTGGGCCGGGTTAAGGGGGTTACAATAAGTCTCTATTATGAAACTTAAATATCCAATAAATTTTGATTTAATAATAAATTGACCCTTGTTTAAAATTTAAAGTTATTTAGTTATAAATAAACACTGACAAAATTAAAGAAGGGTAGATTCGTGTCCCCAATAGTTTTATTCTAATAGCAATTTAGGTTCAAGTAAAACTTTAAAAGCCCTTATAATTTTAAAATTTAGTAATTCGACCCTCTCAACGTTCGATCTTGAAATCGATTTCACATTCAATTTGATTCTTAAACTTCTAATTTCAATGTTTTCTTCTTGCTTTCATTGCATGTTTTGTTTTTGGTTTCGAGTTTTGCAAGTCGTTCACTTCATTCGTTTTCAGTTCCTGAACAAGAATTTGAAGATGAAATGAAAGTACGTCCGTCATTTTACGAATTTGACTCTTTTCGTCGTCGATATTCACTGCAATTGACAACAGTAGAGGCTGGTATATCAGCAACTATTATGAAATCGACCAAAATACAAGAAATACGTGAGACCGATCATGAATCCATGCAATTAAAAGGAGGTGGAAAACGTACATTGATAGATGAAGTCAAGAAAGCCATTAAAGCTAGCATTAAAGGGAATGTCGAAAATCCTTTAGAGTCAAAGAGAAAAAGTCCAGGTGGTCCTGATCCTCTACATCACTGATGATCTCACATCTTATAACAACAGTTGATCACAATAGAAAAAAAGGTAGTTTGTATTAGATGAATGTATGCTGAAATTTATTAGTACTATGTATTAGACGTTGAACAATATATACATGTATACATATGTATCTGATATGAATGAAACTTTTTATATAACATATTTCCTAAAATTTAGTTATAATATTCCATCTTACACCGTTTGCACCAAAATTCTCTCTCTTTAAATTTCATACTCTTTCTTTTAGAAAGAAAATTTTTAAATTCGATTTAATAAAATTTAAAGACAGACACATAATTCGATTCCTCACTGCCAGTGACCTCTCACGTCAAAATCCGACGAATTTCCGAGACCCACATACACACACAACTTACACGAGGGAAAGGAACAATTGAGATTCAACCAATTTGTAAAAAAAACAAGATGACGACAGCGTGAGGGCTTTCCGAAGCAACCTAAAATCTTACCGATGAGTTTCGGGCAAAGGGCGGCCGACGAGGGTTAGTTGACTAGTGGGTTATGGTTGGACAAAAAAGGGAAGATGAACGGTGGTGCCGGACCGTCGAATGAACGGTGTTTAACCCTTGGCCGGACGAAAAATAGAGAAAAGGGGTTTCTTTTCTTTTGCTCACCCAAGACGTTGAAGGAGAGGGAAGAGAACGGCCAAAACCAGAGAAAATGGTTAAAAGGTTCTATTTATACCCTAAGAAAAGGGTTAATTACAGAGCGTCCCATTATACTTTCTAGGTTTTATGAAACGACACTTAAGTTTTGCAATCGTTACAATTTTATCAGTGAAATTCCGAAAATTCCAAATTTAATCACTAAAATTTAATTAAGTTTTCAATTGAAATTCTCAATTATTAGGGTTTCTAATATAAAGCAAAATTGGGGTGTTACACAAACAGTGTGAAAGATTTACACAACTTTCCATATTTAAATAATGAAATTTTAATCTCTATATGTAAACTATAAAACTATAAATCTTAAATTTTAAATTCTAAACCCACAATTCATAACTTCTAAAATTAATAAATTTATAAAAATTAAATTTTATTCCATTTGTGTATTAAAATATATTTTTTATAAATAGGAGCATTATAGGAAAGTGTGTTCAAAGAATTAGATACGAATTTGGATCCAAAAAGGATTCCAATCGTTAAATTCGTTAAAACTAAAAACTTTTGAGGTTGGCTTTTCATGTGATCTTCGTTTTATCAAAATCTTCCTTTTTATTTTTTTCATTTATCACTTCGGAATGCACAAATTCTCTTTAAGTTGTATTTTTTATGCATAACGTTAGAAAATGTTCTTAATATTTGACTGAAAAATTATTTTATTTTTTTTAAGTACATTAATCTTTAATATTTTATCTTAAGTTAAAATAGTTAATCTTCGAATAAAAATTGTTACTTAATTAACGACAAATTACTTGACATGGTGTGGGAAATCTCCATGGCAATGCACAGTGACATAACAATGACAAATAAACAAAGCTCCTGACTTGACATAATGACACACAAGTAAAACTAAAATTATATAAAATACAAATTAATTTTTTTCTGATGATGTGATATTCTGTCAGTCATATCAAGTTGTTTATCGTTAGTTGATTACAATTTTCATTCACGAAATGACCATTTTGACTCAAAATAAAACGTTGAGTGTTAAAATGTTTTCATTCACGGAATAGCATTTTTTATAATCATATTTGATCGGTTTGTTGATAAATTAATTTGAAGCAAATATTATAATAATTTATTAAGGAGGTGATACTTCTAATTTAATTTGTTTTACTCGTAACATAAGAATTTGAATTCTATACATTATTTAAATTATCTAATATCTTCTTCCGCTAAAATAATTAATAGTTAGTCTTTTAGGTTATACATAAATAAAATTATTATATGTTCGAATTATTTTGAGTCTAACCAAAATTAATTGGTTTAGTTGCTAAGGATACTCATTCTTCTCCATCTTGTATAGGTTCGAATCTCGGAATGAGAATATAATATCTCTCTATTTAAACAAAAAATTTGATTAAATTGTAATACCCTAATTCAATTTACAATGTATAACATAGCTGCTTATCTATATCCTTTTTGCCGTTCCTAACCGACGAATCGAATCACTGTAATAAAAAGCGAGAAGCTTGTTGATAATTAAAAAGAATATTTATTTTGACCATTAGAAATTGTACCATCAATTCATCTAGTAAAATAATTTGTTCGGTTATTTTAAAATAGAATAAAAAAATTAGATTCTAATGTTATAAATTATATAAATTTAAAAATTGTTTTGTGATAAATTTTTATAATATTTAATTTAAATTAACCGGTCAAAAGATTTAAAATGATGACATTTAAAAAAAGAAAACTCTTATTTACATATAGCTTTTAATCGTTAAAGAACTCAATTCGAACAAAAATAGTATATCTGGTTTAAATTTTAATCATGGTTCAACCCGTTTCATGAGTAAGCAAAAACTTGTTATTAGGGACGGAGTTCATAATTAAGATAAATAGAGACAATGTACAATTAACCATTAAAAAGGGGATATAGTTCAAATGAATTGAAAAATAAGAGGCCAAATAAGTAAATATCCCTTATTTTTTTTAGTAAAAATCCATATGACTCTGTCATTGTTTATCATACAATCCATGGGACCGAAGGATCAAGGGCATAAGTCTCTATTATGAAACTTAAATATCCGATAAATTTGGATTTCATAATAATTTGACCCTTGTTTAAAATTTAAAGTTATTTAATTATAAATAAACACTTACAAAATTAAAGAAGGGTAGATTCGTCCCCCCAATAGTTTTATTCTAATAGCCATTTAGGTTCATGTAAAACTTTCAAATCCCTTATAATTTTATAATTTAGTAATTCGACCCTCTCAACGTTCGATCTTGAAATCGATTTCACATTCAATTTGATTCTTAAACTTCTTTGTCCTATTCAATAATTCTTAAACTCAACTTTTAGATAAAAACAAGTACAAAAATGCGATGTTTTGTTCAAATCATAAGTCAAATTTAAATGATAATTTAAATCGAAGAGTCAAGTTAAGACAAAATTAAGGTGCCAAAATATATATTAACCCAAATAAAAAGTTTGGGTCAATTTCAATTGTCGTTTGGATTATTCTACTTGCCAGAATTTAATTACTATATTACACAATCATAGTATTCTTCTATAAATCGACTTTCAAAACTACGAGACGACGTCACACTCTGTTTCTGACATGAAAGCTGCTGCAAAAGCTGAAGTTGGCGAGTTAAGCATCTGGTCGATGACTATGTCGTTGTCGTTTTCAGTTCTTTTGACGAATCGACCTTTTATTCTTGGCCTTGATTTGGCATAGGCCTTCCGCGAAGCGCATCAGATTTTTTCTCGAATTATCGGTTCTTCATCTTGTCTTTGTACATTAAAACTCGAGCCTTGCGGTCGGTTTATACGACTTGGGAAGCTTGGTAGGTGGTCGGAGTTGACGAGATGGGTACGTTTGGATCGGCCATGGTTGGAACTATTCCCACTTCAAGTGACGAATATGAAACCTGAAAGTTGTATATAATTTCGTCAAATTGGGATTTTAGTACCTTTGTTATGATTACTTTTGAAATTAATCCTATACTTTAATTTGTATCAGTACATTTCAAAGAGAATCGAAGTAAAGAATTTAAGCCTCTACTAACTAGGGATGGGCATTACACAAAGATTCGAGTGATCCAATTTTAAGAGTCGGGATTAAAATAAATAGATTTAAGTTGGGTCTGGTTTAAATTTAGAGTAAAAATATTTAAATTGACCCAACATGAGATAATTATGTAATTCACTCATATATTTAGGGATAAAATTACGAGTCAGGTTTTTTCGCGTCGAGTCAACTCAAGTTTTGCTCACCCCTACTTATGGGCAAGTAAAAACTTTTCATGCAATACTAATCTTGCCCAAACATAAATATATGATTATGAAATTATTAAAATACTAAAATTTCATACACAACATGAACAAAATATAAATATAACATGAAAGTGGTGGTAGAGTTAAGGGCTGTGTTTGCTAGCTTGAGTATCTCACGAGATGGAGGTCTTGTGGCTGAATTGCAAGTGAAACCATCTCTTCTTTAGTTAATAAAGGATAAGCAGTTGTTGGACGATTCCTTGGTGCCACTTGTTCAGGATATTGGTGAGGGTTGATCATCGGATTTCTATTTTAATGATGATAGAGTTTTATGTTTCGGAGGATGGGTAGTAAGTTCGAATGATGTAGAGTTGAGGCGTACTATTCTGACCGAAGCTCATTGTAGTCCTTTCGCTATGCACCCTGGTAGTACAAAGATGTATCATGATCTGAAGGATGAGTACTATTGGGTGGGGTTGAAGAAAGATGTTGCGAAATATGTGAGTAAGTGTATGGTTTGTCAGCGGGTTAAAGCTGAGCATCAGTTTCCTTCAGGGTTGTTGCAACCGTTGAGGATTCCTGAATGGAAGTTGGAAAGAGTCACCATGGACTTTGTGTCTGGTTTACCTTTGTCGCCATCGAAGAAGAATTCAGTGTGGGTGATTATGGATCGCCTTACATATTGTGCTCATTTCTCACCTGTGCATACAACGTTAACCTTGGATAAGCTTGCAGAGTTGTACATTGCTGAAATTGTGCGTCTACATGGGGTACTAAAATATATAGTGTCGGATAGAGATCTGAGGTCCACATCGTGATATTGGGAGTGTTTGCATCAAGCTTTAGGTACGCGGCTGAACTTTAGTACTTCTTATCATCCGCAGTCGGATGGACAGTCTGAGCGTGTTATCCAAGCGCTTGAGGATATGTTGAGGTGCTTTGTGATTGAGTTTCAAGGCTCTTGGGAGAAGCATTTTTCTTTGGTGAAGTTTGCTTATAATAATAGCTACCAGACAAGTATTCAAATGGCACCTTATGAAGCCTTGTATGGGAGGAAGTGCAGAACTCCTCTTTGTTGGGCTGAAACAGGTTAGAAATTGGTCTCGATGCCGGCTTTGTTGAAAGGAACCACCAAGAAGGTGAAGCTCATTTGTGAGCGGTTAAAGGCAGCTTCTGATCGACAGAAGTCTTACGCGGATTTGAAACGTAAGGAGATTGAGTTTGTGGTGGGTGACCGTGTGTTCTTGAAGGTTTCACCTTGGAAGAAGGTGATGAGGTTTGACCGGAAGGGTAAGTTGAGCCCTAGGTATATTGGACCATACAAGGTGATAGAACTTGTGGGTCTTGTTGCGTATAAGCTGAGGCTACCGCAAGAGTTAGAGAAGATACATGAGGATTTTCATGTCGTCATGCTTCAGAGCTATAGATCGGATCCTTCTCATGTTATGCATGTTGAAGAAGTTGAGTTGAATACAAATTTGACCTATGATGAGGAGCCGATTGAGATTATGGATTAGGACATCAAAGTTCTTCGTGGTAAGACCATTGAATTTGTTAAGGTGTTGTGGAAGCATCGTGGTGTTGAGGAAGCCACGTGGGAAAGAAGAGATGATATGAAGAAGTAGTTTCCTTACCTTTTTCTTCTAGCTAAATTTTGAGGATGAAATTTCTAAAGAGGGGGAGAGTTGTAACACCCCAATTTTGGGCTCATAAGTTTAGGGTCTGAACCGGACCGGTCTGAGAAACGGTTCGAATATAAAAGGGAGTTTTAGGTAACACCTAGTTCGGGATGCTTTTAAAATATAGAAAATACCTAAAAATCCTCATTTAATATATATAAGTGAATGGTGAAATCAATTTTACAAAATATGGTTTGGAAATACTACATTTCAATGTAGTGACCAAATCACAGTTTTTACAAAGTTTAGTAGTGATTGTTTTGTAAAAGATTGAAACTTTGAATCTTTAAGGAGCTAATTTACAAAAAATGTTTTCATCGGATTTTTCCTTAATTTGGGTGATTTAATTAAATAAAATAAAGGTGATAAACTACCTCTGACTTTCATAACCACTTTTCTCTAATTTTCTCTCATTTCATTTTCTCTCAAAATCCTATCAACCAAACACTTTTTGTCCAGCAAAATTCACTTTGATTTTCACTTCATTTGATGAGATTTCCATCACTCATTGATTCCTAATTAATCTTTCATCTTTTACAGGTAAGATTGTTCTTCTTCTCTAAATACTCAGTTCTTTACTGATATTCCCAAGCTGTCAACCCTTTATTAAAGGTTTATGAATGGTTTTAATGTTGGAAACAAGATTTTGGCTTAAAATTCAAGATTTTGGAAGAGATCTTGAAGATTTTCATGGTAATTGATTGGGCCCTGTTTTGAGATGGTTTTCTAATGTATTTTGGATGTTAAATGATGTTAGGAATGAGGTTTTATCAATCCAATCCCGAATAAGTTGTTTCTCCTAACTTTTTGCTTGTGAAAATGGTGGGTTTTGGGGTGATATTGGTGTTCTGTTAAAGCTGGGGGTGTAAGGACGAGTTTAGGATTGTTTTTGATGTTAATTAATGTTTAGAAATGTTTAGAAGTGAAGGATCTTGGCTGGGTTATGTTTTGGAAGAGTTTGGAGGTGATTTCGGTTGTGTTTGATAGCCGAAATGTAGGGTTTAGGTAGAGCAGCGAGTTTAGAAGTATTGGCTAAAGATTTCAATGCATGATGATGCATTAATCCTCTGCTTTTATGTCTCTAAAAATGGGGAGACATCTTCGGACACTTTTGGAGTTGATCCGGAAGCTTAATTGGCGTTTCGGCGAGCAAGCGAAAAGAAATTGGTGAGTGCGATTGGGTTAGAAGTCCATGAGGACAAAAATAAAAGGTTTGGGGATTTAGGAGAGGTTTGAAAAACCTTCCTAAATCCGGAAGTAAGTATGGTTTGAATTGCTCTCTTTAAAGTGGGGTTTGCCCCTAAAATGCTTTTACATGCTCATGGTTTGAGATTGATAAATTCCTACTATTTTTGTGCATGATTCATGGCATGAGATTATGCTTGTAGAGATGTCATGAGATGTCATGTTGCATTGAAGAGATTTGAGCTTTTTGTTTGAAGCAAAGTATGATTCATGTTCTGAAATGTGATGAGAAAACCATTGAGTAATATTGCATGAAAAACAGTAGGTGTGGTGATGTTTTAACACATTATATTGGTCTATCAATAGGATGATAGTGCACTATAAACTAAAAATTCGTACGTGCTCTTTGGTTAAGCCAAAGGGAGATATTCCGACAATGGGCATTCTATCGGGTAGGACTTGGTGAAATACCCAAGTTTTGTGGCGATTAGAGATTCCTCTATGTGAGTACGGTGATGAGAGATTGCACCGGAAGCCATGTTGCTAGACAAGTGAGTATGGTGATGCGAGATTCCACTGGATGAGTCTAGTGTAGAAATGTGTCCGCATATCCGAGTATTAATGAGATGCTAAATGCCAATATAAATGATGAAATGGTTTTTGTTACACATGTACCTTTGATGAAATGATTTATGCTAAGAGTTATGCATATGAGATTTGTTTTAGAAATGCTTTGATGATACAAGCATGTGTATGGCCTTGCCATGAGTTTTGCATTGGTAAATGCATGAGATAGAATTGAGGTACATGTAGTTTCAATGAGATGTTTCTTTGAAATGTTTTCAAGCATGTGTTAAAATGAGCATGTGGTTCAAAAGCTTTTGTGTAAAGATTTTCAAAGTGTGCATTATTGTGTTGGTTTCCTTTAGAGCGTGCCTCACTAAGCATTTGTGCTTACGCTCTCTTTACCAATAATGCAGATAATTGAGGTGTTTTCGGGCATCAAGGAAGCTAAGTTCATCCAAGGAAGTCCAAGCTCATGTATGGTGAAGTTTCCATACACTTTAGTTTTGATAGATTGGCAATGGAAAACCAAGAATTCGATTTGGGAGATGTGTTAATCTCCCTTGGGTTGTGGCATGTTTGCTTTGGCTGGTTTGATATGTAAATGGCCTTAATTGCTTGTTTTGAGGTTGGATTGCCTATTTGTGATTGGATATTAGGAAGCATGCCTCTAGACTAGTGAGATTTCATGTTTGATGCTATGAATGTGTTTAAGAGTTCTAGATATGTACCTTATATGTTTGCTGATTTGTTGGTATGATTAGAGAGTCTTTGGGATGTGTTTGAATAAGTTTATGAAGGAAAAACCAGCAATATTTGCTGCAGTTTCTGGGCAAACCGCATTGAGACACACTCTAGTGTTTCGAAACGGGGGCCTGTAATGGCCTTCGTGTTTCGAAACGTTGGAGGTTGTTTCGAAACGATTTGGCTACTGGAATGCCATGTTTCAGAACTGGTCTCGAAACACACCCGCGTATCGAAACGGTCAACGCCGTTTCAATCCAGCGTTTCGATACGGCTGGTGGGTGTTTCGAAACGGGTGACCGTTGGACACAGATTTGAATTGCTCTGATGTTTGCATGTTTTACACTTTAGCCCTAAATGTTGGGATTGCAATTGCTTGAGCTTGAGATGTCCAATTAAGATGAAATTTGGCAGAGAAGCATGTAACATGAGTAATTTCATAATCGTAAACTTAAAATCAATGAAGACCTTCTAATTTACATAAATTGCATTTTGGTCCTTAAACCCGTGTAAAGTGCAATTGAGTCCCTATATGATATCCTTTTGCTGTGCCTTTCTCAATCGTATCTCGTGAGTACTCACTTAGGGTTAACATGTATCTAGACAAGATTAAAAAGGAAAAAAAGGTCGTGAATCAAGGTTGACTTTCGGGTTGACTTTGGTTTTCCCCGTGTAATCTTCGTAGTTTGGGTCAATCGTCTAGGCCGGGCTAAGAGGATTACATTGTGTTTCAGAGATAAAGTTGTAGTACCTAAAGATGTTGAGTTGAGACGTCTAATTCTGAGCGAAGCACATTCGAGTTCTTTTTCTATGCATTCGGGTAGTACTAAGATGTACCGTGATTTGAAGAATGATTATTTCTGCGTTGGTTTGAAGAAGGATGTAGCCGACTATGCGAGCAATTGTATGGGTTGTCAGAGAGTGAAGGCAGAACATCAGGTTCCTTCAGGTTTGTTACAGCCTTTGAAGTTTCCAGAATGGAAATGGGAGAGGATCACTATGGACTTTGTGTCGGAGTTACCGTTGTCTCCTTCGAAAAAGAATTTTGTTTGGGTGATAGTCGAGGTTTATTGGTCCGTATGAGATACTTGAGCAGATTGGGCCTGTAGCTTACCGTTTGTGATAGCCTTCTGAGTTAGAGAAGATCTATGATGTGTTTCATGTGTCGATTCTTAGGAGATATAGATCAAATCCAACTCATGTTATGCCTGTTGAGGAGATAGAGTTGAATCCGAATTTGTCCTATAATGAAGAACCTGTTCAGATACTTGCTTCTGATAGCAAGGTGTTGCGTGGCAAGGCCATAGAGTTGGTCAAGGTGTTGTGGAGACATAGAGGTGTGGAAGAGGCCACGTGGGAGAGGAAAGCTGATATGCTTGAGCAGTTTCCGTACTTGTTTCCGTCAGGTAATATCGGGGACGAAATTCCTTAAGTGGGGGAGAGTTGTAACACACGGGTTTGGGGGTCGGGTGAAAATAATATTAATATAATATTTCGGGTTTCGGTTTTTTAATTAAAATAATAAAATATTTTACGGGTTTCGTGTTTGCAAAATAATTAATGTCTATGTTGGGCCTATCTTCTAAGTCCAAATTCCATGGACTTTAGGAGATGGAAGTTTTTAGCCATTTCATTAATGGCATAATTGTAAATAGGATTTCTTTGATAAATTAAAGCAAAAAAAGAAGAAGAAGACATGTGCTCATCTTCTTCCTCACTCTCATTTCAAACTCAACGACCAAAAGAGCTCTCCTCTCCATTTTTACTATTCCATTACATCCTTTGCTCCTTGTTGGTGATTTTCCAAAAGGTAATTGCATTTTTGACTTGGCCTTATCTTCCTTTTCATTTTGATACCATTTGTTTTCATTAAAACCATGTATTTTTATATTTTTGGTTTTCAAAGAATTTGTCAAAGATTGACGCTTTATGAATTTCTAACAAAGCTTTTGATTATTTATTGTTAGATAAGTTGTTTACAACCCATAAGGTCAAACATATGTGAATTTTAAAGAGTTTTACAATGATTCTCGGATTTGGGTTTTAGAAGGGTTTTTTAAGGGTTTAAAGGTTTGTTTTGGGGTTGTTTGATGTTGGAAATTAAGGGTTGTTGTTAGTGTAATAATTAGGGGTTGTTTTGGAAGCATTTAAGTGTGTTAAAAAGGTTGAAATCATGAGTTTTGGACTTGGTTTTATAGCTGCTCGGGTTTGAAGTTTTAGGGTTGTTCTTAGCTTGAAACTCTTGTGTTTTATGCTTGATTAGTGTTTCGGGTTTGTTACATTGATGTGTGGTCTGATTTGAGGTTGTTTTGATTGCGTTGAGTTGATTAGAAGCAAGAAATTGTGTTGGTGAAGCATCGTGAACAAATCTGGAATCTTTGGAAGCTTGATCGGCTAGTGTGTTGAGCTTGGAATAGTCGGTGAGTGGTTAAATGTTTTTAAATGGTTTTCGAGTATAGGTTCAAGAATGTGGACTAGGTCGGGCTTGGTAGACCCACCTAGAGTTTGGATTAGAGTGGTAGCCTAATCCCAAGCTTTATTTAGAGACTTTGGTTGAACTCTAATTGTTGTCTATGCCTCATGTTTAATTGTGTTTATGGTGGATATGCATATTGTGTTATAAATGTATGTTGAGGCATGGTTTTGATGCATTGTGATATGCATGTGGATTGTGCATGATGGTGATCATGGTGAGTACGTGTTAAGCATGGAAGTTGTTATGAAATGATGTTGTGAATTGTGTTTAGTATTGGCACTAGTATGCTTGGGTACAATGATCAATCATTAGGATATTTAGTGTGCACACATAAGTCAATTGCGCGCGTGGTCTTGGTGATGGTATTCATCATGATGGAGTACGGGTTCGCTCGGAAAACCTTCTTATATATATGTTAGTCGGTGATAAGTGTAATCCCATCGACGGGGCGTGAGGACGAGTGGATTCCCCTCCGCCTGAACGGTTATGAGTGTAATCCCACTGTAATGTAATGGCTATTGTTGGATTTGAGTTCCAACGGTTATCCACGTATTCGAGTCATTGCTAGGTGCAAATATGATTTGAAATGTGTTGCGAATATGGATTAATATATGTGTTTACATATGATTTGTATATGGACTTGTTGAGCATGGAATAATATTGAATATATGTTCGTGCATCATGTGTATTTTGGCTCATGTGGATCGAAGGTAAGAACATGCATTTTACATTGGTTGTGCTCGTGCTTAGACCCTGTATTGTCGAGGTTTGTTTTAATGAGCTTACCCTCACTAAGCTTTATGCTTACGCTTTCTTTTGTTCGACAATGTAGATCAGTAGTTCGTGGGTTGCTAGTGCAAGAAGGGGGCCTCCAAGTGTGCTTTGTGGTGCTATCTTAGCTTTCAAGTATGGACATTGAAGTTTTAAGGTGTAATAGTCAAGCAATGGGATATGTATTTCTTGCTTTGACCTTTTGAAGTATGTTGGTGTTGGTTTGTTTAGGAGCACGTTTAGACTCCTTTATGATGTTGTTGGCCTTGTTCCTTTATGGATGCCTAAGTGTATGTTTGTTGAAGAATGAATATTAAATGTTATGTATGAAGCATGTGTTGAATGATGTTGATTCCTTTAATGTATGGCTTCTTTATGTTTGGTGTGTTAAGCATGCTTCTAGATGTTTGGTTTGCCTTAGAGTTGTTGTATGTGTGTTGTGGGAGGTTTTAGTGAGTTTTGGGACAACATTGTGCCATAAACCAGCTAAAACCAATCTGCAGATAGAGGGCGTTTCGAAACGGTTGGTCCCGTCTCGGTACGGTCCTTTTGTTTTTGGCCAGGCGTTTCGGTACGCTAGGGGCCGTTTCGATACGATTTTGCCACTGGAAATTTGAGAAATTGATGATAAAATAAAGTATCGAAACGAGCTTTAGTGTTTCGGAACGGCCTTCGTATCGTTGACCACGAGAAGTTGACCGTTGAGGGTGTTTCGATACGGGCCACCCCCGTTTCAAAACGGTCTCCTCGGTTTGACTTTGCCCAGTTGACCTAGTCAAGGCGTATCGAAACACCCTATGGGCGTTCCGATACGGTCTGCTGTTTAAGTTTAAAATGGGCTGTTTTAATTGGACGGTTTGGTTGTTTAACTAATTGTTTCTCCCGCTGTTGCTTTTCTCAAATAGGACTTAATATTACATCTAGGCAAGATAATATAAATGAAAAAAGTTTTATCGGGTTGTTATCCGAAGTGGAGCCTTAACGTGTTTCGCCTCGGTTATCCCCGTGTAGCCCGCTTGGACCGGTCAAGCGTCCGGACCGGGACAAGGGGGTTACAGGCAAACAGGCATCGAAAAAATCCTCCTCCCTCTAACGACACCAAGCACACAAACCTTGCTGCTCATCCAACACGATGCCAGGAAGTTCAAAAATCATAGGTTGGTAAACGGCGCAGCCATGTGAACCACAAAAACGCCTGAACCTTCGGAGGTACGAGGACTTTCCACGCAAAACACTCATTGAAATCGCTCTCTCTCACCTTGTCCAACATAAGCAGACGTGATAGAGCCTTTACTAAAAAGGTCTCGTTTGTATAAGGTGTCTAGACTAACATATCAACTACACCATGCCGTAACCTCACAGGTCCCAAGAGCGAGATGAGCTCCCGAAGTTGTCGAAGCTCAAACGAACGCAAGCCTCGATGAAAAAAACTCTCCCAGCGGTTATGCTGAAAGCTACCCCCATCGGAAAGGTCAGCGACCAAAGCCAAACTAATCACCACTATCGAAAATAACCGTGGGAATATATCCTTCAATGGTTTCTCAACACACCACGCATCATACCAAAATAAAACTCACGAACAATAACCAACCTTCCAAACAAAACTAGTCTCATTCATGAACTTTTGCACACTATCCGAGCTCACAGTTTTGACAATCTAGTTCCAAATAACGGACATCGAACCCCTGTACGCAGGGTTAAATCGCCACCACTGGGCTGCATCGCCATATTTTGCCACGATGATGGCCCTCCACAAAGACGATTCATCCCTAGCATACTGCCAAGACCATTTTGCCAATAACGCTCTATTTCCAACCTCCAAATCCGCAACCACCAACCCACCAAGATGTTGTGGCCGACAAACCATACTCCAGCTTACTCGACACATTTTCCGTTGTAAACTCACCCCACTCCATAGAAAAGCACGCCTCACTTTATCTATTGATGTGTTAACACCCTTCGACACCCGAAACAAACCCATATAATAAACTAGAAGTGACGAATGAACAGAGTTTACCAATGTGACGTGAGCAGGAAAAGATAAAGATGTTCGTTTCCAACCAGCGAGCTTTCGTCGAACCGAGGCTATAACTGGTTCCCATACAACAATGTTGTGAGGATTCACCCCCAAGGACAACCCCAAATAAACAAAAGGCAATTCAACTTTCCGACAACACAAGACTGCCGCCATTGAATCAAACAGCCCCTCATCCACGCCAATAGTATAAAGAGTGGACTTATTGAAGATAATTTTCAAACCAGAACAAACTTGAAAGAAACACAGTAACCTGCGGATAGTCGTAGCGCTCTCAACGGTGGCTTCAAAGAATATAATGGTGTCGTCAGTAAATTGAAGATGCGATAGCGACACCCCCAGAGCCAACGGAACCCCATCGATGAGCCCCAACTCTTCTGCTTGAACGAACATCCTATGCAGTGCTTCTGCCACAATAACGAACAACAAAGGCGACAACGAGCAGCCTTGCCGCAGACCACACCCCATTCCAAATTCTTTAGTGGCGCAAATGTTTAACAAAACTACCAACCTGACTGTGCTGATACACACAGTAATCCAACGACGCCAAGAATCACTGAACTCCATTCTCATTTGCCAATAGAATACCATCCACAATTTGACGCCCACGCACAAAAGCCGATTGGTGATCAATAATAAGTCCTCCCAACACCGACTGCAGCCTTCTAGCCAGAATTTTGGCAAGAATCTTATATATCCAATTAAGCAAGTTTATTGGTCAAAAATCACTCAAGGTGACTTGTGAATCAACCTTAGGAAAAAGTACAAGGAATATATTGTTCGCACCCACAGGTAACTTGTCGGATGCAAAATAAACATCTAAAAACCGCCCAACATCATCACAAACTACCTCCCAACACTTCTTAAAAAATTCCATATTGCAGCCGTCCGGCCCCGGTGACTTCGAACACTCACACCCACGAAAAACCGCCCACGCCTCATCGAGAGTGAAAGGCTCCACAAATCCCCTATTTTCAGCTTCACTCACCCTATTAAAACTCCCCTCAAAGCTTCAAACACAAGACCTTTCATCCGCGACAACCGACCAATCGAATCAGTGTAATAAAAAACGAGAAGCTTGTTGATAATTAAAAAGAATATTTATTTGGAAAATTAGAAATTGGACCATCAATTCATCTAGTGAAATGATTCGTTCGGTTATTTTAAAATAGAATAAAAAAATAGATTCTAATGTTATAAAGTATATAAATTTAAAAATTGTTTTGTGATAAATTTTTATAATATTTAATTTAAATTAACCGGTCAAAAGATTTAAAACGATGGCATTAACCAAAAGAAAAACTCTTATTTACATATAGCTTTTAATCATTCAAGAACTCAATTCGAACAAAAATAGTATAAATGGTTTGAATTTGAATCATGGTTCAACCAGTTTCATGAGTAAGCAAAAACTTGTTATTAGAGACGGAGTAAATAATTAAGATAAATATAGACAATGTACAATTAACCATTAAAAAAGGGATGTAGTTGAAATGAATTGAAAAATAAGATGTCAAATAAGTAAATATCCCTTATATTTTTTCAGTAAATATCCATATGACTCTGTCATTGTTTAACATACAATCAATGGGACGGAGGGATCAAGGGCATAAGTCTCTATTATGAAACTTAAATATCCGATAAATTTTTATTTAATAATAATTTGACCGTTGTTTAAAATTTAAAGTTGTTTAGTTATAAATAAACACTGACAAAATTAAAGAAGGGTAGATTTGTGTCCCCAATAGTTTTATTCTAATAGAAATTTAAGTTCATGTAAAACTGAAAAAGAGGCTTTTTAAGTTTTATAAGGGTTGTAAAACTTTAAAAGCCCTTATAATTTTAAAATTTAGTCCCTTTTCAAGTCCATATTACTCAGTTCTCTCTTTTTGGCCGCTATCAAATTATCATAGTACCGCAACATCAATCAGCAACTTGATTCACTGCCTCTGGTTTGCACTTGGAGACTACGAAACCTTGTGTATTAACGCTTGCAACCATCTTTTAAATGAGAAGTTAAAATGGATTGGATTTGATGTGTGCACACCATGTGTTTGTGAATATTTCTGAATAAAACTATGTGCACAATTGAAGTTTCAAGTAAGAATTAGAGGCGTGCACGCAACCTTAATAGTGAGGAAAATGAGCTTGGGAAATCAGATTCAAAGAGTTTGGATGATTTTTGTACCAAACATACCAGGAAAACTACACTACTGGCATGGCGTTTGGAAAGTGTTCGACAGACATGGAGTGGTTGTCGATGTGTTTGTACCAAGAAAGAGAGCGAGAGATGGAACCGGATTCGGATTTGTACGTTTGGGGTCAAAGGAGGATGCGGATCGAATCATAGAGCGTTTCATGGATTTTGGCTTTATGGATACAAATTAAAGGTAACGATGGTGCAAAGGGAGACTAGGGATACATTTTGGAGAAGAAAACGTGATAACATTGATTCAAGGACGAACAAGGAGATCTAGAAACAGTGGGATGATGATGATCATACAAACAATTCCAAAAGGATTCCAGTGAGGCGGCGTAACAAGGATGAGGACGGTGATGATCAGATCACATTGAAAGAGCAATCTAGAGTGGAAGAGACACAAATGCGTGGATGGGGTTGTTAATACCGATAAATGGGAAATTTTATAGAATTGCGCTTTGGGTTTTTTCCGTCAACCTAGCCAAATAGCGAATCTTACAAATAAGATTACAAAGGCGAAATTGACAAGTTTTACGTTGATGCGAGTTGCGGGCTCTCTTGTATTATTCATGTTTGAAGATAAAGAATCAAGGAAGAGAAATTTGGAGACTAGGCGTCTAGAAAATGGTTTGAAAATTTAATTGAATGGTCGCTAACATCCTTTTTACCGAATCAAAAGTTGTGGCTTTCAGTAAGTGGAATTCCTATTCATGGATGGTCTGAAGAAACATTTCAAAATATTGCAGCGATTTGGGGCAAACTCGTACTGATTGACATTGAGACTTTGGCGCCTTTGACGTTTGAACGATGTCGATTTCAGATCGAAACGGACTGGATTTCACACATAGATGAAGTAATGGACTTGCGCATTAACGATAACGTCTTCACAATTCGCGTTACAGAAATTGAGGAAGTGATTGGCCCTAAATGTGATTGTAGTTGTGAGGTGGCAAACTGCTTGGAAGATACATTGAGTACTGAGGATTTGAACACGGATATGTCCAGCCCTGTTAAGGTGTCTATAAGTGGGAGGTCAGCAAATGATACAGTGGTACCCAATTCTTTCTCTTATTCGGCTCTGGGATCAAGCCAAATTGATCGTATGTGGAATGAGAACAAGAGGGAGGATTGGCGTGTCATGAGCACGGAAATTTGGATGGCGGATGAAGATGTAAGCTTTGTCCATCGTGAAAGGGAAAGTCAATGAATTCTGGATGTTTTGCCGAGTGATGCTGTGATGGATGTTTTTCCAAACAATGTGGGAGTACCGTGTGATGAACTAGTTGCCGAAGAACTAGTAGCTGATGAATTGAGCCCACGTGTTGATGGGTCAAGGATAGAAATTCCTAGGGCTAATAAGTCTCAAACAATTTAATACAATGGAGAGTTTAAAAGGTTACGACAGGTTTCAGAAATCGAACTAAGTTTTTTATCGCCTGGTGAGCGAGGTGAGGTTAAAGCAAAGCTGGTAAAAAAGAGCAGAGGTCGTTCGAAGAAAAACCAAAAACCATCAGAGGTAATTGCTAATGGCTCTTTGTCAGAAAAACCAAAAAAGGGCAGAGGTCGTCCGAAGAAAAACCAAAAACCAAAAACCATCGGAGGAAACATTGAAATTGGGTAAATTGATTGGGGTGAAAACAATTGGAAACGAACAAGAAATTGTAAAGGATATCGTGCGTATGATTGAAGCGCAAGAACGACAATAATTGAAAAGAGCGTTGAGTTTGTGCTCGTGGAATGTGAGTGGGATTGGTTCAGCGTTGAAGCGTAATTCGGTTCAAGACTTTTTGCGACAACAAAGGTGTGCGATGGTCATTTTTATGTGACTAAATTAAAGACATCAAGTGATGGTATAGTGAATAAGATATGGTTTACGAATGATTTTGTTTATGTGTTTACGCCTTCTTCTGATGTTTTTGACATTCGACAGAGGAGACAGATTTGTTCGGTTCTTGGATGTCTATTTTTGTGGTATAGTAGGAGTAAGGGTTACATTCGAGAGAGCTTGACTCCGTGTGCTGTTCCGGTGTTGTTAGTGCCGAAGAAAGATGGTTCTTGGAGGATGTGCGTAGATTGTCGAGCTGTGAACCAGATCACAATTAAGTATCGTCATCCCATTCCAAGACTTGATGACATGTTGGACGAGCTTTGCGGAGCCGTCATCTTCTCCAAAATTGACTTAAGGAGCGGCTATCATCAGACTCGCATGCGAGAAGGCGATGAGTGGAAAACAGCCTTCAAGACAAAGCTAGGTTTTTACGAATGGTTAGTAATGCCTTTTGGTTTAACTAATGCACCTAGTACTTTTATGCGTTTGATGAATCATGTTCTGCGATCTTTCATTGGTAAATTTTGTGTTGTATACTTTGATGATATCTTGATCTATAGCAAGTCTTTACAGGATCACGTAGGACATTTGCGAGCTGTTCTGCAGGTTTTGCGAGAAGAAAGATTGTTTGGTAACATGGAGAAGTGTGTATTTTGTACTAACAAACTCACATTTCTTGGTTACATTGTTAGTTCTCAGGGAGTTGAAGTTGATCCTGAGAAGATAAAGGCAATTCAGGAATGGCCACGACCGACATCGATTATTCAGGTTAGATCGTTTCATGGTTTAGCGAGTTTTTATCGACGGTTTGTTCCTAACTTCAGTTCTATTACCGCCCCTTTAACCGGGATTATAAAGAAGAATTCAGTCTTCTCATGGGGTAAAGAACAAGAAGATGCCTTTTTGAAAATTAAAGACTGTTTGACTAGAGCACCTGTGTTAGCATTACCTGATTTTGATAAAATGTTTGAAATTGAATGTGATGCTTCTGGAATTGGTATAGGTGCTGTTTTGATGCAGGAAAAGAGGCTCGTTGCTTACTTTAGTGAGAAATTGAGTGGTGCTACATTGAACTATCGGGTTTATGATAAAGAGATGTATGCACTGATTTGGGCATTGCAGACATGGCAGCATTATTTGTTGCCTAAGGAGTTTGTAATCCACACCGACCACGAGGCTTTACGTTACATCACATATCAACATAAATTGAATAAACGACATGCTAAGTGGGTTGAATTCTTAGAATCTTTTCCTTATGTCATTCGTTACAAGAAAGGGAAAGAAAATGTCGTTGCAGATGCATTGTCACGTAGGTATGCACTTTTGAGTTATCTTGATTCACATTTGATTGGTTTTGCATATATTCGTGAGTTATACCCTGATGATCCTGATTTTAGAGATAAGTTTAATGCTTGTTTGAAAGGTGCAGATGGAAAGTTTTACAGGCATGATGGCTATCTTTTCAAGGAAAACAGGATTTGCATTCCACAGGGTTCGATACATGATATTTTGATTCGTGAGGCACATGAAGGTGGATTAATGGGTCATTTTGGTGTCACTAAGACGTTACACACACTGAAGGAGCATCTGTTTTGGCCAAATATGCGCAGAGACGTTGAAAGGTATTGTGAACGTTGTGTGACATGTAGGAAGGCAAAATCGAAGGTTTCACCACATGGTTTGTACTTACCTTTACCTATTCCTGATTCCCCTTGGACTGATATTTCGATGGATTTTGTTTTGGGATTGCCTCGAACTAGAAATGGTAGAGATAGTGTATTTGTTGTGGTTGATAGGTTCTCGAAAATGGCACATTTTATTGCTTGCCATAAGACTGATGATGCTGTTAATGTGGCTAACTTATTCATTAGGGATGTTGTACGTTTACAGGGTATTCCTAGGTCGATTGTTTCTGACAGGGATGTGAAGTTTTTGAGTCACTTCTGGAGGACTCTTTGGAGCAAATTAGGTATGAAACTCATGTTTTCTACTACTTGTCATCCCCAGACTGATGGACAAACTGAGGTTGTTAACAGGGTTTTATCTACTTTACTTCGTTCCATCATTAAAAAGAATATTAAGACTTGGGAAGATTGTTTGCCACATGTTGAGTTTGCTTATAACCATGTTGTACATTCTGCTACTAAAATGTGACCATTTGAGGTTGTTTATGGTTTTAATCCTATTACGCCTCTAGATTTATTGCCTTTGCCACAGGAACAGGTGACGAACAGAGATGGTCAAAGCAAAGCCGATTATGTGAAGAAGTTGCATCAACAGGTTAAGGAGAACCTAGAACGAAAGACTCAGCAGTATGAAAAGCAAGCAAACAAAGGAAGGAAGTGAGTCACCTTCGATGTTGGTGATTGGGTTTGGGTTCATTTCCGAAAGGAAAGATTTCCAGCCCAAAGGCGGTCCAAGCTGTTTCCGCGAGGAGATGGTCCTTTTCAAGTGTTGGAGAAAGTGAATGACAACGCCTACAAGTTAGATCTACCCGGGAAATACAATGTAAGTGCCACATTTAATGTTTCTGACTTAACCCCTTATGGTGATTGTACAGATTTGAGGACAAATCCTTTTCAAGAAGGGGGGGATGATGTGAGCACATCTCCACCAGCACATGTTGCTGATCCAGAGGTCTTACCGTTAGGACCAATTACGCCATCTAGGGCGCAACGTTTCAGGGAAGCTCTGTTCCTTATTTGTGCTAATATTTCTGAATCATTTGATAATACTTGTGCCTTAGACGATAAGACTTTTTAATGAATAAAATTTTTTGTGAGATTTTCTCTCAAATTTGGTTCTTTTTAGAACTTTTTCTTTGATACTTCGGGTTCTCAATTGTTCGATAATTGAAGGGTCCAAGTCCGTATTCGAACAAATTCAAGATAAGGTTCGGGTTCGTTCAACAGATTGTTCGAGTTCTTCCTTGGAGTTTGTTCATCTTTTCCGACTACGAAGAACAGTTTCGATTCGGGTTTGCATAACAGATTATGCAGTTTCTTTCGAGTTCATCGTGTCAAGTCCCAAGAATGTTGCTGCCATTATTGAATGCTTGAAGAAATTCATCTTCAATCTTCAAACTATGCTTAAACTTTCGGCAACCTTCTTCTCTCTCAATTCTGATTTTTTTGTTCTTTTTTTTCCTTACTTTAAATATCTAATTACGACACCATGTTTGTTTTTATTGCAGAGAAGTGTTTGCTATTATCCTAGATCCGTGAATGAACGAGGATTGTTGTTTTTATCAACAACACCCATGTATCATAACGTGTGTGGGAGGGGATCAAGCGAGTTTGTTAGGCGATATGTGATGTGGTAATCTACAACGAGGTATGGTGGAATTATTCATTGGCTGTGGTGCGTAATTTCCTTTGTGTCGATACAGTGGCGTGGTGTGGTTTGTTAAAAGTGTGAGGATCGATTAGTATGGAAACACACAACATCGGACCATTTTGTTGTTGGTGCTTGACGACATCTTTTGGTCTGGAAATTGCATCTGAGGGGGATTATTGTTGAGCTTATGTATTCATGTTTTTATCGAGAAGCGAATTGCTTGGATGACTTTTTGGCGAGGGGTGGTGTTGATCGAACATCTTGGTTTTGCATACCAGCGTGAATGTTTTGTGTTTTGGTTTCTTGCGTTAGTTTTTTCGTGTTTGTTCGGTTGTTTTTAGCGTTTGTTCTTTATCTCATACTCTTCGGTACTCTTTTCCTCCATTTAGGTGTAGGGAGGTTTTTAATGAGGCCATGGAGTGTGATGACACTGTATGATACTTATTAATAAAATCATACTCTTTTGCCGATCCAAAAAAATTTTAAATTTAGTAATTCGACCCTCTCAACGTTCGATCTTGAAATCAATTTCATATGCAATTTGATTCTTAAACTTCTTTGTCCGATTCAATAATACTTAAACTCAACTTTTAGATAAAAACAAGTACATAAACGCGGTGTTTTGTTCAAATCACAAGTCAAATTTAAATGATAATTTAAATCGAACAGTCAAGTTAAGACAAAATTAAGGTACTAAAATATATATTAACCCAAATAAAAAGTTTGGGTCAATTTAAAAAGTCTTAAGGAATCAAGCCTTTGTTTTTTATTCCGAGATTGAAATCAAACTTTAGACGCGACATAAACTATAACCAAAGAACTAAACATATATTTCCATTATTTTCAATTGTCATTTGAATTATTCTACTTGCCAGAATTTTATTACTATATTACACAATCATAGAATTCTTCTATAAATCCACTCTCAAAACTACGAGACAACGTCGTACTCTGTTTCCGACATGAAAGCTGCTGCAAAAGCTGAAGTTGGCGAGTTAAGCATGTGGTCAAGGACTATGTCGTCGGTTTTAGTTCTTTTGATGAATTGGCCTTTGATTCTTAGCCTTGATTCGGTGTAGGCCTTCCGGGAAGCATATCAGATTGTTTTCTCAAATTTTCGGTTCCACATATTCTCTTTGTACCTTAAAACTCGAGCCTCGCGGTCGGTTCTCCCGAGTTGGGAAGCTTGGTTGGTGGTCGGAGTTGACGAGATGGGTACGTTTGGATCGGCCATGGTTTGAACTATTCCCACTTCTAGTGACGGATATGAAACCTGAAAGTTGTATATAATTTGGTCAAATTGTGATTTTAATACCTCTGTTATGATTACTTTTGAAATTTAATTCTACACTTTAATTTGTATCAGTACATTTCAAAGAGAATGGAAGTAAAGAATTTAAGCCTCTACTAACTAGTGATGTGCATGACACGGAGATTCGACTGATAAAATTTTATGAGTCGAGATTTTAAAAAACTAGATTTAGGTTGGGTCGGGTCGGGTTTAAATTTAGAGTAAAAATATTTAATTTGACCAAACATGAGATAATTATGTAATTCACACATATATTTTGGGATAAAATTATGAGTCAGGTTTTTTCGCGTCGAGTCAACTCGAGTTTTTCTCACCCTTACTTATGTGCAAGTAAAAACTTTTCATGCAATCCTAATCATGCCCAAATATAAATATATGATTATGAAATGATTAAAATACAAAAATTTCATACACAACATGAACATAATATAAATATAATATGAATGTTAATAAGTATGCAAATATATCAAATTTGATTATTAACGTATTTAAATTTATATAAATATAAAACATATTAAATATGATTATGACATAAATATAGGAATCTAAACTGAATATAAGCAACAAGAATTCATCTCAATCCTAAAAGCTAAAATCCAATCAAATGGTATCCTTATGAACAAACTTTGAACTTTCAAATGACTAATTTCAATGATTTCTTGATGCTTTCCTTGCATGTTTTGTTTTTGGTTTCGAGTTTTGCAACTCATTCACTTCATTCGTTTTTGGTTCAGGATCAAGAATTTGAAGATGAAATAAAAGTACGTCCGTCATTTTACGAATTCAACTCTTTTCGTCGTCGATATTCACCTCAATTGACAACAGTAGCGTCTAGTATATCTGCAACTGTTACGAAATCGACCAAAAGACAAGAAATACGTCAGACTAATCATGAATCCATGCAATTAAAAGGAGGTGGAAAACGTACTTTGATAGATGAAGGCAAGAAAGCCATTAAAGCTATCATGAAAAGGAATGTCGAAAATCCTTTGGAGTCAAAGAGAAAAGGTCCAGGTGGTCCTGATCCTATACATCACTGAAGATCTCACATCTTATAGCAACAGTTGATCACAATAGAAAAAAACGTAGTTTGTATTAGATGAATGTATGCTTAACTTTATTAGTACTACGTATTAGACATTGAAAAATATATACATGTATACGTATGTATCTGATATGAATGAAACTTTTTATATAACATATTTCCTAAATTTTAGTTATAATATTCCATCTTACACCGTTTGCACCAAAATTCCCACTCTTTAAATTTCATACTCTCTTTTAGAAATAAAATTTTGAAATTCGATTTAATAAAATTTAAGGACAGACACATAATATTATGTCAATGGTGTAAATTTTGTATGAAATCATCAACATTTACACTTGCAAGCTTATTACTCGGTAATCGAAATAATTTGGGGAACAAATTCTTAAAGGTATCCTTAGTAATAAAAATCAGAAAAGATGAAAATTGTTAGAAAATAAATAAAAAATATTATTTGTATCGGTTGTTTAATTTGATAACAAATTAAAAACTTAAAACTGAAAAGAGATTCAAATAAAATTTAAGGCCTAATATGACGTAAAAAAGATAATATGAATATGAACACCAAACTTAAACAATTTTTACAAGAGTAATATTTTTTATACACAAACAATGTGAAAGGTTTACACAACTTTTCAAATTAAAATATTTTAAATTTTAAATTCTAAACAACAATTCATAACTTCTAAAATTAATAAATTTATATAAATTAAATTTTATTCCATTTCTGTATTAAAATATTTTTTTTATAAATTGGAGCATTATAGGAAAGTGTGTTCAAAGAATTAGATATGAATTTGGATCCAAAAAGGATTCCAATCATTAAATTCGTTAAAACTAAAAACTTTTAAGTTTGGCTTTTGATGTGATCTTCCTTTTATCCAAATCTTCATTTTTATTTTTTTTCATTTATCACTTCGGCATGCACAAATTCTGTAACACCCCAATTTTGGGCTTAGAAGTTTTGGGTTTGAATCAGACCGGTCAGATTTGCGGTTCGAATATAAAAGGTGATTTTAGGGAAAGCCTAGTTCGGGATGCATTAAAAATATGGAAAAATATCTAAAAAATCCTCTTTTATTGTACATAAGAGAGTGGTGAAATCAATTTTACAAAATGAGGTTTGGAAATGTGACATTTTGAGTTAGTGACTAAAATATAATTTTTGAAAAGTTGGTGACTGTTTTAAAAGGATTGAAACTTTGAATCTTTAAGGAGCTAATTTACCCAACGGATGGTTTCTCCAGATTTTTCTTAAATATTAAAGATTTAATTAATGTTATTTAATAAAAGTAAAGGAGGGAAAAAAGATATTTTGGTTTTATAACTAACTTTTCTCAAAATTTTCCCATTTCATTTTCTCTCCATTTTCTCTCAGCCAAACACATTTCCCCAGCCACTTTTCCTTTGATTTTCACATCTAAAGTTGAGATTTCAATCTCTAAATGATTTCTAATCTTTTCTACACTAAATCCTCATCATTTGCCTATTGAATTTTCAAGAATTTTGGCTCTAAACAAGGAGAAACTCACATTTAGAGGTATGAACGTCCTTCTCCTCTAAGTACTCAGTTCTTTACTGAAATTCCCAAGTTCTCAATCCTTGATTTGAGTTTTATTAAAGGTTTTTTATGTTGTGTTCTTGATCTTGGCTTAAAATGCAAGATTTGGATTTAATTTTGATTCAATTCGTATTAAATGATTGGGCTCTGTTTTGAGATGCCTTCTTAATATATTTTGGATGTATAATTGATGTGTAATTGAGGTTTAATCAATGCAATCCCGAATAGGTTGATTTTCCTAAGTTTTTGCTTGAGTTAATGGTGGTTTTGAGGTGATTTTGATGTTCTGCTATAGCTGGAGGTATAAGGACGTGATTAGGTTCTTTTTGGATGTTAATTGTTGTCTAAGAATGATTGAAATTGATGGATCTTGGCTGGGTAATGTTGTAGAGGTGTTTGGATGTGATTTCGGTTGTGTTTGGTAGCCGAAATGTGAGTGTTGATGAGAGCAGCGAGTTTAGGTGTCTTGGTTGAAGATATTAATGCATGATGATGCATTAATCCTCTACTTTGATGTGTTTAAAACAAGGGAGACATCTTCGGATCCTTGTGGTGTTGATCCGGAGGCTTGATTGGTGTTTCGCCAAGCTTGCAAAACGGAATCGGTGAGTGAAGTTTGGTTTTCAGCTTTGAAACCATTGTTTGAAGGTTATGGGAGCTTAGTTTAAGTCTAAGCAACTTAGCTAAGCTCAAGAGTAAGTTTTCGGTGAAGCTCTCTTTTCGATGAACCATGAGAAGGTTGAATGTAATGTGTTTTATTTGCATGTTTAAATTCTATTTTGAAAACATATTTTAGCATGTTTAATGCTGGTTTTATAAGCCATGTGTTGAAGGATGCTCAAGGTAAGAGATCCTTGTTTTGAACATTGATAAATGTGGTTTGATGCATGGTGATGCATGTTTATTTAATGGCTTTGTTAAATGCTTTAAGACAGTGGATTTATGATGGTAAATGATGTATATTGGCAAGTGATGTGTTGGTTTAAAAGTACTTGAATCGGATATAGTTAGCCGGCTATAGGATTGGGTGCACCGTGAATAAAGTCGCCTTGGATGTTGAGGGGTTGTGATTGTACCATAAACTCCATCCAAGTACACTAACGAGATGGTTAAGATCACAATGGTGGTTAAAAGTCCATGTGTGGATCTTGTGTATGGTTAAGATCACAATGGTGGATAAAAGTCCATGTGTGTATCTTGTGTTGTGTGTCTCGTGTTCTCGTTAGTGATATTATACAACTACCAATGAGTGATGTAGAGGGGTTGTGATTGTACCGTAGACTCCATCACGAGTGTTGAGGGGTTGTGATTGTACCGGTAAACTCCACCTTGATATTGGTAGTGTGTATGAAGCGTATGGGACAACGCTTGTAATCCGCGTATCCGATTGTGTTTTGAGTTGTAAAATGGTTATGGATTATCACTTGAAAGCCAATATGACATGTTGATGATTTGAAGCATGAGATGCTTGGTTTGTATGCATAAATGCATGATAAATGTTGTTTCGGAACTAAAGGCCTTGAAAAGGTGTTTTTACAAATGCATTATTGTGATGTTTTAAATGAGCATTCCTCACTAAGCATATGTGCTTACGCTCTCTCTTTCTTAAACCAATAATGCAGAGCATTGAAGTGCTTTAAGGGCAGCAAGGAGGTCAAGGATCCAAGTGAAAGTCTAAGCTCATGTATGGTGACTATTTTCACAACACTATTAGCTTTTTAGTTTTTGGCAATGGGAACCTAGATTGTGTTTTTGGGAGATGTTTTGAACTCCCTAAGTTTGGATTATCGCCTATGGTTTTTGGAACTTGTAAATGGCCATTTCGTTTATGGTTTTGGTGATTTGATGATTGCATGATTTTCAATATAGGATGCATGCCTATAGAATTGGGTTTTTCCTTAAATGATGCCATGATTGAGTTTTGATGATGCTAATATGTTACTCAAGTGTTTGATGACTTGTGTGTATGATATGGAGGTCATATAAATATGTTTGATGGATTGAAAGGGAGTTAAAGCAGAAAAATTCTGCATTTCTGGGCAACCCGTATCGGAATGGGTGCTACTGTTTCGGAACAGGTGGCCTGAAATGGCCATGGCGTTTCGAAACGGGTAGAGCTGTTCCGGAACGGATTTGCTACTGTCAAGCCCTGTTCCGCAACAAGTTTTGGAACGGTCCCGCGTTTTGGAACGGTCCTTCCCTGTTTCGGAACACTCGACCGTTGGGCACTGAATCTGATGGTTATATGTTTTGAAATCCTCACGTTTTAGTCCCAATCTTTGTATATGCAATTGATTGAGTTTGGGATGTCCGTTTGAGATGAAATTTGGCAGAGAAGCGTGAAACATGATTAATTTCATAATGGTAATTCAAAAATTGGTTAAGTCTTCATAATTTCCAGAATTTACAATTTGGTCCTTAAATTCGTATGTTGTGCAATTGAGTCCCCAAATGTTTTCCGATTGCTGTAAATTTTGAGTATGCTTATCTCAAGAGTTCACCCAGGGTTAATATGAATTTAGACAAGTTTAAAAAGAAAAAAATGGGTCTTAAATCAAGGTTGACTTTCGGGTTGACTTTGGTTTTCCCCGTGTAATCTTTGTAGTTCGGTTCAAACGTCTAGGCCGGGCTAAGGGGTTACATTTGGTGGTATCAGAGTTGAGTTCTCGAGTAATTGGGAACGATTAAGTGGGTGATAAGTGCATTATTGCTATGTATGCTTGTTGAGTGAAAGTATGATCTATGAATTGTAAGAATGTTACAATTGTGGTGTATGATGTGGTGAAGCATGTTAGAGGGACCCATTGCCAAATCAAAGCTAATGAAATGATTTGTTTTTAATTGGAAATGAGCTTGAGTACTTGGATTGCTTACCTTGCTGAGCCTGACTTTGTTTATTGCATTGTTTAGTGAATGGGACCTCGTAAGGAGTCGAGGATTAATACGCGAGCTATGGCTCAAAATAAGAATGAAGAGAATGCTGAAATGTGGTGGATTTACCTCCTCCACCTGGTGGTGGTGGTGCTGGGGGTGAGGGAGCTGGTGTTGGTTCTGGGGTCGCTGGACCTGAAGCTGGGCAGGGGCAAGCTGCTCCTGACATGACAATGCTGATTTAGGCTATTGCTGGAGCCTTTCGGGCGGCAGTAGCTGGAGCTCAAGGAGCTGGGCATTAGGGAGATGCTAATGTTAGACTACCTCTGGAACGCTTGCGCAGTCTGTGAGGGACTAAGTTTAGGGGTTTGTCTGCAGAAGGTTCTGAGTCTTGGTTGGAAAGTACCAAGAGAATTTTGGGACAAATGAACTGCAATGAAGTGCAGAAGCTAGGCTGTGTAATATCATTGTTGCATGACGATGCGTATACCTGGTGGATAACCACTATCTCCGGAATGGAGGATGCTGATGTGACTTGGACGTTCTTTCTGAACGCGTTCAAGAGGAGGTATTTGGGTGTGCGATACCTGGATGAAAACAAAAGGGAATTCATGTCTCTTACTCAAGGGAGCATGTCAGTGGCTGAGTACGAGGTTCAGTTTGTCCGATTCAGTCAGTATGCACCTGAGCTTGTCCCGGATGAGCGGGAGAGGTGTGAACGTTTCCGTTATGGTTTGGTAACGGAAGTGAAGACCTATATGTTAGCTGCTGAGTACACTGACTTTGATGTGCTGGTTGGTAGAGCGAAGGATATTGAGTTGAATTTGGGTTTATCTCCTAGAGGAGTTGGTCCTAGTGCGGCCAAGCGAGCTGCTGACTATAGTTCCGGTGGCGGACAGAACAAGAGAGGATGTGATCGGAAGTATCAGTCTTCAGCTAGGCGTGGTGGTGGTGGACAAGGTGCGTCTGTTCAAGGAGACAGGGCGAGAGCTGATCCAAACACATGTTGGACATGTGGATCGCGTGGTCATCTGAGGCGTGACTGTCCTCGAGCAGCGAGAGAGGTTCAGCCTCCTGTTGTGGTGACCGGTAATTCGTGCTGGAACTGTGGTTCGGCGGATCACATGAGGAGGGAGTGTCCTCTGTTGGCCGGTGGTGGTCAGGGACGTGCTCCTGGAGTTGTTGCAGCACAGAGAGGTCGTAGGCGCGGCCGTGGTAATTTCCAGCGTAGAGAGGATGGTGGAAGGAATGTAGCTCATGTGGTAGCTGTTCAGCCTGAGGGTGGTGGCCAGGCCAGAGTTTATGCCTAGAGGGAGGGGAGGAATGACACGGATGTGATCGCAGGTACTTTCACTTTGCAATCCTTGTCATTACTTTCCTTGATTGATTCTGGATCTACACATTTATACATATTGCGTGAGCATGCTCAATTGCTTGGTTTGCCTGTTGAGTCTTTGGATGTTGGTATGCGTGTAACTAGTTCTTTTGGTGAGACTGTTGTGACTCGAAAGCTCTATAGAAGATGTCCCTTGGTTGTGAAAGATCATGTTTTTCATGTTGATCTTATGGAATTGCCTTTCTATGGTTTTGATGTAATCCTTGGTATGGATTGGCTTGTTGAGCATCGAGCTGTAGTGGATTTTGAGAATAAGCGAGTTTCGTTGAAACTTGCGGATGATTATGAAGTGGTGGTGGTTGGTGAGAATGTGAAGTTTCTTGCCAATGTGGTGTCTACACTGGAAGCGAGCCGGATGCTGAGGCAAGGTTGTGAAGCTTACCTCGCTTTTGTGATGAATCGTAGCTCTAAGGAGATGCGTGTGCAAGATATCAGGATTGTGCGAGAGTTTCCTGGTGTGTTTCCTGGTGTGTTTCCGGATGAGTTGCCTGGATTGCCTCCTAATCCCGAGGTGGAGTTTGGAATTGAGCTGTACGAAAACACAACTCCAGTGTCCATTACTCCTTATCGAATGGCACCTAAAGAGTTGAAAGAGCTGAAGACGCAACTTCATGATTTGCTTGATCGTGGTTTCATCCGGCTGAGTGTGTCACCTTGGGGTGCACCGGTCTTGTTTGTGAAGAAAAAGGATGGCACTATGAGAATGTGCATTGATGATCTTTTTGATCAATTTCGGGGAGCGGTTGTGTTCTCTAAAATTGACTTAAGGTCAGGGTATTATCAGCTGAAGGTGAAGGATGTGGATGTGCCTAAGACAGCCTTCAGAACGAGGTATGGGCATTATGAGTTCCTTGTGATGCCGTTTGGTTTGACGAATGCTCCTGCAACTTTCATGGACATGATGAATAGATTATTGCATGAATACTTGGATAAATTTGTCGTGGTGTTCATTAATGATATTCTTGTGTACTCTCGTACTGAGGAGGAGCATGAAGGGCATTTAAGAATTGTGTTTTAAGCTTTGTTGGAGAATCAGCTTTATGCCAAGCTGAGCAAGTGTGAGTTCTGGCTTAGAGAAGTTGTGTTTCTTGGTCATGTGGTTTCTGCTGAGGGGATTCGTGTTGATCCTCAAAAGATTGAGGCAGTGATGAATTGGAAGCCTCCTAAGTCTGTTCATGAAGTCCGTAGTTTCCTTGGTTTGGCAGGATACTATCGGAGGTTCGTGGATGGATTTTCAAAGATTGCTGCACCTTTGACGAAGTTGTTACAGAAGGATGTTAAGTATGAGTGGACGGAAGCGAGACATCAGGCTTTTGAGAAGCTTAAGGCAGCTTTAACGCAAGCTCCTATCTTGGTTCAACCTGAATCAGGGAAAGAGTTTGTGGTGTATAGTGATGCGTCCTACGTTGGTTTGGGATGTGTATTGATGCAAGAGGGTAAGGTGGTGGCTTATGCATCACGACAGTTGAAGGTGCATGAGCGCAATTATCCTACGCATGACATTGAGTTAGCTGCGGTGGTTTTTGCTTTGAAAATTTGGAGACATTACCTGTATGGTGAGAAGTGTACTGTGTACACGGACCACAAGAGTTTGAAGTATCTGATGTCTCATAAAGAGTTGAATCTTAGGCAACGACGTTGGGTGGAGTTGCTTAAGGATTACGATTTGATTATCGAGTACTATCTGGGTAAAGCTAATTTTGTAGCGGATGCCTTGAGTAAGAAGGTAGTTGTGGAGTTGAGGGCTATGTTTGCCAGTCTGATCATTTCGCGTGATGGTGGTCTTGTGACTGAGTTGCAAGTGAAACCATCCTTGATTCAGTTGATTAAGAATAAGCAGTTGTTGGATGATTCTTTGGTGCCACATGTTCAGGATATTGCGGAGGATAGGCCATCGGATTTCTGCTTTAATGATGATGGAGTTTTATGCTTTGGGAGTCGGATAGTAGTGCCCAATGATGTTGATTTGAGGCGTGCTATTCTGACTGAAGCTCATAGTAGTCCTTTTGCTATGCACCCTAGTAGTACTAAGATGTACCGTGATCTTCGTGATGAGTACTATTGGGTGGGTTTAAAGAAGGATGTTGCTGAGTTTGTAAGCAAGTGCATGGTATGTCAGCGAGTTAAAGCTGAGCATCAGTTTCCTTCAGGGTTGTTGCAACCGTTGAGGATTCCTGAGTGGAAGTGGTAAAGGGTTACCATGGACTTTGTGTCTGGTTTGCCTTTGTCGCCATCGAAGAAGAATTCGGTGTGGGTGATTGTGGATCGCCTGACGAAGTGTGCGTATTTCTTGCCTATGCATACTACGTACACTTTGGATAAGCTTGCGGAGCTGTACATTGCTGAGATTGTGCGGCTGCATGGTGTGCCAAAGTCGATTGTGTCGGATAGAGAACCGAGGTTTACGTTGCGTTTCTGGCAGTGTTTGCATCAGGCTTTGGGTACACGGTTGAATTTCAGTACATCTTATCATCCGCAGTCGGATGGGGAGTCTGAGCGTGTTATCCAGGTGTTGGAGGATATGTTGCGGTGCTGCGTGATTGAGTTTCAGGGTTCTTGGGAGAAACATTTGCCTTTGGTGGAGTTTGCCTATAATAATAGTTATCAGGCAAGTATTCAAATGGCACCTTATGAAGCTTTGTACGTGAGGAATTGTAGGACTCCTCTTTGTTGGGCTGAAACAGGTCAGAAGTTGGTTTCGATGCCAGCTTTGTTGAAAGGAACCACCGAGAAGGTGAAGCTCATTCGTGAGCGTTTGAAGGTAGCTTCTGATCGGCAAAAGTCTTACGCGGATTTGAATCGTAAGGAGATTGAGTATGCGGTGGGTGACCGTGTGTTTTTGAAAGTTTCGCCTTGGAAAAAGGAGATGAGGTTTGGCCGGAAGGGTAAGTTGAGCCCTAGGTATATTGGACCATACGAGGTGATTGAGCGTGTGGGTCCTGTTGCGTACAAGTTGAGGTTACCGCAAGAGTTAGAAAAGATTCATGATGTGTTTCATGTTTCTATGCTTCAGACGTATAGATCAGATCCTTCTCATGTGATGCATGTGGAGGAATTGGAGTTGAATCCGGATCTGACCTATGATGAGGAACCAGTGAAGATTCTAGATTCGGATAGTAAGGTTCTTCGAGGCAAGACCATTGAGATGGTAAAGGTATTGTGGAAGCATCGTGGTGTTGAAGAAGCCACGTGGGAACGGAAGGATGACATGTTGAAGCAGTTTTCGTATCTCTTTACTTCAGGTAAATTTCGAGGACGAAATTTCTTAAGGGGGGAGAGTTGTAACACCCCAATTTTGGGCTTAGAAGTTTTAGGTTTGAATCAGACCGGTCGGATTTGCGGTTCGAATATAAAAGGTGATTTTAGGGAAAGCCTAGTTCGGGATACATTAAAAATATGGAAAAATATCTAAAAAACCTCTTTTATTGTATATAAGAGAGTGGTGAAATCAATTTTACAAAATGAGGTTTGGAAATTTGACATTTTGAGTTAGTAACTAAAACGTAATTTTTGAAAAGTTGGTGACTATTTTAAAAGGATTGAAACTTTGAATCTTTAAGGAGCTAATTTACCCAAGGGAGGGTTTCTCCAGATTTTTCTTAAATATTAAAGATTTAATTAATGTTATTTAAAAAAAAGGAAAGGAGGGAAAATAGATATTTTTGTTTTATAACTAACTTTTCTCAAAATTTTCCCATTTCATTTTCTCTCCATTTTCTCTCAGCCAAACACATTTCCCAAGCCACTTTTCCTCTGATATTCACATCTAAAGTTGAGATTTTAATCTCTAAATGATTTCTAATCTTTTCTACACTAAATCCTCATCATTTGCCTATTGAATTTTCAAGAATTTTGGCTCTAAACAAGGAGAAACTCACATTTAGAGGTATGAACGTCCTTCTCCTCTAAATACTCAGTTCTTTACTGAAATTCCCAAGTTCTCAATCCTTGATTTGAGTTTTATTAAAGGTTTTTATGTTGTGTTCTTGATCTTGGCTTAAAATGCAAGATTTGGATTTAATTTTGATTAAATTCGTATTAAATGTTTGGGCTCTGTTTTGAGATGCCTTCTTAATGTATTTTGGATGTATAATTGATGTGTAATTGAGGTTTAATCAATGCAACCCCGAATAGGTTGATTTTCCTAAGTTTTTGCTTGAGTTAATGGTGGTTTTGAGGTGATTTTGATGTTCTGCTATAGCTGGAGGTATAAGGACGTGATTAGGTTCTTTTTGGATGTTAATTGATGTCTAAGAATGATTGAAATTGATGGATCTTGGCTGGGTAATGTTGTAGAGGTGTTTGGATGTGATTTCGGTTGTGTTTGGTAGCCGAAATGTGAGTGTTGATGAGAGCATCGAGTTTAGGTGTCTTGGTTGAAGATATTAATGCATGATGATGCATTAATCCTCTGCTTTGATGTGTTTAAAACAGGGGAGACATCTTCAGATCCTTGTGGTGTTGATTCGGATGCTTGATTGGTGTTTCGGCAAGCTTGCGAAACGGAATCGTTGAGTGAAGTTTGGTTTTCAGCTTTGAAACCATTGTTTGAAGGTTATGGGAGCTTAGTTTAAGTCTATGAAACCATTGTTTTGGTTTTCAGCTTTGAAACCATTGTTTGAATGCAATGTGTTTTATTTGCATGTTTAAATTCTGTTTTGAAAGCATATTTTAGCATGTTTAATGCTGGTTTTATAAGCCATGTGTTGAAGGATGCTCAAGGTAAGAGATCCTTGTTTTGAAAATTGATAAATGTGGTTTGATGCATGGTGATGCATGTTTATTTAATGGCTTTGTTAAATGCTTTAAAACAGTGGATTTATGATGGTAAATGATGTATATTGGCAAGTGATGTGTTAGTTTAAAAGTACTTGAATCGGATATAGTTAGCCGGCTATAGGATTGGGTGCACCGTAATAAAGTCGCCTTGGATGTTGAGGGGTTGTGATTGTACCGTAAACTCCATCCAAGTACACTAACGAGATGGTTAAGATCACAATGGTGGTTAAAAGTCCATGTGTGGATCTTGTGTATGGTTAAGATCACAATGGTGGTTAAAAGTCCATGTGTGTATCTTGTGTTGTGTGTCCCGTGTTCTCGTTAGTGATGTTATAAAACTACCAATGAGTGATGTAGAGGGGTTGTGATTGTACCGTAGACTCCATCACGTGTGTTGAGGGGTTGTGATTGTACCGGTAAACTCCACCTTGATATTGGTAGTGTGTATGAAGCGTATGGGACAATGCTTGTAATACGCGTATCCGATTGTGTTTTGAGTTGTAAAATGGTTATGGATTATCACTTGAAAGCCAATATGACATGTTGATGATTTGAAGCATGAGATGCTTGGTTTGTATGCATAAATGCATGATAAATATTGTTTTGGAACTAAAGGCCTTGAAAAGGTGTTTTTACAAATGCATTATTGTGATGTTTTAAATGAGCATTCCTCACTAAGCATATGTGCTTACGCTCTCTCTTTCTTAAACCAATAATGCAGAGCATTGAAGTGCTTTAAGGGTAGCAAGGAGGTCAAGGATCCAAGTGAAAGTCTAAGCTCATGTATGGTGACTATTTTCACAACACTATTAGCTTTTTGGTATTTGGCAATGGGAACCTAGATTGTGTTTTTGGGAGATGTTTTGAACTCCCTAAGTTTGGTTTATCGCCTATGGTGTTTGGAACTTGTAAATGGCCATTTGGTTTATGGTTTTCGTGATTTGATGATTGCATGATTTTCAATATAGGATGCATGCCTATAGAATTGGGTTTTTCCTTAAATGATGCCATGATTGAGTTTCGATGATGTTAATATGTTACTCAAGTGTTTGATAACTTGTGTGTATGATATAGAGGTCATATGAATATGTTTCATGGGTTGAAAGGGAGTTAAACCGGAAAAATTCTGCATTTCTGGGCAACCCGTATCGGAACGGGTGCTACTGTTTCGGAACAGGTGGCCTGAAATGGCCATGGCGTTTCGAAACGGGTAGAGCCGTTCCGAAACGGATTTGCTACTGTCAAGCCCTGTTCCGCAACAAGTTTCGGAACGGTCCCGCGTTTCGGAACGGTCCTTCCCTGTTTCGGAACACTCGACCGTTGGGCACTGAATGTGATGGTTATATATTTTGAAATCCTCACGTTTTAGTCCCAATCTTTGTATATGCAATTGATTGAGTTTGGGATGTCCGTTTGAGATGAAATTTGGCAGAGTAGCATGAAACATGATTAATTTCATAATGGTAATTCAAAAATTGGTTAAGTCCTCATAATTTTCAGAATTTACAATTTAGTCCCTAAATTCGTATGTTGTGCAATTGAGTCCCCAAATGTTTTCCGATTGCTGTAAATTTTGAGTATGCTTATCTCAAGAGTTAACCCAGGGTTAATATGCATTTAGAAAAGTTTAAAAAGAAAAAATGGGTCGTTAATCAAGGTTGACTTTCGGGTTGACTTTGGTTTTCCCCGTGTAATCTTCGTAGTTCGGTTCAACCGTCTAGGCCGGGCTAAGGGGGTTACAAATTCTCTTTAGGTTGTATTTTTTATACATAAAGTTAGAAAATGTTCTTAATATTTGGCTAAAAAATTATTTTAATTTTTTAAGTACAATAAGCTTTAATATTTTATCTTAAGTTAAAATAGTTAGTTAATTAACAACAAATTACTTGACATGGTGTGGGAAGTCTCCATGACAATGAACACTGACATAACAGTGACAAATAAACAAAGGTGCTGACTTGACATAATGACACACAAGTAAAACTAAAATTATATAAAATAAAATTTAAATTTTTTTTCTGATGATGTGTTATTCTGTCAGTCATATCAAGTTGTTTATCGTTAGTTGATTACAGTTTTCATTCACAAAATGACCATTTTGACTCAAAATAAAACATTGAGTGTTAAAATGTTTTCATTCACGGAATGTCATTTCTTATAATCATATTTGATCGGTTTGTCGATAAATTAATTTGAAGCAAATATTATAAAAATTTATTATGGAGGCGCTACTTCTAATTTAATTTGTTTTACTCGTAACATAAGAATTTGAATTCTATACATTATATAAACTATCTAATATCTTTTTCCGCTAAAATAATTAATAGTTGTCTTTTAAGTTATACATAAATAAATTTATTATATGTTTGAATTATTTTGAGTCTAACTAAAATTGATTGGTTTAGTTGCTAAGGATACACATTCTGCTCCATCTTGTATAGGTTCGAATCTCGGAATGAGAATATAATATCACTCTATTTAAACAAAAAATTTGATTAATTTTTAATACCCTAATACAATTTACAATGTATAACATAAAAGTATAACATAGCTGCTTATTTATATCCTTTTTGCCGTTCTTTTTTTTATCGGCAAAAATTTGTTTATTAATGAGAAAATATACAACTCGAGTCACACGTGCGCCTCATTAAAAACCTCCTTAAGCCTAACCGAGGAAAAAAGTACGACACATGGACTAAAAGGAAATAAACAACAACGGAAAACAACGCCCCTCACAAAGGAAACAATCATACAGAGGCCTGAAATAAAGATGCCCGCGTCACCCGATCCTTTGCTAGCACATCTGCTAACCCATTCGCCTCATGGAAAATGTGGTTAAAGCATACGGACCCCAAAGTGAGGCATGCTTGATCGATTAAACCAAAAATCTCCCACAAAAGCCAAGGTCGTCGTTCCAAATGCAACACCCAACCAAGAGCAATTTTGGAATCCGACTCCACCACGAGGGGACGAGATGCCCATTTAGAAGCTGCAAAGAAATTCAACGCAAAAGCGATTGCCCGCAACTCTGCTACATTGGAATCAAGGGAACCAAGTGGACCCGAGAAGAGAGCTAGAATTCGACCCTGTGCATCACGCAAAACACCCCCAAAACGAGCTCGGGCAATCCCACCATAAAGACTCACTGACGGACAACACCTCTTTTAACGACTTCACCCAGTAAAATGAGCACAATTTAACCAAGAAGCAAATATCCGAAGCCAGTAGAAGTTTACCGTTAAAAACACATTCATTCCGCGCAAGCCATAGGGACCACAGCAATGCTACAATGCTCGACACCCACAGAAGCCTTAAAGTGCCCGTGAAAGAACAATGAGATCCGGGGATGAAAAATCAGAAAAAGTCCTTGGCATCGGCAAAGAAACCCCCCACAAATGCCTAAACCAATCCCAAATTCCTTGCGCAAACGAGCATAGGAAAAAGAAGTGACCAATCTCCTCCTCCCTCTCACAACACCAAGCACACAAACCTTGCTGCTCATCCAACACGATGCCACGAAGCTTCTAAAAATCAAAGGTTGGTAAACAGAGCAGCCATGTGAACCACAAAAACGCCTGAACCTTCGGAGGTACGAGGACTTTCCACGCAAAACACTCACCGAAATCGCTCCCTCTCACCTTGTCCAACATAAGTAGACGTGACAAAGCCTTTACTGAAAAGGTTTAGCACATATCAGGTGTCCAGACTAACATATCAACTGCACCATACCGTAACCTCACAGGTCCAAAGAGCGAAATGAGCTCCCGAAGTTGTCGAAGCTCAAACGAACGCAAGCCTCGATGAAAGAAACTATCCCAGCGGTCATGCTAAAAGCTACCCCCATCAAAAAGGTCAGCGACCAAAGCCAAACGATTCACCACTATCGAAAATAACTATGGGAATATATCCTTCAATGGTTTCTCAACACACCACGCATCAAACCAAAAAAAAAAACTCGCGAACCTTAACCAACCTTCCAAACAAAACTAGTCTCACCCATGAACTTTTGCACATAATCCGAGCTCGCGGTTTTGACAATCTGTTTCCAAATATCTGACATCGAACCCCTATAGGCAGAGTTAAATCGGCACCACTGGGCTGCCTCGCCATATTTTGCCACGATGATGGCCCTCCACAAAGACGATTCATCCCTAGCATATCGCCAAGACCATTTTTTCAATAATGCTTTATTTCGACAAATCCGCAACCCCCAACCCACCAAGATGACGTGACCGACAAACCATACTCCAGCTTACTTGACATATTTTCCGTTGTAAACTCACCCCACCCCACAGAAAAGCACGCCTCACTTTATCTATTGCTGCGATAACACCCTTCGGCACCCGACAAAAACCCATATAATAAACTGCAAGTGACGAAAGAACAAAGTTTACCAGTGTGACGCGAGTAGTAAAAGATAAAGATGTTCGTTTCCAACCAGCGAGCTTTCGTCGAACCGAGGCTATAACTGGTTCCCATACAACAATGTTGTGAGGATTCACCCCTAACGACAGCCCCAAATAAACAAAAGGCAATTCACTTTCCGACAACACAAGACAGCCGCCATTGAATCAAACAGCCCCTCATCCACGCCAATAGTATAAATAATGGACTTGTTGATGTTAATTTTCAAACCTGAACAAACTTGGAAGCAACACAGTAACCTGCGGATAGTCGTAGCGCTCTCAATGGAGGCTTCAAAGAATAGAATGGTGTCGTCATCAAATTGAATATCCGATAGCGACACCCCCAGAGCCAACGAAACCCCACAGATGAGCCCCAACTTCTCCACTTGAACGAACATCCTATATAGTGCTTCCGCCACAATAACGAACAACAAAGGAGACAGCGTGCAACCCTTACGCAGAAAACGCACCATTCCAAATTCTTTATTGGCGCTACCGTTTAACAAAACTGACAACCTGACTGTGCTGATACACTCAGTAATTAGACGACGCCAAGAATCACTGAACCCCATCGACCATAAAATATGCTCTAAAAATTCCCATCAAACGTAGTCGTAAGCTTTCGCGAAGTCAAATTTCAGGATACATCTGCCCAACGAACTCTGTCGCATGGAATGTATTGTCTCGTTTGCAAATAGAATACCATCCACAATTTCACGCCCACGCACAAAATCCGATTGGTGATCACTAATTAGTCCTCCCAACACCGACTTCAGCCTTCTAGCCAGAATTTTGGCAAGAAACATATATATTGAATTAAGCAGGCTAATTGGTCGAAAATCACTCAAGGTGACCGGTGAATCAACCTTAGGCTAAAGAACAAGGAATGTGTTGTTCGCACCCATAGGTAACTTGTCGGATGCAAAAAAAAAAATCATCTAAAAATCGCCCAACATCATCACAAACTACCTCCCAACACTTCTTAAAAAATTCCATATTGTAGCCGTCCGACCCCAGTGACTTCGAGCCCTCACACCCACGAACAACTGCCCACGCCTCATCGAGAGTGAAAGGCGCCACTAACCACCTATTTTCAACTTCACTCACCCTATTAAAATTCCCCTCAAAGCTCCAAACACAAGGTCTTTCATCTGCGGCAACCAACCAATAGAATCAGTGTAATAAAAATGAGATGCTTGTTGATAATTAAAAAGAATATTTATTTGGATCATTAGAAATTGGACCATCAATTCATCTAGTAAAATGATTCGTTCGGTTATTTTAAAATAGAATAAAAAATAGTTTCTAATGTTATAAATTATATAAATTTAAAAAATGTTTCGTGATAAATTTTTATACTATTTAATTTAAATTAACTTGTCAAAAGATTTAAAACGATGACATTAACCAAAAGAAAAACTCTTATTTACATATAGCTTTTATCGTTCAAGAACTCAATTCTAACAAAAATAGTATAACTGGTTTGAATTTGAATCATGGTTCAACCCGTTTCATGAGTAAGCAAAAACTTATTATTAGGGACGGAGTAAATAATTAAGATAAATAAAGACAATGTACAATTAACCATTAAAAAAGGGGATATAGTTCAAATAAATTGAAAAATAAGAGGTCAAATAAGTAAATATCCCTTATATTTTTAAGTAAAAATCCATATGACTCCGTCGTTGTTTATCATACAGTCCATGGGACGGAGGGATCAAGGGCATAAGTCTCTTTTATGAAACTTAAATATCCGATAAATTTTGATTTAATAATAAATTGACCCTTGTTTAAAATTTAAAGTTATTTAGTTATAAATAAACACTGACAAAATTAAAGAAGGGTAGATTCGTGTCCCCAATAGTTTTATTCTAATAGCAATTTAGGTTCATGTAAAACTTTAAAAGCCCTTATAATTTTAAAATTTAGTAATTCGACCCTCTCAACGTTCGATCTTGAAATCGATTTCACATTCAAATTGATTCTTAAACTTTTAATTTCAATGTTTTCTTCATGCTTTCATTGCATGTTTTGTTTTTGGTTTCGAGTTTTGCAAGTCTTTCACTTCATTCGTTTTCGGCTCCTGATCAAGAATTCGAAGATGAAATGAAAGTACGTCCGTCATTTTACGAATTTGACTCTTTTCGTCATCGATATTCACTGCAATTGACAACAGTAGCGGCTGGTATATCTGCAACTGTTATGAAATCGACCAAAAGACAAGAAATACGTGAGACCGATCATGAATCCATGCAATTAAAAGGAGGTGGAAAACGTACATTGATAGATGAAGTCAAGAAAGCCATAAAAGCTAGCTTGAAAGGGAATGTCAAAAATCCTTTGGAGTCAAAGAGAAAAAGTCCAGGTGGTCCTGATCCTCTACATCGCTGATGATCTCACATCTTATAACAACAGTTGATCACAATAGAAAAAAACGTAGTTTGTATTACATGAATGTATGCTGAACTTTATTAGTACTATGTATTAGACGATGAACAATATATACATGTATATGTATGTATTTGATATGAATGAAACTTTTTATATAACATATTTCCTAAATTTTAGTTATAATATTCCATATTACACCGTTTGCACCAAAATTCCCTTTCTTTAAATTTCATACTCTCTCTTTTAGAAAGAAAAAATTGAAATTCGATTTAATAAAATTTAAGGACAGACACATAATTTTATTTCAATGGTGTAAATTTTGTATGAAATCCTAAACATTTACAATTGCAAGCTTATTACTCGCTAATCAAAATAATTTGGGGAACACATTCTTCAAGGCAACCATAGTAATAAAAATCAGAAAGGATGAAAAATTGTTAGAAAATAAACAAAAAATATTATTTGTATTGGTTGTTTAATTTGATAACAAATTAAATATTTAAAACTCAAAAGAGATTAAAATAAAATTTAAGGCCTAATATGATGTAAAAAAGATAATAGAAATATGAACACCAAACTTAAACAAGTATTACAAGAGTAATATTTTCTATACACAAACTGTAACCCCCTAAACCCGACCCGAAAGAATTGGGTCGAATATAAGGAGTCAACTCAAAGCTTGTCCCTCACAAAAGTAACCTGATTCAAAACATAAATTCCAATATAGATAATAATAGTATCGCATATTACATACAGATAAAATATTCCTAAAAATATAAAATATTCAAACTGTGTATGCATAATAAAACATAATAACCCCAAATAAAACACCCAAAATCTGAAATTATATACAATATAAATAAGTCCAAGTATCATACTAATAATAATAAACAAATAAAGCTGGAAAATGAGGTCCTCCAAGTACCGTAGCCTAGACCTGAGTATTTGAAAGTAGAAACTAAGGGGGAGTCAGGGAAAACGCTCAGTGTGTCTCTACAGTGCAAACAAAACTAACAGAGTCATTATAACAATAGAGACAACCAAACATTATCATAATACAGTTTTTCCATCATGAATAAATTCAAACACATAAGAAAGTATGAATGAATATGCAACACAATAAGACATGCACCCAAACTACATCACCATCCGAAGAGTAAGGTTCCCCAGAACCACTCTCTACCTCATCAAAATCCGAAGTGGAATCCAGCCAGTAGGGTGAAACCACTATTCCGATGTGGACATCATCCCGAAGAATGAAGCGACTGAACTTCCCCGTACAGAATCCCAACGAAAATGAGATGACATAAAATCCGAGTAATGAATCTAAATGAATTATTTATCAACCTAAACGCATAATCATATAATTCGATATACAATAATCCGAATCTAAATGTATAAACAAATACTGCATAACATTATAAAATGTTGAACAAGTTATCCTTAGTAATAAAAATTTGGGGAACTCATTCTTCAAGGCATCCTTAGTAATAAAAATCAGAAAAGATGAAAATTGTTAGATAAAAATAAAAAAAATTAAAAAAATATTATTTGTATCGGTTGTTTAATTTGATAACAAATTAAAAATTTAAAACTCAAAAGAGATTAAAATAAAATTTAAGACATATATGATGTAAAAGAGATAATATGAATATGAACACCAAACTTAAACAATTTTTACAAGAGTAATATTTTCTATACACAAACTGTAACCCCCTAAACCCGACCCGAAAGAATTGGGTCGAATATAAGGAGTCAACTCAAAGCTTGTCCCTCACACAAGTAACCTGATTCAAAACCTAAATTCCAAAATAGATAATAATAGTATCACATATTACATACTGATAAAATATTCCTGAAAATATAAAATATTCAAAATGTGCATGCATAATAAAACAATAACCCCAAATAAAACACCCATAATCTAAAATTATATACAATCCAATAAAACATTTAATATAAATAAGTCCAAGTCTCATACTGATAATAATAATTAAATAAAGATGGAAAACGAGGTCCTCCAAGTACCGTAACCTAGACATGAGTATCTGAAAGTAGAAACTAAGGGGGAGTCAGCGAAAACGCTCAGTGTCTCTCTACAGTGCAAACAAAACTAACAGAGTCATTATAACAACAGAGCAACCAAACATTATCATAATACAGTTTTTCCATCATGAATCAATTCAAACACATAAGCAAGTATGAATGAATATGCAACACAATATGACATGCACCCAAACTACATCACCATCCGAAGAGTAAGGTTCCCCATAACCACTCTCTATCTCATCACCATCCGAAGTGGAATCCAGCCCGTAGGGCAAAACCACTGATCTGAAGTAAACATCATCCTGAGGGATGAAGCTACTGAACTTCCCCGTACATAATCCCAACCAAAATGAGATGACATAAAATTAGAGCTCTGAATCTAAATGCATTATTTATCAACAAAAATGTATAATCATATAATCCGATATACAATAATGTTGCACAATACGTTGAAGGAGAGGGAAGAGAACGGCCAAAACCAAAGAAAATGGTTGAAAGGTTTTATTTATACCTTAAGAAAAGGGTTAATTACAGAGCGTGCCATTATACTTTCTAGGGTTTATGAAACGACACTTAAGTTTTGCAATCGTTAAAATTTTTATTAGTTAAATTCCGAAAATTCCCAATTTAATCACTAAAATTTAATTATGTTTTCAATTGAAATTCCCAATTATTAGGGTTTTTAATTTAGGGCAAAATTGGGGTGTTACACAAACCGCGTGAAAGATTTACACAACTTTCCATATTTAAATAATGAAATTTTAATCTCTATATGTAAACTATAAAACTATAAATCTTAAATTCTAAACCCACAATTCATAACTTCTAAAATTAATAAATTTATATAAATTAAATTTTATTCCATTTGTGTATTAAAATATATATTTTTTATAAATAGGAGCATTATAGGAAAGTGTGTTCAAAGAATTAGATACGAATTTGGATCCAAAAAGGATTCCAATCGTTAAATTCGTTAAAACTAAAAACTTTTGAGGTTGGCTTTTCATGTGATTTTCCTTTTATCCAAATCTTCCTTTTTATTTTTTTTCATTTATCACTTCGCGATGCACAAATTCTCTTTAAGTTGTATTTTTTATGCATAACGTTAGAAAATGTTATGAATATTTGACTGAAAAATTATTTTAATTTTTTAAGTACATTAATCTTTAATATTTTATCTTAAGTTAAAATAGTTAATCTTTGAATAAAAATTGTTAGTTAATTAACAACAAATTACTTGACATGGCATTTTTTATATGAAATAAACAATGACAAATAAACAAAGGTCCTGACTTGATATAATGACACACAAGTAAAACTAAAATTATATAAAATACAATTTAATTTTTTTCTGATGATGTGTTATTCTGTCAGTCATATCAAGTTGTTTATCGTTAGTAGATTACAATTTTCATTCACAAAATGACCATTTTGACTCAAAATAAAACGTTGAGTGTTAAAATGTTTTCATTCACAGAATGGCATTTTTTATAATCATATTTGATTGGTTTGTCGATAAATTAATTTGAAGCAAATATTATAATAATTTATTAAGGAGGCGATGCTTCTAATTTAATTTGTTTTACTCGTAACATAAGAATTTGAATTCTATACATTATTTAAATTATCTAATATCTTCTTCCGCTAAAATAATTAAAAGTTAGTCTTTTAAGTTATACATAAATAAATTTATTATAAGTTCCAATTATTTTGAGTCTAACCAAAATTAATTGGTTTAGTTGCTAAGGATACTCATTCTGTTCCATCTTGTATAGGTTCGAATCTCGGAATGAGAATATAATATCTCTCTATTTAAACAAAAAATTTGATTAAAATGTAATACCCTAATTCAATTTACAATGTATAACATAAAAGTATAACATAGCTGCTTATCTATATCCTTTTTGTCGTTCCTAACCGACCAATCGAATCAGTGTAATAAAAAGCAAGAAGTTTGTTGATAATTAAAAATAATATTTATTTGGACCATTAGAAATTGGACCATCAATTCATCTAGTAAAATAATTCGTTCGGTTATTTTAAAATAGAATAAAAAATTAGATTCTAATGTTATAAATTATATAAATTTAAAATTTGTTTTGTGATAAATTTTTATAATATTTAATTTAAATTGATCGGTCAAAAGATTTAAAATGATGACATTAACAAAAAGAAAACTCTTATTTACATATAGCTTTTAATCGTTAAAGAACTCAATTTGAACAAAAATAGTATAACTGGTTTGAATTTGAATCATGGTTCAACCCGTTTCATGAGTAAGCAAAAACTTGTTATTAGGGACGGGGTAAATAATTAAGATAGATAGAGACAATGTACAATTAACCATTAAAAAGGGGATATCATTCAAATGAATTGAAAAATAAGAGGTCAAATAAGTTAATATCCCTTATATTTTTTAGTAAAAATTCATATGACTCCGTCATTGTTTATCAAACAATCCATGGGACGGAGGGATCAAGGGCATAAGCCTCTATTATGAAACTTAAATATTCGATAAATTTAGATTTAATTATAATTTGACCCTTGTTTAAAATTTAATGTTATTTAGTCATAAATAAACACTGACAAAATTAAAGAAAGGTTGATTCGTCCCCCCAATAGTTTTATTCTAATAGCAATTTAGGTTCATGTAAAACTTTAAAAGCCCTTATAATTTTAAAATTTAGCAATTCGACCCTCTCAACGTTCGATCTTGAAATCGATTTCACATTCAATTTGATTCTTAAACTTCTTTGTCCGATTAAATAATACTTAAACTCAACTTTTAGATAAAAACAAGTACAAAAACGCGATATTTTGTTCAAATCATAAGTCAAATTTAAATGATAATTTAAATCGAATAGTCAAGTTAAGACAAAATTAAGGTACCAAAATATATATTAACCCAAATAAAAAGTTTGGGTCAATTTAAAAAGTCTTAAGGAATCAAGCCTTTGTTTTTTTATTCCGAGATTGAAATCAAACTTTAGACGCAACATAAACTATAACCAAAGAACTAAACATCTATTTCCATTAATTTCAATTGTCGTTTGGATTATTCTACTTGCCATAATTTAATTACTATATTACACAATCATAGTATTCTTCTATAATTGACTTTCGAAACTACGAGACGACGTCGTACTCTGTTTCCGACATGAAAGCTACTGCAAAAGCTGAAGTTGGCGAGTTAAGCATGTGGTCGAGGACTATGTCGTTGTCGTTTTCAGTTCTTTTGACGAATCGGCCTTTGATTCTTGGCCTTGATTCGGCGTAGGCCTTCCGGGAAGCGCATCATATTGTTTTCTCTAATTATTGGTTCTTCCTCTTCTCTTTGTACCTTAAAACTCGAGCCTCACGGTCGGTTCTGTTGACTTGGGAAGCTTGGTTGGTGGTCGGAGTTGACGAGATGGGTACGTTTGGATCGGCCATGGTTGGAACTATTCCCACTTCAAGTGACGAATATGAAACCTGAATATTGTATATAATTTGGTCAAATTGGGATTTTAGTACCTATGTTATGATTACATTTGAAATTAATCCTATACTTTAATTTGTATCACTACCTTTTAAAATGAATGGAAGTAAAGAATTTAAGCCTCTACTAACTAGGGAAGAGCATGACAGGAAGATTCGACCGATCCAATTTTAAGTGTCGGGATTAAAATAAATAGATTTAGGTTGGCTCTGGTTTAAATTTAGAGTAAAAAATATTTAATTTGATCCAGCAAGAGATAATTATGTAATTCAGTCATATATTTAGGTTTAAAATTACGAGTCTGGTTTTTTCGCGTCGAGTCAACTCGAGTTTTGCTCACCCCTACTTATGGGGAAGTAAAAACTTTTCATGCAATCCTAATCATGCCCAAACATAAATATATGATTATGAAATGATTAAAATACTAAAATTTCATACACAACATGAACAAAATATAAATATAATAGGAAAGTGGCGGTAGAGTTACAGGATGTGTTTGCTAGCTTTAGTATCTTGCGAGATGGAGGTCTTGTGGCTGAATTGCAAGTGAAACCATCTCTGGTTCAGTTAATAAAGGATAAGCAGTTGTTGGACGATTCCTTGGTGCCACATGTTCAGGATATTGCTGAGGGTAGATCATCATATTTCTGTTTTAATGATGATGGAGTTTTATGTTTCAGAGGACGGGTAGTAGTGCCGAATGATGTAGAGTTGAGGCGTACTATTCTGACCGAAGCTCATTGTAGTCCTTTTGCTATGCACCCTGGTAGTACAAAGATGTATCGTGATCTGAAGGATGAGTACTATTGGGTGGGGTTGAAGAAAGATGTTGCAGAATATGTGAGTAAGTGTATGGTTTCTCAGCAGGTTAAAGCTGAGCATCAGTTTCCTTCAGGGTTGTTGCAACCGTTGAGGATTCCTCAATGGAAGTGGGAAAGAGTTACCATGGACTTTGTGTCCGGTTTACCTTTGTAGCCATCGAAGAAGAATTTAATGTGGGTGATTGTGGATCGCCTTACAAAGTGTGCGCATTTTTTACCTGTGCATACTAAGTATACCTTGGATAAGCTTGCAGAGTTGTACATTGCTGAAATTGTGCGTCTGTATGGGTTACCAAAATCTATAGTGTTGGATAGAGACCCGAGGTTCACATCGCGATTTTCGGAGTGTTTGCTTCAAGCTTTGGGTACACGGCTGAACTTTAGTGGAGTTTTCTTATAATAATAGCTACTAGGCTCTTGGGGATATATTGAGGTGCTGTGTGATTAAGTTTCAAGGCTCTTGGGAGAAGCATTTACATTTGGTGGAGTTTTCTTATAATAATAGCTACTAGGCATGTATTCAAATGGCACCTTATGAAGCCTTGTATGGGAGGAAGTGTATAACTCCTTTTTGCTGGGCTGAAAAAGGTCAAAAATTGGTCTCGATGCCGGCTCTGTTGATAGGAACCACCGAAAAGGTGAAGCTCAATTTGTGAGCGGTTAAAGGTAGCTTCTGATCGACAAAACTCTTACGCGGATTTGAAGCGTAAGGAGATTGAGTTTGCGGTGGGTGATAGTGTGTTCTTGAAGGTTTCACCTTGGAAGAAGGTGATGAGGTTTGACCGGAAGGGTAAGTTGAGACCTATGTATATTGGACCATACTAAGTGATAGAACGTGTGGGTCCTGTTGCGTATAAGCTGAGGCTACCGCAAGAGTTAGAGAATATACATGATGAGTTTCATGTCTCCATGCTTCGGAGGTATAGATCGGATCCTTCGCATGTTATGCATGTTGAGGAAGTTGAGTTGAATCCAGATTAGACCTATGATGAGGAGCCGGTTGAGATTTTGGATTCGGACAACAAAGTTCTTCGTGGTAAGACCATTGAATTGGTTAAGGTGTTGTGGAAGCATCGTGGTGTTGAGGAAGCCACGTGGGAAAGAAAAGATGATATGAAGAAGCAATTTCCTTACCTTTTTCCTCCAGGTAAATTTTGATGACGAAATTTATTAAAAGGGGGAGAGTTGTAACACCCCAATTTTGGGCTTAGAAGTTTAGTGTCTGAACCGGACCGGTCTGAGAAATGGTTCGAATATAAAAAGGAGTTTGAGGGAACACCTAGTTAGGGATGCTTTAAAAATATAGAAAAATATCTAAAAATCCTCATTTAATATATATAAGTGAATGGTGGAATCAATTTTACAAAATATGGTTTGGAAATACTACATTTTGATGTAGTGACCAAATCGCAGTTTTTACAAAGTTTAGTAGTGATTGTTTTGTAAAAGATTGAAATTTTTAATCTTTAAGGAGCTAATTTACCAAAAATGTTTTCATCAGATTTTTCCTTAATTTGGGTGATTTAATTAAATAAAATAAAGGTGATAAACTACCTTTGACTTTTATAACCACTTTTCTCTAATTTTCTCTTAAAATCCTATCAACCAAAAACTTTTTCTCCAGCAAAATTCACTTTGATTTTCACTTCATTTGATGAGATTTCCATCACTCATTGATTCGTAATCAATCGTCCATCAAATCTATTTGTTTTCTACATTAAATTTTCATGGAAACTTGCCCAAATCAAGGAGAAATACTCAGTTCTTTACTGAAATTCCCATGTTGTAACTCTTTATTAAAGATTTATGAATGGTTTTAATGTTGGAAACAAGATTTTGGCTTAAAACTCAATATTTTGGAAGAGATCTTAAAGATTTTCGTGGTAATTGATTGGGCTCTATTTTGAGATGGTTTTCTAATGTATTTAGGATGTTAAATAATGTTAGGAATGAGGTTCTATCAATCCAATCCCGAATAGGTTGTTTTTCCTAAGTTTTGCTTGTGAAAATGGTGGGTTTTGTGGTGATATTGGTGTTCTGTTGAAGCTGGGGTGTCAGGACGAGTTTAGGATTGTTTTTGATGTTAATTAATGTTTAGAAATGTTTAGAAGTGATGGATCTTGGCTGGGTTATGTTTTGCGAGAGTTTGGAGATGATTTCGGTTGTGTTCGATAGCCGAAATGTTGGGTTTAGGTAGAGCAGCGAGTTTAGGAGTGTTGGCAGAAGGTTTCAATGCCTGATGATGCATTAATCCTCTGCTTTTATGTGTCTAAAACAGGGGTGACATCTTCAGAAACTTTTGGAGTTGATCCGAAAGCTTAATTGGCGTTTCAGCGAGCAAGCAAAAAGAAATTGGTGAGTGAGATTGGGTTAGAAGTCCATGAGGACTGTAACCCCCTTAACCCGACCTAGACGGTTGAACCGAATTAAGCAAGTCACACGGGGAAAACCAAAGTCAACCCGAAAGTCAACCTTGATTAACGACCCTTTTTTTTCTTTTTAAACTTGTCTAGATGCACATTAACCCTAGTTATGATCATTCAACATCATTCTCAAAGATCATAAACATCAGAGATCAAACAAGGACCCAATTGAACAAATTACAACTTTAGGGACCAAATTGTAAATTCTGTAAATTACAAGGCCTTAACACAAAATGAGGTTACCATCTTGAAATTAATCAGATTTCATGCTTCTTTGCCAAATTTCAGCTCAAACGGACATACCAAGCTCATACAATTGCACAAACAAGATTCAGGACCAAAATGCAAACAATCCAAAACATTTAACTGCCAATGTCAGTCCCCAACGGTCGACCGTTCCGAAATAGGCAGAGCCTGTTTCGTAACGCGGGGCCGTTCCGCAACGCGTACCGAAACAGGGGCTGGCAGAGGGCTTCCCGTTTCGAAACAGTGTCTACCGTTTCGGACGCCTGGGTTGATTCAAGGCACCTGTTCCGAAACGGTACACTCTGTTCCGAAACGCCCTGCACAGAATGCAGAAAAAGACTTCCTCAAACATGGAATCGAACATCCAAACATGCTCCAAAAGCTACCAAACTTTACCAGCAACTCATACAACATATAAGAGTCATATTGGCATCAACCAATCAACAAAATATCAACATATACGAAAAGCCCCAATTCTAATGGCATGCTTCCTACACAAGCAAACCATTCAAGCATAAAACTTCCAAAACAAGCATATAATGGCCAATTACAAAATCCAGCAATCTCATCAACATTCAACATACTTAGGGAGTCCAAAACCTCTCCCAAAACATTCACAAAGGTCCCCCATTTCCAAATGCCCAAAAGCTAAAGTGTGTTTAAAGAAAACCTTCCCATACTTGAGCTTAACTTCTCACTTGGTTGCTTGCCTTCCTTGCTGTCCTCAAAGCTCCTTAATGTTTTGCATTATTGGTTTAAGAAAACGAAGAGAGCGTAAGCAATAGCTTAGTGAGGAATGCTCATTAAAACCATTCAATAATGCATTTATAAATCACTTTATAAATCATGCATCAAATCATACTTTACTCATGGTCAAAAGCAATTTAAACAAGCAATACATGCTTCCACATCATTACATATCATATTGGCCACAAGTGATAAGTTTCATCTTTTTAAAAACAACATGTTCAACATAAGACTCACACATGGACTTTTAAACACCATTGTGATCTTACAGTTTCCAAGAACACACAAGGACTTTTAACCACCTTTGTGTTCTTCCCAAGGACTTTTAAACACCTTGGCCCCAAGGACTTTTAAACACCTTGGCCCATGGACTTTTAAACACCATGGCAAGGACCATACAAGGACTTTTAACCACCTTTGTGTCCTTATCAAGAATCATCCAAGGACTTTTAACCACCTTGATGTTCTTAAGTAACAAGGCTCACTCAAGGACTTTTAACCACCTTAGTGACCTTAACAAGAATCAACATGGACTTTTAACCACCATGAAGTTCTTAGAATCCACAAGGCTCACTCAAGGACTTTTAACCACCTTAGTGACCTTAACCTTTTCAAAGCATCACTTGCCAATATACATCATTTTCATCAATTAATCCACTGTTTTAAAGCATTAAACCAAGCCATATTCACCATGCATTTTAAAGCATCAAACCACATTTAAACAAGGTTCAAAAACAAGAAACTCTTACCTTGAGCTTCCTTCAACATATGGCTTACAAAATCAGCAATTACCATGCTAAAACATGCTTCCAAAACAGAATTTAAATCATGCAATAAACCACATTGCATCACAACAAACCATGGCCACCACTTAGAGAGTTTTTCCGAAAACTTACACTTGAGCTAAGCAAAGTTGTTTAGACTTAAACTAAGCTCCCAAGATATTGGTTTCAAAGCTGAAAACCCATTTTCACTCACCGATTCCACTTCGCCTCTTGCCGAAGCACCAATTCAAGCTTCCGGATCACCAACACTTGGATCCAAAGATGACTCCCCTCCAAACTTGAGTTTTCTCCCTTTTTGGAACCAAAATCTTGAAAATCCAAATAGCAAATTGAGAGGTTTTGTTGTAGAGATGATTAGCAATCAAAAGAGACTTGAAAAGATAGATTTAGGTGACAAAATCTGAAGAGAAACTATGGAAGAAATATGTTTGGCTTCAAAGAAAATGAGAGAAAATAGAATTGAGAGAAAAGTTAGTTAAAACCAAAAATATCTTCCCTCCACTTTTAAATCCCTTTAAAAACCTTTAATTAATCATATATATTTCAGAAAAATCTGGAGAAACTCCCTTTTGGGTAAATAGCTCCTTAAAGATTCAAAGTTTCAATCCTTTCTAAAACAGTCACGCAACTTCCAAAAATTACATTTTGGTCACTAACCAAAATGCCACCCTTCCAAACCTCATTTTGCAAAATTGATTTCACAGTTCACTTATATATATTAAAAGATGATTTTAGAACATTTTTCCATATTTTTAATGCAACCCGAACTAGGCTTTCCTAATTTCACCTTTTTAGATTCGAACAGCACTTTGACCGAACCGGTCAACGCCCAAACTTCTAAGCCCAAAACCGGGGCGTTACAAGGACAAAAATAAAAGGTTTGGGGTTTTAGGAGAGGTTTGAAACACCTTCCTAAATCTGGAAGTAAGTATAGTTTGAATTGCTCTCTTTAAAGTGGTGTTTGCCCCTAAAATGCTTTTACATGCTCATGGTTTGAGATTGATAAATTCCTATTGTTTTTGTGCATGATTCATGGCTTGAGATTATGCTTGTAGAGATGTCATGAGATGGCATGTTGCATTGAGGAGAATTGAGCTTTTTATTTGAAGCAAAGTATGATACATGTTCTGAAATGTGATGAGAAATCCTTTGAGTAATATTGCATGAAAAACAGTAGGTGTGGTGATGTTTTAACACATTATATTGGCATAGATGTTGAGAAACTTACCGGATATAATTGATCGATCAATAGGATGAGAGTGCACTATAAACTAAAAATTCGTATGTGCTCTTTGGTTAAGCCAAAGGGAGATATTCCGACAATGGGCATTCCATCGGGTAGGACTTGGTGAAATACCCAAGTTTTGTGGCGATGAGAGATTCCGCCATGTGAGTACGGTGATGAGAGATTCCACCAGAAGCCATGTTGCTAGAAAAGTGAGTATGGTGATGCGAGATTCCACCGGAAGAGTCTAGTGTAGAAATGTGTCCGCATATCCGAGTATTAATGAGATGCTAAATGCCAATATAAATGATGAAATGGTTTTTGTTACACATGTACCTTCGATGAAATGATTTATGCTATGAGTTATACATATGAGATTTGTTTTAGAAATGCTTTGATGATACAAGCATATGTATGGCCTTGCCATGAGTTTTGCATTGGTAAATGCATGAGATTGAATTGAGGTACATGTAGTTTCAATGAGAAGTTGCTTTGAAAGATTTTCAAGCATGTGTTAAAATGAGCATGTGGTTCAAAAGCTTTTGTGTAAAGATTTTCAAAGTGTGCATTATTGTGTTGGTTTCCTTTAGACCATGCCTCACTAAGCAATTGTGCTTACGCTCTCTCTTTACCAATAATGCAGACAATTGAGGTGTTTTCGGGCATCAAGGAAGCTAAGTTCATCGAAGGAAGTCCAAGATCATGTATGGTGAAGTTTTCATACACTTTAGTTTTGATAGATTGGCAATGGGAAACCAAGAATTTTATTTGGGAGATGTGTTAAACTCCCTAGGGTTGTGGTATGTTTGCTTTGGCTGGTTTGAATTGTAAATGGCCTTAATTGCTTGTTTTGAGGTTGGATTGCCTATTTGTGATTTGATATTACGAAGCATGCCTCTAGACTAGTGAGATTTCATGTTTGATGCTATGAATGTGTTTAAGAGTTCTAGATATGTACCTTATATGTTTGTTGGTTTGTTGGTATGATTAGAGAGTCTTTATGATGTGTTTCAATGAGTTTATGAAGGAAAAACCAGCAATTGCTGCAGTTTAAGGGGAAACCGTATCGAAACACCGTCTAGTGTTTCAAAACGGGGGCCTGTAATGGCCTTTGTGTTTCGAAACGTTGGAGGCTGTTTCGAAACGATTTGGCTACTAGAATGCCATGTTTCGGAACTGGTCTAGAAACACACCTGCGTACCAAAACGGTCAACGCCGTTTCGATCCAGCGTTTCGATACGGCAGGTGGGTGTTTCGAAACGGGTGACCGTTGGACGCATATTTGAATTGCTCTGATGTTTGCATGTTTTATACTTTAGTCCTAAATGTTGGGATTGCAATTGCTTGAGCTTGAGATGTCCAATTAAGATGAAATTTGGCAGAGAAGCATGTAACACGACTAATTTCATAATGGTAAACTTAAAATCAATGAAGACCTTCTAATTTAAAAAAATTACATTTTGGTCCCTAAACCCGTGTAAAGTGCAATTGAGTCCCTATATGATATCCGTTTGCTGTGCCTTTCTCAATCGTATCTCGTGTGTACTCACTTAGGGTTAACATGTATCTAGACAAGATTAAAAAGGAAAAAAAGGGTCGTGAATCAAGGTTGACTTTGGTTTTCCCCGTGTAATCTTCGTAGTTCGGGTCAATCGTCTAGGCCGGGCTAAGGGGGTTACATTGTGTTTCATAGATAAAGTTGTATTCCCTCAAGATGTTGAGTTAAGACGTCTGATTCTGAGCGAAGCACATTCGAGTCCTTTTTCTATGCATCCGAGTAGTACTAAGATGTACCGTGATTTGAAGAATGATTATTTTTGGGTTGGTTTGAAGAAGGATGTAGCCGAGTGTGTGAGTCGTTGTATGGTTTGTCAGAGAGTGAAGGCAGAACATCGGGTTCCTTCAGGTTTGTTACAGCCTTTGAAGATTCCGGACTAGAAATGGGAGAGGATCACTATGGACTTTGTGTCGGGGTTATCGTTGTCTCCTTCGAAGAAGAATTTTGTTTGGGTGACAATTGATAGATTCACTAAGTGTGCTCACTTCTTAGCAGTGAACACTACAAATTCTTTAGACAACTTGGTGAATTTGTACATTCGCGAGATTGTGAGACTTCATGGAGTTCTGAAGTCTATTGTATCAGACAGAGATCTGAGATTCACTTCGAGGTTCTAGAGTTGTTTGCATAGTGCCCTAAGTAGCCGTTTGCATTTCAGTACTTCTTATCATCTGCAGTCAGATGGACAGTCAAAGCGAGTGATACAGATATTAGAGGATATGCTTCGTTGTTGCGTGATTGACTTCCAGGGTTCTTAGGAGAAGTACTTGCCCTTTAGTTGAGTTTGCTTAGAACAACAGTTACCAAGCTAGTATACAAATGGCTTCTTATTAGGCTTTGTATGGTAGACGATGTAGGACTCCGATCTGTTGGGCTGAAACGGGTTAGAGATTGTTACCTAAGCCGGATTTGCTTAAGGGGACTATCGACAAAGTGAAGTTGATTTGCGACCGTTTGAAAGCAGCTTCCGATCGTTTCAAATCTTATGCAGATTTGAAGAGAAAAGAGATTGAGTTCTCAGTGGGTGAAAAAGTGTTTCTGAAAGTATCTCCATGGAAGAAGGTAATGCGATTTGGCCGGAAAGGCAAGTTGAGTCCAAGGTTTATTGGTCCGTGTGAGATACTTGAGCGGATTGGGCCTGTAGCTTACCATTTTAGATTGCCTTCTGAGTTAGAGAAGATCCATGATGTGTTTCATGTGTCGATGCTTAGGAGATATAGATCAGATCCATCTCATGTTATGCCTGTTAAGGAGATAGAGTTGTATCCCAATTTGTCTTATAATGAAGAACCTGTTGAGATACTTGCTTCTGATAGCAAGGTGTTGCGTGGCAAGACCATAGAGTTGGTCAAGGTGTTGTGGAGACATAGAGGTGTGGAAGAGGCCACGTGGGAGAGGAAAGCTGATATGCTTGAGTAGTTTCCGTACTTGTTTCCGTCAGGTAATTTCGGGGACCAAACGGTCTCCTCGGTTTGACTTTAGCCAGTTGACTTAGTCAAGGCGTATCGAAACACCCTATGGGCGTTCCGATATGGCCTGCTATTTTTGTTTAAAATGGGCTGTTTTAATTGGACGAGTTGGTTGTTTATCTCATTCTTTCTTCCGGTGTTGCTTTTCTCACATAGGACTTAATATTACATCTAGGCAAGATAATATAAATGAAAAAACTTTTCTCGGTTGTTAACCGAAGTGGAGCCTTAACGGGTTTCGCCTCGGTTATCCCCCTGTAGCCCGCTCGGACCGGTCAAGCGTCCGCACAGGGGCGAGGGGGTTATAGGCAAAAAAGCATAGAAAAAATCCTCCTCCCTATCACGACACCAAGCACACAAACCTTGTAGCTCATCCAACACGATGCCACGAAGGTTCAAAAAATCAAAGGTTGGTAAACGGTGCAGCCATGTGAACCACAAAAATGCCTGAACCTTCGGAGGTACGAGGACTTTCCACGCAAAACACTCATCCAAATCGCTCCCTCTCACCTTGTCCAACATAAGCAGACGTGATAGAGCCTTTACTGAAAAGGTCTCGTGCGTATCTGGTGTCCAGACTAACATATCAACTGCACCATGCCGTAACCTCACAGGTCCCAAGAGCGAGATCAGCTCTTGAAGTTGTCGAAGCTTAAATGGACGCAAGCCTCGATTAAAGAAACTCTCCCAACGGTCATGCTGAAAGATACCCCCATCGTAAAGGTCAGCGACCAAAGCCAAGCGATTCACCGCTATCGAAAATAACCGTGGGAATATATCCTTCAATGGTTTCTCAACACACAACGCATCATACCAAAATAAAATTCACGAACAATCACCAACCTTCCAAACAAAACTAGTCTCACCCTTGAACTTTTGCACACTATCCGAGCTCACAGTTTTGACAATCTGCTTCCAAATAACTGACATCAAACCCCTATAGGCAGGGTTAAATCGCTACCACTAGGCTGCATCGCCATATTTTGCCACTATGATGGCCCTCCACTAGTGTGACGCGAGCAGCAAAAGATAAAGATGTTCGTTTCCAACCAGCGAGATTTCGTTGAACTGAGGCTATAACTGGTTCCCACACAACAATATTGTGAGGATTCACCCCCAACCAGGTTGAAGGAGGTGGGAAACCTTGAGTCCTCTGTTCTTTGCGTTTCCGTCGCCGTCCGATGTCGTGGCTCGAATTCGAGGCCACCACCATCTTTAAGAGGTCACGCCGAACCAAAACCCGCCAATGGATCTATCACCGGCCGTCGTTCAAAGCCTCGCTGGAGTTACACAGAAATCAACTATTTTCTCATTGTTTGCGTATGTTTGGTAAGCTCGTGTTCGATTTCTAGGTAATAAACATGATGGTATATTGGATCAACTTAGAAAATGCTTTTGTGGTGCATTTTCGGGTCGTTTTAGACTGCGCGTGGTTCACACGCGCCACCAGTGGCGATTTCCGGTAGTCGCAACCTATCTCCGACCTGAACCAACGATTAGTTGAGCCGATCTGGCCTAGAATCGAGCCATTTGGGCTTAAACCGGAATGCCAAGCTTGAACTGGCCCAAAATGCAAACTGGTTCAAGCCCAAACCCATGTTACCCAACCCGTTTGGCCTAAGCCCAATCCTGACCCAAACCCGTGTCCGACCCGACCCGTTCACCGAGTCTGACCCAACTCGTTCGAGTTAACTCGCCCGAGTGGACTCAGTCGAGTCAACCAGGTTGACCAACGATGTTAGCATGACGTCAGCATTGACTCTGACCTCGTTGACCGTTGACCTGTTGACGTTAGCGTTGACATGCTGACGTCAGTGTTGAATTTGATCGTTGACCAAAAAGTTAAATTTTCCGAAAACCCCTATTTTATGTTTTTTCGATGTTCTGAGTCCATTTTTGAAGCCCGTTTCGTGAAATTCCAACATGAAAGCCTCCAAATGGGACCTTGAACTCGAGTCCACTTATGTATTTTAATAATCAATTATGAGCAATGTGATTAAAGACTGAAATTGGAATTTGTGTGATTAAAGGTATTCGCAGTTTCTTGTATTCGAGATATTGAAGACGTCGCATTCGGATCTGAGAGTGATCGAACGGAGTATTATGGTTGACCGATGTAGCAAGTATTAAAGGTAATACACTACTACCTCTAGTATGCTTTATGAACATGTTGGTATTCGGTAAATGCATCCATAAATATGATGAGGAGTGATGTTAGCTCTGTTTAAGTCAAACCGGATATGAAATTGAGTATGATAACATGGATAAGATTAAAATGCTCGAACGAGAAAGTTAATAAATGTAAGGATCTAGAGTTCAATAAATAACAAATAAGGAAGCTAATCTCCAAATCCGATTATCAATGTCGAGTGATCAAATGTTAAAACTATTCGGATATAAAATTACGAAAATGCCCTTAAAGTATGAGAATGACTAAAATGTCCTTGGAATTGGAAGTGATCTTGAAATCTATGCTAGATATGGTAAGACTACATGATTCATCTGAAAACCTCGAAAAACATAGAAAGTTATGGTAACAAGATTGAACCTTCGAGATTGTAAGGTGTTAAGTTTCCTTGAATTTGGAATGAGTCTCTGAATATTGATTTACGGGAAGTTATTCGTACCTCTAAATTAATCAAGCAGCTCGAAATACGGAATTGACTGAAATGACTAAATGTATTGGAAATACTGTTATGATTAATTAATTAATTGGAATGATCGTGTTGACCAAAAAGACTAAAGTATCCTCATACATCGAGGTTTGCAAATTAACTAGAATGATGGATAAATATTTGAGTTCTGAAATGAATGAAGTGGTTTGAGGTACCGAGATTACTTAAATGGCTGAAACACCTACATGTACTTAATTGATTGAAATACTATATATGGTTCGATTGACATGAATGATGGATATCGCGAACTTCAAATGACTGAAATACCCCCCATTGACTGGAATAAATAAATTGCGTTTGATAAAATTTTGGAAATACTAATAAAGTTGAAAATGACTGAAATGCCCCTAAGGGTTGAGGCATGAATCATGTATATCGATCACTTATGATATCAATATAAGGTTGAAAGTTTTTCCGCACAGAACATAAGCTCGACTACTCCATGACAAGTCCTGTGGTGAAATATGAAAAGTAACCGTTCGGAGATAGAATACAATTAGTAATTGGAAATGATACTCGGGAAGTGCATACATTAGAAGTTTTGGTTTGTACTGCAAGGTTGGGGTATGTTAGTTCGAAAGGTTTTGGAGGATCGATAAACTCCTGGAAATCATAAATATTGTAAAACGTCATTTCATCATTTGGGATAAATTGCAAAATCACTCAAAATAGTTAAACGACCAAAATGCCCTCGTTGGCTAAACTAATCAAAATAGCCTTGAATGTATCTGATATTGTGAAAGATCTTGACATAGAAATTTCTGAATGCTTGGTTGGAAACCTGATGAACAAATAGAATTTCCAAGCCACTATTTATGCCTTGTTGGTAAATTACCAATATGCCTATGTGTGATAAAATGACTATAATGCCCTTGTAGGCTTAAATGAGTAAATCACTCATGATATGCCTAAACTCACAAAGATCTTGATGTATCATATCTCGAATATCTGGTTTGAACAGTTGGTACGAACCCCTCCTTTAATAGGGGCCTCATTTCAAAAATCCGTTCAAATTGCCAATAGTTTAATGTGTTCTCTTTCGTAAATGCCAAGTATCTCGAAGAAACAAATTGTTCCACTTAGTGTGTTCCATATGTGCCACACGACTTTTTTGCATACTGATTTACATGCTATAATACCAATCACGTGCACATGATTGACATACTTGAACTCACATGAACATGATATGTTTTATAAATTAAGCATGACCGTACTATATTTCTGGTATTTGCCTATGCACCCGATATGACAAACATGCTATATGGATAATGTGTTACTAAAAATACAGTTATTGATTAATGAACTATTGATTATCTGATTCACCGGGGTACTTGGGACATGATATGAAGTTACTGTAGGCTCAACCCTAATCCAGCTGGTAAGTCTGCCCGTATTCGGATCCTAAGCTTCGGCTAGGTCCGCCTGTATTCGGATCCTAAGCTTCGGCTAGGTCCACCCGTATTCGGATCCTAAGCTTCGGCTAGGTCCGCCCGTATTCGGATCCTAAGCTTCGGCTAGGTTCGCATATATTCGGATCCTAAGCTTCGGCAAGGTCCGCCTATTTTCGGATCCTAGGCTTCGGCCATGTCCGCCCGTTTTCAGTTCCTATGCTTCGGCAAGGGCCGCCTGTATTCTAAGTTATATCCTTAGGATGGTACCCACACCCAATGGGCTCGGGTTAAAGCCTATACATGATACTGCACTGGGGAAACTATATATTGGAGTATGGTTGGAGGGTAAATAAAGAATTAAAATGAACTTTACGGCTACTGGAAACAAATGTATTTTAAATAAAAATGTTTACTGCATTGTTACATTTTATGCATTAACGTTGCACCGTTGGAACACACTAGACACTAAACTGTCTAATTCCACCTTTGTATGTTACCAGCCTATTTAATTCCCGTCTAATTCTCGATGTGTGAATAAAGAACAAATATCGTTATTCTCGAGTTTGATGCAACCTCAAAATAGTAGAATAGAAATTTAGATTGTTACTACATGGAACATCATGAAAATGTTATGCCTACCATATATCTGCATCAACTTATTGCATCTTTTGGTAGTTCTGTATTACAGAGCTTTTCCAAGCTCACGATGTTTTTACCATCGCAGGTTAAAAGAATATATCATGGTATAATGGTTGACAGCACTGTTCGGAGTTGTCTCGGCGTTGCCTTTGGAGTACGGTACTGTATAGTTAGTGGGCATGTATGTCATGTATTGTTTTATGACCGAGTCTGTAAAGCACTTTCTGAAATTTCTGTTATGTTTAAATGACTTCTTGAAATGGTATTTTAAACAGAAGTTGATTTTACAGTTTAATAAGTGTTTTGAGAAAAAATGTTTTCATGTGCATTTTTACTGTGGGTCGCTCTTGTGACCCTAATGTAACTTTCTAGGATCCGTTGTAACGCTTAGGCGTGTCTAGGGGGTTACATTACCAACCTTTTGTTTTGCCAGAATATTCAAAGTTTGTTCATAAGGATACCATTTGATTGGATTTTAACTTTTAGGATTGAGATGAATTCTTGTTGCTTATATTCAGTTTAGATTCCTATATTTATGTCATAATCATATTTAATATGTTTTATATTTATATAAATTTAAACACGTTAATAATTAAATTTGATATATTTGCATACTTATTAACTTGCATATTATATTTATATTATGTTCATGTTGTGTATGAAATTTCAGTATTTTAATCATTTCATAATCATATATTTTTATTTGGGCATGAATAGGATTGCATGAAAAGTTTTTACTTGCCCATAAGTAGGGGTGAGCAAAACTCGAGTTGACTCGACGCGAAAAAACCTGACTCGTAATTTTATCCCAAAATATATGTGTGAATTACATAATTATCTCATGTTGGGTCAAATTAAATATTTTTACTCTAAATTTAAACCCGACCCGACCCAACCTAAATCTATTTTTTAAATCCCGACTCATAAAATTTGATCGGTCGAATCTTCGTGTCATGCACATCCCTAGTTAGTAGAGGCTTAAATTCTTTGCTTCCATTCTCTTTGAAATGTATTGATACAAATTAAAGTATAGGATTAAATTTCAAAAGTAATCATAACAGGGGTATTAAAATCACAATTTGGCCAAATTATATACAACTTTCAGATTTCATATTCGTCACTTGAAGTGGGAATAGTTCCAACCATGGCCGATCCAAACGTACCCATCTCGTCAACTCCGACCACCAACCAAGCTTCCCAAGTCGGCAGAACCGACCGCGAGGCTCGAGTTTTAAGGTACAAAGAGAATAGGAGGAACCGAAAATTTGAGAAAACAATCCGATACGCTTCTCGGAAGGCCTACACCGAATCAAGGCCAAGAATCAATGGCCGATTCGTCAAAAGAACAAAAACCGACAACGACATAGTCCTCGACCACATGCTTAACTCGCCAACTTCAGCTTTTTCAGCAGCTTTCATGTCGGAAACAGAGTATGACGTTGTCTCGTAGTTTTGAAAGTCGATTTATAGAAGAATACTATGATTGTGTAATGTAGTAATAAAATTCTGGCAAGTAGAATAATCCAAACGGCAATTGAAATTAATTGAAATAGATGTTTAGTTCTTTGGTTATAGTTTATATCGCGTCTAAAGTTTGATTTCAATCTCGGAATAAAAAAACAAAGGATTGATTCCTTAAGACTTTTTAAATTGACCCAAACTTTTTATTTGGGTTAATATATATTTTGGTACCTTAATTTTGTCTTAACTTGACTGTTCTATTTAAATTTGACTTCTGAATTGAACAAAACATTGCGTTTTTGTACATGTTTTTATCTAAAAGTTGAGTTTAAGTATTATTGAATCGGACAAAGAAGTTTAAGAATAAAATTGAATATGAAATTAATTTCAAGATCGAACGTTGAGAGGGTCGAATTACTAAATTTTAAAAAAAATGATCGGAAAAAGAGTATGATTTTATATATAAGTATCATACAGTGTCATCACACTCCATGGCCTTATTAAAAACCTCCCTACACCTAAATGGAGGAAAAGAGTACCGAGGAGTATGAGATAAAGAACAAACGCTAAAAACAACCGAACAAACATGAAAAAATTAACGCAAGAAACCAAAACACAAAACATTCATGCTAGTATGCAAAACCAAGATGTTCGATCAACACCACCCCTCGCCAAAAAGTCATCCAAGCAATTCGCTTCTCGATAAAAACATGAATACATAAGCTCAACAATAATTCCCCTCAAATGCAATTTCCAGGCCAAAAGATGTCGTCAAGCACCAACAAAAAAATGGTCCGATGTTGTGTGTTTCCATACTAATCGATCCTCACACTTTTAACAAACCACACCACACCACTCTATCGACACAAAGGAAATCACGCACCACAGCCAATGAATAATTCCACCATACCTCATTGTAGATTACGACAACACATATCGCCTAACAAACTCGCTTGATCCCCTCCCACACACGGTATGTATACTCCTACTACACCACAAAACAGACATCCAAGAACTGAGCAAATCCGTCTCCTCTCTCGAATGTCAAAAACATCCGAAGAAGGCGTAAACACATAAACAAAACCATTCATAAACCATATCTTATTCACCATTCCATCACTTGATGTCTTTAATTTAGTCACATAAAAAATGACCATCGCACACCTCTGTTGTCTCAAAAAGTGTTGAACCGAATTATGCTTCAACGCTGAACCAATCCCACTCATATTCCACGACCACAAACTCAACGCTCTTTTCAATTATTGTCGTTCTTGCGCTTCAATCATACGCACGATATCCTTTACAATTTCTTGTTCGTTTCCAATTGTTTTCACCCCAATAAGTTTACCCAATTTTAATGTTTCCTCCGCTTCTCTTAAAATAATCTGTTATCGGTTATAGAAGTCTGAATCTGACAAAGAGCCATTAGCAATTACCTCTGATGGTTTTTGGTTTTTCTTCGGACGACCTCTGCCCTTTTTTACCAGCTTCGCTTTAGCCTCACCTCGCTCACCAGGCGATAAAAAACTCAGTTTGATTTCTGAAACCAGTCGTAACCTTCTAAACTTTCCATTGTATTCAACTGTTTGAGCCTTATTAGCCCTAGGAATTTCTATCCTTGACCCATCAACACGTGGGCTCAATTCATCAGCTACTAGTTCTTCGGCAACTAGTTCATCACACGGTACTCCAACATTGTTTGGAAAAACATCCACCATCGCATCACTCGGCAAAACATCCAGAATTCTCTAACTTTCCCTTTCACGATGGACAAAGCTTACATCTTCATCCGCCATCCAACTTTCCGTGCTCATGACACGCCAATCCTCTCTCTTGTTCTCATTCCACATACGATCAATTTGGCTCGATCCCAGAGCCGAATAAGAGAAAGAATCGGGTACCACTATATCAATTGCTGACCTCCCACTTATAGACACCTTAACAGGGCTTGACATATCCATGTTCAAATCCTCAGTACTCAATGTATCTTCCGAGCAGTTCGCCGCCTCACAACTACAATCACACTTAGGGCCAATCGCTTCCTCAATTTCTGTAATGCGAATTGTGAAGATGTTATCGTTAATGTGCAAGTCCTTTACTTCATCTATGTGTGAAATCCAGTCGGTTTCGATTTGAAATCGACATCGTTCAAACGTCAAAGGCACCAAAGTCTCAATGTCAATCCGTACGAGTTCGCCCCAAATCGCTGCAATGTTTTGAAATGTTTCTTCAGACCATCCATGAATAGGAATTCCACTTACTGAAAGCCATACCCTTTGATTCAGTAAAAAGGATGTAGGCGACCATTCAATTAAATTTTCAAACCATTTTCTAGACGCCTAGTCTCCAAATTTCTCTTCCTTGATTCTTTATCTCAAAAGATGAATAATATAAGAGATCCCGCAACTCGCATCAACGTAAAACCTGTCAATTTCGCCTTTGTAATCTCATTTGCAAGATCTGCTATGTGGCTGGTGTTGAGTGTGAAAAAGTTCTATTATTTACACCCTTTTTAACCCATATTTCTGCTGCATTCAAGCATCATTGCATTGCATTTAGGTTAGTTTTCAGTAAAACATCACAAATATGTAAAAGGCACGGATTCTACTAAAAATGGCTGATTTTGCAGGTTGCTGCCATCGTAGACGGAGAAGGCAGGCGCAGGGCAGAGAAGCAGAAAAGCTGAACTGGACAAGCAGACGACGAGGACGAAGCTGTCATGGAGCTGTCGTGACAGCATGGTGACAGCAACCTTATGAAGAGGAAAAGTAAAGTGGACCTCGATAGATAGAGAAAAATCTGCTCGTCTGTCGTGTGAAAGCCAAATATTTTTCAAAGCCCCGGATCAAAAGATATGTCAAGCCAAAGCTCAAGGAGAGGAATTCCCATAAAGCAAGGAGGCGGCTGAAAAGTAGGAATCCCTAGAGATTAAGCATTTGTTAGAAACTTACTTTTCATTAAAGTTGTAATCCTTGTTAACTTAGAATACTTGAGCCCAAAGCTTATATAAGGGCATAGGTTTTAACCTAGAGAGAGATCCCTCATTCTCCCCCATAACCGATAACCTAAACCCCCTGTCGTTTACCCGTCACCGACATGTTCTAAATTCCCCCTAGGGCCACGGGTTGTTTTGTAAAGTAGTTGCAAGGGTTCTTTTGTTTTAGGATTTTCCAAGTTCAATAAAATAAACTTCAAGTTCTCTTATTTTTGTTTTAATATCTTGCAAGAGCATCGGGAGAGCATTGTGAGGTTATCTATTTACTTAGCATCGGGAGAGTTAAGTATACGAAAGAAATAAGAGCAAGTTCTCTAGTTTTTAGTTGAACTATCTTGTGCCTAGGGATAGGGCAAGGTTAAGTGGCTAAAGAAGAATTCATACACATCGGTGTTCATCCTTCGATTCACGCCGGGAGGTATCATCAAAGACGTGATCATCGACAGACTTGGACCTAGGGATAGGCCAAGGTAGATCTGAGATTCTTGCCAAACTTGAAGTACGAAGTTGGTGTGTCTGCTGCCGCGACAGCCAACGGACAGCCGCCGCGACAGGTGCTGCCACGACGGGCACGACGACAGAACTGGAGTTCCTAAGCAATTCAATACCTGCACTACTGAGCAATTCAATACCAGCCCATTCTCTCTATCTTGGTATCTCAATTATTTTATTTGCGATTTTCCTTATTATTTTCGTGACATCTTTCTAAACTATTTCTTTACGTCGTGCAAAAAACTAAGGTGAAGCTATTAGCCCAATCCCTGTGGAGACGATATCCGATACTTCGTATCACTTACTACTTGCGTCGTGTACACTTGCACTACAATTGCGATAGATTATTTTACACGCTACAAGTTTTTGGCGCCGTTGCCGGGGATTGGCAACATAACTACATCTTTCTTTTCTTGCACTTTTCGTTTTTATTTTTATTTTTATTTTTCTTTTCGTTTTTATTTTTTCTTTTGTGCTTTCAACTCTCGCTTTTCACGAGGTTTTCTTGTTTATGCGCAGATCTAAAAGAGGTGAAGATCCTGAGTATCCATTAGATCCAGAAATCAAACGTTCCTTCAATCTCAAGAAACAACTTCTCCGGCTTTTAGACAGAAACGAATACCTCGAGGAACAGCTAGAGAAGATGGGCGATAAACACCCGCCTGTTGGTGACCCGCCCGCAGCAGATGGACGACGGTCATGTCGTGACTACATGCTGAACGATCATGTAGAGCTGGAGACCACGCTGCCGGATATTGATGTTGACAACTTCGAACTTAAACCAGTCATGTTTAGTATGATCAACAATGCCGGGCAGTTTAGTGGTGCTGTGACAGAAGATGCTAGGGAGCATCTCAAGACGTTCCAGGAGATCTGTGGTTCGTTTAGACTAGCAGGAGTTAGTCCGGAGATACTAAGGCTTCGGTTATTTCCCCATTCATTGAGGGACAGAGCTAAAACTTGGTGGAATAAACTTACGCCGGGTTCAATTAGAACTTGGGCAGATTTATCTCGTGAATTCTTATCTCGTTTTAATCCTTCGCATTTATCTGAGCGATTACGTAACGAAATTGCTACTTTTCAACAGGAAGACGACGAGCCGATGCACGAGGCCTGGGACAGATTTACTACTCTTCTACGGAACTGCCCAATGCATGGATTTCCCTTCTGGAATCAGGTAACTAAGTTCTATAATGCTGCTAACTTACAAACTCGCATTCGAATTGATTCTACAGCGAATGGACTATTATTGGATACAGATCCAGACGAGGCATTGCAAGTTTTGAAAAATCTGGCTAAGAATGAGGAGCAGTTTCCGACTGCAAGAAGAGGAGGTAAACGGGTACTTGTTGTCAAGGACTATGAGGCCGACATCACTATGAAATCACAGGTAGCATTCCTTACTAAAGCAATGAAACACTTATTAAATGAAGATGAATTACGAGGATTTGCTGTCGAGGAAGTTTGTACTGTCTGTGAGGGAAATCATAGTCGGGATGAATGCCCAATATAAATAGAAGAGGGAAAATATGTTGGAAATTACAAGCCGAATTATAATTCCAACAATTATAATCCCAATTGGAGGAAGGATCCCAAATTTTCCTGGAGTAACCCTAACAATGCCCTGAATCCGCAAGCTTATAATCAGAATCAGGGAGGACCTAGATTGCTGACGCGACAGCAACTGCCGCCGCAACTGCCGCAGCACCTGCCGCCGCAGCAGCAACAGCAGCCACCACCTGCCACGAGTAGTATATTGGAGCAGACTCTGGCCACCTTTATGTCTCAGACCGGTACGTATATGGAGAATATGAATCAGTTTGTCAAGAAAACAGAAACCTTTATGGATAAAACCGAGATGAGTATGACAAACCATGAAGCTACTTTGAAGTCTCTAGAGACACAAATGGGTCAGGTTTCGCAACATATTAAGCCGAGGCAGAATGGAGGATTCCCTAGCAATACTGAAAATGCTAGACCACCCCCACATGAGCAATGTAAGGCAATTACTAATAGGACTGGGAAGAAATTACCAGGGCCGGAAAAAGAAGCTGAAACAGAAAAGGAACCTGCCTTGGATAAACCTGCCGAGGAAGCTGCCCCGACAGGTGATAAACAGTCTGCTGCCGATGAGCCTGTTACGACAGTAGAAGTGACAGAGGAGAAAAAAGATGATTACCGTCCTCAGATTCGCATGCAGTGGGAAGGACGTATTGCTGATTACCGTCCTCCACCACTTTTTCCTCAACAGATACAGCAAGCTAAGCATGAATCTCAACTTAAAAAGATTTATGATATTTTTAAACAGGTTCATATTAATATTCCGTTGTTAGATGTTGTTAGGGAGATGCCCGGTTATGCTAAATTTCTCAAGGATGTTATGTCGAAAAAATCTAAACTTGGGGAATTTGAAACGGTAAAGATGACAGAAGGTTGCATGAGTATTCTTCATAGGCAGCCGCCCCAGAAAAAGAAGGATCCGGGGAGCTTTATCATACCTTGTGTAATCGGCGACAAATTTGTGGGTAAGGCACTTTGTGATCTTGGTGCCAGTGTTAATCTAATGCCCAAATCTGTTTTTCAGAAACTAGGTATTGGTAAGGCACGGCCCACAACAGTAACTCTACAGCTGGCCGACCGCTCTTACGTTCATCCCGAGGGAAAAATTGAAAATATTCTGGTAAGAGTGGATAAGCTTATTTTTCCTGCTGACTTTCTTATCTTAGATTGTGAGGCAGATGAAAATGCACCAGTCATCCTTGGGCGACCCTTCTTAGCCACGAGAAGATCATTGATTGATGTGGAGAAAGGAGAACTCACCATGCGCGTGAACGATCAAGAGATTAAGTTGAATGTTCTCCAAGCAATGAAACATGCTGATGTGGACGAGGAATGGAAGGCCATCATTGAGGTGACCTTTGATCAACCCTGCATCAGGTCGGGCTGCCGTGATATAAAATTTGGTCACTGCCGCGACAACCACCTACAGGCCTGTCACGACAGCTACGGTGACAGCACCGACGACAGCGACTCCTCTGAATCCGATACATCTGATACTGAAGATCAGGAGGAGGTAAACTGGTTACGCAATCGTCCAGGTAAGTTATTCGAACCCTTGAATTATACTTCGGATAACCATGTAATCCAAAAGCCATCTATTGTTGAACCACCTGCTTTAGAACTTAAGCCCCTGCCAGTGTAGTTAAAATATGCTTATCTAGGTTCCAATGACACACTGCCCGTAATCATCTCTGCTAAGCTGCCGCAGGAACATGAACGACAGCTAATCGACATGCTAAGGCAGCACAAAAAGGAGATTGGATGGACGATAGCAGACATACAAGGCATTAGTTCGGCGTTATGCATGCACAAAATCCTCCTCGAGGAAGACCATAAGCCGACTATAGATGCCCAAAGGCGGTTAAACCATTCGATGAAGGAGGTAGTGCGTAAAGAGATAATTAAATGGTTAGATGCTGGTATTATTTACGCCATCTCCGAAAGCAAATGGGTTAGCCCAGTGCAATGTGTTCCCAAGAAAGGAGGAATGACCGTGATAACTAATGAAAACAATGAGTTACTCCCAACCAGGACTGTGACCGGTTGGAGGGTTTGTATGGACTATCGAAAGCTTAACAAAGCTACCCGAAAAGATCATTTTCCTTTACCCTTTATTGATCAAATGCTTGATAGATTAGCGGGTAAACCTTACTATTGTTTTCTTGATGGTTATTCAGGGTACAATCAAATTGCTATTGCACCGGAGGATCAAGAGAAGACGACTTTTACATGCCCCTACGGAACTTACGCATTTAGGAGGATGCCGTTTGGACTCTGTAATGCACGTGCCACCTTCCAAAGGTGCATGATGGCTATATTCTCCGACATGGTAGAGGACTTCCTTGAGATTTTCATGGATGATTTTTCCGTCTTTGGAGACGAATTTGAGGGCTGCCTCGGCAATCTTCAAAAGGTACTTGAAAGATGTGAAAAAGCTAATCTTGTTCTAAATTGGGAAAAATGACACTTTATGGTGGACGAAGGGATAGTCCTTGGCCATAAGATTAGCTGTCGTGGGATAGAAGTCGACAGAGCTAAAATAGAAGTCATAGAGAAGCTGCGGCCGCCGACCACAGTAAAGGGCATTAGAAGTTTTTTAGGGCATGCGGGTTTTTATCGGAGATTCATTGCAAATTTCTCGAAAATCACGAAGCCCCTATGTCATCTCTTAGAACAGAACCGACCCTTTGACTTTAATGAAGAATGTACTGAAGCATTCAAGGTTCTGAAGGAAAAACTAGTGACAGCCCCCATAGTACAGCCACCAGACTGGACACAGCCATTTGAGATCATGTGTGATGCTAGTGACTATGCTGTCGGGGCAGCACTTGGGCAGCGCAGAGATAAGCTGTTTCACGTCATATACTATGCCAGCAAGACGTTGAATGACGCCCAAGTGAACTACACCACCACAGAAAAGGAGTTGTTAGCTGTGGTGTTCTCCATCGACAAGTTTCGTTCCTACATACTTGGGACGAAAGTAATAATACACACCGACCACTCTGCCCTAAAGTATTTGTTCGGAAAGAAGGATGCAAAACCTAGATTGATACGGTGGATCTTGCTATTACAAGAGTTCGACCTTGAAATCAAGGATAAAAAAGGGACAGAAAATCAGGTGGCAGATCACTTGTCAAGGTTGGAGAAGGGACAGAGTCTACCAATAGATGAGACACACATACTGGAGAGCTTCCCTGATGAGCAGCTCTTTGCTGCCGCAATCGCTGTCGCGACAGCCATGGCGGCAGGTAAGTCTTCTGACCTTCCCTGGTATGCTGATTTCGTTAATTTTATAGTTAGCGGAATATTACCTTCTGATCTTAATTATCAAGCCAGGAAGAGGTTCCAAAATGATGTTAAGCATTATTATTGGGACGAACCTCTTCTTTTCAAAATGTGCGCAGATCAGGTTATAAGGAGGTGTGTACCATAAGAAGAGCAAGAAGACATTCTCCATCACTGTCATGCTTCACAATATGGAGGTCACTTAGGAGGCAATAAAACTGCTGCCAAGGTGCTGCAGTCAGGGTTCTACTGGCCGACACTGTATAAAGATGCACAGGACTTTTACAAGAACTGTGACAGGTGCCAGCGGACAGGTAACATCTCGAGGAGAAACGAGATGCCACTGCAGAACATTCTAGAAGTCGAGATCTTCGACGTTTGGGGGATTGATTTTATGGGACCTTTTCCATCTTCATGTGGAAATCTTTACATCCTCCTAGCAGTAGATTCTGTCTCCAAGTGGGTAGAAGCAATCGCAACTCAAAAGAATGATGCCAAGACGGTCCAAAAGTTTTTGCACAAAAATATTTTTCTAGATTTGGCATCCCTAAGGCGATTATCAGTGATGAAGGGAGACATTTTGATAATAGGGTAATTGATGCCGCTTTGAAGAAATATGATGTCAAGCATAGGATCACGACAGCATACCACCCACAGACCAATGGACAGGCTGAGATTTCTAATAGGGAGGTGAAGATTATTCTTGAGAAGATGGTTAAACCCACTAGAAAAGATTGGTCTCTACTTCTGAACGATGGATTATGGGCATATCGGACAGCTTTGAAAACTCCATTGGGCATGTCTCCATACCGACTGATTTATGGGAAAACCTGTCATCTGCTTGTCGAGATTAAGCACAAAGCATATTGGGCAATCAAGGCAGTGAACATGGACTTGGACAAGGCAGGCTAGAAAAGGCTATTAGATCTGAACGAGATTGAGGAATTACGGACAATGGCCTACGACAATGCAAGGATTTACAAGGAAAAGACTAAGAAGTGGCATGACAAGAAACTGCTGCCACGACAGTTCTGCCCAAGGCAGCTTGTATTGTTGTTTAATTCTAGACTTAAACTCTTCCCAGGAAAGCTAAAGTCTAGATGGTCTGGCCCCTTCCAAGTGGTACAAGCTTTTCCCCATGGTGCCATCACTACCCGATCATTAAAAGACGGACACCAATTCAAAGTCAATGGACAGCGCCTCAAGCACTATCAGGGGACTGAAGCCCCAAGAATACAGGAAGTGGTTACTTTAGGAGATGCCCCACAAGGCATCCCTAATTTAACTTAAGTTTTATTTTTATTTTTATTATTTATTAGTATTATTTATTAGGGAATTAGGTTATTCGAATAATGTTTTTATATTTTCTGTTTTTAGGAAATAAAGGAGTCAAGAAGAAAAGGAGAAGTGATCCAAGCCCACCATCCATTCATCAAGCCCAACAGAGCCCATTTATTGAAACATGTCGTTTCGGCTGCCGCCGCAGACGGATAAGACAGGCCGTCAACAGACTGACACGGCAGACGCAGAAGCGTGTGGCAGACGCGTAACAGACGCATATATGCGTGTCAGACGCGTCAGACACGCTAAATCCCATCCGTCGCCCCGTTATTCACGCCTGCCGTTACAGCATTAAACGGGCAGACCCTCGACCGCTATAAAACCCCGTTTTCATTTTCATTTTTTCTCACTTCTGCTTATTCTTCCTTGCTTTCTCCTCTAGTTTTATTTTCTTTCTTTATTTTTCACAACCCTTGCAACTAACATGTCGTCTAGACAGACCCGCCGTAGTGCTGCCTCAGCCTCTTCTTCAGCAGCAGCAACGCCCTTCGACACAAAAGAGTTATGGGAGAAAAGGGGTTTCGTGTATATCCGAAAGGCACCCAACATGGGACTCCGGCCGTTCATCACAAGGGCCATCACGGCTCAACTATGGGACCACTTCGCTGAACAACCGACAGAACTAAACGACACATTAGTCCGGGAGTTTTATGCTGCCATAGAAAGCAGAACGGCAACATCTATCACCGTTCGAGGAGTGAAAGTGCCCTTCACAGCTGACAGCATCAACCACATGTTTGGCCTCTACTTTGGCCCCGATGATGATGCCCACCAGAAATTTCATGACACCCTCGATGCTGCCGCCTATGGTGCTGTTATGGCGGAGGTGACAAAGGAAGGAACAACGTGGACAACCAGCAAAAAGAACCCCCACTCTGTAAAAAGGGGGCAGCTCCTCCCTGAAGCCAAACTCTGGAACGCTTTTATCAAAAAGCGTATCATGCCTTCTTCCCACCACACGACAGTCAACCAGCAGCGGCTCGCACTCATGCATTCCATCATGCACGACAGGCCTATTAATGTGGGCCGCTATATGAGGGACAGCATCCTGGACTGCACCTTCCGCTCCGACTCCCGCCTCTGCCTGCCGTTCACAATAACCTCCTTATGCCGATGTGCTGCTGTCCCCGAGGAACCCTCCAACAAAATCATAAAGGGCAGAGGCTGGACAGACAACAACATCAACAGCCTCATGGAGCTGGTAGTAGTTACACCTATCTCTTCCTTCAACCCAGCCGGCTCCCTAGAAGAACCATCAGAGGAGCATGCCCCTGAACCTGCTGTCGCCACCGCTCCGACAGACCACTCTGCCCTCATCCTTGCTGCACTACAACGGGTAGAGGAGAAACAAATGGGAATGATGACCTTCATCCGGGACTTTACGAATTCGACGGTAAACTTCATTACCCAGACTTCAAATTTTCCCAATATTCAATTCCCTACTTTTCCTGCCCATTATTTCCATATCCCCACTCCTGTCCACACACCCACACCACCTGCCTCCCCACATTCCCACTCTACCGCCTCCACCACATCACATGCCCCGATGGCAGCAGATAGTCCACCGGCTGACACCTCTGCCAGAGGAACAAAAAGGCCTGCCTCCGATGACAGCCCGCTGATCAGGAGGAATTTGGAGAGGGAATTTACGCCGTTCAAGAGGATAAAACATGTGGCAGACAAGAAACGGTTGCCCAAGGCTAGCACCACCACCAGCCGCACTTGGGACAATGGCAGCAGTTCAGACGTCCAGCTCGTGGAGCAACCTGCCCCTGCACCTGCCCCTGAACCTGCCCAGCCTCCTCCACAGCCCAGACGCCGCCGTCAGATCCGTGTCAGCAGCAGCAGCGAGGACAGCGACTGAAAATTTAAGTTTTTATTTTCCTTTTACTGCTGCCTGCTTATATTTTGTGATGTACCTGCCTTCATTTTTCGGTCATTTTGCATTGAGGGCAATGCAACCCTCGAGTTTGGGGGTGGCAACCCTCCATCATTAATGGAGTCTTAAGTATATCTTTTTATTAATTGTTGTGTCTTTTATTTATTTAAGTTCTCTTAAAAAAATCAGAAAAGATTAAACTGTTGGCTTAAAATTGTGAAGTTAACTTACCTGTCATGACAGCTCTGTCGTGGCAACATCTTTAGGACAATTTAAGGAGAAGTTTAGAGCCTTTCTATAGTTCTGAAAACTTAAACACCATTGTGACTGTTATATTGCTTAGATTTCTTTTAGCCAAACTAGAATAGGATGCTTAGTACTTGAATAGCCCCTAGAGGTGCCTAACACTGGCTCTAGGAAAGAAGTTTAGCAAAAGAAACTAAAAAACCTAGAGGTGCCTGAAACTAGCTCTAGGAAGCTAACTAGAGGTGCCCGAAACTGGCTCAAGAAAAATTTAGCTTGAAAATAGAAGAAAAAGAAGCATGAAAATGTGCCTTCTAAAAAAAATAAACTTTGGCATAAAAATTCGAGTTAAAAAAAGTTGAATATTCTAGTGAAACTAAGAGAGTCTTAGCTTATAACTGTTCACAAGCATGCACACACTGCACGAGAGCTATAGGGAGATTCCGGACAGATCCTAACCTTTCCGACAGGTTGCTGCCGCCATAGAGGATGAGCGACGGGTAAGGGACAGTTCACTGTTTGACAGCCAACACAAAAATATTTTTTTTTCTTTTAAGTCTTAATTGCTTGAGGGCAAGCAAAAACTTGAGTTTGGGGGTGTGTTGAGAGTGTAAAAGTTCTATTATTTACACCCTTTTTAACCCATATTTCTGCTGCATTCAAGCATCATTACATTGCATTTAGGTTAGTTTTCAGTAAAACATCACAAATATGTAAAAGGCACGGATTCTACTAAAAATGGCTGATTTTGCAGGTTGCTGCCATCGTAGACGGAGAAGGCAGGCGCAAGGCAGAGAAGCAGAAAAGCTGAACTGGAAAAGCAGACGACGAGGACGAAGCTGCCATGGAGCTGTCGTGACAGCATGGTGACAGCAACCTTATGAAGAGGAAAAGTAAAGTGGACCTCGATAGATAGAGAAAAATCTACTCGTCTGTCGTGTGAAAGCCAAATATTTTTCAAAGCCCCGGATCAAAAGATATGTCAAGCCAAAGCTCAAGGAGAGGAATTCCCATAAAGCAAGGAGGCGGCTGAAAAGTAGGAATCCCTAGAGATTAAGCATTTATTAGAATCTTACTTTTCATTAAAGTTGTAATCCTTGTTAACTTAGAATACTTGAGCCCAAAGCTTATATAAGGGCATAGGTTTTAACCTAGAGAGAGATCCCTCATTCTCCCCCATAACCTATAACCTAAACCCCCTGCCGTTTACCCGTCACCGACATGTTCTAAATTCCCCCTAGGGCCACGGGTTGTTTTGTAAAGTAGTTGCAAGGGTTGTTTTGTTTTAGGATTTTCCAAGTTCAATAAAATAAACTTCAAGTTCTCTTATTGTGGTTTTAATATCTTGCAAGAGCATCGGGAGAGCATTGTGAGGTTATCTATTTACTTAGCATCGGGAGAGTTAAGTATATGAAAGAAATAAGAGCAAGTTCTCTAGTTTTTAGTTGAACTATCTTGTGCCTAGGGATAGGGCAAGGTTAAGTGGCTAAAGAAGAATTCATACACATCGGTGTTCATCCTTCGATTCACGCCGGGAGGTATCATCAAAGACGTGATCATCGACAGACTTGGACCTAGAGATAGGCCAAGGCATATCTGGGATTCTTGCCAAACTTGAAGTACGGAGTTGGTGTGTCTGCTGCCGCGACAGCAAACAGAGAGCCGCCGCGACAGGTGCAGCCGCGACGGGCACGACGACAGAACTGGAGTTCCTAAGCAATTCAATACCTGCACTACTGAGCAATTCAATACCAGCCCATTCTCTCTATCTTGATATCTCAATTATTTTATTTGCGATTTTCCTTATTATTTTCGTGACATCTTTCTAAACTATTTCTTTACGTCGTGTAGAAAACTAAGGTGAAGCTATTAGCCCAATCCCTGTGGAGACGATATCCGATACTTCGTATCACTTACTACTTGCGTCGTGTACACTTGCACTACAATTGCGATAGACTATTTTACACGCAACAGCTGGGTTGACGGCAAAAACCCAAAGCCCAATTCTATAGAATTTCCCATCTATCGGTATTAACAACCTCATCCACGCATTTGTGTTTCTCTTCCACTCTAGATTGCTCTTTCAATGTGATCTGATTATCACCGTCCTCTTCCTTGTTACGCCGCCTCACTGGATTCCTTTTGGAATTGTTCGTATGATCATGATCATCCATTTGCGCCATCATTATCTTTAATTTGTATCCATAAAGCCGAAATCCATAAAAACTCTCTATGATTCCATTTGTATCCTCCTTTGACCCCAAACGTACAAATTCGAATCCGGTTCAATCTCTCACTCTCTTTCTTGGTACAAACACATCCACATCCACTCCATGTCTATCGAAAACTTTCCAAACGCCTTGCAAGTGTAGTTGCCCCGGTAAGTTTGATACAAAAACCGTCCAAACTCTTCGAATCTGATTTCCCAAGCTCATTTTCCTCACTATTAAGGTTACGTGCACGCCTCTAATTCTTACTTGAAACTTCAATTGTGCACACAGTTTTATTAAGAAATATTCACAAAAACATGGTGCGCACACATCAAATCCAATCCATTTTCACTTCTCATTTAAAAGATGATTGCAAGCGTTAATACACAAGGTTTCGTAGTCTCCAAGTGCAAACCAGAGGAAGTGAATTGCGTTGCAGATTGGTGTTGCGGTACTATGCTAATTTGATAGCGGCCAAAGAGAGAGAACTGAGTAATATGGACTTGAAAATTGACTAAATTTTAAAATTATAAGGTTAATTGTACATTGTCTCTATTTATCTTAAATATTTACTCCGTCCCTAATAACAAGTTTTTGCTTACTCATGAAATTGGTTGAACCATGATTCAAATTCAAACCAGTTATATTATTTTTGTTCGAATTGAGTTCTTGAACGATTAAGAGCTATATGTAAATAAGAGTTTTTCTTTTGGTTAATGTCATCGTTTTAAATCTTTTGACCGGTTAATTTAAATTAAATATTATAAAAATTTATCACGAAACAATTTTTAAATTTATATAATTTATAACATTATAATATAATTTTTTTGATTCTATTTTAAAATAACCGAACGAATCATTTTACTAGATGAATTGATGGTCCAATTTCTAATGATCCAAATAAATATTCTTTTTAATTATCAACAAGCTTCTCGTTTTTTATTACACTGGTTCGATTGGTCGGTTGCCACGGATGAAAGGTCTTGTGTTTGGAGCTTTGAGGGGAATTTTAATAGGGTGAGTGAAGCTGAAAATAGGGGATTAGTGGCGCCTTTCACTCTCGATGAGGCAAGGGTGGTTGTTCGTGGGTGTGAGTGTTCAAAGTCATCGGGGCCGAACGACTACAATATGGATCTTTAAGAGGTGGGAAGTCTCTTGATATTTTCACTCTCGGGTAACTGATTCAAATGTGTGTTCCCAAAAAAAATTTAATGGGCAGGTGAAGGGTCTAGATAATCATCTATTACTGGTATATCTGAAACATAATAGGTTAAATAAAAACCAATGCAGACTAACACCAATGGTGGCTTTAGCTTAGATGGTTGAGCATTTCATCACTTGTACAAAGGGACAAGGGTTCGAGCCCTCTTGGTTGCGCTTCACCCTTTTTTTCAATCCTTTCCCTTATTATAAAATGTCAAATGTAAGGGAAATATTGGGCCCAAGACCCTACACTATTGAAATTTTACAAATGCCAATATCATTTCTTATATTTAGACATTATATTTATCAGAGTGTTACAGGTAATATCTATATATACCTATACATGCAACCCATTCTATGCAAACTATCAAACCCTAATTTGAACTTTCAAATGGCTAATTTCAATGTTTTCCTGATGCTTTCCTTGCATGTTCTGTTTTTGGTTTCGAGTTTTGCAACTCTTTCACTTCATTCGTTTTCGGTTCCTGATCAAACATTTGAAGATGAACTAAAAGTACGTCCGTCATTTTACGAATTCGACTCTTTTCTTCGTCGATATTAACCTCAATTGACAACAGTAGCATCTGGTATATCTGCAACTATTACGAAATCGACCAAAAGACAAGAAATACGTGAGACCGATCATGAATCCATACAATTAAAAGGAGGTGGAAAACGTACATTGATAGATGAAGGCAAGAAAGCCATTAAAGCTAGCATGAAAAGGAATGTCGAAAATCCTTTGGAGTGAAAGAGAAAAAGTCCAGGTGGTCTTGATCCTATACATCACTGATGATCTCACATCTTATAACAACATTTGATCACAATAGAAAAAAACGTAGTTTGTATTAGATGAATGTATGTGAACTTTATTAGTACTACGTATTAGACATTGAACAATATATACATGTTTCCTAAAATTTAGTTATAATATTCCATCTTACACCGTTTGCACCAAAATTCCCTCTCTTTAAATTTCATACTCTCTTTTAGAAATAAAATTTTGAAATTCGATTTAATAAAATTTAAGGACAGACACATAATTTATGTCAATGGTGTAAATTTTGTATGAAATCCTCAACATTTACACTTGCAAGCTTATTACTCGCTAATCGAAATAATTTGGGGAACAAATTATTTGTATCGGTTTTTTAAATTGATAACAAATTAAAAACTAAAAACTGAAAAGAGATTAGATTAAAATTTAAGGCCTAATATGACGTAAAAAAGATAATATGAATATGAACACCAAACTTAAACAATTTTTACAAGAGTAATATTTTTATACAAAAACAGTGTGAAAGATTTACACAACTTTTCATATTTAAATAATGAAATTTTAATCTCTATATGTAAACTATAAAACTATAAATCTTAAATTTTAAATTCTAAACCCACAATTCATAACTTCTAAAATTAATAAATTTATATAAATTAAATTTTATTCCATTTGTGTTTTAAAATATTTTTTTATAAATTGGAGCATTATAGGAAAGTGTGTTCAAAGAATTAGATACAAATTTGGATTCAAAAATGATTCCAATCGTTAAATTTGTTAAAACTAAAAACTTTTAAGGTTGGCTTTTGATGTGATCTTCCTTTTATCCAAATCTTCCTATTTATTTTTTTCATTTATCACTTCGGGATGCACAAATTCTCTTTAGGTTGTATTTTTTATGCATAAAGTTAGAAAATGTTCTTAATATTTGACTGAAAAATTATTTTAATTTTTTTCAGTACATTAAGCTTTAATATTTTATCTTAAGTTAAAATAGTTAGTTAATTAATGACAAATTACTTGACATGGTGTGGGAAATATCCATGACAATGCACACTGACATAACACTGACAAATAAACAAAGGTGCTGACTTGACATAATGACACACAAGTAAAACTAAAATTATATAAAATACAATTTAATTTTTTTCTGATGATGTGTTATTCTGTCAGTCATATCAAGTTGTTTATCGTTAGTTGATTACAGTTTTCATTCACAAAATGACCATTTTGACTCAAAATAAAACATTGAGTGTTAAAATGTTTTCATTCACGGAATGACATTTTTTATAATCATATTTGGTTGGTTTGTCGATAAATTAATTTGAAGCAAATATTATAAAAATTTATTATGGAGGCGATTCTTCTAATTTAATTTGTTTTACTCGTAACATAAGAATTTGAATTCTATACATTATATAAATTATCTAATATCTTTTTCAGCTAAAATAATTAATAGTTGTCTTTTAAGTTATACATAAATAAATTTATTATATGTTCGATTTTTTTTAGTCTAACCAAAATTAATTGGTTTAGTTGCTAAGGATACACATTCTGCTCCATCTTGTATAGGTTCAAATCTCGGATTGAGAATATAATATCTCTCAATTTAAACAAAAAAAAATTGATTAATTTTTAAAACCGTAATACAATTTACAATGTATAACATAAAAGTATAACATAGCTGCTTATTTATATCCTTTTTGCCGTTCCTTTTTTTTTATCGGCAAAAATCTGTATATTAATGGGAAAATATACAACTCGAGTCACACGTGCGCCTCATTAAAAACCTCCCTAAGCCTAACCGAGGAAAAGAGTATGACACATGGACTAAAAGGAAATAAACAACAACAGAACACAACGCCCCTCACAAAGGAAACAATCATATAGAGGCCTGAAATAAAGATGCCCGCGTCACCCCTTCCTTTGCTAGCACATCCGCTAACCCATTCGCCTCATGGAAAATGTGGTTAAAGCATACGGACCCCAAAGTGAGGCATGCTTGATCGATCAAACCAAAAATCTCCCACAAAAGCCAAGGTTGTCGTTCCAAATGCAACACCCAACCAAGAGCAATTTTGGAATCCGACTCCTTAGCGAGGGGATGAAATGCCCATTTAGAAGCTGCAAAGAAATTCAACGCAAAATCGATTGCCCGCAACTCTGCTACATTGGAATCAATGGAACCAAGTGGACCCGAGAAGAGAGCTAGAATTCGACCCTGTGCATCACGCAAAACACCCTCAAAACCTACAGGCCCTGGCTTACCACGAACAGAACCATCAACTGAAAATTTCAAAGTGTCCCCAATTTGAGGCTCCCAACTCACGCCCACGCGACATGCTTAGAAACTACTAACTCACTGAACAATGAAATCCCGGGATGAAAAAATTAGAAAAAATGAAATCCCGTTAAAAACACATTTATTCCGCGCAAGCCATAGGGACCACAACAATGCTGCAATGCTCGACACCCACAGAAGCCTTAAAGTGCCCGTGAAAGAACAATGAAATCTCGGGATGAAAAAATCAGAAAAAGTCCTCGGCATCGACAAAGACACCCCCACCAACGCCTAAACCAATCCTAAATTCCTTGGGCAAACGAGCATAGGTAAAACAAGTGATCAATCTCCTCCTCCCTCTCACGACACCAAGCACACAAACCTTGTTGCTCATCCAACACGATGCCACGAAAATTCTAAAAATCAAAGGTTGGTAAACAGCGCAGCCATGTGAACCACAAAAACGCCTGAACCTTCGGAGGTACGAGGACTTTCCACGCAAAACACTCACCGAAATTGCTCCCTCTAACCTTGTCCAACATAAGCAAACGTGATAAAGCCTTTACTGAAAAGGCCCCACGCGTATAAGGTGTCCAGACTAACATATCAACTGCACCATGTCGTAACCTCACAAGTCCAAAGAGCAAGATGAGCTCCCGAAGTTGTCGAAGCTCAAATGAACGCAAGCCTCGACGAAAGAAACTCTTCCAGTAGTCATTCTAAAAGCTACCCCCATCGAAAAGGTCAGCGACCAAAGCCAAACGATTGACCACTATCGAAAATAATTGTGGGAATATATCCTTCAATGGTTTCTCAATACACCACGCATCAAACCAAAATAAAACTAGCGAACCATCACCAACCTTCCAAACAAAACTAGTCTCACCTATGAACTTTTACACACTGTCCGAGCTCACAGTTTTGACAATCTGTTTCCAAATATCTTACATCGAACCCCTGTAGGCAGAGTTAAATCGCCACCACTGGGCTACATCGCCATATTTTGCCGCGATGATGGCCCTCCACAAAGACGATTCATCCCTAGCATACCGCCAAGACCATTTTGCCAATAATGCTTTATTTCGAACCTCCAAATCCGCAACCCCCAACCCACCAAGATGACATGGCCGACAAACCATACTCCAACTTACTCGACATATTTTCCCTTGTAAACTCACCCCACCCCCACAAAACTGCACGCCTCACTTTATCTATTGCTGCGATAACACCCTTCGGCACCCGAAACAAACCTATATAATAAACTGGAAGTGACGAACGAACAGAGTTTACCAGTGTGACTCGAGCTTCCGTCAAACCGAGGCTATAACTGGTTCCCATACAACAATTTTGCGAGGATTCACCCCCAACGGCAGCCCCAAAAAAACAAAAGGCAATTCACTTTCCGAAAACACAAGAGAACCGCCATTGAATCAAACAACCCCTCATCCACGCAAATAGAATAAAGAGAGGACTTGTTGAAGTTAATTTTCAAACCAGAACAAACTTGGAAGCAACATAGTAACATGCGGATAGTCGTAGCGCTCTCAACGGAGGCTTCAAAGAATAGAATGGTGTCGCTAGCAAATTGAAGATGCGATAGCAACACCCCCAGAGCCAATGAAACCCCACGGATAAGTCCCAACTCCTACGCTTGCACGAACATCCTATGTAGTGCTTCCGCAACAATAACGAACAGCAAAGGTGACAGCGGGCAGCCTTGCCGCAAACAACGCCCCATTCCAAATTCTTTATTGGCGCTATCGTTTAACAAAACTGACAACCTGACTATGCTGATACACTCAGTAATGAGACGACGCCAAGAATCACTGAACCCCATCGACCATAAAATGTGCTCTAAAAATTCCAATCGATGGCAGTCGTAAGCTTTCGCGAAGTCAAATTTTAGGATACATCTGCCCAACGAACTATGTCGCTTGGAATGTATTGTCTCATTTGCCAATTGAATACCATCCACAATTTCACGCCCACGCACAAAAGCCGATTGGTGACCACTAATTAGTCCTCCCAACACCGACTGCAGCCTTTTAGCAAGAATTTTGGCAAGAATCTTATATATCGAATTAAGCATGCTGATTGGTCGATAATCACTCAAGGTGACCGGTGCATCAACCTTACGCAAAAGCACAAGGAATTTGTTGTTCGCACCCATAGGTAACTTGTCGGATGCAAAAAAAATCATCTAAAAATCGCCCAACATCATCACAAATTACCTCCCAAGACTTCTTAAAAAATTCCATATTGTAGCTGTCCGGCCCCGGTGACTTCGAGCCTTCACACCCACAAACTACCGCCCACGCCTCATCGAGAGTGAAAGGTGCCACTAACCCCCTATTTTCAGCTTCACTCACCCTATTAAAATTCCCCTCAAAGCTCCAAACACAAGACCTTTCATCCGCGGCAACCAACCAATATAATCAATGTAATAAAAAACGAGAAGCTTGTTGATAATTAAAAAGAATATTTACTTGGATCATTAGAAATTGGACCATTAATTCATCTAGTAAAATGATTCGTTCGGTTATTTTAAAATAGAATAAAAAAATAGATTCTAATGTTATAAATTATAAAAATTTAAAAGATGTTTCGTGATAATTTTTTTAATATTTAATTTAAATTAACCGGTTAAAAGATTTAAAACGATGACATTAACCAAAAGAAAAACTCTTATTTACATATAGCTTTTATCGTTCAAGAACTCAATTCTAACAAAAATAGTATAACTGGTTTGAATTTGAATCATGGTTCAACCCGTTTCATGAGTAAGCAAAAACTTATTATTAGGGATGGAGTAAATAATTAAGATAAATAAAGAAAATGTACAATTAACCATTAAAAAAGGGGATATAGTTCAAATGAATTGAAAAATAAGAGGTCAAATAAGTAAATATCCCATATATTTTTTAAGTAAAAATCCATATGACTCTGTCATTGTTTATCATACAGTCCATGGGACGGAGTGATCAAGGGCATGTTTTGTTTTTGGTTTCGAGTTTTGCACGTCGTTCACTTCATTCGTTTTCGGCTCCTTATCAAGAATTTGAAGATGTAATGAAAGTACGTCCGTCATTTTACGAATTTGAATCTTTTCATCGTCGATATTCACTGCAATTGACAACAGTAGCGGCTGGTATATCTGCAACTGTTATAAAATCAACCAAAAGACAAGAAATACGTGAGACCAATCATGAATCCATGCATTAAAAGGAGGTGGAAAACGTACATTGATAGATGAAGTCAAGAAAGCCATTAAAGCTAGCATGAAAGGGAATGTCGAAAATCCTTTGGAGTCAAAGAGAAAAAGTCCAGGTGGTCCTGATCCTCTACATCACTGATGATCTCACATCTTATAACAACAGTTGATCACAATAGAAAAAAACGTAGTTTGTATTAGATGAATGTATGCTGAAATTTATTAGTACTATGTATTAGACATTGAACAATATAAACATGTATATGTATGTATCTGATATGAATGGAACTTTTTATATAACATAATTCCTAAATTTTAGTTATAATATTCCATATTACACCGTTTGCACCAAACTTCCCTCTCTTTAAATTTCATACTCTCTCTTTTCGAAAGAAAATTTTGAAATTTGATTTAATAAAATTTAAGGACAGACACATAAATTTATTTCAATGGTTTCAATTTTGTATGAAATCCTTAACATTTACACTTGCAAGCTTATTACTCGCTAATCGAAATAATTTGGGGAACACATTCTTCAAGGCATCCTTAGTAATAAAAATCAGAAAAGATTAAAATTGTTAGAAAATAAATAAAAAATATTATTTGTATCGGTTGTTTAATTTGATAACAAATTAAAAATTTAAAACTAAAAAGAGATTAAAATAAAATTTAATGCCTAATATGATGTAAAAAAGATAATATGAATATGAACTCCAAACATAAACAATTTTTACAAGAGTAATATTTTCTATACACAAACTGTAACTCCCTAAACCTGACCCAGAAGAATTGGGTCGAATATAAGGAGTCAACTCAAAGCTTGTCCCTCACACATGTAACCTAATTCAAAACTTAAATTCCAAAATAGATAATAATAGTATCGCATATTACATACTAATAAAATATTCCTAAAAATATAAAATATTCAAAATCTGCATGCATAATAAAACATAATAACCCCAAATAAACACCGATAATCTAAAATTATATACAATCCAATAAAACATTTAATATAAATAAGTCCAAGTCTCATACTGATAATAATAAATAAATAAAGTTGGAAAATGAGGTCCTCCAAGTACCGTAGCGTAGACCTCAGTATTTGAAAATAGATAATAATAGTATCGCATATTACATACTGTAACCCCTAAACCCGACCCTAAACTTGATTCAAAACTTAAATTCCAAAATAGATAATAATAGTATCGCATATTACATACTGATAAAACATTCCTGAAAATATAAAATATTCAAAATGTGCATGCATATTAAAACATAATAACTCGAAATAAAACACCCAGAATTTGAAATTATATACAATCCAATAAAACATTTAATATAAATAAGTCCAAGTCTCATACTGATAATAATAAATAAATAAAGTTGGAAAACGAGGTCCTCCAAGTTCCGTAGCCTAGACCTGAGTATCTGAAAGTAGAAACTAAGGGGGAGTAAGCGAAAACGCTCAGTGTGTCTCTACAGTGCAAACAAAACTAACAGAGTCATTATAACAACAGAGAAAGGGGAATCCGAAGTGCAAACAAAACAAAACAAAACTAACAGTGCAAACAAAACCATCCGAAGAGTAAGGTTCCCCAGAACCACTCTCTACCTCATCACCATCCGAAGTGGAATCCAGCCCGTAGGGTGAAACCACTGATCCGAAGTAGACATCATCCCGACGCATGAAGCTACTGAACTTCCCCGTACAGAATCCCAACCAAAATGAGATGACATAAAATCCGAGAACTGAATCTGAATGTATTATTTATCAACAGAAATGCATAATCATATAATACGATATACAATTATCTGAATCTGAATGTATAAACAAATATTGCATAACATTATAGAATGTTGAACGAGTCATCCTTAGTAATAAAAATTTGGGGAACTCATTCTTCGAGGCGTCCTTAGTAATAAAAATCAGAAAAGATGAAAATTGTTAGAAAATAAATAAAAAATATTATTTGTATCGGTTGTTTAATTTGATAACAAATTAAAAATTTAAAACTCAAAATAGATTAAAATAAAATTTAAGGCCTAATATGATGTAAAAAATATAATATGAATATGAACACCAAACTTGAACAATTTTTACAAAAGTAATATATTCTATACACAAACTGTAACCCCTAAACTCGACCCGGAAGAATTGGGTCGAATATAAGGAGTCAACTCAAAGCTTGTCCCTCACACAAATAACTTGATTCAAAACTTAAATTCCAAAATAGATAATAATAGTATCGCATATTACATACTGATAAAATATTCCTGAAAATATAAAATATTCAAAATGTGCATGCATAATAAAACATAATAACCCCAAATAAAACACCCAGAATCTGAAATTATATACAATCCAATAAAACATTTAATATAAATAAGTCCAAGTCTCATACTGATAATAATAAATAAATAAAGCTGGAAAACGAGGTCCTCCAAGTTCCGTAGTCTAGACCTGAGTATCTGAAAGTAGAAACTAAGGGGAGTCAGCAAAAATGCTCAGTGTTTCTCTACAGTATGAATCAATTCAAACACATAAGCAAGTATGAATGAATATGCAACACAATATGACATGCACCCAAACTACATCACATTCCGAAGAGTAAGGTTCCCCAGAACCACTCTCTACCTCATCACCATACAAAGTGGAATCCAGCCCGTAGGGTGAAACCACTGATCCGAAGTAGACATCATCCCGACGAATTAAGCTACTGAACTTCCCCGTATAGAATCCCAACCAAAATGAGATGACATAAAATCCGAGCACTGAATCTGAATGCATTATTTATCCACAGAAACGCATAATCATATAATACGATATACAATAATCCGAATCTGAATGTATAAACAAATATTGCATAACATTACAGAATGTTGAACAAGTCAAACATCACAGATCAATAGAATATAATCATCACACATCATCAGACCACATCATGTATACATTTCAGCAAATCATCACATTTACATATAGAGCACTGTAAGCAAACTACACAGAAGAGAACACACCTCAAGTAGCTAACACTCAACATTGACGGTGATGTCTCCCACGCTCAGCTTTATCTCTAGTTCGGTCAGAGTCAGCTACTATGCCAAGACATTGATAATATAAATATCGAATGTATATTAATAATTAAACTCACGACGGATCCCGATGGCTGAGCAACATGAGGTCGTCCAGGTGGAGGAGGAGTAAAGGATCTCAGTATCCGAGTCAATGTCGTCTGCAAATACGAATAATACCAATTAATTTTTCCGATATTCAAATCTTTAAATACAACTATAAATGAATAAAAGCAGTCAAAACGGTCTTTCGGGTTCGAATTTTGGAAAACGGGCAACTGAATCAGAATCAGGATGTCAAAAAACATGAAATAGCCCTTTTTTGAAAAAAGTCAATAGTCAATGCTGACGTCAGCCGACTGTTTATAAGACAGACCAGTTCGGTTCTGTCAACTCGGTCCAGTCTTCTGGATCGGTTCAACATAAAATCCCTAATTCAAAAATTAGGGCACAACATCTCCCCGATTCCTCACCACCGGTGACCTCTCGCGTAAAATTCTGACGAGTTTCTAAGACTCACATATACACACAACTTACACGAGGGATAGGAACAATTGAGACGCAACCAATTATCAAAAAAAAACAAGATGACGGCGACGTGAGGGATTTCTGAAGAAACCGAAAGGCTTACCGATGAGTTTCGGGCAAAGGGCGACCGAATAGAGTTAGTTGACGAGTGAGTTATGGTCGAACAATAAAGGGAAGATGAACGGTGGTGTCGGACCGTCGAACAGAAGGTGTTTGACCCTTGGCCGGACGGAAAACGGAGAAAGGGGGTTTCTTTTCTTTTGCTCGCACAAGACGTTAAAGCAGAGGGAAGAGAACGGCCAAAACGAGAGAAAATGGTTGAAAGGTTCTATTTATACCCTAAGAAAAGGGTTAATTACAGAGTGTGCCATTATACTTTCTAAGGTTTATGAAACGACACTTAAGTTTTGCAATCGTTACAATGTGATCACTGAAATTCTTCAAATCCCCAATTTAATCATTGAAATTTAATTAAGTTTTCAGTTGAAATTCCCAAATATTAGGGTTTTTAATTTAGGGAAAATTTGGGGTGTTACAACTCTCTCACCGTTAAAAAGAAATTTCGGCCTCGAAATTTACCTGGAGCAAAAAGATGCGGATACTGAGCTCGGATGAAAGTCTCGGGCTCCCACGTAGCCTCATCATTACTACGACTACGCCACAGAACTTTGACCATCTTAATGGTCTTCCTTCTGAGAACCTTTTTATCCTGAGCAAGAATCTCAATAGGCTCCTCCTCAAAACGCAAATCAGGATGAACCTAAATATCCTCAACAGGCATGACATGTGACGGATCAGGATGATAACGTCTCAACACTGAAATATGGAAAACATCGTGAATACGCTGAAGCTCTGGTGGTAGCTCTAGCTGATAGGCAACTGGTCCATTTCGACGAATAATCCGTTAAGGGCTAATGTAACGATGACTCAGCTTGCCCTTTCGACCAAACTGAAGTACCTTCCTCCAAGGAGATACTTTCAAGAAAACCTCATCACCCACCTCAAACTAAAGATCACAACGTCTCAAATCAGCATAAGACTTTTGTCTGTCAAAAGCAGCCTTAAGCCGATCCCGAATCAATCTGACAGTCTGCTCAGCCTCATGCACAATCTTCGGTCCCAACAATTTGTGCTCATTCAACCCAGTCCAACCAATAGGTGAATGACCCCTACGCCCATACAGAGCCTCATACGGTGCCATCTTGATACTGGCTTGATAACTATTATTATATGAAAACTCTGCAAGCGGATGAAATCCTCCCAACTGCCTCTGAAATCAAGAATACAACCTTTCAACATATCCTCAAGAATCTGGATCACACGCTCAGACTGACAATCTATTTGCAGATGATAAGATGTACTGAATTTCAACCGAGTACCCAAAGGAGAATGAAGAGACCCCGATAATCATGCAGTGAACCTCGGATCTCTGTCGGAATAATAGATAACGGCACCCCGTGAAGTCGAACAATCTAAAAAATAAAAAGCTGGGCTAACTTACTCAAAGAATAGTTAACTCAGACAGGAATGAAATGTGTGGACTTCGTCAGACGATCAACAATAACCCAGATGGAATCCTTCTTCGATGGATTCAAAGGAAGTCCACTAACAAAGTCCATAGTCACGCGCTCCCACTTCCACCGAGGAATCTCAATATGTTGTAGTAACCTAAACGGGCGTTGATGCTCTACTTTGACTTTCTGACAAGTCAGGCACCTCGATACAAATCTGACGACGTCCCACTTAAGACCTTTCCACCAGTACCTTTCACGAAGATTCTTATACATCTTGTCACCACAAGGATGCATAGAATAAGGATAGTCATGGGCCTCACGGATTATAACCTGTTTTAACCCAGATTTCCTTAGAATACAATACCGGCCACAAAAACATTATACTCCATCCTAATCAATAGAGAAATCTAGAGATGTACCCTCACGCACCTCTCTGATACAATGCATCAAAAACGGATCACTAGGCTGCTCAGCTCGAATATCAGAAATAATTGTAGGAATAACTCGAAGTTCTGCCATCAGACTGCCATCGTCGTACAAACTCATCCGAGCAAACAAAGCTCTTAGATCTGAAATGTCATTACGACTCAATGCATCAGCAACGACATTAGATTTACCTGGATGATACTCAATCTCACAATCATAATCCTTGAGAAGCTCTAACTAGTGACGTTGTCTCAAATTAAGCTCTTTCTGAGTGAGGAGGTATTTCAGACTCTTATGGTATGTATAGATATAACGCTTCTCCCAGTAGAGTTAGTGTCTCCAGATCTTAAGTGCAAAGATAACAACAACAAGCTCTAGATCATGGGTAGGATAGTTACACTCATGTTGTTTTAACTATCAAGACGCATAAGCCACTACCTTCCCGTCCTACTTCAAAACACACCCCAATCTGGTGTACGAAGCATCACTAAAAACTGTATAAGCCTTACCTGGCTCATGTTGAATCAAAACTAGTGCTTCAGTCAACAAAAATTTAAGCTTCTCGAAACTAGACTGATGAGCCTCAGTCCAAACGAAGGGAACATCCTACCTCAGAAGTTTAGTCAACGAAGCTCCAATAGAAGAGAAACCCTCAACGACATCCGATAATAACCAGCTAAATCCAAGAAGCTTCAAACCTCAGAAACATTCTTGGGCTGCTTCCAACTCATAATAGCCTCAACCTTCATCAGATCAACTTGAATACCCTGAGCAGAAACTATATGACCCAGAAACATAAGCTCAAAAAGCCAGAACTCACACTTACTGAATTTGGCATATAGTTGTTTCTCTCGTAGAATCTGTAATACAATCCGAAGATGTTCCTCATGCTCTTCCTCAGATCTAGAATATACCAATATATCATCAATAAATACCACAAAAAACTGGTCAAGATAGGGTTGAAACACCCTATTCATCATATCCATAAATGCGGCAGGAGCGTTAGTCAACCCAAGAGGTATCACAAGGAATTCATAATGGTCATATCGTGTCTGGAAAGCTATTTTGAACACATCAGAATCCTTAACCTTGAGTTGGTAATAACCAGATCTCAGGTCTATCTTAGAGAATACCGTAGCTCCCCAGAATTTGTCAAACAGATCATCAATACGGGGAAGAGGATATTTGTTCTTGATCATCAGCTTGTTCAGCTTCCGATAATCTATACAAACTCGAAGTGTCCCATACCTCTTCTTAACAAATAGAAAAATAGCTCCCCAAAGAGAAACACTGGGTCGAATGAAACCTCGATCCAACAGTTCTTGCAACTGAATCTTCAACTCTTTAAATTCCATCGATGCCATCCGATAAGGTTCCACAGACACAAGAGTTGTACCCAGATAAACCTCGATGCCAAACTCAACCTCATCCTGGTTCAGCGGTACCCCAGCTAATGCTTCCTGGAAAATGTCTAGAAAGTCTTTCACAACTCTAATCTTATCTAATTCAGAATCAAACTGTGTCGGCTCAAGGATATTGGCAAGATAAGAGATTGTGTAACGCCCCGGTTTTGGGCTCAGAAGTTTTGGGTGTTGACCGGTTCGGTCAAAGTGCTGATCGAATATATAAGGGTGAATTTAGGAAAGCCTAGTTCGGGTTGCATTAAAAATATGGAAAAATGTTCTAAAATCATCTTTTAATATATTTAAGTGAACTGTGAAATCAATTTTGGAAAATGAGGTTCGGAAGGTTGACATTTTGGCTAGTGACCAAAATGTAATTTTTGAAAGTTGCGTGACAGTTTTATAAAGGATTGAAACTTTGAATCTTTAAGGAGCTATTATTCCAAAAAGAGTTTCTCCAGATTTTTCTAAGATATTTTAAGGCTTTATTCTGATTTTAAAGTTTATGAAATGTGGAGGGAAATCATTTTACCATTTTATAACTAACTTATCTATTTTCTCTCAATTTTCCTTTTCTCTCATTTTCTCTCAACCCAAACACATTTCTCCAGATTTTCTTCTCTGATTTTGTCATCTAAATCACTCATTTCAACTCACTTTTGATTCCTAATCATCTCATCAACAAAACCTCTCAATTTGCAAGTTGTTTCATCAAGCTTTTTGGCTCTAAAAAGGAGAAACTCAAGTTTGGAGGTAAGAACATCCTTCTCCTCTAAACTATTAGTTCTTTACTGAAATTCCTAAGTTCTCAATCCTTGATTTGTGTTTTGTTAAAGGCTTTTCAATTGAGATCTTGATTTTGGCTTAAAATGCAAGATTTGGTGATTTTGGTGGAATTTTCCTGTGATCTGTTTGGGCAGTGTTTTGAAGTGTCAAATTGATGTTAAATGAATGCTAAATTGATTAGAAGTTGAGGTTTAATTAATGCAATCCCGGATAGGTTGAATTTCCTAAGTTTGACTTTGGTTTTCCTCGTGTGACTTTCTTAATTCGGGTCAACCGTCTAGGCCGGGTTAAGGGGGTTACATTTGGTGGTATCAGAGCTGAGTTGCGAATGCTTGGGGAAAACGGTAAGTTGTTGTGATGTGTGCTTGTTGTTTACCTTGATGTGTGGTTGAAAGTTGGTTGAAACACGTGTTTCTGAGCAAACTGTTGATGTTTCTGAGCAAATTGTTGATGTTTCTGAGCATGTTGCTGATGTTTTCAAGCATGTTTTATGGTTATGAATCTTGGTTGAGTTTATGTGGAAATGTGCTGATGCTGTGAGCTGGTGTTGTGCATGATGAAAGTGCTAAGAGTATGTTATGTTGATAATATGCTGTTACAAGTGGATGCTGTTTGGTATAAGCATGATCAAAGTATGTTGTTTGATACGCTTGATGTTGTGATATCCATGTTGTGTTGACTGTTATGTCATATAAAGGGAGGATTCGGGATACCCATTGCCTTATTAATATAGCTATTGTGTTATTTGGAGTTGGAGTTTGAATCCTTGCTTAATGCTGGTCTAACTGGTTTGTTTGCTAGTTGTGATTGTTTGTTGTTGTTAGTGGTATGGCAAAGTCGATGAAAGAATGGCAGTTGGGTGAGATGGTTGCTGCCTTGGGGTAGGTTGTTAAGGCAAGGAGTTCACCCTTTTGTAGAGGTGTTTTGTCTCAGTCTTCTGTGCCTGGAGTTGAAGTGGTAAGGCAAGGGAAAGAAGTTGGTTCTGTGATGAAGAGTTCATCATCTGTTGTTCAGGAGGTGTTGGGAACATCTCAGGCTGTGGTAAAGGTAAAGTCAGTGGATGTGCTGGTTGTGGAATGTGTGGGTTTGCCGAAGCAGCGTTTGTTTGATTTGGGTGCTGTGGAGTATCATGGTTCTACACTAGGGATGTTTGGGGCCTGGTTGGCCAGTGTGATTCTGATCTTGGATCAGGAAGGCTGTGATTATGCCTGTAAGTTGGGGAGTGTTGTTACTCTGATGTTGGAGGATGCGTGTGCCTGGTGGACATCTATGGCGGTGGCGTCACATATCGATGATATTGACTGGGATTTCTTTGTATCTGTTTTTTATGAAAGGTATCTTGGAGAGAAGTTTCCAAGGGTTAAGCAATGTGAAGGTGGTGCTGTTGTAGAGCAAGTGTTGCTTGAGCAAGGAGTGGAAGCTCAGCCACCGGTGTGTGACCGTTGTGAAAGGTGCCATGTTGGAGGTTGTTGGGGCGCGGGTGCTTGCTGGAATTGTGGTTCCAAAATGCATGTTAAGCGTGATTGTCCTCATGGAGTGAAGTCAGCTTTGGTGTTAGCCAAAGGGTCTCTGAAAGGTCGTGGGCATGGCCGAGGCAAGGTTCAGAGGTGGCAGAAAGAGCCGAAGGTTGTGAAGAGTTTGGGAAAAGAGGATTGCTGGAAATGTGGGTCTGCTGGTCACATGAGGCGTGATTGTTTGATGTTGGCTCGGAACAGCCAAGGTTCCTTATCGCAAGGAGTTGGTGGTGACCCTAGTGTGCTAGCTGGTGCTGCAGTGGTGCAGCAGGAGGATGATGGTTCCGCGAGGAAGAGAGCTCGTCTGATGAAGCTTCAGGGAGGTGTTGAGTTTTCAGGTAACCTTGTTAAGTAATCTTTGCTCTAGTTACCTTAGTTTGGTTTCTGTTGGTTTTCCTTGCGTGGTAAGTTTAGTCTTGTTGCTAGCTTGTGGAGGGTAATAGTTGTAGTTTGGAATCATCTTTGGTGTGAAGAAGGCTTAGTGAGAATCTTGTGGTTAATGGTTGTTGGTATTGATGGAGTTAGATAAGCTAGAAGTGAGGTAGGAGGTTGTTCTTAGACGGATTTGAGGATGTTATTGGAGGGTGTGAACTGGCATTCATGCACAGTTAAAATCATTGTTATATGCTATATTATATATGTTGGGCCATGCATACATGTGGCATGACATTAGAGGTTTTGCATACATGTACATCAGGCATTGATAGGGCATGTAGGTGATCATGCATACGATGTTCACACTCGCTAATAACTAATCGAATCTGTTAGTGTGGTGGGTGGTTTGGATGATGGGTTTTTAGAGGTTGTTTTGGTCTGAGTGAGAGTTAAAAGTAATATTAAGCTAGTTGCCAGCAATGGTGAGGGTGGTATAGCCTGTGGTAGAAGGATAGTGTTTGTTGCTTAAAGAGTTTAGTGGTTGGGTAGTGAGGAGTACCGGTTGAGGTTAGAATCGGTCAAGTGGTTAGAATCGGTCAAGAGTTTAGTGGTTGTGTTCCCAAGTGCTGAAGTAGCCAGTATTTAAGTTGTTGTGGAAGGGTTGTGTTTGTAAGTGCTGGTTCTTAGCAACCTTTGAGGAGTTGAGGAGTTGGTATGTATGGCAGGTTGGGCCGATGTCCTAGTAAGACAAGTGTTATGGTTGAAGTTTGAAGTGGAAGGATTATGAAGTTCGAAGGCTTTTGTTGGTTGTTTGGGTTCTTGTGAGAAGTGGTTGGCTGGTTGTGGTTAGGAAAGTTCCGTTTGTAGTCAGCTGGTGGTGTATGAAACGGCTGGCGGAGTTGAGTTGGGGTTGTGATGTAATTCTTGGAGTCTGGGTGAGTGGTCCTGGTGAGTTGTTATGGTGATATTAGCAGCAGAGGTAAAAGATTATCAGCATTCGTTGAGGAGTTTGGGTAAGCAGTTGATGCTTAAAGATTTTTGCTTGTTGGGAAAATCCTTGGAAGAGGTTTGGGAGTTTGCAAGAGTTTTAGAAGCAGAAAGGTTTGCATAGTGGCTGTTTTGGATTGGTTGTTGTCACTGTGTAAACAAGTCTTGGAAGTTGTATGTTACAGTGTGGTGTGCTGTAAAAGTTGAGGTTCTTCAGGCTGAGGTTGGGGCTGTGTACAGTCCGGGTATGTGAAAGGTTAAGTTGTGGCTATCTTTGAGTGTTCTGGATTTTGTGAACAGTTTGTGGAGGTGCTAAGTTTGGTGGAGGTTTTGTGTGGATAGTAATCAGTGGTAGTTGAGGCTGTTGTGTTGCCTTGTGTGTTGGTTTGAGAAGGTTGTTTTCTCTTTTCGATGGTTGAAATTTTGAGGATGAAATTTCCTAAGGGGGGAGAGTTGTAACGCCCCGGTTTTGGGCTCAGAAGTTTTGGGCGTTGACCGGTTCGGTCAAAGTGCTGATCGAATATATAAGGGTGAATTTAGGAAAGCCTAGTTCGGGTTGCATTAAAAATATGGAAAAATGTTCTAAAATCATCTTTTAATATATTTAAGTGAACTGTGAAATCAATTTTGGAAAATGAGGTTCGGAAGGTTGACATTTTGGCTAGTGACCTTAATGTAATTTTTGAAAGTTGCGTGACAGTTTTATAAAGGATTGAAACTTTGAATCTTTAAGGAGCTATTATTCCAAAAAGAGTTTATCCAGATTTTTCTAAGATATTTTAAGGCTTTATTCTGATTTTAAAGTTTATGAAATGTGGAGGGAAATCATTTTACCATTTTATAACTAACTTTTCTATTTTCTCTCAATTTTCCTTTTCTCTCATTTTCTCTCAACCCAAACACATTTCTCCAGATTTTCTTCTCTGATTTTGTCATCTAAATCCCTCATTTCAACTCTCTTTTGATTCCTAATCATCTCATCAACAAAACCTCTCAATTTGCAAGTTGTTTCATCAAGCTTTTTGGCTCTAAAAAGGAGAAACTCAAGTTTGGAGGTAAGAACGTCCTTCTCCTCTAAACTATCAGTTCTTTACTGAAATTCCTAAGTTCTTAATCCTTGATTTGTGTTTTGTTAAAGGCTTTTCAATTGAGATCTTGATTTTGGCTTAAAATGCAAGATTTGGTGATTTTGGTGGAATTTTCGTGTGATCTGTTTGGGCAGTGTTTTGAAGTGTCAAATTGATGTTAAATGAATGCTAAATTGATTAGAATTTGAGGTTTAATTAATGCAATCCCGGATAGGTTGAATTTCCTAAGTTTGGCTTGAGTTTTTGGTTGTTTTGGGAGTGTTTTTGGTGATCTGTTATACCTGGAGGTATAAGGACGTGTTTGTGATCATTTTGGATGTTAATTGATGTTTAAAAATGGTTAGAAGTGATGGATCTTGGCTGGGTTAAGTTTTGAAAGTGTTTGGAGGTGATTTCGGTTGTGTTTGGTAGCCAAATTGTTGGATTTGGGATGAGCAGTGAGTTGAGTCTTGTTGCTGGTGTATTTAATGCATAATGATGCATTAATTCTCTGTTGTTGTGTGCTTGAAACAGGGGAGTTTGATCCGTGAGCTTTGAAGGTGTTGCGGAAGGTTTTCGGATGCTTGGAAGGCTTGTTGGCTAGCCTTGTTTTGTGTATCGGTGAGTGAAGTTGGGTTTCCAGCTTTTAAACCAAGGTTTGAAGGTTTTGGGAGCTTAGTGTAAGTCTAAACAACTTTGCTAAGCTCAAGAGTAAGTGAATGGGTTTTCGCTCTTGAATTGTGTTGTGGAATTGGCTTTTAAGCAATTGTGGTTGATGATTGAAATGCATGTGTTTTGCATGGTTTAAATCTATTTTGAAAGTATATTTTAGCATGGTTTAATGCTGGTTTTGAAAGCCATATGTGAGGGATGCTCAAGGTAAGAGATCCTTGGTTTTGTACATGGAAATTGTGGTTTTGATGCATAGTGTTGCATGTTGATCAATGGCTTTGTGTGATGCTTAAAAACAGTGAATTGATGATGGTAAATGATACTTTTTGCATATTGGTTATGCATGTGAATCATTGGACTAATGTGGTAAGATGGTTATATTGGCAAGTGATGTAAGTGGTTCTTGGTTCGTTGATCGGATATAGTTAGCCGGCTATAGGATTGGGTGCACCGTGAATTAAGTCGCCTTGGAGGTGGAGTGGTCAAGAGGGGACCGGTAAACTCCCTTCAAGTATCCTAACGAGATGGTTAAGGTCATAATGGAGGTTGAATGCCCATTCGAGGACCTTGGTTGAGCAAAGGTTATATGGTGTTTAAAAGTCCATATATGGGAACCTTGTGCTTGTTGAGATCACAATGGCGGTGTTAAGTCCATGTGTGGATCTTGTGTAGGGTGTCCCGGATCTCGTTAGTGATGTGATACAACTACCAATCGGTGAATGCAAAGGTTGTATGGCGGTTAAAAGTCCATACATGGGAACCTTGTGCATGTCAAGGTTGTATGGTGTTTAAAAGTCCATACATGGGAACCTTGGGAAATGTCAAGGTTGTATGGTGTTTAAAAGTCCATACATGGGAACCTTGGGAAAACTGGAGGTTGTATGGTGTTTGAAAGTCCATACATGGGAACCTCGGGAAAGCTAGGGTTGTATGGTGTTTAAAAGTCCATACATGGGAACCTTAGGATGGTGAGGTCAAATGGTGTTTAAAAGTCCATTGGGGACCTTGGATTGGTAGTTTGTATGAAGCGTGGGGGACAACACTTGTGATCCGCGTATCCGATTGGATGTTGAGTTGAAAAGTGAATGTGGTTGATCACTCGAAAGCCAATATGATGTTCTTGATTATAAAGAAGCATGAAATGCTTGAAATGATGCATAATTGCATGAGAAGCATGAGATGCTTGAAAAGATGCATGGTTGCATGAAAAGTGTATAATGCTTGTGAATGCATGTTTACTTGTTAAGTTGAACAAGTGTTGATTATCATTTGGTAGATGATGCATGTGAGCATGAAATCTCTTTAATGCATTGGAGTCTTGTAGGACTTGTTTTGAAAGGCGTGTGATGATGATGTTGTGGTTCATATAATGCCTTGGTTTAATGCATGTGTTGGATTGCTTGAGTAAATGGTTTTAAAGGGATTCTTGCTTGGAATGTTTTCAAGTATAGGAAAGGTATGTTGTGGAATGGAAGTGTTTTCCAAGGTTTTGATTTAACTTTGCATATGGTGTTTATGCATGGAATGGTTAAATGGTTGAAATTGCAAGTTGTGTTTTGAAAAGGTTTTCTTAGCTTGCTAAGCTAAGGGTTGGTTTTCATGTATGTGCAATGCATGGTTTTAAGCATGATGTTGAAAAAGGGTTTTCTAAACTTTGCTTGGTAAACAAATCGGGTTTGTTTTTAAAGTGATTTTATGACCCGCTGCATTGATGGTATTTTGGTTTTGAGCACTCCTCACTAAGCATTATGTGCTTACGCTCCTTTTTGTCCATCAATGCAGATTCTTGAAGTTTGGACAGCAAGGAGCAAGGGATTCAAGGGGGACTCCACTTGAGATGTATGTCTCGGTTAATAGCTATAGTTAATAAAGGCAATGGGGGTAGAATCTCTCGGGTTAATGTGTATGTGTTCGTTTATGTTTGGACAAGGTTGATTTTATGTTGATGATGTTGTTGGAACATGAATTGGCTTTAATGAGTTTGATTTGGAAAGGTGGTGCTTAAATGGTTGCTTGTGTAGGAAGCATGCCTATAGAATTGGGGCTTTTTGAATATGAAGTTAATTTGTTGTTTTGATGATGCTTATAAGTCATTTATATGTTGAATTGCATGCTGGTAAAGTTTGGTAGCATTTGGAGCATGTTTGAATGATCAATTGCATGTTTTGGAATGCATTTTGCTGCAATCTGTGCAGGGCGTTTCGGAACAGTGTGCACCGTTTCAGAACGGGTGCCTTGAATGAACCCAGGCGTCCGAAACGGTAGGCACCGTTTCGAAACGGTTTGGCCACTGCCAGCCCCATGTTCCGGAACCCGTTGCGGAACGGCCCGTGTTTCGAAACGGGGTCTACCTGTTTTGGAACGGTCGACCGTTGGGGGCTGACATTGGCAGTTATATGTTTTGAATTGTTTGCGTTTTGGTCCCTAAAGTTGTAATTTGTTCAATTGGGTCCCTGTTTGATCTCTGATGTATGTGATCTTTGAGTATGCTGTTTGCATGAACACATCTAAGGTTGATGTGCATCTAGACAAGATTAAAAAGAAAAAAAAGGGTCGTTAATCAAGGTTGACTTTCAGGTTGACTTTGGTTTTCCCCGTGTGACTTTCTTAATTCGGGTCAACCGTCTAGGCCGGGTTAAGGGGGTTACAGATTGACCCTTTCCTGATCATTTTCTCAGCTTTGAGAGCTGAGACGATGTTACATAGGAACCTTCTGTGCACACCAATCAGAATCACCTCACGATCATCAGGAGTTCTCAGTGTAGCCCTTTTGTTTTCATAGTCTAAAGTAACATGATGTGCAGACAACAAATCCATACCCAGAATAAGATCGAACTCTTTAAAGGGTAACTCCATCAAATTAGTTGAAAAGATCTCCCCTTGAATCTCGAGAGGACAATTACTGTATACTTTAGTAACCTCAACTGGATTACCCACCGGACTGTGTACAGTAACAGCACTAACGGTATCCTCAACAACAATCTCAAGACCCCCAGACACAGAACTTGCAACATATGAATGAGTCAAACCATTATCTAGCAGAGCAAAATATGGAATAGAATGGATAGAGAATGTACCAGCAATAACAATTGGTTCATCACGGTCCTCGTGCCTCCTAGTAGAATAAACTAACCCCGGTTGTCTGGCCCCCGATCCTGCTGATCCTCCACTCAGAGCTGGTCTACCTCTACTAGTAGAGCCTGAAGTAACAGATCTGACCTGACCTCTTCCCCTGGCGGGAGTCTGTACTGATGTCTGAGACTGATTGGTAGTAAAAGCTGAGGGAGGTGAAATCGGACAATCTCTGAAACGATGCTCGAATGAACCAAATCTGAAACAAGCTCCAGTATGCCTCCTACACTCGCCCGAATGCCACTTCTTGCAAAAAGGACACTATGGCACCCCTCGAGTACTAGTCGAACCACCAGCACTGACAGTCGGAATAGAAGAAGTCACTGGTCTAGCTCTCGAATAACTCTGATAGTATGTCTCATCTCTGGCCCTCTTCCTAGACTGATTTCCCTGACTATGCTGAACTGACACTGACACTGGTCTCTTCATTCTATTAGATCCATGGAACTCAAGCTGTCTCAACTCGTCCTCGTTACGCTCAGCTGTCCTAGCTCGTCAAGTTATATCATTGTATTCCTGGTCCATATGTAAAGCAACACTGGCCTTTATCGGAGTACGCAATCCCTTCAGAAACCCTGGGACGTACTGAATCAGTCCCATAAACTCGATCTCATAGTCATTAACAATCATGTCGTTCTATCTCAGATTCAAGAAATCATCTCTACACTTAGCTATATAATCATCTCCGACATATCGATCACGGAAAGCATGTCTGAAATTATCCCAAGTAACAGTACTAGCTGGAGTAACAAGCTCCTCAGCCTCCCACCAATTCTGGGCTTCACCTTGCAGTAGTGAAACGACAGCCCTGAGTTTCCAGTCGATAGGATAATCCATCTCAACGAATAATCGCTGAAGCTTCTTCAGCCAGTACTCTGCATCTGCTGGGTCTGTACCCGTCTTTCCATCGAACACAGACATCTCGGCAGCAAGAAACTCCGTGGATATGGGTCTCCGAACACTCTCAGACCGACGAAGGTATCTCAATAACCCTCTCTGAATAGTTACAACATATGTGTCCACTGTCTCATTATCCCCTAAATCACGATGACCACTACCCTGAGCAGGCTGAATATGTGGGTCTCCTCCACCGATCTGCTGAGCTCCAGTCTACTGAGCTCCTGTCTGCTGAGCTCATGTCTGATCCACATGTTGTTCCTCCTCATTCGCGCCCTGGACCTCATCTTGATATTGTATCGAACCCTCTAGAGGTGGAACGTCACTATATGTAGTCACGGTACGACCTCGTCCTCGGCCATGGCCTCGGCCACGACCTCCACCGGCTGCTACTCTAGAACTTCTCCAAGGTGACATATTAGTATATCTACAAAAGACAGAATCCTAAGATTAGATTCGGTACTTGGAGACCTTATTCAGAATATGTATAAATATATTCATAATAGATCATAAATTTATCTGAAATTCTCGTTTTACCCCGAAAACATTTGAGAATGCATGCAAAAATTTATTTTCGATTTCAAATTGATTTAAATCACTCATGCCGAGTGTTGAACCTGGCTCTGATACCACTAAATGTAACCCCCTAAACTCGATCCGGAAGAACTGGGTTGAATATAAGGAGTCAACTTAAAGCTTCTCCCTCACAAAAGTAACCTGATTCAAAACTTGAATTACAGAATAGATAATAATAATAATATTGCATATTACATACTGATAAAATATTCTAGAAAATATTAAATATTCAAAATGTGCATGCATAATAAAACAGAATAACCCCAAATAAAACATCTAGAATCTGAAATTATATACAATCTGATAAAACATATAATATATAAAAGTCCAAGTCTCATATTGATAATAATAAATAAATAAAGCTGGAAAATGAGGTCCTCCAAGTACCCTAGCCTAGACCTGAGTATCTGCAAGTAGAAACTAAGGGAAAGTCAGCAAAAACTCTCAGTGTGTCTCTATAATGCAAATAGAACTAACAGAGTCATTATAACAACAGATACCACATCATGTATACATTTCAGCAAATCATCACATTTACATATAAATCACTATAAGCAAACTACAAAGAAAAGAACACACCTCAAGTAGCTAACACTCAACGTCGACGATGACGTCTCCTACGCTCAACTTTATCTCTAGGTCGGTCAGAGTTAGCTCCTATAACAATTAAATACACCATCAAGATATTACTATTATGCCAAGACACTAATAATTTAAATATCGAATGCATATTAATAATTAAACTCATGAGCGGATCCCGATGTCTGAGTAACAGGAAGTCGTCCAGGTGGAGGAAAAGGAAGGATCTCAGTATCCGAGTCAATGTCGTCTTCAAATAAGAATAATACTAATTAATTTTTCCGATATTCAAATCTTGAAATACAAGTATAAATGAATAAAAGCGGTCAAACCGGTCTTTCGGGTTCGAATTTGGAAAAACGGGCAATAGAATCGGAATCAGGACGTCGAAAAACATAAAATAGCCTTTTTCTGAAAAAGTCAATGGTCAACGCTGACGTCAGCCGACTATTTATAAGATAGACCGGTTCGTTGACGAGTGGGTTGTTGTGGACAACAAAGGTAAGATGAACGGTGCTGTCGGACCGTCGAACGAACGGTGTTTGACTCTTGGCCGGACGGAAAACAGAGAAAGGGGGTTTCTTTTTTTTGCTTGCACAAGACGTTGAAGGAGAGGGTAGAGAACGGTCAAAACCAAAGAAAATGGTTGAAAGGTTTTATTTATACCCTAAGAAAAGGGTTAATTACAAAGCGTGCCATTATACTCTCTATGGTTTATGAAACGACACTTAAGTTTTGCAATCGTTACAATTTTATCAGTGAAATTCCGAAAATTCCCAATTTAATCACTAAAATTTAATTAAGTTTTCAATTGAAATTCCCAATTATTAGGGTTTTTAATTTAAGGCAAAATTGGGGTGTTACACAAACAATGTGAAAGATTTACACAACTTTCCATATTTAAATAATGAAATTTTAATCTCTATATGTAAACTATAAAACTATAAATCTTAAATTTTAAATTTTAAACCCACAATTCATAACTTCTAAAATTAATAATTTATATAAATTAAATTTTATTCCATTTGTGTATTATAATATATTTTTTTATAAATAGGAGCATTATAGGAAAGTGTGTTCAAAGAATTAGATACGAATTTGGATCCAAAAAGGATTCCAATCGTTAAATTCGTTAAAACTAAAAACTTTTGAGGTTGGCTTTTCATGTGATCTTCCTTTTATCCAAATCTTCCTTTTTATTTTTTTCATTTATCACTTCGGGATGCAGAAATTCTCTTTAAGTTGTATTTTTTATGCATAACGTTAGAAAATGTTCTTAATATTTGACTGAAAAATTATTTTAATTTTTTAAGTACATTAATCTTTAATATTTTATCTTAAGTTAAAATAGTTAATCTCTGAATAAAAATTGTTATTTAATTAACGACAAATTACTTGACATGGTGTGGGAAATCTCTATGGCAATGCACACTGACATAACAATGAAAAATAAACAAAGGTCCTGACTTGACATAATGACAAACAAGTAAAACTAAAATTATATAAAATACAATTTTTTTCTGATGATGTGTTATTTCGTCAGTCATATCAAGTTGTTTATCGTTAGTTGATTACAGTTTTCATTCACGAAATGACCATTTTGACTCAAAATAAAACGTTGAGTGTTAAAATGTTTTCATTCACGGAATGGCATTTTTATAATCATATTTCATCGTAAGTTGATTACAGTTTTCATTAATTTGAAGCAAATATTATAATAATTTATTAAGGAGGCGATACTTCTAATTTAATTTGTTTTACTCGTAACATAAGAGTTTGAATTCTATACATTATTTAAATTATCTAATACCTTCTTCCGCTAAAATAATTAATAGTTAGTCTTTTAAGTTATACATAAATAAATTTATTATATGTTCAAATTATTTTGAGTCTAACCAAAATTAATTGGTTTAGTTGCTAAGGATACTCATTCTGGTCCATCTTGTATAGGTTCGAATCTCGGGATGAGAATATAATATCTCTCTATTTACACAAAAAATTTGATTAAATTGTAATACCCTAATTCAATTTACAATGTATAACATAAAAGTATAACATAGCTGCTTATCTATATCCTTTTTGTCGTTCCTAACCGACCAATAGAATCAGTTTAATAAAAAGTGAGAAGCTTGTTGATAATTAAAAAGAATATTTATTTGGACCATTAGAAATTGGACCATCAATTCATCTAGTAAAATAATTCGTTCAGTTATTTTAAAATAGAATAAAAAAATTAGATTCTAATGTTATAAATTATATAAATTTAAAAATTGTTTTGTGATAAATTTTTATAATATTTAATTTAAATTAACAGGTCAAAAGATTTAAAATTATGACATTAACAAAAAGAAAACTCTTATTTACATATAGCATTTAATCGTTAAAGAACTCAATTCGAACAAAAATAGTATAACTGGTTTGAATTTGAATCATGGTTCAACCCGTTTCATGAGTAAGAAAAAACTTGTTATTAGGGACGGAGTAAATAATTAAGAAAAATAGAGACAGTGTACAATTAACCATTAAAAATGGGATATCGTTCAAATGAATTGAAAAATAAGAGGTCAAATAAGTAAATATCCCTTATATTTTTTAGTAAAAATCCATATGACTCCGTCATTGTTTATCATACAATACTTGGGACGGACGGATCAAGGGCATAAGTCTATATTATGAAACTTAAATATCCGATAAATTTTGATTTAATAATAATTTGACCCTTGTTTAAAATTTAAAGTTATTTCGTTATAAATAAACACTGACAAAATTAAAGAAGGGTAGATATGTCCCCCCAATAGTTTTATTCTAATAGCAATTTAGGTTCATGTAAAATTTTAAAAGCCCTTATAATTTTAAAATTTAGTAATTCGACCCTCTCAATGTTCAATCCTGAAATCGATTTCACATTCAATTTGATTCTTAAACTTCTTTGTTCGATTCAATAATACATAAACTCAACTTTTAGATAAAAACAAGTACAAAAACACGATGTTTTGTTCAAATCATAAGTCAAATTTAAATGATAATTTAAATCGAAGAGTCAAGTTAAGACAAAATTAACGTACCAAAATATATATTAACCCAAATAAAAAGTTTGGGTCAATTTAAAAAGTCTTAAGGAACCAGGCCTTTGGTTTTTTATTCCGAGATTGAAATCAAACTTTAGACGCGACATAAACTATAACCAAAGAACTACACATCTATTTCAATTAATTTCAATTGTCGTTTGTATTATTCTACTTGCCAGAATTTAATTACTATATTACACAATCATAGTATTCATCTATAAATCGACTTTCAAAACTACGAGACAACGTCGTACTCTGTTTTCGACATGAAAGCTGCTGCAAAAGCTGAAGTTGGCGAGTTAAGCATGTGGTCGAGGACTATGTCGTTGTCGTTTTAAGTTCTTTTGATGAATCGACCTTTGATTCTTGGCCTTGATTCGGCGTAGGACTTCCGGGAAGCACATCAGATTATTTTCTCGAATTATCGGTTCTTTCTCTTCTCTTTGTACCTTAAAACTCGAGCCTCGCGGTCGGTTCTGTCGACTTGGGAAGCTTGGTTGGTGGTCGGAGTTGACGAGATGGGTACGTTTGGATCGGTCATGGTTGGAACTATTCCAACTTCAAGTGACGAATATGAAACCTGAAAGTTGTATATAATTTGGTCAAATTGGGATTTTAATACCTCTGTTATGATTACTTTTGAAATTAATCATATACTGTAATTTGTATTAGTACATTTCAAAGAGAATGGAAGTAAAGAATTTAAGCCTCTACTAACTAGGGATGGGCATGACACGGAGATTCGACCGATCCAATTTTAAGAGCCGAGATTAAAATAAATAGATTTAGGTTGGGTCCGGTTTAAATTTAGAGTAAAAATAATTAATTTGACCCAACATGAGATAATTATGTAATTCACTCATATATTTAGGGATAAAATTACGAGTCAGGTTTTTTCGCGTCGAGTCAACTAGAGTTTTGCTCACCCCTACTTATGGGCAAGTAAAAACTTTTCATGCAATCCTAATCATGCCCAAACATAAATATATGATTATGAAATGATTAAAATACTAAAATTTCATACACAACATGAACGAAATATAAATATAATATGAAAGTGGCGGTAGAGTTAAGGGTTGTGTTTGCTAGCTTGAGTATCTCGCGAGATGGAGGTCTTGTGGCTGAATTGCAAGTGAAACCATCTCTGGTTCAATTAATAAAGGATAAGCAGTTGTTGGACGATTCCTTGGTGCCACATGTTCAGGATATTGCTGAGGGTAGATCATCGGATTTCTGTTTTAATGATGATGGAGTTTTATGTTTCGGAGGACGGGTAGTAGTGCCGAATGATGTACAGTTGAGGCGTACTATTCTGACCGAAGCTCATTGTAGTCCTTTTGCTATGCACCCTGGTAGTACAAAGATGTATCATGATATGAAGGATGAGTACTATTAGGTGGGGTTGAAGAAAGATGTTGCGGAATATGTGAGTAAGTGTATGGTTTGTCAACTGGTTAAAGCTGAGCATCAATTTCCTTCAGTGTTGTTACAACCGTTGAGGATTCCTGAATGGAAGTGGGAAAGAGTCACCATGGACTTTGTGTCCGGTTTATCTTTGTCGCCATCGAAGAAGAACTTAGTGTGGGTGATTGTGGATCGCCTTACAAAGTGTGCGCATTTCTTACCTGTGCATACCACGTATACCTTACAAAGTTGTACATTGCTGAAATTGTGCATCTGCATGGGGTACCAAAATCTATAGCGTTGGATAGAGATCCGAGGTTCACATCGCGATTTTGGGAGTGTTTGCATCATGCTTTGGGTACGCGGCTGAACTTTAGTACTTCTTATCATCCACAGTCGGATGGACAGTCTGAGCATGTTATCCAAGTGCTTGAGGATATGTTGAGGTGTTGTGTGATTGATTTTCAAGGCTCTTGGGAGAAGCATTTTCCTTTGGTGGAGTGTGCTTATAATAATAGCTACCAGGCAAGTATTCAAATGGCACCTTATGAAGCCTTGTATGGGAGGAAGTGCAGAACTCCTCTTTGCTGGGCTGAAACAGGTCAGAAATTGGTCTCGATGCCGACTATGTTGAAAGGAACCACCGAGAAGGTGAAGCTCATTTGTGAGCGGTTAAAGGCAGCTTCTGATCGACAAAAGTCTTACGCGGATTTGAAGCGTAAGGAGATTGAGTTTGCGGTGGGTGACCGTGTGTTCTTGAAGGTTTAACCATGGAGAAGGTGATGAGGTTTGATCGGAAGGGTAGGTTGAGCCCTATGTATATTGGACCATACGAGATGATAGAACGTGTGGGTCCTGTTGCGTATAAGCTGAGGCTACCGCAAGAGTTAGAGAAGATACATGATGAGTTTCATGTCTTCATGCTTCGGAGGTATAGATTGGATCCTTCACACATTATGCATGTTGAGGAAGTTGAGTTGAATCCATATTTGACCTATGATGAGGAGCCAGTTGAGATTCTGGATTCGGACAACAAAGTTCTTTGTGGTAAGACCATTGAATTGGTTAAGGTGTTGTGGAAGCATCGTGGTGTTGAGGAAGCCACGTGGGAAAGAAGAGATGATATGAAGTAGCAGTTTCCTTACCTTTTTCCTCCAGGTAAATTTTGAGGACGAAATTTCTTAAGAGGGGAGAGTTGTAACACCCTAATTTTGGGCTTATAAGTTTATGGTCTGAACCGGACCGGACTGAGAAACGGTTCGAATATAAAAGGGAGTTTTAGGGAACACCTAGTTCGGGATGCTTTAAAAATATAGAAAAATATCTAAAAATCCTCATTTAATATATATATATATATATAAGTGAATGGTGAAATCAATTTTACAAAATATTGTTTGGAAATACTACATTTCGATGTAGTGTCTAAATCATAGTTTTTACAAAGTTTAGTACTGACTGTTTTGTAAAGGATTGAAACTTTGAATCTTTAAGGAGCTAATTTACCAAAAATGTTTTCATCAGATTTTTCCTGAATTTGGGTGATTTAATTAATGATTTAATTAAATAAAATAAAGGAGATAAGCTACCTTTGACTTTCATAACCACTTTTCTCTAATTTTCTCTCATTTTATTTTCTCTCAAAATCCTGTCAACCAAACACTTTTTCTCCACCAAAATTCACTTTGATTTTAACTTCATTTGATGAGATTTCCATCACTCATTGATTCCTAATCAATCTTTCATCAAATCTATTTGTTTTCTAAATTGAATTTTCATGGAAACTTGCCCAAATCAAGGAGAAATCATCTTTTAGAGGTAAGATTGTTCTTCTCCTCTAAATACTTAGTTCTTTACTGAAATTCCCAAGTTGTCAACCCTTTATTAAAGGTTTATGAATGGTTTTAATGTTGGAAACAAGATTTTGGCTTAAAACTTAAGATTTTGGAAGAGATCTTGAAGATTGTCGTGGTAATTGATTGGGCTCTATTTTGAGATGGTTTTCTAATGTATTTTGGATGTTAAATGATGTTAGGAATAAGTTTTTATCAATCCAATCCCAAATAGGTTGTTTTTCCTAAGTTTTTGCTTGTGAAAATGGTGGGTTTTGGGGTGATATTCGTGTTCTGTTAAAGCTGGGGGTGTAAGGACGAGTTTAGGATTGTTTTTGATGTTAATTAATGTTTAGAAATGTTTAGAAGTGATGGATCTTTGCTGGGTTATGTTTTGGAAGAGTTTGGAGGTGATTTCGGTTGTGTTTGATAGTCGAATGTTGGGTTTAGGTAGAGCAGCGAGTTTATGAGTGTTGGCTGAAGATTTCAATGCATGATGATGCATTAATCCTCTGCTTTTATGTGTCTAAAACTGGGGAGACATCTTCGGACACTTTTGGAGTTGATCCGGAAGATTAATTGATGTTTCGTCGAGCAAGCGAAAAGAAATTGGTGAGTGCGATTGGGTTAGAAGTCCATGAGGAAAAAATACAAGGTTTGGGGATTTAGGAGAGGTTTGAAACACCTTATATGTTTAATGTTTGATTATATAAATGTGTTTAAGAGTTCTAGATATGTACCTTATATGTTTTTGCTGATTTGTTGGTATGATTAGAGAGTCTTTGGGATGCGTTTGAATGAGTTTATGAAGGAAAAACCAGCAATTGCTGCAGTTTCTGGGCAAACCGTATCGAAACACCCTCTAGTGTATTGAAACGGGAGACTGTAATGGCCTTCGTGTTTTAAAACGTTGGAGGTTGTTTCGAAACAATTTGGCCTTCGTGCTTTGTGGTGCTATCTTAGGCTTCAAGTATGGACATTTAAGTTTTAAGGTGTAATAGTCAAGCAATGGGATATGTATTTCTTGCTTTGAGCTTTTGAAGTATGTTGGTGTTGGTTTGTTTAGAAGCACGTTTAGACTCCTTTATGATGTTGCTGGCCTTGTGCCTTTATGGATGCCTAAGTGTATGTTTGTTGAAGCATGAATCTTAAATGTTATGTATGAAGCAAATAGTTGAATGATGTTGATTCCTTTAATGTATGGCTTCTTTATGTTTGGCGTGTTAAGCATGCTTGTAGATGTTTGGTTTGCCTTAGAGTTGTTGTATGTGTGTTGTGGGAGGTTTTAGTGGAGTTTTCGGACAGCCTTGTGCCATAAACCAACTAAAACCAATATGCAGACAGAGGGTGTTTCGAAACAGTTGGTCCCGTCTCGGTACGGTTCCTTTGTTTTTGGCCAGGCGTTTCGGTATACTAGGGGCCGCTTCGATACGATTTTGCTACTGGAAATCTGAGAATTTGACGATAAAATGAAGTATCGAAATGAGCATTAGTGTTTCGGAACGACCTTCGTATCGTTGACCACGAGAAGTTAACCGTTGAGGGTGTTTCGATACGGGCGACCCATGTTTCGAAACGGTCTCCTCGGTTTGACTTTGGCCAGTTGACCTAGTCAAGGCATATCGAAACACCCTATGGGCGTTCCGAAACGGCCTGCTGTTTAAGTTTAAAATGGGATGTTTTAATTGGACGGTTTGGTTGTTTACCTCATTGTTTCTTACAGTGTTGCTTTTCTCACATAGTACTTAATATTACATCTAGGCAAGATAAATAAATGAAAGAGTTTTCTCGGTTATCCCCGTGTAGCCTGCTCGGACCGGTCAAGCGTCTGGACCGGGACGAGGGGGTTACAGGCAAACGGGCATAGAAAAAATCCTCCTCCCTCTTACGACAGCAAGCACACAAACCTTGCTGCTCATCCAACACGATGCCACGAAGCTTCAAAAAATCAAAGGTTGGTAAACGGCGCAGCCATGTGAACCACAAAAACGCCTGAACCTTCGGAGGTACGATGACTTTCCACGCAAAACACTCAACGAAATCACTCCCTCTCACCTTGTCCATTATAAGCAGACGTGATAGAGCCTTTACTGAAAATGTCCCGTGCCTATCAGGTGTCCAGACTAACATATCAACTGCACCATGTCGTAACCTCACAGGTCCCAAGAGCGAGATGAGCTCCCGAAGTTGTCGAAGCTCAAACGAACGCAAGCCTCGATGAAAGAAACTCTCCCAGCGGTCATGCTGAAAGCTACCCCCATCGGAAAGGTTAGCGACCAAAGCCAAACGATTCACCACTATCGAAAATAACCGTGGGAATATATCCTTCAATGGTTTCTCAACACACCATGCATCATACCAAAATAAAACTCACGAACAATCACCAACCTTCCAAACAAAACTAGTCTCACCCATGAACTTTTGCACACTATCCGAGCTCACAGTTTTGACAATCTGCTTCCAAATAACTGACATCGAACCCCTGTAGGCAGAGTTAAATCACCACCACTGAGCTGCATAGCCATATTTTTCCACGATGATGGCCCTCCACAAAGATGATTCATCCCTAGCATACTGCCAAGACCATTTTGCCAATAACGCTCTATTTCCAACCTCCAAATCCGCAACCCCCAACCCACCAAGATGACGTGGCCTACAAACCATACTCCAGCTTACTCGACACATTTTCTGTTGTAAACTCACCCCACCCCACTCCACAGAAAAGCACGCCTCACTTTATCTATTGATGCAATAACACCCTTCGGCACCCGAAACAAACCCATATAATAAACTGGAAGTGACGAATGAACAGAGTTTACCAGTTTGACGCGAGCAGAAAAAGATAAAGATGTTCGTTTCCAACCAGCGAGATTTTGTTGAACCGAGGCTATAACTGGTTCCCATACAACAATGTTGTGAGGATTCACCCCCAACGGTAGCCCAAATAAACAAAAGGCAATTCAACTTTCCGACAACACAAGACAACCACCATTGAATCAAACAGCCCCTTATCCACGCCAATAGTATAAAGAGAGGACTTATTGAAGTTAATTTTCAAACCAGATCAAACTTGAAAGCAACACAGTAACATGCGGATAGTCGTAGCGCTCTCAACGGAGGCTTCAAAGAATAGAATGGTGTCGTCAGTAAATTGAAGATGCGATAGCGACATCCCCAGAGCCAACGAAACCCCATGGATGAGCCCCAACTCTTCCGCTTGAACGAACATCCTATGTAGTGCTTCAGCCACAATAACGAACAACAAAGGCGACAACGGGCAGCCTTGCCGCAGACCACGCCCCATTCCAAATTCTTTAGTGGAGCTACTATTTAACAAAACTGACAACCTGATTGTGCTGATACACTCAGTAATCCAACGACGCCAAGAAACACGAACCCCTTCGACCATAAAATGTGCTCTAAAAATTTCCATCGAACGTAGTCGTAAGCTTTAGCGAAGTCCAATTTCAGGATACATCTACCCAACGAACTCCATCGCATGGAATGTATTGTCTCATTTGCCAATAGAATACCATCCATAATTTGACGCCCACACACAAAAGCCGATTGGTGATCACTAATTAGTCATCCCAACACCGACTGCAACCTTCAAGCCAGAATTTTGACAATAATCTTATATATCGAATTAAGCAAGTTGATTGGTCCAAAATCACTCAAGGTGACCTGTGAATCAACCTTAGGCAAAAGCACAAGGAATGTATTGTTCGCACCCACAGGTAACTTGTCGGATGTAAAATAATCATCTAAAAACCGCCCAACATCATCACAAACTACCTCCCAACACTTCTTAAAAAATTCCATATTGTAGTCGTCCGGCCCCGATGACTTCGAACACTCACACCCACGAACAACCGACCATGCCTCATCGAGAGTGAAAGGCGCCACTAATCCCCTATTTTCAGCTTCACTCACCCTATTAAAATTCCCCTCAAAGCTCCAAACACAAGACCTTTAATCCGCGGCAACCGACCAATCGAATCAGTGTAATAAAAAACGAGAAGCTTGTTGACAATTAAAAAGAATATTTATTTGGATCATTAGAAATTGGACCATCAATTCTTCTAGTAAAATGATTCGTTCGGTTATTTTAAAATAGAATAAAAATTAGATTATAATGTTATAAATTATATAAATTTAAAAATTGTTTTGTGATAAATTTTTATAATATTTAATTTAAATTACCCTTCAACAGATTTAAAACGATGACATTAACCTAAAGAAAAGCTCTTATTTACGTATAGCTTTTAATCGTTCAAGAACTCAATTCGAACAAAAATAGTATAACTGGTTTGAATTTGAATCATGGTTCAACCAGTTTCATGAGTAAGTAAAAACTTGTTATTATGGACGGAGTAAATAATTTTGATAAATAGAGACAATGTACAATTAACCATTAAAAAAAGGATAGAGTTCAAATGAATTGAAAAATAAGAGGTCAAATAAGTAAATATCCCTTATATTTTTTTAGTAAAAATCCATATGACTCTCTCATTGTTTATCATACAATCCATGGGATGGAGGGATCAAGGGCATAAGTCTTTATTATGAAACTTAAATATCCGATAAATTTTTATTTAATAATAATTTGACCCTTGTTTAAAATTTAAAGTTATTTAGTTATAAATAAACACTGACAAAATTAAAGAAGGGTAGATTCGTGTCCCCAAAAGTTTTATTCTAATAGCAATTTAAGTTCATGTAAAACTTAAAAAGGGGCTTTTTATGTTTTATAAGGGCTTTATAAGGGCTGTAAAACTTAAAAAGCCCTTATAATTTTAAAATTTAATCCTTTTTTAAGTCCATATTACTCAGTTCTCTCTCTTTGGCCGCTATCAAATTAGAATTGTACCACAACACCAATCAGCATCGCGATTCACTGCCTCTGGTTTGCACATAGAGACTACGAAACCTTGTGTATTAACGCTTGCACTCATCTTTTAAATGAGAAGTGAAAATGGATTGGATTTCATGTGTGCACACCATGTGTTTGTGAATATTTCTGAATAAAACTGTGTGCATAATTGAAGTTTCAAGTAAGAATTAGAGGCGTGCACGCAACCTTAATAGTGAGGAAAATTAGCTTGGGAAATCAGATTCAAAGAGTTTGGACGGTTTTTGTATAAAACTTACTGGGGAAACTACACTAGCAAGGCGTTTGGAAAGTTTTCGATAGACATGGAGTGGTTGTTGATGTGTTTGTACCAAGAAAGAGAGCGAGAGATGGAACCGGATTCAAATTTGTACGTTTGGGGTCAAAGAAGGATGTGGATCGAATCATAGAGCGTTTTCATGGATTTTCGGCTTTATGGATACAAATTAAAGGTAATGATGGCGCAAAGAGAGACTAGGGATACATTTTGGAGAAGAAAACATGATAACATTGATTCAAGAACGAACAAGGAGATCCAGAAACAGTGGGATGATCATTATCATACGAACAATTCCAAAAGGAATCCAGTGAGGCGGTGTAATTAGGATGAGGACGGTGATGATCAGATCATATTGAAAGAGAAATCTAGAGTGGAAGAGAAACACAAATGCGTGGATGGGGTTGTTAATATCGATAAATGGGAAATTTTATAGAATTGCGCTTTGGGTTTTTGCCGTCAACCCAGCCAAATAGCGGATCTTGCAAATGAGATTACAAAGGCGAAATTGACAGGTTTTACGTTGATGCGAGTTGCGGGCTCTCTTGTATTATTCATGTTTGAAGATAAAGAATCAAGGAAGAGAAATTTGGAGACTAGGCGTCTAGAAAATGATTTTAAAATTTAATTGAATGGTCGCTTACATCCTTTTTACCGAATTAAAGGGTATGGCTTTCAGTAAGTGGAATTCCTATTCATGGATGGTCTGAAGAAACATTTCAAAATATTGCAGCGATTTGGGGCGAACTCGTACGGATTGACATTGAGACTTTGGCGCCTTTGACGTTTGAACGATGTCAATTTCAGATCGAAACCGACTGGATTTCACACATAGATGAAGTAATGGACTTGCGCATTAACGATAACGTCTTCACAAATTGCGTTACAAAAATTGAGGAAGCGATTGGCCCTAAGTGTGATTGTAGTTGTAAGGCGGTGAACAGCTCGGAAGATACATTGAGTACTGAGGATTTGAACATGGATATGTCCTGCCCTGTTAAGGTGACTATAAGTGGAAGGTCAGCAAATGATACAGTGGTACCCGATTCTTTCTCTTATTCGGCTCTGGGATCGAGCCAAATTGATCATATGTGGAATGAGAACAAAAGGGAGGATTGGCGTGTCATGAGCACGGAAAGTTGGATGGCGGATGAAGATGTAAGCTTTTTCCATCGTGAAAGGGAAAGTCAGCGAATTCTAGATGTTTTACCGAGTGATGCTGTGATGGATGTTTTTCCAAACAATGTGGGAGTACCGTGTGATGAACTAGTTGCCGAAGAACTAGTAGCTGATGAATTGAGCCCACGTGTTGATGGGTCAATGATAGAAATTCCTAGGGCTAATAAGGCTCAAACAATTGAATACAATGGAGAGTTTAGAAGGTTACGACAGGTTTCAGAAATCGAACTGAGTTTTTTATCGCCTGGTGAGCGAGGTGAGGCTAAAGCGAAGCTGGTAAAAAAGAGCAGAGGTCATCCGAAGAAAAACCAAAAACCATCAGAGGTAATTGCTAATGGCTCTTTGTCAGATTCAGACTTCTATAACCGAAAACAGATTATTTTAAGAGAAGCGGAGGAAACATTGAAATTGGGTAAACTGATTGGGGTGAAAACAATTAGAAAGGAACAAGAAATTGTAAAGGATATCGTGCGTATGATTGAAGCGCAAGAACGACAATAATTGAAAAGAGCGTTGAGTTTGTGGTCGTGGAATGTGAGTGGGATTGGTTCAGCGTTGAAGCGTAATTCGGTTCAACACTTTTTGAGCCAACAAAGGTGTGAGATGGTCATTTTTTATGTGACTAAATTAAAGACATCAAGTGATGGTATGGTGAATAAGATATGGTTTATGAATGATTTTGTTTATGTGTTTACTCCTTCTTTGGATGTTTTTGACATTCGAGAGAGGAGACGGATTTGCTCGGTTCTTGGATGTCTGTTTTTGTGGTATAGTAGGAGTATATATACCGTGTGTGGGAAGGGATCAAGCGAGTTTGTTAGGCGATACGTGTTGTGGTAATCTACAACGAGGTATGGTGGAATTATTCATTGGTTGTGGTGCGTGATTTCCTTTGTGTCGATAGAGTGGCGTGGTGTGGTTTGTTAAAACTGTGAGGATCGATAAGTATGGAAACACACAACATCGGACCATTTTTTTGTTGGTGCTTGATGACATCTTTTGGCCTGGAAATTGCATCTGAGGGGGATTATTGTTGAGCTTATGTATTCATGTTTTTATCGAGAAGCGAATTGCTTGGATGACTTTTTGGCGAGGGGTGGTGTTGATCGAACATCTTGGTTTTGCATACTAGCATGAATGATTTGTGTTTTGGTTTCTTGCGTTAGTTTTTTCATGTTTGTTCGGTTGTTTTTAGCATTTGTTCTTTATCTCATACTCCTCGGTACTCTTTTCCTCCATTTAGGTGTAGGTAGGTTTTTAATGAGGCCACGGAGTGTGATGACACTATATGGTACTTATTAATAAAATCATACTCTTTTGCCGATCAAAAAAAAATTTAAATTTAGTAATTCGACCCTCTCAACGTTCGATCTTGAAATCAATTCATATTCAATTTGATTCTTAAACTTCTTTGTCCGATTCAATAATACTTAAACTCAACTTTTAGAAAAAAACAAGTACAAAAACGTAATGTTTTGTTCAAATCAGAAGTCAAATTTAAATGATAATTTATATCGAACAGTCAAGTTAAGACAAAATTAAGATACCAAAATATATATTAACCCAAACAAAAAGTTTGGGTCAATTTAAAAAGTCTTAAGGAATGAAGCCTTTGTTTTTTATTCCGAGATTGAAATAAAAATTTAGACGCGACATAAACTATAACCAAAGAACTAAACATCTATTTCCATTAACTTCAATTTTCGTTTGGATTATTCTACTTGCCATAATTTTATTAGTATATTACACAATCATAGTATTCTTCTATAAATCGACTTTCAAAACTACGAGACAACGTCGTACTCTGTTTCCGACATGAAAGCTGCTGCAAAAGCTGAAGTTGACGAGTTAAGCATGTGGTCGAGGACTATGTCGTTGTCGGTTTTAGTTTTTTTGATGAATCGACCTTTGATTCTTGGCCTTGATTCGGTGTAGGCCTTCTGGGAAGCGTATCAGATTATTTTCTCAAATTTTCGGTTCCTCCTATTCTCTTTGTACCTTAAAACACGAGCCTCGCGGTCGGTTCTGCCGACTTGGGAAGCTTGGTTGGTGGTCGGAGTTGACGAGATGGGTACGTTTGGATCGTCCATGGTTGGAACTATTCCCACTTCAAGTGAGGAATATGAAACCTGAAAGTTGTATATAATTTGGTCAAATTGTGATTTTAATACCTCTGTTACGATTACTTTTGAAATTTAATCATATACTTTAATTTGTATCAGTACATTTCAAAGAGAATGGAAGTAAAGAATTTAAGCCTCTACTAACTAGGGATGTGCATGACACGGAGATTCGACCGAACAAATTTTATGAGTCGGGATTTAAAAAAATAGATTTAGGTTGGGTCGGGTCGGGTCGAGTTTAAATTTAGATTAAAAATATTTAATTTGATCCAACATGAGATAATTATGTAATTCACACATATATTTTGGGATAAAATTACGAGTCAGGTTTTTTCGCGTCGAGTCAACTCGAGTTTTGCTCACCCCTACTTATGGGCAAGTAAAAACTTTTCATGCAATCCTAATCATGCCCAAATATAAATATATGATTATGAAACGATTAAAATACTGAAATTTCATACACAACATGAACATAATATAAATATAATATGCAAGTTAATAAGTATGCAAATATATCAAATTTTATTATTAACGTATTTAAATTTATCTAAATATAAAACATATTAAATATGTTTATGACATAAATATAGGAATCTAAACTGAATATAAGCAACAAGAATTCATCTCAATCCTAAAAGTTAAAATCCAATTAAATGGTATTCATATGAACAAACTTTGAATATTCTGGCAAAACAAAAGGTTGGTAATATCTATATATACATATACATGCAACCAATTGTATGCAAACTATCAAACCCTAATTTGAACTTTCAAATGGCTAATTTCAATGTTTTCTTGATGCTTTCCTTGCATGTTTTGTTTTTGGTTTCGAGTTTTGCAACTCATTCACTTCATTCGTTTTTTGTTCCTGATCAAGCATTTGAAGATGAAATAAAAGTACGTCCGTCATTTTACGAATTCGACTCTTTTCGTCATCGATATTCACCTCAATTGACAACAGTAGCGTCTGGTATATATGCAATTGTTACGAAATCGACCAAAAGACAAGAAATACGTGAGACCGATCATGAATCCATGCTATTAAAAGAAGGTGGAAAACGTACATTGATATATGAAGGCAAGAAAGCCATTAAAGCTAGCATGAAAAGGAATGTCGAAAATCCTTTGGAGTCAAAGGGAAAAAGTACAGGCGGTCCTGATCCTATGCATCACTAATGATCTCACATCTTATAACAACAATTGATCACAATAGAAAGAAACGTAGTTTGTATTAGATGGATGTATGCTGAACTTTATTAGTACTACGTATTAGACATTGAACAATATATACATGTATACGTATGTATCTGATATGAATGAAACTTTTTATATAACATATTTCCTAAATTTTAGTTATAATATTCCATCTTACACCGTTTGCACCAAAATTCCCTCTCTTTAAATTTCATACTCTCTTTTAGAAATAAAATTTTGAAATTCGATTTAATAAAATTTAAGGACAGACACATAATTTTATGTCAATGGTGTAAATTTTGTATGAAATCCTCAACATTTACACTTGCAAGCTTATTATTCGCTCATCGAAATAATTTGGGGAACAAATTCTTCAAGGTATCTGTAGTAATAAAAATCAGAAAAGATGAAAATTGTTAGAAAAAAAATAAAAAATATTAAAAAAATATTATTTGTATCAGTTGTTTAATTTGATAACAAATTAAAAACTTAAAACTTAAAGGAGATTAAAATAAAATTTAAGGCCTAATATGACGTAAAAAAGATAATATTAATATGAACACCAAACTTAAACAATTTTTACAAAAGTTATATTTTTATACACAAACAGTGTGAAAGATTTACACAACTTTTCATATTTAAATAATGAAATTTTAATCTCTATATGTAAACTATAAAACTATAAATCTTAAATTTTAAATTCTAAACCCACAATTCATAACTTCTAAAATTAATAAAATTATATAAATTAAATTTTATTCCATTTATGTATTAAAATAATTTTTTTGTAAATTGGAGCATTATAGGAAAGTTTGTTCAAAGAATTAGATACGAATTTGGATCCAAAAAGGATTACAATCGTTAAATTCGTTCAAACTAAAAACTTTTACGGTTGGCTTTTGATGTGATCTTCCTTTTATCCAAATCTTCCTATTTATTTTTTTTATTTATCACTTCAGGATGCACAAATTCTCTTTAGGTTGTATTTTTTATGCATAAAGTTAGAAAATGTTCTTAATATTTGACTGAAAAATTATTTTAATTTTTTAAGTACATTAAGCTTTAGTATTTTATATTAAGTTAAAATAGTTAGTTAATTAACGAAAAATTACTTGACATGGTGTGGGAAATCTCCATGACAATGCACACTGACATAACACTGACAAATAAACAAAGGTGTTGACTTGACATAATGACACACAAGTAAAACTAAAATTATATAAAATACAATTTAATTTTTTTTCTGATGATGTGTTATTCTGTCATTCATATCAAGTTGTTTATCGTTAGTTGATTACAGTTTTCATTCACAAAATGACCATTTTGACTCAAAATAAAACATTGAGTGTTAAAATGTTTTCATTCACGGAATGGCATTTTTTATAATCATATTTGATCGGTTTGTCGATAAATTAATTTGAAGCAAATATTATAAAAATTTATCATGGAGGTGATACTTTTAATTTAATTTGTTTTACTCGTAACATAAGAATTTGAATTCTATACATTATATAAATTACCTAATATCTTTTTCCGCTAAAATAATTAAAAGTTGTCTTTTAAGTTATACATAAATAAATTTATTATATGTCGAATTATTTTGAGTCTAACCAAAATTAATTGGTTTAGTTTCTAAGGATACACATTCTGCTCCATCTTGTATAGGTTCGAATCTCAGAATGAGAATATAATATCTCTCTATTTAAACAAAAAAATTGATTAAATTTTAATACCCTAATTCATTTTACAATGTAAAACATAAAAATATAACATAGCTGCTTATTTATATCCTTTTTGCCGTTCCTTTTTTTATCGGCAAAAATCTGTATATTAATGGGAAAATATACAACTCGAGTCACACGCGCGCCTCATTAAAAACCTCCCTAAGCCTAACCAAGGAAAAGAGTACGGAACATGGACTAAAAGGAAATAAACAACAACGGAACACAACGCCCCTCGCAAAGGAAACAATCATACAGAGGATTGAAATAAAGATGCACGCGTCACCCCTTCCTTTGTTAGCACATCCGCTAACCCACTCGCCTCACGGAAAATGTGGTTAAAGCATACGGACCCCAAAGTGATGCATGCTTGATCGATCAAACCAAAAAACTCTCACAAAAGCCAAGGTCGTCGTTCCAAATGCAACACCCAACCAAGAGCAATTTTGGAATCTGACTCCACCACGAGGGGACGAGACGCCCATTTAGAAGCTGCAAAGAAATTCAACGCAAAAGCGATTGCCCGCAACTCTGCTACATTGGAATCAAGGGAACCAAGTGGACCCAAGAACAGAGCTAGAATTCGACATTGTGCATCACGCAAAACAACCCCAAAACCTGCAGGCCCAGGCTTAGCACGAGCAGAACCTGTAACACCCCAAAAATTACCCCAATTCAGAAACCCTAATTTTTGAAATCCCTAGATTCAAAATCCGAACATTTGAGGATTTTGTTTCAGAAACCCTAATTCGATTTTGTGGACTTAATTGGAAATAAATCATATTTGAGTGACTCAATGATAGAAATTGAAACTTTGGTGACTGTTCTGTGATGCGGGTAAAAGTCAGGACCCTTGTTTCGTGATTAACCCACTCGTTATGGTAAATGTTAAATTCCTAAAAGTCTTTTCAGCTTCTAATTTGGAATCTGGTCAGCCGCTCTCCCTCTCCCCTAACCCTTAAGGTCTGGCGAAGCTCCGATCAGCCACCATCTACCGTCCGTTTCACGTTTTGTCACCATCGTTCAGCTCCCTTTCCTCTCGCGAACCAACCCCGGCCCTCGTTGCTCCTTCATTGGCCTCCATTTGCGAGTAAACGGTGAGAAACTCTTTGATTTCACTTGGGTGCCGACCTTCACCACCGCGTGCTCCTCCGCCATTCGCACCACCATTGTTACCACCACCGTCGTGCGTTTAAACCCCGAACTTTGGCTTTCCCTCGTTGACCATTGTTTGTGAGCAACGGTTGTGAACTTGTTCGAATCTTCCGTTGCAACTTCATGCTTCGTCGCTCCACCTCCGTGAATCGTCTATTGTTTGCGCTAAGTCAAAGGGAAACGACTCGTTTTCCTTGCTCCGTTCATCCTCAGGTTGTTGTTCACCGCTCCGATCGTGTGTGGGTAAGCCTTGAACGTATGGTTTCGGTTATGTTTTGGTGATTTTGAGTTGAGGGTTAAATTTTTGTTAAATCCTTGCATTTTCCTTGCTCTCAGTTTCGTGCCGCCGTTGTTCGTTCATCGATCGTCGCCGTTCGTGGAGTTAGCCGTCGTTGATCGTTCATCGGTCATCGCCGTTCATGGAGTTAGCCGCCACTGGTGAAGACTCTTGAAACCCTAGTTTTAGATTAAGGTGAAAATGTTTGGAAGTTGGGCTATGTGTTATTGTTGGGTTGTGTGTTGTGTATGGGTTGGACCCATGTGCATCGGGCCATCAGTTTTGGCTAAGGATTGATGAGATCTTTTAATTTATGGAATTTGGTATGTTTAGGAGCCCAATTTTGAAACAATGAGGCCCATTTGTGTTATGAAGCAAGTGAGGAGCCTGAATCTTTGTGAGCCCGTGTGTGTATGAGACCCCAACCCGGTTGAGTGGTATGACCCGCGTTTTAAACACAGAACAAGTGGGTAATTCAAATTGAACCATTTTAGTGGACCAGTTTATGAATCAGATTGAACCATGGGAGTTTGGACTTGTTGACCGAACAGGATCAGTTTGAGGGCCGAACCATTTGTACATTGAGTTGACAGTTTGGACTTGTTGACATCTTTGATCAGTAAAGTCACCTTTTGACTTTAACCAAACTGTTTGACCAATGACTAAAGTTGATCTTAGACCATGACATCAGCGCTGACCAGTTTGACCGAGTTGTCTTTGACCCCTTTGATCAGAGTTGACTAGTTGACTTTGACTTTGACCAGAGTTGACTTTTTGGAAAACGTTCACCTTGACCTTTGTCGACGTCTTGAATCCGAATCTTCTATCCGTTTTGTCAAATTCAAATCCGAGAGCTTCATTTTACTAATTGCAATTAAATGTACTTAGTAATATCAGATAAATTGAATATTGGATTGACCCGATTTATTCTCATCTTCAGGTACTGACCTTGAGACCGTTGGGTTACCTCCAGTTATGCAGACCGACCATGCACGTTCTTCGAGTTTTTCACGTGAGTATATCTTCAGTGTAGTTATTAGTGTTTTAGTCCGTGCCTTAGTGTTAGTAGTAAATACTAATATAGTATTCATACCTCGTAGGCCATGTTTCAGTTACAACTGAGCGTGAGACGCGTTTTTCTCGGCTTTAGAGCTACTGTTGCTAAGGTGTGTCTCTTCCTGGTTTATAAACTTGTGTGTTTCTTTCTGTGCTATAAATTTTATGCGCTTTTCTGGCATTGATATAATTAAATGTTTTGTACATTTTGTGTGCATACTCCGTTGTGATTCGGTGAATGTTTTCAGACATCATGCATAACATGTCATACTGTGATTTAAGTGAAATATCAGATTTACGGAATTGTAAAACATCGGATTTATAGTATTTTTCAACTTGAATTTTCATAATTCAAGTTTCGGATGAGACTCGAATTTTAAAATTTGCATCATGTCATTGTGGGTATATGGTTTGAGATTTGTTAGGGGAAGTTCAGTGGTTTCACCCTTCGGGCTGAATTCCGCTTCGGATCAGATGTTTCACCCTTCGGGCTGAATTCTGCTTCGGATCAGTGGTTCCACCCTTCGGGCTGAGTTCCACTTCGGATGGTGACGATGGAGAAAGTAGGTTCTGGGAACCTTACTTTTCGGTGTATCGGAGATGGGTACTATGATTCATGTGCATCAGACATCATATCATCATGATTCAGTTTTGTTGTGTTTTCAGAAAAGTCTTTATCAGAAAATAAAATACTGTTTTTGTTTTGTTTTGTTTTCGGTTGCACTTTAGAGACACACTAAGCTCTTTAGCTTACACCCATTAGTTTTATTTTTCAGATATCTCAGAGTTTCTAGGCGATCAGTACTTGGAGCATCTCTTATTTATACAGATAAACTATTATTCAGTACGAAACTTTCTGTTACCTCAGAATTATTGTTTTAATATTGTTTGGGATATTTGTGTAATATGGACATTGGAACTGTTTTAATTTGCGTTTTATTAAATGCATGCATCTATGAAGTTACTTTTGGATTTTAATTAATTATCGGAACACCGTTTAAAAGATAGAGTTTTATTTTAATCGGAGTATTTCTGAGTTTTACATATTTAATTGATTCTTTTGAATTACAAAATATTTTAACTTAAATTGTTTCTAGAGGGACAAGTTTCCAATAGCTACTTCCTAGATTCGACCCATTCCTTCTGGGCCGAGTTTAGGGGGTTACATTTAGTGGTATCAGAGCCAGGTTCAACCCTCGGACTGTGGGCTCACAAAAGTTATTTTCAAAATGTTTTTGAGTTTTGCATGCATCGGAAATATTTTGGGATAAATGAGGATTTTCTGAAAAATATACTTTTGTATTATGTGATTTTGACTTCAACGTTTCCAATGTGTTTTAAATCTGAGACTCTAGTACCGATTCTGACTCTATATTATTACCTTTTGGTAGATAGTTTATTATGCCACTGCATAGGAGTCTTAATCTATCGTTTGTTCGAGGTTGTGACCGAGGACGTACTGCTACTCCTGGTAGTAATCACCCACCTTCTCTTGGGGAATCAGAAATTCAGAAATTAGTTGCATGTTGATGAGAACTATTCGTTAGGAAGATATCAGATCGGAAGTGATAACTCACTTGATATTGAGAACATTGATCGATATGTGGGAGCCGAGATCTTAGCGAAGTGTTAAGATTACTTTATGAATTTGAAACAGAATAACAAGTCAGTAAATGATTATGAGATAGAATTTCGGAGGTTGGTCAAGTATGCTCCTGACTTAGTTGTTACTGAGAAAGATAAGTGTGACTTTTTTTCGGAACTTCGTCTACCGATTCAAAGAGATGTTGCAACACATCATGAATAAGTATTCAGCGACATGGTTGATCGAGCTAAAAATTCTTAGAGGTTAAATTTCTCAAATGGAAAAAGAGGAACTTCAGAATTTGATCAAGTTGGGAAGCAACCAGACACATTTGTACACCCAAGCTTTGTCAGCTTGTTTGGAAAGAGACCTAGGGATGAGTTTGTTTCTCAGAGTTATCAGGATGTAAGACTTGCGGTATCGACAGTTCTGTCTTGCAGCCAGGGTAGTTAAAATTTTGTTGCCCTATTTTTGTATGTGGTTTTTGCAATAAAAAGCATAACAGAGAGTGCAGATTGATGAATAGAACGTGTTTCAGATGTGGTTCTCAGGATCACTACTTAAAGAATTGTCCACGTTCAGCTACTAGTTTATCCGTTCAGATTCAGAGACATGAATCAGTTCAAGCACCTCACCGAGGTAGAGGGCAGTTTAGGTCAGTTGCTTCTGGTACTGCTAGTAGAGATAGACATGTGCTCTAAAAATTCCCATCGAACGCAGTCGTAAGCTTTCGCGAAGACAAATTTCAGGATACATCTGCCCAACGAACTCTGTCGCATGGAATGTATTGTGTCATTTTCCAATAGAATACCATCCACAATTTCACGCCCACGCACCAAAGCCAATTGGTGATCACTAATTAGTCCTCCCAACACCGATTGCAGCCTTCTAGCCAGAATTTTGGCAAGAATCTTATATATCGAATTAAGCAAGCTGATTGGTCGAAAATCACTCAAGGTGACCAGTGAATCAACCTTAGGCAAAAGCATAAGGAATGTGTTGTTCGCACCCACAGGTAACTAGTCGGACGCAAAAAAAAATCATCTAAAAACCGACCAACATCATCACAAACTACCTCCCAACACTTCTTAAGAAATTCCATATTGTAGCCTTTCGGCCCCGGTGACTTCGAGCCCTCACACCCACGAACAACCACCCACGCCTCATCAACAGTGAAAGGCACCACTAACCCCCTATTTTCAGCTTCACTCACCCTATTAAAATTCCCCTCAAAGCTCCAAACACAAGACCTTTCATCCGCGGCAACCAACCAATAGAATCAGTGTAATAAAAAACAAGAAGCTTGTTGATAATTAAAAAGAATATTTATTTGGATCATTAGAAATTGGACCATCAATTCATCTAGTAAAATGATTCGTTCGGTTATTTTAAAATAGAATAAAAAAACAAATTCCAATGTAATAAATTATATAAATTTAAAAAATGTTTCATGATAAATTTTTATAATATTTAATTTAAATTGACCGGTCAAAAGATTTAAAACGGTGACATTAACCAAAAGAAAAACTCTTATTTACATATAGCTTTTATCGTTCAAGAACTCAATTCTAACAAAAATAGTATAACTAGTTTGAATTTGAATCATGGTTCAACCTGTTTCATGAGTAAGCAAAAACTTATTATTAGGGACGAAGTAAATAATTAAGATAAATAAAGACAATGTACAATTAACCATTAAAAAGGGGATATAGTTCAAATGAATCGAAAAATAAGAGGTCAAATAAGTAAATATCCCTTATATTTTTTTAAGTAAAAATCCATATGACTCCGTCATTGTTTAACAAACAGTCCATGGTACGGAGGGATCAAGGGCATAAGTCCCTATTATGAAACTTAAATATCCGATAAATTTTGATTTAATAATAAATTGACCCTTTTTTAAAATTTAAAGTTATTTAGTTATAAATAAACACTGACAAAATTAAAGAAGGGTAGATTCGTGTCCCCAAAAGTTTTATTCTAATAGCAATTTAGGTTTATGTAAAACTTTAAAAGCCCTTATAATTTTAAAATTTAGTAATTCGACCATCTCAACGTTCGATCTTGAAATCGATTTTACATTCAATTTGATTCTTAAACTTCTAATTTCAATGTTTTCTTCATGCTTTCATTGCATGTTTTGTTTTTGGTTTCGAGTTTTGCAAGTCGTTCGCTTCATTCATTTTCGGTTCCTGATCAAGAATTTGAAGATGAAATGAAAGTACATCCGTTATTTTACGAATTTGATTCTTTTCGTCGTCGATATTCATTGCAATTGACGAAAGTAGCGGCTGCTATATGTGTAACTGTTATGAAATCGACCAAAAGACAAGAAATACGTGAGACATATCATGAATCCATGCAATTAAAAGGAGGTGGAAAACGTACATTGATAGATGAAGTCAAGAAAGCCATTAAAGCTAGCATGAAAGGGAATGTCGAAAATCCTTTGGAGTCAAAGAGAAAAAGTTCAGGTGGTCCTGATCCTATATGTGATAAAAGTTTTTATTTTTTGGAGCAATGATGATATTGGAAAATATTTTGGAATGGGGGAAATGGGAAAAAATGGAGAAATGAGTGTTTGAGTCGCCACTGGCCACTATGGTATACCAGACACCGTTAAAAATCAACCAGAGATTCAAAACATTTGGGTTCGGGAGTCAGTTACGCGTGGGGAAGGATTAGCACCCCCACAGCGCCCAAAATTGGTACCGCGTTGATTAAGTGTTGTCTTGCTAGAAGATAGAAATTCAAATTTAATTTAAAATTTAATCCCAAAAATATTAAAATCCCAAGAGAACATTTACTCATTTACAACAACCGAAGAAGATGACACCTGAATAAATCAGAATGCCACTTCCTCACCGTTTCCTGAAAATGAAGTGAAAAATATCTCTTAAACGACTAAATATTATAATACGAATATATGATATATGTATGTATGTAAAAAACATATAAACAAAAAACAGGAATACAGAATAAACGAATAAATATAGCATGCTAATAAAATCTATATATAAAATATGTTAACCTCATGTTAATAATACTATACACGATATTATAATATATGTATAAGATAATACAATACAATATAAGTAATAGTATAATAATAATATGAATATATATAATTTACAGTACTTATAATACGGTATGATCATAATGAATTTAACTATAACTTATAATCAATAATATAATAGTTACATATAATAATAGAAATAATAATGATAATAATAATAATAATGGTATGATATAATACAATATAAGTGGTAATAATAATATAATTTAATATAAGTATAATATAAAAATACAAATATATGTATGGAAAACGTAAAAAATAGTAGAAATAAATAACAATATAATATATGTGTATATATACATGTAATACGAGGATTTAATATAATAGATAATAATAGTATCATCCATACATATAGATAGATATAATCAACATAATAATAATAATTAACATAATAATACTATATAATAATAATACTATAATATAATAAAATAAAATAAATTTAATATATATGTATATATACATACAACGTGAGAAACAAAAAATAATAATAATAATAATAATAATAATAATAATAATAATAACAATAACAATAATAATAATAATAAGTTAGGAATTAAAAAAACAATTAGGAGAACGAAATTAAAAAAATGACCGAATTGAAAGAAAAACAACACTTACAAATCACATTAAAAGAAAATAAGGATGCGATTGAAAACTAAGTAAACTTTGGAGAGACCATTAAAGTGATTAGACAATGCGGTCGAGACAAAATGAAAATTGGCTTGGGAAGGAAGGACTCATAACGTGATTTTCCCATTTTTTAACTAACCTAAAACCTAATTCAGTTTCATTCCTTCATTTTTTTCAGCGGCATCTTCCCCCTTATTTAATATTTTCTCTCTTTTATTTTTAGGGTTATCAAACTCTTAGACTCAAATCCCCCTTTATTCTTTGCTTAAAACAATGAAACTTCTGGATCCGGTTTAAACGGCGGTTCGAACATGCACATCAACGATGGTTCAAGATTTAACCGAGGTAAGAACGGAATTCCTTTTTATTTTTTTCGAAAAGAGAAAAAAAGAAAAGAAAGTATACTAGTTTTTTACCTCGAGTCTTTAGATCTGTAAATCTCTATTTTTTTATTTCATTTGAAAGAAGCCCTTTTTTCATTCGAAACTCTCTTCTTCTTTTTTATTTTCTTCAAGAAAAACTCTCTCCTTCTATTACATGCATTGGGCTATTTATACCCAAAATTTACAACATAAAAAATAAAAGCAAGTTGTTCTGACAATTTTTTTTTGCTTTTTTGGTTTGGACGGTGCGGGTGACGTGGCGGCTGCTGGTTTGGCAAATGAGGGGTTATGTTTTTTTTAGGTTTAGGTAAGATTATGTTTTGGGTATTGGGCTTGTATAGGTATTGGGTTATTAGGGATATAAATAATAATAATAAAGGCTTATTTATTATTTAATTTGAATGTTGGGTTGGGCTGGTTTGGGTTTAGGCCCGGTCAAAAATAGGTGTTTACAGTTGCCCCTCTTTGCTCATTGTTGTGTAACTATAATAGAGCAAAGACAAAAGAACAACTATTTTTTCGGTTAAGTTTGGGTTTCTTCTTCGTCCACCGCTTCTTGAGCTTTACTTAATCTGTTGGGCCGCTCTTGTAGGCAAAATATTCAAACTGGGGAGATCCATTTGCGACAGGAAATGAGTTCGGCTTGCTTCGACTCTGGCGACGATGCAGTATATGGAGAAAATTTGACCTAGCTGCAACACTGACGAAGAGGCAATGTCTGCAAAACTTGATCTAGTTGATTTGAGGTGACATAACCAAATGATGTAGGTTTTAATCTCCGATTCAACTGCAACTCTGACGAAGAGGCAAAATTCAAGAAAGAAATTGTTAACATTGGATCCAGAAGATATCCCCAGCATAGCTCCTAGATTGCCTTTGCATTTTTTCCAAATGCACAGGGATCAACGGTTTTGACTTGCCTTTACCAGTAGCCCTTTGCTCTGGGCTAGTTGTACCATTCCCCTGGGTATAATCAGTTTGTACCAATCATGACATTGGATTTTTTAAAGGATTTATTTTCCTTTGACCATTCGTTAAAATGGATTTTGGATGGACATTTGAATTGTCCATTGTTAAACTTTACCGTGTTTAAGCACGTTGTGCCGACATTTCTGTCGGACTTGCTTTGATCCAGCTAGAACTCCGACGAATAGGCAGGATCACGGGTTAATGAAATTCGGTCAAGCTACAACACTGACGAAGAGGCAAGACCATAAGTTGATAAAGTTTCACCCAGCTACAACACCGACGAAGAGGCAAGGTCTGAAGTTAGTAAGGTTGATCCAGCTACAACACTGACGAAGAGGCAAGACCATGAGTTGATAAAGTTTCACCCAGCTACAACACCGACGAAGAGGCAAGGTCTGAAGTTAGTAAGGTTGATCCAGTACAACACCGACGAATAGGCAGGATTTGAAGTTGGGGGTTAGTAAATTCGGTCCAGCTACAACATTGACGAAGAGGCAAGACCATGAGTTGATAAAGTTTGACCCAGCTACAACACCGACGAAGAGGCAAGGTCTGAAGTTTGTAAGGTTAATCCAGCTACAACACCGACGAAGAGGAAGGATCTGAAGTTGGGGGTTAGTAAATTTTGTCCAGCTGCAACACCGACGAAGAGGCAAGACCATGAGGTGATAAATTTTGACCCAGCTACAACACCGACAAAGAGGCAAGGTCGAAGTCAAAAATCTTGATCCAACTCAACACTGATGAAGAGGCAAGATCTGGATAAAGTCTTGATCAAGCTACAACTCTGACGAAGAGGCATGATCGAAGAAGAAGTTTTTTCTTTTTCTTTTCTTTTTCTTTTCATCTTTTTCTTTTTTTCTTGATTCTTTTTTTTTTAATTTTTCCTTTTTTCTTCTCTTTTTTCTTGATTCTTTTATCTTTTCTTTTTTTATTTTTCTTTTATTTTTTGTTTGCTTTTTTTTCTTTCTTTTTCTTTTTTTTGATTTTTTTTGCTTTTTTCTTTCTTTTTTCTTTTTTTCTAATTATAATTCTAAGGTAATATTCGAGGAGTAAAGTTTGGTCTAGCTGCAACACCGACGAAGTGGCAAGACCAAGATTCAACCGAGCTACAACACCGACGAGGAGGCACAATCTAAAAGAATAAATTTTGATCCAGCTACAACACCGACGAAGAGGCAGGATCAGAAATGTGGTCCAGCTATAACACTGACGAAGAGGCAAGACCGGGAGTTGACCGAGCTACAGCACCGACGAAGAGGCACGGTCTAAAAAATAAATTCTGATCCAACTACAACACTGACGAAGAGGCAGGATCAGAAATGTGGTCCAACTACAACACTGACGAAGAGGCAAGACCATAAGTTGACCGAGCTACAACACCGACGAAGAGTCGCGGTCTAATAGAATAAATTTTGATCCAGCTACAACACCAACGAAGAGACAGGATCAGAAATGTGGTCCAGCTACAACACTGATGAAGAGGGAAGACCAATGTTGATCGAGCTACAACACCGACGAAGAGGCACGGTCTAAAAGAATAAATTTTGATCCAGCTACAACACCGATGAAGAGGCAGGATCAGAAATGTGGTCCAATTACACCACTGACGAAGAGGCAAGACCAAGAGTTGACCGAGCTACAACACCGACGAAGAGGCACAGTCTCAAGGTAAATTTTGATCCAGCTGAAAGAGGTTTGATCCACTGCACCACTGACGAAGAGACTAGATCGGAATGAATTTTGATATTGCTACTCCACTAACGGAGAGGCTAGATCTGGAAATTTTTTATCTTCTACTCCATAACAAAGAGTATTGACCTAAAAATGAGAGAAAACACTAGTCAGTATTTGTTCAAAGATCTTGGATGCTTACGGTTTTGCGTATTCGGCCTCCTTTGGTGCTAAAAGTTGGTCATCATGTTGTTGCCCCCATAGTTGAAGTTTTTTTTGGTCTCTTCCTTAGACATGTTTGTGTGCTCAAATGAATGTGTCATGGGTGCATGTGATATGTTTAAATGCATGGTGACTTAAATGCAAGTATGATGTATGCAGTTAATGTGAAATGATCTCAATGGGTGAGTGAATGACATACTATGTTTTGCCCCTTAAAAGGATGCCCCTAATTTTCTGGTGGTCAGATTTTTTTATTAAACAGTGCTCGATGCCTTGTATGTAAGGATGCTCCCAATGTGGAATTAGAACATTACTTGTCACGCATTTGTGGGTCATCAAGCTTGTCATGATTTTCATCGGTTAGGACATCTTTTTGAAAAACGAATGATCCTTTATTCTGAACCAATGTGATGATGAATGAAAAAAACATGCATGTTCCTAAATGCAATATTAGTATCAATACATATATATTAATGCAAGTGAATGAATAATTAATATTTTAAGATGATGTAATGTAACTATCATGGAAATGAATGAAATAATGCTTCGAAAGTGTAATGTAAAAAAATCAAACACCAAAATAGGTTAGTACAGTTAAAGATAATCAAATAAACAAATAAGTTGAATAAATTAAATAGCAACAAATGCCAAATTGAAGCAATTAAAATTGTATACATGACATATAAATGGTAAACAAATGCATAAATAAATCAAGCAAGGCTTAACAAGATTACTGCTAAATGGGCAGAGTTTCGGTATGACTCTAAAAGGTGGGCTCTATGGGCCACTATATGCAGTTAGGATCTAGAGTACTAAGGGTACCCGAACTGTCGCTATTACCTACAAAGATAATAGGACATCAATTCGGGAGGATATGAGTCCTTATAACATACGGGGGCGCAAACACCACGAAATATAAGGATCATATCCCGGAAGTGAATTACAATACCATACGGAGGTGGCCACCCCACGAGACAAAGTAATCACTCCCACTTAACGGTTACGGAGCCCGGATAGCTCATGCATGAATGCAAAGCGATTAAAAATTAATTTAAAATCAAAATTTTACTTTCTTGCAAGACAACAAAAAATTAACATTGGCCTGACTCTCTAAAAAAAATCCCCAGCGGAGTCGCCATCTGTGATAAAAGTTTTTTATTTTTTGGAGCAATGATGATATTGGAAAATATTTTGAAAATGGGGGAAATGGAAAAAAATTGGAGAAATGTGTGTTGGAGTCGCCACCGGCCACTATGGTAGACCAGACATCGTTAAAAATCAACTAGAGATTCAAAACATTTGGGTTCGGGAGTCAGTTACGCGTGGGGAAGGAGTAGCACCCCCACAGCGCCCAAAATTGGTACCGCGTTGATTAAGTGTTGTCTAGCAAGAAGATAGAAATTCAAATTTAATTTAAAATTTAATCCCAAAAATATTAAAATCTCAAGAGAACATTTACACATTTACAGCAACCGAAGAAGATGACACCTGAATAAATCAGAATGCCACTTCCTAACTGTTTCCTGAAAATTAAGTGAAAAATATCTCTTAAGCGACTAAATATTATAATACGAATATATGATATATGTATGTACAAAACATATAAACAAAAAACAGAAATACAGAATAAACGAATAAATATAGCATGCTAATAAAATCTATATATAAAATATGTTAACCTCATGTTAATAATACTATACACGATATTATAATATATGTATAAGATATTACAATACAATATAAGTAATAGTATAATAATAATATGAATATATATAATTTACAGTACTTATAATACGGTATGATCATAATGAATTTAACTATAACATATAATCAATAATATAATAGTTACATATAATAATAGAAATAATAATGATAATAATAATAATGGTATGATATAATACAATATAAGTGGTAATAATAATATAATTTAGTATAAGTATAATATAAAAATACAAATATATAAATGGAAAACGTAAAAAATAGTAGAAATAAATAACAATATAATATATGTGTATATATACATGTAATACGAGGATTTAATATAATAGATAATAATAGTATCATCCATACATATAGATAGATATAATCAACATAATAATAATAATTAACATAATAATACTATATAATAATAATACTATAATATAATAATATAAATTAAATTTAATATATATGTATATATACATACAACCTGAGAAACAACAACAACAACAACAACAACAACAACAACAACAACAAGAACAACAACAACAACAATAATAATAATAATAATAATAAGTTAGGAATTAAAACAACAATTAGGACAACAAAATTTAAAAAAGGACCGAATTGAAAGAAAAACAACACTTACAAATCACATTAAAAGAAAATAAGGATGCGATTGAAAACTAAGTAAACTTTGGAGAGACCATTAAAGTGATTAGACAATGCGGTAGAGACAAAATGAAAATTGGCTTGGGAAGGAAGGACTCATAATGTGATTTTCCCATTTGTTACTAACCTAAAACCTAAATCAGTTTCATTCTTTCACTTTTTTTTCAGCGGCATCTTCCCCCTTATTTCATATTTTCTCTCTTTTATTTTTAGGGTTATCAAACTCTTAGGCTCAAACTCCCCCTTTCTTCTTTGCTTAAAACAATGAAACTCCTGGATCCGGTTGAAACGGCGGTTCGAACACGCACATCAACGATGGTTCAAGATCTAACCGAGGTAAGAACAAAATTCCTTTTTATTTTTATTCGAAAAGAGAAAGAAAAGAAAAGAAAGTATACTAGTTTTTTACCTCGAATCTTTAGATCTCTAAATCTCTATTTTTTTTATTTCATTCGAAAGAAGCCCTTTTTCATTCGAAACTCTCTTCTTCTTCTTTTATTTTCTTCAGGAAAAACTCCCTCCTTCGGTTACATGCATTGGGCTTTTTATACCCGAAATTTACAACATAAAAAATAAAGCAAGTTGTTCTGACAATTTTTTTTGCTTTTCTGGTTTGGACGGTGCGGGTGACGTGGCGGCTACTCGTTTGGCAGATGAGGGGTTATGTTTTTTTTAGGTTTAGGTTAGATTATGTTTTGGGTATTGGGCTTGTATAGGTATTGGGTTATTAGGGTTATAAATAATAATAATAAAGGCTTATTTATTATTTAATTTGAATGTTGGGTTGGGCTGGTTTGGGTTTAGGCCCGGACAAAAATAGGTGTTTACACTCTACATCACTGATGATCTCACATCTTATAACAACAGTTGATGACAATAGAAAAAAACGTAGTTTGTATTAGATGAATGTATACTGAACTTTATTAGTACTATGTATTAGACGTTGAACAATATATACATGTATACGTATGTATCTGATATGAATGAAACTTTTTATGTAACATATTTTCGAAATTTTAGTTATAATATTCTGTATCACACCGTTTGCACCAAAATTACCTCTTTAAATTTCATACTCTCTCTTTTAGAAAGAAAATTTTGAAATTTGATTTAATAAAATTTAAGGGCAGACACATAATTTTATTTCAATGGTGTAAATTTTGTATGAAATCCTCAACATTTACACTTGCAAGCTTATTACTCGCTAATCGAAATAATTTGAGGAACACATTCTTCAAGGCATCTTTAGTAATAAAAATCAGAAAATATGAAAATTGTTAGAAAATAAAAAAATATTAAAAAAATATTATTTGTATCGTTTATTTAATTTGATAACAAAATAAAAATTTAAAACTCAAAAGAGATTAAAATAAAATTTAAGGCTTAATATGGTGTAGAAAGATAATATGAATATGAACACCAAACTTAAATAATTTTTACAAGAGTAATATTTTCTATACACAAACTGTAACCCCCTAAACCCGACCCGAAAGAATTGGGTCGAATATAAGGAGTCAACTTAAAGCTTGTCCCTCACACAAGTAACCTGATTCAAAACATAAATTACAAAATAGATAATAATAGTATCGCATATTACATATTGATAAAATGTTCCTGAAAAAATAAAATATTCAAAATGTGCATGCATAATAAAACATAATAACCCCAAATAAAACACCCAGAATCTGAAATTATATACAATCTAATAAAACATTTAATATAAATAAGTCCAAGTCTCATACTGATAATAATAAATAAATAAAGCTGGAAAACGAGGTCCTCCAAGTACCGTAGCCTAGACCTGAGTATCTGAAAGTAGAAACTAAGGGGGAGTTAGCGAAAACGCTCAGTGTGTCTCTACAGTGAAAACAAAACTAACAGAGTCATTATAACAACAGAGACAACCAAACATTATCATAATACAGTTTTTCCATCATGAATCAATTCAAACACATAAGCAAGTATGAATGAATATGCAACACAATATGACATGCACCCAAAGTACATCACCATCCGAAGAGTAAGGTTCCCAGAACCACTCTCTACCTCATCACCATCCGAAATGGAATCCAGCCCGTAGGGTGAAACCACTGATCCGAAGTAGACATCATCCCGACGAATGAAGCTACTGAAATTCCCCGTTCAGAATCCCAACCAAAATGAGATGACATAAAATCCGAGCACTGAATCTGAATGGATTATTTATCAACAAACACAAATAATCATATAATACGATATACAATAATCCGAATCTGAATGTATAAACAAATATTGCATAACATTACAGAATGTTGAACAAGTCATCCTTAGTAATAAAAATTTAGGGAACTCATTCTTCAAGGCATCGTTAGTAATAAAAATCAGAAAAGATGAAAATTGTTAGAAAATAAATAAAAAATATTAAAAAATATTATTTGTATCTTATATGAATGAAACTTTTTATTTAACATATTTCCTAAATTTTAGTTATAACATTCCATATTACACCGTTTGCACCAAAATTCCCTCTCTTTAAATTTCATACTCTCTCTTTTAGGAAGAAAATTTTGAAATTTGATTTAATAAAATTTAAGGGCAGACAACTAATTTTATTTCAATGGTGTAAATTTTGTATGAAATCCTCAACATTTACACTTGCAAGCTTATTACTCGCTAATCGAAATAATTTGGGGAACACATTCTTCAAGGCATCCTTAGTAATAAAAATCAGAAAAGATGAAAATTGTTAGAAAATAAATAAAAAATATTATTTGTATAAGTTGTTTAATTTGATAACAAATTAAAAATTTAAAACTGAAAAGAGATTAAAATAAAATTTAAGGCCTAATATGATATAAAAAAGATAATATGAATATGAACACCAAACTTAAACAATTTTTACAAGAGTAATATTTTCTATACACAAACTGTAACCCCTAAACCCGACCTGGAAGAATTGGGTCGAATATAAGGAGTCAACTCAAAGCTTGTCCCTCACACAAGTAACCTGATTCAAAACTTAAATTCCAAAATGGATAATTATAGTATCGCATATTACATACTGATAAAATATTCTTGAAAATATAAAATATTCAAAATGTGCATGCATAATAAAACATAATAACCCCAAATAAAACACACAGAATCTGAAATTATATACAATCCAATAAAACATTTAATATAAATAAGTCCAAGTCTCATACTAATAATAATAAATAAAAAAGATGGAAAACGAGGTCCTCCAAGTACCGTAGCCTAGACCTGAGTATCTGAAAGTAGAAACTAAGGGGGAGTCAGCGAAAACGCTTAGTGTGTCTCTACAGTGCAAACAAAACTAACAGAGTCATTATAACAACAGAGACAACCAAACATTATCATATTACAGTTTTTCCATCATGAATTAATTCAAACACATAAGCAAGTATGAATGAATATGCAACACAATATGACATGCACCCAAACTACATCACCATCCGAAAAGTAAGGTTCCCTAGAACAACTCTCTACCTCATCAACATCCGAACTGGAATCCAGTCCGTAGGGTGAAACCACTGATCCGACGTAGACATCATCCCGACGAATGAAGCTACTGAACTTCCCCGTACAAAATCTCAAACAAAATGAGATGACATAACATCCAAGCACTGAATCTGAATGCATTATTTATTAACAGAAACACATAATCATATAATACGATATACAATAATTTGAATCTGAATGTATAAACAAATATTGCATAACATTACAAAATGTTGAACAAGTCAAACATCACAGATCAATAGAATATAATCATCACACATCATCAGACCACATCATGTATACATTTCATCAAATCATCACATTTACATACAGAGCTCTGTAAGTAAACTACACAGAAGATAACATACCTCAAGTAGCTAACAATCAACATCGGCGGTGACGTCTCCCACGCTCAGCACTATCTCTAGTTCGGCCAGAGTGAGCTCCTATAACAATTAAATATACCATCAAGATATTACTACTATGCCAAGACATTGATAATATAAATATCGAATGTATATTAATAATTAAACTTACGACGGATCCCAATGGCTGAGCAACAGAGGTCGTCCAGGTGGAGGAGGAGTAAGGATCTTAGTATCCGAGTCAATGTCGTCTGGAAATACATCACCAATTAATTTTTCCGATATTCAAATCTTTAAATACAAGTATAAGTGAATAAAAGCAGTCAAAATGTTCTTTCGGGATCAAATTTGGGAAAACGGTTTTTGGGGGTGATAGTGGAAAAGTTGACAGATAAGTCACCCTTACTGCCACTCTACAGAACCATACATGAGATTTTCACCTCATACGGCTCCTCGTTCAATTCTTTCGAAGTCATTGGGTCCTTTTCCTCGTTCGAGAATCTCCTCCCTTCTTCCACTCTGTCCCGAAGAGTAACTAGGACAAATTCAGTCACGTTTTCATGTTCCAATTGAACACTTTCTATTTTTGATTATTCTCAAAAGAGAAGATTTTTCCCCTCTTTTTTTTACAACGGAATCGGAATCAGGATGTCGAAAAACAAGAAATAGCTTTTTTATGAAAAAGTCAACGGTCAACACTTACATCAGCCGACTCTTTATAAGACAGACCGGTTCGGTTCTGTCAACCTGGTCCAGTCTTCTAGGCCGATTTAGACCGGTTCAACTTAAAACCCCTAATTCAAAAATTAGGGCACAACATCCCCCGATTCCTCACCACCGGTGACCTATCGCGTCAAATTCCGACGAGTTTCTGAGACTCACATACACACACAACTTACACGAGGGAAAGGAACAATTGAGACCCCACCAATTTGCAAAAAAAAAAACAAGACGACATCGGCGTGAGGGATTTCCGAAGCAACCGAAAAAGCTTACTGATGAGTTTCGGGCAAAGGGCGGCCGAAGAGGGTTAGTTGATGAGTGGGTTATGGTCGGACAACAAAGGGAAGATGAACGGTGGTGCCGGACCGTCGAACGGAAGGTGTTTGACCCTTGGTCGGACGGAAAACGGAGAAAGGGGGTTTCTTTTCTTTTGCTCGCACAAGACGTTGAAGGAGAGGGAAGAGAACGACCAAAACCAGAGAAAATGGTTGAAAGGTTCTATTTATACCCTAAGAAAAGGGTTAATTACAGATCGTGCCATTATACTTTCTATAGTTTATGAAACGACACTTAAGTTTTGCAATCGTTACAATGTGATCACTGAAATTCTTAAAATTCCCAATTTAATCATTGAAATTTAATTAAGTTTTCAATTGAGATTCCCAATTATTAGGGTTTTTAATTTAGGGCAAAATTGGGGTGCTACAACTCTCTCACGGTTAAAAAGAAATTTCGGCCTCGAAATTTACCTGGAACAAAAAGATGTGGATACTGAGCTTAGATGACAGTCTTGGGCTCCCACGTAGCCTCATCACAACTATGACTACGCCACAAAACTTTGACCATCTTAATGGTTTTCCTTCTTAGAACCTTTTTATCCTGAGCAAGAATCTCAATAGGCTCCACCTTAAAACGCAAATCAGGACTAACCTCAATATCCTCAACAGGCATGACATGTGACGAATAAGGATGATAACGTCTCAACACTGATATATGGAAAACATCGTGAATACGCTGAAGCTCTGGTGGTAGCTCTAGCTGATAGGCAACTAGTCTATCTCGACGAATAATCCGATAAGGGCTATGTAACGAGGACTCAGCTTGCCCTTTCGACCAAACCGAAGTACCTTCCTCCAAGGAGATACTTTCAAGAAAACCTTATCACCCACCTCAAACTCAAGATCACGACGTCTCAAATCAACAGAAGACTTCTGTATGACAAAAGCAGCCTTAAGTCGATCCCGAATCAATCTGACAGCCTACTCAGCCTCGTGCACAATCTTCGGTCCCAAATAACCGTGCTCATTCAACCCACTCCAACCAATAGGTGAACGACACCTACGCCCATACAGAGCCTCATACGGTGCCATCTTAATACTGGCCTGATAACTGTTTTTATAAGAAAACTCTACAAGCGGCAAGAAATCCTCCCAACTGCCTCTAAAATTAAGAATACAACCTCTCAACATATCCTTAAGAATCTGGATCACACGCTCAGACTAACCATCTGTTTGCATATGATAAGATGTACTGAATTTCAACCGAGTACCCAAAGCAGAATGAAGAGACCCCTAGAATCATGCAGTGAACCTCGGATCTCTGTCGGAAATAATAGATAACGGTACCCCGTGAAGTCGAACAATCTAAAAAATATAAATCCGGGCAAACTTACTCAAAGAATAGTTAACTCAGAGAGGAATGAAATGTGTGGTCTTCGTTAGACGATCAACAATAACCCAGATTGAATCCTTCTTCGACGGAGTCAAAGGAAGTCCATTAACAAATTCCATAGTCACGCGCTCCCACTTCCACTGAGGAATCTCAATATGTTGTAGTAACCCAGACGGACGTTGATTCTCTACTTTGACTTTCTGACAAGTTAGGCCCCTCAATACAAATCCGACGACGTCCCACTTGAGACCTTTCCACCAGTACCTTTCACGAAGATTCTTATACATCTTGTCACCACAAGGATGCATAGAATAAAGATTGTCATGGGCCTCACGGAGAATAACATGTTTTAACCCAGATTTCCTCGGAATACAATATCGTCCACAAAAACATTATACTTCATCCTGATCAATAGAAAAATCTAGAGATGTACCCTCATGCACCTCTCTGATACAATGCATCAAAAACGAATCACTAGGCTGCTCAGCTCGAATATCAAAAATCAATGTAGGAATAACCCGAAGTTATGCCATCAGAATGCCATCGTCGTACAAACTCATCCGAGCAAACAAAGCTCTCAGATCTGAAATGGCGTTACGACTCAATGCATCAGCAACGACATTAGCTTTACCTGGATGATACTCAATCTCACAATTATAATCCTTGAGAAGCTCTAACCAACGACGCTGTCTCAGATTAAGCTCTTTCTGAGTGAGGAGGTATTTCAGACTCTTATGGTCTGTATAGATATAATGCTTCTCCCCTTAGAGATAGTGTCTCCAGATCATAAGTGTAAAGATAACAACAACAAGCTCTAGATCATGGGTAGGATAGTTACACTCATGTTGTTTTAACTATCGAGACGCATAAGCCACTACCTTCCCGTTCTACATCAAAACACACCCCAATCCGGTGTACGAAGCATCACTAAAAAGTGTATAAGCCTTACCTGGCTCAGGCTGAATCAAAACTAGTGCTTCAGTCAACACAAACTCAAGCTTCTCGAAACTAGACTGCTGAGCCTCAGTCCAAACGAAGGGAACATCCTTCCTCATAAGCTTAGTCAACGGAGCTGCAATAGAAGAGAAACCCTTAACGAATCTCCGATAATAACCAGCTAAGTCCAAGAAGCTTCGAACCTAAGAAACATTCTTGGGCTGCTTCCAACTCATAATAGCCTCAACCTTCATCGGATCAACTTGAATACCCTGAGCAGAAACTATATGACCCAGAAACATAACCTTAGAAAGCCAGAACTCACACTTACTGAATTTGGCATATAATTGTTTCTCTCGCAGAATCTGTAATACAATCCAAAGATGTTCCTCATGCTCTTCCTTGGATCTAGAATATCAATATATCATCAATAATTACCACAACAAACTGGTCAAGATAGGGGTGAAACAGCCTAGTCATCATATCCATAAAAGCGGCAGCAGCGTTAGTCAACCCAAAAGGCATCACAAGGAAGTCATAATGGCCATATCGTGTCCGGAAAGCTATTTTGAACACATCAGAATCCTTAACTTTGAGTTGGTAATAACCATATGTCATGTCTATCTTAGAGAATACCGTAGCTCCTCAGAACTGGTCAAACAGATCATCAATACGAGGAAGAGGATATTTGTTCTTGACCGTCAGCTTGTTCAGCTTCCGATAATCTATACAGAGTCGAAGTGTCCTATCCTTCTTCTTACCAAACAGAACAAGAGCTCCTCAAGGAGAAACACTAGGTGGAATGAAACCTCGATCCACTCTTTAATTTCCTTCGGTGCCATCCGATAAGGTTCCATAGTCACAAGAGCTGTACCCAGATAAACCTCGATGCCAAACACAACCTCATCCCGTTTCGGCGGTACCCCAGGTAAGTCTTCCGGGAAAACGTCTGGAAAGTTTTTCACAACTCGAATCTTATCTAATTCAGAATCAGACTATCTCGGATCAAGGATATTGGCAAGATAAGTGACAGACCCTTTCCTGATCATTTTCTCAACTTTAAGAGCTGAGACGATGTTACATAGGAACCCTCTACGCTCACCAATCAGAATCACCTCACGAACATCAAGAATACTCAGTGTAGCCCTTTTCTTTTCAGAGTCTAAAGTAACATGATGTGCAGATAACCAATCCATACCCAGAATAAGATCGAACTCTCCAGAGGGTAACTCCATCAAATCAGTTGAAAAGATCTCCCTTTGAATCTCGAGAGGACAATTCATGTATACTTTATTAACCTCAACTGGATTACCCATCGGACTGTGTACAGTAACAGCACTAACGATATCCTCAACAAAAATCTCAAGACCCCCAGACACAGAACTTGCAACATATGAATGAGTCAAACCATTATGTAGCAGAGCACAATATGGAATAGAATGGATAGAGAATGTACCGACAATAACATTTGGTTCATCACGGTCCTCGTGCCACCTAGTAGAATAAACTAACCCTGGCTGTCTGGCCCCCGATCCTGCTGATCCTCCACACGGAGCTGGGTACCTCTAATAGCAGAGCCTGAAGTAACAGATCTGACCTGACCTCTTCCCCTGGCGGGAGTCTGTACCGATGTCTGAGACTGACTAGTAGTAAAAGCTGAGGGAGGTGAAATCAGACAATCTCTGAAATGATGCTCGAATGAACCAAATCTAAAACTATGCCAAGACACTGATAATATAAATGTCATCTGCAAATACGAATTATACAAATTAATTTTTCCGATATTGAAATCTTTAAATACAAGTATAAATGAAAAAAAGCGGTCAAAACGGTCAAAACGGTCTTTCGGGTTTGAATTTGGAAAAACGGGCAACAAAATTAGAATCAGGACATCGAAAAACATGAAATAGCCTTTTTCTGAAGAAGTCAACGGTCAACGCTGACGTCAGCCGACTATTTATAAGATAGACTGGTTCGGTTCTGTCAACCCGGTTCTATTTTCTGGACCGGTTCAGACCAGTTCAACATAAAATCCCTAATTCAAAAATTAGGGCACAACATCCCCCCCGATTCCTCACCGCCAGTGACCTCTCACGTCAAAATCCGACGAATTTCTGAGACCCATATACACACACAACTTACACGAGGGAAAGGAACAATTGAGACCCAACCAATTTGCAAAAAAAAAAAAAAACAAGACGACGGCAGTGTGAGGGATTTTCGAAGCAACCGACAAGCTTACCAATGTGTTTCGGGCAAAGGGCGGCCGACGAGGGCTAGTTGACGAGTGGGTTATGGTCGGACAACAAAGGGAAGATGAACAGTGGTGTCGGACCGTCGAACGAACGGTGTTTGACCCTTGGCCGGACGAAAAATAGGGAAAGGTGGTTTCTTTTCTTTTGCTCGCACAAGACGTTGAAGGAGAAGGAAGAGAAAGGCCAAAACTAGAGAAAATGGTTGAAAGGTTCTATTTATACCTTATGAAAAGGGTTAATTACAGAACCTTCCATTATACTTTATAGGGTTTATGAAACGACACTTAAGTTTTGCAATCGTTACAATTTTATAAATGAAATTCTAAAAATTCCCAATTTAATCGCTAAAATTTAATTAAGTTTTCAATTGAAATTCCCAATTATTAGGGTTTTTAATTTAGGGCAAAATTGGGGTGTTACACAAACAGTGTGAAAGATTTACACAACTTTCCATATTTAAATAATGAAATTTTAATCTCTATATGTAAACTATAAAACTATAAATCTTAAATTTTAAATTCTAAACCTACAATTCATAACTTCTAAAATTAATAAATTTATATAAATTAAATTTTATTCCATTTGTGTATTAAAATATATTTTTTATAAATAGGAGCATTATAGGAAAGTGTGTTCAAAGAATTAGATACGAATTTGGATCCAAAAAGGATTCCAATCGTTAAAACTAAAAACTTTTGAGGTTGGCTTTTCATATGATCTTCCATTTATCCAAATCTTCCTTTTTATTTTTTCATTTATGACTTCAGGATGCACAAATTCTCTTTAAGTACATTAATCTTTAATATTTTATCTTAAGTTAAAATAGTTAATCTTTGAAAAAAAATTGTTAGTTAATTAACGGCAAATTACTTGACATGGTGTTGGAAATCTCCATGGCAATGCACACCGACATAACAATGAAAAATAAACAAAGGTTCTGACTTGACATAATGACACACAAGTAAAACTAAAATTATATAAAATACAATTTAATTTTTTTCTGATGATGTGCTATTCTGTCAGTCATATCAAGTTGTTTATAGTTAGTTGATTACAGTTTTCATTCACAAAATGACCATTTTGACTCAAAATAAAACGTTGAGTGTTAAAATGTTTTCATTCACGGAATGGCATTTTTTATAATCATATTTGATCGGTTTGTCGATAAATTAATTTGAAACAAATATTATAATAATTTATTAAGGAGGCGATACTTCTAATTTAATTTGTTTTACTCGTAACATAAGAATTTGAATTATATACATTATATAATATCTTCTTCTGCTAAAATAATTAATTGTTAGTCTTTTAAGTTATACATAAATAAATTTATTATATGTTCTAATTATTTTGAGTCTAACCAAAATTAATTGATTTAGTTGCTAAGGATACTCATTCTGCTCCATCTTGTATAGGATCGAATCTCGGAATGAGAATATAATATCTCTCTATTTAAACAAAAAAATTGATTAAATTGTAATACCCTAATTCAATTTGCAATGTATAACATAAAAGCATAACATAACTGTTTATCTATATCCTTTTTGCCGTTCCTAACCGACCAATCGAATCAGTGTAATAAAAAGCGAGAAGCTTGTTGATAATTAAAAAGAATATTTATTTGGACCATTAGAAATTGGACCATCAATTCATCTAGTAAAATAATTCGTTCGGTTATTTTAAAATAGAATAAAAAAATTAGATTCTAATGTTATAAATTATATAAATTTAAAAAAAATTTTGTGATAAATTTTTATAATATTTAATTTAAATTAACATGTCAAAAGATTTAAAATGATGACATTAACAAAAAGAAAACTCTTATTTACATATAGCTTTTAATCGTTAAAGAACTCAATTCGAACAAAAATAGTATAACTAGTTTGAATTTGAATCATGGTTCAACCCGTTTCATGAGTAAGCAAAAACTTGTTATTAGGGACGGAGTAAATAATTAAGATAAATAGAGACAATGTACAATTAACCATTAAAAAAGGGATATCGTTCAAATGAATTGAAAAATAAGAGGTCAAATAAGTAAATATCCCTTATATTTTTTTAGTAAAAATCTATATGACTTCGTCATTGTTTATCATACAATCCATGGGACGGAGGGATCAAAGGCATAAGTCTCTATTATGAAACTTAAATATCCGATAAATTTTGATTTAATAATAATTTGACCCTTGTTTAAAATTTAAAGTTATTTAGTTATAAATAAACACTGACAAAATTAAAGAAGGGTAGATTTGTCCCCCCAATAGTTTTATTCTAATAGCAATTTAGGTTCATGTAAAACTTTAAAATCCCTTTATAATTTTAAAATTTAGTAATTCGACCCTCTCAACCTTCGATCTTGAAATCGATTTCACATTCAATTTGATTCTTAAACTTCTTTTTCCGATTCAATAATATTTAAACTCAACTTTTAGATAAAAACAAGTACAAAAACGCGATGTTTTGTTCAAATCATAAGTCAAATTTAAATGATAATTTAAATCGAAGAATCAAGTTAAGACAAAATTAAGGTACCAAAATATATATTAACCCAAATAAAAAGTTTGGGTCACTTTAAAAAGTCTTTAGGAATCAAGACTTTGTTTTTTATTCCGAGATTGAAATCAAACTTTAGACGCGACATAAACTATAACCAAAGAACTAAACATCTATTTCCATTAATTTCAATTGTCGTTTGGATTATTCTACTTGCCAGAATTTAATTACTATATTACACAAACATAGTATTCTTCTATAAATCGACTTTCAGAACTACGAGACGACGTCGTACTCTGTTTCCGACATGAAAGCTGCTGCAAAAGCTGAAGTTCGTGAGTTAAGCATGTGGTTGAGGACTATGTCGTTGTCGTTGTCGTTTTCAGTTCTTTTGACGAATCGGCCTTTGATTCTTGGCCTTGATTCGGCGTAGGCCTCGAATTCTCAGTTCTTCCTCTTCTCTTTGTACCTTAAAACTAGAGTCTCGCGGTCGGTTCTATCGACTTGAGAAGCTTGGTTGGTGGTCGAAGTTGATGAGATGGGTATGTTTGGATTGGCCATGGTTGGAACTATTCCCACTTCAAGTGTCGAATGTGAATCCTGAATGTTGTATATAATTTGGTCAAATTGGGATTTTAGTACCTCTGTTATGATTACTTTTGAAATTTAATCCTATACTTTAATTTGTATTCGTACACTTCAAAGAGAATGAAAGTAAAGAATTTAAGCCTCTACTAACTAGAAATGGGCATGACACGGAGATTCGAGCGATCCAATTTTAAGAGTTGGGATTTAAAAGAAATAGATTTAGGTTGGGTCGGGTTTAAATTTAGAGTAAAAATATTTAATTTGACCCAACATGAGATAATTATGTAATTCACTCATATATTTAGGGATAAAATTACGAATCAGGTTTTTTCGCGTCGAGTCAACTCGAGTTTTGCTCACCCCTACTTATAGGCAAGTAAAAACTTTTCATGCAATCCTAATCATGCCCAAACATAAATATATGATTATGAAATGATTAAAATACTAAAATTTCATACACAACATGAACAAAACATAAATATAATACGAAAGTGGCGGTAGAGTTAAGGACTGTGTTTGCTAGCTTGAGTATCTCGTGAGATGGAGGTCTTGTGGCTGAATTGCAAGTGAAACCATCTCTGGTTCGGTTAATAAAGGATAAGGAGTTGTTGGACGATTCCTTGGTGCCACATGTTCAGGATATTGCTGAGGGTAGATCATCGGATTACTATTTTAATGATGATGGAGTTTTATGTTTCGGAGGACGGGTAGTAGTGCCGAATGATGTAGAGTTGAGGCGTACTATTCTGACCAAAGCTCATTTTAGTCCTTTTGCTATGCACCCTGGTAGTATAAAGATGTATCTTGATATGAAGGATGAGTACTATTGGGTGGGGTTGAAGAAAGATGTTGCGGAATATGTGAGTAAGTGTATGGTTTGTCAGCGGGTTAAAGCTGAGCATCAGTTTCCTTCAAGGTTGTTGCAACCGTTGAGGATTCCTGAATGGAAGTGGGAAAGAGTCACCATGGACTTTGTGTCTGGTTTACCTTTGTCGCCGTCGAAGAAGAATTCAGTGTGGGTGAATGTGGATCACCTTACAAAGTGTGCACATATCTTACCTGTGCATACCACATATACCTTGGATAAGCTTGCAGAGTTGTACATTGCTGAAATTGTGCGTATTCATGGCGTACCAAAATCTATAGTGTTGGATAGAGATCCGAGGTTCACATCGCGATTTTGGGATTGTTTGCATCAAGCTTTGGGTACGCGGCTGAATTTTAGTACTTGTTATCATCCACAGTCGGATGGACAGTCTGAGCGTGTTATCCAAGTGCTTGAGGATATGTTGAGGTGCTGTGTGATTGAGTTTCAAGGCTCTTGGGAGAAGCATTTGCCATTGGTAGAGTTTGCTTATAATAATAGCTACCAGGCAAGTATTCAAATGGCTACTTATGAAGCCTTGTGTGGGAGGAAGTGTAGAACTCCTCTTTGCTGGGCTAAAACAGGTCAAAAATTGGTCTTGATACCAGCTTTGTTAAAAGGAACCACCGAGAAGGTGAAGCTCATTTGTGAGCGGTTAAAGGCAGCTTCTGATCAACAGAAGTCTTACGCAGATTTGAAGCGTAGGGAGATTGAGTTTACGGTGGGCGACCTTGTGTTCTTGAAGGTTTCACCTTGGAAGAATGTGATGAGGTTTGACAGGAAGGGTAAGTTGAGCCCTAGGTATATTGGACCATACGAGGTGATAGAACATGTGGGTCCTATTGCGTATAAGCTGAGGCTACCGCAATAGTTAGAGAAGATACATGTTGAGTTTCATGTCTCCATGCTTCGGAGGTATAGATCGGATCCTCCGCATGTTATGCATGTTGAGGAAGTTGAGTTAAATCCAGATTTGACCTATGATGAAGAGCCGATTGAGATTCTGGATTCGGACAACAAAGTTCTTCGTGGTTTGGAAATACTACATTTCAATGTAGTGACCAAATCGCAGTTTTTACAAAGTTTAGTAGTGACTGTTTTGTAAAGGGTTGAAACTTTGAATCTTTAGGAGCTAATTTACCAAAAATGTTTTCATCAGATTTTTCCTTAATTTGGGTGATTTAATTAATGATATAATTAAACAAAATAAAGGTGATAATATACCTTTGACTTTCATAACCACTTTTCTCTAATTTTCTCTCATTTCATTTTCTCTCAAAATCCTATCAACCAAACACTTTTTCTCCAGCAAAATTCACTTTGATTTTCACTTCATTTGATGAGATTTCCATCACTCATTGATTGCTAATCAATCTTTCATGAAATCTATTTGTTTTTTAAATTGAATTTTCATGGAAACTTGCCCAAATCAAGGAGAAATCATCTTTTAGAGGTAAGATTGTTCTTCTCCTCTAAATACTCAGTTCTTTACTGAAATTCCCATGTTGTCAACCCTTTATTAAAGATTTATGAATGGTTTTAATGTTGGAAACAAGATTTTGGCTTAAACTCAAGATTTTGGAATAAGGTTTATTAATTGGGCTCTGTTTTGAGATGATTTTCTAATGTATTTTGGATGTTAAATGATGTTAGTAATAAGGTTTTATCAATCCAATCCCGAATAGGTTGATTTTCCTAAGTATTTGCTTGTGAAAATGGTGGGTTTTGGGGTGATATTGGTGTTCTGTTAAAGCTGGGGGTGTAAGGACGCGTTTAGGATTGTTTTTGATGTTAATTAATGTTTAGAAATGTTTAGAAATGATAATAATAAATAAATAAAGCTGGAAAACGAGGTCCTCCAAGTACCGTAGCCTAGACCTGAGTATCTGAAAGTAGAAACTAAGGGGGAGTCAGCGAAAGCGCTCAGTGTGTCTCTACAGTGCAAACAACACTAACAGAGTCATTATAACAACAGAGACAACCAAACATTATCATAATACCGTTTTCCATCATGAATCAATTCAAACACATAAGCAAGTATCAATGAATATGCAACACAATATGACATGCACCCAAACTACATCACCATCCGAAGAGTAAGGTTCCCTAGAACCACTCTCTACCTCATCACCATCCGAAGTGGAATCCAACCCGTAAGGTGAAACCACAGATCCGAGGTAGACATCATCCCGACGAATGAAGCTACTGAACTTCCCCGTACAGAATCCCAACCAAAATGAGATGACTTAAAATCCGAGCACTGAATCTGAATGCATTATTTATCAACAGAAACGCATAATCATATAATACGATATACAATAATCGAAATCTGAATGTATAAACAAATATTGCATAACATTACATAATGTTGAACAAGTCAAACATCACAGATCAATACAATATAATCATCACACATCATCAGACCACATCATGTATACATTTAAGAGAATCATCACAATTACATACAGAGCACTTTAAGCAAACTACACAAAAGAGAACACACCTCAAGTAGCTAACACTCAACATCGACGGTGATGTCTCCCACGCTCAGCTCTGTCTCTAGTCCGGTCAGAGTCAGCTCCTATAACAATTAAATACACTATCAAGATATTACTACTATGCCAAGTCATTCATAATATAAATATCGAATGTATATTAATAATTAAACTCACGATGGATCTCGATGGCTGAGCAAAAGGAGGTCGTCCAGGTGGAAGAGGAGTAAGGATCTCAGTATCCGAGTCAATGTCGTCTGCAAATACGAATAATACCAATTAATTTTTGCGATATTCAAATCTTTAAATACAAGTATAAATGAATAAAAGCGGTCAAAACGGTCTTTCGGGTTCGAATTTGGGAAAACGAGCAATGGAATCGGAATCAGGATGTCGAAATACATGAAATATCCCTTTTCTGGAAAAGTCAACGATCAACGTTGACGTCAGCCGACTCTTTATAAGACAGACCGGTTCATTTCTGTCAACCCGGTCCAATCTTCTGGACTGGTTCAACATAAAATCCCTAATTAAAAAATTAGGGCACAACATCCCCCCGATTCCTCACCGTCGATGACCTCTCGCATCAAATTCCGACGAGTTTCTGAGACTCACATACACACACAACTTACACGAGGGAAAGGAACAATTGAGACCCAACCAATTTGCAGAAAAAAAAACAAGAAGACAGCAGCGTGAGGGATTTCCGAAGCAACCGAAAAGCTTACCGATGAGTTTCGGGTAAAGGGCGGCCGAAGAGGGTTAGTTGACGAGTGGGTTATGGTCGAACAATAATAGAAAGATGAACGATGGTGCCGGACCGTCGAACGAAAGGTGTTTGACCCTTGGCCAGACGGAAAACAGAGAAAAGGGGTTTCTTTTCTTTTGCTCGCACAAGACGTTGAAGGAGAGGGAAGAGAACGACCAAAACCAGAGAAAATGGTTGAAAGTTTCTACTTATACCCTAAGAAAAGGGTTAATTACAGAGCGTGCCATTATACTTTCTAGGGTTTATGAAACGACACTTAAGTTTTGCAATCGTTACAATGTGATAACTGAAATTCTTAAAGTTCCCAATTTAGTCATTGAAATTTAATTAAGTTTTCAATTGAAATTCCCAATTATTAGGGTTTTTAATTTAGGGCAAAATTGGGGTGTTACAACTCTCTCACCGTTAAAAAGAAATTTTTGCCTGGAAATTTACCTGGAGCAAAAAGATGCGGATACTGAGCTCGGATGACAGTCTTTGGCTCCCACGTAGCCTCATCATGACTACGACTACGCCACAGAACTTTGACCATCTTAATAGTCTTCTTTTTAAAACCTTTTTTATCCTGAGCAAGAATCTCAATATGATCCTCCTCAAAACGCAAATCAGGACGAACCTCAATATCCTCAACAGGCATGACATATGACAGATCAGGATGATAACGTCTCAACACTGAAATATGGAAAACATCGTGAATACGCTGAAGCTCTGGTGGTAGCTCTAGCTGATAGGCAACTGGTCCATCTCGATGAATAATTCGATAAGGGCTAATGTAATGAGGACTCAGCTTGCCCTTTCGACCAAACCGAAGTACCTTCCTCCAAGGAGATACTTTCAAGAAAACCTCATCACCCACCTTAAACTCAAGATCACGACGTCTCAAATCAGCACAAGACTTCTATCCGTCAAAAGCAGCCTTAAGCCGATCCCGAATCAATCTGACAGTCTGCTTAGCCTCGTGCACAATCTTCGATCCCAACAATCTGTGCTCATTCAACCCAGTCCAACCAATAGGTGAACGACACCTACGCCCATACAGAGCCTAATACGGTGCCATCTTGATACTGGCCTGATAACTGTTATTATAAGAAAACTCTGCAAGCGGCAAGAAATCCTCCCTACTGCCTCTGAAATCAAGAATACAACCTCTCAACATATCCTCAAGAATCTGGATCACACGCTCAGATTGACCATTTGTTTGCAGATGATAAGATGTGCTGAATTTCAACTGAGTACCCAAAGCAGAATAAAGAGACCCCTAGAATCATGCAGTGAACCTGGGATCTCTGTCGGAAATAATAGATAATGGTACACCGTGAAGTCGAACGATCTAAAAAATATAAAGTCGGGCTAATTAACTCAAAGAATAGTTAACTCATAAATGAATGAAATGTGTGGACTTCGTCAGACGATCAACAATAACCCAGATGGAATCCTTCTTCGACAGAGTCAAAGGAAGTCCACTAACAAAGACCATAGTCACGCGCTCCCACTTCCACTAAGGAATCTCAATATGTTGTAGAAACCCAGACGGACGTTGATGCTCTGCTTTGACTTTCTAACAAGTCAGGCACCTCGATACAAATCCGACTACGTCCCACTTGAGACCTTTCCACCAGTACCATTCACGAAGATTCTTATACATCTTGTCACAACAAGGATGCATAGAATAAGGACTGTCATGGGCCTCACGGAGAATAACCTGTTTTAACCCAGATTTCCTCGGAAAACTATACCGGCCACATAAACATTATACTCCAGCCTAATCAATAGAGAAATCTAGAGATGTACCCTCACGCACCTCTCCGATACAATGCATCAAAAACGGATCACTAGGCTACTTAGCTCGAATATCAGATATCAATGTAGGAGTAACCTGAAGTTCTGCCATCAGACTGCCATCGTCGTACAAACTCATCCGAGCAAACAAAGCTCTCAGATCTAAAATGGCATTACGACTCAATGCATCAGCAACGACATTAGCTTTACCTGAATGATACTCAATCTCACAATCATAATCCTTGAGAAGCTCTAACCAGCGACATTGTCTCAGATTAAGCTCTTTCTGAGTGAGGAGGTATTTCAGACTCTTATGGTCTGTATAGATATAACGCTTCTCCCCGTAGAGATAGTGTCTCTAGATCTTAAGTGCAAAGATAACAACAACAAGCTCTAGATCATGGGCAGGATAGTTACACTCATGTTGTTTTAACTATCGAGATGCATAAGCCACTACCTTCCCGTCCTACATCAAAACATACCCCAATCCGGTGTACGAAGCATCACTAAAAACTGTATAAGCCTTACCTGGCTCAGGCTGAATCAAAACTAGTGCTTCAGTCAACAAAAACTTAAGCTTCTCGAAACTAGACTGCTGAGCCTCAGTCCAAACGAAGGGAACATCCTTCCTCAGAAGCTTAGTCAACGGAGCTGCAATAGAAGAGAAACCCTCAACGAATCTCCAATAATAACCAGCTAAATCCAAGAAGCTTCGAACCTCAGAAACATTCTTGGGCTGCTTCCAACTCATAATAGCTTCAACCTTCATCGGATCAACTTGAATACCATGAGCTGAAACTATATGACCCAGAAACATAACCTCAGAAAGCCATAAATCACACTTACTAAATTTGGCCTTTGATTCTTGGCCTTGATTCGGTGTAGGCCTTCCGAGAAGCGTATCACATTGTTTTCTCAAATTTTTGGTTCCTCTTATTCTCTTTGAACCTTAAAACTCGAGCCTCGCAGTCGGTTCTGCCGACTTGGGAAGCATGGTTGGTGGTCGGAGTTGACGATATGGGTACGTTTGGATTGGCCATGGTTGGAACTATTCCCACTTCAAGTGACGAATATGAAACCTTAAAGTTGTATATAATTTGGTCAAATTGTTTGGTTCCGGACCGTCGAACCTGAAAGTGGGTTATGGTCTGACAATAAAGGGAAGATGAACGGTAGTGCCAGACAGTCGAACGGAAGGTGTTTGACCCTTAGCCGGATGGAAAAGGGAGAAAGGGGGTTTCTTTTGCTCGTACAAGACGTTGAAGGAGAGGGAAGAGAATGGCCAAAACCAGAGAAAATGGTTGAAAGGTTCTATTTATACCCTAAGAAAAGGGTTAATTGCAGAGCGTGCCATTATACTTTCTACGATTTATGAAACGACACTTAAGTTTTGCAATCGTTACAATGTGATCACTGAATTTCTTAAAATCCCCAATTTAATCATTGAAATTTAATTACGTTTTGAATTGAAATTCCCAATTATTAGGGTTTTTAATTTAGGGCAAAATTGGGGTGTTACAACTCTATCACCGTTAAAAAGAAATTTCGGCGTTGAAATTTAACAAGAGCAAAAAGATGCGGATACTAAACTCGAATGACAGTCTTGGGCTCCCAGGTAGCCTCATCATGACTATGACTACGCCACAGAACTTTGACCATCTTAATGGTCTTCCTTCTGAGAACATTTTTATCCTGAGCAAAAATCTCAATAGGCTCCTCCTCAAAATGCAAATCAGGATGGACCTCAATATCCTCAACAGGCATGACATGTGACGGATTAGGATGATAACGTCTCAACACTGAAATATGGAAAACATCGTGAATACGATGAAGCTCTGGTGGTTGCTCTAGCAAATAGGCAACTGGTCCATCTCGACGAATAATTCGATAAGGGCTAATGTAACGAGGACTCAGCTTGCCCTTTCAACCAAACTGAAGTACCTTAAGCCGATCTCGAATCAATCTGACAGTCTACTTAGCCTCGTGCACAATATTCGGTCCCAACAATCTGTGCTCATTCAACCAAGTCCAACCAATAGGTGAACGACACCTACGCCCATACAGAGCCTCAAACGGTGCCATCTTGATACTGGCATGATAACTGTTATTATAAGAAAACTCTGCAAGCGGTAAGAAATCCTCCTAACTACCTCTGTAATCAAGAATACAACCTCTCAACATATCCTCACAAATATGGATCACACGCTCAGACTGACCATCTATTGGTAGATGATAAGATGTACTGAATTTCAACCGAGTAACCAAAGTAGAATGAAGAGACCCCTAGAATCATGTAGTGAACCTCGGATCTCTGTCGGAAATAATAGATAATGGTACCCCGTGAATTCGAACGATCTAAAAAATATAAAGTCGTGCTAACTTACTCAAAGAATAGTTAACTCAAACAGGAATGAAATGTGTGGACTTCGTCAGACGATCAACAATAACCCAGATGGAATCCTTCTTCGATGGAATCAAAGGAAGTCCACTAACAATGTCCATAGTCACGCGCTCTCACTTCCACTGAGGAATCTCAATATGTTGTAGTAACCAAACGGACGTTGATGCTCTGCTTTGACTTTCTAACAAGTCAGCCACCTCGATACAAATCCGACGACGTCCCACTTGAGACCTTTCCACCAGTACCTTTCACGGAGATTCTTATACAACTTGTCACCATAAAGATGCATAGAATAAGAACTGTTATGGGCCTCACAAAGAATAACTTGTTTTAACCCAGATTTCCTCGGAATACAATACCGGCCACAGAAACATTATACTCCATCCTGATCAATAGAGAAATCTAGAGATGTACCCTCACGCACCTCTCTGAGACAATGCATCAAAAACGGATCACTAGGCTGCTCAGCTCGAATATCAGAAATCAATGTAGGAATAACCCAAAGTTCTGCCATCAGACTGCCATCGTCGTACAAACTCATCCGAGCAATTAAAGCTCTCAGATCTGAAATGACGTTACAACTCAATGCATCAGCAACGACATTACCTTTACCTGGATGATACTCAATCTCACAATCATAATCCTTGAGAAGCTCTACCCAGCGACGTTGTCTCAGATTAAGCTCTTTCTGAGTGAGGAGGTATTTCAGACTCTTATGGTCTGTATAGATATAACCCTTCTCCTCGTAGAGATAGTGTCTCCAGATCTTAAATGCAAAGATAACAACAACAAACTCTAGATCATGGGTAGGATAGTTACATTCATGTTTTTTTAACTATCGAGACGCATAAGCCACTACCTTCCCGACCTACATCAAAACACACCCCAATCCGGTGTACGAAGCATCACTAAAAACTGTATAAGCCTTACCTGGCTCAGGCTGAATCAAAACTAGTACTTCAGTCAACACAAACTTAAGCTTCTCGAAACTAGACTGCTGAGCCTCAGTCCAAACGAAGGGAACATCCTTCCTCAGAAGTTTAGTCAACGGAGCTGCAATAGAAGAGAAACCCTCAACGAATCTCAGATAATAACAAGCTAAATCCAAGAAGCTTCGAACCTCAGAAACATTCTTGGGCTGCTTCCAACTCATAATAGCTTCAACCTTCATCAGATCAACTTGAATACCCTGAGCTGAAACTATATGACCTAGAAACATAACCTCAGAAAGCCATAACTCACACTTACTGAATTTGGCATATATTTGTTTCTCTCGTAGAATCTGTAATGCAATCTGAAGATGTTCCTCATGCTCTTCCTCAAATGTAGAATATACCAATATATCATCAATAAATACCACAACAAACTGGTCAAGATAGGGTTGAAACACCCTATTCATAATATCCATAAAAGCGGCAGGAGCGTTAGTAAACCCAAAAGGCATCACAAGGAACTCGTAATGCGCATATCGTGTCTGGAAAGCTATTTTGAACACATTAGAATCCTTAACCTTGAGTTGGTAATAACCAGATCTCAGGTCTATCCTAGAGAATACCGTAGCTCCCCGGAACTGGTCAAACAGATCATCAATACGCGGAAGAGGATATTTGTTCTTGATCGTCACCTTGTTCAGCTTCCGATAATCAATACAGAGTCGAAGTGTCCCATCTTTTTTCTTAACAAACAGAACAAGAGCTCCCCAAGGAGAAACACTGGGTCGAATGAAACCTCGATCCAACAGTTCTTGCAACTGAATCTTCAACTCTTTAAATTCCTTCGATGCCATCCGATAAGGTTCCATAGACACAAAAGCTGTACCCAGATAAACCTCGATGCCAAACTCAACCTCATCCCGTTTCGACAGTACCCCATGTAATTATTCCGAGAAAACATCTAGAATGTACCGGCAATAACATTTGGTTCATCACGGTTCTCGTGCCTCCTAGTAGAATAAACTAGCCCTGGCTGTCTAACCCCCGATCCTGGTGATCCTCCACTCGGAGCTGGTCTACCTCTACTAGTAAAGCCCGAAGTAACAGATCTGACCTGACCTCTTCCCCTGGCGGGAGTCTGTGCTGATGTCTGAGACTGATTAGTAGTAAAAGCTGAGGGAGGTGAAATCGAACAATCTATGAAACTATGCTCGAATGAACCAAATCTGAAACAAGCTCCAGTCTACCTCCTACACTCGCCCGAATGCCACTTCTTGCAAAATGGACACTGTGGCACCCCTCGAGTACTAGTCGAACCACCAGCACTGACAGTCGGAATAGAAGAAGTCACTGGTGTAGCTCTCGAATAACTCTGATAGTATGTCTCATCTCTGGCCCTTTTCCTAGACTGATTTCTCTGACTATGCAGAACTGGCACTGACATTGGTCTCTTCATTCTCTCAGATCCATGGAACTCAAGCTGTCTCAACTCGTCCTCATTACGCTCAACTGTCCTAGCTCGTCAAGTTATATCATTGTATTCCTGGTCCATATGTAAAGCAACACTGGCCTTTATCGTGGGACGCAATCCCTTCAGAAACCAATCACACTTGTCTTTTTCTATGGTCACTAACCTTGGGACGAACTGAATCAATCTCATAAACTCGATCTCATAGTCATTAACAATCATGTCGTTCTGTCTCAGATTCATGAAATCATCTCTGCACTTAGCAATATAATCAGTTGCGACATATCGATCACGGAAAGCCTGTCTGAAATTATCCCAAGTAACAGTACTAGCTGGAGTAACAAGATCCTCAGCTTCCCACCAATTCTGGGCTTCATCTTGCAGTATTGAAACGGCAGCCCTAAATTTCAAGTCGGTAGGATAATCCATCTCAACAAATAATCGTCGAAGCTTCTTCAGCCAATACTCTACATCTGTTGGGTCTATACTAATCTTTCCATCGAACATAGTCATCTCGGCAGCAAGAAAATATGTGGATAGGGGTCTCCGAACACCCTCAGACAGACGAAGGTATCTCAATAACTCTCTCTGAATAGTTACAACATATGTTCCCACTGTCTCACTATCCCCTGAATCACGATGACCACTACCTTGAGCAGGCTGAACATGTGGGTCTCCTCCACCGGTCTTCTGAGCTCTAGTCTACTAAGCTCCTGTCTGTTGAGCTCCTGTCTGATCCACATGTTGTTCCTCGTCATTCGCACCCTAACCTTATCTTGATTTTGTATCGAACCCTCTAGAGGTGGAACGTCACTATCTGCAGTCAAGGTACGACCTCGTTCTCAGCCATGGCCTCGGCCACGACCTCGACCGACCGCTACTCTAGAACTTCTCCGAGGTGAGATAGTAGTATATCTACAAAAGACAGAATCCTAAGATTAGATTCGGTACTTGGAGACCTTATTCAGAATATGTATAAATATACTCATAATAGAACATGAATTTATCTGAAATTCCCGTTTTACCCCGAAAACATTTGAGAATGCATGCAAAAATTTATTTTCGATTTCAAATTGATTTAAATCACTCAGGCCGAGTGTTGAACCTGGCTCTGATACCACTAAATGTAACCCCCTAAACCCGACTCGGAAGAACTGGGTCGAATATAAGGAGCCAACTCAAAGCTTCTCCCTCACACAAGTAACCTGATTCAAAACTTTAATTCCAAAATAGATAATAATAATATCGCATATTACATACTGATAAAATATTCCTGAAAATATTAAATATTCAAAATGTGCATGCATGATAAAACAGAATAACCCCAAATAAAACATCCAGAATCTGAAATTATATACAATTTGATAAAACATATAATATATAAAAGTCCAAGTCTCATACTAATAATAATAAAAAAATAAAGCTGGAAAATGAGGTCCTCCAAGTACCGTAGCCTAGACCTGAGTATCTGAAAGTAGAAACTAAGGGGGAGTCAGCAAAAACACTCAGTGTGTCTCTACAATGCAAATAGAACTAACAGAGTCATTATAACAACAAAGGCAACCAATCATTATTAGAATACAATTTTTCCATCATGAATCAATTCAAACACATAAGCAAGTATGAATGAATATGCAACACAATATGACATGCACCCAAACTACATCACCATCCAAAGAGTAAGGTTCCCCCAGAACCACTCTCTATCTCATCACCATCCGAAGTGAGATGACATAAATACCGAGCTCTGAATCTAAATGCATTATTCATCAACATAAATGCATAATCATATAATCCGATATCCAATAATCCTAATATGAATGTATAATTAAATATTGCATAACATTACATAATGTTGAACAAGTTAAAAATCAATAATCAATAGAATATAATCATCACACATCATCAGACCACATCATGTATACATTTCAGCAAATCATCACATTTACATACAGATCACTGTAAGCAAACTGCATAGAAGAGAACACACCTCAAGTAGCTAACACTCAACGTCGACGGTGACGTCTCCCATGCTCAGCTCTATCTCTAGGTCGGTCAGAGTCAGCTCCTATAACAATTAAATACACCATCAAGATATTTCTACTATGCCAAGACACTGATAATATAAATATCAAATGTATATAATAATTAAACTCATGAGTGGATCCTGATGTCTGAGCAACAGGAAGTCGTCCAGGTGAAGGAAGAGGAAGGATCTCAGTATCCGAGTCAATGTCGTCTGCAAATACGAATAATACCAATTAATTTTTCCGATATTCAAATCTTTAAATACAAGTATAAATGAATAAAAGCGGTCCAAACGGTCTTTCGGGTTCGAATTTGGAAAAACGGGCAACGGAATCGGAATCAGGACGTCGAAAAACATAAAATAGCATTTTTTAAAAAAGTCAACGGTCAACGCTGACGTCAGCAGACTATTTATAAGATAGATCGGTTCGGTTCTGTCAACCCGATTTAGTTTTTCTGGACCGGGTCAAACCAGTTCAACATAAAATCTCTAATTCGAAAATTAGGGCACAACATCCCCCCGATTCCTCACCGCCAGTGACCTCTCACGTCAAAATCAGACGAATTTCCGAGACCCACATACACACACAACTTACACGAGGGAAAGGAACAATTGAGACCCAACCAATTTGCAAAAAAAAAACAAGACGACGGCAACATGAGGGATTTCCGAAGCCACCAAAAAGCTTACCGAATACCTAATTTCTGAAAAACAGATTTTGGCATTAAATTAATACTAGCACCAAGATCACAAAGTGCCTTACCCACATATTTGTCTCCGATTACACCAGGTATGATGAAGCTCCCCGGATCCTTCTTTTTCTGGAGTGGCTGCCGATGAAGAATACTCACGCAACCTTCTGTCATCTTAACCATTTCAAATTCCCCAAGTTTGGATTTCTTTGACATGACATCCTTGAGAAATTTGGCGTAACCAGGCATCTCCCTCACGGCATCCAACAACGAAATATTAATATGAACCTGCTTAAAAATATCATAAATCTTTTTGAGTTGAGATTCTTGCTTAGCTTGCTGTAACCGTTGAGGAAAAGGAGGTGGGGGACGATAATCAACACTACATCCTTCCCACTGCATACGAATCTGAGGAGGCTTGGGTTCATCGTTTTTCTCCTATGTCGCTTCTGCTGTCGTGACAGGCTCATCGGCAGCAGTCTGTTTGTTACCTATCGGGGCAGCTTAATCGGCAGGTCTATCCAAGGCTAGTTTCCTTACTATTTCAGCTTCCTTTTCTAGCCCTAGTAATTTCTTCCCACTCCTAGTAGTAATAGCCTTACACTGCTCATGTGTGGGCTGCCTAGCATTTCTGTTTTATCCTCCAGTCTGCCTTGGCATAATATGTTGGGAAACCTGACCCATTTGTTTCTCCAAAGATTTTAGAGTAGCTTCATGATTCGTTATCCGCATCTCTGTTTTATCCATGAATGTCTCTATTTTCTTGACAAACTGATTCATATTCTCAATATAAGTACCTGTCTGAGACATGAATGTGGCCAGAGTCTGTTCCAATATACTGTTTGTGGCAGCTGGTTGCTGCTGTTGCTGTTGTTACGGCGGCAGCTGCTGTCACGTCAGCAATCTAGGTCCTCCCTGATTCTGATTGTGTGCTTGAGGATTCAGGGCATTATTAGGATTGCCCCAGGACAACTTGGGATCCTTTCTCCAGTTGGGGTTATAAGTGTTGGAGTTGTAATTCGGCTTGTAGTTTCCTACATATTTTTCCCTCTACTAACTGTATAGGACACTCATCCGAACTATGATTTCCCTCACAAATATCACATACCTCCTCAACAGCAAATCCATGTTGTGCATCATCGTTCAATAACTTTTTCATTGCCTTAGTAAGGAATGCTACATGTGATTTCATCGTGCTGTCGGCCTCATAATCCTTGACAGCTAATACCCGTTTACCCCATCTTCTTGCTGTCGGAAACTGCTCCTCATACTTACCCAGCCTTTTCAATACTTGCATTGCCTCGTCCGGATCTTTATCCAATAATAGTCTGTTTGCTGCTGAATCAATTTGAATACGAGTTTGTAAGTTGGCAACATTATAAAACTTAGTTACCTGATTCCAGATGGGGAATCCATGCATTGGGCAGTTCCGTAGATGAGTAGTAAATCTGTCCCAAGCCTCGTGCATCGGCACGTCATCTTCTTGTTGAAAAGTAGCAATTTCATTACGTAATCGTTGAGATAAATGCGAAGGATTAAAACGAGATAAAAATTCACGAGATAAATTTGCCCAAGTTCTAATTGAACCCGGCTTAAGTTTATTCCACCTAGTCTTTGCTCTGTCCCTGAATGAATGGGGAAATAACCGAAGCCTCAGTATCTCCGACAGCGTGGTTTCGAGTTCTACATGATCGTTCAACATGTAGTCATGACAGAACCGTTGTCTGGCAGCGGCAGCAGGGTTGCCGGCAGGCGGTATAATATCGCCGACAGGCGGGTCGTTTCCATTGTGGGCCATCTTCTCTAGCTGTTCCTTAAGGTACTCGTTCCTGGCTAGAAAGCGACGAAGTTGTTTCTTGAGATTGAATGATCATTCAATTTCTGGATCTAATGGATACTCAGGATCTTTACCCCGATTCGATCTACGCATAAACAAGAAACCTTGTGAAAAGAAAGAGTTTAATGCATCAAAGAAAAACTGAAAAAAAAAACGAAAAGTGCAATAAAAGAAAAGGTAGAGTTATGTTGCCAATCCCCGGCAGCGGCGCCAAAAACTTGTTGCGTGCAAAATAGTCTATCACAATGGTAGTGCAAGTGTACACGACGCAAGTAGTAAAGTGATACGGAGTATCTGATATCGTCTCCATAGGATTGGGCTAATAGCTTCACCTTAATTGACTGCACGAAAGTAAAGAAAATATTTGAAAAATTGTCACGAAAATAATAAAGTAAACGTAAATAAAAGAGTAGAGATATCAAGATAGAGAGAATGGGCTGGTATTGAAGTGCTCAGTAGTGCAGGTATTGCAGAGTTTATGAAATCCAATTCTCTCGTCGCTCCTGTCGCGGCAGCACCTGTCGCGGTAGCAGTCCGTTACTTATCGCAGCAGCGAATACTCAACTCAGTACTTCAAGTTTGGCAAGAATCCCAGATATGCCTTGGCCTATCCCTAGGACCAAGTCTGTCGATGATCACGTCTTTGATGATACCTCCCGGCGTGAATCGAAGGATGAACACCGATATTGATGAATTCTTCTTTAGCCACTTAACCTCGTCCTATCCCTAGGCCCGAGAGTGTTCAACTATAAACTAGAGAACTTGCTCTTTTTTCTTTCGTATACTTAACTCTCCCGATGCTAAGTAAATAGATACCTCACAATGCTCTCCCGATGCTCTTGCAAGATATTAATAACCAAAATAAGAGAACTTGAAGTTTATTTTATTGAACTTGAAAATTCCTAAAACAAAACAACCTTGCAACTACTTTACAAATCAACATGTGGCCCTAGGAAGGATTTAGAACATGATGAGGGAAGAAAAACGACTAGAGTTTGGGAAGGAGGCTAGGGTAATCGGTTATCGGTTATATCCTCTAGGTTAAGATAGATGCCCTTATATAAGCTTTGGGCTCAAGTTATATAATTTAACAAGGATTACAACTTTAATTAAAAGTATGATTCTAATAAAGACTAAATCTTCAAGGAATCTACTTTCCAGCCGTCCTCCTTGTTTCTTGGGATTTTCTCTCCTTGAACTTTGGGCTTGGGATATCTTCTGATCTGGGGCTTGGAAAAATATAAGGTTTTCACACGACAGACGGGCTGAATTTTCTCTATCTTTCGAGGTCCACTTTGCTTATTCTCCTCAAAATTGCTGTCATCCTCTGCTGTCACGGCAGTAACCATGGCAGCATCGTCCTCTTTGTCTGCTTGTCCAGTTCAGCTCTTCTGCTTTACTGCCCAGCGCCTGCCCTTTCCTGCTGCTACGGCAGCAACCTGCAAAAACAACTATTCTTAGTAGAATCTGTGCCTTTTAATATAATTGTGATGTTTTGCTGTAAACTAACCTAAATGCAATGAATAATCCTTGAATGCAGCAGAAATATGGGTTAAATAGCGTGTAAATAATAAAACTTTTACACACTCAACACACCCCAAACTCAAGTTTTTGCTTGCCCTCAAGCAACTAAGACCTAAAAGAAAAATGAAATTTTTTTGTTTTGGCTTTCAAACAGTGAACTTCCCTTTACCCGTCGTTCGTTCCCTGTGACGGCAACAACCTGTCGGATAATTTAGGATATGTCTGGAATCTCACTATAGTCCTCGTGCAGCTTGTGCATGCTTGTGAACAGTTATGTGCCAAGACTCTCTTAGTTTCACTAGAATATTCAACTCTTAACTCAAATTTTTATGCCAAATTTTATCTTTTTGAAGGCACATTTTCATGCTTCTTTGATTTTTTTGTTTGACTCGATTTCTCTATTTTTCAAGCTAAAGTTTTACTAGAGCCAGTTTTAGGCACCTCTAGTTAACTTCCTAGATCCAGTTTCGGGCACCTCTAGGGCTGTTGAGTCTCTTTTGCTAAACTTTTTTCCTAGAGCAAGTGTAAGGCACCTCTAGGGGCTATTCAAGTGCTAAGCTTCCTATTCTAGTTTGGCTAAAAGAAGTCTAAGCAGTATAACAGTCACAATGGTGTTTAAGTTTTCAGAACTATAGAAAGGCTCTAAACTTCTCCTAAACTTATCCTAAAGTCACTACCACGACAGAGCTGTAACGACAGGTAAGATCAGTTCACAATTTTTAGCCAAAATTTTCACTATTTTCATTTTTTTGTGGAGAAAAATAACTAAGTAAAAGACACAAATTTTAACTAAGATGTACTCCAATAATATGGAGGGTTGCTACCCCCAAACTCCAGGGTTGCATTGCCCTCAATGCAAATGACAATATAAAAAATGAAAACATATGAAGGCAGTACATCACAAAATATATATGGCAGACAGCAATAAGAAAATAAGTAACTTAAATTTAGGCATTGTCTTCGCTGCTGCTGCTGAGGCGGATTTGGCGGCAGATTCTGGCTCTTGGGGCGGGCTGGGGTGGTTGCTGTACAACCTCAATATCAGAGCTGTTGCCGCTGCTGTCACTGCTGCTGCTGGCCTTTGGCAGAGTGTTCTTATTTGCCATTCTTTTTTGCCTCTTTACCGGTGTAAATTCCTTCGACAGGTTCCTCTAAATAGAGGGTTCATCGCCACTGTCTGCCAAACGGAGGAGGAAGAGAATCCATCAACAAAGGCAGCAAGGTCATCCGAGGGCGTTGGTCCCTTTGTTCCTCGAGCAGATGGTTCGGCATGAGTGCTGCCGGCTGCTGTCGGGGCAAGCGATGGTATGGAGGTGGTGACAATGAAGTAATGGGCAGGGAAAGTGGGAAAAGCAGCATCAATGAAATTTAAAGTATTTTGAATAAAATTTACCGTAGAGGCGGTGAAGTCCCTGATGAATGTCATGAGGCCCAACTGTCTTTCCTCCATCTTTTGAATGGCAGCTAGGATCTGAGTGGAGGAGTTTGTCGGAGCAGCTGCAGCGACGGCAGTTTCAGGATTTTGCTGCTCTATTGATTCAGTTGTGGCGGCAGTGGGGTTGAATGATGATAGAGGGGTGGCCACGGTCAACTCCATGAGGCTGAGGATATTCTTTTCCGTCCAACCTCGTCCTTTGACTATTAAATCGGTGTGTGCTTCCGGCACGTTATGGCCGCGGCATAGCGACGTGATGAGGTAGGGGAGGAAAAGGAGGCTCGTCGGTCGATGTGCACATTCCAAAATACTCTCTCAAATATAACTTCCTACATTAATGGGCCGTTCATTTAAAATAGAGTGTATTAATGCTAACCTTTACTGGTCGACGGTGGTATGGTGGGATGACGGCATTATCCTCTTTTTTATGAAGGCATTCCATAGTTTTGCCTCTGGCAGCAGCTAGCTCCACTTCATCGTGTGTGGATTTTTCCGGCTGGTATTCCATTTGGTTCCCTCGTCGGCAGTTCTGCCATGACAGCGTCGTAGGCAGCATCATCCAGGGTGTTGAGCAACTACTGGTGTGCGTCATCATTGTGGCCGATGTAGAGGCCATATAAGGAGTTGATGTGCTCTGCTTTAAACGGTACTTCTGTCCCTCTAACACTTACTGCTGTCGCCGTTCTGCTGCTAATGGCAGCATAAAATTCTCTCACCAGCGTCACGTTCATTTCTGCCGGTTGCTCCGCAAATGATTGGCACAATAGAGCCCTAATCTTTCGAGCTATGAAAGGCTTGAGGCCCAGATTCTTTGCCTTTGGTGTATAGATAAAGCCTCGTTCTTCCCACAGGTCTCTGGTTGCAAAGGACTGTGGGGGAGTTGCTGCTGGTGAGGAAGTAGAGGCAGCATTGCGGCGGGTTTTTCTGGAAGACATGTTAGTGCAAGGGTTGTGTAAAGTAAATGAAAGCAAATGAAAACTAAAGATGGAGAGCAAGTAAGGAAGGCAGAAGTGAGTGAAAATGAAAATGAAACGGGGTTTTATAGAAGAGGAATTGCTGCGCGTTGAAGCTATAACGGCAGACGTGAATAACGGGGCGGCTGTTGAGCTTTAGCGTGTCTGAAGCGTCTGACACACGTTTCCGCATCTGTCGTGACAACGTGGTGACAGCCTGTATTTTCCTCGTCTGTCGTGGCAGCTGTAACGACAGGCATCAAATATTGGGCTTTGTTGGGCTGGTGGATGGATGGTGGGCTGATTTCACTTCTCCTGTTCTTCTTGTCTCCTTTATTCCCTAAAAACAAAAAAACATAAAAACATTATTCAAATAAAATGAACCTTATTTCCTAATAAAATACTAAAATAATATAAAAATAAATAGTTAAAATTTAGGTTAAATTAGGGATGCCCGGTGGGACATCTCCTAAGGTAACCACTTCCTGCATTCTTAGGGCTTCAGTCCCCTGATAATGCTTGAGGCGCTGTCCGTTGACTTTGAATTGGTGCCCGTCTTTTAAAGATTGGGTTGTGATGGCACCATGGGGAAAAACTTGTACGACTTGGAATGGGCCAGACCATCTAGATTTCAGTTTCCCTGGGAAAAGTTTCAGTCTAGAATTGAACAACAATACAAGCTGCCTTGGGCAGAACTGTCGTGGCAGCAACTTCTTGTCATGCCACTTCTTAGTTTTCTCCTTGTAGATTCTTGCATTGTCGTAGGCCATTGTTCGTATTTCTTCAATCTCGTTCAGATCTAACAGCCTTTTTTGTCTTGCTCTGTCCAAGTCCATATTCACTGCCTTGATTGCCCAATATGCTCTGTACTCTATCTCGACAGGTAGATGACATGTTTTCCCATAAATCAGTCGGTATGGAGACATCCCTAATGGGGTCTTAAAGTCTGTCTGATATGCCCATAACGCATCATTGAGGAGTAAAGACCAGTCTTTCCTAGTTGGCTTAACCATCTTCTCAAGAATGTTCTTAACATCCCTATTAGATATTTCAGCTTGTCCATTGGTCTGTGGGTGATATGCTGTCGCGATCCGATGCATGACACCATATTTCTTCAAGGCGGCAACAATAACCCTGTTGTCGAAATGTCTCCCTTCATCACTGATAATCGCCTTAGGGATGCCAAACCTAGAAAATATGTTTTTGTGTAAAAACCTTTGGACTGTCTTGGCATCATTCTTTTGAGTTGGGATAGCCTCGACCCACTAAGAGACATAATCTACTCCTAGGAGGATGTATAGATTTCCACATGAAGATGGAAAGGGTCCCATAAAATCAATCCCCCAAACGTCGAAGATCTCGACTTCTAGAATGTTTTGCAGTGGCATCTCGTTTCTCCTTGAGATGTTTCATGTCCTTTGGCACCTGTCACAGCTCTTGTAGAAGATTTGTGCATCCTTATACAGTGTCGGCCAGTAGAACCCTGACTGCAGCACCTTGGCAGTAGTTTTATTGCCTCCTAAGTGACCTCCATACTGTGAAGCATGGCAGTGATGAAGAATGTCTTCTTGCTCTTCTTATGGTACACACCTCCTTATAACCTGATCTGCACAAATTTTGAAAAGAAGAGGTTCGTCCCAATAATAATGCTTAACATCATTTTGGAACCTCTTCCTGGCTTGATAATTAAGATCAGAAGGAATTATTCCGCTAACTATAAAATTAACGAAATCAGCATACTAGGGGAGTTCAGAAGACTTACATGCCGCCATGGCTGTCGCGGCAGTGATTGCGGCAGCAAATAGCTGCTCATCCGAGAAGGTCTCCAGTATGTTTGTCTCATCTGTTGGTAGACCCTTAACTTCTCCATTCTTGACAACTGATCTGCCACCTGATTTTCTGTCCCTTTTTTGTCCTTGATTTCAAGGTCGAATTCTTGCAATAGCAGGATCCACCGTATCAATCGAGGCTTTGCATCCTTTTTCGCGAACAAATACTTTTGTGCAGAATGGTCTGTGTGCACTATTACCTTCATTCCAAGTATGTATGAACGAAACTTGTCAATGGAGAACACACAGCTAGTAACTCCTTCTCTGTGGTGGTGTAGTTCACTTGGGCATCATTCAGTGTCTTACTGGCATAATAGATGAGATGAAATATCTTATCTCTCTGCTGCCCAACTGCTGCCCCGACAGCATAGTCACTAGCATCACACATAATCTCAAATGGTTGTGTCCAGTCTGGTGGCTGTACTATTGGGCCTCTTACAAGTTTTTCCTTCAGAACCTTGAATGCTTCAATACATTCATCATTAAAGTCAAAGGGTCAGTTCTGCTCCAAAAGATGGCATAAGGGCTTGGTGATTTTTGAGAAATATGCAATGAATCTCCGATAAAAACCAGCATGTCCCAAGAAACTTCTAATACCCTTGACTGTGGTCGGCGGCAGCAGCTTCTCGATCACTTCTATTTTAGCCCTGTCGACTTCTATCCCACGGCAGCTAATCTTATGGCCAAGGACTATCCCTTCATCCACCATAAAGTGGTCGTTTTCCCAATTTAAGACCACGTTTTCTTTTTCACATCTTTCAAGTACCTTTTGTAGATTGCCTAGGCAACTCTAAGAATCGTCTCCAAAGACTTAAAAATCATCCATAAATATTTCAAGGAAGTCATCTACCATGTCGGAGAATATGGCCATCATGCACCTTTGGAAGGTGGCGGGTGCATTGCATAATCCAAACGACATCCTCATAAAAGCATACGTTCCGTAGGGGCATGTGAAAGTGATCTTTTCTTGATCCTCCGGTGCGATAGCTATTTGATTATAACCTGAATAAGCATCAAGAAAACAATAGTAAGATTTACCCGCTAATATATCAAGCATTTGATCAATAAAGGGTAAAGGAAAGTGGTCCTTTCGGGTAGCTTTGTTAAGCTTCCGATAGTCCATACAAACCCTCCAACCGGTCACAGTCCTGGTTGGGATTAACTTATTGTTTTCGTTGGTCACCACAGTCATTCCTCCTTTCTTGGGAACGCATTGCACCGGGCTCACCCATTTGCTGTCGGAGATGGCGTAAATAATACCAGCATCTAACCATTTGATTATCTCTTTACGCACCACCTCTTTCATCGCATGGTTTAGCCGCCTTTGAGCATCTATAGTCGACTTATGATCTTCCTCTAGAAGGATTTTGTGCATGCATAACGCCGGACTAATGCCTTGAATATAAGCTATCGTCCATCCAATTGCCTTTTTGTACTGCCGCAACATCCCTATTAGCTGCCGTTCCTGTTCCTGCAGCAACTTAGAAGAGATGATTACGGGCAACATATCATTTGAACCAAGAAAAGCATATTTTAGCTGCCCTAGCAGGGCTTCAGTTCAAAGACAGGGGTTCAAAAGTAGATGGCTTTTGGATTGCATGGTTATCCGAAGTATAATTTAAAGGTTCGAATAACTTACCTGGACGATCGCCTATCAAGTTTACCTCCTTCTGATCTTCAGTATCAGATGTATTGGATTCAGAGGAGTTGCTGTCGACGGTGTTGTCGTGACAGTCTTGTAGGTGGCTACCACGACAGTGACTAATTTTGATGTCGTGACAGCCTGACCTGATGCAGGGTTGATCAAAGGTAACTTCAGTGATATCCTTGCTTTCCTCGTCTGCATCAGCATGCTTCATAACTTGGAGAACATTCAACTTAATCTCTTTGTTGCGTGTAAAATAGACTATCGCAATTGTAGTGCAAGTGTACACGACGCAAGTAGTAAAGTGATACGAAGTATCGGATATCGTCTCCACAGGGATTGGGCTAATGACTTCACCTTGATTTACTGCACGAAGTAAAGGAAATATTTCAGAAAGTTGTCACTAATAATAAGGTAAAAACGTAAATAAAAGGATTGAAAAAATCAAGATAGAGAGAATGTGCCGGTATTGAATTGCTCGGTAGTGCAGGTATTGAATTGCTTAGGATCTCCAATTCTGTCGTCGCTCCCGTCGCCGACAGCACCTGTCGCGGCGTCTGTCCGATAGTTGTCGCGGCAGCAGACACTAACTCAGTACTTCAAGCTTGGCAAGAATCCCAGATCTGCCTTGCCCTATCCCTAGGCACAAGTCTGTCAATGAACACGTCTTTGATGATACCTCCCGGCGTGAATCGAAGGATGAACACCGATGTGTATGAATTCTTCCTTAGCCACTTAACCTCGCCTTATCCCTAAGCACGAGATGGTTCAACTATAAACTAGAGAACGCGCTTTTACCTCTTTCGTATACTTAACTCTCCCGATGCTAAGTAAATAGATAACCTCACAATGCTCTCCCGATGCTCTTGCGAGATATTAAAACCAAGATAAAAGAACTTGAAGTTTATTTTATTGAACTTGAAAAAATCCTAAAACAAAGCAACCCTTGCAACTACTTTACAAAACAACCCGTAACCCTAGGAGGAATTTAGAACATGTCGGTGACGGGTGGACGGCAGGGTTTTGGTTTCGGTTGTGGGGTAATCGGTTCTGCCCTAGGTTTAATCTATGCCCTTTATATAAGCTTTGGGCTCAAGTTATCTAAGGTAACAAGGATTATAACTTTAATTAAAAGTAAGATTCTAATAAAGACTAAATCTCTAAAGACTCCTACTTTCCAGCCGCATCCTTGCTTTTAGGGATTTCCTCTCCTTTGAGCTTTGGCTTGACATATCTTTTGATCCGGGGCTTGGAAAAATATTCGGCTTCCACATGACAGACGAGCAGATTTTTCTCTATCTATCGAGGTTCACTTCACTTTTCCTCTTCATAAATCTGCTGTCACCATGTTGTCACGATAGGTCCATGACAGATTCGTCATCTTCAGCTGCTTGTCCATTTCAGCTTTCCTGCTTATCTGCCCTGCGCCTGCCTTCATCGTCAACCATGGCAGTTACCTGCAAAATACACCATCTTTTAGTAGAATCCGTGCCTTTTATATAATTGTGATGTTTTATTGAAAACTAACCTAAATGCAATGCAATGATGTTTGAATGCAGCAAAAATATGGGTTAAAAAGGGTGTAAATAATAGAACTTTTACACACTCAACACACCCCCAAACTCAAGTTTTTGCTTGTCCTCAAGCAATCAAGACTTAAAAGAAAAAGAAAATTTTTGTGTTGGCCTTCAAACAGTGAACTGTCCCTTTGCCTGTCGCTCATTCTCTATGGCAGCAGCATCCTGTCGGAAAGATTAGGATCTGTCCGGAATTTCCCTATAGCTCTCGTGCAGTGTGTGCATGCTTGTGAACAATTATATGCTAAGACTCTCTTAGTTTCACTAGAATATTCAACTCCTTAACTCAAATCTTTATGCCAAAGTTTATTTTTTAGAAGGCACATTTTCATGCTTCTTTTTCTTCTATTTTCAAGCTAAAATTTTCTAGAGCCAGTTTTGGGCACCTCTAGTTAGCTTCCTAGAGCCGGTTTCGGGCACCTCTAGGTTTTTGTTTTTCTTTTGCTAAACTTCTTTTCCTATAGCCAGTGTTAGGCACCTCTAGGGGCTATCCAAGTTCTAAGCTTCCTATTCTAGTTTGGCTAAAAGAAATCTAAGCAATATAACAGTCACAAAAGTGTTTAAGTTTTCAGAACTATAGAAAGGCTCTAAACTTTTCCTTAACCTGTCCTAAAGATGCTGCCACGACAGAGCCGTTATGACAGGTAAGTTAACTCCACAGTTTTAAGCCAACAGTTTTAATTTTCTGATTTTTTTTAAGATAAACTAAATAAATAATAAGACACAACAAATAATCAAAAGATGTGCTAAAGACTCCATTAAATATGGAGGGTTGCCACCCCCAAACCCGAGGGTTGCATTGCCCTCAATGCAAAATGACATAAAAACAAATAAAGAAAAACAAGATAAATAAAAGTACATCACAAATATATAAGGGCAGGCAGCAATAAGAGGAGAAAAAGAAATAAAAACTTAAATTTTATTCGCTGTCCTCGCTGCTGCTGCTGACGCGGATCTGATGGCGGCGTCTGCGCTGTGGAGGGGGTTGGGCAGGTTCCGGAGCAGGTTGATCAACAGGTTCATCAGCCTGTTGAGGGGCAGGTTCTTCCTCCGGTTGGGGGACAGGGTCGTCAGCAGGTTGAAGGGCAGGTGGCTCCACTAGCCTGACATCGGAACTGCTGCTGCTGTCCCAGCTGCTGGTCATGATGACTTTGGAAAGCCTTCTCTTGTCGGCTACATGCTTAATACGTTTTACCCGCGTGAAGGCGCTGTCCAAATTCCTCCGGACAAGAGGGCTGTCATCAGTGGCAGCTCGCTTGGTTCCTCGAGGGGAGGTGTCTGCCGGTGGGCTGCTGGCTGCCGTCGGGGAAGGTGTGGAGGAGGCAGATTCTCCGTGGGGAGAGACAGGTGGTGTGGGAGTGGGGGAGGGGATATTGAAATAATGGGCGGGGAAGGTGGGGAAAATGACATCCGTAAAATTCAAAGTATTGGTAATGAAATTTACCGTTGCATTGGAGAAGTCACGGATGAAAGTCATCAAACCCATCTGGCGCTCCTCTATCCGCAAGACGGCAGCAAGGATGTGGGCGTTCTGATCTGCCGGAGCGGTGTTGGTGGCAGCTTCTGGGGCAGGTTCGGTGGCAGGCTCATCATCAGACTCAGCAGGAGGGGCGTTTGGATCGAAGGCGTTGAGGGGCGATACAACGATGATCTCCATGAGGCTGGAGATGTTGTTGTCTGTCCAGCCGCTGCCCTTCTTGATTTTGTCTGAAGGGTCCTCCGGTACGGCAGCGCAGCGGCAGAGGGCAGTGATGGTGAAGGGCAGGCAGAGTCGTGAGTCTGATCGGAAGGCGCAATCGAGAATGCTGTCCCTCATGTACCTGCCCACATTGATGGGCCTGTCATGCATGATAGAGTGGATGAGGGCCAACCGTTGTCTGTTGACTGTCGTATGGTGGGATGAGGGGAGGATACGCTTTTTTATAAAAGCGTTCCATAGTTTTGCCTCTGGGAGTAGCTGCCCCCTATTGACAGAGTGGGGGTTCTTCTTACTTGTGCTCCATGTCGTTCCCGCTTCTGTCAACTCCCTCATGACAACATCATGTCCGGCAGCGTCGAGGGTGTCCCCAAATTGTTGATGAGCATCATCATTGGGGCCAAAGAAAAGGCCGAATACATGGTTGATGCTGCTGGCGGTGAAAGGAACTGTCACTCCTCGGACGGTGACAGATGTCGCCGTCTTGCTCTCGATCGCTGCGTAAAATTCCCTGACCAGAGTGTCATTAAGTTCTGCCGGCTGCTCGGCAAAGTCCTCCCAAAGTTGTGCTGTTATGGCCTTCATAATGAACGGCCGGAGTCCCATATGGGGGGCATCTCTGTTATAGATGAAGCTCCGCTGTTCCCATAGTTCCTTTTTAGCGAACGGGGATGCTGCTGCTGAAGAAGAAGCGGCAGCAGCGTTCTGACGGGTTTGGCGTGAAGACATTGTGGTTGCAAGGGCTGAAAGAGAATAGAAAATGGATAAAACTAGAGGAGAATAACAAGAGAGAAAAATTAGAAGTGATGAAAAATGAAAACGGTAAGGGGTTTATATAGCTGTTGGGGAGCTGCCCATTTAATGCCGCAACGGCAGGCGGGAAGAACGGAGCGGCAGATTGAATGTAGCGTGTCTGACGCGTCTGACGGGCATTAATGCATCTGCTGTGTGTCTGCCGCACGCTTCTGCGTCTGCTGTGCGTCTGTTGACAGACTGTCACATTCGTCTGCGCCGGCAGCCGAAACGACAGGTTATCATAAATGGGCTTTATTGGGCTGGTGGATGGGCGGTGGGCTTGGGCCACTTCTTCTTTCTCACTTGCCTCATTTATTTCCTAAAAACAGAAATTAAAAACAAAACATTATTCGAATAAAATAAATCTAATTCCTAATAAATAATATTAATAATAAAAATAAAAATAAAAAAATAGGTTAAATTAGGGATGCCTTGTGGGGCATCACCTAAAGTAACCACTTCCTGTATTCCTGGGGCTTTAGTCCCTTGATAGTGCTTGAGGCGTTGTCCATTGACTTTGAATTGGTGCCCGTCCTTTAGTGATTGAATTGTAATGACACCATGGGGAAAAACTTGAACTACTTGGAACGGGCCAGACCATCTAGATTTGAGCTTCCCTGGAAAGAGTTTTAACCTAGAATTAAACAACAACACAAGCTGCCCTGGGCAGAACTGTCGTGGCAGCAACTTCTTGTCATGCCACTTCTTAGTCTTTTCCTTGTAAATCCTTGCATTGTCGTAGGCCATTGTCCGTATTTCATCTATCTCATTCAAATCTAACAGCCTTTTCTGGCCTGCCTTGTCCAAGTCCATGTTTACTGCCTTGATCGCCCAATATGCCTTGTGTTCTATCTCGACAGGCAGATGACAGGTTTTCCCATAAATCAAACGGTATGGAGACATGCCCAATGGAGTCTTGAAAGCTGTTCTGTATGCCCATAGTGCATCATTCAGAAGCAAAGACCAATCTTTCCTAGTTGGTTTAACCATTTTTTCAAGAATGTTCTTTACTTCCCTATTGGATATCTCAGCCTGTCCATTGGTCTGTGGGTGGTATGCTGTCGCGATCCTGTGCTTGACACCATATTTTCTCAAGGCGGCAGCAATTACCCTGTTGTCAAAATGTCTCCCTTCATCACTGATAATCGCCCTAGGGATGCCAAATCTAGAAAAGATGTTTTTGTGCAAAAACTTTTGGACCGTTTTGGCATCATTCTTTTGAGTTGCGATTGCTTCTACCCACTTGGAGACATAATCAACTGCTAGGAGGATGTAAAGATTTCCACATGAAGATGGAAAAGGTCCCATAAAATCAATCCCCCAAACATCGAAGATTTCGACTTCTAAAATATTTTGCAGTGGCATCTCGTTTCTCCTCGAGATGTTACCTGTCCGCTGGCACCTGTCACAGTTTTTGTAAAATTCCTGTGCGTCCTTATACAGTGTCGGCCAGTAGAACCCTGACTGCAGCACCTTGGCAGCAGTTTTATTGCCTCCTAAGTGTCCTCCATATTGTGAAGCATGACAGTGATGGAGAATGTCTTCTTGTTCTTCTTGTGGTATACATCTCCTTATAACCTGATCTGCGCACATTTTGAAAAGAAGAGGTTCGTCCCAATAATAATGTTTAACATCATTTTGAAACCTCTTCCTGGCTTGGTAAGTAAGATCAGAAGGTAATATTCCGCTAACTATGAAATTAACGAAATCAGCATACCAAGGAAGGTTAGAAGACTTACCTGCCGCCATGGCTGTCGCGACAGCTATTGCGGCAGCAAAGAGCTGCTCATCTGGGAAGGTCTCCAGTATGCGTGTCTCATCTGGCGGTAGACTCTGTCCCGTCTCCAACCTCGACAAGTGATCTGCCACCTAATTTTCTGTCCCCTTTTTATCTTTTATCTCAAGGTCGAACTCTTGTAATAGTAAGATCCATCGTATCAACCTAGGTTTTTGCATCCTTCTTTGCAAATAAGTACTTGAGGGCAGAGTGGTCGGTGTGTATTATAACCTTCGTTCCAAGTATGTATGAATGAAACTTGTCGATGGAGAACACCACAGCTAACAGCTCCTTTTCTGTGGTGGTATAATTCACTTGGGCATCATTTAATGTTTTGCTGGCATAATATATTACATGAAACAGCTTGTCCTTGCGCTGCCCAAGTGCTGCCCCGACAGCATAGTCACTAGCATCACACATAATTTCAAACGGTTGCGTCCAGTCTGGTGGCTGTACTATGGGGGCTGTCACTAGCTTTTCCTTCAGAACCTTGAATGCTTCAGTACATTCTTCATTAAAGTCAAAGGGTCGGTTCTGCTCTAAGAGATGACATAGGGGTTTCGTGATTTTTGAGAAATTGGCAATAAATCTCCTATAAAAACCAGCATGCCCTAAAAAACTCCTAATGCCCTTGACAGTGGTTGGCGGCGGCAGCTTCTCTATGACCTCTATTTTTGCCCTATCGACTTCTATCCCACGGCAGCTAATCTTATGGCCTAAAACTATCCCTTCATCTACCATAAAGTGGCATTTTTCCCAATTTAAAACCAAGTTAGCTTTTTCGCATCTTTCGAGCACCTTTTGTAAATTGCCTAGACAACTCTCAAAATCGTCTCCAAAGACAGAAAAATCATCCATAAAAATTTCTAGGAAGTCCTCAACCATGTCCGAGAATATAGCCATCATGCACCTTTGGAAGGTGGCAGGTGCGTTACAGAGTACAAATGGCATCCTCCTAAATGCGTACGTACCGTAGGGGCATGTGAAAGTCGTTTTCTGTTGGTCCTCCGGTGCAATAGCAATTTGATTATATCCTGAATAACCATCAAGAAAACAATAGTAAGGTTTACCCGCTAATCTATCAAGCATTTGATCAATAAAGGGTAAAGGAAAGTGGTCCTTTCGGGTAGCTTTGTTAAGCTTCCGATAGTCCATACAAACCCTCCAACCGGTCACAGTCCTGGTTGGGATTAACTCGTTGTTTTCGTTGGTTATCACGGTCATGCCTCCTTTCTTGGGAACACATTGCACCGGGCTTACCCATTTGCTGTCGGAGATGGCGTAAATAATACCAGCATCTAACCATTTAATTATTTCTTTACGCACTACCTCCTTCATTGCAAGGTTTAACCGCCTTTGGGCATCAATAGTCGGCTTATGATCTTCCTCTAGGAGGATTTTGTGCATACAGATTGCCGGACTAATGCCCTGGATGTCTGCTATCGTCCATCCTATTGCCCTTTTATGCTGCCTCAACATGTCGATCAGCTGTCGTTCCTGTTCCTGCGGCAGCTTAGCAGAGATGATTACAGGCAGTGTGTCATCACAACCAAGATAAGCATATTTAAGCTGCCCTGGCAGGGGCTTAAGTTCTAATACAGGTGGTTCAACAGTAGAGGGCTTTTGGATTAAATGGTTATCCGAAGTGTAATTTAAAGGTTCGAATAACTTACCTGGGCGATGGTCTAACCAGTTTACCTCCTCATGACCTTCAGTGTCAGGTGTATCGGATTCAGAGGGGTCACTGTCGTAGGTGCTGTCGTCGGTGCTGTCGTCGTCACTGTCGTGGCAGGCTTGTAGATGGCTGTCGCAGCAGTGACCAAATTTTATATCTCGGCAGCCCGACCTGATGCAGGGTTGATCAAAGGTCACCTCAATGATGGCCTTGCATTCCTCGTCCACATCGGCATGTTTCATTGCTTGGAGAACATTCAACTTAATTTCTTGATCGTTCACGCGCATGGTGAGTTCTCCTTTCTCCACATCAATCAATGATCTTCCCGTGGCTAAGAAGGGTCGCCCTAGGATGACTGGTGCGTTCTCATCTGCCTCACAATCTAAAATAAGAAAGTCAGCAGGAAAAATGAGTTTATCCACTCTTACCAAAATATCTTCAATTTTTCCCTCGGGGTGAACGTAAGAGCGGTCGGCTAGCTGTAGGGTAACTGTCGTGGGCCGCGCCTTGCCAATACCTAGTTTCTGAAAAACAGATTTGGGCATTAGGTTAACACTAGCACCAAGATCACAAAGTGCCTTACCCACAAATTTATCGCCAATTACGCAAGGTATGAGGAAGCTCCCCGGATCCTTCTTTTTCTGGGGTGGCTGCCGATGAAGAATACTCATGCAACCTTCTTGCATCCTTACCGTTTCAAATTCCCCAAGTTTAGATTTTTTAGACATGACATCCTTGAGAAATTTAGCATAACCGGGCATCTCCTTAACAGCATCTAACAACGGAATGTTAATATGAACCTGTTTAAAAATATCATAAATTTTTTTGAGTTGAGATTCATGCTTAGCTTGTTGTATCCGTTGAGGGAAGGGTGGTGGGGGTCGATAATCAGGAATGCGTCCTTCCCACTGCATACGAATCTGAGGACGATAATCTTCCTTTTTCTCCTCTGTCGCTTCTGCTGTCGTGACAGGCTCATCGGCAGCAGTCTGTTTGTCACCTGTCGGGGCAGCTTCCTCAGCAGGTTTATTCAAAGCAGGGTCCTGTTCTGTTTCAACTTCTTTTTCCGGCCCTGGTAGCTTTTTCCCACTCCTAGTAGTAATTGCCTTACATTGCTCATGTGGGGGTGGTCTAGCATTTTCAGTATTGCTAGGAAAACCTCCATTCTGCCTTGGTTTAATATGCTGCGACACCTGACCCATTTGTGTCTCTAAAGATTTCAAGGTGGCCTCATGGTTTGTCATTCTCATCTTAGTTTCATCCATAAAATTTTCCGTCTTCTTGACAAACTGATTAATATTATCCATATATGTGCCAGTCTGAGACATAAAGGTGGCCAGAGTCTGCTCCAATACACTACCCGTGGCAGGTGGTGGCTGCTGTTGTTGCTGAGGCGGCAGGTTCTGCGACTGCAGTTGCTGTCGCGTCAACAATCTAGGACCCCCCTGATTCTGATTATATGCTTGCGGATTCAGGGCATTGTTAGGATTACTCCAGGAAAATTTGGGATCCTTCCTCCAATTACGGTTGTAGTTGTTGGAATTGTAGTTCGGCTTGTAATTTCCAACATATTTGCCCTCTTCTATATTTATAGGGCACTCTTCACTACTATGATTTCCTTCACAAGTAGCACAAATTTCCTCGACAGCAAACCCTCGTACTTCCTCTTCACTCAATAAGTGTTTCATTGCTTTAGTAAGGAATGCTACCTGAGATTTCATAGTGCTGTCGGCCTCATAGTCCTTGACAGCAAGTACCCGTTTACTCCCTCTTCTAACTGTCGGGAACTGCTCCTCATTCTTGGCTAGATTTTTCAGAACTTGCAACGCCTCGTCCGGATCTTTATCCAATAATAGTCCATTTGCTGCAGAATCAATGCGAATACGAGTTTGTAAGTTAGCAGCATTATAAAACTTAGTTACCTGATTCCAGACGGGGAATCCATGCATTGGGCAATTCCGAAGAAGAGTAGTAAATCTGTCCTAGGCCTCGTGCATCGGCTCGTCATCTTCCTGTTGAAAAGTAGCAATTTCGTTACGTAATCTCTTAGATAAATGTGAAGGATTAAAACGAGATAAAAATTCACGAGTTAGATCTGCCCAAGTCATAATAGAACCCGGTGTAAGTTTATTCCACCAAGTTTTAGCTCTGTCCCTCAATGAATGGGGGAATAACCGAAGCCTCAGTATCTCCGGACTAACTCCTGGTAGCCTAAACGAACCACAGATCTCCTGGAACGTTTTGAGATGCTCCCTAGCATCTTCTGTCGTAGAACCACTAAACTGTCCGGCGTTGTTGATCATACTAAACATGACAGGTTTAAGCTCAAAGTTATCAACATCAATATCCAGCAGTGTGGTCTCCAGCTCTACATGGTCATTCAGCATGTAGTCACGACATGACCGTCGTCCATCTGCCCCAGGCGGGTCGCCGACAGGCGGTATGTCTCCTCCAGCAGGCTGGTTACGGGCCATCTGCTCTAGCTGTTCTTCAAGGTATTCGTTCATGTCTAAAAGGTGGCGAATCTGTTTCTTGAGATTGAATGATCGTTCGATTTCCGGATCTAACTTATACTCAGGATCTTCGCCTCTTTTCGATCTGCGCATAAACAAGAGAACCTTGTAAAAAACAAGAGTTGAAAACACAAAATAAAAATTAAAGAAAAACTAAAAACGAAAGCAAAAATAAAAACAAAAAGTGCAATAAAAGAGAGATGTAGTTATGTTGCCAATCCCCGGCAACGGCGCCAAAAACTTGTTGCGTGTAAAATAGACTATCGCAATTGTAGTGCAAGTGTACACGACGCAAGTAGTAAAGTGATACGAAGTATCGGATATCTTCTCCACAGGGATTGGGCTAATGACTTCACCTTGATTTACTGCACGAAGTAAAGGAAATATTTCAGAAAGTTGTCACTAATAATAAGGTAAAAACGTAAATAAAAGGATTGAAAAAATCAAGATAGAGAGAATGGGCCGGTATTGAATTGCTCGGTAGTGCAGGTATTGAATTGCTTAGGATCTCCAATTCTGTCGTCGCTCCCGTCGCCGACAGCACCTGTCGCGGCGTCTGTCCGTTAGTTGTCGCGGCAGCAGACACTAACTCAGTACTTCAAGCTTGGCAAGAATCCCAGATCTGCCTTGCCCTATCCCTAGGCACAAGTCTGTCGATGAACACGTCTTTGATGATACCTCCCGGCGTGAATCGAAGGATGAACACCAATGTGTATGAATTCTTCCTTAGCCACTTAACCTCGCCTTATCCCTAAGCACGAGATGGTTCAACTATAAACTAGAGAACGCGCTTTTACCTCTTTCGTATACTTAACTCTCCCGATGCTAAGTAAATAGATAACCTCACAATGCTCTCCCGATGCTCTTGCGAGATATTAAAACCAAGATAAAAGAACTTGAAGTTTATTTTATTGAACTTGAAAAAATCCTAAAACAAAGCAACCCTTGCAACTACTTTACAAAACAACCCGTAACCCTAGGAGGAATTTAGAACATGTCGGTGACGGGTGGACGGCAGGGTTTTGGTTTCGGTTGTGGGGTAATCGGTTCTGCCCTAGGTTTAATCTATGCCCTTTATATAAGCTTTGGGCTCAAGTTATCTAAGGTAACAAGGATTACAACTTTAATTAAAAGTAAGATTCTAATAAAGACTAAATCTCTAAAGACTCCTACTTTCCGGCCGCATCCTTGCTTTTAGGGATTTCCTCTCCTTTGAGCTTTGGCTTGACATATCTTTTGATCCGGGGCTTGGAAAAATATTTGGCTTCCACATGACAGACGAGCAGATTTTTCTCTATCTATCGAGGTCCACTTCACTTTTCCTCTTCATAAATCTGCTGTCACCATGTTGTCACGACAGGTCCATGACAGATTCGTCTTCTTCAGCTGCTTGTCCATTTCAGCTTTCCTGCTTATCTGCCCTGCACCTGCCTTCATCGTCAACCATGGCAGTTACCTGCAAAATACACCATCTTTTAGTAGAATCCGTGCCTTTTATATAATTGTGATGTTTTATTGAAAACTAACCTAAATGCAATGCAATGATGCTTGAATGCAGCAGAAATATGGGTTAAAAAGGGTGTAAATAATAGAACTTTTACACACTCAACACTCTTGATTGTTCACTCTCATGGCGAGTTCTCCTTTCTCCACATCAATTAGTGATCTTCTTGTGGCTAAGAAGGGTCGCCCATGGATGATTGGTGCGTTTTCGTCTGTCTCACAATCTAAAACAAGAAACTCAGCAGGAAAAATGAATTTATCCACTCTTACCAGAATATCTTCGATTTTTCCTTCCGGATGAACGTAAGAGCGGTCTGCCAGCTGCAGAATTACTGTCGTGGGCCGCGCCTTAACAATACCTAATTTCAGAAAAACATATTTTGGCATTAAATTAATACTAGCACCAAGATCACAAAGTGCCTTACCCACATATTTGTCTCCGATTACACAAGGTATGATGAAGCTCCCCGGATCCTTCTTTTTCTGGAGTGGCTGCCGATGAAGAATACTCATGCAACCTTCTGTCATCTTAACCGTTTCAAATTCCCCAAGTTTGGATTTGTTTGACATGACATCCTTGAGAAATTTGGCGTAACCTGGCATCTCCCTCACGACATCATACAACGGAATATTAATATGAACCTGGTTAAAAATATCATAAATCTTTTTGAGCTGAGATTCTTTCTTAGCTTGCTGTAACCATTGAGGAAAAGGAGGTGGGGGACGATAATCAGCAATACGTCCTTCCCATTGCATACGAATCTGAGGAGGCTTGGGTTCATCATTTTTCTCCTCTGTCGCTTCTGCTGTCGTGACAGACTCATCGGCAGCAGTCTGTTTGTTACCTGTCGGGGCAGCTTCCTCGGCAGGTCTGTCCAAGGCTAGTTTCCTTACTGTTTCAGCTTCCTTTTCCGGCCCTGGTAATTTCTTCCCACTCCTAGTAGTAATAGCTTGACACTGATCATGTGTGGGCTGCCTAGCATTTTCAGTATTACTAGGGAATCCTCCAGTTTTCCTTGGCTTAATATGTTGGGAAACCTGACCCATTTGTGTCTCCAAAGATTTCAGAGTAGCTTCATGATTCGTCATCCGCATCTCTATTTTATCCATGAATGTCTCTATTTTCTTGACAAACTGATTCATATTCTCAATATAAGTACATGTCTGAGACATGAATGTGGCCAGAGTCTGTTCCAATATACTGTTTGTGTGTAACCCCCTTAACCCGGCCCAGACGGTTGAACCGAATTAAAAAGTTTGCACGGGGAAAACCAAAGTCAACCAGAAAGTCAACCTTGATTAACGACCTTTTTTTTATTTTAAGTATTGTCTAAATGCACATTAACCCTAGATATGTTCACAAGAACAACATACTCAAAGATCATAACAATTAGAGAACATTCAGGGACTTGATTGCACAAATTAAGAAATTAGGGACCAATTTGTAAATTTTGAAAATGATAAGAACTTAGCCCAAATAAAAGTTACCAATATGAAATTAATCATATTTCATGCTTCTCTGTCAAATTTCAGCTCAAACGGACATCTCAAACTCATTCAATTGCAACAACAAGGTTCAGGACTAAAACGCAAACATTTCAAAACATATAACCGCCAATGTCAGTGCCCAACGGTCGGGTGTTCCGAAACAGGGAGAACCTGTTCCGAAATGCGGGACCGTTTCGAAACGAGTTCCGATACGGGGCTTGGCAGAAACATTTCTGTTTCGGAACGGTTCCTCCCGTTTCGAACGCCTGGGACATTTTAGGCCCCCGTTCCGAAACGGTAGCACCCGTTCCGATACGGCCTGCCCAGATTGCAGAAAAATTGCTGGTTAAACACACAATTGACCTATCAAACATGCTCCAAAAGCAACCAAATTAAACCATCAAGCCATAACATGCATAAGGAACATAATTGCATCAACCATTCACCAACATGGCATCAATTAAGCAAATCCCCAATTCTATAGGCATGCATCCTACTTAGAAAGCCATTCAAGCATAAATATACCAAAACCACCTCACCAAGGCCAATTACAAGTTCCAACATCAATAACAACATAAAACCAACTTAGGGAGTCTAAAACATCTCCCAAAACAACAACATAGGTCCCCCATTGCCAAATGCCCAAAAGCTAATAGTGTTAGAAAACATTCACCATACATGAGCTTAAAACTTCACTTGGATTCTTGGCTTCCTTGCTGCCCCAAATGCACTTCAATGCTCTGCATTATTGGTTTAAGAAAAGAGAGAGCGTAAGCAAATAGCTTAGTGAGGGATGCTCATTTAAAACTACACAATAATGCATTTATAAAACACCTTTATAAACCTTAGTTCAAATCATCATTTGTACATGCATATAAGCATTTAAACAAGCAATTCATGCTTCAAGTTTATAACATGTCATATTGGCCACAAGTGATACAATCAACATAAGATCCACACATGGACTTTTAAACACCATTGTGATCTTACAATCCACAAAGACCACACATGGACTTTTAAACATCATTGTGTCCTTAGCACAAGAATCATCCATGGACTTTTAAACACCATGATGTTCTTACAATTCACAAGGACCACACAAGGACTTTTAAACACCTTTGTGTCCTTAACAAGAATCACCCAAGCACTTTTAAACACCTTGGTGTTCTTAAATAAACAAGGCTCACACAAGGACTTTTAACCACCTTTGTGACCTTAACCAAGAACCAACCATGGACTTTTAACCACCATGTTGTTCTTAAATACACAAGATTCACACAAGGACTTTTAACCACCTTTGTGATCTTAACCAAGAACCAACCATGGACTTTTAACCACCATGTTGTTCTTAAAACAAGAACCACCTATGGACTTTTAACCACCATAGTGTTCTTAACCATCACTTGCCAATATACATCATTTTACAACATTAACCCACTGTTTTAAAGCATTTATCAAAGCCATAATCATCATGCATCATTATGCACCAAAACCACATCTAACATTGTTCAAAAACAAGAATCTCTTACCTTGAGCATTCTTCAACACATGGCTTATAAAATCAGCAATTAAACATGCTAAATATGCTTTCAAAACGGGATTTAAAACATGCAAACCAATCACATTGCATACAACCAATTCATGGTTCATCATCAAGAGAGTTTTTTTGAAAACTTACTCTTGAGCTTAGCTAAGTTGCTTAGACTTAAACTAAGCTCCCAAACCTTCAAAACATTGGTTTCAAAGCTGAAAACACAAATCCACTCACCGATTCCGTTTCGCCACTTGCCGAAACACCAATCAAGCTTCCGGATCACCACCTCAAGGATCCAAAGATGACTCCCCTGTTTTAAACACATCAAAGCAGAGGATTAATGCATCATCATGCATTAATATCTTCAATGAAAGCACCTAAACTCGCTGCTCTAATCAACACTCCCATTTCGGCTACCAAACACAACCGAAATCACCTCCAAACAACTCCACAACACTACTCAGCCATGATCCATCAATTCTAAACATCCTTAAACCTCAATTAACATCCAAAAAGGATCTAACCACGTCCTTATACCTCCAGCTATAACAGATCATCAAGATCACTCCAAAAACAACCAAGAACTCAAGCAAAACTTAGGAAATTTAACCTATCTGGGATTGCATTGATTAAACCTCAATTTCTCATCAATTAAAAATTCAATTAACATCAAAAAGACACCTCAAAACACTGCCCAAACAGATCATACAAATTTTATCAAAAATCAACCAAATCTTGCATTTTAAAGCCAAGATCAAGAACACATCTACAAAACCTTTTATAAAACACAAATCAAGGATTGAGAACATGGGAATTTCAGTAAAGAACTGAGAATTTAGAGGAGAAGGACGTGCATACCTCTAAACTTGAGTTTCTCTCTTTTGGAACCAAAATTCTTGAAAATCCAAATAGCAAATGCTAAGGTTTTGTTGAAGAGATGATTAGAGATCAAATGAGGATTGAATCTCATATTTGGATGTCAAAATCAGAGGGAAAATGTGCTGGAGAATGTGTTTGGTTTGAGAGAAAAGATGAGAGAAAAGGAAAATGGGAATTTGGAAAAGTTAGTTAGAAAATGCCAAAATATCTTCCCTCCCTTTTTCTTTTTATTTAAAATCATTAATTAAACCTTTAATATTTAAGAAAAATCTGGAGAAACTCCTTTTTGGGTAAATAGCTCCTTAAAGATTCAAAGTTTCAATCCTTTTTAAAACAGTCAGGCAGTTTTCAAAAATTACATTTTGGTCACTAACCAAAATGCCACACTTCCAAACCTCAATTTGTAAAATTGATTTCACCATTCTCTTATATATAATAAAAGAGGATTTTAAGACATTTTCCCATATTTTTAATGCAACCCGAACTAGGCTTTCCTAAGTTCACCCTTTTATATATTCGAACCGCAGTCCGACAGACCCGGTCCGAACCCAAAACATCTAAGCCCAAAATTGGGGTGTTACAGCTCTCCCCCCTTAAGAAATTTCGTCCTCGAAATTTACCTGAAGGAAAGAGGTACGGAAACTGCTTCAGCATGTCATCCTTCCGTTCCCACGTGGCTTCTTCAACACCACGATGCTTCCACAACACCTTTACCAACTCAATGGTCTTGCCTCGAAGAACTTTACTATCCGAATCCAGAACCTCCACCGGTTCCTCATCATAGGTCAAATCTGGATTCAATTCCACTTCTTCCACAGGCATCACATGCGATGGATCCGATCTATACTTCCGAAGCATAGAAACATGAAACACATCATGAATCTTTTCCAACTCTTGAAGTAACCTCAACTTGTACGCAACAGGACCCACACGCTCAACCACCTCGTATGGTCCAATGTACCTAGGGCTCAACTTACCCTTACGGCCAAACCTCATCACCTTTTTCCAAGGCGAAACCTTCAAAAACACACGGTCACCCACCGCATACTCAATCTCCTTACGCTTCAAATCCGCGTAAGACTTTTGCCGATCAGAAGCTGCCTTCAAACGCTCACAAATGAGCTTCACCTTCTCGGTGGTTCCTTTCAACAAAGCTGGCATCGAAACCAACTTCTGACCCGTTTCAGCCCAGCAAAGAGGAGTCCTACACTTCCTCCCGTACAAAGCTTCATAAGGTGCCATTTGAATACTTGCCTGATAACTATTGTTATAGGCAAACTCCACCAAAGGCAAATGTTTCTCCCAAGAGCCCTGAAACTCAATCACGCAGCACCTCAACATATCCTCCAAAACCTAGATAACACGCTCGGACTGTCCATCCGACTGAGGATGATAAGATGTACTGAAATTCAACCGTGTCCCCAAAGCTTGATGCAAACACTGCCAGAAACGCGATGTAAACCTCGGATCCCTATCCGACACAATCGACTTAGGCACACCATGCAGCCGCACAATCTCAGCAATGTACAGCTCCGCAAGCTTATCCAAAGAATACGTAGTATGCACAGGTAAGAAATGCGCACACTTCGTCAGGCGATCCACAATCACCCACACCGAATTCTTCTTCGATGGCGACAAAGGCAAACCAGACACAAAATCCATGGTAATCCTTTCCCACTTCCATTCATGGATTCTCAACGGTTGCAACAACCCTGAAGGAAACTGATGCTCAGCATTAACTCCCTGACACACCATACACTTGCTCACAAACTCAACAACATCCTTCTTTAAACCCACCCAATAGTACTCATCACGAAGATCACGATACATCTTAGTACTACCCGGGTGCATAGCAAAAGGACTACTATGACCTTCAGTCAGAATAGCACGCCTCAACTCAACATCATTGGGCACTACTATCCGACTCCCAAAACACAACACTCCATCATCATTAAAACAGAAATCCGAAGGCCTACCCTCCGCGATATCCTGAACATGAGGTACCAAGGAATCATCCAACAACTGCTTTTCCTTGAACAACTGAACCAAAGATGGTTTCACTTGCAGCTCAGCCACAAGACCACCATCACGCGAAATACTCAAACTGGCAAACATAGCCCTCAACTCAACATCTACCTTCCTACTCAAGGCATCCGCTACAACATTAGCTTTTCGAGGGTGATACTCAATCGTCAAATCATAATCCTTGAGCAACTCCACCCAACGCCGCTGCCTAAGATTCAACTCCTTCTGAGACATCAGATACTTCAAACTCTTGTGATCCGTGTACACAGTACACTTCGCACCATACAGGTAATGTCTCCAGATCTTCAAAGCAAAAACCACCGCAGCCAACTCAATATCATGCGTAGGATAATTGCGCTCATGCACCTTCAACTGCCGTGAAGCATAAGCCACCACCTTACCCTCTTGCATCAACACACATCCCAAACCAACATAGGACGCATCACTATACACCACAAACTCTTTCCCTGATTCAGGTTGAACCAAGATCGGAGCTTGCGTCAAAGCTGCCTTAAGCTTCTCAAAAGCCTGCTGTCTCGCTTCCGTCCACTCATACTTAACATCCTTCTGCAGCAACTTTGTCAAAGGTGCAGCAATCTTTGAAAAACCATCCACGAACCTCCGGTAGTATCCTGCCAAACCAAGGAAACTACAGACCTCATGAACAGACTTAGGAACCTTCCAATTCATCACTGCCTCAATCTTCTGAGGATCAACACGAATCCCCTCAGCAGAAACCACATGACCAAGAAACACCACCTCCCTAAGCCAGAACTCACACTTGCTCAGCTTAGCATAAAGCTGATTTTCCAACAAGGCTTGCAACACAATTCTCAAATGCTCTTCATGCTCCTCCTCAGTACGTGAGTACACGAGGATATCATCAATGAACACCACAACAAATTTTTCCAGGTATTCATGAAACACACGATTCATCATGTCCATGAAAGCTGCAGGAGCATTTGTCAAACCAAACGGCATCACAAGGAACTCATAATGCCCATACCTCGTCCTGAAAGCTGTCTTAGGCACATCCACATCCTTTACCTTCAACTGATAATACCCTGACCTCAAGTCAATCTTAGAGAACACAGCTGCTCCCCGAAATTGATCAAAGAGATCATCAATTCTCAGCAAAAGATACCGATTCTTGATAGTCAACTTGTTAAGCTGACGATAATCAATGCACATTCTCATAGTGCCATCCTTCTTCTTCACAAACAAGACCGGTGCACCCCAAGGCGAAACACTTGGCCGAATGAACGCACGATCAAGCAACTCTTGCAATTGCGTCTTCAGTTCCTTCGACTCTTTAGGTGCCATTCTATAAGGAGTAATGGACACAGGAGTTGTATTTTCATACAGCTCTATCCCAAACTCCACTTCACGATTAGGAGGTAATCCAGGCAACTCCTCAGGAAACACACCAGAGAACTCTCGCACAGTCCTGATATCTTGCACACGCAACTCCTTAGAGCTAGGATTCATCACAAAAGCTAGATAAGCTTCACAACCTTGCCTCAGCATCCGGCTCGCCTCCAAAGTAGACACCACATTGGCAAGAAACTTCACATTCTCACCAACCACAACTACCTCATAATCATCCGCAAGCTTCAACGAAACTCGCTTATTCTCACAATCCACTACAGCTCGATGCTCAACAAGCCAATCCATACCAAGGATTACATCAAAACCATAGAAAGGTAACTCCATAAGATCAACAGGAAAAACATGACCTTGCACAACCAAAGGACATCTCCTATAAAGCTTCCGAGTCACAACAGTCTCACCAAAAGAACTAGTGACACGCATACCAACATCCAAAGACTCAACAGGCAAACCAAGCAACTCAGCATGCTCACGCAATATGTATGAGTGCGTAGATCTAGAATCAATCAAGGAAAGTAATGACAAGGATTGCAAAGTAAAAGTACCTGCGATCACATACGTGTCATTCCTCCCCTCCCTCTGAGCATACACTCTCGCCTGGCCGCCACCCTAAGGCTGAACAGCTACAACATGGGCCACATTCCAACCACCCTTCTCTCTCCGCTGAAAGTTACCATGGCCGCGCCCACGACCTCTTTGTGGTGCAACAACAACAGGAGCACGCACTTGGCCACCAGCCAACATAGGACAGTCTCTCCTCATGTGATCCGTAGATCCACAGTTCCAGCATGAAATACCAGCCGCCACAACAGGAGTTTGCACCTCCCTCACAGCTCGAGGACAATCACGTTTCTTATGGCCACGCGAACCACATGTCCAACATGCGCTCAGATCAACTCTAGCCCTGCCTCCCTGAGCAGGCGCACCACCACCTCGCTTAGCTGTGGACTGATACTTCTGATCACGTCCCCTCTTGTTCCGTCCACCACCAGAACTATATTCAGCCGCTCGCTTACCAACACCAAAAACAGCACTTTTAGAAGATAAACCCAATTTCATCTCAATATCCCTTTCTCGGCCCACCAGCACATCAAAATCATTATACTCAGCCGCTAGCACATACATCTTTACTTTCGTCACCAAACCATAACGGAACCTTTCACAACTCTCTCGCTCGTCCGGAACAAGCTCAGGTGCGTACTGACTGAGTCAAAAAAACTGAACTTCATACTCAGCTACAGACATGCTCCCTTGGGTAAGAGACATGAATTCCCTCTTCTTTTCATCTAGGTACCTCACACCCAGATACCTTCTCTTGAACGCGTTCTGAAAGAACGTCCAAGTTACATCAGCATCCGCCATTCCAGCGATAGAGATCGTCCACCAAGTGTAAGCATCATCTTGCAGCAATGATACTACACACCCCAGCTTCTGCACATCAGTGCAACTCATTTGCCCCAAGATTCTCTTGGTACTTTTTAACCAAGATTCAGAACCTTCCGCAGACAAACCCCTGAACTGAGTCCCTCCGAGACTGCGCAAACGTTCCAAGGGTAGTCTGACTCCAGCATCTCCCTGATGCCTAGCTCCTTGAGCTCCAGCTACCGCCGCTCGAAAAGCACCAGCAATAGCTTGTACCAACATTGTCATGTCAAGAACAGCTTGCCCCTGACCAGCTTCAGGTCCAGTGACCCCAGCACCAGCTGCAACATCAGCTCCTTCACCCCCAGCACCACCACCACCAGGCGGAGGAGGTAAATCCACAACGTTTTCAACGTTCTCTTCATTTTCATTCTGAGCCATAGCTCGCGTATTAACTCTCAACTCTCTACGAGGTGCCATTCACTAACAATGCAATCACAATGCAATAAAACAAAGCCAGGCTCAGCAAGGTAAGCAATCCAAGTACTCAAGCTCATTTCCAATTAAAAACAACATCATTACATTAGCTTTGATTTGGCAATGGGTACCCACAACATGCTTCACCACAGCATACACCACAATTGTAACATATTTGCAATTCACTCAACATGCTTTCACTCAACAAGCATACAAAGCATACATACTTAAATCATCCACATAATCATTCCCAATTACACGAGAACTCAGCTCTGATACCACCAAATGTAACCCCCTTAACTCGGCCCAGACGGTTGAACCGAATTAAGAAGTTTACACGGGGAAAACCAAAGTCAACCCGAAAGTCAACCTTGATTAACGACCCTTTTTTTTATTTTAAGTCTTGTCTTAATGCACATTAACCCTAGATATGTTCACAAGAACAGCATACTCAAAGATCATAACAATCAGAGAACATTCAAGGACTTGATTGCACAAATTAAGAAATTAGGGACCAATTTGTAAATTTTGAAAATGATAAGAACTTAGCCCAAATAAAAGTTACCAATATGAAATTAATCATATTTCATGCTTCTCTGTCAAATTTCAGCTCAAACGGACATCTCAAACTCATTCAATTGCAACAACAAGGTTCAGGACTAAAACGCAAACATTTCAAAACATATAACCGCCAATGTCAGTGCCCAACGGTCGGGTGTTCCGAAACAGGGAGAACCTGTTCCGAAATGCGGGACCGTTTCGAAACGAGTTCCGATACGGGGCTTGGCAGAAACATTTCTGTTTCGGAACGGTTCCTCCCGTTTCGAACGCCTGGGACATTTTAGGCCCCCGTTCCGAAACGGTAGCACCCGTTCCGATACGGCCTGCCCAGATTGCAGAAAAATTGCTGGTTAAACACACAATTGACCTATCAAACATGCTCCAAAAGCAACCAAATTAAACCATCAAGCCATAACATGCATAAGGAACATAATTGCATCAACCATTCACCAACATGGCATCAATTAAGCAAATCCCCAATTCTATAGGCATGCATCCTACTTAGAAAGCCATTCAAGCATAAATATACCAAAACCACCTCACCAAGGCCAATTACAAGTTCCAACATCAATAACAACATAAAACCAACTTAGGGAGTCTAAAACATCTCCCAAAACAACAACATAGGTCCCCCATTGCCAAATGCCCAAAAGCTAATAGTGTTAGAAAACATTCACCATACATGAGCTTAAAACTTCACTTGGATTCTTGGCTTCCTTGCTGCCCCAAATGCACTTCAATGCTCTGCATTATTGGTTTAAGAAAAGAGAGAGCGTAAGCAAATAGCTTAGTGAGGGATGCTCATTTAAAACTACACAATAATGCATTTATAAAACACCTTTATAAACCTTAGTTCAAATCATCATTTGTACATGCATATAAGCATTTAAACAAGCAATTCATGCTTCAAGTTTATAACATGTCATATTGGCCACAAGTGATACAATCAACATAAGATCCACACATGGACTTTTAAACACCATTGTGATCTTACAATCCACAAAGACCACACATGGACTTTTAAACATCATTGTGTCCTTAGCACAAGAATCATCCATGGACTTTTAAACACCATGATGTTCTTACAATTCACAAGGACCACACAAGGACTTTTAAACACCTTTGTGTCCTTAACAAGAATCACCCAAGCACTTTTAAACACCTTGGTGTTCTTAAATAAACAAGGCTCACACAAGGACTTTTAACCACCTTTGTGACCTTAACCAAGAACCAACCATGGACTTTTAACCACCATGTTGTTCTTAAATACACAAGATTCACACAAGGACTTTTAACCACCTTTGTGATCTTAACCAAGAACCAACCATGGACTTTTAACCACCATGTTGTTCTTAAAACAAGAACCACCTATGGACTTTTAACCACCATAGTGTTCTTAACCATCACTTGCCAATATACATCATTTTACAACATTAACCCACTGTTTTAAAGCATTTATCAAAGCCATAATCATCATGCATCATTATGCACCAAAACCACATCTAACATTGTTCAAAAACAAGAATCTCTTACCTTGAGCATTCTTCAACACATGGCTTATAAAATCAGCAATTAAACATGCTAAATATGCTTTCAAAACGGGATTTAAAACATGCAAACCAATCACATTGCATACAACCAATTCATGGTTCATCATCAAGAGAGTTTTTTTGAAAACTTACTCTTGAGCTTAGCTAAGTTGCTTAGACTTAAACTAAGCTCCCAAACCTTCAAAACATTGGTTTCAAAGCTGAAAACACAAATCCACTCACCGATTCCGTTTCGCCACTTGCCGAAACACCAATCAAGCTTCCGGATCACCACCTCAAGGATCCAAAGATGACTCCCCTGTTTTAAACACATCAAAGCAGAGGATTAATGCATCATCATGCATTAATATCTTCAATGAAAGCACCTAAACTCGCTGCTCTAATCAACACTCCCATTTCGGCTACCAAACACAACCGAAATCACCTCCAAACAACTCCACAACACTACTCAGCCATGATCCATCAATTCTAAACATCCTTAAACCTCAATTAACATCCAAAAAGGATCTAACCACGTCCTTATACCTCCAGCTATAACAGATCATCAAGATCACTCCAAAAACAACCAAGAACTCAAGCAAAACTTAGGAAATTTAACCTATCTGGGATTGCATTGATTAAACCTCAATTTCTCATCAATTAAAAATTCAATTAACATCAAAAAGACACCTCAAAACACTGCCCAAACAGATCATACAAATTTTATCAAAAATCAACCAAATCTTGCATTTTAAAGCCAAGATCAAGAACACATCTACAAAACCTTTTATAAAACACAAATCAAGGATTGAGAACATGGGAATTTCAGTAAAGAACTGAGAATTTAGAGGAGAAGGACGTGCATACCTCTAAACTTGAGTTTCTCTCTTTTGGAACCAAAATTCTTGAAAATCCAAATAGCAAATGCTAAGGTTTTGTTGAAGAGATGATTAGAGATCAAATGAGGATTGAATCTCATATTTGGATGTCAAAATCAGAGGGAAAATGTGCTGGAGAATGTGTTTGGTTTGAGAGAAAAGATGAGAGAAAAGGAAAATGGGAATTTGGAAAAGTTAGTTAGAAAATGCAAAAATATCTTCCCTCCCTTTTTCTTTTTATTTAAAATCATTAATTAAACCTTTAATATTTAAGAAAAATCTGGAGAAACTCCCTTTTGGGTAAATAGCTCCTTAAAGATTCAAAGTTTCAATCCTTTTTAAAACAGTCACACAGTTTTCAAAAATTACATTTTGGTCACTAACCAAAATGTCACACTTCCAAACCTCAATTTGTAAAATTGATTTCACCATTCTCTTATATATAATAAAAGAGGATTTTAAGACAGTTTCCCATATTTTTAATGCAACCCGAACTAGGCTTTCCTAAGTTCACCCTTTTATATATTCGAACCGCAGTCCGACCGACCCGGTCCGAACCCAAAACTTCTAAGCCCAAAATTGGGGTGTTACATTGTGGCAGCTGGTTGCTGTTGTTGCTGCTGTTGCGGCGGCAGCTGCTGTCGCGTCATCAATCTAGGTCCTCCCTGATTCTAGTTGTGTGCTTGAGGATTCAAGGCATTATTAGGATTGCCCCAGGAAAACTTGGGATCCTTTCTCCAGTTGGGGTTATAAGTGTTGGAGTTGTAATTCGGCTTGTAGTTTCCAACATATTTTCCCTCTTCTAACTGTATAGGACACTCATTCGAACTATGATTTCCCTAACAGATTTCAAATACCTCCTCAACAGCAAACCCATGTTGTGCATCATCATTCAATAACTTTTTCATTGCCTTAGTAAGGAATGATACATGTGATTTCATCGTGCTGTCGTCCTCATAATCCTTGACAGCTAATACCCGTTTACCCCCTCTTCTTGCTGTCGGAAACTGCTCCTCATTCTTAGCCAGATTTTTCAATACTTGCATTGCCTCGTCCGGATCTTTATCCAATAATAGTCTGTTTGCTGCTGAATCAATTCGAAGACGAGTTCGTAAGTTGGTAGCATTATAAAACTTAGTTACCTGATTCCAGACGGGGAATCCATGCATTGGGCAGTTTCGTAGAAGAGTAGTAAATCTGTCCCAAGCCTCGTGCATCGGCTCGTCATCTTCCTGTTGAAAAGTAGCAATTTCATACGTAATCGCTCAGATAAATGCGAAGGATTAAAACGAGATAACAATTCACGAGATAAATCTACCCAAGTTCTAATTGAACCCGGCGTATGTTTATTCCACCAAGTCTTTGCTCTGTCCCTAAATGAATGGGGAAATAACCGAAGCCTAAGTATATCCGGATTAACTCCTGGCACTCTAAACGAACCACAGATCTCCTGGAAGGTTTTAAGATGCTCCCTAGCATCCTCTGCAACAGCACCACTAAATTGAACGGCATTGTTGTTCATGCTAAATATGACATGTTTCAGCTCGAAGTTGTCAACATCTATGTCCGGCAGCGTGGTTTCCAGTTCTACATGATCGTTCAACATGTAGTCACGACAGGACCGTCGTCTGGCAGCGGCAGCAGGGTTGCCGACAGGCGATATAATATCGCCGACATGCGGGTCGTTTCCATTGTGGGCCATCTTCTCTAGCTATTCCTCAAGGTACTCGTTCCTGGCTAGAAAGTGACGAAGTTGTTTCTTGAGATTGAATGATCGTTCGATTTCCGGATGTAATGGAAACTCAGGATCTTTACCTCGATTCGATCTGCGCATAAACAATAAACCTTGTGAAAAGCAAGAGTAGAATGCACCAAAGAAAAACAGAAAAATTAAAAATAAAAAAAATATAAACGAAAAGTGCAATAAAAGAAAAGGTAGAGTTATGTTGCCAATCCCCGGCAGCGGTGCCAAAAACTTGTTGCGTGCAAAATAATCTATCGCAATGGTAGTGCAAGTGTACACGACGCAAGTAGTAAAGTGATACGAAGTATCGGATATCGTCTCCAAAGGGATTGGGCTAATAGCTTCACCTTAATTCACTGCACGAAAGTAAAGAAAATATTTGAGAAATTGTCACGAAAATAATAAAGTAAACGTAAATAAAAGAGTAGAGATATCAAGATAGAGAGAATGGGCTGGTATTGAAGTACTCAGTAGTGCAGGTATTGCAGAGTTTAGGAAATCCAGTTCTGTCGTCGCGCCTTTCGCGGCAGCACCTGTCGCAGCAGCAGTCCGTTGCTTATCGCGGCAGCAAATACTCAACTCAGTACTTCAAGTTTGGCAAGAATCCCAGATATGCCTTGGCCTATCCCTAGGTCCAAGTCTGTCGATGATCACGTCTTTGATGATACCTCCCGGCGTGAATCGAAGGATGAACACCGATATTGATGAATTCTTCTTTAGCCACTTAACCTCGTCCTATCCCTAGGCCCGAGATAGTTCAACTATAAACTAGAGAACTTGCTCTTATTTCTTTCGTATACTTAACTCTCCCGATGCTAAGTAAATAGATACCTCACAATGCTCTCCCGATGCTCTTGCATGATATTAATAGTCAAAATAAGAGAACTTGAAGTTTATTTTATTGAACTTGAAAATTCCTAAAACAAAACAACCCTTGCAACTACTTTACAAATCAACACGTGGCCCTAGGAAGGATTTAGAAACGTGATGAGGGAAGGAAAACGACGAAAGTTTGGGAAGGAGGCTAGGGTAATCGGTTATCGGTTATATCCTCTAGGTTAAGATATATGCCCTTATATAAGCTTTGGGCTCAAGTTATCTAATTTAACAAGGATTACAACTTTAATTAAAAGTATAATTCTAATAAAGACTAAATCTTCAAGGAATCTACTTTCCAGCCGTCCTCCTTGTTTCTTGGGATTTTCTCTCCTTGAACTTTGGGCTTAGGATATCTTCTGATCTGGGGCTTGGAAAAATATAACGTTTTCACACGACAGACGGGCTAAATTTTCTCTATCTGTCGAGGTCCACTTTGCTTCTTCTCCTCAAAACTGTTGTCGTCCTCTGTTGTCACGGCAGCAACCATGGCAGCATCGTCCTCTTTGTCTGCTTGTCCAGTTCAGCTCTTCTGCTTTACTGCCCAGCGCCTGCCCTTTCCTTCTGCTACGACAACAACCTGCAAAAACAGCCATTCTTAGTAGAATCTGTGCCTTTTAATATAATTGTGATGTTTTGCTATAAACTAACCTAAATGCAATGAATAATGCTTGAATGCAGTAGAAATATGGGTTAAATAGGGTGTAAATAATAGAACTTTTACACACTCAACAGCCGGCTGTCTGCAATCTTTGAAAACCAGACTTAGGCGAATTTCAACAAGTCTAAAGGTCCCAAAGGACTTCTAAAGGCACACAACACAAGCAAACAAGGTCTAGAGGCATACATCTTATGTCAAGCATGCTCAAACACACACAAAGTATAGATTTAAACAATCGTTAACACATGGCAATCACACATTAACAACATTTCAAAAAGCCATGCTTGAAAACATTAATAGCCAAAAGGCACCCTTCATCTTATATAGGTTTACATGCCATCAAAAGCAACCTTAATCATCCATAAGACATACATCACACAAGCATTTGGCAAGATATATCATGATTACAATCCAAGTCAATTCATAAACATCAAAACCATATATGAGTCATTCAGAGCTCATACAAACACACACTCTTGCCACATTTCTAAGTTACTACATAATTGTTAACCGTACTTGAGCAACAAAAACTTGGAAAGCCCCTTATGCCTTGCTCCGAGCTAACACCACGTTAATGATCTGCATTGTTGAAAATGAGAGCGTAAGCTATAAGCTTAGTGAGGATGCTCTAAAATCGAAAAACATCAACAATGCAGGGTCCAAGCATGTATTCCCTAATTCTCATATACAACATGCATAGCTAAATCCATAAGAAGACCTAGCTAGTCTTTCAAGAGTCATAATATGGCATCTCACATCATACTAAGCTCAAATATCATATATCAATGTCATACATCACAAGTATAAGAACAAGTTTGATTGGCCACTATTAGTTTACCCGGATGTGCGAATTTAATCTCAACAATCACTTTACCTCGGTGGGATTACACTCATCACCGGACCTTGCATGGGCGGGATTCCACTCATCACCACATGCCCTACGGATGGGATTCCACTCATCATCCCGTAGAATATATATAAATTTTCGGTGGAATGTTACATCACCGTACTCCTCTTGATGACTCAACGCCATCAAGGTCACATACGTTTTGACTCAATTTATGTGCACACTAATCCTAATGATCGATAATTTACACCCGGTAAGTTAATTAGTGCCAATTTCATTTACCACATCACACATCCACCATTTACATCACATGTTCATCATATACATATGTCAAGATACACATATACATATCAAACCACATTTCTCAATGGCATAGAGGCAAATCATAAATAGTATTTAATAGAATCAAAGATCTATGTCTACCAATTTAACTCCACAATGGAATGGCCTACCAAGCACATTCCAACTGACACACTACACACACTTGAACCAACTTTAAAACACATTTAAAGTCACTCACCACCCTTCCTTAGCAACCCAAGAAAGCCTCTTACAAGCCCGGATTCGATCCCGATGCTCCACCAATGTCTCCTTTTGTTTCTAGCCAAACAAAACACATCCATTATTTTACAAATCAATGCTAAAACTCAGCCATCATCTCACCCCATAAGCACAGCCAACTTCAACAATTTCCAATCCAAATAACCACCCAAAATACCCATTTTCGTGCTCCTTTAAAACCTAGCTGAAAATACTATTTTCAAACACCCAAATGACACCCAAATGGTCCCAAAACACCCTCCTGACATTCTTAAACCATCAGCCCTCCAATTTCACCTTAAAACTCACCAAAAATCAAGTTTTTGACACTTGAAAATTTGCCACAATAACCCATTTCGGGTTTTCACCCAAACCTAACCATTTTAACATATTATATGCATTTTAAGGTGAATAAACTAAAACCCAGCTTGATAATTTAAAAAAAATTGAAAAACTAAGTAAAAACCCAAACTTTCATCAAACCCAAACTTTTCAAAAGTTGGTAGTTTTAAAATCTACAACCATGTATGGATAGAAAATGAAGAGGAAAGTTAGAAAATGTTATTAGCTTTGATAATGGTCTTGAGATGGAGATGGAAATTAATGGAATAGTGATTTTGGGTATTAGGGGGTTTTGAAAGCTCTTTAACGTTGGGGAGATGAAGAAGACAAAGATGATGCCCTTTTTTTGTTTGTTCCTTTCAGTTCAAAAAGTTGTCTAGCTTTTTAAACATTTGGGTTAATTTACCAAAGTGGTCCCTCTTATTTATTTTAAATTCCAATTGGGTCAAGCCTAGGCCAAATTTATTTAATTAAATTTTACCGACTTGGGCCACTAACCCGACTAACTCCTAACCCCAAAACACGGGTATTACAACTCTCTCCCACTTAAGGAATTTCGTCCCCGAAATTACCTGACTGAAAGAGATACAGAAACTGCCTTTCCATATCCTCCTTCCTCTCCCAAGTGGCCACGTCCACACCTCGACGTTGCCACCGCACCTTTACTAACTCAATCGATCTACCCCGCAACACCTTACTGTCAGAAGCTAGGATCTCAACTGGTTCTTCCTCATAAGTCAAATTCGGATTCAATTCAATCTCCTCTACGGGCATAACATGTGATGGATCGGACCTATACCTACGGAGCATCGAAACATGGAATACATCGTGTATCGCCTCTAGATCGGATGGCAAATGCAATTAATAAGCAACCGGGCCAACCCTCTTCACAATCACCTACGGTCCTATATACCTCGGACTCAACTTCCCCTTTCGGCCAAATCTCATTACTTTCTTCCACGGAGACACTTTCAAGAACACCTTCTCACCCACTGAGAACTCAACTTCCATCATCTTCAAATCGGCATAGGACTTCTACCTATTCGAAGCGGCCTTCAATCGATCACAAATCAATTTTACATTGTCAGTTGTCCCCTTGAGCAAATCCGGCATAGGTAACAACTTTTGTCCCACTTCGGCCCAACAAACTGGAGTTCTACACTTCCGACCATACAAGGCCTCATACGGAGCCATCTGAATACTCGGCTGAAAGCTATGATTGTAGGCAAACTCAACTAGAGGCAAATGCTTCTCCCACGTACCCTGAAAATCAATGATGCAACAACGCAATATATCCTCTAAGATCTGTATAACTCTCTCTGACTAACCATCTGACTGAGGATGATAAAACATGCTGAAGTTCAAACGGGTACCCAAAGCTGTATGCAGGCACTCCCAAAATCGAGATGTAAACCGCAGATCTCTATCTGACACAATGGACTTTGGCACACCGTGCAGTCTAACAATATCACCAATGTACAAGTCGGCCAATCTATCTAAGGTGTAAGTAGTATTGACTGCCAAGAAGTGTTGGAAGGGTGACATTTTGGCTAGTGACCAAAATGTAATTTTTGAAAGTTTTGTGACTGTTTTATAAAGGGTTGAAACTTTGAATCTTTAAGGAGCTATTATTCCAAAAGTACTTTCTCCAGATTTTTCTAAGATATTTTAAGATATATTCTGATTTTAAAACATATCAAAAGAGGAGGGAAAGCCATTTTGGCCATTTTGATAACTAACTTCCAATTTTCTTTTCTCTCATTTTCTCTCAACCCAAACACTTTCTCTCCAGAGAATTTCTTCTGATTTTGTCACCTAAATCTATCCTTTCAACTCTCTTTTGATTCCTAATCATCATATCTACAAAACCTCATTATTTGCTACTTGATTCATCAAGGTTTTTGATTCTAAAAAGAGGAGAAACTCAAGTTTGGAGGTAAGAACGTCCTTCTCCTCTAAACTATCAGTTCTTTACTGAAATTCCTAAGTTATCAATCCTTAATTGATGTTTTATTAAAGGCTTTTAAGTTGTGAAGTGGATCTTGGCTTATAATGCAAGATTTGGTGATTTTTGATGATTTTCGTTTGATCTGTTAAATCTGTGATTTAAGATGTGTTTTTGATGTTATTTGAACACTAAATTGTTAAGGAATTGAGTTTTGATTGATGCAATCCCGGATAGGTTGAGTTTCCTAAGTTTAGCTTGTGATTCTTGATTGTTTTTGAGGTGATCTTGTGGATCTGGTGTTGCTGGAGGTATAAGGATGTTAGTAGGTTCTTTTTAGGTGTTAAATGATGTTAAAAGATGTTTGGTTTTGATGGTTTATGGCTGGGCTTTGTTGAGAAGTGGTTTGGATGCATTTTTGGTTGTGTTTGGTGGCCGAAAATGGAGTGTGGATGAGAGCAGCGAGTTTAGGTGCTTTCATTGAAGCTATTAATGCATGATGATGCATTAATCCTCTGCTTTGATGTGTTTAAAACATGGGAGTCATCTTTGGATCCTAGAGTTTTTGATCCGGAAGCTTGAATTGGTGCTTCGGCAAGAGGCGAAGTGGAATCGGTGAGTGAAATTGGGTTTTCGGCTTTGAAACCAATGTCTTGGGAGCTTAGTTTAAGTCTAAAGAACTTTGCTAAGCTCAAGTGTAAGTTTTGGGAAATACTCTCTAGTGGTGGTCATGACTTGATTGTTGTGCAATGTGGTTTATTGCATGGTTTAAATTATGTTTTGAAAGCATGATTTAGCATGGTAAATGCTGTTTTTGTAAGACATATGTTGAAGGAAGCTCAAGGTAAGAGTTCCTTGTTTTTGAACATTGATTAAATGTGGTTTGATGCTTTTAAATGCATGATGAATATGGCTTGGTTTAATGCTTTAAAACAGTGGATAAATTGATGATAATGATGTATATTGGCAAGTGATGTTTTGAAAAGGTTAAGGTCACTAAGGTGGTTAAAAGTCCTTGAGTGAGCCTTGTTTACTTAAGAACATCAAGGTGGTTAAAAGTCCTTGGATGATTCTTGATACGGACACAAAGGTGGTTAATAGTCCTTGTGTGGTCCTTTCCATGGTGGTTAAAAGTCCATGGGCCAAGGTGTTTAAAAGTCCTTGGGGTGAAACTTGATACAGACACAAAGTTGGTTAAAAGTCCTTTTGTGGTCCTTTCCATGGTGGTTAAAATTCCATGGGCCAAGGTGTTTAAAAGTCCTTGGGGCCAAGGTGTTTAAAAGTCCTTGGGGTGAAAGTTGATGAACTTGTTTTTAAAGAAATGGAACTTATCACTTGTGGCCAATATGACATGTTATGATATGAAGCATGAGATGCTTGTATAAGTATGCTTTTGAGCATGTGTAAATGATGATTTAAAGCATGATTTATAAAGTGTTTTATAAATGCATTGTTGAATGGTTTTATTGAGCATTCCTCACTAAGCTTTTGCTTACGCTCTCTTCGTTTTCTTAAATCAATAATGCAGAACACTAAAGTACTTGAGGGCAGCAAGGAGGGCATGTAATCAAGTGGAAGTAAAGCTCAAAGTATGGAAGGTTTCCTTAAGTACATTTTAGCTTTTGGTAATTTGGCAATGGGGGACCTATGTGTATGTTTTGGGAGAGGTTTTGAACTCCCTAAGTATGTTGAATATTGTTGAGAATGCTGGTTTTTGTGTTTGCCCTTTACATGCTTGAATTGGAATTTTATGCTTGAATGGTTTGCTTGTGTAGGAAGCATGCCTATAGATTTGGGGCTTTTCACATATGTTGATGTTTTGATGATTTGTTGATGCAAGTATGTCTCATATATGTTGAATTGCATGTTGGTAAAGTTTGGTGGCAATTGGAGCATGATTGGATGTTTAATTGCATGTTTAAGTATGCATTTTGGGGCAATCTGTGCAGGGTGTTTCGGAACAGTACCTACCGTTTCGGAACGGGTGCCTTTAACCAGCCCAGGCGTCCAAAACGGAAGGGACCGTTCCGAAACGGAAAGGCTACTGCCAGCCCGTGTTTCGGTACGCGTTGCGGAACGGCCCGTGTTTCGAAACGGGCTCTGCCCGTTTCGGAACGGGTGACCGTTGGGGGCTGACATTGGCAGTTAAATGTTTTGAATTGTTTGCATTTTGGTCTTGAATCTTGTTTGTGCAATTGTATGAGTTTGGGAAGTCCTTTTAAGCTGAAATTGTACAGGGAAGCATGAAACCTGATTAATTTTAAGTTGGTAACTTCAATTTGGGTTAAGTCCTCCTAATTATCAGAATTTACATTTTGGTCCCTAAAGTTGTAAATTGTTCAATTGGGTCCCTGTTTGATCTCTGATGTTTATGATATTTGAGTATGATGTTTGTATAATCATATCTAGGGTTAATATGAATCTAGACAAGATTAAAAAGAAAAAAAAGGTCGTTAATCAAAGTTGACTTTCGGGTTGACTTTGGTTTTCCCCGTGTGACTTTCTTAATTCAGGTCAACCGTCTAGGCCGGGTTAAAGGGGTTACAAACCCGAAACAAAATCCATGGTGATGTTCTCCCATTTCCATTCCGGAATTCTCAACGGTTGCAACAAACCTGAGGGAACCTGATGTTCCACCTTCACCCTCTGACATACTAAACACTTACTCACAAAGTCGGCTACACTCTCTTCAAGCCAACCCAAAAGTACTCATTCTTCAAATCACGGTACATATTTGTACTTCCAAGATGCATAGCGAATGGACTACTGCGTGCTTCAGTCAAGATCGTACGTCTCAAGTCCTTGTCCTCTGGCACAACTATCCTATCTTTGAAACACAATACCCCATCAGTACTGAAACTGTAGTATGAAGGTCTACCTTCGAGTATATCTTGCACGTGAGGTGCAAAGATCTATCTAAGAGCTGCTTCTCTCTAATCAACTGACCTAGAGTAGGTCTAACCTGAAGCTCGGCTTCCAAGCCACCATCTCCGGACAAGCTCAATCTAGCAAACATGGCTCTCAAATCCACGGCTATCTTTCTATTCAGTGCATCGGCCACTACATTGGCCTTACCCAGATGGTACTCAATGGTAAGATCATAGTCTTTTAGCAACTCTAACCATCTACGCTGTCTGAGATTCAAATCTCGCTGAGTTATAATGTATTTCAAACTCTTGTGGTCGGTGTATACTGTGCATTTCTCACCGTACAAATAGTTTCTCCAAATCTTCAGAGCAAACACAACTGCAGCTAACTCTATGTCATGGGTCGGATAGTTGCGCTCGTGAGTCTTCAACTGTCTTGAGGCATAAGCCACTACTCTCTTGTCTTGCATGAGAACACAACCTAGCCCTACATAAGAAGCATCACTGTAAACTATATATTCCTTCCCGGACTCGGGCTGAATCAAGATCGGTGCTTGTGTCAAAGCTTCTTTCAATTTCTCAAAGGCTCTCTGTCTTGCATCTATCCGCTCGAACCGAACACTCTTCTGAAGTAACTGTGTCAATGGAGCGGCTAACTTAGAGAAACCCTCTACGAATCTACTATAGTGTCCAACTAAGCCAAGGAAGCTACGTACCTCTGTTACAGACTTCGGTTGCTTCCATTCAACAATGGCCTCAATCTTTTTCGGATCAACTCTAATCCCATCGGCTGACACTACATGTCCTAAGAAGACTACCTCTCGTATTAGGAATTCACACTTGCTCAACTTCGCATACAACTGATGATCTAGCAAAGTCTTCAAAACTAGTCTCAAGTGTCGGTCATGATCTTCTTCAGTTCACGAATACACCAAGATGTCATCTATAAACACAACTACAAACTGATCTAGGTACCGATGAAAAATCCTATTCATCATATCCATGAAAGCAATCGGTGCATTAGTCAGCCCAAAAGGCATGACTAAAAACTCATAGTGACCATACCTAGTTCTAAAGGCCGACTTCGGTACATCAACCTCTCTTACCTTTAGCTGGTAGTAACCCAATCTCAAGTCAATCTTCGAAAAGACTAATGCTCCCCTCAACTGATCAAACAAGTCATCAATTCTAGGAAACATATATTTATTCTTCACTGTCAACTGATTCAACTGTCTGTAATCTATACACATTCTCATGCTTCCATCTTTCTTGTTCACAAACAAAACTGGTGCACCCCAAGGTGAAGAACTAGGTCAAATGAAGCCTCTATTTGTCAACTCTTGCAACTGAGTCTTCAACTCTTTTAGTTCTTTCGATGTCATGCGATACGGAGCAATCGAAACAGGAGCTGAATCATAATAAGTCTCAATGGTGAACTCTACCTCTCTATTCGGTGGTAACCCTGACAACTCTTCCGGAAACACACTAGGAAAGTCACATACTGTCCGGATGTCTTGAGGTCTAACCTCACTCATGTTAGGGTTCATCACATATGCCAAGTACGCTTCACACCCCAACTCAACTAACCTCTTATCCTCTAGTACTGAAACTACATTGGACAAGAACTTCACGTTCTCACCCACCACTACAATCTCATAATCATCTGTGAGCTTCAGAGAAATCCTCTTAGTTTCAAAATCTATCCTAGCTCTATGCTCCGTGAGCCAGTCCATACCTAGAATTACATCAAAACCATAGAAAGGAAGCTCCATCATATCCACTCGAAACACATGTCCCTGAACCATCAACGGACACCTTTTGTATATTTTTCTAACCACTGTCGTGTCCCAAAAGGAACTAGTAACACTAACTCCTACCTCTAACATTTCACAAGGCAAATTCAAAGACTGTGCATGCTCACTCAATATGTAGGAATGTGTAGACCCAGAGTCAATCAAAGAAAGGAAACCCAATGACTGTATCAAAAAGTTACCTACGATCATATTGGTGTCATGCTGATCCTCACGCTAAGCGTAAACTCTGGTCTGGCCTCCGCCCTCTGGCTGAACTGCAACTACATGAACTATGTTCCTCTGACCATCAATCCTCGGCTGGAAGTTACCTCTACCGCGCCAGCGGCCTCTCTGAAAGTCATTGGCTCTAGCAGGAACCTGAGCTGGTGCCTGTCCCACCTGATGTGGGCAGTCACGTCTAATGTGATCTCTAGCTCCACAACTCCAACATGAGTGGAAATTTCCCCAACATTCACCGGTGTGGTTCCTCCCGCAAGTAGCACATGTGGGCAACTTCCCACCAACCCTCTGGCCCTGTTGGCCCCTACCGTGGTTACCGCCACCACGCCTATGATCGTAATGATGCATGTTGTCCCGATGCCTTTTGGCGTCACCTCTATCAAAGTCATTGGACCACTTACCCGAACTAGAACCACCAGATCGTTTGGTCAAGCCCAAACTGTGCTCTAAGACCTTGGCCCTCGCGACCAAGACATCAAAATCAGTGTAGTCTGAAGCTAGAGTGTACCTCTTGATCTCTTCATTAAGCTTTTAATGGAAACGGTTACATTGTTCCACCTCTGTAGGAACAAGCTCAGAAGCATACTGACTCAGTCTGACAAATCGGATCTCATAATCGGTCACGGTCATACTCCCTTGAAGCAAAGCCATAAACTCCCTATTCCTCTCATCGAGGTATCACGGACCCAGATACTTCTTACGGAATGCTGACTCAAAGAACTCCCAAGTAATCTCGGCCTCATCCATACCCGTAGTAATGGTGACCCACCAAGTGTAGGCATCAGCCTGAAGTAAGGACTCAACGCATCCTAACTTGTGCTCACGAGTACATCCCATCTGAGCGAGGATACAGACAGTCTTCTAAAACCACAACTTTGTTCTCTCTGGAGTAGACCCTCTGAACTCTTTGGCCCTAGGCCAGGAAGTCTCTCTAATGGCAAACCAGTGCCCTCTCTCTGATGATGTGCTGCTGCCTGACCCCCAGCTACTGCAGCCTGAAATGCCCCGGCTATCGCCTGAACCAAAGGAGCTAAGTCTATTCCGGCCGGTCCTTGGCCTCCCTGAGGTCCCTCTCCTTCGGCTCTGACCTCGCCTCCTACTCTGGGTGGAGGTGGTGGTGGTGGAGGTGGTGAAGGAGCTCCAACTCCAACCACATGCTCTCCCACTTGAGCCTCCACTCTAACTACTGGCTCAACTCCTGGAGCCGCTGCCCGAGGTTCCGGTCAAACCATCCTAGGCCTCCCACGTGGTCTCATGGTATAGCTAGCAAGGTAATAACTACAACAACAAACAAATAGGGATTACGTTAGCCAAAGCTAGGGTCCAATAGTGCTCAAGTACTCTCTTTACCATAAAATCTTTTTAAATTAAGTAATAGTAGCAATGGGCACACACTCTACACTAGACGCAACAACTCATGCTTCAAAACATCATAAGAACAGTCAAATATTAAGAATTCATGGCAAGGCATGCACCGAACAATACAACCACTTAACATATCAAGATTACCTCACTTACCTGCCTGAGGTCTCGGTAACCTCAGGCTTTCATAACAACAAATGCAACCCCCACGTCCCGGTCTGGCCGGATGACCGGTCCGAGTAGGCCATACGGGGAAAACCGAAGTGAAACCTGTTAAGGTTCCCCGTCTGTTAGAAACCCTAATTTTTTCTTCTTTTAATTCGATCTTTTCTAAAAGCTCAATTAAGTCCTATGTGATCAAACAGCGGAATAAAATATAGAAGGTAAACATTCGAACCCAAGACAACATTTAAACAACCCAATTTTAATCCTTTAAACAGGCCCTTTCGAAACACCCTTGAGGCGTATCGAAACGCCTTGACCAGGTCAACTGCCCAAAGCCCATACAAAGGGGCCGTATCGAAACAGAGGTCAACCGTTCCGAAATGCCCTCAACGGTCAACTTCTCTTGGTCAACGAGATTTTGACCATTTTGAAACCTTTAGACCCGTTTCGAAACGCTTTCATCTCGTCATTTTCTCAGAATTCCAGTAGCCAAAACGTTCTGAAACGTCCCAGCTCGTTTCGAAACGCGGGCTGTCTGCAACCTTTGAAAACCAGACTTAGGCGAATTTCAACAGGTCTAAAGGTCCCAAAGGACCACTAAAGGCACACAACACAAGCAAACAAGGTCTAGACGCATACATCTTATGTCAAGCATGCTCAAACACACACAAAGCATAGATTTAAACAATCGTTCACACATGGCAATCACACATTAACAACATTTCAAAAAGCCATGCTTGAAAACATTAATAGCCAAAAGGCACCCTTCATCTCATATAGGTTTACATGCCATCAAAAGCAATCTTAATCATCCATAAGACATACATCACACAAGCATTTTGCAAGATATATCATGATTACAATCCAAGTTAATTCATAAACATCAAAACCATATATGAGTCATTCATAGCTCATACAAACAAACACTCTTGCCACATTGATAAGCTACTACATAATTGTTAACCGTACTTGAGCAACAAAAACTTGGAAAGCCCCTCATGCCTTGCTCCGAGCTAACGCCACGCTAATGAACTGCATTGTTGAAAATGAGAGCGTTAGCTATAAGCTTAGTGAGGATGCTTTAAAATCGAAAACATCAACAATGCAGGGTCCAAGCATGTATTCCCTAATTCTCATATACAACATGCATAGGTAAATCCACAAGTAGACCTAGCTAGTCTTTCAAGAGTCATAATATGGCATATCACATCATACTAAGCTCAAATATCATATATCAATGTCTTACATCACAAGTATAAGAACAAGTTCGATTGGCCACTATTAGTTTACCTGTATGTGCGGATTTAATCTCAATATTCACTTTACCTCGGTGGGATTACACTCATCACCGGACCTTGCATGGGCGGGATTCCACTCATCACCATATGCCCTACGGATGGGATTCCACTCATCATCCCGTAGAATATATATAAATTTATGGTGGAATGTTACATCACCGTACTCCTCCTTGATGACTCAACGCCATCAAAGCCACGTACGTTTTGACTCAATTTGTTAGCACACTAATTCTAATGATTGATCATTTACACTCGGTAAGTTAATTAGTGCCAATTTCATTTACCACATCACACATCCACCATTTGCATTACATGTTCATCATATACATATATCAAGATACACATATACATATCAAACCACATTTCACAATGGCATAAAGGCAAAGCATAAATACTATTTAATAGAATCAAAGAGATATGTTTACCAATTTAACTCCACAATGGAATGGCCTACTAAGCACATTCCAACTCACACACTACACACACTTGAACCAACTTTAAAACACATTTAAAGTCACTCACCACCCTTCCTTAGCAACCAAAGCAAGCCTCCTACAAGCCCGGATTCGATCCCGATGCTCCACCAATGTCTCCTCTTGTTTCTAGCCAAACGAAACACATCCATTACTTCACAAATCAATGTTAAAACTCAGCCATCATCTCACCCCATAAGCACAGCAAACTTCAACAATTTCCAATCCAAATAAACACCCAAAGTGCCCATTTTCGTGCTCCTTCAAAACCTAGCTGAAAATCCTATTTTCAAACACCCAAATGACACCCAAATGGTCCCAAAACACCCTCATAACATACTTAAACCATCAGTCCTCCAATTTCACCTTAAAACTCACCAAAAATCAAGTTTTTGACACTTTAAAATTTGCCACTAGAACCCATTTCGGGTTTTCACCCAAACCTAACCATTTTAACATATTATATGCATTTTAAGGTGAATAAACTAAAACCCAACTTGATAATTTAAAACCAATTGAAAAACTAAGTAAAAACCCAAACTTTCATCAAACCCTAACTCTTCAAATGTTGGTAATTTTAAAATCTACAACCATGTATGGATAGAAAATGAAGTGGAGAGTTAGAAAATGTTATTACCTTTGAAGATGGCCTTGAGATGGAGATGGAAATTAATGGAATAGTGATTTTTGGTATTAGGGGGTTTTGAAATCTCTTTAACGTTGGGGAGATGGGGAAGACAAAGATGATGCCCTTTTTTTTGTTTGTTCCTTTAAGTTCAAAAAGTTGTCTAGCTTTTTAAAACATTTATGTTAAATTACCAAAGTGGTCCCTCCTATTTATTTTAAATTCCAAAATAGATAATAATAGTATCGCATATTACATACTGATAAAATATTCCTGAAAATATAAAATATTCAAAATGTGCATGCATAATAAAACATAATAACCCCAAATAAAACACCATAATCTAAAATTATATACAATGCAATAAAACATTTAATATAAATAAGTCCAAGTCTCATACTGATAATAATAAATAAATAAAGCTGGAAAACGAGGTCCTCTAAGTACCATAGCCTAGACTGAGTATTTGAAAGTAGAAACTACGGGGGAGTCAGCGAAAGCGCTCAGTGTGTCTCTACAGTGCAAACAAAACTAACAGAGTCATTATAACAATAGAGACAACCAAACATTATCATAATACAATTTTTCCATCATGAATCAATTCAAACACATAAGCAAGTACGAATGAATATGCAACATAATATGACATGCACCCAAACTACATCACCATCCGAAGAGTAAGGTTCCAAGAACCACTCTCTATCTCATCACCATCTGAAGTGGAATCCAGCTCGTAGGGCAAAACCACTGATATGAAGTAAACATCATCCTGAATGATGAAGCTACTGAACTTCCCCGTACAGAATCCAAACCAAAATGAGATGACATAAAATTCGATCTTTGAATCTAAATGCATTATTTATCAACAGAAATGCATAATCATATAATTTGATATACAATAATCTCAATCTGAATGTATAATCAAATATTGCATAACATTACAGAATGTTGAACAAGTCAAACATCACAGATCAATAGAATATAATCATCACACATCATCAGACCACATCATGTATACATTTCAGAAAATCATCACATTTACATACAGATCACTGTAAGCAAACTACATAGAAGAGAACACACCTCATGTATCTAACACTCAACATCGACGGTGACGTCTCTCACGCTCAGCTCTATCTCTAGGTCGATTAGAGTCAGCTCCTATAACAATTAAATATACCATCAAGATATTACTACTATGCCAAGACACTAATAATATAAATATCGATTGTATATTAATAATGAAACTCATGAGCGGATGATGTCTGAGCAACAGGAAGTCGTCCAGGTGGAGGAAAGGGAAGGATCTCAGTATCCAAGTCAATGTCGTCTGCAAATACGAATAATACCAATTAATTTTTCCGATATTCAAATCTTTAAATACAAGTATAAATGAATAAAAGCGGTAAAACAGTCTTTCGGGTTCGAATTTGGAAAAACGGGCAACGAAATCGGAATTAGGATGTCGAAAAACATAAGATAGCCCTTTTCTGAAAAAGTCAACGGTCAACGCTGACGTCAGCCAACTATTTATAAGATAGACCGGTTCGGTTCTGTCAACCCGGTTCAGTTTTCTGGATCGGTTCAGACCGGTTCAACATAAAATCCCTAATTCGAAAATTAGAGCACAACATACCCCCCGATTCCTCACCGCCAGTGACCTCTCACGTCAAAATCCGACGAATTTCCGAGACCCACATACACACAAAACTAACACGAGGGAAAGGAACAATTGAGACCCAACCAATTTGCAAAAAAAAAACAAGACTACGATAGTGTGAGGGATTTCTGAAACAACCGAAAAGCTTACCGATGAACGGTGGTGCTGGACCGTCGAACGAACGGTGTTTGACCCTTGGTCGAACGGAAAACAGAGGAAGGGGGTTTCTTTTCTTTTGCTCGCACAAGACGTTGAAGGAGAGGGAAGAGAACGGCCAAAACCAAAGAAAATGGTTGAAAGGTTCTATTTATACCCTAAGAAAAGGGTTAATTACAGAGCGTGCCATTATACTTTCTAGGGTTTATGAAACAACACTTAAGTTTTGCAATCGTTACAATTTTATCAGTGAAATTTCGAAAATTCCCAATTTAATCACTAAAATTTAATTAAGTTTTCAATTGAAATTCTCAATTATTAGGGTTTTTAATTTAGGGCAAAATTGGGGTGTTACACAAACAATGTGAAAGATTTACACAACTTTCCATATTTAAATAATGAAATTTTAATCTCTATATGTAAACTATAAAACTTAAATTTTAAATTCTAAACCCACAATTCATAACTTCTAAAATTAATAAATTTATAAAAATTAAATTTTATTCCATTTGTGTATTAAAATATATTTTTTTATAAATAGGAGCATTATAGGAAAGTGTGTTCAAAGAATTAGATACGAATTTGGATCCAAAAAGGATTCCAATCGTTAAATTCGTTAAAAATAAAAACTTTTGAGGATGGCTTTTCATGTGATCTTCCCTTTATCCAAATCTTCCCTTTTATTTTTTTCATTTATCACTTCGGGATGCACAAATTCTCTTTAAGTTGTATTTTTTATGCATAACGTTAGAAAATGTTCTTAATATTTGATTGAAAAATTATTTTAATTTTTTAAGTACATTACTCTTTAATTTTTTGTCTTAAGTTAAAATAGTTAATCTTTGAATAAAAATTGTTAGTTAATTAACGACAAATTACTTGACATGGTGTGGGAAATCTCCAAGGCAATGCACACCGACATAACAATGACAAATAAACAAAGGTCATGACTTGACATAATGACACACAAGTAAAACAAAAATTATATAAAATACAATTTAATTTTTTTCAGATGATGTGTTATTCTGTCAGTCATATCAAGTTGTTTATCGTTAGTTGATTACTTAAATTATCTAATAACTTCTTCCGCTAAAATAATTAATAGTTAGTCTTTTAAGTTATACATAAATAAATTTATTATATGTTCGAATTATTTTGAGTCTAACCAAAATTAATTGGTTTAGTTGCTAAGGATACTCATTCTGCTCCATCTTGTATAGGTTCGAATCTCGGAATGAGAATATAATATCTCTCTATTTAAACAAAAAATTTGATTAAATTGTAATACCCCAATTCAATTTACAAAGTATAACATAAAAGTATAACATAGCTGCTTATCTATATCATGTTTGCCGTTCCTAACCGACCAATCGAATTAGTGTAATAAAAAGCGAGAAGCTTGTTGATAATTAAAAAGAATATTTATTTGGACCAATAGAAATTGGACCATCAATTCATCTAGTAAAATAATTCATTCGGTTATTTTAAAATAGAATAAAAAAAATTAGATTCTAATGTTATAAATTATATAAATTTAAAAATTGTTTTGTGATAAATTTTTATAATATTTTATTTCAATTAACCGGTCAAAATATTTAATATGATGACATTAACAAAAAGAAAACTCTTATTTACATATAGCTTTTAATCGTTAAAGAACTCAATTCGAACAAAAATAGTATAACTGGTTTGAATTTGAATCATGGTTCAACCCGTTTCATGAGTAAGCAAAAACTTGTTATTAGGGACGGAGTAAATAATTAAGATAAATAGAGACAATGTACAATTTATGGGACGGATGGATCAAGGGCATAAGTCTCTATTATGAAACTTAAATATTCGATAAATTTTGATTTAATAATAATTTGACCCTTGTTTAAAATTTAAAGTTATTTAGTTATAAATACACACTGACAAAATTAAAGAAGGGTAGATTCGTCCCCCTAATAGTTTTATTCTAATAGCAACTTAGGTTCATGTAAAACTTTGAAATCCCTTATAATTTTAAAATTTAGTAATTCGACCCTCTCAACGTTCGATCTTGAAATCGATTTCACATTCAATTTGATTCTTAAACTTCTTTATCCGATTCAATAATACTTAAACTTAACTTTTAGATAAAAACAAGTACAAAAACGCGATGTTTTGTTTAAATCATAAGTCAAATTTAAATGATAATTTAAATCGAAGAGTCAAGTTAGGACAAAATTAAGGTACCAAAATATATATTAACCCAAATAAAAAGTTTGGGTCAATTTAAAAAGTCTTAAGGAATCAAGCCTTTGTTTTTTTATTCCGAGATTGAAATCAAACTTTAGACGCGATGACGTTTGGATTATTCTACTTGCCCTTTGGATTATTCTACTTGCCAGAATTTAATTACTATATTACACAATCATAGTATTCTTCTATAAATTGACTTTCAAAACTACGAGATGACGTTGTACTCTGTTTCCAACATGAAAGCTGCTTCAAAAGCCGAAGTTGGCAAGTTAAGCATGTGGTCGAGGACTATGTCGTTGTTGTTTTCAGTTCTTTTGACGAATCAACCTTTGATTCTTGGCCTTGATTCGGTTAGGCCTTTGGGGAAGCACATCGGATAGTTTTCTCGAATTATCGGTTCTGCCTCTTCTCTTTGTACCTTAAAACTCAAGCCTCGCGGTCGGTTCTATCGACTTGGGAAGCTTGGTTGGGGGTCGGAGTTAAAAAGATGGGTACGTTTGGATCGGACATGGATGGAACTATTCCCACTTCAAGTGACGAATATGAAACCTGAAAGTTGTATATAATTTGGTCAAATTGGGATTTCAGATCATCTGTTATGATTACTTTTGAAATTTAATCCTATAATTTAATTTGTATTAGTACATTTCAAAGAGTATGGAAGTAAAGAATTTAAGCCTCTACTAACTAGAAATGGGCATGACATGGAGATTCGACCAATCTAGTTTTAAGTGTCGGGATTTAAAAAAAAATTGATTTAGGTTGGGTCGGGTCAGGTTTAAATTTAGAGTAAAAATATTTAATTTGACCCAACATGAGATAATTATGTAATTCACTCATATATTTAGGGATAAAATTACGAGTCAGGTTTTTTCACGTCGAGTCAACTCGAGTTTTGCTCACCCCTACTTATGGGCAAGTAAAAACATTTCATGCAATCCTAATCACGCCCAAACATAAATATATGATTATAAAATGATTAAAACACTAAAATTTCATACACAACATGAACAAAATATAAATATAATACGAAAGTGGCGGTAGAGTTAAGGGATGTGTTTGCTAGCTTGAGTATCTCGCGAGATGGAGGTCTTGTGGCTGAATTGCAAGTGAAACCATCTCTGGTTCAGTTAATAAAGGATAAGCAGTTGTTGGACGATTCCTTGGTGCCACATGTTCAGGATATTGATGTGGGTAGATTATCGAATTTCCGTTTTAATGATGATGGAGTTTTATGTTTCGGAGGACGGGTAGTAGTGCCGAATGATGTAGAGTTGAGGCGTACTATTCTGACCGAAGCTCATTGTAGTCCTTTTGCTATGCACCCTGGTAGTACAAAGATGTATCGTGCTATGAAGGATGAGTACTATTGGGTGGGGTTAAAGAAAGATGTTGCGGAATATGTGAGTAAGTGAATATGTGAGTAAGATGTTTCGGAGTTTTATGTTTGATGATATGAATGTGTTTAAGAGTTCTAGATATGTACCGTATATGTTTGCTGATTTGTTGGTATGATTAGAGAGTCTTTGGGATGTGTTTGAATGAGTTTATGAAGGAAAAACCAGCAATTGCTGCAGTTTTTGGGCAAACCGTATCGAAACACCCTCTAGTGTTTCGAAACGGGGGCTTGTAATGGCCTTCGTGTTTCGAAACGTTGGAGGCTGTTTCGAAACGATTTGGCTACTAGAATGCCATGTTTCGGAACTGGTCTCGAAACACACCCGCGTACCAAAACGGTCAACGCCGTTTCGATCCAACATTTCGATACGGCAAGTGGGTGTTTCGAAACGGGTGACCATTGGACACAGATTTGAATTGCTCTGATGTTAGCATGTTTTACACTTTAGTCCTAAATGTTGGGATTGCAATTGCCTGAGCTTGAGATGTCCAATTAAGATGAAATTTGCCAGACAAGCATGTAACATGACTAATTTCATAATGGTAAACTTAAAATCAATGAAGACCTTCTAATTTACAGAAATTACATTTTGGTCCCTAAACTTGTGTAAAGTGCAATTGAGTCCCTATATGATGTCTGTTTGTTGTGCCTTTCTCAATCGTATCTCGTGAGTACTCAATTAGGGTTAACAAGTATCTAGAGAATATTAAAAAGGAAAAAAGATCGTGAATCAAGGTTGACTTTTAGGTTGACTTTGGTTTTCCCCGTGTTGTAACGCCCCGGTTTTGGGCTTAGGAGTTTTGGGCGTTGACCGGTTGGTCAAAGTGCTGTTCGAATCAAAAGAGGTGAAATTAGGAAAGCCTAGTTCGGGTTGCATTAAAAATATGGAAAAATGTTCTAAAATCATCTTTTAATATAATTAAGTGAACTGTGAAATCAATTTTGGAAAATGAGTTTTGGAAGTGTGACATTTTGGCTAGTGACCGAAATGTAATTTTCGCAAGTTTGGTGGCTGTTTTATAAAGGGTTGAAACTTTGAATCTTTAAGGAGCTATTTACCCAAAGGGAGTTTCTCCAGATTTTTCTAAGATATTTTAAGTCTAAAATCTGATATTACAGGTTATTAAAATTGGAGGGAAGCCATTTGGCTATTTTTGGATTTTGTAACCAACTTTGCTAAATTTTCTTTCTCTCATTTTCTCTCAACCCAAAGACTACTTTTCCAGAGAATTGGATCTGATTTCTTCACCTAAATCCCTCCTTTAAACTCTCATTTGATTCCAAATCATTGTATCTTCAAAACCTCTTCAATTGCTAATTGTTTCAACAAGGATTTTGATTGCAAAAAGAGGAGAAACTCAAGTTTGGAGGTAAGAACGTCCTTCTCCTCTAAACTATCAGTTCTTTACTGAAATTCCTAAGTTTTCAATCCTTAATTGAAGTTTAATTAAAGGTTTTAAGTGGTGAAATGGATCTTGGCTTATTATGCAAGATTTTGGTGGTTTTTGATGATTTTCGTTAGATCTGAGTAATCTGTGATTTGAGAGGTGTTTTTGATGTTAAATGATCTCTAAATGATAAGGAATTGAGTTTTGATTGATGCAATCCCGGATAGGTTGAGTTTCCTAAGTTTAGCTTGTGTTTCAAGGTAGTTTTTGAGGTGATCTTGGTGATCTGATGTTGCTGGAGGTATAAGGATGTTAATAGGTTGTTTTTAGATGTTATATGATGTTAATGGAAGTGAGGTTTTGCTGGTTTATGGCTGGGCTTTGTTTAGAAGTGGTTTGGATGCATTTTCGGTTGTGTTTGGTGGCCGAAAATGGAGGTTGGATGAGAGCAGCGAGTTTAGGTGCTTTCATTGAAGCAATTAATGCATGATGATGCATTAATCCTCTGCTTTGATGTGTTGAAACAGGGGAGGCATCTTTGGATCCAAGAGTTGTTGATCCGGAAGCTTGATTTGGTGCTTTGGCTTGAAGCAAAGTGGAAATCGGTGAGTGCGTTTGTGGAAATTGGATTTTCAGCTTTTAAACCAAGGTTTGAAGGTTTTGGGAGCTTAGTTTAAGTCTAAACAACTTTGCTAAGCTCAAGTGTAAGTTCTCGGATTTTCTCTCTAGTGGTGGCCATGATTTTGTTGTGATGCAAAATGATGATTTGCATGTTTTAATTACTGTTTTGAAAGCATGTTTTAGCATGGATTTTGCTGATAATGTAAGCCATATGTTGAAGGTAACTCTAGGTAGGAGTACCTTGCTTTTATACATTGAAATAATGTGGATTGATGCTTTGAAATGCATGATGAAAATGGCTTGATTTAATGCTTTAAAACAGTGGATTGAATGATGAAAATGATGTATATTGGCAAGTGATGTTTTGAAAAGATTAAGGTCACTAAGGTGGTTAAAAGTCCTTGAGTGAGCCTTGTTACTTAAGAACATCAAGGTGGTTAAAAGTCCTTGGATGATTCTTGTTGCGGACACTAAGGTGGTTAAAAGTCCTTAGGTGATCCTTTCCATGGTGTTTAAAAGTCCATGGGGCCATGGTGTTTAAAAGTCCATGGGGCCAAGGTGTTTAAAAGTCCTTGGGGCCAAGGTGTTTAAAAGTCCTTGGGGTGATTCAAGCATTGGACACAAAGGTGGTTAAAAGTCCTTGTGTGGTCCTCATACATGGTGTTTAAAAGTCCATGGCCAAGGTGTTTAAAAGTCCTTGGGGCCAAGGTGTTTAAAAGTCCTTGGGAAGTTGATGAACTTGTTTTAAGAAATGGAATGTATCACTTGAGCCAATATGACATGTTATGATTATGTTTAAGCATGAGATTGCTTGTTTAAAGTATGCTTTTGAGCATGTGCAAAGGTTGAATTAAAGCATGTTTTGTAAATGTTTTGAATTGCATTATTGAATGGTTTTAAGAGCATTCCTCACTAAGCTTTTGCTTACGCTCTCTTCGTTTTCTTAATTCAATAATGCAGAGCATTAGAGAACCTTGAGGGGCAGCAAGAAGGGCAAGAATTCAAGTACAAGTAAAGCTCAATGTATGGAAGGTTTTTGTTAAACATTTTAGCTTTTGGATGGTTTGGCAATGGGGGACCAATGTGTATGTTTTGGGAGGTGTTTGGGACTCCCTAAGTATGTTGAATATTGTTGAGAATGCTGGTTTTTGCATTGGTTCATTACATGCTTGTTTTGGAAGTTTTGTGTTTTGAATAGCTAGCTTGTGTAGAAAGCATGCCTATAGAATTGGGGCTTTTTGCATATGATGTTGTTTGGTTGATTTGATGATGCCTATAAGTCATATATATGTTGAATTGCATGCTGGTAAAGTTTGGTGACATTTGGAGCATGTTTGAATGATCTATTGCATGATTTGGAATGCTAGTTTGCTGCAATCTGTGCAGGCGTTTCAGAACAGTGTGCACCGTTTCGAAACGGGTGCCTTACATGAACCAGGCGTCCGAAACGGTATGCACCGTTTCGAAACGGTTTGGTCTCTGCTAAGGCCATGTTTCAGAACCCGTTGCGGAACGGCCCGTGTTTCGAAACGGGGTCTACCTGTTTCGGAACGGTCGACCGTTGGGGGCTGACATTGGTAGTTATATGTTTTGATTTGTTTGCGTTTTGGTCCTGAAACTTGTTTGTTCAATTGTATGAGCTTGGGAAGTCCTTTTGAGCTGAAATTTCACAGAGAAGCATGAAACCTGATTAATTTCAAGATGGTAACTTTAATTTTGGTTAAGTCCTTTTAAATATCAGAAATTACAATTTGGTCCCTAAAGTTGTAATTTGGTCAATTGGGTCCCTGTTTGATCTCTGATGTTTGTGATCTATGAGTATGATGTTTGTGTGATCACAATTAGGACTAATGTGCATCTAGACAAGATTAAAAAGAAAAAAAAGGGTCGTTAATCAAGGTTGACTTTCGGGTTGACTTTGGTTTTCCCCGTGTGACTTTCTTAATTCGGGTCAACCGTCTAGGCCGGGTTAAGGGGGTTACATTTGGTGGTATCAGAGCTGAGTTGCGAGTAATTGGGAATGAATGTATGCATGATTGAAGTATGTTTAGCTTGTATGCTTGTTGTTTGAAAGCATGTTCAGTGGCTTGAGATGTTGATGCAATTGAGATGTATGTTGTGATGTTGCATGTTGAGGGTACCCATTGCCAAACAAAAGCTAATGAAATGATGTTGATTTTGAATGAAATTGAGCTTGAATACTTGGATTGCTTACCTTGCTGGGCCTGACTTGTTTTATTTTGCATTGTGATTGCATGGTAAAAGTATGGCACCACGTAGAGAGTTAAGAGGTAGTGTGCGAGCTACGGCTCCCAATGAGAATGAGAATGAAGAGAATACGGGTAGTGCAGTGTTACCCCCTCCTCCGCCTGGTGGTGGTGCTGGAGGTGAGAGAGCTGAAGCTGCAGCTGGTGCTGGAGCTGCTGGACCAGAGGTTGGTCAGGGGCAAGCTATGCCTGATATGTCTATGCTGGTACAAGCTATTGCGGGTGCTTTTCGAGCAGCAGTAGCTGGAGCTCAAGGAGCTGGGCATCAGGGAGATGCTGGGGTTAGACTACCTTTGGAGCGTCTGCGCAGTCTTGGTGGGACTGAGTTCAGGGGTATGTCTGCTGAGAGTTCGGAAGCTTGGCTAGAGAGTACCAAGCGTATCTTGGGTCAGATGAGCTGCACGGATGTGCAAAAGTTGGGATGTGTTGTGTCCTTGCTGCAGGACGATGCGTACACGTGGTGGACGACCACCATAGCTGGGATGGCTGAAGCTGATGTTACTTGGACATTCTTTCAGAATGCGTTCAAGAGGAGATATCTAGGAGTGAGATATCTGGATGAGAAAAAGCGTGAATTCATGTCTCTTACCCAAGGGAGCATGAGTGTGGCTGAGTATGAAGTGCGGTTTGTACGGCTCAGTCAGTATGCACTGGAGCTGATACCGGATGAGCGAGAGAGGTGCGAAAGGTTCCGTTATGGCTTGGTGACGGAAGTAAAGACATATATGTTGGCTGCTGAGTACAATGATTTTGATGTGTTGGTGAGCCGATCCAAGGACATTGAGATGAACTTGGGTTTAGCTGCAAAAGGTGCTGGAGCAAGTTCTGGCAAGAGAGCTGCTGAGTATAGTTCCGGAGGTGGACGGAACAAGAGGGGACGTGATCAGAAGTATCAGTCCTCAGCCAAGAGAGGTGGTGGTGCACCTGCTAGAGGTGGTTATGCTAGAGCTGATCCTAGTGCTTGCTGGATCTGTGGTTCGCGTGGTCACATGAAGCGTGACTGTCCTCGTGCTGTGAGGGAGTTGCAAGCTCCTGTAGCGGCAGCTGGAAATGGATGTTGGAATTGTGGTTCTGTTGACCATCTGAGGCGAGATTGTCCGAGGTTGGCTGGTGGCCAAGAGCGTGCTCCTGTTGCTGCACCGCAGAGAGGTCGTGGGAGCGGCCGTGGTAATTTCCAGAGGAGAGAGGAAGGTGGTCGCGGAGTAGCTCATGTTGTGGCTATTCAGCTTGAGGGTGGAGGCCAAGCTAGGGTGTATGCTCAGCGCGAGGGAAGGAATGATGCAGATGTGATTGCAGGTACCTTTACTTTGCAATCCTTGTCATTGCTTTCTTTGATTGATTCTGGATCTACGCATTCATACATTTTGCGTGAGCATGCTGAATTGCTTGGTTTGCCTGTTGAGTCTTTGGATGTTGGTGTTCGTGTCACTAGTTCTTTTGGTGAAACTGTTGTGACTCGAAAGCTTTATAGAAGGTGTCCCTTGGTTGTTCAAGAACATGTCTTTCATGTTGATCTTATGGAGTTGCCCTTTTATGGTTTTGATGTGATTCTTGGTATGGGTTGGCTTGCTGAGCATCGTGCTGTTGTGGATTGTGAAAATAAGCGGGTTTCGCTTAAGCTTGCGGATGATTATGAAGTTGTTGTAGTTGGCGAGAATGTGAAGTTTCTTGCTAATGTGGTGTCTACCTTGGAGGCGAGTAGGATGCTGAGGCGGGGTTGTGAAGCTTATCTAGCTTTTGTGATGAATCCTAGCTCTAAGGAGTTGAGGGTGCAAGATATCAAGGTTGTGAAGGAGTTTCCTGGTGTTTTTCCTGAAGAGTTGCCTGGTTTACCTCCTAATCGCGAGGTGGAGTTTGGAATTGAGCTGTATGAGAATACAACTCCTGTGTCCATTACTCCCTATAGAATGGCACCTAAGAAGCTGAAGGAGCTGAAGACGCAGTTGCAAGAGCTGCTAGATCGTGGTTTCATCCGGCCGAGTGTGTCACCTTGGGGTGCTCCTGTCTTGTTTGTGAAGAAGAAAGATGGCACTATGAGGATGTGCATTGATTACCGTCAGCTGAACAAGTTGGCTATCAAGAATCGGTATCCTTTGCCGAGGATTGATGATCTCTTTGATCAATTTCGGGGAGCTGCTGTGTTCTCTAAGATTGACTTGAGGTCAGGGTATTATCAGTTGAAGGTGAAGGATGTGGATGTGCCTAAGACAGCTTTCAGGACAAGATATGGGCATTATGAGTTCCTTGTGATGCCGTTTGGTTTGACAAATGCTCCTGCTGCTTTCATGGACATGATGAATCGTGTGTTTCATGAATACCTGGACAAGTTCATTGTGGTGTTCATTGATGATATCCTCGTGTACTCGCGTACTGAGGAGGAGCACGAAGAGCATTTGAGGATTGTGCTGCAAGCTTTGTTGGAGAATCAGCTTTATGCTAAGCTGAGCAAGTGTGAGTTCTGGCTTAAGGAGGTGGTGTTTCTTGGGCATGTGGTCTCAGCTGAGGGGATTCGTGTTGATCCTCAGAAGATTGAAGCGGTGATGAAGTGGAAAGTTCCTAAGTCTGTTCATGAGGTCCGTAGTTTCCTTGGTTTGGCAGGATACTACCGAAGGTTTGTGGATGGTTTTTCCAAAATTGCTGCTCCTTTGACGAAGCTGTTGCAAAAGGATGTTAAGTATGAGTGGACGGAAGCGAGACAGCAGGATTTTGAGAAGCTCAAGGCGGCTTTGACTCAAGCTCCTATCTTGATTCAGCCTGAATCAGGGAAATAGTTTGTGGTCTATAGTGATGCATCCTATGTTGGTTTGGGATGTGTGCTGATGCAAGAAAGTAAGGTTGTGGCTTATGCGTCGCGGCAGTTGAAGGTGCATGAGCGCAACTATCCTACGCATGACATTGAGCTGGCTGCAGTGGGGTTTGCTCTGAAGATCTGGAGACATTATCTGTATGGTGAGAAGTGTATTGTGTACACGGATCACAAGAGTTTGAGGTATCTGATGTCTCAGAAGGAGTTGAATCTTAGACAGCGGCGTTGGTTGGAGTTGCTCAAGGATTATGATCTGACGATTGAGTATCATCCTGGTAAAGCTAATGTTGTTGCGGATGCCTTGAGTAGGAAGGTAGCTGTTGAGCTGAGGGCTATGTTTGCTAGCTTGAGCATATCGCGAGATGGTGGTCTTTTTGCTGAGTTGCAAGTGAAACCATCTTTTGGTTCAGTTGATCAAGGAAAAGCAGTTGTTGGATGATTCCTTGGTGTCTCATGTTCAGGATATCGCGGAGGGTAGACCTTCGGATTTCTTCTTTAATGAGGATGGTGTGTTGTGTTTTGGTAGTCGGATAGTAGTGCCTGCTGATGTTGAGTTGAGGCGTGCTATTCTGACTGAAGGTCATAGTAGTCCTTTTGCTATGCACCCTGGTAGTACTAAGATGTACCGTGATCTTCGTGATGAGTACTATTGGGTGGGTTTGAAGAAGGATGTTGCAGAGTTTGTGAGCAAGTGTTTGGTGTGTCAGCGAGTTAAGGCTGAACATCAGGTTCCTTCTGGTTTGTTGCAACCGTTGAAAATCCATGAATGGAAGTGGGAGAGGGTTACCATGGATTTTGTATATGGTTTGCCTTTGTCTCCATCGAAGAAGTATTCTGTTTGGGTGATTGTGGATCGCTTGACGAAGTGTGTGCATTTCTTGCCTGTGCATACTACGTTTTCTTTGGATAAGTTGGCAGAGCTGTACATTGCTGAGATTGTGAGGTTGCATGGTGTGCCTAAGTCGATTGTGTCGGATAGGGATCCGAGGTTCACATCGCGTTTCTGGCAGTGTTTGCATCAAGCTCTGGGTACAAGGTTGCATTTCATTACATCCCATCATCCTCAGTCGGATGGTCAGTCTGAGCGGGTTATCCAGTTTTTGGAGGATATGTTGAGATGCTGCGTGATTGAGTTCCAAGGTTCTTGGGAGAAGCATCTGCCTTTGGTTGAGTTCGCTTATAACAATAGTTATCAGGCGAGTATACAGATGGCACCTTATGAGGCTCTGTATGGGAGGAAGTATAGGACTCCTCTTTGTTGGGCTGAAACTGGTCAAAAGTTGGTTTCGATGCCGGCTTTGTTGAAAGGGACCACCGAGAAGGTGAAGCTCATTTGTGAGAGGTTGAAGGCTGCCTCTGATCGGCAAAAGTCTTACGCGGATTTGAAGCGTAAGGAGATAGAGTATGCGGTGGGTGACCGTGTGTTCTTGAAGGTTTCGCCTTGGAAGAAGGTGATGAGGTTTGGCCGGAAGGGTAAGTTGAGCCCTCGGTACATTGGACCATATGAGGTGGTTGAGCGTGTGGGTCCTGTTGCGTATCGGCTGAGGTTACCTTAGGAGTTGGAGAAGATTCATGATGTGTTTCATGTTTCTATGCTCCGGAAGTATAGATCTGATCCTTCGCATGTGATGCCTGTGGAGGAAGTGTTTTTGAATCCGGATTTGACCTATGATGAGGAGTTTTGGGCTTAGGAGTTTTGGGCGTTGACCGGTTGGTCAAAGTGCTGTTCGAATCTTAAGAGGTTAAATTTGGAAAGCCTAGTTCGGGTTGCATTAAAAATATGGAAAAATGTTCTAAAATCATCTTTTAATATAATTAATTGAACTGTGAAATCAATTTTGGAAAATGAGTTTTGGAAGTGTGACATTTTGGCTAGTGACCAAAATGTAATTTTCGCAAGTTTGGTGGCTATTTTATAAAGGGTTGGAACTTTGAATCTTTAAGGAGCTATTAATCCAAAGGTGATTTCTCCAGATTTTTCTAAGATTTTATAAGCTATTTTCTTATTTTAAAGATAACAAAAAGGAGGGAAAAGCTCATTTGGCAATTTTCTTAACTAACTTCCCATTTTCTTTCTCTCATTTTCTCTCAAACCAAACACTACATTTCCAGAGATTTGTTTCTGATTTTCTCACCTAAATTCCTCCTTTCAACTCTCATTTGATTCCAAATCAACATTTCTTCAAAACCTCTTCAATTGCTACAAGTTTCAACAAGCATTTTGATTGCAAAAAGTGGAGAAATACAATTTTGGAGGTAAGAACGTCCTTCTCCTCTAAACTATCAATTCTTTACTGAAATTCCTAAGTTTTCAATCCTAAATTGATGTTCAATTAAAGGCTTTTAAGTTGATTTATGGATCTTGGCTTATTATGCAAGATCTTGATGATTTTTGATGATTTTCGTTAGATCTGAGTAATCTGTGTTTTAAGAGATGTTTTTGATGTTAAATGATCTCTAAAATGATGTGGAATTGAGTTTTGATTGATGCAATCCCGGATAGGTTGAGTTTCCTAAGTTTAGCTTGTGTTTTAAGGTAGTTTTTGAGGTGATCTTGGTGATATGTTGTTGCTGGAGGTATAAGGTTGTTAATAGGTTGTTTTTAGATGTTATATGATGTTAATGGAAGTGAGGTTGTGCTGGTTTATGGCTGGGCTTTGTTTAGAAGTGGTTTGGATGCATTTTCGGTTGTGTTTGGTGGCCGAAAATGGAGGTTGGATGAGAGCAGCGAGTTTAGGTGCTTTCATTGAAGCAATTAATGCATGATGATGCATTAATCCTCTGCTTTGATGTGTTGAAACAGGGGAGGCATCTTTAGATCCAAGTTTGGTTGATCCGGAAGCTTGATTTGGTGCTTTGACTTGAAGCAAAGTGGAAATCGGTGAGTGCAATTGTGGAAATTGGATTTTCAGTTTAAAAACCAAGGTTTGAAGGTTTTGGGAGCTTAGTTTAAGTCTAAACAACTTTGCTAAGCTCAAGTGTAAGTTTTCGGATTTTCTCTCTAGTGGTGGCCATGACTTTGATGTGTTGCAAAATGATGATTTGCATGTTTTACTTACTGTTTTGAAATCATGTTTTAGCATGGATTTTGCTGATGATGTAAGCCATATGTTGAAGGTAACTCTAGGAAGGAGTACCTTGCTTTTGTACATTGTTTAAATGTGGATTGATGCTTAAAAATGGCTTGGTTAAATGCTTTAAAACAGTGGATTAAATGATGAATATGATGTATATTGGCAAGTGATGTTTTGAAAAGATTAAGGTCACTAAGGTGGTTAAAAGTCCTTGAGTGAGCCTTGTTACTTAAGATCATCAAGGTGGTTAAAAGTCCTTGGATGAGTCTTGTTGCGGACACTAAGGTGGTTAAAAGTCCTTAGGTGATCCATTCCATGGTGTTTAAAAGTCCATGGGGCCAAGGTGTTTAAAAGTCCTTGGGGCCAAGGTGTTTAAAAGTCCTTGGGGCCAAGGTGTTTAAAAGTCCTTGGGAAAGTTGTTAAACTTGTTTTAAGAAATGAAATGTATCACTTGAGCCAATATGACATGTTAAGTAATATGTGAAGCATGAGATGCTTGTTTTAATGTTTATGTTGAAGCATGGATTGCTTGTTTTACGTATGCTTTTGAGCATGTGCAAGGATTGATTTTAAGCATGGCTTATAAATGGTTTTAATTGCATTATTGAATTGTTTTTAATGAGCATGCCTCACTAAGCTTTTGCTTACGCTCTCTACGTTTTCTTAATTCAATAATGCAGAGCATTAGAGTACCTTGAGGGGCAGCAAGAAAGGGCAAGCAATCAAATTCAAGTGAAGCTCAAAGTATGGAAGGTTTTGTTAAACATTTAGCTTTTGTGTGATTTGGCAATGGGGGGCCTATGTGTATGTTTTGGGAGGTGTTTGAGACTCCCTAAGTATGTTGAATGTTGTTGAGATTGCTGGTTTTTGAATTGGAACCTTATATGCTTGTTTTGGAAGTTTGGAGTTTGAATAGCTAGCTTGTGTAGGAAGCATGCCTATAGAATTGGGGCTTTTTGCGTATGATGTTAGATTGATGTTGTGATGGTTCCTATAAGTCTTAAATATGTTTAATTGCATGCTGGTAAAGTTTGGTGACATTTGGAGCATGTTTGAATGTTCAATTGCATGATTTGGTATGCTTGTTTGCTGCAATCAGTGCAGGCGTTTCGGAACAGTATGCACCGTTTCGGAACGGGTGCCTTACACGAACCCAGGCGTCCGAAACGGTGTGCACCGTTTCGAAACGGTTTGGTCTCTGCCAAGGCTGTGTTTCGGAACGGTGTCGATCGGTTTCAGAACGGCCCGTGTTTCGGAACGGTGTTGATTGGTTTCGGAACGGTCGACCGTTATGGGCTGACATTGGCAGTTATATGTTTTGAATTGTTTACGTTTTGGTCCTGAATCTTGTATGTTCAATTGTGTGAGCTTGGGAAGTCCTTTTGAGCTGAAATTTCAGGGAGAAGCATGAAACCTGATTAATTTCAAGATGGTAACTTTAATTTGGGTTAAGTCCTTTTAATTATCAGAAATTACAATTTGGTCCCTAAAGTTGTAATTTGTTCAATTGGGTCCCTGTTTGATCTCTGATGTTTGTGATCTTTGAGTATGATGTTTGTGTGATCACAATTAGGATTAATGTGCATCTAGACAAGATTAAAAAGAAAAAAAAGGGTCGTTAATCAAGGTTGACTTTCGGGTTGACTTTGGTTTTCCCCGTGTGACTTTCTTAATTCGGGTCAACCGTCTAGGCCGGGTTAAGGGGGTTACATTTGGTGGTATCAGAGCTGAGTTTGCGAGTAATTGGGAATGAATGTATGCATGATTGAAGCATGTTTGCCTTGTATGCTTGTTGTGTGAAAGCATGTTCAGTGGTTTGAGATGTTGATGCAATTGAGATGTATGCTATGATGTTGCATGCTGAGGGTACCCATTGCCAAACAAAAGCTAATGAAATGAAATTGATTTTGAATGAGATTGAGCTTGAATACTTGGATTGCTTACCTTGCTGGGCCTGACTTGTTTTATTTTTTTGCATTGTGATTGCATGGTAAAAGTATGGCACCACGTAGAGAGTTAAGAGGTAGTGTGCGAGCTACGGCTCCTAACGAGAATGAGAATGAAGAGAATACGGGTAGTGCTGTGTTACCCCCTCCTCCGCCTGGTGGTGGTGCTGGAGGTGAGCGAGCTGAAGCTGCAGCTGGTGCTGGAGCTGCTGGACCAGAGGTTGGTCAGGGGCAAGCTATGCCTGATATGTCGATGCTGGTACAAGCTATTGCGGGTGCTTTTCGAGCAGCAGTAGCTGGAGCTCAAGGAGTTGGGCATCAGGGAGATGCTGGAGTCAGATTACCTTTGGAGCGTCTGCGCAGTCTAGGTGGGACTGAGTTCAGAGGTATGTCTGCTGAGAGTTCGGAAGCTCGGCTAGAGAGTACCAAGCGTATCTTGGGTCAGATGAGTTGCACGGATGTGCAAAAGTTGGGCTGTGTTGTGTCCTTGCTGCAGGACGATGCATATACGTGGTGGACGACCACCATAGCTGGGATGGCTAAAGCTGATGTTACTTGGACATTCTTTCAGAATGCGTTCAAGAGGAGATATCTTGGAGTGAGATATCTTGATGAGAAAAAGCGTGAATTCATGTCTCTTACCCAAGGGAGCATGAGTGTGGCTGAGTATGAGGTGCAGTTTGTACGGCTCAGTCAGTATGCACCAGAGCTGATACCTGATGAGCGTGAGAGGTGCGAAAGGTTACGTTATGGCTTGGTGACGGAGGTCAAGACCTATATGTTGGCTGCTGAGTACAATGATTTTGATGTGCTGGTTAGTCGATCCAAGGACATTGAGATGAACTTGGGTTTAGCTGCGAAAGGTGCTGGAGCGAGTTCTGGCAAGAGAGCTGCTGAGTATAGTTCCGGAGGTGGACGGAACAAGAGGGGACGTGATCAGAAGTATCAGTCCTCAGCCAAGAGAGGTGGTGGTGCACCTGCTAGGGGTGGTTTTGCTAGAGCTGAACCAAGTGCTTGCTGGATCTGTGGTTCGCGTGGTCACATGAAGCGTGACTGTCCTCGAGCTGTGAGGGAGGTGCAAGCTCCTGTTGCGGCTGCTGGTAATGGATATTGGAACTGTGGTTCTGTTGATCATCTGAGGCGAGATTGTCCGAGGTTGGCTGGTGGCCAAGATCGTGCTCCTGTTGTAGCTGCACAGCAGAGAGGTCGTGGGCGCGGCCGTGGTAATTTTCAGAGGAGAGAGGAAGGTGGTCGCGGAGTAGCTCATGTTGTGGCTATTCAGCCTGAGGGTGGAGGCCAAGCGAGGGTGTATGCTCAGCGCGAGGGAAGGAATGATGCTGATGTGATTGCAGGTACCTTTACTTTGCAATCCTTGTCATTGCTTTCTTTGATTGATTCTGGATCTACGCATTCATATATTTTGCGTGAGCATGCTGAATTGCTTGGTTTGCCTGTTGAGTGTTTGGATGTTGGAGTTCGTGTCACTAGTTCTTTTGGTGAAACTGTTGTGACTCGAAAGCTTTATAGAAGGTGTCCCTTGGTTGTTCAAGAACATGTCTTTCATGTTGATCTTATGGAGTTGCCTTTCTATGGTTTTGATGTGATCCTTGGTATGGATTGGCTTGCTGAGCATCGTGCTGTTGTGGATTGTGAGAATAAGCGGGTTTCGCTTAAGCTTGCAGATGATTATGAAGTTGTTGTTGTTGGCGAGAATGTGAAGTTTCTTGCTAATGTTGTGTCTACCTTGGAGGCGAGTAGGATGCTGAGGCAGGGTTGCGAGGCTTACCTAGCTTTTGTGATGAATCCTAGCTCTAAGGAGTTGAGGGTGCAAGATATCAAGGTTGTGAAGGAGTTTCCTGGTGTTTTTCCTGAAGAGTTGCCTAGTTTACCTCCTAATCGCGAGGTGGAGTTTGGAATTGAGCTGTATGAGAATACAACTCCTGTGTCCATTACTCCCTATAGAATGGCACCTAAGGAGCTGAAGACGCAGTTGCAAGAGCTGCTTGATCGTGGTTTCATCCGGCCGAGTGTGTCGCCTTGGGGTGCTCCTGTCTTGTTTGTGAAGAAGAAAGATGGCACTATGAGGATGTGCATTGATTACCGTCAGCTGAACAAGTTGACTATCAAGAATCGGTATCCTGTGCCGAGGATTGATGATCTCTTTGATCAATTTCGGGGAGCTGCTGTGTTCACTAAGATTGACTTGAGGTCAGGGTATTATCAGTTGAAGGTGAAGGATGTGGATGTGCCTAAAACAACTTTCAGGACAAGGTATGGGCATTATGAGTTCCTTGTGATGCCGTTTGGGTTGACAAATGCTCCTGCTGCATTCATGGACATGATGAATTGTGTTTTTCATGAATACCTGGACAAGTTCGTTGTGGTGTTCATTGATGATATCCTCGTGTACTCGCGTACTGAGGAGGAGCACGAAGAGCATTTGAGGATTGTGCTGCAAGCTTTGTTGGAGAATCAACTTTATGCTAAGTTGAGCAAGTGTGAGTTTTGGCTCAGGGAGGTGGTGTTTCTTGGGCATGTGGTCTCAGCTGAGGGGATTCGTGTTGATCCTCAGAAGATTGAAGCGGTGATGAACTGGAAAGTTCCTAAGTCTGTTCATGAGGTCCGTAGTTTCCTTGGTTTGGCGGGATACTACCGGAGGTTTGTGGATGGTTTTTCCAAGATTGCTGCTCCTTTGACGAAGCTGTTGCAAAAGGATGTTAAGTATGAGTGGACGGAAGCGAGACAGCAGGCTTTTGAGAAGCTGAAGGCGGCTTTGACTCAAGCTCCTATCTTGATTCAGCCTGAATCAGGGAAAGAGTTTGTGGTCTATAGTGATGCATCCTATGTTGGTTTGGGGTGTGTGCTGATGCAAGAGGGTAAGGTTGTGGCTTATGCGTCGCGGCAGTTGAAGGTGCATGAGCGCAACTATCCTACGCATGATATTGAGCTGGCTGCTGTGGTTTTTGCTCTGAAGATCTGGAGACATTATCTGTATGGTGAGAAGTGTACTGTGTACACGGATCACAAGAGTTTGAGGTATCTGTTGTCTCAGAAACAGTTGAATCTCAGGCATCGACGTTGGTTGGAGTTGCTCAAGGATTATGATCTGACGATTGAGTATCATCCTGGTAAAGCTAATGTTGTTGCGGATGCTTTTAGTAGGAAGGTAGCTGTTGAGCTGAGGGCGATGTTTGCTAGCTTGAGCATATCGCGAGATGGTGGACTTGTTGCTGAGTTGCAAGTGAAACCATCTTTAGTTCAGTTGATCAAGGAAAAGCAGTTGTTGGATGATTCCTTGGTGTCTCATGTTCAGGATATCGCGGAGGGTAGACCTTTGGATTTCTGCTTTAATGAGGATGGTGTGTTGTGTTTTGGTAGTCGGATAGTAGTGCCTGCAGATGTTGAGTTAAGGCGTGCTATTCTGACTGAAGGTCATAGTAGTCCTTTTGCTATGCACCCTGGTAGTACTAAGATGTATCGTGATCTTCGTGATGAATACTATTGGGTAGGTTTGAAGAAGGATGTTGCTGAGTTTGTGAGCAAGTGTTTGGTGTGTCATCGAGTTAAGGCTGAACATCAGGTTCCTTCTGGTTTGTTGCAACCGTTGAAAATCCCTGAATGGAAGTGGGAGAGGGTTACCATGGATTTTGTATCTGGTTTGCCTTTGTCTCCGTCAAAGAAGAATTCTGTTTGGGTGATTGTGGATCGCTTGATGAAGTGTGCGCATTTCTTGCCTGTGCATACTACGTTTTCTTTGGATAAGCTGGCAGAGCTGTACATTGCTGAGATAGTGAGGTTGCATGGTGTGCCTAAGTCGATTGTGTCGGATAGGGATCCGAGGTTCACATCGCGTTTCAGGCAGTGTTTGCATCAAGCTCTGGGTACAAGGTTGCATTTCAGTACATCCTATCATCCTCAGTCGGATGGTCAGTCTGAGCGGGTTATTCAGATTTTGGAGGATATGTTGAGATGCTGTGTGATTGAGTTCCAAGGTTCTTGGGAGAAGCATCTGCCTTTGGTTGAGTTCGCTTATAACAATAGTTATCAGGCGAGTATACAGATGGCACCTTATGAGGCTCTGTATGGGAGGAAGTGTAGGACTCCTCTTTGTTGGGCTGAAACTGGTCAAAAGTTTGTTTCGATGCCTGCTTTGTTGAAAGGGACCACCGAGAAGGTGAAGCTCATTTGTGAGAGGTTGAAGGCTGCCTCTGATCGGCAAAAGTCTTACGCGGATTTGAAGCGTAAGGAGATAGAGTATGCGGTGGGTGACCGTGTGTTTTTGAAGGTTTCGCCTTGGAAGAAGGTGATGAGGTTTGGCCGGAAGGGTAAGTTGAGCCCTCGGTACATTGGACCGTATGAGGTGGTTGAGCGAGTGGGTCCTTTTGCGTATCGGTTGAGGTTACCTCAAGAGTTGGAGAAGATTCATGATGTGTTCCATGTTTCTATGCTCCGGAAGTATAGATCTGATCCTTCGCATGTGATGCCTGTAGAGGATGTGGTTTTGAATCCGTATTTGACCTATGATGTGGAACCGGTGAAGGTTCTGGATTTGGATTGCAAGGTTCTTCGTGGCAAGACCATTGAGTTGGTGAAGGTGCTGTGGAAGCATCGAGGTGTTGAGGAAGCCACGTGGGAGCGGAAGGAAGACATGCTGAAGCAGTTCCCTTATCTCTTTCCTTCAGGTAAAATTCGAGGACGAAATTTCTTAAGGGGGGGAGAGTTGTAACGCCCCGGTTTTGGGCTTAGGAGTTTTGGGCGTTGACCGGTTGGTCAAAGTGCTGTTCGAATCTTAAGAGGTTAAATTAGGAAAGCCTAGTTCGGGTTGCATTAAAAATATGGAAAAATGTTCTAAAATCATCTTTTAATATAATTAAGTGAACTGTGAAATCAATTTTGGAAAATGAGTTTTGGAAGTGTGACATTTTGGCTAGTGACCAAAATGTAATTTTCGCAAGTTTGGTGGCTTTTTTATAAAGGGTTGGAACTTTGAATCTTTAAGGAGCTATTAATCCAAAGGTGATTTCTCCAGATTTTTCTAAGATTTTATAAGCTATTTTCTGATTTTAAAGATAACAAAAAGGAGGGAAAAGCTCATTTGGCAATTTTCTTAACTAACTTCCCATTTTCTTTCTCTCATTTTCTCTCAAACCAAACACTACATTTCCAGAGATTTGTTTCTGATTTTCTCACCTAAATTCCTCCTTTCAACTCTCATTTGATTCCAAATCAACATATCTTCAAAACCTCTTCAATTGCTACAAGTTTCAACAAGCATTTTGATTGCAAAAAGTGGAGAAATACAAGTGTGGAGGTAAGAACGTCCTTCTCCTCTAAACTATCAGTTCTTTACTGAAATTCCTAAGTTTTCAATCCTAAATTGATGTTCATTTTAAAGGCTTTTAAGTTGATTTATGGATCTTGGCTTATTATGCAAGATCTTGATGATTTTTGATGATTTTCGTTAGATCTGAGTAATCTGTGTTTTAAGAGATGTTTTTGATGTTAAATGATCTCTAAAATGATGTGGAATTGAGTTTTGATTGATGCAATCCCGGATAGGTTGAGTTTCCTAAGTTTAGCTTGTGTTTTAAGGTAGTTTTTGAGGTGATCTTGGTGATCTGTTGTTGCTGGAGGTATAAGGTTGTTAATAGGTTGTTTTTAGATGTTATATGATGTTAATGGAAGTGAGGTTGTGCTGGTTTATGGTTGGGCTTTGTTTAGAAGTGGTTTGGATGCATTTTTGGTTGTGTTTGGTGGCCGAAAATGGAGGTTGGATGAGAGCAGCGAGTTTAGGTGCTTTCATTGAAGCAATTAATGCATGATGATGCATTAATCCTCTGCTTTGATGTGTTGAAACAGGGGAGGCATCTTTAGATCCAAGTTTGGTTGATCCGGAAGCTTGATTTGGTGCTTTGGCTTGAAGCAAAGTGGAAATCGGTGAGTGCAATTGTGGAAATTGGATTTTCAGTTTAAAAACCAAGGTTTGAAGGTTTTGGGAGCTTAGTTTAAGTCTAAACAACTTTGCTAAGCTCAAGTGTAAGTTTTCGGATTTTCTCTCTAGTGGTGGCCATGACTTTGATGTGTTGCAAAATGATGATTTGCATGTTTTACTTACTGTTTTGAAATCATGTTTTAGCATGGATTTTGCTGATGATGTAAGCCATATGTTGAAGGTAACTCTAGGAAGGAGTACCTTGCTTTTGTACATTGTTTAAATGTGGATTGATGCTTAAAAATGGCTTGGTTAAATGCTTTAAAACAGTGGATTAAATGATGAATATGATGTATATTGGCAAGTGATGTTTTGAAAAGATTAAGGTCACTAAGGTGGTTAAAAGTCCTTGAGTGAGCCTTGTTACTTAAGATCATCAAGGTGGTTAAAAGTCCTTGGATGAGTCTTGTTGCGGACACTAAGGTGGTTAAAAGTCCTTAGGTGATCCATTCCATGGTGTTTAAAAGTCCATGGGGCCAAGGTGTTTAAAAGTCCTTGGGGCCAAGGTGTTTAAAAGTCCTTGGGGCCAAGGTGTTTAAAAGTCCTTGGGAAAGTTGTTAAACTTGTTTTAAGAAATGAAATGTATCACTTGAGCCAATATGACATGTTAAGTAATATGTGAAGCATGAGATGCTTGTTTTAATGTTTATGTTGAAGCATGGATTGCTTGTTTTACGTATGCTTTTGAGCATGTGCAAGGATTGATTTTAAGCATGGCTTATAAATGGTTTTAATTGCATTATTGAATTGTTTTTAATGAGCATGCCTCACTAAGCTTTTGCTTACGCTCTCTACGTTTTCTTAATTCAATAATGCAGAGCATTAGAGTACCTTGAGGGGCAGCAAGAAAGGGCAAGCAATCAAATTCAAGTGAAGCTCAAAGTATGGAAGGTTTTGTTAAACATTTAGCTTTTGTGTGATTTGGCAATGGGGGGCCTATGTGTATGTTTTGGGAGGTGTTTGAGACTCCCTAAGTATGTTGAATGTTGTTGAGATTGCTGGTTTTTGAATTGGAACCTTATATGCTTGTTTTGGAAGTTTGGAGTTTGAATAGCTAGCTTGTGTAGGAAGCATGCCTATAGAATTGGGGCTTTTTGCGTATGATGTTAGATTGATGTTGTGATGGTTCCTATAAGTCTTAAATATGTTTAATTGCATGCTGGTAAAGTTTGGTGACATTTGGAGCATGTTTGAATGTTCAATTGCATGATTTGGTATGCTTGTTTGCTGCAATCAGTGCAGGCGTTTCGGAACAGTATGCACCGTTTCGGAACGGGTGCCTTACACGAAACCAGGCGTCCGAAACGGTGTGCACCGTTTCGAAACGGTTTGGTCTCTGCCAAGGCTGTGTTTCGGAACGGTGTCGATCGGTTTCAGAATGGCCCGTGTTTCGGAACGGTGTTGATTGGTTTCGGAACGGTCGACCGTTATGGGCTGACATTGGCAGTTATATGTTTTGAATTGTTTACGTTTTGGTCCTGAATCTTGTATGTTCAATTGTGTGAGCTTGGGAAGTCCTTTTGAGCTGAAATTTCACAGAGAAGCATGAAACCTGATTAATTTCAAGATGGTAACTTTAATTTGGGTTAAGTCCTTTTAATTATCAGAAATTACAATTTGGTCCCTAAAGTTGTAATTTGTTCAATTGGGTCCCTGTTTGATCTCTGATGTTTGTGATCTTTGAGTATGATGTTTGTGTGATCACAATTAGGATTAATGTGCATCTAGACAAGATTAAAGAGAAAAAAAAGGGTCGTTAATCAAGGTTGACTTTCGGGTTGACTTTGGTTTTCCCCGTGTGACTTTCTTAATTCGGGTCAACCGTCTAGACCGGGTTAAGGGGGTTACAGCCGGAAGGGTAAGTTGAGCCCTCGGTACATTGGACCATATGAGGTGGTTGAGCGTGTGGGTCCTGTTGCGTATCGGCTGAGGTTACCTTAGGAGTTGGAGAAGATTCATGATGTGTTTCATGTTTCTATGCTCCGGAAGTATAGATCTGATCCTTCGCATGTGATGCCTGTGGAGGAAGTGTTTTTGAATCCGGATTTGACCTACGATGAGGAACCGGTGAAGGTTCTGGATTCGGATAGCAAGGTTCTTCGTGGCAAGACCATTGAGTTGGTAAAGGTGCTGTGGAAGCATCGAGGTGTTGAGGAAGCCACGTGGGAGCGGAAGGAAGACATGCTGAAGCAGTTTCCTTATCTCTTTCCTTCAGGTAAATTTCGAGGACGAAATTTCTTAAGGGGGGAGAGTTGTAACGCCCCGGTTTTGGGCTTAGGAGTTTTGGGCGTTGACCGGTTGGTCAAAGTGCTGTTCGAATCAAAAGAGGTGAAATTAGGAAAGCCTAGTTCGGGTTGCATTAAAAATATGGAAAAATGTTCTAAATCATCTTTTAATATAATTAAGTGAACTGTGAAATCAATTTTGGAAAATGTGTTTTGGAAGTGTGACATTTTGGCTAGTGACCAAAATGTAATTTTCGCAAGTTTGGTGGCTGTTTTATAAAGGGTTGAAACTTTGAATCTTTAAGGAGCTATTTACCCAAAGGGAGTTTCTCCAGATTTTTCTAAGATATTTTAAGTCTAAAATCTGATTTTAAAGGTTATTAAAATTAGAGGGAAGCCATTTGGCTATTTTTGGATTTTGTAACCAACTTTGCTAAATTTTCTTTCTCTCATTTTCTCTCAACCCAAACACTACTTTTCGAGAGAATTGGATCTGATTTCTTCACCTAAATCCCTCCTTTCAACTCTCATTTGATTCCAAATCATTGTATCTTCAAAACCTCTTCAATTGCTAATTGTTTCAACAAGGATTTTGATTGCAAAAAGAGGAGAAACTCAAGTTTGGAGGTAAGAACGTCCTTCTCCTCTAAACTATCAGTTCTTTACTGAAATTCCTAAGTTTTCAATCCTTAATTGAAGTTTAATTAAATGTTTTAAGTGGTGAAATGGATCTTGGCTTATTATGCAAGATTTTGGTGGTTTTTGATGATTTTCGTTAGATCTGAGTAATCTGTGATTTGAGAGGTGTTTTTGATGTTAAATGATCTCTAAATTGATAAGGAATTGAGTTTTGATTGATGCAATTCCGGATAGGTTGAGTTTCCTAAGTTTAGCTTGTGTTTCAAGTTAGTTTTTGAGGTGATCTTGGTGATCTGATGTTGCTGGAGGTATAAGGATGTTAATAGGTTGTTTTTAGATGTTATATGATGTTAATGGAAGTGAGGTTTTGCTGGTTTATGGCTGGGCTTTGTTTAGAAGTGGTTTGGATGCATTTTCGGTTGTGTTTGGTGGCCGAAAATGGAGGTTGGATGAGAGCAGCGAGTTTAGGTGCTTTCATTGAAGAAATTAATGCATGATGATGCATTAATCCTCTGCTTTGATGTGTTGAAACAGGGGAGGCATCTTTGGATCCAAGAGTTGTTGATCCGGAAGCTTGATTTGGTGCTTTGGCTTGAAGCAAAGTGGAAATCGGTGAGTGCGTTTGTGGAAATTGGATTTTCAGCTTTTAAACCAAGGTTTGAAGGTTTTGGGAGCTTAGTTTAAGTCTAAACAACTTTGCTAAGCTCAAGTGTAAGTTCTCGGATTTTCTCTCTAGTGGTGGCCATGATTTTGTTGTGATGCAAAATGATGATTTGCATGTTTTAATTACTGTTTTGAAAGCATGTTTTAGCATGGATTTTGCTGATAATATAAGCCATATGTTGAAGGTAACTCTAGGTAGGAGTACCTTGCTTTTATACATTGAAATAATGTGGATTGATGCTTTGAAATGCATGATGAAAATGGCTTGATTTAATGCTTTAAAACAGTGGATTGAATGATGAAAATGATGTATATTGGCAAGTGATGTTTTGAAAAGATTAAGGTCACTAAGGTGGTTAAAAGTCCTTGAGTGAGCCTTGTTACTTAAGAACATCAAGGTGGTTAAAAGTCCTTGGATGATTCTTGTTGCGGACACTAAGGTGGTTAAAAGTCCTTAGGTGATCCTTTCCATGGTGTTTAAAAGTCCATGGGGCCATGGTGTTTAAAAGTCCATGGGGCCAAGGTGTTTAAAAGTCCTTGGGGCCAAGGTGTTTAAAAGTCCTTGGGGTGATTCAAGCATTGGACACAAAGGTGGTTAAAAGTCCTTGTGTGGTCCTCATACATGGTGTTTAAAAGTCCATGGCCAAGGTGTTTAAAAGTCCTTGGGGCCAAGGTGTTTAAAAGTCCTTGGGAAGTTGATGAACTTGTTTTAAGAAATGGAATGTATCACTTGAGCCAATATGACATGTTATGATTATGTTTAAGCATGAGATTGCTTGTTTAAAGTATGCTTTTGAGCATGTGCAAAGGTTGAATTAAAGCATGTTTTGTAAATGTTTTGAATTGCATTATTGAATGGTTTTAAGAGCATTCCTCACTAAGCTTTTGCTTACGCTCTCTTCGTTTTCTTAATTCAATAATGCAGAGCATTAGAGAACCTTGAGGGGCAGCAAGAAGGGCAAGAATTCAAGTACAAGTAAAGCTCAATGTATGGAAGGTTTTTGTTAAACATTTTAGCTTTTGGATGGTTTGGCAATGGGGGACCAATGTGTATGTTTTGGGAGGTGTTTGGGACTCCCTAAGTATGTTGAATATTGTTGAGAATGCTGGTTTTTGCATTGGTTCATTACATGCTTGTTTTGGAAGTTTTGTGTTTTGAATAGCTAGCTTGTGTAGAAAGCATGCCTATAGAATTGGGGCTTTTTGCATATGATGTTGTTTGGTTGATTTGATGATGCCTATAAGTCATATATATGTTGAATTGCATGCTGGTAAAGTTTGGTGACATTTGGAGCATGTTTGAATGATCTATTGCATGATTTGGAATGCTAGTTTGCTGCAATCTGTGCAGGCGTTTCGGAACAGTGTGCACCGTTTCGGAACGGGTGCCTTACATGAACCCAGGCGTCCGAAACGGTATGCACCATTTCGAAACGGTTTGCTCTTTGCCAAGGCCATGTTTCGGAACCCGTTGCGGAACGGCCCGTTTTTCGAAACGGGGTCTACCTTTTTCGGAACGGTCGACCGTTGGGGGCTGACATTGGCAGTTATATGTTTTGATTTGTTTGCGTTTTGGTCTTGAAACTTGTTTGTTCAATTGTATGAGCTTGGGAAGTCCTTTTGAGCTGAAATTTCACAGAGAAGCATGAAACCTGATTAATTTCAAGATGGTAACTTTAATTTGGGTTAAGTCCTTTTAAATATCAGAAATTACAATTTGGTCCCTAAAGTTGTAATTTGTTCAATTGGGTCCCTGTTTGATCTCTGATGTTTGTGATCTTTGAGTATGATGTTTGTGTGATCACAATTAGGACTAATGTGCATCTAGACAAGATTAAAAAGAAAAAAAAAGGGTCGTTAATCAAGGTTGACTTTCGGGTTGACTTTGGTTTTCCCCGTGTGACTTTCTTAATTCGGGTCAACCGTCTAGGCCGGGTTAAGGGGGTTACACGTGTAATCTTCGTAGTTCGGGTCAATCGTCTAGGTCGGGCTAAGGGGGTTAGATTGTGTTTCAGAGATAAAGTTGTAGTACCTGAAGATGTTGAGTTGAGACGTTTGATTCTGAGCGAAGCACATTCGAGTCCTTTTTCTATGCATCCGGATAGTACTAAGATGTATCGTGATTCGAAGAATGATTATTTCTGGGTTGGTTTGAAGAAGGATGTAGCTGAGTATGTGAGCCGTTGTATGGTTTGTTAGAGAGTGAAGGCAGAACATCAGGTTCCTTCAGGTTTGTTACAGCCTTTGAAGATTCCAGAATGGAAATGGGAGAGGATCACTATGGACTTTGTGTCGAGGTTACCGTTGTCTCCTTCGAAGAAGAATTTTGTTTGGGTGATAGTTGATAGGTTCACTAAGTGTGCTCACTTTTTAGCAGTGAACACTACATATTCTTTAGACAAGTTGGCGAATTTGTACATTCGCGAGATTGTGAGACTTTATGGAGTTTCTAAGTCTATTGTGTCAGACAAAGATCCAAGATTCACATCGAGGTTCTGGAGTTGTTTGCATAGTGCCCTAGGTAGCCGTTTGCATTTCAGTACTTCTTATCATCCGCAGTCAGATGGTTAGTCAGAGCGAGTGATACAGATATTGTTACCTATGCCGAATTTGCTTAAGGGGACTATCGAAAAAGTGAAGTTGATTTGCGACAGTTCGAAAGCAGCTTCTGATCATTTGAAATCTTATGTAGATTTGAAGAGAATAGAGATTGAGTTCTCAGTGGGTGAGAAAGTGTTTCTGAAAGTATCTCTGTGGAATAAGGTAATGCGATTTGGCCGGAAAGGCAAGTTAAGTCCGAGGTTTATTGGTCCGTATGAGATACTTGAGCGGATTGGGCCTGTAGCTTAACGTTTGAGATTGCCTTCTGAGTTAGAGAAGATCCATGATGTGTTTCATGTGTCGATTCTTAGGAGATACAGATCAAATCCATCCCATGTTGTGTCTGTTGAGGAGATAGAGTTGAATCCGAATTTGTCTTATAATGAAGAACCTGTTAAGATACTTGCTTCTGATAGCAAGGTGTTGCGTGGCAGGACCATAGAGTTGGTCAAGGTGTCGTGGAGACATAGAGGTGTGGAAGAGGCCACGTGGGAGAGGAAATCTGATATGCTTGAGCAGTTTCCGTACTTGTTTTCGTCAGGTAATTTTGGGGACAAAATTCCTTAAGTGGGGGAGAGTTGTAACACCTGGGTTTGGGGGTCTGGTGAAAATAACATTAAAATAATATTTTGGGTTTCGGTTTTATAATTAAAATAATAAAATATTTTATGGGCTTCGTGTTTGCAAAATAATTAAGGTCTATGTTGGGCCTATCTTCTAAGTCCAAATTCTATGGACTTTAGGATATGGGAGTTTTTAGCCATTTCATTAATGGCATAATGGTAAATAGGATTTCTCTGATAAATTAAAGCAAAAACAAAAGAAGAAGACATGTGCTCATCTTCTTCCTCACTCTCATTTCAAACTCAACGACCAAAAGAGCTCTCTTCTCCATTTTTTTTCCATTACATCCTTTGCTCCTTGTTGGTGATTTTCCAAAAGGTAATTCCATTTTTTACTTGGCCTTATCTTCCTCTTCATTTTGATACCATTAGTTTTCATTAAAACCATGTATTTTATGTTTTCGGTTTTCAAAGAATTTGTCAAAGATTGAAGCTTTATGAATTTCTAACAAAGCGTTTGATTATTTATTGTTAGATAAGTTGTTTACAACCCATAAGGTCCAACATATGTGAATTTTTAATATATATAAGTGAACTGTGAAATCAATTTTACAAAATGAGGTTTGGAAGGGTGACATTTTGGTTGGTGACCAAAATGTAATTTTTGAAAGTTGCGTGACTGTTTTAGAAAGGATTGAAACTTTGAATCTTTAAGGAGCTATTTACCCAAAGGGAGTTTCTCCAGATTTTTCTAAGATATTTTAAGGTTCAATTATGATTTTAAAGCTTAAGAAAAGTGGAGGGAAAATCATTTTGGCTATTTTGTAACTAACTTCCAATTTTCCTTTTCTCTCATTTTCTCTCAACCCAAACACTTTCTCTCCAGAGATTTCTTTCTGATTTTGTCACCTAAATCTTCCTTTTCAATTCTCTTTTGATCCCTAATCATCACATCAACTAAACCTCACCATTTGCTACTTGATTCATCAAGGTTTTTGGTTCTAGAAGAGGAGAAACTCAAGTTTGGAGGTAAGAACGTCCTTCTCCTCTAAACTATCAGTTCTTTACTGAAATTCCTAAGTTCTCAATACTTAATTGATGTTTTATAAATGGTTTTTAAAGTTGTGAAATGGATCTTGGCTTAAAATGCAAGATTTGGTGATTTTTGGTCAATTTTCGTAAGATCTGTTAAAGCTGTGATTTGAGATGTGTTTTTGATGATTAATGAACATTAATTTGATATGGAATTGAGTTTTGATTAATGCAATCTCGGATAGGTTGAATTTCCTAAGTTTAGCTTGTGATTCTTGGTTGTTTTTGAGGTGATCTTGTGATTCTGATGTTGCTGGAGGTATAAGGATGTTGTTAGGTTCTTTTTAGATGTTAAATGATGTTAAAGGATGTTTGGTTGTGATGGTTTTTGGCTGGGCTTTGTTGAGGAGTCGTTTGGATGCATTTTCGGTTGTGTTTGGTGGCCGAAAATGGAGTGTGGATGAGAGCAGCGAGTTTAGGTGCTTTCATTGAAGCTATTAATGCATGATGATGCATTAATCCTCTGCTTTGATGTGTTTAAAACAGGGGAGTCATATTTGGATCCAAGTGTTGGTGATCCGGAAGCTTGAATTGGTGCTTCGGCAAGAGGCGAGGTGGAATCGGTGAGTGAAATTGGGTTTTCAGCTTTGAAACCAATGTCTTGGGAGCTTAGTTTAAGTCTAAACAACTTTACTAAGCTCAAGTGTAAGTTTTCGGAAAAACTCTCTAGTGGTGGCCATGGTTTGGTTGTTGTGCAATGTGGTTTATTGCATGTTTTAAATTCTGTTTTGAAAGCATGATTTAGCATGGTTAATGCTGTTTTTGTAAGCCATATGTTGAAGGAAGCTCAAGGTAAGAGTTCCTTGTTTTTGAACATTGATTAAATGTGGTTTGATGCTTTAAAATGCATGATGAATATGGCTTGGTTTAATGCTTTAAAACAGTGGATTATTTGATGATAATGATGTATATTGGCCAGTGATGTTTTGTAAAAGGTTAAGGTCACTAAGGTGGTTAAAAGTCCTTGAGTGAGCCTTGTGGATTCTAAGAACTTCATGGTGGTTAAAAGTCCATGAGTGATTCTTGTTAAGGTCACTAAGGTGGTTAAAAGTCCTTGAGTGAGCCTTGTTACTTAAGAACATCAAGGTGGTTAAAAGTCCTTGGATGGTTCTTGTTAAGGACACAAAGGTGGTTAAAAGTCTTTGTGTGGTCCTTGCCATGGTGTTTAAAAGTCCATGGGCCAAGGTGTTTAAAAGTCCTTGGGGCCAAGGTGTTTAAAAGTCCTTGGGGTGAAACTTGTAAAGACACAAAGGTGGTTAAAAGTCCTTGTGTGGTCCTTGTTGATCTTGTTTTAAAAAGATGGAACTTATCACTTGTGGCCAATATGACATGTAATGTTATGGGAGCATGTAATGCTTGTTTAAATTGTTTTGAGCAGGAGTAAATGATGATTTGAAGCATGATTTATAAAGTGTTTTATAAATGCATTATTGAATGGTTTTAATGAGCATTCCTCACTAAGCTTTTGCTTACGCTCTCTTTCGTTTTCTTAAACCAATAATGCAGATCATTAAGGTGCTTTGAGGGCAGCAAGGAAGGCAAGTATTCAAGTGGAATTAAGCTCAAGTATGGGAAGGTTTCTTAAACACATTTTAGCTTTTGGCATTTGGCAATGGGGGACCTTTGTGAATGTATTGGGAGATGTTTTGAACTCCCTAAGTATGTTTAATGTTGTTGTTAATGCTGGTTTTTGTATTTGGCCTTTATATGTTTGAATTGGAGGTTTTATGCTTGAATGGTTTGCTTGTGTAGGAAGCATGCCACTAGAATTGGGGCTTTTCATATTTGATGATAATATGTTGATTGGTTGATGCAAATATGTCCCTTATATGTTGTATGAGTTGCTGGTAAAGTTTGGTAGCATTTGGTGCATGATTGGTTGATCAATTGTGTGTTTAAGCATGCATTTTGCTGCATTCTGTGCAGGGTGTTTCGGAACAGTGGCTACCGTTTCGGAACGGGTGCCTTGAATCAGCCCAGGCGTCCGAAACGGGAGACACCGTTCCGAAACGGAAAGGCCACTGCCAGCCCTCGTTTCGGTACGCGTTGTGGAACGGCCCCGCGTTTCGAAACGGACTCTCCCTGTTTCGGAACACGTGACCGTTGGGGGTTGACATTGGTAGTTAAATGTTTTGGAATGTTTGCATTTTGGTCCTGAATGTTGTTTGTGCAATTGTATGAGTTTGGGATGTCCGTTTGAGCTGAAATTTGACAGAGAAGCATGAAACCTGATTAATTTCAAGATGGTAACTTTAATTTGGGTTAAGACCTCATAATTTACAGAATTTACAATTTGGTCCTTAAAGTTGTAAATTGTTCAATTGGGTCCCTGTTTGATCTCTGATGTTTATGATCTTTGAGTATGTAATTTGAATGATCATAACTAGGGTTAATATGCATCAAGACAAGTTTAAAAAGAAAAAAAATGGTCGTTAATCAAGGTTGACTTTCGGGTTGACTTTGGTTTTCCCCGTTTGACTTTCTTAATTCGGGTCAACCGTCTAGACCGGGTTAAGGGGGTTACATTTGGTGGTATCAGAGCTGAGTTCTCGAGTAATTGGGAATGAGTGTGTGCATAATTGAAGTATGTATGCTATGTATGCTTGATTGATTGAAAGCATGTTTAAGGGCTTGTGATTTTGATGCAATTGAGTTGTATGCTGTGGTGTAGCATGTTGTAGGTACCCATTGCCAAATCAAAGCTAAGTAATGATGTTGATTTTGAATGAAATTGAGCTTGAGTACTTGGATTGCTTACCTTGCTGGACCTAACTTTGTTTATTTGCATTGTGATTGCATGGTTAAAGTATGGCACCACGTAGAGAGTTGAGAAGTAATGTGCGAGCTACGGCTCCGAATGAGAATGAGAATGAGAATGAGGAAAATGCGGGTAGTGCGGTGTTACCTCCTCCTTCGCCTGGTGGTGGTGGTGCTGAGGGTGAAAGAGCTGAAGCTGCAGCTGGTGCTGGAGCTGCTGGACCTGAGGTTGGTCAGGGGCAAGCTATGCCTGATATATCGATGTTGGTGCAAGCTATTGCTGGTGCTTTTCGAGCGGCAGTGGCTGGAGCTCAAGGAGCTGGGCATCAGGGAGATGCTGGTGTTAGACTACCTTTGGAGCGTTTGCGCAGTCTTGGTGGGACTGAGTTCAGGGGTATGTCTACTGAGGGTTCTGAAGCTTGGTTAGAGAGTACCAAGAGGATCTTGGGTCAGATGAGTTGCACTGATGTGCAAAAGCTGGGTTGTGTTGTATCCTTGCTACAGGATGATGCTTATACGTGGTGGACAACCACTATTGCTGGGATGGCTGAGGCTGACATAACTTGGACATTCTTTCAGAATGTGTTCAAGAGGAGGTATCTTGGTGTGAGGTACCTGGATGAAAAGAAGCGTGAGTTCATGTCTCTTACCCAGGGGAGCATGATTGTAGCTGAGTATGAGGTGCAGTTTGTTAGACTCAGTCAGTATGCACCTGAGCTGGTACCTGATGAGAGGGCGAGGTGCGAAAGATTCCGTTATGGTTTAGTGACGGATGTGAAAATGTATGTGCTGGCCACCGAGTATGATGATTTTGATGTGCTGGTGGGCCAAGCTAAGGATATTGAGATTAACTTGGGTTTATCTGCTAGAGGTGCTGGAGCAAGTTCTGGTAAGCGAGCTGCTGAGTTTAGTTCCGGTGGTGGACGCAACAAGAGGGGACGCGATCAGAAGTATCAGTCCTCAGCTAAGAGAGGTGGTGGAGCACCTGCTCGGAGAGGCAATGCTAGAGCTGATCCGAGTGCTTGTTGGATTTGTGGATCACGTGGTCACATGAAACGTGATTGTCCTCGTGCTGTGAGGGAAGTGCAAGCTGCTGTTGCGGCAGTTGGTAACGGGTGCTGGAGTTGTGGATCTGCGGACCACTTGAGGTGAGATTGTCCTATGTTGGCTGGTGGCCAAGTGCGTGCTCCTGTTGTTGCTGCACCGCAGAGAGGTTGTGGTCGCGGCCGTGGTAATTTCCAGAGGAGAGAGGAAGGTGGTCGTGGAGTGGCCCATGTTGTGGCTATTCAGCCTGAAGGTGGAGGTCAAGCGAGAGTGTATGCTCAGCGGGAGGGGAGGAATGACGCGGATGTGATTGCAGGTACCTTTACTTTGCAATCCTTGTCATTACTTTCCTTGATAGATTCTGGATCTACGCATTCATACATTTTGCGTGAGCATGCTGAATTGCTTGGTTTGCCTGTTGAGTCTTTGGATGTTGGTGTTCGTGTCACTAGTTCTTTTGGTGAGACTGTTGTGACTCGAAAGTTGTATAGAAGGTGTCCTTTGGTTGTTCAAGAACATGTTTTTCATGTTGATCTTATGGAGTTGCCTTTCTATGGTTTTGATGTGATCCTTGGTATGGATTGGCTTGCTGAGCATCGTGCTGTTGTGGATTGTGAAAATAAGCGAGTTACGCTGAAGCTTGCGGATGATTATGAGGTTGTTGTGGTTGGTGAGAATGTGAAGTTTCTTGCCAATGTGGTGTCTACCTTGGAGGCGAGCAGGATGTTGAGGCAAGGTTGTGAAGCTTATCTAGCTTTTGTTATGAATCCTAGCTCTAAGGAGTTGCGTGTGCAAGATATCAGAGTTGTGAAGGAGTTTCCTGGAGTGTTTCCTGAGGAGTTGCCTGGTTTACCTCCTAATCGCAAGGTGGAGTTTGGAATTGAGCTGTATGAGAATACAACTCCTGTGTCTATCACTCCATATAGAATGGCACCTAAGGAGCTGAAGACGCAGTTGCAAGAGCTGCTTGATCGTGGTTTCATTCGGCCGAGTGTGTCGCCTTGGGGTGCACCGGTCTTGTTTGTGAAGAAGAAGGATGGCACTATGAGAATGTGCATTGATTACCGTCAGCTGAACAAGTTGACTATCAAGAATCGGTATCCTTTGCCGAGGATTGATGATCTCTTGGATCAATTTCGGGGAGCTGCTGTGTTCTCTAAGATTGACTTGAGGTCAGGGTATTATCAGTTGAAGGTGAAGGATGTAGATGTGCCTAAGACAGCTTTCAGGACAAGGTACGGGCATTATGAGTTCCTTGTGATGCCGTTTGGTTTGACAAATGCTCTTGCTGCTTTCATGGACATGATAAACTGTGTGTTTCATGAATACCTGGACAAGTTTGTTGTGGTGTTTATTGATGATATCCTCGTGTACTCGCGTACTGAGGAGGAGCATGAAGAACATTTGAGGATTGTTTTGCAAGCTTTGTTGGAGAATCAGCTTTATGCTAAGCTGATCAAGTGCGAGTTCTGGCTTAAAGAGGTGGTGTTTCTTGGGCATGTAGTTTCTGCTGAGGGGATTTGTGTTGATCCTCAGAAGATTGAGGCGGTGATGAACTGGAAAGTTCCTAAGTCTGTTCATGAGGTTCGTAGTTTCCTTGGTTTGGCGGGATACTACCGGAGGTTTGTGGATGGGTTTGCTAAGATTGTCGCACCTTTGACAAAGTTGTTGCAAAAGGATGTTAAGTATGAGTGGACAGAAGCGAGACACCAGGCTTTTGAGAAGCTTAAGGCGGCTTTGACGCAAGCTCCTATCTTGGTTCAACCTGAATCAGGGAAAGAGTTTGTGGTCTATAGTGATGCGTCCTATGTTGGTTTGGGATGTGTGCTGATGCAAGAGGGTAAGGTGGTAGCTTATGCATCACGGCAGTTGAAGGTGCATGAGCGCAATTATCCTACGCATGATATTGAGTTGGCTGCAGTGGTTTTTGCTCTGAAGATCTGGAGACATTATCTGTATTGTGAGAAGTGTACTGTGTACACGGATCATAAGAGTTTGAGGTATCTGATGTCTCAGAAGGAGTTAAATCTTAGGCAGCGGCGTTGGTTGGAGTTGCTCAAGGATTATGACCTGACGATTGAGTACCATCCTGGAAAAGCTAATGTGGTTGCGGATGCCTTGAGTAGGAAGGTAGCTGTTGAGCTGAGGGCTATGTTTGCCAGCTTGAGTATATCGCGTGATGGTGGTCTTGTAGCTGAGTTGCAAGTGAAACCATCTATGGTTCAGTTGATCAAGGAAAAGCAGTTGCTGGACGATTCCTTGGTGTCTCATGTTCAGATTATCGCGGAGGGTAGACCTTCTGATTTTTGCTTTAATGATGATGGTGTGTTGTGTTTTGGGAGTCGAATAGTAGTGCCTAATGATGCTGAGTTGAGGCGTACTTTTCTGACTGAAGGTCATAGTAGTCCTTTTGCTATGCACCCTGGTAGTACTAAGATGTATCGTGATCTTCGTGATGAGTACTATTGGGTGGGTTTGAAAAAGGATGTTGCGGAGTTTGTGAGCAAGTGTTTGGTGTGTCAGCGAGTTAAGGCTGAGCATCAGGTTCCTTCATGATTGTTGCAACCGTTGAGAATTCCTGAATGGAAGTGGAAAGGGTTACCATGGATTTTGTATCTGGTTTACCTTTGTCTCCGTCGAAGAAGAATTCGGTTTTGGTGATTGTGGATCGCCTGACGAAGTGTGCGCATTTCTTGCTTGTGCATACTACGTTTTCTTTGGATAAGCTTGCGGAGTTGTACATTGCTGAGATTGTGCGGCTGCATGGTGTGCCTAAGTCGATTGTGTCGGATAGGGATCCGAGGTTCACATCGCGTTTCTGGCAGTGTTTGCATCAGGCTCTGGGTACAAGGTTGAATTTCAGTACATCCTATCATCCTGAGTCGGATGGTCAGTCTGAGCGTGTTATTCAGATTTTGGAGGATATGTTGAGGTGCTGCGTGATTGAGTTCCAAGGTTCTTGGGAGAAGCTTTTGCCTTTGGTGGAGTTTGCTTATAACAATAGTTATCAGGCGAGTATACAGATGGCACCTTATGAGGCCTTGTACGGGAGGAAGTGTAGGACTCCTCTTTGTTGGGCTGAAACGGGTCAAAAGTTGGTTTCGATGCCGGCTTTGTTGAAGGGAACCACCGAGAAGGTGAAGCTCATCTGTGAGCGGTTGAAGGCAGCCTCTGATCGGCAAAAGTCTTACGCGGATTTGAAGCGTAAGAAGATAGAGTATGCGGTGGGTTATCGTGTGTTCTTGAAGGTTTCGCCTTGGAAGAAGGTGATGAGGTTTGGCCGGAAGGGTAAGTTGAGCCCTAGATACATTGGACCATATGAGGTGGTTGAGCGTGTGGGTCCTGTTGCGTATCGGTTGAGGTTACCTCAAGAGTTGGAGAAGATCCATGATGTGTTCCATGTTTCTATGCTCCGGAAGTATAGATCTGATCCTTCGCATGTGATGCCTGTGGAGGAAGTGGAATTGAATCCGGATTTGACCTATGATAAGGGACCGGTGAAGGTTCTGGATTCGGATAGCAAGGTTCTTCGTGGCAAGACCATTGAGTTGGTGAAGGTGCTGTGGAAGCATCGTGGTGTTGAGGAAGCTACGTGGGAGCGGAAGGAAGACATGCTGAAGCAGTTTCCTTATCTCTTTCCTTCAGGTAAATTTCGGGGACGAAATTTCTTAAGGGGGGAGAGTTGTAACGCCCCGGTTTTGGGCTTAGAAGTTTGGGCGTTGACCGGTTTGGTCAAAGTGCTGTTCGAATCTAAAAAGGTGAAATTAGGAAAGCCTAGTTCGGGTTGCATTAAAAATATGGAAAAATGTTCTAAAATCATCTTTTAATATATATAAGTGAACTGTGAAATCAATTTTACAAAATGAGGTTTGGAAGGGTGACATTTTGGTTGGTGACCAAAATGTAATTTTTGAAAGTTGCGTGACTGTTTTAGAAAGGATTGAAACTTTGAATCTTTAAGGAGCTATTTACCCAAAGGGAGTTTCTCCAGATTTTTCTAAGACATTTTAAGGTTCAATTATGATTTTAAAGCATAAGAAAAGTGGAGGGAAAATCATTTTGGCTATTTTGTAACTAACTTCCAATTTTCCTTTTCTCTCAACCCAAACACTTTCTCTCCAGAGATTTCTTTCTGATTTTGTCACCTAAATCTTCCTTTTCAATTCTCTTTTGATCCCTAATCATCACATCAACTAAACCTCACCATTTGCTACTTGATTCATCAAGGTTTTTGGTTCTAGAAGAGGAGAAACTCAAGTTTGGAGGTAAGAACGTCCTTCTCCTCTAAACTATCAGATCTTTACTGAAATTCCTAAGTTCTCAATCCTTAATTGATGTTTTATAAATGGTTTTTAAAGTTGTGAAATGGATCTTGGCTTAAAATGCAAGATTTGGTGATTTTTGGTCAATTTTCGTTAGATCTGTTAAAGCTGTGATTTGAGATGTGTTTTTGATGATTAATGAACATTAATTTGATATGGAATTGAGTTTTGATTAATGCAATCTCGGATAGGTTGAATTTCCTAAGTTTAGCTTGTGATTCTTGGTTGTTTTTGAGGTGATCTTGTGGATCTGATGTTGCTGGAGGTATAAGGATGTTGTTAGGTTCTTTTTAGATGTTAAATGATGTTAAAGGATGTTTGGTTGTGATGGTTTTTGGCTGGGCTTTGTTGAGGAGTTGTTTGGATGCATTTTCGGTTGTGTTTGGTGGCCGAAAATGGAGTGTGGATGAGAGCAGCGAGTTTAGGTGCTTTCATTGAAGCTATTAATGCATGATGATGCATTAATCCTCTGCTTTGATGTGTTTAAAACAGGGGAGTCATCTTTGGATCCAAGTGTTGGTGATCCGGAAGCTTGAATTGGTGCTTCGGCAAGAGGCGAGGTGGAATCGGTGAGTGAAATTGGGTTTTCAGCTTTGAAACCAATGTCTTGGGATCTTAGTTTAAGTCTAAACAACTTTACTAAGCTCAAGTGTAAGTTTTCGGAAAAACTCTCTAGTGGTGGCCATGGTTTGGTTGTTGTGCAATGTGGTTTATTGCATGTTTTAAATTCTGTTTTGAAAGCATGATTTAGCATGGTTAATGCTGTTTTGTAAGCCATATGTTGAAGGAAGCTCAAGGTAAGAGTTCCTTGTTTTTGAACATTGATTAAATGTGGTTTGATGCTTTAAAATGCATGATGAATATGGCTTGGTTTAATGCTTTAAAACAGTGGATTATTTGATGATAATGATGTATATTGGCAAGTGATGTTTTGTAAAAGGTTAAGGTCACTAAGGTGGGTAAAAGTCCTTGAGTGAGCCTTGTGGATTCTAAGAACTTCATGGTGGTTAAAAGTCCATGAGTGATTCTTGTTAAGGTCACTAAGGTGGTTAAAAGTCCTTGAATGAGCCTTGTTACTTAAGAACATCAAGGTGGTTAAAAGTCCTTGGATGGTTCTTGTTAAGGACACAAAGGTGGTTAAAAGTCCTTGTGTGGTCCTTGCCATGGTGTTTAAAAGTCCATGGGCCAAGGTGTTTAAAAGTCCTTGGGGCCAAGGTGTTTAAAAGTCCTTGGGGTGAAACTTGTAAAGGACACAAAGGTGGTTAAAAGTCCTTGTGTGGTCCTTGTTGATCTTGTTTTAAAAAGATGGAACTTATCACTTGTGGCCAGTATGACATGTAATGTTATGGGAGCATGTAATGCTTGTTTAAATTGCTTTGAGCATGAGTAAATGATGATTTGAAGCATAATTTATAAAGTGTTTTATAAATGCATTATTGAATGGTTTTAATGAGCATTCCTCACTAAGCTTTTGCTTACGCTCTCTTTCGTTTTCTTAAACCAATAATGCAGATCATTAAGGTGCTTTTAGGGCAGCAAGGAAGGCAAGCATTCAAGTGGAATTAAGCTCAAGTATGGGAAGGTTTTCTTAAACACATTTTAGCTTTTGGCATTTGGCAATGGGGGACCTTTGTGAATGTATTGGGAGATGTTTTCAACTCCCTAAGTATGTTTAATGTTGTTGTTAATGCTGGTTTTTGTATTTGGCCTTTATATGTTTGAATTGGAGGTTTTATGCTTGAATGGTTTGCTTGTGTAGGAAGCATGCCACTAGAATTGGGGCTTTTCATATATGATGATAATATGTTGATTGGTTGATGTAAATATGTCCCTTATATGTTGTATGAGTTGCTGGTAAAGTTTGGTAGCATTTGGTGCATGATTGGTTGATCAATTGTGTGTTTAAGCATGCATTTTGCTGCATTCTGTGCAGGGTGTTTCGAAACAGTGGCTACCGTTTCGGAACGGGTGCCTTGAATCAGCCCAGGCGTCCGAAACGGGAGACACCGTTCCGAAACGAAAAGGCCACTGCCAGCCCTCGTTTCGGTACGCGTTGCGGAACGGCCCAGCGTTTCGAAACGGACTCTCCCTGTTTCGGAACACGTGACCGTTGGGGGGTACATTGGTAGTTAAATGTTTTGGAATGTTTGCATTTTGGTCCTGAATGTTGTTTGTGCAATTGTATGAGTTTGGGATGTCCGTTTGAGCTGAAATTTGACAGAGATGCATGAAACCTGATTAATTTCAAGATGGTAACTTTAATTTGGGTTAAGATGTAACGCCCCGGTTTTGGGCTCAGAAGTTTTGGGTGTTGACCGGTTCGGTCAAAGTGCTGGTCGAATACATAAGAGTGAATTTAGGAAAGCCTAGTTCGGGTTGCATTAAAAATATGGAAAAATGCTCTAAAATAATCTTTTAATATATATAAGTGAACTGTGAAATCAATTTTGGAAAATGAGGTTCGGAAGGTTGACATTTTGGCTAGTGACCAAAATGTAATTTTTGAAAGTTGCGGGACAGTTTTATAAAGGATTGAAACTTTGAATCTTTAAGGAGCTATTATTCCAAAAAGGATTTCTCCAGATTTTTCTAAGATATTTTAAGGCTTTATTCTGATTTTTAAAGATTAAGAAAGGGAGGGAAATCATTTTAACCAATTTCCTAACTAATTTTCCATTTTCTCTCAATTTCTCTTTTCTCTCATTTTCTCTCAACCCAAACAAAATTCTCCAGATTTCTTTCTCTGATTTTGATATCTAAATCTCTCATTTCAACTCTCATTTGATTCCTAATCATCTCATCAACAAAACCTCTCAATTTACAAGTTGTTTCATCAAGCTTTTTGGCTCTAAAATGGAGAAATTCAAGTTTGGAGGTAAGAACGTCCTTCTCCTCTAAACTATCAGTTCTTTGCTGAAATTCCTAAGTTCTCAATCCTTGAATTGTGTTTTATTAATGGCTTTTCAAATGAGATCTTGATTTTTGGTTAAAATGCAAGATTTGGTGATTTTGGTGAAATTTTCGTGTGATCTGTTTGGGCAGTGTTTTGAAGTGTCAAAATGATGTTAAATGAATGCTAAATTGATTAGAAGTTGAGGTTTAATCAATGCAATCCCGGATAGGTTGAATTTCCTAAGTTTGGCTTGAGTTTTTGGTTGTTTTTGGAGTGTTTTTGGTGATCTGTTATACCTGGAGGTATAAGGACGTGGTTGTGATCATTTTGCATGTTAATTGATGTATAAAAATGGTTAGAAGTGATGGATCTTGGCTGGGTTAAGTTTTGGAAGTGTTTGGAGGTGATTTCGGTTGTGTTTGGTAGCCGAATTGTTGGATTTGTGATGAGCAGCGAGTTGTGTTGTTGCTGCTAGTGTTTTAATGCATAAGGATGCATTAATGTTCTGTTTTTGTGTGCTTGAAATAGGGGAGTTTGATCCGTGAGCTTTGAAGGTGTTTGCGGAAGGTTTCGGAAGCTTGGAGGGCTTGTTGGCTAGTCTTGTTTGGTTATCGGTGAGTGAAGTTGGGATTTCAGCTTTTAAACAAGGTTTGAAGGTTTTTGGGAGCTTAGTGTAAGTCTAAACAACTTGCTAAGCTCAAGAGTAAGTAAAAGGGATTTTTGCTCTTGAATTGTGTTGTGATTTGGTTTTAAAAGCAAATGTGGATGAAGATTGAAATGCATGTGTTTCGCATGGTTTAATTTTGTTTTATAAGCATGTTTTAGCATGGTTTAATGCTGGTTTTGAAAGCCACTTGAGAAGGATGCTCAAGGTAAGGGATCCTTGGTTTTGTATATGGTAATTGTGATTTCGATGTATAGTGTTGCATGTTGATCAATGGCTTTGAATGATGCTTTAAAACAGTGTATTGATGATGTTAAATGTTACCTTTTGCATATTGGTTATGCATGTGAATCATTGGATTGATGAGGTAATGGTTTTGCATAATGGCTATGCATGTGAATCATTGGATTAATGATGTAATGGTTTTGCATATTGGTTATGCATGTGAATCATTGGGCTAATGTTGTGATGGTTTTGCATTATGTTTATGCATGTGGAACATTGGATTAATATGGTAAGATGGTTATATTGGCAAGTGATGTAAGTGGTTCTTGGTTCGTTGATCGGATATAGTTAGCCGGCTATAGGATTGGGTGCACCGTGAATAAAGTCGCCTTGGAGGTGGAGTGGTCAAGAGTGGACCGGATAAGCTCCCTTCAAGTTTCCTAACGAGATGAGGTCATAGTGGAGGTTGTTGCCCACGGGAGGACCTTGGTTATTTGAGGTCATAATGGAGGTGTTGCCCATTCGAGGACCTCGGTTGAGCAAAGGTTATATGGTGGTTCAAAGTCCATATGTGAGAACCTTGTGCTTGTTGAGATCACAATGGCAGTGGTTAAGTCCATGTGTGGATCTTGTGTGTGATGTCCCGGATCTCGTTAGATGATGTTCTACAACTACCAATCGGTTATGCAAAGGTTGTATGGTGGTTAAAAGTCCATACGGGAGAATCTTGTGCATGTCAAGGTTGTATGGTGGTTAAAGTCCATACATGGGAACCTTGGGGAAAAGCTAAGGTTGTATGGTGTTTAAAAGTCCATACATGGGAACCTTAGGATGTTGAGGTCAAATGGATGTTGTTGCCCATTTGGGAGACCTTGGATTGGGTAGGGTGTAGGGAGCGTAGGGACAACGCTCGGAATCCGCGTATCCGATCGGGTTGTTGAGTTGGAAAGTGAATGAGGTTGATCTCTTGGAAGCCAATGTAATGTTCTTGATCATGTGGAGCATGAGATGCTTGTAATGATGCATGGTTGCATGTGAAGCATGGGATGCTTGAATTGATGCATGGTTGCATGTGAAGCATGAGATGCTTGAATTGATGCATTGTTGCATGAAAAGTGTATGATGCTAGTGAATGCATGTTTACTTGTTAAGTTGAACAAGTGTTGGTTATCATTTGGTAAATGATGCATGTGAGCATGAAATATCTATGTTGCATTGGAGTCTTGTGAGACTTGTTTTTAAAGGCATGTGAGGATGAAGTTATGGTTTATGTTGCCTTGGTTAAATGCATGTGTTGGAATATTTGATGCTATGGTTTTAAAAAGGTTTCTTGCTTGATATGGTCTTCAAGTTTAAGAAAGGTATGTTGTGAAATGGGAGTGTTTCCATGGTTTTGTTTAAGCTTGGCATATGGTGTTTATGCATGATTTGAGCTTGATGTTGAAAAGGGTTTCAAACATGGCTTTGGTAATCAAATCGGGTTTGTTTTAAAGTGTTTTAATGACCCGCTGCATTGATGGTGTTTTGGTTTTCGAGCATTCCTCACTAAGCATTATGTGCTTACGCTCCTTTTTGTCCATCAATGCAGATTCTTGAAGTTTGGACAGCAAGGAGCAAGGGATTCAAGGTGGACTCCAATGGAGATGTATGTCTCGGTGAATAGTTATAGTTAATAAGGGCAATGGGGTAGAATCTCTCGGGTTTATGTGAATGTGATCGTATATGTTTGATCAAGAATGTTTAAATGCTGTTGTTAATGTTGTTGAAACATGAATTGGCTTAAATGAGTTTGTTTTGGAAGGTTTGTGCCCAAATGGTTGCTTGTGTAGGAAGTATGCCTATAGATTTGGGGTTTTTCATATATGATGTGTTTCTGTTGAATTGTTAATGCAAGTATGTCTCTTTTATGTTGAATTGCATGTTGGTAAAGTTTGGTGGCTTTTGGAGCATGTTTGAATGATCAATTGTGTGTTTGGGTGAGCAAAATGCAACATTCTGGGCTAGGTGTTTCGGAACAGGTAGCACCGTTTCGGAACGGGTGCCCATCATGAACCCAGGCGTCCGAAACGGGTGACACCGTTCCGAAACGGAAGGCATTCTACCAGACCCCCGTTGCGGAACGCGTTGCGGAACGGCCCGTGTTTCGGAACGGGCTTGGCCTGTTTCGGAACGGGTGACCGTTGGGGGCTGACATGGGCGGTTAAATGTTTCAAAATGTTTGCATTTTGGTCCTTAGCTTTGTTTGTGCAATTGTATGAGTTCGGGAGTTCCGTCTAAGCTGAATTTTGGCAGAGAAGCATGAAACATGATTAATTTTAAGTTGGTAACTTAAAATCTGGTTAAGTCCTTAAAGTTTACAGAAATTACAATTTGGTCCCTAAAGTTGTAATTTGTTCAATTGGGTCCCTGATTGATCTCTGATGTTTGTGATCTTTGAGCATGGTGTTTGTGTGATCACATCTAAGGTTAATGTGCATCTAGACAAGATTAAAAAGAAAAAAAAGGGTCGTTAATCAAGGTTGACTTTCGGGTTGACTTTGGTTTTCCCCGTGTAATCTTCATAGTTCGGGTCGACCGTCTAGGCCGGGCTACGGGGGTTACATTTGGTGGTATCAGAGCTGAGTTGCGAAGGTTGGGGAAAACGGTAAGTGGTTGTGTTGTGTGTTTGATGTTTACCTTGTTGTGTGGTTGAAAGTTGCTTGAAACATGTGTTTTTGAGTATGCTGTTGATGTTTCTGAGCATGTTGCTAATGTATGCAAGCATGTTTTGTGGTTATGAATCTTGGCTGAGTTTATGTGGATATGTGCTGATGCTATGAGCTGATGTTATGCATGGTGAATGTGTTTTGGGCATGTTATGTTGCTAATGTGCTGGTGCATTTGGATGTTGTTTGGTGTAAGCATGATCAAGGTATGTTGTTTGATATGCTTGATGTTGTGATATCCATGTTGTGTTGACTGTTATGTCATGTAAAGGGGAGGATTCGGGATACCCATTGCGTTATTAATATAGCTATTGTGTTATTTGGAGTTGGAGTTTGAATCCTTGCTTAATGCTGGTCTAACAGGTTTGTTTGCTTGTTGTGATTGTATGTTTGTTGTTAGTGGTATGGCAAAGTCAATGGAGGAATGTCGAATGAGGGAGATGGTTGCTGCCTTGGGGCAGGTTGTTAAGGAAAAGAGTTCGCCCTTTTGTAAAGGTGTTTTGTTTCAGTCTTCTGTGCCTAAAGTTGAGATGGTAAGGCAAGGGAAAGAAGCTGGTTCTGTGAAGAAAAGTTCATCATCTGTTGTTCAGGAGGTGTTGGGAACATCTCAGGCTGCGGTTGAGGTAGAGTCAGTGGATGTGCTGGCTAGATGTGAGGGTTTGCCGAAGCAGCATTTGCTTGATTTGGGTGCTGTGGAGTATCATGGTACTTCCCCGGAGATGTTTGAGGCTTGGTTGGCCAATGTGGTTCTGATTTTGGATCAGGAGGGCTGTGATTATGCCTGTAAGCTGGGGAGTGTTGTTTCTTTGATGCTGGAAGATGTGAGTGCCTGGTGGACATCTGTGGCGGTGGCGTCACATATCCATGATATTGATTGGGATTTCTTTGTATCGGCCTTTTATGGGAGATATCTTGGAAGGGAATTTCCAAGGGTTAAGCAAGGCGCGGGTAGTGCTGTTTTTGAGCAAGTGTTGCTTGAGCAAGGAGTAGAAGCTCAGTCATCTGTGTGTGTCCGTTGTGAAAGGCAACATGTTGGAAATTGTTGGGGCGCAGGTGTTTGTTGGAATTGTGGATCTAAGTTGCATGTTAAGCGTGATTGTCCTCATGGAGTGAAGTCAGCTTTGATGTTAGCCAAAGGATCTTTGAAAGGTCGTGGGTACGGACGGGGCAAGGTTCAGAGGTGGCAGAAAAAGCAGAAGGTTGTGAAGAGTTTGGGAGATGGAGTTTGCTGGAAATGTGGGTCTGCTGGACACATGAGGCGTGATTGTTTGATGTTGGCTCGGAATAGCCAAGGTTCCTTATCGCAAGGAGTTGGAGGTGACCCTGGTGTGTTAGCTGGTGCCGCAATGGTGCGGCAGGAGGATGATGGTTCCGCAAGGAAGAGAGCTCGTCTGATGAAGCTTCGGGATGGTGTTGTGTTCTCAGGTAACCTTGTTAAGTGATCTTTGCTTTAGTTGCCTTAGTTTAGTTTCTGTTGGTTTTTCCTTGTGTGGTAAGTCTGGTCTTGCTGCTAGCATGTTTGGGGTAATGGTAGTGGTTTGGAAATATCTTGGGTGTGAAGAAGGCTTGGGTGAATATCTTGTGGTTAGTGGTTGTTGGTATGATGGAGTTAGATAAGTTAAAGGTGAGTTAGGAGGTTGTTCTTAGACAGATTTTGAGGATGTTATTGGAGGGTGTGAACTGGAATTCATGCACAGTTAAAATCATTGTTATATGCTATATTATATATGTTGGTCCATGCATACATGTGGCATGACATTAGAGGTTTTGCATACATGTACATCAGGCATTGATAGGGCATATAGGTGATCATGCATACGATGTTCACGCTCGCTAATAACTAATCGAATCTGTTAGTGTTGTGGTTGGATTAGGTGGGATGATGGGTTTTTTTTAGAGGTTGTTTGGTGCTGAGTGAGAGTTAGAAGTGCTGGAGTTTGTTAAACTAGTTGCTAGTGATAGTGAGAGTGGAATAGCCTGTCGGTAGAAGGATAGTGTTTGATGCTCAGAGAGTTTAGTGGCTTGGTGGTGAAGGGTATCGGTTGAGGTTAGTATCGGATAAGTGGTTTGTTTAGCTAAAAGGAAGTGGTAGTTCCTTGGTGATAAGTGATGATGCAGTTTGAGGTTGTGTTTCCAAGGGCTGAGGTAGTTTAGCTTTTAAGCTGTTGTGGAAGGGTTGTGTTTGTAAGTGTTGGTTCTTAGTAACCTTTGAAGAGTTGAGAAGATGGTCTGTATGTTTAAGCTGGGAGATGTTCTGGTAATGCAAGTGTTCTAGTTGAAGTTTGTAGTGAAAGGGCTGTGATAGATCGAAGGCTTTCGTTGGTTGTTTGAGTTCGTATGAGAAGAGGTTGGCTGGTTGTGGTTAAGGAAGTTCCGTCTAAAGTCAGTTGGTGGTGTGTGGAACGGCTGACGGTTTCAAGTTGGGGTTGTGATGTGATTTTTTTTGGTATCTAGGTGAGTAGTCTTGATGAGCTGTCATGGTGATGTTTGTGGCGGAGGTGAAGGATTGTCAGCTTCGTTGAAGAGCTTGTGTAAATAGTTGGTGTTTAAGGATTTCTGCTTGTTGGGAAAATCTTTGGAAGAGGTTTGGGAGTTTGCAAGAGTTTTAGAAGCAGAGAGGTTGCCTAGTGGCTGAGTTGGATTGGTTGTTGTCTCTGTGTAGACAAGTTTTGGAAGTTGTGTGTTACAGTGTTGTCTGCTGTAAGAGCTGAAGTTTTTCAGGTTGATGTTGGGATTGTTACGGTCCGGTTATGTGGAAGGTTAAGTCGTGGTTACCTTTGAGAGTTTGGATTTGTGAACAGTGTATGGTGGAGGTTTGATGTGGAAAGTGGTCAGTGGTGTTTGAGATGGTTGTGTTGTCTTGTGTGTGGCTTTGAGAAGGTTGTTGTTTCTCTTTTCGCCGGTTGAAATTTTGAGGACGAAATTTCCTAAGGGGGGGAGAGTTGTAACGCCCCGGTTTTGGGCTCAGAAGTTTTGGGTGTTGACCGGTTCGGTCAAAGTGCTGGTCGAATACATAAGAGTGAATTTAGGAAAGCCTAGTTCGGGTTGCATTAAAAATATGGAAAAATGCTCTAAAATCATCTTTTAATATATATAAGTGAACTGTGAAATCAATTTTGGAAAATGAGGTTCGGAAGGTTGACATTTTGGCTAGTGACCAAAATGTAATTTTTGAAAGTTGCGGGACAGTTTTATAAAGGATTGAAACTTTGAATCTTTAAGGAGCTATTATTCCAAAAAGGATTTCTCCAGATTTTTCTAAGATATTTTAAGGCTTTATTCTGATTTTTAAAGATTAAGAAAGGGAGGGAAATCATTTTAACCAATTTCCTAACTAATTTTCCATTTTCTCTCAATTTCTCTTTTCTCTCATTTTCTCTCAACCCAAACAAAATTCTCCAGATTTCTTTCTCTGATTTTGATATCTAAATCTCTCATTTCAACTCTCATTTGATTCCTAATCATCTCATCAACAAAACCTCTCAATTTACAAGTTGTTTCATCAAGCTTTTTGGCTCTAAAATGGAGAAATTCAAGTTTGGAGGTAAGAACGTCCTTCTCCTCTAAACTATCAGTTCTTTACTGACATTCCTAAGTTCTCAATCCTTGAATTGTGTTTTATTAATGGCTTTTCAAATGAGATCTTGATTTTTGGTTAAAATGCAAGATTTGGTGATTTTGGTGAAATTTTCGTGTGATCTGTTTGGGCAGTGTTTTGAAGTGTCAAAATGATGTTAAATGAATGCTAAATTGATTAGAAGTTGAGGTTTAATCAATGCAATCCCGGATAGGTTGAATTTCCTAAGTTTGGCTTGAGTTTTTGGTTGTTTTTGGAGTGTTTTTGGTGATCTGTTATACCTGGAGGTATAAGGACGTGGTTGTGATCATTTTGCATGTTAATTGATGTATAAAAATGGTTAGAAGTGATGGATCTTGGCTGGGTTAAGTTTTGGACGTGGTTGTGTTGTTGCTGCTAGTGTTTTAATGCATAAGGATGCATTAATGTTCTTTTTTTGTGTGCTTGAAACAGGGGAGTTTGATCCGTGAGCTTTGAAGGTGTTTGCGGAAGGTTTCGGAAGCTTGGAGGGCTTGTTGGCTAGTCTTGTTTGGTTATCAGTGAGTGAAGTTGGGATTTCAGCTTTTAAACAAGGTTTGAAGGTTTTTGGGAGCTTAGTGTAAGTCTAAACAACTTGCTAAGCTCAAGAGTAAGTAAAAGGGATTTTTGCTCTTGAATTGTGTTGTGATTTGGTTTTAAAAGCAAATGTGGATGAAGATTGAAATGCATGTGTTTCGCATGGTTTAATTTTGTTTTATAAGCATGTTTTAGCATGGTTTAATGCTGGTTTTGAAAGCCACTTGAGAAGGATGCTCAAGGTAAGGGATCCTTGGTTTTGTATATGGTAATTGTGATTTTGATGTATAGTGTTGCATGTTGATCAATGGCTTTGAATGATGCTTTAAAACAGTGTATTGATGATGTTAAATGTTACCTTTTGCATATTGGTTATGCATGTGAATCATTGGATTGATGAGGTAATGGTTTTGCATAATGGCTATGCATGTGAATCATTGGATTAATGATGTAATGGTTTTGCATATTGGTTATGCATGTGAATCATTGGGCTAATGTTGTGATGGTTTTGCATTATGTTTATGCATGTGGAACATTGGATTAATATGGTAAGATGGTTATATTGGCAAGTGATGTAAGTGGTTCTTGGTTCGTTGATCGGATATAGTTAGCCGGCTATAGGATTGGGTGCACCGTGAATAAAGTCGCCTTGGAGGTGGAGTGGTCAAGAGTGGACCGGATAAGCTCCCTTCAAGTTTCCTAACGAGATGAGGTCATAGTGGAGGTTGTTGCCCACGGGAGGACCTTGGTTATTTGAGGTCATAATGGAGGTGTTGCCCATTCGAGGACCTCGGTTGAGCAAAGGTTATATGGTGGTTCAAAGTCCATGTGTGAGAACCTTGTGCTTGTTGAGATCACAATGGCAGTGGTTAAGTCCATGTGTGGATCTTGTGTGTGATGTCCCGGATCTCGTTAGATGATGTTCTACAACTACCAATCGGTTATGCAAAGGTTGTATGGTGGTTAAAAGTCCATACGGGAGAATCTTGTGCATGTCAAGGTTGTATGGTGGTTAAAGTCCATACATGGGAACCTTGGGGAAAAGCTAAGGTTGTATGGTGTTTAAAAGTCCATACATGGGAACCTTAGGATGTTGAGGTCAAATGGAGGTTGTTGCCCATTTGGGAGACCTTGGATTGGGTAGGGTGTAGGGAGCGTAGGGACAACGCTCGGAATCCGCGTATCCGATCGGGTTGTTGAGTTGGAAAGTGAATGAGGTTGATCTCTTGGAAGCCAATGTAATGTTCTTGATCATGTGGAGCATGAGATGCTTGTAATGATGCATGGTTGCATGTGAAGCATGGGATGCTTGAATTGATGCATGGTTGCATGTGAAGCATGAGATGCTTGAATTGATGCATTGTTGCATGAAAAGTGTATGATGCTAGTGATAGCATGTTTACTTGTTAAGTTGAACAAGTGTTGGTTATCATTTGGTAAATGATGCATGTGAGCATGAAATATCTATGTTGCATTGGAGTCTTGTGAGACTTGTTTTTAAAGGCATGTGAGGATGAAGTTATGGTTTATGTTGCCTTGGTTAAATGCATGTGTTGGAATATTTGATGCTATGGTTTTAAAAGGGTTTCTTGCTTGATATGGTCTTCAAGTTTAAGAAAGGTATGTTGTGAAATGGGAGTGTTTCCATGGTTTTGTTTAAGCTTGGCATATGGTGTTTATGCATGATTTGAGCTTGATGTTGAAAAGGGTTTCAAACATGGCTTTGGTAATCAAATCGGGTTTGTTTTAAAGTGTTTTAATGACCCGCTGCATTGATGGTGTTTTGGTTTTCGAGCATTCCTCACTAAGCATTATGTGCTTACGCTCCTTTTTGTCCATCAATGCAGATTCTTGAAGTTTGGACAGCAAGGAGCAAGGGATTCAAGGTGGACTCCAATGGAGATGTATGTCTCGGTGAATAGTTATAGTTAATAAGGGCAATGGGGTAGAATCTCTCGGGTTTATGTGAATGTGATCGTATATGTTTGATCAAGAATGTTTAAATGCTATTGTTAATGTTGTTGAAACATGAATTGGCTTAAATGAGTTTGTTTTGGAAGGTTTGTGCCCAAATGGTTGCTTGTGTAGGAAGTATGCCTATAGATTTGGGGTTTTTCATATATGATGTGTTTCTGTTGAATTGTTGATGCAAGTATGTCTCTTTTATGTTGAATTGCATGTTGGTAAAGTTTGGTGGCTTTTGGAGCATGTTTGAATGATCAATTGTGTTTTTGGGTGAGCAAAATGCAACATTCTGGGCTAGGTGTTTCGGAACAGGTAGCACCGTTTCGGAACGGGTGCCCTGCATGAACCCAGGCGTCCGAAACGGGTGACACCGTTCCGAAACGGAAGGCATTCTGCCAGACCCCCGTTGCGAAACGGCCCGTGTTTCGGAACGGGCTTGGCCTGTTTCGGAACGGGTGACCGTTGGGGGCTGACATGGGCGGTTAAATGTTTCAAAATGTTTGCATTTTGGTCCTGAGTTTTGTTTGTCAAATTGTATGAGTTCGGGAGTTCCGTCTGAGCTGAATTTTGGCAGAGAAGCATGAAACATGATTAATTTTAAGTTGGTAACTTAAAATCTGGTTAAGTCCTTAAAGTTTACAGAAATTACAATTTGGTCCCTAAAGTTGTAATTTGTTCAATTGGGTCCCTGATTGATCTCTGATGTTTGTGATCTTTGAGCATGGTGTTTGTGTGATCACATCTAAGGTTAATGTGCATCTAGACAAGATTAAAAAGAAAAAAAAAGGGTCGTTAATCAAGGTTGACTTTCGGGTTGACTTTGGTTTTCCCCGTGTAATCTTCATAGTTCGGGTCGACCGTCTAGGCCGGGCTACGGGGGTTATATAAGACCTCAAAATTTACAGAATTTACAATTTGGTCCTTAAAGTTGTAAATTGTTCAATTGGGTCCCTGTTTGATCTCTGATGTTTATGATCTTTGAGTATGTTGTTTGAATGATCATAACTAGGGTTAATATGCATCAAGACAAGTTTAAAAAGAAAAAAAAGGGTCGTTAATCAAGGTTGACTTTCGAGTTGACTTTGGTTTCCCCGTGTGACTTTCTTAGTTCGGGTCAACCGTCTAGGCCGGGTTAAGGGGGTTACAATTTTAAAGAGTTTTACAATGGTTCTCGAATTTGGGTTTTAGAAGGGTTTAAAGGTTGGTTTTGGGGTTGTTTGATGTTGGAAATTAAGGGTTGTTGTCTGTGTAATAGTTAGGGGTGGTTTTGGAAGCATTTAAGTGTGTTAAAAAGGTTAAAATCATGAGTTTGGACTGGGTTTCATGGCAGCTCGGGTTTGAAGTTTTGGGGTTGTTCTTAGCATTAAACTCTTGTGTTTTATGCTTGATTAGTGTTCCAGGTTAGCTACATTGATGCGTGATCTGATTTGAGGTTGTTTTGACTGTGTTGAGTTTATTAGAAGCAAGAAATTGTGTTGGTGAAGCATCAAGAAAAAATCTGGAATCGTTGGAAGCTTGATCGGGTAGTGTGTTGAGCTTGGAATAGTTGGTGAGTGGTTAAATGTTTTTAAATGGTTTTCGAGTATTGGTTCAAGCATGTGGACTAGGTTGGGCTTGGTAGACCCACCTAGAGTTGGGATTAGTGTGGTAGCCTAATCCCAAGCTTTAGTTAGAGACTTTGGTTGAACTCTAATTGTTGTCTATGCCTCATGTTTAATTGTGTTTATGGTGGATATATATATATATATATATATATATATATTTTGTGTTATACATGTATGTTGAGGCATGGTTTTGATGCATTGTGATATGCATGTGGATTGTGCATGATGGTGATCATGGTGAGTACGTGCTAAGGACGGAAGTTGTTATGAAATGTTGTGAATTGTGTTTAGTATTGGCACTAGTATTCTTGGGTACAATGATCGATCATTAGGATGTTTAGTGTGCACACGTGAGTCAAATGCGCGCGTGGTCTTGGTGATGGTAGTCATCAAGATGGAGTACGGGTTCGCCCGGAAAACCTTCTTATAAATATGTTAGTAGGTGATGAGTGTAATCTCATCGACAGGGCGTGAGGATGAGTGGAATGCCCTCCACCTAAACGGTTATGAGTGTAATCCCACCGTAAGGTAATTGTTGTTGTTGGATGTGTGTTCCAACGGTTATCCACGTATTCGAGTCATAGCTAGGTGCCAATATGATTTGAGATGTGTTGCGAATATGGATTAATATATGTGTTTACATATGATGTGTATATGGACTTGTTGAGCATGACATAATATTGAATATATGTTCATGCATCATGTGTATTTTGGCTCATGTGGATCGAAGGTAAGAACATGCATTTTACCTTGGTTGTGCTCGTGCTTGGACCCTGCATTGTCGAGGTTTGTCTTAATGTGCTTACCCTCACTAAGCTTTATGCTTACACTCTCTTTTTCTCAACAATGAAGATCTGTAGTTCGTGGGTTGCTAGTGCAAGAAGGGGGGCTCCAAGTGTGCTTTGTGGTGCTATCTTAGCTTTCAAGTATGGAAATTTAAGTTTTAAGGTGTAATAGTCAAGCAATGGGATATGTATTTCCTTCTTTGAGCTTTTGAAGTATGTTGGTGTTGGTTTGTTTAGGAGTACGTTTAGACTCCTTTATGATGTTGTTGGCCTTGTGCCTTTATGGATGTCTAAGTGTAAGTTTGTTGAAGCATGAATCTTAAATGTTATGTATGAAGCATGTGTTGAATGATGTTGATTCCTTTAATGTATGGCTTCTTTATGTTTGGTGTGTTAAGCATGCTTGTAGATGTTTGGTTTGCCTTAGAGTTGTTGTATGTGTGTTGTGGGAGGTTTTAGTGGAGTTTTGGAACAGCCTTGTGCCATAAACCAGCTAAAGCCAATCTACAGATAGAGGGCGTTTCGAAACGGTTGGTCCCGTCTCGGTACGGTCCCTTTGTTTTTGGCCAGGCGTTTCGGTACGCTAGGACCCGTTTCAATACAATTTTGCTACTAGAAATCTGAGAATTTGACGATAAAATGAGGTATCGAAACGGGGTTTAGTGTTTCGGAATGGCCTTTGTATCGTTGGCCACGAGAAGTTGACCGTTGAGGGTGTTTCAATACGGGCCACCCCTGTTTCGAAACGGTCTCCTCGGTTTGACCCCATAGGGTGTTCCGATACGACCTGCTGTTTATGTTTAAAATGGGCTGTTTTAATTGGACGGTTTGGTTGTTTACCTCATTGTTTCTTCCGATGTTTCTTTTCTCACATAAGACTTATAATTACATCTAGGCAAGATAATATAAACGAAAAAGTTTTCTCGGGTTGTTAACTGAAGTGGAGCCTTAACGAGTTTCGCCTCGGTTATCCCCGTGTAGCCCGCTCGGACCGGTCAAGCGTCCGGACCGGGACGAGGGGGTTACAGGCAAACGGGCATAGAAAAAATCCTCCTCCCTCTCAGGACACCAAGCACAAAAACCTCGATGCTCATCCAACACGATGCCACGAAGCTTCAAAAAATAAAAAGGTTGGTAAACGGCGCAGCCATGTGAACCACAAAAACGCCTGAACCTTCGGAGGTACGAGGACTTTCCAAGCAAAACACTCATCAAAATCGCTCCCTCTCACCTTGTCCAACATAAGCAGACGTGATAGAGCCTTTATTGAAAAGGTCTCGGGCGTATCAGGTGTCCAGACTAACATATCAACTGCACCATGACGTAACTTCACAGGTCCCAAGAGCGAGATGAGCTACCCCCATCGGAAAGGTCAGCGACCAAAGCCAAGCGATTCACCACTATCTAAAATAACCGTGGGAATCTATCCTTTAATGGATTCTCAACACACCACGCATCATACCAAAATAAAACTCACGAACAATCACCAACCTTCCAAACAAAACTAGTCTCACGCATGAAATTTTGCACACTATCCGAGCTCACAGTTTTGACAATATGCTTCCAAATAACTGACATCGAACCCCTTTAGGCAGAGTTATATCGCCACCACTGGGCTGCATCGCCATATTTTGCCACGATGATGGCCCTCCACAAAGACGGTTCATCCCTAGCATACGACCAAGACCATTTTGCCAATAACGCTCTATTTCCAACCTCCAAATCCCCAACCCCCAACCCACCAAGATGGCGTGGCCGACAAATCATACTCTAACTTACTCGACACATTTTCCGTTGTAAACTCACCCCACTCCACAGAAAAGCACGCCTCACTTTATCTATTGATGCGATCACACCCTTCGGCACCCGAAACAAACCCATATAATAAACTGGAAGTGACGAATGAACAGTGTTTACCAGTTGACGCGAGCAGAAAAAGATAAAGATGTTCGTTTCCAACCAACGAGCTTTCAGCGAACCGAGGCTATAACTGGTTCCCATACAACAATGTTGTGAGGATTCACCCCCAGCGGCAGCCCCAAATAAACAAAAGGCAATTCAACTTTCCGACAACACAAGACAGCCACCATTGAATCGAAAAACCGCTCATCCATGCCAATAGTATAAAAAGAGTACTTATTGAAGTTAATTTTCAAACCAGAACAAACTTGAAAGCAACACAGTAACCTGTGGATAGTTGTAGTGCTCCCAACGGAGGCTTCAAAGAATAGAATGGTGTCGTCAGCAAATTGAAGATGCGATAGCGACACCCCCGGAGCCAACGAAACCCCACGGATGAGCCCCAACTCCCCCGCTTGAACGAACATCCTATGCAGTGCTTTCGCCACAATAACGAACAACAAAGGCGACAACAGGTAGCCTTGCCGCAGACCACGCCCCATTCAAAATTCTTTAGTGGTGCTACTATTTAACAAAACTGACAACCTGATTGTGCTGATACACTCAGTAACCCAACGACGCCAAGAATCACTAAACCCCATCGACCATAAAATGTGCTCCAAAAATTCCCGTCGAACGTAGTCGTAAGCTTTCGCGAAGTCCAATTTCAGGATACATCTGCCCAACGAACTCTGTCGCATGGAATGTATTGTGTAACACCCTGAAATTTCCCTAATTTGAAAATTCCCTAATTTTTGAAATCCCCAATTCAGAACTCTAGAATTTGGGAATTTATAAACCAAAAACCCTAATTTAATTAAAGGAGTAAATTGATTAGACTCAGAATTTGTAGTTCAATTTTTGAATTTCGGTGACCATTTTGAGTAAAGAACAAAGTTATGTGGCCACTTTGTAAACCCTACTTAATTCAATGGCTTCTCTTGGGTTTTACCCATTAATTTAGGTATTTAAACCATGTTTTCTGGTTTTGGACAGGGGATAGCCGCTCTCTTTTCTTTCTTTCTCACGTTATCTCTCCCTCACCCTCTCTTTTATTCCGACGAAGCTCCGACCAGGCCTCTACGTCCACCGTGGCTTGCACGGCCACTATCAGCGCGACCACCATCGTCGTGCGATCAAACCTCGACCCTTAGTTTTCCTTCATCGGCCTCCATTTGCGAATTAACGTCGAGAAACCATGCGATTTCACTTTGCGCCGTCGTTGTCCTCCGGTCCATGGCTCTCGTCGTCAACGCCATCGAGACCAGCATCTTCTCATGAACAAACCCCAATCCTTGGATCGTTCTTGTCGGCCATCTTTGTGAAGGGATAGTGAGAAATCGTTCTGTTCGACTTCGTGTCAACGTTCGCCGTCGTCTCCTCCTCCGTTCGTCAATTTGTGGGTAAGTTTTAAACCCATGTTTTTTGTTAAATCGATGTTTTAAGTTGTGGGTTTTGGTTTGCTTTGAATTTTGCTTATGTTAGCAGGAAATTAACTTTTGTGGTTGTTGTTTGTTGTGAGCGTATCACTGCCGTCGGTTTGTTGCACCGTCGTTGTCGTCGAATTGTTGTGTTTTTGCCGTCGTCGTTTGGGTTCTAGATGCCCTTGTGAGTAGGACCATTGCTTTGCCCAATTGTTTTGTGTTGTTCGGCTGAAATGACCTTTTTGACTTCATCGGAGGTATTTCCAGTGAGCCACTACCGCCTTGCCGTGTTGTCGCGCCGTGGGTGAGCCATCGTCACCCTTGTGGATCCGTTCCACCGCCGTTGGGTGCTTGTAACCCTAGTTCCTAACCTATGAAAAGAATAAGAGAAGTGGACTATTTAGTAAATTGGGTTGAGCCCAAACCTTTGTTCTTTTCTTCAGAATCCCTAAAATTCGATAGCCCATCAGTGTAACCCATTAAGCTGAGTTGACCAGACCAGATTTGTAAGCCCAATGAACTGAATTACCAAGTAAATTGGACCAGTGAAATGAACCGAGTTGTGCAACCAATTTGGATAAGTGAAACTTGGACCAAACCGAACTGAACCATAAGTCTTGAACCGAACCGTTTGACCAGAGTTTACCACTGACCTTGGAGTGTTAAACCATTGACTTTGACTAGTTTGACTTTGACTTTGACTTTGACCGTTGACCAAGAGTTGACTTTTTCGGAAATCCTTCCTCTCAACCTTTCTCGACGTCCTGAATTCGTATCTTCTGCCCGTTTTGCCAAATTATATCCAGAAAGCTTTGTTTGGCTCTTTTTATGTAATTGTTTTTGGAATTTGATAAGTTATGATTTTAGAATCTGATTTCAAATATTATCGTGTTCAGGTGTTGACCTTGAGACCGTTGGGTAACCTCTAGTTGTTCAGACCGATCGTGCACGTTCTTCGAGATCTTCACGTGACTATATTTTAGTTCAGTTTTCAGTGTTTTAGTCGGTGGCTTAGTGTTAGTATTAAATACTAATATAGTATTCTTACCTCGGAGGTCCTGATTCAACCAGATATGAGCGTAAGACGCGCTTTTCTCGACATTAGAGCTTATGTTGCTTAAAGGTGTGTCTCTTCATGTTTTATAAACTTGTGTGTTTCTTTCTGTGCTATAAATTTTATGTGATTCTTCTGGTATTAATATAAGTAAATTTTTTGTATATTTTGTGTGCATACTCCGTTGTGTTTGGGTGAATGTTTTTAGAAATCATGCATAACATCTCATACTGTGATTCAATTGAGAAATCAGACTTACCAAATTGTGAAATATCATATTTTCGGAATCGTAAAACATCGGATTTATAGTATTTTGCAACTTGAATTTTCATGATTCATGTTTCAGATCAGACTCGGATTTTAAAATCTGCATCATATCATTGTGGGTATATGGTTTGAGATTTGTTCGAAGAAGTTCAGTGTTTTAACACTTCGGGCTGAATTCCGCTT